>JAOEGL010000003.1:187117256-188461756 GCA_034509955.1 Urosaurus nigricauda | reverse complement strand
TTAGAGTCTCTCTGGCTGTACACACACATACAGACACTGAAGGAGCCTCCAATTTTTACCCTTGACTTATCCACAGGCTACAACAAAATCCATAATTTTGGCCCCAAAATCTGCCCTCGACTTATGAGGTCAACTTATAGTCAAGTATATATGGTATATCTCAATATAACATTGAGACCGATTCACAAAAATGAGACAAAAAATTGCAGCAACTATAGGACTGTAACGATAATCATCCACACAATCAAAATTATGCTCAAAATTCTTCGTCAGACTCCAATCATACGTGGAGAGAGAAATCCTAGAAGTAAAAGCAGGGTTCAGAAAAGAAAGAGGCGCTAGGGACCACATTGCAAACATATGATGGCTAATGGAGCACATAAAAGAATTCCAGAGGGGGAAAAAAATCACCATTTGCTTTATAGACTACAGCAAAGCATTTGACTGTATAGGTCAGTGATGATGAACCTTTCAGAGACTGAGTGCCCAAACTCAGTGGCATTATTGCACTGGCTGTCTCCGGGTGCCGGGGCCAGGACTTCCAGGGGGTGGGACTGCTTGAGGTGGGTCTTCTGCCTTCCAGGGGCAGGATCTCTGGGCTCTGGGGGCAGGACTTTCACCTTGTGGGAGCAAACTTCCAGCCAATGCAGACACACTCTCTCAGCCTCAGGCTAGCAATTGCAAACACCCCTCCCCAACGGAACTTGCCAAGAAAACTCCATGATAGTTTCACCTTAGGGTCACCAGGAGCCAGCTCTCGGAAGGAGGGAGGGTGCTCTGGACCTGTAAGTGGGAACTGACATGGAGGCACACAACAACAACAACAACAACAACCATAATAAAGCACAGAAGGCACAGAACAAGGGCATGAACAAAGAGAGCCAGCAGTTTGAGCTTGCAACTCTGGAGACCAGAGCTTGACTCCCAGCTCAGCCATGAAACCCACTGGGAGACCTTTGGAAAGTAACACTCTGTCAGCCTCATAGGAAGGTTAGACATGGGCCCCCCAAAAAACAAAAAACCCTCTGAAGACACCTTCAGAAAACCCTGCAAGAGGGTAGCATTACGTCAGAAATAACCACAATCCTGTTCAAAATGATCTTTTGGACTCCTTCCAGGACAGAAAGAGGTGGAAAACCCCCCTAACACTGCACCTCTCCACAAAGAGCATGCAACTCTGGAGACCAGGGTTTCAATCCCAGCTCAGCCATGGAAACCCAGTGGATGACCTTGGGCAAGTCATACTCTCTCAGCCTCAAATGATGGCAATAGCAAAAATCTCCTCTGAACAAATCTTGAAAACTTGAAGGCACAACACCAATATGTAATATAGATGTAAATAAATCTGATGAACTGAATTTATATTTCTGACTGTTTTTAGCTTTTATGTTGTCATGTCCTGCATTTTTCTTGAACATCTTGAATGTCGCCCATTTTGAGCATGGCTAAGAAGCATGGATTTACATTTATAGAAGTGTTTTTTAGTGTGTATTTTGTAACGTCCTCCATTTTGAGCATGGCTAAGAAGCATGAATTGACATTTCTAGGAGTGTATTTAACTTTTATTTGGTCAGGTCCTCTATTTTCCTTGAATATCCTCCATTTTTAGCATGACTAAGAAGCATAAATTTATACGAGTTTTTTTGGTTTTTTTTTAGTGTTTGATCACTTCCTACATTTTCCTTTAATGTCTTCCATAGAACAACCTGCGCATTCCAGACTAACAGGGCTGGTATTTATTTATTTATATAGCGCTGTAAATTTGCACAGTGCTGTACATACAATCTTATAGTTAGACGGATCCCTGCCCTCAGGCTTACAATCTAAAAGGCTCTGGTTCTCTGGATTCATGCCCACTGCAGAAAGATGGCAGCCTCAGAAGATGGCAATGGCAAAACCCTTCTACAAAACATGCCAACATAACCCCATAGTAGGTCACCAGAAGCCCCCGGGATAGAGTCCGCAGAAACTACTTGAAAGCAGATACACACTCACTCTCAGCCTCAGAGAATGACAATGGAAAACCTCATTTAAAGAAACTTACTAAGGAAGTATGGACTATTGGGGGGGAGAGGAAGGGGAGGGAGAGAAGGGAGGAAAACAGCAAACCTTGTTTGAAAAAAATTCTAAGACTTGAAGACATACCCACACACACACCAAGTCAGCATCCCCTAGGGGTCTGTGCCTTATGGGGGGGGGGGGCGTTCCAACAGGAATGAGCAGGGCTTGGTTCTGCATTGGACTGTGGACAGCTAGGTTGCAACTGTTGGCGGCCTGCCGCATGTGCCTCCCTGCTAAGGTTGCCATAATTCCATACCTTAAAACTGAAGGAAATATCAGACAAAATGCAAGGCATTCAAAATATGAAGGACACACCCAATTAAATGCCAAACACATTAATACATTAAACAACATTAAGCCTGGATATGGCTGAGCTGGATGCGGCAGAGCCACGCTTGGGCCGAGGCCCAGGCCTCCTCCATCTCCGGCGAGGCCTACCAGGACACTGTTTTAGAGCACCATTTGGTTATTACCCTCGAGTGGGGACAAATAGCCCTATTTCAGAGAGCTCAATTGTCACAAACCTTGTTATCAGACTCTAAAATCTATTCTGCTTAATTTGGTAGCAAAAGAAAAACACAATTTTTCAAATTTCCTGGACTTCAAAACGCTTTGTCTCCCAGTACCACATGGCCAGGAGGAGGAGTGGCCTGCCTGCATAGATGTCACTCCATGGTCAGAGAACACCAACAATAGCATCTTGACAAAATGCAGGCCTGTGGGACTAACATTGTCCATTTTTTTCTCCTGCATTATTTTTAACACTTTGGCCTGATGAAAAAGCCAGTGGAGCTTCAAAATCTTGCACACCAAACAAGAGGGTTCTGGCAAAAACTATAAATGAACAAGATATTTAGATTTCCCAATATAAAAAGACCACTATGTAGAGATAATCAAATAACTAAACTAGGGAACAGAAAAGCCAGTGTAACTTCTAAAACAGTAGCAATACCCCACTGAGAAATGTGCAAAATGCTAATAATAATTTAAATCAAATAGTATTATAATAGTAAAAATTCCAAAACTCAAGGCCAGGCACATTTCGACTAGTCTTCCTAAGTGACAAATGTTGTCAAAGGAGAAACCTTTACCTTTTTTACACAGCTCAAACGCAGAAATCTATATCCCACCTCTCACTTATATACCATACATATTCAACTATAAGCCAACCTTATGTATAAATCAAGGACAGATTTTGGGACCAGATTTATGGATTTTGGTAAGACCCATGGATAAATCGAGGGTAAAACTTAGGGGCATGTAACAAAGGATCTAAAGCAGTTGTCTCCAAACTGTGTCATTTAAGAGATTTTGAACTTCAGCTCCCAGAAGCCTCAAACATGTTGGCCAATAGTCTAGGATTCTGGGAGCTGAAGTCCAAAATCCCTTAAAGGGCACAGTTTGAGAACCACTGCAGTATTTCAGATTGCAACTCTCACAATCTCTTACTGGCTGGAGCTTCTGGGAGCTGATATCCAAAACATCTGGAGAACTAGAGGCCTAGAACTGCTATTGTAAACATCGCCTATAATCCACTGCTACAGTTATAACCAAACAGGACATTTGATTAACAAGACAGCAGCTCAGTACAATTTTGCAGAACAATGTAATCATACAAGCAACATATCTGCAAAATTCAGTAGCAGCAGTAACCATATTTAAAAAGAAACACCAATAAAATCCTTTCCAGCAAACAATTTTGGGTTGTGTATACATAGGGAGAGGCAGTTCAATAACTATACTCACTTTTCTCTTTTCTTTGATTCATTTTTCATTTCTCCACCTCACCCTACTCTTCCTATATTCTTCAACTGAGAAGATCCCAATTAGTTTTCTTTGGCTACCTGTCCACTTTGGTCTGTTTTCATGTGACAGTCACTAAACCATTTTGGCTGATATGATTGTGTTTGGACTGTTTTTAGATGTTACCAACTTAAAGGAGTTATAATTTCCAGTTCTCCAAACACTTCTGCCCCATGGGAGCCTTCCTAAAATATATTGCCATGTTGGGATTTTTATTTACATATACAGGCAGATAGAAATAAACATATTTTACACACATACATGCACACATCTACATACGCATGCACACATAAAAGCAATTATTTTATTCCAGCACAGTTCAGAGTAGACAAGAAGTTGAACGAGACTGATGCCATGCATATGAAGGAACAGGACTTCTCAGATAGAAAGAGCAAGTTCAGTTCATAGTGTCCACTGACTTTGATAAAGAAAGATAGCAAGTATTCCGCTCTATAGGCAGGTAAGTTTCTCATTACAGCAGTACTAAGACAAAACATCTGCCTGAAGAAACAGGAGCGAGTATAGTCTGCCTTCCACATTTGTGCGGGTTAGGGGTGCAAGACCCGCACAAAAGTGGGAAAATCCCAAATAAATAAATAAATGCACATGCATGCCCCTCCTGCCGTCCCGTGTGCTTTGGCCAGCTTCCCTCAACTGACCAAAGCACAGGAGGAATGTAGAATGGTTTGTGTACACTCTTCCTGGCTGCTCCCTCCCTCCTCAGCATTCCCCCCCGCCGATGTGAAAAGGCCAGGAAGGAGAAGGAGTGTGCACACATGTGGACAAACTCACAAATAAGCAAATCCACAAATGTTAAACCCATTTAAAGGTTAAATCCCCTTCCCCATCACCATTCCCTTCTCCTTCTGTGTCATGTCTTTTAGATTGTAAGCCTGAGGGCAGGGAACCGTCATAAAAAATAATAATTGTAAGCTGCTCTGATAGCCTTTGGGGCTGAAGAGCGGGGTATAAATAAATAAATAAATAAAATGAAAGTGGAGGGCCAACTGTATACAGTTCTGTAGAGGAATGGGTAAATTAGAATCAGTGAATGTGGTTAGCATAGAGGCAGGAACTTGGCCCAAACATTCCAGCAAAGGCTGCAGTCCTGCACCTACTTGCATTGTAGTAAACTCTGTTTCACTCCATGGGAGTTAACAATTTAACCCTATATATGCCGAGACAGAAGAAATTAGAGATTGGAACCCAAATCATCCTGGCCCACATCCAACACTCTTTCCACGGCAAATGACTCCCAAACAGTGCCGTGTCAAACATTCCTGCAAAAGAAAAAGAGGGAAAAGTCTGAAGGCATTGTACAGTTATTATCCTGATTTTCTCCCAATATAGGACTCAAGGCATTTAAAACAAGGCATACATGTGTATGGCATGCATGCCTACGGAAACAAATGAGAATTCAGTATAAGAATGTTAGAATGAGCACAGTTCCAAAGGACAACCTGCTGAGCACTCATGCAGAAGTGGTGGTGGTGGTGATTAGTCCCCTGTATAGTACTTAGACAGTCAAAAATAAAGAGAGCATAAATTCTGTGTTGCTTGAGAGAATAATTAGCGTAGGGAGATTTTTTGAAGTGCTTGATCTCACTCCCTGCTGGTTGTAGGAATGTGCATTAGCGCAATCATTAAAGTACATATATACTGCTTAGATTTAGCCTGAGCCATCATTAAATTTGTTTTTCTTATCAAAAAGAGAGATTATCCCAAGGAGAAACCAAAGTATTAGAATCTACTGCTTAGTTCAGAACAGCCCTAACCTGTCTGAAGGACTCTCAAGGAATGTAAATAGTTTGAAGTATTAACCTCTACAGTTGCTGAACTAAAAGCATACACACCCAGAACTCAACACCTGTTACTCCCAGCCAGGATAGATAAAAGCTGTCTTTTATTTGGGCAACTTAACAGGTATGGCTACTACAGGTGCATAATGAGGTGGATCATATCCTATGAGATCAACTGGTTGTTCTCTTCTTACAGCAGTTCTGTAGTTCTGTTAAGAGCCAATACAGAACCTGTGCTCTTCCAGAAGCTGTCCAACTCTAAGACCTATCACTCCCAGCCAGGATAAATAAAGATCAATTGCAGTTCTTGGAAAGAAGATTACTTTTTCTTAGACTACAACTACCCAAAGCCCTCAACCAGCATGGGCATTGACCCTGTTGCCCGAGGGATTTTGAGAACTGTTGACCAAAATATATATTTTTCCAAGTTGCAGTCAGGGATAATATAAATTCTAAATGAGCAACATCTAGAAGGCCAGAGGTTCCCCATCATATTCAAAGCCTGCCCTTTACAGCTTTAAATTTAAGAAACCTGGACTTAAATCTAAAGCCAAGGTTCCTGAAGTACTGGGGTTATCTGACTAATGCTTATTTGAAACTGAGCATGGTTTGGGTTGCAGAATCACAGAATATGTTCAGCCCTCTGTTACTGTCTATGGAAAGAATGTATGGCTTAGACACAGAAATACACATTTTCTCCTTATTAACAACTCCAGGACCAATGAGGTTTATACAGGATTTTATGAAATCATGACAAGAAGGAGTACAATGTTTACAATGCCCATATAAACAATAAAAACAATATACAATTTCCAATGTACACCCAACTTTTCATTTCAGAAGTGCTACATTCTGAAATTCAACTGCTGAAAATTAAATTATACATGATTCTGCAAAGAGAAAAAAATCAAAAGAACAACCCAACACCCTTTTAATGTGTCTTTTTTGTTCGGAGCCGTCGCTTCATGATTTCATGATCACTCTCCTTTTGATCCATAACAATCTGAAAAAGAAATCAAGGAAATTCATTTATCTCCTCTCAGCAAGGCAGGGTTCCTGAGCGTACAGCAAATAAAAACAGCCAAAACAAGTAGAAACACATTTTAAAAACAAACAAAACACAGCTTTTAAAAAATACATACATGCACCTGAAACAATCAGAAAAGCTACCCTTGGTTTTTAGGTCTTATAAAACAGCACAGTCTCGGCTGTCTGTTGGAAGTTCAAGTTAGGTGGAGCCAACCTCCTCCATCCTCTCACAGGTCCAACAGCATCGGGCTTGGCCTCAATTAAGACTAGCCCTCCCTCCAGTCCATCTGCCTTGGTCCAGGCCTCTGAGGGAGTGAAGAACTGCTAGACTTGATCCCCTTCCCCACTACCATTCCCTTCCCCCTTTGTGTCATGTCTTTTTAGACTGTAAGCATGAAGGCAGGGAACTGTCTAATTAAATGATTGTATGTACAGTGCTGTGTAAATTTACAGCGCTATATAAATAAAGGATGATAATAATAATAATAATAATAATAATAATAATAATAATTTTACTGTGTGTGTAGCTAGTACTAGATTAAGGTAAAATAATCTCTGTGAGTTCCTTGTGGGAATTATAAAGCTGCAAAAGGAAGCAGACCAAAATTGCCTTAAGAATTCTTTTATGTCAGAGGTACTTAGGTCAATGACCATTTTACTCTTATGGCCAAGTATGTTAATGTCTAAGGTCCTGCATTGCTATGCTTATCATAAAGCAATTGTCCTCAGTTGTTCAGTTAGAACAATAGCTGGACAATGAGTGAAGAAGTTAGCTAACATTTACACTATACTCCCCTTGGGCTGATCAGTGATCCAAACTTATGAAGAGCCATTTAGATTATGAAAATCACATGATAAATATGATTAAAATACAGTTTCAGTTTGAGGAAAAAGCACAGCAAGACTCACACACATTCCTACCTCCTTCAACATGGTCAGAAGGAATATGAAAGTTGTTTTGCTCCTGTTTAAGTTTGAGCATCCCTAATGCAGAAATCCAAAAACCTCCAAAAAATGAAATTTGACACTTTGAAGCTTCAGTTTTGAAATTTTAGAATAATTTTAGAATACTTTGGAATACAGTTAGCACCTTTACTGTATTTATGAGGCTGGAGAAAGATACAAGGCTTGAAAGAGATGCAAGGGACACAAGACTGGAGAGAGACATGAGGATCCATGAAATGCTGGGAAGTATGAATTCACAGCAGGCATTATGCTTGGATTTCCACTTCACAGATCTCACATCTCCCTCCAGCCTCACAAACACAGTATAAACAAATAATTGTATTCCAATATCCAAAAAAAAAAAAAAAAAAAAATCCCAGCTCTGAAACACTTCTGGTCCCAAGCTTTCAAGTAACAGGTACTCAACCCATATTGATTTTTGTATCTGGAACCTGCTACAGCCCGTGAAGACCAAGCTGTCACAGACCTACCAGAGGGCCTTCTCCGCTATCGCTCCCAGGCTGTGGAATGGCCTGCCAGATGAGATGCGTCTTATCACGACCTTGGACGCCTTCAAAAAAGCGACCAAGACGCATCTTTTCCGGCAGGCCTTTCCGGATAGCAACTAATTCCTCTCCGGTCTCTAAAGACACCTATCCAGCCTTCACTGGCCAGACATTATGAACCATCTCTAAGCTGCCCAATTTGTTTCGAGTTGAATGTATTGTACTGTTTATTGCGTACTGTTTACTTGCTTTTAAATCTGTTCTAGTTTAATCTCTTTATAAGGTGTGGGAGGTAGGGATGGGGTTGTAATATTTTAATTGTACTTGTTGTAACCTACTGCTCACACAGAGGGGCGGGTTATAAATAAACAATTATTATTATTATTATTATTATTATTATCCAGACAAATTCTGAATCCAGACAAATTCTTTTTAAATAGTTAACATCAAACCTATTTATAAAATTACCTAGATTTCATTAACAATATTTAAGATTAATCATAATTGAGAGCTTAGACATAAAGTCTGGTTAAATGAAAATAGAAAGTTTCTTATCTCATCCTCACAGGGAGAGCAAACAACAACCAATATCCACATGGAAATTTTATTTTTAAGACAAATATCCTCCCATTAAATGTTAAATCTAGAATGTTGTGCCGATTTGAACTCATATCAACCCTCATTTTAAGCAGACAAGCAAACAAACTGTAACAGGGAGTAGGCAACAGAAAGCTTTAGGCATAAATTGATTCCAATGATATTGGGAGCATGTTCCATCATTCCCCAGTAGATTGTCAGCATATTCAGTTTCCTATTGTTATAAATGAGAGTCCCTCCATTTATCAGAGCTCTCCAGATAACAAAGGGTTAAATGTGGGAGGAGATAGTTATTATGCTTTACCTGGTCACCATATGTGTTACATTTCTATTCTGCTTTTCATCTTTAAAAGTTAGTGTCATGGTATCACTTACCACATGACCTGAGAAGTCCATAGGTGAAGAAATGTCAGTCGAATACAGCTTGCGCTTAGCTCTTTTTGGCTTGACTTCTTTGAGAGATACTTCCTCAGTAGGTTTGGGAGATTTTATAGTTGCCATGAGCTTCTTTGCTAGAAGAGGCATTTCAGTTAACAATTTAATCTTTTTCTACCAAGCATAGTAAAGAACGATAACCATACTGTTCTGCTTATGTTGTACTCTCACACAAATTTTCTTAAAGGTCTCTCTCCCTCCTCTCCTGAAGGTCACATTCTGTGAAACTGGAATATGGTATATATACAATAAAAACTAGCACCTCATATGCACTGCTATTTCCCATCCCTGTGCTGGAGTATTACTCTTTTATTCATTTATATCCCAGATTTCTCCCAAG
This sequence comes from Urosaurus nigricauda, assembly GCA_034509955.1. Classification (NCBI taxonomy): domain Eukaryota; kingdom Metazoa; phylum Chordata; class Lepidosauria; order Squamata; family Phrynosomatidae; genus Urosaurus; species Urosaurus nigricauda. Next base: position 188,452,241 of record JAOEGL010000003.1, on the reverse strand, counting down.
GACCTTATAGGGAATTTGCATGGCTCTCCTTTCCTCACCTCCATCCTTGAGAGGCAAGATATGGGTGAGAGACAACAACCTGGGGGCACACAATTAAAGAGACTCATGGCTGTGCATATGGTTTTCCCCCAGGCCTAGTCCAATGATCCAACTACTAGCCATACTGTCATTAGTGCCAATAGCTGCTGTTGTCTCAGAGAAGATGAATCCCACTTGCAAAGTTACATGTTTTAGAACTGGATCATTACATTATGGTTCTTCATTTAATGAGAGTGCAATTCAGTGAGAGTACACTTCCAACAAAACGCTATAAATAAGAAGTCCAAGAGAATGGAAAAATCTCCAGCCACCACTAGGCAATACAATTTCTTTTTCAACTTCATTTAAAAACAAATGATCTCCCTTCTCCTTTCAGAGTCTGCACCATTCATGTAACATCTTAGCAGAAGCATCTGTTACATATGCATAATTTTGACGAAATTTAATTTTAGGCTCATTGCTTACCTTTGGATTGTATGATTGTTGGAGAACTCTGCAAGAATGAGCCAAATTTCTGTAATGTTCCACCTGTATCCCCAGGTGATGTTATTTTTGATGCAAAATGTTTACTTCTTAAAGAATAGTCTTTTCTGACACAGTGGTCTGTAGCAAACTGAAGAAGCACAAAACATGAGACAGACATTCAGAACATTAAATTTAAGATATGGGCCATTTTCAAGACTATGATCATTTCTATAGCAAAGCTACTTACTACAAGTAGTTAACTTTCTTCTTCAGGGAAAGACATGATCCTGTTACAATACAATACATTTGAAAAAGGAGAGTCCGTTTAAAAGACAGCAACAATACTCCTGTTAGACTTTAAACAGGACTTTAAAATTCGAGATGGGCTTCCACTCTGGAATAAGTTATTTATAGCATAACCCTATGCATATCTACTAAGAAGTAAACTTTACTGTGTTCAAAGTAAAGTACATTCTAAAAGCCCCCTCTTCATCATTTCACTTTTTGGAACAAGTTCCCCATTATCACCAAATAAGTATGCTGAACAGAGAATACTAAGGGCACCAGGCAAACTTCTCTCAAGGGAGAGATCTACTAAAGGAAACCAGGACCAAACATTTGTTCTCCCTGGTTGCTGCTAATGCCCAAGTTACTGGTCATGTGGAAACAATTTGGCAAATGTAATTGGCACATGGCCTAGGTATCCTGATACAGCAATACAGGAAGAGGCATTCTTTCAGATATGATTTAATTTTATATGGAGATGTGGTGAAATCTGATTTAGTTTCAGATTTTTAATATAGTTCACTTGTAATAGCGAACCCATCTGTAAGGACTGTTTTCACAAAGTGGCACATATTTGGGTGAACTAGTAACTCCTAGGGATAGCTAAACATTGTTAGTTGTATTTCTACAGTGGCACCTACACATAGCTAGCAGCCTTGAGAACCCACAGAAGGATTCACACAGGACCACTTGTCAAGCAGGAAGAAGACCACTGTCCTCATACCCTGCTTGTGGGCTTCCATGACATCTGATGGACCTTTGGCCAGTACTGGTGTTATCTTCATGCAGTTATTTTTAAGAATATATACATTACGTACACATACTCCAAGAATGGAATAGGAACCTTCCCATATTTCCTGTCATAAAACAGACCACCATGACAACTTCTACCTTTCATTTTCTTTTTAAAATCCCAAGGGCAATTCTCTTCAAATGAAGGGCAACCAATACATGTGAATAGTCCAGCTCATGCCCGAAATGATACTCTGCCTGTTTCCCATATTAAACCTCATAAAAATAGTGCTACTTCTGAGAATTGTCTCCTTCATTTTGCTTCTTTATATCATAACTGATAGGGCGCAATGTAGAAGCAGTTACATTACCGCTGAAGTGCCAAGGCCCAATCCTCCTTAGAGATTGGCCCTTATTTCAGTTGCCCTTATTTTTAAGAAATGCCTCCTTTGTCTTTGTGGGATGGTGGAACAGAAGGGAAAGCTGGTATTTAAGGTAAGGCTTAAGAGATGCCCTTTATGTCTTTTTGCAAGTCCACCAATTGCAGCTACTGGGTAGGAGCAAAATAGTTGATATATTGTGGATTAAGGTACCTCTGAGCACTTGCTCAGCCTAGGAAACTATTTTCAGGACTTTGTTCTCAAATTTTTTTACACAAAAAATCTATCCTTTCTGCACTCCCAAGTTTTCTTGACTTCAGCAACCTAATTTAGGAGGGAAATAATGGCTTTATTGACACTTTTGGGAGCAGGAATCCTTGCCAATCTACTGCAACTCATCATACCTATTTTAGATAAGTTGCTCAGACATCTGCAGTCTCCTCAAGCTATTCTACCGCTGCATCTTCATGTTAATATCAAGTGCAATTCCTCCAATACTTACCTTCTTATTCTGTTCACGTAATGAATCTGAACTTATAATCACGTCAGTTGGTGATGCAGCATTCTTCTCATTTTCATTCTTCAAGAAATCCTTAAACACAAAATAGCATGCTCAATGTCCATCTACTGTTTCCAAGCTGGATTGTTAAATACTACTTTCCCAGAGGGGGGAAAAGTGCTACAAAAATAAAATCAGACTGAGAAACTGCCAGTGCTGTTTTTATACACTGTCCTTTTCTCTATGCATTTTTTGGCCCAATTATTTAACAAAATCAAAGAGGAGCTTTTTAATAGATATAAAACCAGGCTGGTAGCAAGCCAATGCATTACATTAGTAAATGAGAGATTGTTTTTTATGTACTATGAACTCATATAGAGTGGTACAGCTTTTTGGCTAGAAAGACAGAATATTGACTTTAGGCAGAATGGCTACCATTCAAGTTTCATAAGGAAGGACTTATGAACAAGGCTACAAAGAGAGACCACAAAATCCTCTCAAAGAACAGTGGCCAGCTTCTGAGACAATGATTGCTGGTGTTTTTTCATAATAATACAAAGGTGGACCATGGTGTAATCCAGCTAGGCAATTCTTAAACAAGAGTACATGTTCACAGGTACTCAGTCCAAATTAGCTATAACTTTAAGTTATGTAGCAAAATGTTTTTTTGTGACAGAGTCAAATAATCTGAGATTGTTGTCACATGAAGGTATATACTTCTCTAACCTACAGAATGTGGTCAGGCCCTGACTTTTCTAGAAATTCAAGGAATCAGGAAGAGGAAGACAACCCCATTCTGGATTCACTTCCAATACCACCATTCCACGAAAAATCAACTGCCTGCCATAGTAAAAAAATCTTAATTCTGACTGCATTCTTATGATTTTATAGTCCCAGTTTCTAAAAACTGTTACAGGAATTCCAAACCATTTTAGGATAATTTACTTCCATATGCTTACGGTGATGGCCCAAATGCTTTGCAATAACTCTGAAGGATATAAGTTAGAAGGCTGGCCTATTTGAGCAGTAAAGGAGCATCTGTTCCAAGTGAGGAAAAAGTATAGTAGAATAACATAGTATCAATGATACAGAAACAGAGGTGAAAGGTGGCAGATGATTCATTGTTACTGGAGTGTTATGATCTACATGTGTGACTGGAATAAAATATGATGAACTAGAAGATATTGTTGAATGCTCTTATCTACAGTATCTACACATCTACAGCAAAAGCTCAAAGGGATTCAGTACCTGACTGACACCACCAGAAGCGTACTTATTTCTAACTTTGCTTTTCCAGCAACTCGACAGTTTGTTCCTCTTGAAAAAAAACCGGTTGAGGAGAAAAAAGGGTTATAATTCTAATGAACTCACCTCTTCCAATTGTTCATTTGCAATACTATACTTGAATTAAAGTGGACCTCCTTTGGAAATGCTAGTATAAAACTTCATGTATATTACAATTATAAAGTGGCCTTAACATTTCTTATCTATCAGGTGGAATTATCCAGAAAGACCACACACTGTGTTTCTTGGCAGAAAGCTACCATAACATGAATGTCAATACTGTACTTAATCTGCAAGACTCCTAATCAAATGGGAAGGCTTACACCATCTTTTATGGGCACAACCTGTCCCAAGAATCTGTCACTCTCAACAATGCTACTCACATATAAAGGCTGGCATAAATCAAAGAGGACAGGTTGCTTTCAGGTGGCAGGTGAAACCTAAAGTGAACATTCAGATTTTATGGACTCCAACTGATTTCTCCCTGAGAATGACACCTTCTTCTTAGGTTGTGTTATCTATCTGTGGCAGGGTCACCAACAAATGCTTTAGAAAGACTACATTTGTGACTCTGACTGTGAGCAGACTTCATAGATATGTAGCCACAAGTTCAGGACTGGCAGCTTGAGAAGATAAATTTGGCCAATATTTTTAATGCTATGATCCAATTTCTCAAAAATAAAAGGTAAAGAATATTTCTTATTGGTTATACATACAAATGCTATATTGTGTACAGTCAGTATGGTGTAGTGGTTTGAGCATTGGACTATGACTCTGGAGAACAAGGTTCAAATCCTTGCTCTGCCATGGAAACCCATTGAGTTTGCTAGGCTATCTCTCAACTTCAGAGGAAGGCAAAGGCAAAAAAACCCTCTGAATAAATCTTGCCAAGAAAACCCGATGATGGATTTGCCATAGGTTGGAAACAATCGGAAGGCACATAACAAGAACAACAACAACAAGCTACGTTATGTGGATTATGTGGGACCAGTATAGGCAAAACAATATAGCAAGCAATTGTCCAGATTTTAAATGCAACACAAAACATGGCAAAACAGTTAAGAATGCCCACAACACAGTGCAATGCAATGCATGTTTATGGAGAAGCAAATCCCATTGTGTTTATCCCACTGTGTTCAATGGGGCTTACTTCCATGTAAGTTTGCTTAAGATTGGAGCCCTTGGTGATTTTTCTGATAACATATATTTTTAAAATACCATCTACAATGGTTTACACAGCCACATATCAACCAAGTTTTTTTTTTTTAATCAAATTTTAATACCTCATCCAACTCACTGCTTTTCCTCTTCCTTGCCTTAGGCACTTTTATAGTCACAGATGAAGGACTCCCTTGATGCTTCACTTCCATCTTATTGGGCTGCAGAGGTGTAAACTGAATCTCCATTTCAGGTTTTGGAAAACGGCTAGTTTGGTCATTTTCTGAAGAGACTTCACAAGAATCTAGGATGGAATCTGACTGGTCCTGTGGCAACAGTAATGTAAAATGGAGAGATGAGGGACTGATGGGAAAAAACCAAATCAAAACAGTTGTAGAAGGTAAGATAAGAACTTTAACACAAGCCTTGAGGGGTAAGTCAGGATGCCACATACCCAGTTTAGTTTTCAGTGGTTAACATTTGCAATGAGAACAGTTGACTAGAATACTCAGAATAAAAATCTAGCTACCAAAATTTATCCCACCCAGATGGAAAGCAAGTACTGTAAACTTTTTGTTAGAGAAGAAAGTGTATAAAAGAATACTATTCAATTTTGTTTACAGGTTTAGGAGCATTATGGAATAAAGTTAACAGAAGTCTTACCACCAGAATGTCAGTAAAATAAAACTGTGTTTATTTGCGTATATATATAGAATCTTTCAAGTTAGATTAGATATTAGCTTCTACTTCTTAGAAGCTGTATAGAGAAGCTTAGGCTGCATTTGTTTTACTTCACCTGCATGAGAGTAAACTTAACTGAACTCAATTGGACCTGCTTGTGGGGGGAGAGATCATATATGACCTCTTCCACACAAAAGTTAGCTCTTCTCACTGCCATCACTAGACCCTACAGTCATTATCTTTGGAATATCCATTGGATGCTTACAGAAATTATCTGTATATACAATTAGCTTTAGGTTGGAAATTGTGCATCCTTTCCATGTCATTGAACTCTAACTGCTAGCAGTTCTAGCTAAGACAGGCAATGATAAGGAATGTTGAGAATTGCAGAGCCACTCCCATCTGAAAAGGTGCCCAATTCTCAGCCTTTCTTTGTCCTATGATGGTCCCTAACCACATACAGGAATCTCCACAAGGAAGAGATTGCTCTGAAAAATCTGAAGTAAAAATTGCAGGCTAACACATTGACAATTATGAGTGAATAAGGCTAACCTTTGTTGCCTCTTATGTGTACACATTCAGTTCATGGAAGCAAGTCATCTACACCTTTTTCTGAACAAATATCTACAAAATTGTGCTGTTAGAGACTGAAATTAACTTTTAGGGTTAGCGTTAGGGTTAGGGTGAATTTCACATGCAGCAAGTGCAAGTTGGTAGCCCTCTTGGAGGAGAAAGTCCAGCAGCTGGAGGCCTGGGTAGCTACACTTCAGGATATTAGGAAGCAAGAGGATTTCCTGGACAGAACGGAATGAATGGTCATGGACGGGGACCACACAGAGGAAGTTGCTGAGGAGGAGAAGGTCACTTCACATACAGAGCAGGTAGACAGCTGGAGGAATGTCACACACAGAAGTAGGGAAACCAGGGATCGTTCTGGGAGCTTGCAGCTACAGAATCAATTTGAAGCTCTTTCCCTTATCAGGGATGATGAGGAAAAGCAGCATGGATAGACCTCAGGGACAGAGCAGGGGAGTCTGAGAATAACACCAAAGGGAACAGCCGCTGCTAAGCCTCGGAGGAGGTGTGTGGTTGTGGTGGGGGCTCCTTGCTGAGGGATACGAAAGCAGTGATTTGTGGGCCCGACAAGATGTCTCGGGAGGTGTGTTGTCTCCCTGGGGCAAAGATCTGTGATGTGACAGAGAGGCTGACAAGACTTGTCAAGCCTACTGATCATGACCATTCCCTTCTCCTTTTGTGTCGTGTCTTCTTAGAATGTAAGTCTAAGGGCAGGGAACCGTCTAGTTGAAATTATGATTGTAAGCCGCTCTGATAGCTTTTAGAGCTGAAGAGCGGGGTATAAATAAATAAATATTATAATATTATCATTATCATTATTATTATTATTATTACCCTTTCCTTTTGGTCCATGTGGGAACCAACTATACTGCAAGACACAGCCTCCAGAATATCAGAAGTGATCATGAGGCTCTGGGGAGGAAGCTGAAAGAGATGGATGCACAGATTGTCATCTCATCTCTTCTCCCAGTTGAAGGGCATGCAGTTCCAACTCTATGATTCTATGGTTCTGGCAAGGGATGGGTTGTATCTCATGCCAGTTGGCAGAAACGTTTTTCCCAACAGTCTCAAGAATCTGATCAGGAGGGCTTTAAACTGAGTTATGTGTTGGAATGTTAGGTGGGAGTGACCAGGTTCTCCTGGAGTTTGATATACAGTGGGAAGGAGAAGCTAGGCAAAGTCAGACACAGATTCTGTACTTTAGGAGAGCTGATTTCAATAAACTTAGAGAAATACTGGGGGTGATCCCATGGTTAGGTATACTAAAAGAGAAGGGTGTTTCTCAAAAGGGAGATACTGAAGGCACAAATTAAAACAGTGCCAATGAGGAAGGAAAATGGGAGGTGTCTCAAGAAACCAGGATGGATGACTAAGGAACTTTCAACTGAGCTAAGTTTTAAACGGAACATGTATAAGAAATGGAAAAATGGGGAAATCACCAAAGAGGAATTCAATCAAACAGCGAGCACATGTAGGAGTAAAGTCAGAAAAGCTAAAGCGCAGAATGAACTCAGGCTTGCCAAAGAGGTTAAGAACAACAAAAAGGGCTTTTTTGGTTATGTCCGCAGCAAAAAGAAGAATAAGGAAATGGTAGGGCCACTGCATGGAGAAGATGGCAAAATGCTAACAGGGGACAGAGAAAACGAAGAATTACTCAACACCTTTTTTGCCTCAGTGTTCTCAGAAAAGAAAATGGGTGCTCAACCTGAGGATAATGGAACAGGAGACAGAACAGGGGAAATTCAGCACAGCATACAGGAATACCGGGTTAATCTAAATAAATACAAGTCTCCAGGACCTGATGGACTGTATCCAAGAGTATTAAAAGAACTGGCAAATGTAATATCGGAGACATTGGCAATAATCTTTGGGAACTCCTGGAATAGGAGTAGTCCCAGTAGGAGGGAAAATGTTGTCCCCATCTTCAAAAGGGGAAAAAAAGCAGATCCCAACAATTATTGTCCAGTTAGTCTGACATCAATACCAGGAAAGATTCTAGAGGATATCATTAAACAGAGAGTCTGTAAACATCTAGAAGGCAATGCTATAATCACAAAACGTCAATACGGTTTTCAGAGAAACAAGTCATGCCAGACAAACCTGATAAAATTACCAGCTTAGTAGATGAAGGGAATGCTGTGGATATAGTATATCTTGATTTCAGTAAGGCCTTTGACAAGGTTCCCCATGATATTCTTGCAAACAAGTTTGTAGAATGTGGACTAGACAAGGCAATTGTTACACGGATTTTTAACTGGTTGACCCAAAGGGTGCTCAGCAATGGTTCCTTTTCATCCTGTAGAGAAGTGACAAGTGGGGTGCCACAGGGTTCCATCTTGGGCCCAGTGCTATTCAATATCTTTATTAATGACTTGGATGAGAGTGTTGGGAGCAGTTATCAAATTTGCAGATGGCACCAAATTAGGAGGAGTAGCTCATAACAGAGAAATACATGATGTGAAAATGAAAAAAAAACAAAAAACTAGAAAATGAGATGGCTCATGATAGAGAAATGCATAACATAAAAACATAAAAATGAAGACATGGGACTTAATAAACAGTTTGGAATCTAGAGTTACTCATACTGTTAAAATTAGCATTAATGGTTTCTCTCTATATGATGTGAAAACAATTTCCTAAGTATGTTACTGGAGGTAACCTTGACTTATATATAACCAATTCTAAGCAAGCTTGTGATGATATAGAGTTAAAAGACAAGGAGTTTGACTTGATTTGGTTTGAATTAAAAGAACTAAAACATTAAAAAAATATTAAAGGAAAAAGAATATGAAGGAGAGTTAAGAGAAATGAAATACAGAGAGAAATAAAAGAAAAAGAGTGGCAGCATGAGAGAGAATTAAAGAGAAAATAATATGAGGCACAGTTAAGAGAAATACAGGTTAAGAGACAGTTCAGAGAACTGAAGCATAACAAAGAATTACCAGAAAAATAATATGAGAGAAAGATAACAGAAAATAAAATACACTATGGTGATAAGAAATTCCCTGAACCTGGAAAGCCTCAAGTGAAAGATCTGGTGAGGGGGAAAATACGAAACTTTGGCACCATGACAAAAATGAACATGAGGGGAAACGTTTTGGGCTGATAAAGTGTGACTCTGAGGTAAATAAGAAAAGTGACTGGTCTAGAGAGTGTCACCAGACAGAGGAAACATTGACAATAAGAGACAATTATACATGTGGAAGGAAAGGATACCTTCAGATTAATTGTCCTGGACAAAATGTCAAAAAAAAGAAAGACATTTTTAACCCAGATTATTATGTGGAAAAGCTGTCACCACAAGAGAGAAACTTCACTCGTAGCCAGAGGACATCAGGCTACAAGGTTGTGGTGGAAACTAAAAACAGTGGCAAACAGTCAGAGAGTCAAATGAAACAGAACATGGTTGATACACCAAGGAAGTTAGAACAGGTAGAAAAGTTGGAGAGGTTTATTCAGAGAAAAGACCTTCTAAATAATTTGTGTTTCAATAACACAAATGAAACTAACAATTAATCACAGAGCAAAAACAAAAGCTTGTCTCCAGTTTAAGTAACATCCATGTTACCATCATCATCATCATCATCATCATCATCATCACACAGTAGTTTTAAAACAGAGAGTTTAAAGTAAGGGTTCTGCCGCTGTCTGGGGACCGACCTACTGTCACAAAAAAATATTTTGGTGGCAGTTCTAAGAAGAGTGTGTGTCTCGCCTTCACTGTTACCTTATTAAGGGAATGCAACACAGCAAATATAAGACTGCTGGATGTGAATGATTTTCAGTGACTCACTCTCTGCAATGCTAAAACTTTGAGGACCAAAGGAAAATTTAATGAATAGGGAATAATTCTTATAGAGGGACAATGTCTATTTTGCAACCCCTCTTTCTTGTAGCTACACCCCAAGTCATAAAGCATTTTTATGCGGATGGATAGATACCTGAGTGTTTTCTGGTGAAGTCTCCCTGCTAGAATTCTGTATCAGTTGGCCCATTTCTTCTGTACTGCTGCAATTTGGCAAATCGCTTTGGTTTACTTCAAGCTGTTGAAGAATGAGAATTGTAAGAATTCTTCTGATTTTAGAAGAATCAGAAGGCAAGAGGGTACTCACACAATTAAATGCTCTCATCATTCCAGCTTTAGTGGCTTTGCAGTAACCAAGGATTTAGCTTTTTGGAAAAGGCACACTCCAATGGCTAATTTTAGTTGCTTTAAAAAACAAATTTGTGGCTCTTAACTTGGCCATGAATTTATCACCTGCCTCTCTAACTGGATTTTGTCCATTGTTTTAACAACTACTGATACTTTTTTTGATATTTATGAATAATAGATTGTATTGCTAGGGAAAAACATTGCCTGAAACACAATCAGAGAACGTTCTTTATAAAAGCTCAAAAATAAAACGTATGGCATACCCATCATAATCCATCTACCAGAATTTCTGATTTTATCCAGAAATGTTTTATGAACACACAGACATATATACATCCCCAGAAACTGAAATTTTAAAGAAAGCTAAAGTTTAAATCTGAACATCAAAGTGAAGTTGCTATTGCAATATACATAATCATATAAATACCTTACATGAAGAGTATAGCTAGTAGCATCTTTTCATTGTTTTATGTTTTAGGTTTAAGAAATGCTACCAGACATACCATTTTTCCTTTTGCATTTATAAAAGTTGTTGCCCTCTAGCCTTAACATATTAAGTATCAAGAGAGGAAGAACAACTGCTAGGAAGCTATCAGAAAGCAGTAGATTATCTCTGGTAACATCTGCTCCGATTAAATATGATATTTGTAGGAAATATAGTTAAGAGCACATTGCTAAATTATGTCAAAATGCCAGTACCAGATTTTTGAGCAAGCAGAGGGAGCTGCTAAGAGGAGAGAAAACAAGCAACATATCCTATATGCATTCTGAAGAAAGGTTTCTTTTTTTACCTATTTCAGATACAAAGTAGTTTCCAGTTGGGAAAATTTCTCACTAGTTATTCTGCAAAATGAAAATTACTTTCTGGCTAACAGTCTCTCCCAAAAATTAGATGAGACAAAAATTTTACTTAAAACTTATAGAAAAATACTAGTGAGGGAGGAGGTGTACCATGAAACTAGAGAACTCAAATATTCAATTTTGAGATGTGTCGCTGACTGTGCTAAAACCAGCAGAACACAGAAAGAGCAATCATAATAAGCAGGTGAAGAGTACAGATCTAAGTGGCAGATTGTCTACCATTTTCAACACCTGGCCAGCTCACATACAGCTAAAGCAGGAGGTGGGGGCATGAAGGTGGCTTTACTATGCTTTTCAACAGGGCAAACCTTCATTTTTTAAATATTCTCTCTTTAGAATTAAAATTTAATTAAATTTAATTTTTAATTAAAAATTAGGAGACTGATTTAAGGAGTGTTCTCAAGAAAACAGAGGGGCATTCAATCCCTCAAAAGCAAAGCCAGCCTGTTTCAGATGAATTTGGGGACTCTCACTATCAGGAACATCACTGGCAATACAACTGTGCCTACAGAGCTTCTCATAGATGTACCAGGAGTGCATGTCTTCCATTTCAGGTAGTCACCTTCACCACATCCTAACCTCCCTCAGATGGCTATCTGAAAGCTTATATAGTTACACTGTAAAAAAAAATGGGGTACAGTCATGACTTACTGAGTGCATTTTTAAAGTCCACATTTTGAAATATTGCCAGTATTGTAAATTTACCTGTTTACAACTAGAGAGATTTTCCACTTTATTTTTTTCTACTCCTTTTCGAATGGATGATAATGTACTTGTAAAGTTCTCACAAGTCCTTTTTAATTCCTTGGTACCATCATCACTAAGTTCTTCAGTAGTTGTTTTAAAACCCTTTTAAAGACAAACAAAGGCACCAAATGTTCAGCTATATAGATTTATCTTGAGGCAGAGCCAAAGGAGCTGACAGTTAAGGAGTCCAAGAAGTTGCCAGAGGATAAATGCTGGCGATGTGAGTGTAAATCGACCTCAATATATCATATGTGGTGGACCTGTACAAAGATATCAGTTTTTTGGAGAAAAGTACATGCATGTATTCAAGAAATCTTTAAAATTCAATTTAACATGCAACCTGAGCTTTATTTACTGAATATAAACTCATCTGTTCCAAAAAAAAGTAGAAAATCAATATGGAAGGGTGCTTCTATATCTCATAACAGCTGCAAGGTTAGTGATTGCGAAAAAATTAAAAATGGAGGTATCACCATCATTTGAGGAATGGGTAATCAAACTACAAGAGTTAAAAGAAATTGATAGATTAACCAATATGATTAATAATAAACCGAAAGAGAAATTAATTAAAGAATGGGCACCTATATTATCGTATTGGGAAGAAGACTGGGGGATAGACAAGAACTTAATGATATAACACTGAGATTTTGTAAGGTAGAATGTGTAATTAGAAATAGGATTTAGAAGAAGAATGATGGTAATCGAACACGATATTTCTGGGGTTTTTTTTTTGGATTACATATTAATCCACAATGCTGTAGATATGCAGTATTTATGTATTCTGTCTTCTTGTGCTACAATGTTGTATCGTGTTATTACGTGGCAAGTTTTTTTACTGGTTATGTTGGTATATACTTACCTTCTTCTTTTTTCAAATAAAAAAATAAAAAATAAAAATGTTTCCTTATGTTCAATATTTCTGCCAATTTTATGAATAGGAAAATAATTTCAGTGAGATTCATCAGTTGAATAAGGGAGGGAATTACATACTGACCTTTCCAGACGTTTTTAGGACAGCCTTTTTCAGTTCTTCTATTTGTTTATCTTTTTGTGCATTACTTGAAACTAGAGTACTCAGCTGAACTTCCAGAGCTGCAACCAGCTGATCCCTTTCTGTACGCCATTTCTGAAGGTCATTATCTTTTTCTGTTACAAGTCTTTCCTGAAAAGAAGGGGATTATAAACCACTATAAAATCCTCTCAGTAGGACATGTCCCCTCCATGAGTATTTTCTAGGAGTATTTTTTTTCACTATGATTTTTGGAGGGAGGTGCTGTTTTTACTGGCTGCTTTTAATTAATTTTAATTATAAGTGGGAAGTGCTTTTCCCATTTCTGTCCTATTTGAACTTCTCCAACCTGTGAGATCAACAGATGACTTTTTCCTTTTTTGTGAAACAAAGATCTTGCAGTTCCCAGTACTAAGCTGTGAGGTAATGTGCAAACGTTTTCCAGTTAATCTACTGTGTACTTCACTAGAAAGGCAGTAAATTAACTGGAAAATGTTTGCACATTTCCTCACAGCTGACTATTGGGAATTACAAGATCTTTGTTTCACAAAAAAGGAAAAAGTCATCTGTTGATCTCACAGGTTGGAGAAGTTCAAATAGGACAGAAGTGGGAAAAGCACATGCTGTCAACGCCCCACAATTTTTTGTAAAAAATGTTTTCCCCCTAAATGCCCCCAAAAACATGTTCTAGGGGGTATGGGGCAACTTCTCTACATCCCCCACCCCCACAATTTTAGGCCCAAAAAAGGCCTTTTTCCAATAGGATTTGTAACCAAGAAGTTTAGGGAATATTAATTTAGCACAATTATGGCTGGGTTACAGCAGCCTTGGGGTCTTGTCTCTATATTTATGGAGGTCAGAGGCAAAGAACTGCAGAGGCAGAATTCTTCTATTAATCATATTTTATTAACAGAATTAAACACAAACATGGAATGCATACACTCTCATACAAGCACACAAGAAGCTAAGAATCAAAGGAGTTAGATTGGGATAGAGAAGGCCTTCTAATGGGAAATACTGTACCTAAATGCTGTTGCTCCTCTTGAGGGATCTGGAGATGAGTTCTGGGGCTCAATCACTCCCAGCCAACACAGAGTGGTGAGGGGACTAGCAAAGGAAAAACCAGCAGAGTTTCTCCCAGCAAATCAAACTAGCCCACTGAGCAAAGAAAAATGTCTTCCAAGGTACCCAGACCCCCTAATCTAGACAGTAGATCGACCTTGATATAGAAGAAAGGGGAATTCTAAAAATAATACATAATAATTGAAGATCTTAAATGTCACAGTCAAGGTACTGGCAGGAACCCTCAAAAAAACTAACTGGAAGACAGGATAATTCTCCTTGCACAAGTGGCAAATTCTCGTTGTTCAACTGACCACCACACTATGTATTATCTGCTATGCTTCTGGGTGTATTATATTTTTTTGCACCACAGGGAAGCCTCATAAGCAAATCATTGCAGCCTTAATATAACAGATTTATTAGGGGCTACATCTCTCAAGGTAGAGCTGACTTACTGGATTGTTGAGTGGATAAACTGCAGGCATTTATTCTCAGCTCCTGGGCTCTCTGAAAAAATGGCGGGATATGATTGCAAAGGAAAGATCCTTTAATTTAAACATGCTATTTTAAAGTGAACAACTAAGTACAAAGGGACTATTTTGAAAGATTAAGGCTGTATTCCTATGCACACTTACCTCAGAGAAAATGCCATTCATCACAATGGGGCCTACTTCTGAGTAAGCATGTATAGGTTTACCCAGGTAGACCCTTATATTCAGAACAGTTTCACACACACACACACACACACACACACACCATGCAAATCAAAGCTTGTTGTTTGTTACTCACTGCTTCTATTAGTTGCTTCGTGTGATGTTCTCTGTTTTCAGCAAATTTTTTCATCTCTCTGTTACGGTGAGTTTCTGCTTCTTTCGCCTGGCTTATGAGGAGCATTTTTTCTGTCAGCCACTTTTTACGGTCTATTTTGTGCTGTTCTTCACATTCCTATTTTTGAAATTAACCAGGAATTAATTATTAATTTTAAGGAATTAAGAAAATCCTCCAAAAGAAACTTATAAATTTTTAAGTGGTCACATTTTGGAAACAAAAAGTAATTCTTTTCTGTAGAAGAATGTCAATTTGCCAACGGTTTGCATTCAAACATTTGCTAGATATTTGTTGTCCAAATATAAGAACAGGTGCATTCAGATACAACATCAAGATTTAACAGAGGTGCAAGCTGGTGCTCTGTTTAAAACTGATATCCCATAATTCCAAATCATTTCCATACTGACTGGGGCTTGTGCAAGTTGTAGTCAAACATCTGGAGGGCATTAAGTTGCCTAACCTTGATTTAGTAGTACAAAAATGAAACATGGTATGCTTCTAGCTTATGGATTCCTGCTGCCCCATTTGAATGCAAACAGAAGAAAATGTGAGACTTTTATCATTTTAGCTGATCTGTGTAAAGTTAATAGGAGTCTAATGAAAGTCAGATTCTAACACAGGGTAAGCAACATGTGGCTATGCTGGCCAATAGGAACAATGGAGCTGCAGCCCAAGAACATCTGGAGGACCACAAATTGTCTTCCCTTCCCTAATCAAGTAATGGTTGATCATTCTAACAGTGATATATTTAGATCACGGGTAAAGGACAGACTAGAAACTGTAGATGGAGGTATAGACAGAGAAAGACACAGAAATACATTTATTTTACTTATATGCTGTGACTGTCTTGGTTTCACAGATACACTTCTCTTTCAGGCTGGCATTAACAACTTACTAAGAGAAGTCTAAGAGAGACTCACACAAAGTAGAACACAATTTAAAAAACAAACAAACTTGAACAATGCAGTTTCAGTTATCTGGTCTTAGAAGCTCAGTTTTACTTTTCCTCTAAGCCTATATGAGATTTAGTCAAAATGATCAATAATTATTTATTGACAAGTAGGCACACATGAGACCCTAGCATGGTTTGAATGAAGCCTCACGCAATCTTTAAAGCACATCAAGAATCCAAATATTACCTTTAGCTTCTCCTGCAATCTTGCTAGTTCCTCATTTAGCAATGCTGTGCTTTTTTCACATTCTGCTTTACCATTCCGTTGCCCACAACTACTGTTCTGCTTCTCTAGCTCATGGTACTTTTTTTTCCATTCTTCCAGTTCTATAGGAAAAAATATATTCATTAACAGAGTACAAGACATTAAAAAGAATTCCATTATTAAAAAGTGTTTATGTTTAAGTGTTGGTAAACCTATATGAATGGAATTAAACATATATTTAAACTTCAAATTAATTGTTATAGATAGATCAATACCCTTCTGATGTGATAAGCTATGTTTCACACCATACTCAGGCAGCATAACCATCAGATGGGCATGATGGGGCATAGCATCAAATGCATCTGAGAAAGTAGGCTCAAGTTTAGGAAAGCTCATGCTACCAACTTCTGTCTCTCAGTTAGTTCCAGACTAACACAGCTGTATCTTTGAATTCTACTTCATGTACTGAACTCTGCTCCTTGAAAGCTTCTGCCTTCTTAAAAAGAGCAAACAAACTTGCTACACAGCAGTTTTTGCTGCAACAGTTATGCCTATAGAATACAAGTAGTGGACTACACTTGAAAACTACCACCACCATGGTTCCAAACAGTTTAGATCAGTCAAGATGAGGAGACCTTTTTTAAAAGGGTTATCAAAAAGATGTTGTGGGGGGTGGGACAAGAAATGTTATTCTTCTTCATCACTTACCTGAAGCACATCTTTCATTCTCTTCTAACCGAGCCTCAAGTACTTGGTCTTGTTCAGATTGAGTCTGCTCTTGCTCTTCCAAAGTCAGTTTCATATCTTTGATGATCTTATCTTTGTGACATATATCTAAATATTTTTTAAAAACACATTTTAATTGTTTCTTTATACCTTTTCAGACGTGCTTCTGCTAGATTAGTGTCTATGTTTGGGGAGGACCACAAGTTTATTTAGTTATTTATTTATTATATTTATTTGTATCCCACTCTTTCCCCAGGTCTGGGACTCAGAGCAGCTTCACTGCATTAAAAACAATACAATTAAAAAAAAATAATTTAAAAGGAATTAAATTATTATGGTATTAAAACATTTTTAAAATGGTCTAACATCCCAGCCTGTCCTTAGAGCAATTCCTTAAATGCCTGTGTGAGTAAGTAGTCTTAACCTACTGGCGGAAGGCTATCATGGAGGGATTCATCTCCCTGGGCAGGGAATTCCAGAGTCTAGGTGCAGCCAACAAGAAGGCCCTCTCTCGTGTCCCCACCAGCCGTGTTTGTGATGGTGTTAGGATGGAGAGGAGGAGAAACGGTCTACCAAATAGTGTGGACCTGAGCCATGCAGGATTTTATATAACCAGCACCTTAAATTGTGCCTGGAAACAAACTGGCAGCCAATGAAGCTGTTTAAACAGGGGCGTTGTATGTAATCTGCCCCTGTTAACAGCCTGGCAGCAGCTCTTTGAACCAGCTGAATTTTCCGAACACTTTTCAAAGGCAGCCCCATGTAGAGTCTATTACAGTAGTCCAAATGGGATGTAACCAAGGTATGTACCACCGTGGCCAGATCTGACTTTTCAAAGAATGGGTGCAAGTTTTAAATGTGCGAAAGCACTCCTGGTCACAGCAGAAACCTGGGCCTTTAGGTTCAAAGTTGAGTCCAAGAGTACTCACAAACTGCAAACCTGTGTCTTCAGGGGGAGTGTGATCCCATCTAACACAGGCTGGATCCCTATTCCCTGATCTGCCTTCCGACTGACCAGGAGCACTTCTGTCTTGTCTGGATTAAGTTTCAACTTGTTTACCTGCATCCAGTCCATTACTGAAGACAGACACTGGTTTAGGACCAGGACAGCCTCCTTGGATTGAGGGGGGAAGGAGTAGTAGAGTGTCAACTGCATATTGATGACACCGCACCCCAAAACTCTGGATAACCTCCCCCAGCGGTTTCATGTATATGTTAAACAACACAGGGGACAACACAGAACTCTGAGGGACTCCACAGGTCAATAGCTAGGGGGTCAAACAGGAGTCTCCCAGTATCACCTTCTGGGTTCGCCCCTCCAGGAAGGAACAGAGCCACTGTAGAACCTCCAAGCCCCGTCCCAGAGAGGCAGTCCAGGAGGATACCATTGATCGATGGTTTCGAAACCCGCTGAGAGGTCCAGGAGAACCAACAGGGACACACTCCTCCTGTCCAGTTCCCTCCATAGGTCATCCACCAAGGTGATCAAGGCTGTCTCTGTTCCATAGCCAGGCCTAAAACCAGACTGAAATGAATCTAGATAATCCTTTTTATCCAGACACCCCTGGAGTTGGGAAGCCACCACACGTTCCAAAACCTTGCCCAGAAATGATAGGTTAGACACTAGCCGATAGTTATCCATTATTGTAGGATCCAAGTATGACTTTTTCAAAAGAGGCCTCACAACAGCCTCCTTTAGGCAGGATAGAATTCTGCCTTGTTGTAGGGAGGCATTATTACCTCCTTTATCCATTCAGCCCTTCTGGCCTGTTTAATAAGCCAAGAAGGACAAGGATCCAAGATACATGTGGTGGCTTTTACCTCTCCAAGGATCCATCAGACTGCACAAGCTGAAAAGTATCCATTAACACTGGACTGAAAAGAGACAAGGTACACTGAGACTGTATCCACTGTAGCATCCAGGTAGGTGCAAATTAGAGTGACTTTATCTTTATTGAGTGACAAAATGCAGTGCAAATTCTTCACAGCGAGCCTCTGAGTGGTCTGCATTCTCCATTTGAAGGTGAGTGTGTAAAAGACCCCTGACCACTCGGAACAGCTCTGCTGGCCGGCTCCTTGCAGATGCAATGCCTGCATTGCCACAGAGTAAACTTTCAAATAGGTTCTAGCCTATGTTCTAGCCGCTGAGGTAAGCTTTACTCCGTGAGAGGGGATGCTCAGGAGCGATTGTGTCCACTGCCCTGGCCATTTCCTCATTCCAAAGGGTAGCCAGGGCTTCAGAAGAATCACCTGCCGAGATGACAGTAAACTCTCCAAGAGCCCTCAGGAATCCTACTGGATCCATCAGTCTCCTGGGGCGGACCATCCTAATTCATTCCCCACCCTTCCAGAGGCTCTGAGTCCCAGTGAGTCTAAACCTGACCAAATAATTATCTGTCCATGACAATGGAACTGTGGAGAGTTCCACCACACCAAGATCATCATCACCCCATCCAGTACAGAAAACAAGGTCCAGAGTGTGCCCGGCAGCATGAGTAGGGCCTGATGCTACACTTGTCCTTCCATATTTGCTAGGGTTAGGGGCACAAGACCCCCATGAATATGGAAAAACAGCAAATAACAAAAACACCATGTTTTTACCTGAGAGGACACCTCTCTAGGAATCTCTAGCTCCTCCAGGGCAACTCTGTGGTCAATGTCCAACAGACACTGCGTAGCAAATGTGTAGCAGAGTGTTCTCTCCAGGAATCTCTAGGTCTTTTGGTGCAACATTTAGTTAAAGTTGACCATAGAGTTGCATTGGAGGACCTAGAGATTCCTAGAGAACATATTAATCAAACCAGTGAATAATCAAATCTGCAAATCTCAAAGCCACAAATGTGGAGGGACAAGTGTACTTGATACAGACCCATAGTTGTCATGGAGGCCATGAAGTCCTGAGCCACCCTTGAAAGGGCAGTCCCAGCATGGATGTTGAAGTCCCCCAGTACTAATAGACACGGAAACTCCAACACCAACCCTGAGACACACCTTAAATAAACACACTCAAAACCTGTACACTGTGTGAGGAGGCATCTTGTCAGGGAGACAGAATCACAACAGACCACTGCAACTCCACCTCCCCGCCCCCCAGGTCTCACCTGCTGCTGCACAGAGAAACCTGGTGGGCAAAGCTATTATTATTGTTATTGTTGTTGCTGTTGTTGTTGTTGTTATTATTATTATTATTATTATTATTATAGCACTGTTAATTTACACAGCACTATAAATAGAATCTTTTTAATTAGATGGTTTCCTGCCCTCAGGCTTACAATCAAAAAGACACAACACAAGAAGAGAAGGCAATGGTGGTGGGAAAGGGGATGAGGTCCAGCAGTTCTTCTCTCCCTCTGAGGCCTGGACCAAGGCAGATGGACTGGAGGGAGGGCTCGGCTACTTAACAGATAGTTAAAACGAGGCATCCTGGGGCAGAAAAGGGCTCACACTTGGGAACGCTTCCTTAAACAATATAGTCTTTAACTTAATTTTGAATCTGGTTAGAGAAATAATGAGGCACACATGTGGGGGAAGAAGGTTCCAGGAGTGAGGGGCAGCAAGTGAGAAGGGATGAATCCAGGATGAGGCAGTGGAAATCCTAGGCTGGGACAGGAGGACTTGACTACCAAAATTGAGGGTATGAGTAGGAATGTAAAGAGGAAGACGTTCAGATAAATAAGAAATATACACACTGGTTATTACATACCCTCACATGCTTTCTGGTACTGATGTCGAATATCCTCCAGTTTCTTATTCAGTTCTTCCTAATTTTGACAAAGAAATAGAAAGTATATCTACTCTAGAATTAAAATATCAATATTAATACCTGATCAACAACTGCATGTCCCATTGCACAGTGAATAAATAAAAAGGCAATGCTATGGATTAGTGGTGGTGAACCTTTTGGAGACCAAGTGCCCAAATTCAGTGGTGTCTGGGAGGGGTGGGGGTTGAAACACACAAGGAAAAAATTGAGTTTGGCCATGAAACCCACTGGGTGGCCTTTGGCAAGTCACACTCTTTCAGTCTTAGGAGAAGGCAATGTCAAAAATTCCCTCTGAACAAATCTTGGCAAGAAAACTCCAAAATAGGTTCGCCTTAAGTTGGAAATGACTTGGAGGCACACAACAATTTCTTCTGCACAGAGGACTAGTCTGCTGAGTTATACAGATAATTAAATAGGCAAGTCACACTCTCTCAGCCTCAGAGGAAGGCAATGGCAAATCCTCTCTAAAGAAATCTTGCCAAGAAAACCCTAACATAGGTCCACCTTTGGGTAGCCTAAGTCATTAATAATAATAAAAATAATAATAATAAACAATAGTTTTTATTTCTTACCAGCCCCTCTGTCAAAACAATCGAGGCGGTTAAAAACAGTTACAGTTAAAATAATTCAACAATCCCACCCCAACCTCCTGCCCCTTAAAACAGAATTAAACTAGCATAAATTAAAATCTAGTTAATATCAAGTGCAAATAAAACAAACATATTACACATATTAAAACCCATGGTGCTGGCCACAGCATAGGTTAACTTCAGGGGGTCAGGGAAGTGGCTGGAAGATTTTTAGGAGCCGGGAAGATTATACGGTTTCTGGGAAGGCCTGCCGGAAGAGATGCATCTTTAAAGCTGTTTTGAAACAGTCTAACGTGATAAGATGGATCTCATCCGGCAGGCCATTCCATAGCCTGGGCGCAGAAGCCGAAAAGGCGCTCTGGGAGGTCTGCGCCAGCCTAGTCTTCATGGGTTGCAGTAGGTTCTTCCCAGAGGACCAAAGTGTGCAGGGGGGGGGGGATCATATGGGGAGAGGCAGTCCCTAAGATAAAATGGACCCAAGCCATGTAGGGCTTTAAAGGTTAAAACCAACACCTTGTACTGCGTCTGGAAACTGATCGGCAGCCAGTGGAGAGCTTTAAGCGCAGGTGTAATGTGCTCTCTCCCAGATGTTCCGCCTGGCTGCCATATTTTGGACTAGTTGGAGTTTCCGGGTTAGGCACAAGGATAGCCCCATGCAGAGCGCATTACAGAAATCCAAATGTGAGGTTACCAAAAAATGTACCACTGTATCCAGGTCTTAGATCCAGATACGAGCGCAGCTGGTGTATCAACCGAAGCTGATAACAAGCACTCTTGACCGCCACATTCACCTGACTCATCATGTGAAGCGACGAATCAAGAAGTACCCCCAGACTGCGAACAGAGTCCTTCGAGGACAGTGTGACTTCTAGGACTGGGAGTTGTATTTCCAAACCTGGCTTCGGGCCTGTAACTGCTAGTACCTCCGTTTTGTCTGGATTAAGTTTCAACCTGTTTTTCCTCATCCAATCCATTACCGCTGCAAGGCAGTCATTAAGAGGAGAGACGCCATCTGAAGTCTGAGCTGACGATCTGATCATGGAGAGGTATATCTGAGTGTCATCAGCTTACTGAAGACACTGAGCTCCCTGCCTCCGAATGATCTCACCCAGCGGCTTCATGTAGATATTAAACAGCATTGGGGACAGGATGCGCCCTGGGGAAAACCATAATTAAGCTCGATTTTAGAAGAGCAACTGTCCCCAAGCCTTGGTCTACAGTATCTAAAGCCGCGGAGAGATCCAAGAGCACCAGCAGGGTCACACTACCCCTGTCGATGTTCAGGCAGAGGTCATCGGTCAGAGTGACCATGGCAGTCTCTACTCCATGTCCTGTCCTGAAACTGATTTGAAATGGATCAAGATAATCGGTATCATCCAAGACAACCTTGAGTTGAGAGGCGACTGCTCTCTCAATCACCTTGATCAAAAATAGAAGCAAGGACAATGTTTGAAAGTTGTTCCTGTCCAGGGGATCAAGAGAAGGTTTCTTTAAGAGGGGCTTAACAGCCGCCTCCTTCAGAGAAGATGATAAACAGCCTTCTCTAAGGGACGCATTGATTGTATCCCAAAGGAATACCCTCAATGTGTCCCCTCCCTGGACGACCAGCCAAGGTGGACAGGGATCAAGGGAGCAGGTCGTCTTTCTCATACTTCCAAGGAGCTTGTCCACGTCATCGGTACTCACAGGTTTGAACTCATCCAGTAAAGTGACAGCAACGGAGTTGTTGGACACCTCATCTGTGGATTCTGGTAAAAAATTGGCATCCAAGTCGGCCCTTATCCGCGAAATTTTATCCACAAAGTAGATGTTAAATGCGTCACAGCAGGCCGTCGTTGGGTTGAGTAGGGGACTTGGCGCAGGAGGAACCTGCGTCAGCTCCCCCACCATCCTAAACAGTTCTGTTGGACAGGACTCTGCAGACGCAATGCTTGCAGAGCAGAAGGATCTCCGCGCTGCACGCAAAGCCAGGTGTAAAGATGATGCCTATGACGAGTTCTGTCGGACAAGAGCTGAGTCTTCCGCCACTTGCGCTCTAGTCGTCGTCCAGTCCACTACATCTCCCTGAGTTCCTCTGAGAACCAGGGTTTGCGATTAGAAGCGGGTTTGAGAGGATGCTCGGGGGCGATTGCGTCGAGAGCCTTGGGATGGTCGGTGTTCCAGGTGGTAACCAATGTTTCGATGGGATCACCAGCATTGCCAACCATTAAACCCTCTATGGCCTTCTGGAAACCAATTGGTTCCATGAGCCTTCAAGGGCGGACCATTCTAGTAGGTCCGCCACCCCTTGGGGATGGACAGCAGCTTTTAGTTCCATCTTGATCAGGAAATGATCCGTCTATGACAGAGCGGAGGTTTGATTACCTCTGTCCATGGATACTCCTGTAATCGAGTGTATGACCCACGCAATGGGTGGGCCCATTGACCAATTGGGATAGGTTCAAGCCTGTCATGGATTCCATGAACTCCAGAGTTGCTCCAGTTAGATCAAATGGGCTGGCCTCAAGAGGGATGTTGAAGTCGCCCAAGACAAGAAGTCTGGGCATCTCCAACAACAACTCAGAGACCAGCTGAGTCAGCTCGGTTAGGGAGTCTGTTAGGCAACGGGGTAGCCGGTAAACCAACAGAATCCCCAAGCTATCCCTGGTTTTCAGGCTGAGGTACATGCACTGGTTGTGGGTTGTTTTCCAGACAGGTTTCCTGATCAAGGTTAAGTTGGTTTTGTGGACTATTGCCACGGCGCCGTCCCCCCCCCCCCCGCCCGCTATGAGGCACACAACAATTTCTTCTGCACAGAAGACTAGTCCGCTGAAGTAGATAGATAATTAAATAGGCAAGTCACACTCTCTCAGCCTCAAGGGAAGGCAATGGCAAACCCTCTCCCTGTGTCGAAAGGGGGAAATAACCCACCATTAGGCAAAAAACTCATCATCCAGGAGAAGAGTAAGAGGAGGCACATTACCACTGAGGCTCAGCTTCCCTCCTCTTCCTCCTCCAAATTTGGGCATTGCAGCTGCCTTCATCAGCAGCAGATGAACAGGTGACCCCTTCTCCCTCTCCCTCCCTGGTGAGGCACGGCCTTTCCTTGGCCACCTCTGAGGCTCTGGCAGGAGGCTCCCAGAACCTATGCAACAACTGGCCCAGTAATCTTGATGCCTTCAGGCTCCTAGCACTTCTCCTCCAGCAAAGGCTCCCTCTCCTTTGTGAACAAGAAGGTGACCCAGGACTGGGCAACAAATGAGGAGGAGGAAGCTTAGCAAAGCCCATGAGGCAGCAGAGCCCGGGTCAGGAGGCGACAGCGTGCATGCCTACAGAGAGGGCTCTTTGCGCCAGAGGTGTGCCATGGGTACACCATGGTTGCTATAGATATTAGCTCAGAAACAAGCCTCACTGTACTCACTGGGATTTGAGATTCAATCCTAGAAGTTGCATCACTTTCAGTTTGTCTTACTTTTGAATAAACATGTGTAAGAGTGAATTGTAACTAAGGCTGCATCCACACTGCAAAAACAATCCAGTTTGACAACACTTTAACTGCCATGGCTCAATGCTGTGGAATTCTGGGAACTGTAGTTTGTTGGGGCACAGGAGCTCTCTCTCTCCACTGAAACTGATGGGGGGGGCACTAGGCTGCAATGCTGCAGAAACATGGTAGCATGACAAAATAACAACAAATGCCAACTCCTCTGAAAACAGGGTAAAGAAGAATTGCCTTAAAATCTGCACATATCTTCACCCTGTTTTCCTGTTGGCAATGCCATGAAACCAAATTCTGGCAAGTGCAGTGAGGGCTGCAAAAAAAGACAGACATTTGGCCCATGTGTTACCTACACCTGGCATAAAAGCAACCTGGTGAGTTCTCATAGATTTGAATTAAGGACTTATGAATTCACACTCTTCACCCCAATACTGTATCAATTCTTTCTGCATTTTTATACAAGTCATCCTCACAGTAATATACAATAGCAACTGTGATCATTTCACAGTACCTTGTTAAACTGTTGAATTGTTCTTTGCTTGACATCTAGCTCTTCAGTGAGGTGGATTTTAGCTTTTTCAAGTTCATTGACTTTACTCCGCAGTGCTTTGTCTTCAGCACGCATGCTGCATACCTGTAAGAATATTCAGTGGGTTTACCTTGTATGCAATTACAATAATTTATTGTGACTTTAGCATGTATATGGCACTTATTTCTTCAGAATGGTATACTTCCAGATGTTAAGCCAGAAGCAACCTCATTATTCACTCATTCACTTTGAATTGCAATTTGGAATACTGAAAAAGGACAGATAATAGTTTAGAGTAGCAGTTCCCAAACTTGGTGTCCCCAGATGTTGTTGAACCATAACGCTCCAAATCTCCTGTCTGTACCTGGCTTCCACTCCACCATAAGCATCTGAAGAAGTAGACTAAAGTCTATGAAAGATCATGCTAGAAACTTTTTTTTCAGTTAGTCTCAAAAGTGCTACAAAATCTCTATACATATTAATTCTAG
This sequence comes from Urosaurus nigricauda, assembly GCA_034509955.1. Lineage (NCBI taxonomy): Eukaryota > Metazoa > Chordata > Lepidosauria > Squamata > Phrynosomatidae > Urosaurus > Urosaurus nigricauda. The sequence continues at coordinate 188,426,751 of JAOEGL010000003.1, read as the reverse complement.
AGACTAACACGGCTATCTTTAAATTCTCCAAATTCTTTGGGAGACAAAGTCCAATAACATATTAGGATCTTGATTTGGCTGTGGATAATGGGAGTTGTAAAACAAAAATACCATGCTGGAGAAGTCTGACATATCGTGATGACTGGTTATACACCAAAAGCCTGATCTGTTCAGCTTCTTCATTAGTGTCTTTATAATTAGGCCACACCACATCACTCCTTGACTCCAACAATGATTATGCAAATAAAGATGAGGGAAAATGAAAACTAGTAAAAAGTTGTACAAGACAGAGTAAGGGAAAAAAGACCTCTTCTCTGACTGATCCCCTTACAAACCTCTCTCTGGACTTGTTCGATTTGTTTTTTGGCATCAGCCAACTTCTCTTTGAGATCTGCATATTCTTCATCTTTCCGCTGAATTTCCATTTGGAGATGCGAGGAAAGAGCGATGCTCTCCGAGAGCTTGCTATTCAGTCTGAAAAGAAGTAGTTATATAATAGTACTAATTTCTCAGTCCTTCAAGTCTAAATTTGGCAAGTCAAGTTTTAGAACAGAAGTACAGACAACCATAAATATTGCCACTTATTGCTGAAAATTCCACAGTTCAATCTCCCCTTTTCACTGAGCAGGTGTTTTAGTAAACCCTCATTGGAATTTGCCTATTGGTAGGAGCCATGTTCCAGTCATTGCCAGCTCCCTAAGAAGGAGCTGGTGAAGGTACAAAGATCTGGCACAAAAACTTCCCACATTCTCACCTTTTATAACATACCTCACCACCACATGGGAAGTCCCCATGTGGTCCATCAAAATGAGCAGTTTTGCTTTAACCATTTGAATATTTAAATCCTCTTTCATTCAGAAAAGTATTAATGATATGTTTGGTGACTGAAGTGTGGTTTATGTGGGAAGGTAAACAGTTCATTACCATCAGTCACAGATTCAAAATCAAATACAGTTTAGTGAGCAGACTGCTTGTGTGAGCTGTTGCCTTTTCACCCCAATTTGTCCCTGAAAGTGACCATTTCAAAACACATCTCATATTTTGGGGCAGAACTTAACAGCACATCCCTGAAACCTGTTGTCATAGGACAGGTACTGATAGCTCTGTTAACAGAATGGTCTATAAGCATAGCTCTCATTTGAGATTATGTGATTTTAACACCAAAGGATTTTCAAAAGCCTCTGTCCCCATTGATACAGTATTACTGGCACTCTAGAGTTGGCTCTTTATATTCACACATTCTGCATCCACAAATTCAACCATAAATTCCAAAAAGCAAACCATGATTTTGTCATTTTATATAAGGTATAGCATTTTACTAAATGTATTACCAATTTATAATAAACCAGAAGGTGCAGACAATAATTTGAAGACTATCTATAAGAGCTGTTGCTGAGCAGACAACTACTGAGTAGTTAGAGCTAACATTCACGTACACAAAGCCAATGCCTAGCCACAAATAGATCACTTTTCTATTGTCCGTATGGATCTGGATCAGAACTGGGGAACCTATGGTCTTCCCAATGATGTTGGATTCCAATTACCATCACTCACTGTCAACACTAATATTGGTGACCTGATCCTTAACAATCTGTACTATTCTAAAATAACTTCTAAGAAAACTTTAGGAAAGGCCTTGAAATAGTCTACAGACACAATTATTTTAATTGAATCTCTTAGTGTTAGTTCAATTAAGGTTTCCTCTATTCTTTTTTCACAACAGCAAAAGAGCAGGCATGTGACACAGCAATTTACAAGAAAACCACAAGGGTTTGCTAATAATTTGATGAGATAATATAGTTCAACAAATGAAGATAAAAAGCAGTGGCTGGATGCAAAACCTTCCTATGCAAGCTGTCCCCAGCTTTCGGAAGAAGAGGAAGAAGTAAACATAATCTCACCTCAGATGTATGTTTTTTACTGTATTAACATGTAGGTGTAGAAACAAAATCATGGTTACTTACTGTTCTGTCATTTGCTTTGCTTCTTCCTTGTTTTTTTCTTGTTGTTCAGTAGTTCTCAGTTTCTTCCTCAGTTCGACAACTTCTGCCTTCAGTTGTGATTCCTGATCATCTAACCTCCTGATTTTAGATTCTGAAACATTAAGTTTCTCTTGCAGGTCTTTTACCTCTATTTCCATAGCTAAAATGGCTGACTCCTTATCTCTCAGTGTTTGCTCTAAACAGATTATATTGGTCTCCTTTGCTGCCCTATCCTTTTCCATAAGCCTATCTTTATTTTCAAGTTGCTCAAGATAGCCAAGTGCTTTTTTCTGTTCTTCCTTATATTTTTCAGTATGAAGAGCATTGTCTTCTTGAAGGTCCCTTAACTGCTTAATCAGACACTCTTTTTCCTGCAAGGATGTATGCAACTGATTGGTTGTCTCAGTCAGCTCTACCTTCAACTTACACTTCTCATCTTCAGCATCCTGGGCTATCCTCTGCCATTTTTCCACCTGTTGGAGGAGGCTTTCAATTTGACTGCTCTTTTGAGAAGAAGCATGAATGATCTGCTTGCTCACTTCCCAGATACTTTCAATGCTACAGTGAAATGAGCTTCTTTGACCACAGTTAACATGAGATTCCTTCTCTCCTTCTGCTGGAAGCTCTTCTACCTTCTTTGGATTTGCCAAATCAATATTTGTGGTAAGGCACTGTGAACCTAACCTGTGCAGCTCACCTATTTTTGCCTCGACTGCTTTTGCATTTGTTTTTTGTTCTGCAATAGTTTGGCTAGCCACCTCTATTTCTCCAAGCAGTTTCTGAATTTGATCTCTTTGGTTCTTATTTGTATCTTTCAGTGCAACCAGTTCAGATGTTATTTTCTCAATATTAACCTGTTGCTCCTGGAGTTCTCTACTCAAGTTAGAAGCTTTTTCTTCTGAAGTAAAAAGCTCCTGAGACAATTTTTCTATTTTCCTAGAAAACTCCTCATTCTCATTTTTCTCTTTTTCTAACTCCTCTCTAAGTGTGACCAACTGAATCTCTAACAGTTTATTTTTTTCTTCCAATGCTACCACTTCTCCCTTTTCTTTCAAAGTGTGGGGTCGCATTTCTTCAGGTTTCTTTGCCTCTGTGGTATCTGTAGCACTGTCGTTACTGGACCCTACAGAAATTAAAAAGATTATTATTTTTATTCATTCAGAAGCCACAATATGTGTACCAAGCAATTTCAGAAACTGTTTAGAAAATATGTGGACAAAGCAAGATAGAGACATTAACACAGAGAAAGAGAAAGACAGAACACCTTCACACAGAAAAGGGTATAAAGTTTCACTTTTAAAGACTCTGCTAGCACATGAACATTGGCGGTTAAGAAGACTGGTGTTTCTTTCTTCACTGCTGCAAAACAGCAGCTAGACAATGTTGAACCACATCCCAACCATCAATCAGTAGCCATTTGAACAGAGGTTTTGTCCTGGCGACACCCAGCAGCCATTGGCCTAGTGAAGAAAATGAGTTCTGCAAGGAGCTACTGGATACCTCCTTGCACAGTAGCAAGAAAGTACTTATATTGGCATAACTGAGGGTTACACCATCATTAAGTCATCAAGCTATTTCTAATTTTGGATTCCAGCCCATTATGTACTTTCAACTTCTTTCATATGTTCAGGTCTTGGGAAAAGTTAGGCAGCCAACAACAGGGGTGGATATTTTGTGGTCATCAAGATGTTCCCCATCAGCCCTAACTAGCAGAAAGCAAGATATATAAGAAGCGATGGGGCTTTCAGTTCAGCAATATTGGCAAGGCTATGCATCACCCATCCTTGCTCCAGAATATCTAAAAAAGTATGAACATCATCACTGAGCAGGGCCACAAGAAGTTAGCTTCACCTGAACTACTCCAACTTCTCATTGACTCAAGACACCAGTCATGACTCAAGAATGCAAAGCAGAGAAAACACCACTCCTTAGACCTCAGAATTCTAGAGATATATACTTCTGTATCACTATTTACTATCAAGCTAGCCTTATTTTTGCCAGGCTGAGCCTACCCTTTTCCTAAGTGAGAGCTAGTTTGCTTTTATTTCCACCATATTATCAAAGCGCAGCAGCCTTAAAAGCTTGGGGGACAAACAAGGAAAACAGTAAGGCACGATTCCAGTTTTTTACACTCCTGTGCAACTTCCTATCTGTATTTTTACGGCACTAAAAGTTTCCAAGTTGAAAGATTTTTTTAAAATTATAGGTCAGCCAAATGCAGAACTGTGAGTCTAGTGCAAGACAGTGTAAGTAGCATCCTGTTCAGTAGTTACAAAACTGTAATTGGGATTTAATGATTTCATAATTTTGGGGAGTCATATTTACAGTCCCTAATGACTGAACATAACCCATAAACATGGCCACATAGCCCAAAAGCTCTACAAAAAACTATAACCCCTAAACCCTACCAGTTCAGTCAGACCATTCCCCAACCAAACAGTTTCAACAGTGCTATATATTAAGGTGCAAGGAAATGAAGTGCTCTTCAAGTCACAGGGCACATTGAGAGAACTGGTTTTAGCAGGACCCCGAGGAGTTTCCTCAGCTGCACCCTGCAACCAGAGGAATACTGCAGACATAATTTCCCAGCATCCCAATCTGCAGTGCCCCAGACGCCCTGTACTTAGGATACTGGCTAGCGGAAAAGGTAGGATTCGGTGGATATCATCATCAGATGGAGTTACATCTGACAATGCTGGATCTCAGCCTTTATGCTTAAAATGAGGTTAACAAAGCAGACAGCAACTTATAATAAATAATAAAATAACTTTTATTTTTATCCTGCTTTTCAGAAATAAAACAATCAAAGCGGCTAACAAAAAGTTACCTTTAAAGTACTTAGGCTCTTCATTATTACTGGAATATGCTAGCCATCAAATGACTACTATTTTAGCATTATACCAATTACAGTGGTCCCCCGGCTTACGAATCCCCCGGGTTGCGAAAACCCCGGGATCCGAAAGCCGCGGGACCGCTAAACTATCCCCCGGGATACGAAAGATCCCCCGGGATACGAAAAAAAAAACCCGCGCGGCCCCTTTAAATCGGCCGCACGGTCCATTGCGAATAGAGGTCCCCCGGGAAACGAAAGCTTCCGGGTTACGAAGGTAATCCCAGAACGGATTACCTTCGTAACCCGGGGGACCACTGTACTTTCTTTAGATATTTAAACAAAGACCTATCTTTGATTAAAGAGATAGACAAATACTTTTCTCACATGAAAAACATGTTCTCTTAGGCAGACAGCCTTTTAACTTACTGCACTGTTTCCTTGCAGTTTCAAAACTTGGTTGTTGTTGGGGTTTTTTAAACCGGAAGCACTAACTATGGTTGGCTCAGCCTCAGTGTAGATGTAAAAATACAATATCACAATCAAGAATGCGGAAAAGGGGGGGACAAGAATAAGAATCCTCAAGGAGAAGTATTTTATGAACTCACACATCCACTCACTTGACCATGAAACACAAGATCTGCATTGGACTTACATACCAAAGATCTACCTCTTCAAAGGTAGAATGTGTTACATGTCTACACTTATGAACACACACACAGGACCAAGCAAACTCACTAAAGATAAGTTAGTTTAACATTTATTCTGTGACAAATACACATGTAACATGCAAAAGAAAAACTGATTTTCTATTAAAATATTTTAGACTTTCAGAAGATAGAAGCAATAAAGAGTACATGCAAAATACATCTCCATGCTGGATTTGAGGGTCACATTTCTTCTATTCAGCTATTAATGTATGCGGCCGCAGTTTAGTAATTTTTGACTTCTGGAGTCTTTCTGCATCTGTGGGTCACATTTCTTCTATTCAGGTATTAATGGATGCTGCCGCAGTTTAGTAATTTTTGACTTCTGGAGTCTTTCTGCATCTGCAGAACAGGAAATGATACCTTGCTTTGCAGGTGGGCCATCCTCTTCTTCCTGGTTTTCTATACACCGTTTTCTTCCAATACCTGCATATTTCTCCAAGGACTCACCAGAGTGGGTACAACTTAGTTTCTTAGGATCCTCATGCCCCATTTCATGTTTAATAGCAATGACTGTGTTCTCCTATATTAAAATGAGAAACACTATTCTATGAAAAGCAGAAACACAAAGTAGCAATTTCAGTCTAAGCAAAGTTTCCCATCAGTGCAAGGAAGAAGCTAAATTAAAGCTAATTATAAATAATAATCTAGATAAAATATATTGACTAAATAAAATATTACACATTATGACAGTTGGACATTTCATTTCTCAAGCATAGGAGCCAGAATCATATAGCAGTTTGGATACTGAAAGAACACAATAATAAACTCAGCTATCCCATCTGCTTTTTTCGTTCTTAGGCCTGTCAACATGACTCTCTTGGCCTGGAGTCTATGTTAGAAATTGAGTAACTGCTTCCCTCTGATTTTGCAAGAAATGCTAGCTCCTTCATCCATAATATGCCTATTTGCAGACAAGAATTGAGGGGAGAGAGAGGCAGGCCACCTCCTGCTGGAAACAAGAAGAGCCCTCCCTTCAACCACCATCTTGAGGGGAGTGAAAGGCAGGCCACCTCCTGCTGGAAGCAAGAAGAGCCCTCCCTTCAACCACCATCTTGAGGGGAGAGAAAGGCAGGCCACCTCCTGCTGGAAGCAAGAAGAGCCCTCCCTTCAACCACCATCTTGAGGGGAGAGAGAGGCAGGCCACCTCCTGCTGGAAACAAGAAGAGCCCTCCCTTCAACCACCATCTTGAGGGGAGTGAAAGGCAGGCCACCTCCTGCTGGAAGCAAGAAGAGCCCTCCCTTCAACCACCATCTTGAGGGGAGAGAAAGGCAGGCCACCTCCTGCTGGAAGCAAGAAGAGCCCTCCCTTCAACCACCATCTTGAGGGGAGAGAGAGGCAGGCCACCTCCTGCTGGAAACAAGAAGAGCCCTCCCTTCAACCACCATCTTGAGGGGAGTGAAAGGCAGGCCACCTCCTGCTGGAAGCAAGAAGAGCCCTCCCTTCAACCACCATCTTGAGGGGAGAGAAAGGCAGGCCACCTCCTGCTGGAAGCAAGAAGAGCCCTCCCTTCAACCACCATCTTGAGGGGAGAGAGAGGCAGGCCACCTCCTGCTGGAAACAAGAAGAGCCCTCCCTTCAACCACCATCTTGAGGGGAGTGAAAGGCAGGCCACCTCCTGCTGGAAGCAAGAAGAGCCCTCCCTTCAACCACCATCTTGAGGGGAGAGAAAGGCAGGCCACCTCCTGCTGGAAGCAAGAAGAGCCCTCCCTTCAACCACCATCTTGAGGGGAGAGAAAGGCAGGCCACCTCCTGCTGGAAGCAAGAAGAGCCCTCCCTTCAACCACCATCTTGAGGGGAGAGAAAGGCAGGCCACCTCCTGCTGGAAGCAAGAAGAGCCCTCCCTTCAACCACCATCTTGAGGGGAGAGAAAGGCAGGCCACCTCCTGCTGGAAGCAAGAAGAGCCCTCCCTTCAACCACCATCTTGAGGGGAGAGAAAGGCAGGCCACCTCCTGCTGGAAGCAAGAAGAGCCCTCCCTTCAACCACCATCTTGAGGGGAGTGAAAGGCAGGCCACCTCCTGCTGGAAGCAAGAAGAGCCCTCCCTTCAACCACCATCTTGAGGGGAGAGAGAGGCAGGCCACCTCCTACTGGAAACAAGAAGAGCCCTCCCTTCAACCACCATCTTGAGGGGAGTGAAAGGCAGGCCACCTCCTGCTGGAAGCAAGAAGAGCCCTCCCTTCAACCACCATCTTGAGGGGAGTGAAAGGCAGGCCACCTCCTGCTGGAAGCAAGAAGAGCCCTCCCTTCAACCACCATCTTGAGGGGAGAGAGAGGCAGGCCACCTCCTGCTGGAAACAAGAAGAGCCCTCCCTTCAACCACCATCTTGAGGGGACTTAATTGTCTAATTAACAAATTGTAAGCCGCTCTGATAGCTTTGGCTGAAGAGCGGGGTATAAATAAAATGTATTATTATTATTATTATTATTATAAGAATTGTGGTAAAATGTAGTAAAATTACCCCTCAAAGGGGGCATATCATTATCATCATCATCATCATCATCATGCAGGAGAGCTGTAGTGGAGGCACAGCTGTTCAAGGTTTCCTAGTAGGCCAATATAGCCTCCTAAAATTTATTTGTCATCCCTGATTTAAGCCTAGATCCCAAGTCTGAACATGTATATTGTGTGAGGAGAGGGTGAATGTGTATGTCTGTGCATATACACAGAGGCTCACTCTCTCACTGTATCAGATGCATGGCCTAGACTCAAAAAAGTAATATCACCATGATGTATCAGCAAAATAGGGAGAAAAGCCAACTATCCATTTGTCTGCCCCACTGCTGGATGCTGAGTGACTGACTGGAAACACTATACCAGTTTTTAACAATGGGCTTTCTGGACATTGTGATGACACATCATCAAATGTAACATAATGTGAACAGAATTTCAATCCCTTTACATTAACGTGGGATCCATTAGGCAGAAGACATTCATTTCCAGCTGGGAATGGAGTACGGACCAACTATTTACTGATGGTTAATGTAGTTGAGGCTTTCAGGAAAAGGACAAAAAGTTCCAGAAGTCTGATTCTGCTGTTTCCCAGGTAGTATCCCACCCACACATTTGTTGTGTTTTGTGCCTTCAAGTCCTTTCTGATTTATGATGAACCTATCACAGGTTTTCTGGGACAGAGAGTGTCAAGGTCAGCCCGTGGGTTTCCATGATCAAGCAGGGAATCAAACCCTCTTCTCAGAGTCTTATCCAATGCTCAAACCACTATAGCACACTGGCTCCACACATTAACCAGACTTAAAATTGCTTCACTTCTGCAATATTGCTGCATCATGTGATTGCCTCCAGACCATACCCTGGGGCCAAAAGAAATATAAAGTGTATCCAAAAGCAGCAAAGCAACTCTTTCATTTTCTGTGTTCTGCTACATGTGGAACATTGTAAGTCGGGAATCACAGAAACATCAAGCTATTTGATGCATGTCTAAGTAATGTTATGCCTGCCTCTTAAAAAAATTATTTGGACAGCATCCTGCCCTCCCCCTACATCTTCTTATTACTAAGCATGGAAAATCTTGTGTCCATTTTAAGAGTTCTTGTAGCCATGGAAGTCTTCTGTACACACATGCACACACACACCCGCACAAATAAACAATTCAGTAGACCCTTTCTATTGCCCATACTGACTATATGGGCTTGGAACCTCAGCCTGAACACTTCATCCTGGGGTTTGGGCAGAACTGTTAACATATGCTACTTTTGAGAAGAAGTGAAAAATTAAACACTTACAGACACTTTTATGACAGCCTCCATTTGATTTATCAGAACTTGCAGCCTCCTTATTTCATCATCCTTTTGCTCCACAATTTGATTTAGCTCTTGTATGTGTTTGTTCTGCAGAGCCATTTTCTTCAACAAAGACAAGAAATTCAAGCTTAGAGATGCCAGTGCATTGGAATGTGGCTGTTTGCAAACTCAAAATTAATTCAGGCTGGGTTCTTATTTCTTGGTTTCATAGACTGTTGTTTATGAAACTGAGAAAGATTCTCCTGGCCTAAGACTGAACAAAGAAATACAGTGCAGTGAAGAAATTAAAAATACATTTACCTCAACGGCATCTTGAAGAACTTTAGCAGATTCACCCAGTTTAGCATCTTTCATTGCCTCTGCTGTAATGTAAGAGTTGTTGATAATATTTAATCAATAACATGGAAAGAATTGCTCAGATTTGTTTAACAATGCATCAGACATGATACCTATCTCAGTTCTACTACATTTGTTTGACACGTAATAGTGAGCTAACTGGTTAGGGGGGAAATTCTGCAAGGGAGGTAGTGAATTCTTCCCTCTGCGACAACCATAAAAAGACATACGTATGCATAAGTTGACTGCACATGTTACTAACAGGATGCCAGCCTGTGGTTCTTCTCACCATGCCTACCTTGATTCCGGCACAAAAGCTCCTCTTGAATTTGAGATAGTTCAGCTGTAACTTCAGCTAATTGTTTTTCAAGTCGCTCAATGGTTGTCTGGGGTTCTTCCAAGGCATTAATTGCTCTGTATGCCATGGCTGCCTGCTGCTTAATATCAGAGACATTCTGTTGCATTGAATCCATCATGCAAGAAAGATTAGAAGCATCTTCAGCTTCATCTCCCTTGTTGAAAGAAACAGAAAATAAACAGGGAGACATGAAAAGGGGTTAATACAGATCTGTAGAACACTCTTCCACCAACAGAAGGCAACTAGTATCCTTATCAGAGAATACATCAATAATAATAATAATAATAATAATTTATTATTTCTGTTTCCTGCCTCTCCCTATGGATCGAGGCGGGATCACAACAGGTAAAATACATACAAGCATGCAAATTTCAGCATTAAAATTCTCCTAAAATAACCCTCCTAGAACAGAATAATACAATATAATATAATACAATGTAATATAATATAATACAATAGCCGGACCGGAAGGTTGCTTACCTGTAACTGTGTTTCTTCGAGTGGTCATCTGTGCCCTCACACAATAGGGTTTGCGCCTGCGCAGAAGCTCCATTCGGAATGCTGAAAAGCTGAGCAGATTGGTGGGAGCCCCGCCCCTCCCATTCCCTGAGCATGCCCAATCCCGCCAATCTAGCTCCTCCTTCAGTTCAAGTCCGCCGCAAAAAGACAGGGACCTGACCGAGGGGAGGTAGGGCGGGATTTGTGTGAGGGCACAGATGACCACTCGAAGAAACACAGTTACAGGTAAGCAACCTGTACTTCTTCTTCGTGGTCTCTGTGCCTCACACAATAGGGTGACTGAAAAGCTTACCTATGGAGGTGGGAAGGTCACTGCAAGATCGAAGAAAGGACAGCACGACCAAAACTGGCATCTCTCCGGGATCTGGAGTCCAGCCGGTAATGCTTCACAAACATGGATGGCTGTGACCACGGAGCCGCCTTGCAGACCTCTGGCAGGGGAACACCTCTAAGGAAGGCAGCAGATGAAGCCGTAGCCCTGGTTGAGTGGGCACGAACACCAACCGGTAGAGGGCGCTTAGCCAGTTCATAAGCCAAGGCGATGGTTTGAGCAATCCACTTTGCAAACCGTTGTGATGAAACTGGGTTGCCTTTCCTGGCACCACCATAACAAATAAACAACTTATTGGATAATCTGAACTCTTGAGAACGCTGAACATAAAAGGCCAAAGCACGGCGAACATCCAGGGTGTGCATAGTCTTTTCCAGAGGCGAAGAAGGATCTGGATAAAAATTAGGAAGCACAATCTCCTGGGAGAGATGAAACGGAGAAACCACTTTAGGGAGGAAGGAAATGTCCGGTCTGAGGACCACCTTGAAAAGTCAAGTAAGGCTCATCCGAGCGTAAGGCTGTCAGCTCAGAAGCACGTCTGGCTGAGGTTATGGCCACAAGAAAAGACACTTTAAGTGTCAGCAGTCTCAAGGAAGCAGAGCCTAAGGGCTCAAATGGAGGTCTCGTAAGCTGTGTAAGCACTAGAGAGAGAGACCAGGCCGGAGCCAGTGGTGGCAATGGTGGATAAAGGTGATGTAGTCCCTTGAAGAACCTCTTTAATGTGGGTGACGTGAAGAGGCGAGCTGACCGTGAGCCAGGTGGCTGGTAGGCTACAATAGCCGACAAGTAGACCTTGAGGGAAGAGAAGGCCAGGCCTTGATCCCTGAGGTGCAGCAGAAAATGCAGGACAGTAGTAGGGCTCACAGGTGAGGAAGGTTCAGACCTAGCCTCCGCGAAGGCACAGAAACGCTTCCACTTATATGCATAGGATCTCTTGGTGGAGTCCTTTCTCGAGGCAGACAGGACTCTGAGCAAGTCAGGAGACTCTATGGCTGGATCCTCCACACCGTCATCCGTAGATTAACCAAGTCCGGGTGCAGGACCGCTCCATTGGAGTGAGACAAAAGGTCCGGCCACTTCGGCAGATGGAAGTATTGACCCCTGGCCAAGTGAAGAAGAGGAATGAACCAGGGTTGTCTCGGCCAGAATGGAGTCAACAGTATGGCGTTGGACCGATCCCTGGCCATTTTGGGCACCGTCCTGGAGATCAGAGGAAAGGGCGGAAAGGCGTACAGAAGGTCTCGACTCCAACTGCAAAGGAAGGCGTCCCCCATGGAACCTCGTCCTTTGGGCGTTCTCCGGTGTGGCAAACAGGTCCACTGAGGGAATTCCCCAACGAGATGTCAGGAGATTGAAGGCTGGGCTCGACAGAGTCCATTCGTGCTGCAGCACCTTGTCCCTGCTGAGGCAGTCCGCCAGCACATTGTCCTTTCCTGTCAAGTGAATGGCCACTGGATGAATGGATCGGTGGTGGCACCACGTCCACAGCTGCTGGGAGAGACGCAAAAGGACTGGAGAGTGAGTTCCTCCTTGCTTGTTGATGTACCAGACAGTGGTTGTGTTGTCTGATACTACCTGCACAACTCTGTGGAGGAGATGGTTTTCGAATGCCCTGAAGGCTTTGATGACTGCCAACAGTTCCAAGGCATTGATGTGCAGTTCTGCCTCCTGTGCAGACCACTGTCCTTGTACACACAAGCCGTTGAAATGTGCACCCCATCCTGACATGGACGCGTCTGTAGTGACCATCCTGGAAGGTTCTGGCGTCTGGAAGGGCATCCCCTTGAGGATGTTGGAGGGAGACATCCACCATTTGAGAGAGTCTCTGACATGAGGTGGCAGAGAGAGTCTCTTGGACGGATTGTCTCTCAGATGATCGAAGGAAGCCAGGAACCAAGCTTGGAGAGGCCTGAGTCTGAGACGAGCCAGGTAGGTCACCGCTGTGGTTGAGGCCAGATGGCCTAGCAGTCTTTGTATGTCCTTTGCAGATGGACGTTGAGTGTGAAAGACAGATTGCAGCTATTCCCAGAGGGCCTCCGCCCGTCTGGTGGGAAGGTAGGCTCGACCCATCACAGAGTCCAGGGACGTGCCTATATAGTCTATCACCCTCACAGGGTGGAGAATGGATTTTGGTAAGTTGACGTTGAGTCCCAAGTCGGCTAGAAGGTCCAAAGTGTACTGGACGTCTTTGTACAGTTGTGTCTTGGAGGACGACACCAGAAGCCAGTCGTCGAGGTAAGGGAATATCTTTATTCCTTGGAGACGAAGATGAGAGATGACCACAGCCATGCACTTTGTGAACACCCGAGGAGCGGTAGAGAGGACGAAAGGAAGAACGGTATATTGATAGAGATCTCCATCTATGGCGAAACGGAGATACTTCCAATGTTGAGGCCTGATGCTGATGTGGAAGTAAGCATCCTTTAAGTCTATGGATGCAAACCAGTCCCCTTGGTGCAAGAACGGCAAAATGGATTGGAGAGTCACCATCTTGAACTTGCGAATTATGATGTATGAGTTGACGCCTCTCAGGTCCAAGATGGGGCGGAGACCTCCTCCTCTCTTCGGAACTGTGAAGTACCTGGAGTAGAGCCTTGGTGCTTGTAACTTAGTGGAACATGTTGTATGGCTCCTTTGTCGAGAAGGGAGGAAATCTCCTCCAGAAGAGGAGGAGAGGAGGGAGTGGAACAGAAAACGCTATTTGGTGGAATACTTGAGAACTCTATGGCGTATCCCAGGCGGATGATGGTAAGCACCCAGGAGTCCGTGGTGATCTTGGACCAGTTCTCGTAGAAACGGCGAAGTCTGGGGACCGAGGAAAGGGTGACTGGCAAACAAAACTTGGGTGTCGCCTCCAAGAGCCCGTCAAAAGTGCGACTTAAAGGATGGTTTCCTGGAAGGCTGTTGTTGCTGACGCTGCTGGCCTTGCCTTTGCTGTTGCTGCTGTTGCTGCTGTTGAGGCTGTCTGTAAGGCCTCCTAGTGTAAGGCTGGGTCCTATAAGTGGAGGACGGAGCCGAGCGGGAACGGGTGAAACCAGGGTCGTAAGGCCTTTGGCGCCAGGTACGACCAGATGAAGGCTTGCTAGGAGTCAGCCCAAGTCTCTTCCCGTTCAGACGAGCCTTGGCCATGGTGTCCAGGGATTCGTCGGTCTTGGCGGCAAATAGACCTTCACCATCAAAAGGAAGATCTTCGATCTTGGACTTAGCTTCCTCAGACAGGGAAGTGGACCTCAACCAAGCGAAACGGAGAAGTGCCACCGCACCAGCCATCACCTTCGCAGAACAGTCCACAACATGTCTAGCTGAGTGGACCTCCTGGGCAATGAGGGAGAGTGCCTCAGCGTAAAATTCCTGAGCTGCCTCTTGTTGTGCCTGAGGCAGGTAAGGAATAAAAGCAGCCACACGATCCCACAGAAACCTCTGATAGACGGCCATACAACCTTGCATATTGGCGACCTTTGCTGCCAAAACTGCAGATGAGTAGAAACGGCGGCCAAAGATGTCCATCCTTCTGCCATCTTTGTCCACGGGGGCAGAATGAGACTTGCCTGTAGACTTACAGGTAGATTCCACCACGAGGGAGTTAGGAGCCGGGTGGGTGAACAGGAACGGTGCTGTATCCGACTGCACCCGATACAAAGAGTCGAGCTTCTTAGAAGCGGGTGGCGTCGAGGCCGGTTTGTTCCAAGATGCCACCATGATGTCAGAGAAGGAAGGCAAGAATGGAATGACCGCTGGTTGCTGGGGACGCACCACGAGGCCATCGATGGGGTCCCTGGGAGGCTGGGCCGTCTGCGCCGTTTGGAGGCCTACCGCCCTTGCCATCCTGTCGACAATTCCAGTGAAGAGATGGAGATCTTCGACACGTGAACCCGGTGTCTGGTCTTCAACTTCCTCATTAGGAGAGGAAATGGCAGGCTGTGGGGAGTCGGGACGGTTGTCCGTCTCTCCCGTGGACTCCTCCGTAGACTGGGAGGCTGGCAACTGCGGATCCACATAGGGCTGTGTTGGCGCCGTAAGGAAGGTCGACGTCGAGGCGTCCGCGTAACTGATCGGAGCGGAGACTATCGACGTCGAGGTAGTAATCGTAGCTGAGGTCGAAGAGGTCATAATGGCGCTCGATTCCGGGGTTTCGACACCGTAGCTGTCGAGGCCGGCGGGGGTGATATGGCCCTATATTCGGCTCGGGACCGAGAAGGAGAACGAGATCGAGAGCGAGATCGTGAAAAGTCTCCGACGTGGAGGTCACGGACATGGTACCGATCCCGGTACGAAGGGGATTAGGAGCGGTAAGACGGATGACGCTCTCTCCAATAGGATTCGGCCCGATGTCGCGCCAGAAAGGAGGCCGACGAGTGGGGCGAGTCGAAGTAGTGCTCCTCAAACGGTTCCGGAGACTTCCGGGGTGGAGGAGATGGGAACCGCAGCCTGTAAATGCGCTCCGAAGAGGCTAGGATTTCCTTCGGTGGTACAGAAGTCGGAGCCGAAATGGGCGAAACAGTAGAGACTGAGGTCGAGACCGTCCCCGTAGGGGCGAGGACCTGGGTAGATGCAGGCTGAAATGCGGGTTCCAAGGTCTCCGGCGTCGAGTCTAGTACAGTGACTGGGGCCGGGACAGAGAGGTCAATGGCCGAAGGTTGTCTTAGAAAAGATATGGCCAGGTTTGCCTGGGCAGCCGCCGAGGCAACCGAAGTAAGGACCTCCTTATGCTTATGTTTTTTAGATTTCGGCTTCTCCAGCTCGGTGGATGAAGGCCGCTTCTTGTGCTCTCTGTGTTGCCCTTCGGGGCGAGACATAGTAGTCGTGGTCGAGGCCGACGCTGAGGAGGCTTCCGTCGGTGTCGAGGTCGCCGTCGCCGTCGAGATCGGTCTTTTGATTTTCGGAATCCTCGGGAACTTAGAGATGGGAAGGCGTCCTAAGGGGTCCGTGGACGACTCCGAAGAGTGGGAAAACGAGAGGGCCTTCTCCCACAGATGGGCCTTGAGCCGGTCTGCTCTTTGGCGAAGCGTGGCGGGGTTAAAAGCCTTGCAATGCTTGCATTTCTCCGGAATGTGGGAACTGCCTAAGCAGAAAATGCACTTCGAGTGTCCATCCACAACCGGGATTTTACCGCCACAGTCGGAACATTTCTTGAACGGGGCGGCCATAAGAGGCCGGTCCGATCGCGAGGGGCCCATCCGGGCCAAAACCCTCGAGTTCCGAACAAAAAGGGGCAGCTCAAGGAAAAAACGGGAGAAAAAGAAAAAGAACAAAATAAAGTAAAATAAAACAAATAGACAGAGTCTAACTACTCAGCTTTCGTCGCGATGAAGAGCACTCCGAAGGAGATGTTACTCTTGCGGCGGACGAAAGAGAACTGAAGGAGGAGCTAGATTGGCGGGATTGGGCATGCTCAGGGAATGGGAGGGGCGGGGCTCCCACCAATCTGCTCAGCTTTTCAGCATTCCGAATGGAGCTTCTGCGCAGGTGCAAACCCTATTGTGTGAGGCACAGAGACCACGAAGAAGAATCATATCTTCTACAGTCGGAAATAGGGAGAAAGATGGATATATTGCTCATGTTGGCTCTGGGGGGAAGGCCAGATGTCTGAAGACATGGATTATAATGCCCTATATGTGTTTAACTTGCTTTTTCTTGAAATTCACCACGTTTTCCACGTCTAAGCATATTTTCTTTCAGCATTGCTCTACCTATGTTTGGTTTCTGACCTTTCCACATCAACAACAGTTCAACAACAGCTGGAGGACCACATGTGTGATGCACACTTCTCTTTAAACTACTTTATTTCTTCTGGGATGACAGTACCCTTGGTCTCTATTCCACTGCTGCCACCAATTTGTCACGACCACTTTTAATTACCAACTACCACAAAGTTTCTTCGATGATCACCAAAACTGTTTATCTGTTTCTTTTAGAATTTATTTTCATATAATACCTAGTAGTGTGGTTAAATTATTCAAGTGCCAAACAAGCCTCTATTTAAAACAAGAATAAAACTTTATTTATAAGAAAGGTTTAAACAGTATTTTGCTTATTGAGATGTTGCATTTGTTTGTTACTTTCAGGTATTATTTTCTTAGTTTCATTTAGTTACAGGTTTAGTTAACCTCCACCCTAATAATAATAATAATAATAATAATAATAATAATTTATTTATAGCCTGCCTTTTCACAAGGAATCAAGGGGGGGAATTACAATACCAAAAGAAACAATAAAAACAATACACATCAGTGTGAAATGCAATTAAAAACAATCCCCTTCCCATCCCAATCATAAAAACAAATAATGTAAAATATATTACAATATATTATAACCAGGAACCTCACACCGTCCTTATCTTTACGTTCTTTTTCTAAACCTACACCAGCTATGAAGGCTAACTAAATCCTAAGGATTTCCTACTCCAGCAACTCCCTCTCTCAGAGTTCTGGACATATACTGATAGGGAGTCCCTCACTTTTGGACTCTACCCCTAACAGTCCCTGTCCCACGCTGGAACCCTCACAACAACTGTCCTTCTCTGGACTTAGTAAAACCTTATCTAACTTTCCCTGTCAGCAACAGCCCTATTTATCTTCTCCAGCCTTCACTGTGATTGACTAGCACCAGCTCTCTTTCTAGAACTGGGGCATCTCTGTCAGCATCCCATCGGTTGACGACAGCTGACCCGTGCTTGACTGTTTGGTTAATGATAAAGGGTTAGATTTACCTGTGTTGTGTCTTGCACATTAATTTGTGTCTCTAGACCTTTTTCTCCTCCATTTGCTTGCTGTGTGCATTCTTTCACCAGGTCCTTGTAAATCTCCACACGTTTCTCACAGTTCTCCTCCATCATTTCCTCCCTATGACTAAAAAACATCCTAAATGTAACAGTGAGAGAAATAAGTTGTATGTCAGGTATTTCTCCTAAACAGACATTCTACTTGCATTTTAAAAGGACTTGCTGATACTTAAACAGTGTATGCAAAAGCTTTAGATTATATCAGGAATTAATTTCTAATTCCAACCTCTGTTTAAAAACCTCCAAAGAAAGAGACTCCACCACTCTCTGAAACCCTGGCAAGGAGAATGGAAACATTGACAAGGAGAATGGATAGACAAGAATCTCTGTAATTTGGAACTGATTTTGCACCAAAACCTCTCTCTCCCCCCCCCCCCCTCATTTCCTGCACCAAAAACAGGCACAGAAAATATGGTTTTCTATATAGTCAGTGCCCTTCCTGAAAGTAAGAGCTGTTTAACAAACTTTTAGTTACTTTTAGCCATTGAAAAGCTCCCTAATTTTCAAGGAATATCTCACAGAAGGGAGGAAAATGATAAACTTATTCATTCTTGCCAACAAGAATGAAAATTGCAAAGATTTATACTCCTAATCTACATACAAGGCACATGAAGATCACTGTCTTAGCAGTAGAACATGAGTCTTTCCCATAGGTCAGCCAAAGCTGATTAATTGGACTGCAGAAAATGTGTTGTATTCCTCAGGGCTATACAGATAGTGCCCAAGGGCTGCATGCAGCTGGCAGAGTAGTTACTTAATGTGCCACACACACTAGGTCTACCCTTATGCTCCCAGTCTATAACTTGCAGGCAGCTGTTTGGTGGATAGGATTCATTGTGGATGCATGCTAGTCTTTGCACTGAGAAAGTCTCAATATTACTCTAGAAACATAAGAAGAGCCAACTTACTTGAGAGCATTCTCTTTTTCATTATAATACTGAGCAAATTCCTGTGTGACTTCTTCACGAATTTTTAGCTCCAGAAGTAGCTTATCTTTTCTTTCATCAATCAACTTGTTTTTCAGTTCCTCTATTATATGGAGCAGCCTCTAAGCATGAGCACATGAAGTGGAATTAGTATGAGGAAAATATTATTCAGCGCTCATTTTTGCAGAATGTTTGTCAGGTTTGAGAACTTGTTTTGGATTTCATGCCCAAAAGCCTACTACAGCCAATGTCTCACATCACAAGAAGAAACAAAAATATTTTCTTGCAACCTAGAGGACTACTTTGTAGCAATAAAAATGGGATTAATGCAGAGACAGAAATACTGAAAAGACCATTTGAGGCCTCCAATCCCTTAAAAATCATTAAAACTCAATATTTGAGAAAATGGGGGATATTTTTAGCCAGCCAATTAACCATAAGTATATCCCATCCTGCTCCTGGCAGGTGACCATCAGTGCTTTAAATAGAGAAGAATATTAAAACACCAATATGCCAAAAATATTTATTGGAACTTTTGAACATTTTAGCTGTATATAATGGGCACAATAATTCCTGGTGTAACCATAGTACCTTCTCACAGACATACAAATCCAAGTACAACTGGGATGAGGATCCATCACTTCTCCAAATTTTATGGACCTCAGTTCCCAGATGTTCTAGCCAGCATGGCCAATGGGCATTATGGGAATTGTATTCTAAAATTGAGGCAGGCCAATGTTTCCCTTTCCTGACATAGGTCCTGAACCTGCTTTACATATCCCATTTGAGCTCACATTCTTGGCAGAGAGAGAAGTAAGAAAGACAGGATGGAAAAGTGCACAGAAATTTCTCATTCACCAATTATAGCCTGACACTGTCTGATCAAGCATGATTTGGGTGTTTCCCTATAGCCTCACAATTAAACCCTTCTCCGGCTTCCCACCATTCATGTCCCAAAGAATGGAAACAGACAACTGAATACTCTGAAACTAAAAGACAGATCCACACACCTGCTCTCCAGTTTTGCAAATACAGTGGTCCCCCGGTTTATGAATCCCCCGGGGAACGAAATCCCCAGGACCCGAAACCGGCGGGACCAAAAAACATCACCCGGGATGCGAAGAAGAAAAACCGTGCAGCCCCTTTAAATCGGCCGCGCGGTCCGGCAGAAATAGCGGTCCCCCGGGAAATGAAGACTTCCGGGTTACGAAAGGTAATCCGGAACGGATTACCTTCGTAACCCAGGGGACCACTGTATTATATTTTAATCTCATCCTCCAATCAAGTACTGTAGCTCCAGGACAGGACCTGGGTTTCTGTTGCTCTGCAAGGTAGCTTAGACTGGAAAGTCTGGTCTTTTTAATTTACTTCCTTCATACGAGGGGGGGGGGGGGGAATTCACCCTCTGACCACACCCTGACCTTATCCCCATTACCACCACACCACACCTATGTGGTTGCAGGATATCTGAAGAGGCATGTGTATTTATAGTTATATGCACATATGGGCACAGAAAGAAAAAAACATATTACATCCACCACACTGCATCTTGTCCTATTAACTCTCCATTGATGTGCAGACACTGCTACTATCTTCAATCTACTTCAAGCCTATCATGAAAAGGGCTTGCGCACAATTAGCCTCTCATCAATCTGCTCAATATCTGCTTCCCAGTTTAAAAGCCCAAGGCCCCATCTCTACACCAACAGAAGTACTATTGGTGGAGACAAAACATTTTCAGTTGTGTTTAAATTTAAAAAATTAGTCTGGGAAGTCGTTCAGTCAATCACACACATATATACATTTTAAAATATGCCCCTAAGACACTTTGTATTCCAGCAGATATTCAGGCAGACACAATGATTGTGCAATTGCCTAGGCATTTTTCCACCCTTCCTTTCTGCAGCCCAAAACATGGTCTGCTAGGTTCTAGCCCTCCAGAGGAGACTTTTAGGATGTGTGGGAGGAAGTACAGATTGTTCCCCTCACAAACGCACACCTTGCATTCATGGAAGCGTCTTCTGCTCTCTGTGCGCTTTCATTAATTATAAGTTGTGGGAGCTTTCTTAAGTTATGATAGGCTTCCATTATGTTAGTATTTTTTTAATTGTTAAAATACATGTTTTAAAAGTTTTCAACAACCTTCAGTGATTTATGACAGAAAGATGGAACATCTCTACATAAAATACAACATACAACTCTTTCTATATTCAACCACTCTGCATTTTTGCTGCTCTGTTTAGGTCAGTGGTAAGCAGCTGCACAGAGGGTTTTTTAAAATAATTTTTTTAATTATTGCCCAGCCAGCAGGCTGCACTGGAAAGTTTCAGCATGTCCGAAATGAAGTGATATCACTTCCAGATACCACTTTGGCCAATTTTATTCTTTTTGCTGTTTTGGGGAGGTAAGGGGTTTGCAGGGTTAGGAAAAGTGAAGGACTGCAGTTTTAGGCAGTTTTGGCCCATTTGGGGACAAAAAATAAGTCAGAAATGACTTAAAGGCACTTGACAACAATAACAACAACAATCTACTTTTCTGACCCAAGGATATACCTGATATTCTTCTTTTCCAATGATGATATCACTCTCTTCATCTTCTGTTTGGCTCGGTGTCTCCTCTACCCCCTCACACTCATTTTCCTTTACAAGTATGTTTTCTGCTATGCCATTTACATCATGTACCCCAATCCTCTCTTCTACCAGCTCTTCTTCATCTTCCATTACATCTTCCAGAGTTCTTTCCCAAAATATAGTGGCTCTTCTAATGGGTAAACATACACCCTCTTCGGTGTTCCCTTCATATTCTGCATTGACAGACATTTGGTCAGATGTCTCTTTTGGGGGAGAGGTGGGAGAATCTAAGACCATGACCTGTTTAATAAGAAAATTAATAACATATAAAAACTACAGTTGTGAGTTATCTGAGCTGTTGCTAGATCTTCCAGCCAAAACTCTAACTTGAAAAGTTTCCCACCGTATACATTGCTGAATCCACACTTTCTCCTAGTACTCCCCAAAACTATGCAACATAGTTTCTCCATCAGTGAAATATACTGCCTCTGAGTGTGGTGGTTTCCTTCTTTGCAGGTTTTTAAACAGAGGATGGATGGCCATTTGTTGTAGGTGCTTTGATTGTATATTTCTGCATGGCAGGAGGGGGTTAGACTGGATAGCGCTTGTTGCTTCTTCCAGAGCAGAATAAAGTGGCCTATTACTTTTCTTGTTCTAAACACTATACTCCTATTGATGTAACCTAGGATTACACTGGCTTTTTTAGCTGCTGACACATCACACTGCTGACTTATGTTCAGTTTATCATGTCAAGCCAGATCAAGCACCTTACATTTCTCCCTGTTTGTTAGTTTTGGCCCGACTTGGAGAAAAGGGAAATTGGCCCCCAGTTCTGGTGCACATGCCCCCCTGGATGGTTAAGTTAGGTAATCCAATAGCAATTAAATAACAACAACAACAATAAATTTATATCCCACCTCTCTGTGCAACACAGCTTACATATTAAAACAATACAGTCCCATCCCAGTATCCCACCCCACTTAAAATAAAATTAAACAGTTCAACTTAAAGATTTAATCAACAACAACAAAACAACCTAAACTACCCAGTGGCACTAAGACTCAGAAACCAAAGCTGTAATGCCATGCATACTTGTGCATGAACACACCCTATTGGAAAGGGGAGGGATTTTCTTCCAAATCAAAAACACACATGGGTTGAATCTGCACACCCATCTTCACTAACAGCTCTCCGTTAGTCCTCTTGAGGATCCCCAAGGACACTGATCCACTACAAATCCTACAGCTATTTGTGAACCTGTAGCTTTTTGCTGATCCAGGAACAATTTCACAGTCATTTGCTTTCAGCTACTGTTTGATCACACTTACTTTTTGAGCAATTGATGAAAACTTGAGTACGTTGAGTGTTTCATCATATGCCGCAGCACTCTGACTGACATTAACTATCATGCACACTTTCCCTTTACCACTGAAGAAACCTTGAAAGAAGTGAGTTAGCTTGCTTTCGCGAAAGGGGATGTGCTGCTGCAGCCTAGAATGAGACAAGTGTGACATTGCATGAATTGTCATGCCTCTTGAAACCAGATTAAGTTCCCAGATTAACAATTGTGTACTTCTAGTACTGACATGGGAGCAATCCACATTAGGAAAGTCCAGACCTCAGGATCAAAAACCCTGCTTTAATGTAGACAGATTCTTTTTGCATTCTTTCCCCTTTTTTCTTGGCATAAAAAGAAGTGGCAGAAAGCCACTCCTTTTTGTGCGGGGAAAAAGAAGCGGCAGAAAGCTGCTCGTTTTTGTGCTGGGGAAAAAGCACCTTTGCCGCTATGGCGGCTGTTTTTCTGGGTTTCAGTGGCATGCGGCGGGTGGTCGCTCAAAGTGGCTTAACAGTGTGTTCCTGATGTCTTGAGGGTGTGCATGATGCGTATGCCACACACCCCAGCCACCGAGAAGCCAATTCTTTTTGCCGGTCTGTACCGGCCCTAAGTCACAAAAAATATTAGTAGTAGTGTGCATCAGAAATAAATGCGTATCTTGGCATTACCACCACCACCCCAAACTGAGCATTTGCCTTCCATTTATATAGAGGAACAGCAATAAGGAATTTCTGATTCCCTTGATGGAAAGCTGAAAACTCAATTGGAACATACTTTGATTGTTGGGTGATCTTCAAGGCATTGATGCATTTGCCAAGAATGAGTAATGAGTTGTTAATACTGCCACTTTCTTTCAATCTGTTTCCTTCATTGTGGGTTCTGGTACAACGCTCTGAGCCAGCAAGGTCACAGAGGAATAACCTAAAGGTAGATAAAAAGGTTATATGTTTATAGGTTACTTTATGTTATGTTTAAGAAGTAAAAATGACTTATTTTAACAGAAAGATCACTTACTCATTGACCTGTATCACCCGAGTTGCTTCAGAATCAATTCTTAGCATTTTCACAGTGAATATGCTATGACTGAAAGAAAGAAAACAACAAAAAGAAGTCACTTTTGACATAGGGTATCCGTAATCCCGCAGAATTCCCTAGGGTGGGGAAACAGACCACAGACAACCTCAATCCCTTCTTTTTGCCTAAAGGACTCCCAAGCTGGTTGTAAAACACTTGGGAATACTGCCTGGAGCAGTGATTTTCTTTAAAAAAATCTATCCAGATTCCACGAATTGCACAAAAATCAGTTCCCTCAAACCCAAAAGTATAAACCAAAAAACAAAAACAAAAAATATTACCAGTTACTTTTGCTTCTAAAATGAAAATGCAGCAGTGCAACATGCCATGAGGTGAAAAAGTTGCCCCCTAACCTGTAATCCAGTGTCATTCAAACCCATTTACAGTGGAATTTAACTCATGGTTTATCAATTATTAACTTTTTTATTCACAAAAAAAAAAAAAAAAAATCCATGTGGCTAGAGGCTCTAGAAGCATGGCCTCCATATCTGCAGGACTGGCAATTGCAGTTTCACTTGCCCAATCTGGAAGAAATACCTTCTCTCTAGGTATTTTCTAGGGCTTCCAGTACAATTCTTCCTTTTAAAAAAATATTTTTATTCATTCCATAAAAATTTAGTCCAATCATACAGTCATAACACCTTCCATAATTCATTCAACCATCATCATAAATTTATACTCTACAATGACTAACAATCCACAGACTGACATCTCACCCATCCTTTTAAATTGTAAAATACAGCTAACATAAACAGAATGATTTCTTTCCACCCTAGCCTCGCTGTTACTGGAGTCTAATATTCTATCTTCTATCCAACTACTTTTGAGTCCGAACTAATGTTGTAAAATAAAAGTAAACATAACAATTTATTTTATTTGCTATATCTCCTACACTTTCTTCATTAAGTAAACTAAATATCGTGTTTTCTCTTGGTTTAGTTACAATACGATCTTTATCCACGCCTGGCAGAGAAGCAAACATCACATCTTTATATGTAGTCTCATTTTCTCCTCCTCACATGTTTTATTTACTTACTTTTCTATACCTATCTTTATAGCTTCTTTCCTTTAACTTGTAACAAAAATATATTTCCAACACTCTTCTAAGTAATTATAGAACACTTGCCATGTTTTTAATATACTTTTCCGTTTTCCCTTTCATCCAACATGTCATCTTACCTAGTTCTACCATTTCATATAATTTTAATTAATCACTGTGCTACTGTTGATGTTTTCTCCCTCTTCCACAATTCTGCATATGTTATCCTTGCACATCCCATGTATCTTTTCAGTTTCCTTTTTTTATCATACCTAACAAAATACCTGTGGTAAAAATGCCCATCAATCTTTAGTTCTATTGTTATTCATTTATACATCTCTATGCAAAATTTTCTGGCTTTGGGACATGTCCACCACAGACGGTAGTATGAACCTGTCACATGGGAGCATTTCCAACAATTTGGTTTTGTTCCTTTAAATATCTGGTTAATTCTTTGTGGTGATAAATGCCATTTATACATCATCTTAATAGTTGTTTTCTCTCAAATCCTGGCACAAAGTATGTTTCCTTTTCTTATTCCATATTTCCTCCCATTGATGATATTCAATATCATACCTTATGTTTTGTGCCCATTTGATCATGTTATCCTTAATATCTCTTCTTCCGTATCCCACTTCAATAACAATTTATAACATTTCAAAATCATGTTTCATATTTTTACTTCCCATCTATTATTTTGTCCCATTCTGATTTTTTTTAACTTGAAACTCTTCTATTTTCACATTGATTTTATACTTTCCTTTAATTGTTGATATAAGTACCAGTGGCAATCTATGTTTGTTTCTTTAAGTTCTTCCTGAGATTTTATTTCTAATTCACCACCTGTTAAATATCTCTGTATCTAATCCATTTCTGATTTGGAGTCTTCTCTACTTAAAAAAAAACTTGTATGGTAAACACCACTGAGGGATTTTTGGACAAAGTTTAGATTTGTATTTCCTCCAAACTTTCATCAAAGGTTTTCTTATTAATTGTTTAAACTCTTTATTGACTTTTTCTTTTCCATAAATTGCCATGCCACCCAGTGTAATGCTGTGGTATGCTTTTGGCAGAAGTTGACCATACAATCATGCTGGAGGTCCTAGAGATTTTTTCGAAAAGTGTTCTCTCTAGGAAACTCTAGGTCATCCAGTACAACTCTTATGATCAACTTCCACTGGAAGTCACTCCTTTCAATAGAGTTTGCTATTATCTGCATTTTCATTTTTCCACGCAAGTCTAGAACTGCATCTGTCATGCATATGAAGGTTGTACTGTAGAGGAACCCTCTGAACAAGATCAGAAATATATAAGTAAGAATGGTGTGCTGATCATATAAGTGTGAGCTATAGAAGCCTTCCATATAAAACAGAAAGCAAATCATTATGCTATTCCACATTGAGCACATCCAATTTTTACCTTCTGCTGGAGTTAGCATTCAGCTTTGTTGAGGCAAAACTCTGATGCTTCAGGCCAAGTTTCATGAGTTTAAAGGCTTCTTTAAAATTTGAAACCTGAATCCATTGTAGATCTTTAAGAAATATCAAGGGTAATTTATTAAATATAACACATAAAGCATTTTATTTACATAAATTAATGAGTATAGGAACAGAAATGTGGGTATATCATATTTACTGTTGGTTTAAGACCTGGTTCACATGTGCCCTAGACTAGATCAGATATCCATTGCAATTACAAAAATGTATCATAGTTTCCCCCATTTATAATCTGCCATTCCTTTTTCATGATGGGATATTTCTGTGATGACTCCTTCTCCTTGTTAAACTAGAATACTTATGGAGGAGCTGGGAGCAGAGATGAGAAGTAATCCATGTTACTAGCCAGGAAGGCAGATAAGCTACACACCCCGGCCACAACAGCAAGCCAAAATACCTCTAAATCTGCCTAGTTTTTCATTATCTTAACCCTTTATAAAAAGATTTTCAGTTAACAAACCCACACATACCCTGTTTCCCTGATCTAGCAAAGTTTTTGTATATAAATACATATATAGTATATAATAAATGTTCATTTTTTTTGTTCAACAATTAATGCGAATTCTTCTTCATGGAAAAATAAGATATCCCCTGAAAATAAGACCTGGTGCATCTTTGGAAGCAAAAATATAAGACACTGTCTTATTTTCGGGGGGGAAAGGTAGTTGAGCAGTTGTTTCTAGAAGTGGCAGAAATGCTTTTCAGAATTATGTAATACATAATTGGGATCTGCTGGTGCTTGGTTCTAGGACCCCCTGTTGATACCAAAATCTGTGGCTGCTCAAGTCCCATTAAAAACAAGAGCATAGTGAAATAGTGTCCCCTATATTAAATGGTAAAAACAAGATTTGCTTTTGGAATTTATATTATTTATGAATATTTTCAGGCCACGGATAGCTGAATCCATGGATAAAAATCTGTGGATACAGAGGGCCAACTGTACTCCTAACAGATTCACGATGTGCAAGAACTGTGATGGAATACAATTAAAACTACAGTGGTCCCCCGGGTTTCGTAACCCGGAAATGTTCGTTTCCCGGGGGACCGCTTTAAGGGACGGACCGCGCGGCCGATTTAAAGGGGCCGCGCGGTTTTTCCCTTTCTTAACCCGGGGTTTTGTTCGGATCCCGGGGGAATTTTGGCGGTCCCGGTGGTTTCGGCTCCCGGGGATTTCGTTCCCCGGGGGCTTCATATCCCGGGGGACCACTGTACTGCCTATGGACAAGAGTCCAAAATACAATTTTTAAATGAGGTTTGGGAAACTGAGAAATATTACCAACCTCATATTGTTCCTTATTGACTTCAACCCACAATCTTGTACATGTTTATTTAGAAATAAGTCCCTTTGCATTAATTTGGTTTAACTCCACAGTGTCTATAATTGACAGGTTGAGAACCCCAAATTCAGAAATCTGAAAACTGCCCAAAATCAAAACTTTTTGCCACCTGCCACCCACTTCTGCCTTTGAGGCAATGGCTGCAGCACTCCTGCTCACTGTAGATTCTCAATCTGTGTCAAGCCTCATGTCTCATACACAACTTAAGTAGCAAATGACCAAGATGCAAGGCTGGAGAGAGAGGAATGATCTGGAGTACTAGAGCCCCCTCCGCAAAGACAGAAGCAGGCCGGAGAGAGACTGAGGATCTGTGAATGGCAGGAATCCAAATGTAGTGCTCGATGAGAATCCATGCCTCCCACCATTTTTCACAGATCCTTGCGGCCCTGTCCAGCCTCATGTCTTTCACCAACCTCACAACTGCAGTACAGGTGGGTACTTTGCTACTTATGTAGTCCAAAAAAAATATCCCAACTTGAAATGCTTTTGGTCCCAAGAATTTCAGATAAGGAATACTCAATCTGTACTTATAGACTACAGTACTATTCTGCCCTTTTGAAGTCAGGGACAAAATACTGTATATATATTTTTAGGGAGGGAGGAGGGGGGAATTACTTTGCCAAATTTAACTTGAGAAATACTGGAGGTGGGAGAGATGCACTTTTTTTCCTTTGCATCATGAAGATGAAATGAAATGATGGTTAGCATTTATGAACATGTTTATTACCTTTAACATATGAACAGCCTTTAATGTCCTGTGCAAGGCGCAACACTTTTCTTCTTTTGTCACTAGAGAGTGGAAGCAGCAGGTCATAAATGCACTCATTGTAAATTTCGCAAAATGAAACCCAGACTGAGAATAGTGCCCTTCTGTCCTCCATATTAGATTCCACTGCTTCTGTCTCTAGTTCCTGGAAGTCTAAAAGAACAAAGGAGTTATACGGTATCAACATTTGGTTGAAAGGAGCCTTTTTTAGCAAACAATATAAAACCAAAAAAGCCTCTTGCAGCACCTGTACGGCTAACAATTTATTTCAGCACATGTTTTCAAGGATTATAGCCCCCTTTTCCAGACAGAGTGGGCTTTATCCAGGAAAGCTTATGTTGAAATAAATGGGTTAGTCTTAAAAGATCCACAAGACTACCTCTCTTTTTTATAATGAAACTGACTAACATGGTTATCTCCTTGAATCATATTGTTTATTTATATCTTGTCTTTCTCCTTCTACAGGATACAAGATAGTTTACATCCATTTAAAAAAAGGTACGGTTAAAAAAACCTATTGTACAAAAATTAAAAACAAATTTTAAAATTATGTTAAAAACACAAAATTAAAACAGTTTAAACACATGTAAAAAGCAAAGACCCAATAAAAGTCCCTTCTGAAATATACAGTGGTCCCCCGGCTTACGAATCCCCCGGGGAACGAAATCCCCAGGGTGCGAAACCGGCGGGACCGCTAAAATTCCCCCGGGATCCGAAGGATCCCCTGGGGAACGAAACGGAAAAACCACGCGGCCCCTTTAAATCGGCCGCGCAGTCCGTCTGTTAAAGCGGTCCCCCGGGATGCGGTCATTTCCGGGTTACGAAAGGTAATCCGGAACGGATTACCTTTGTAACCCGGGGGACCACTGTAAATGATAAGCCAAAAGCTTGCCTATTTATTTATTTGGCTACTATTGCAGCAGAAAATCCAATGATGAAAAACTGAAATGTTTGAGATATTGAAAACAGACTGCTTTCAAACCCAATTCACACTGAATTTAAATATCACTCTCTGGTACAGAACTTACCTTTAGAACTATCAGCTGTTTTGCTATGATTTTCATCAATGTCACTGGGGTAATCTACCTAATAAAAATGACACGGAAAAATATCAGATGTTAGGAGAGATTTGGTATCAATATTTGTATATTGGAGCATTAAGAAAATATGAGACACTAGAAGAAAATTATAGAAATGGCCATTTCTGTGGTAGCCCTATCAGTTTTCATGACAGTAGAAACTACAATAATAGTTAGGAAGAGAGCCTAGCAACACTTTAAAGGTTTCAACAAAATCCACTTTATGCCATTGACAAGGCTATCTTCTAGTGTAATGATCCCCTGTGGTCCAAGCCGCCAAACCGTGGCCCTGTTATTGCTCTTGGCCCAGCAGACCCTTAAATTCCTTAAATCACGCTGCCACCACCCAGTGAATATATCAAAAATTTCCCTTAACCTACACTGGGACTGATTAAGGAACTTTATTTCTACTTCTTTACTGATCTTCTCAAGCATCAACCGAGCAAGGACACGTGTAAAAGAAGTGTCGAGTAGTACCGGTAGATACTTTAAGGAGGTATTTATTATAAATAACACAATATAACTAAAATATAAGTCATACAAGATATTAAGATCTTGCAGGTACAATATTTTAAAGTATATAATATTCAATTCATTTTTTTGTTTTGTTTTGTGCTCCTGTAGCGACAAGCTGTTAATGAAATTTAACAAACAGTCAAACCTCTTTCATGAGACGAAGTAGTGAGCTTTTGACAGACACTTCTTCCCTGGCTTCCTCTTTTGTCAGCTTCCGATGTTCTCTGCATCGATGGGGTTTGAGGTCCACCTCTGGGTACAGTCTGCTCTGAATGCGTTTAAACAAGAGATTCAGAGCCCTTGGGAGAAGGCCACTGGCTTCTTCAGTGCCTGTCATGTAGAATGTCAAACTTATCAAATGTATTCAGTTTATTCAGAAGACAATTACATTGCTTATTCCCAGGTAAATAGGACTATCTGAGTTGATGGAAAATTATGCTCACATTATCAGCTGAGAACTCTTTAACAATCTATCTACTGTCCCTCTGACATTTAGCCATATAACAACACCAGTACTTTCAACAGAAAACAATATACGCAGGTTTCCTAATTCTAAAGATATATCACTAAAATAATTAGTATAAGAAAATGAATAAGTCCAGTGGGATCTTGATATCCACTGCAATTTGGTTCCAGCAGCCCCCCATGGATACCAAAATCCATGGTTCAAGTTCCATTAAACACAAAAGTGTAGTATATAAAATGACAACTTCAATCTTTGCTTTTTGGAACTCGTATCTTTTCAAGCCAGGATGGTTGAATCTGTGGACTGACTGTATTATTACAAACCCAGTCAAGCAAAAATTAACGTTTTCAGGCAATTATCCCCCAAAAGAAGAGGTAGAGAGAGGTGGGGGGGGGGAGAGGATGAGAGAAAGAGAGAGATTAAAATAGCAGTCTATTTTGTGCAGGACACACCATATGGCATCTCAACACTTCTGCTCTTCTCCTCACCCATAATGCCTGAGGCACCAGCTTCACTATCTAACAGTATCCCAGAGGTAAAGACTCTGGAGAACTCTGTCGCTAATTAACTATAGACAACAAGGATATAAAGGCTGTTTCTTATGTTTCTAAGGAAAGCATTCAAAGCAAATTGCATGCATATCTCAGACAGAAAAATAGTCTGAAGAGTTAAAGTAACTTGCTTGGAGGACAAAGCTCAATATGGTGGGGAACCATATTGAGATGAGACTGGATAGCAGCATGACATCCAGTGTGTGGCTTTAAGCTGATAACATACAACTCAAGTGAACAATTTTCTAGAATCATGGAAAATGCATTGTACCTTGGTATGTGTATGTTTTCCCAGCGTTTGTGACACCATAGGTAAATATTAGGCGATTATGACCCTTGATAAATTCTAACACTGGCTGCTTCACAGAACCTTCAAAGAGTTCTTCTTGTGTTGTTTCAGGACCAAATACCTAACAAATTACAAGCAAGAAGATCTTCAGTAGTTTTGATTCCTTAGTTCATGAACAATAACTTTGAAGTTTTAATTTTTGTTTTATTCTTTTCAGATTGCTTGAGTATGCTTTTTATTCTCACATAAAGTTTCCATTTACAAGTAGCCAATAGACCTTTAAAACTTCACCTACCTGTGAAAAAGTAAATTTCTGTACCAGTTGCCCCATGTTTTTTTCACTAAGCCGGAAAACCTTGGAATTTTGTGGGGCTTTCAATATAACACTTGTTGGATCAAGAACTGAAATACATTCCTGTTAGAAAGTGAAAAGAATGACTTTTAGCTGAAAAGATGGTACACTTTTAATATTTTGCTTTTGTGTGTGTGTGTGCTTTAAAAAGGTAAGCCAAACCTGAGAAACACTGTCTTTTTCTGACTGCATAAGTGGTTTGATACGAAGGCCAACATGAATACCTTCTTTGGATTCCAGGCTCTCTGTCTAAAAAAAAAAAGGGGGGGGGATAAATAAATAGTAACTGCTAAGAAGAATCTTCATATGCCCAAGGCTGACAATGTTTTTAAATTTCTTCCTCCAATCAAACCATGTCCCTCACATGCAGATAACTTGGTGCTTAACTTGTGCCAAGGACAGGCAGTTTCTTTCACCACACTTAGGCTATTCTCAAGGTACAACAGGAGGAAAAACATTTTTCCATCAGCAATGTTTTGGCTGTTTTTAGGACAACAGGAACTGCCATCGTAGGACTCGCAAGATTTTGACAGTTGTGCTTCAAAAGTTATTACAGATCATCAAAGGACAGCAAAGCACTAAGTCAGCAATTCCCTCTTATTCAAATTGTTCTAAAAGCCTGTTCCTGAATAATTGGCTAAATTATTTCACTGTGAAATGCAGCTTATCACCCCTTGCTCCTAGGTCTTTGGTGTCCTTCACTTCTAGACCTTATAATCACTTCTTTAAGTCTTCTATTAGCAAATTTCCCTTTCTTTACCCTTCACTTGGCCTAGTACTGCTCCCTGACTTTTCATAGTATACATCATCCTGCACACACAAAAACTCCCATTTCTGATTCACTGCCTTCTTACCACAAATCTCTGTCTTCTGCATTCTCTTCCTCAAGTCTCAGACTCCACTTATCTTCATTCAGGTTCTGCAGCTGACTTACTATTCTGCAGTCCTCACCCACCTTCCTTGTCTCTGTACTCCCTGGTCCTTCACTTCCCTAGTACCCAAGATTTCTTTCCAGTCTTCAGCCAGCTGTGTTATGTTTTCATTCTAGCAAAATGTGGCTCTCCCCTCATAGAAGCTAGATGGAGCAATGTTTAATTCCAGGAGCAACTAAGCATTTCAAGCCATCATACTCCTTAACCAAATCACTGCAAAGGGGGGGTCACTTCCAGAAATGCAATGCA
Source organism: Urosaurus nigricauda (assembly GCA_034509955.1). Taxonomy (NCBI): domain Eukaryota; kingdom Metazoa; phylum Chordata; class Lepidosauria; order Squamata; family Phrynosomatidae; genus Urosaurus; species Urosaurus nigricauda. The sequence goes on along the minus strand of JAOEGL010000003.1, from coordinate 188,394,166 downwards.
GCAGAGCAACCTTTTAGGAACTCTTTAAGTGAATCTGACTATTCTTTCAGAAAAAGAAACAAGTGAAATGCTCTATCCAGGGGGCCTAACAGACCTGCCTAGGTATGCCACAAACTTTACTATGATTGTGGAGTCGAAGGCTTTCATGGCCGGCATCCATAGGTTTTTGTGGGGCTTTGGGGCTATGTGGCCATATTCTAGAAGAGTTCCTGACGTTTCGCCAGCATCTGTGGCTGGCATCTTCTAAGATGCCAGCCACAGATGCTGGCGAAACATCAGAAAGGAACTCTTCTAGAACACGGCCACATAGCCCAAAAGCCCCACAAAAACCTATTTACTATGATTAAAATTTACAAAAGTAGGTAGGAAGCAAAGGTGCATCAATCTCAGATGCTTGATTGTCTTACCTGGCTTGTATTAGAGATACAAGAAAAGTCATCATAGAGATTTTTCTTAATGTCACTAGCATCCACAGGACCAATTCTTGGTGTCAGCTCAACAGCAGAAATAAATGAGCGACGGGGAAATACTGACCTAGTCAAATCTTCTTCCATCCTATTAAAGAGAAGGAAGGAAAAGATACTTGCATTCAGCAAACTGAAGTGCTGACAACTACATAGTTTGATCTATGATGCTTACCCTGCCTCATCCTAGCCTGAACCTCATAGAAAACTTTTTTAATACTTATCTAGGTCACTAATCAACCTAGCTCAACTTTGTCGGCATTGACTGGCAGTCCTAAGGGGGAAAACTCAGTTAACTCACATGTTCTGTAAAATAGCTTGCCCACGGTTGCCAATCTTGCCCAGAGTTCGGAAAACACATTTTTTTTGTGTGTGTAGACAACAAGTCTGATTTTGCAGTAATGGGCAGCTGCAGGAAATTATAAAGTATAATAGTGAAACTCCAGTTCACACCTGTGGAAAGCAAGGGAATGTTTTATATCAACACAACATAGGAGTTTATCACACAACGGGAATTGGAAGTACAATCCAATGGCAATCTGAACACAATCATGGGGTTTTGCATTATTGCGCGAAAGCTGATCACACACATTTTCGGGCAATGGGAAGTCCTTCTGAATGCAATCGTGGGGTTTCACGTTATTGCATGAAAAACTATCACACTCAGTTTCAGGCACTGGGAGGCAATTTCAGGCAGTTCCGAACGCTATGCAGTGTCAATACACAATCACGTAAATTCGCTGAACTAGCAAAATCACTCAATTCCATACTGGCCCCACTTTCATTTCTGTCGAAATTGAGAGAAATTCCTCCCGTGTGATAACGTCCCTATGCTCAAAGACCATCATCCCTCCTTCAAATCCTCTGCAACACTGTGCAGCAGACAATATACATTGTAAGCATTTATATATACACACACACACACACACACAAATACGTGATGTGTATATAAAATATACTGTGTATACTGTATACTGAGAGACAGGATGGCATAGTGGTTTGAGCATTGGACTGTAACTCTGGAGACCAGGGTTTGAATCACTGCTTGGCCATGGAAACCCACTGGGTGACCTTGGGCAAGTCACACTCTCTCAGCCTCAGGGGAGAGCAAAGGCAAATCTCCTCTGAACAAATCTTGCCAAGAAAACCCCAGGATAGGTTTACACCTTAGGATCACCATAAGTCAGAAACGACTTGAAGGCACACAACAAAAAATTTTCACTGTATACAACAATAAAGTATATAGCAATATATAATATATATTATATACTATGTATACTACAATACTATAATACAGTATATTATATGCTATGATATATATATATATAGAGAGAGAGAGAGAGAAGATAATATATATGCCATATACACTCATCCCTCCACATTCGCTAGGGTTGGGGACACAGGACCCCCATGGATGTGGAAAAACCACAAATAACAAAACCACTATGCTTTTACCTGAGAGAACATCTCTCTGGGAACCTCTAGGTCCTCCAGTGCAACTCTGTGGTCAACATCTGCCAGACCTTGACCACAGAAGTGTGCTGGAGGAGCTATAAAGGCCTAGTGGAGTGTTCTCTCTAGGAATCTCTAGGACCTTCAGTGTGACTTTTGATTAAAGTTAACCACAGAATTGTGCTGGAGGACCTAAATATTTCTAGAGAGAGCGTATTAATAAAATCCATGAATAATCAAACCCACAAAAGTCAAAGCAGCAAATGTGGAGGGACAAGTGTACTATGATTTATTATTTAATTTATTTTGAGTGTTTATACTCTGCACTTCAGCCACAAAGGCTCAGAGCAGCTTACATTTTTTTTATTAGACAGTTCCCTGCCTTCAGGCTTAAAATCTAAAAAGACATGATGCAAAAGAAGGGAATGGTGGTGGGGAAGGGATCAAGTTCATTGGTTTGTCTCTCCATCTGGGGCCATGGCAGATGGGCTGGAGGGCTCTTCATCTTACCAAATACTGTATAATATCTTCTATATATAATATAATACTAAATACTATAATATAGCACTATATATAACATATTCTATACTATATACACTACTATATATAAAAGACATACTACATTATATGTTTTTGTTTGTTGTTGTGTGCCTTCGAGTCATTTCCGACTTGCAGCCACCCTAAGGCAAACAAACCTGTCATGGGGTTTTCTTGGCAGGTTTCTTCAGAGCAGGTATGCCACTGCCATCCTCGGAAGCTGAGCGAGTGTGATTTGCCCAAGTGGGTTTCCATGGCTGAGCTGAGATACGAACCCTGGTCTCCAGAGGTACGGTCCAACCCTCAAACCACTACACCATGCTGACTGTCAGTATACACAATATATATTACACACACACACACATATGCAGGCGTAGCTGTGTTGGCTATTTAAATTCAAACAAAACATTTCCTGGACTTTGAAATTTCCTGGACTCCCAGTGCCCTAGTCCAATGCTCAAACCACGATGCCAGGCAGGCTCTCAGAATGATATGGCTTGGATCCAGGATATTTGAAGGACCATATCTCCCTGTACAAGTCTCCCAAAGTCTTAAGATCATCTGGAGAGGCCCTTCTCTCTGTCCCACCACCGTCTCAGGTGCTTTTGGTGTGAACAAGAGAGAGGGCCTTCTCAGTGGCTGCTCCCAAGCTTTGGAGCTCCCTCCCTAGAAAGGCCAGGATGGCTCCATCTTTACTATCCTTCTGACAGCAGGTCTATTAAGTGGAGAAAGACTGGTTTTTTAATGCTGGGCTACCCAAATTTCAGTGGTTTGTATTTTAATATATTATATTATAATTTATAACTGTTTTTTTTTAAGTTTATTAAGTCATATATAAAACCCATTACAACAGTACAACAGACAAATAAGAAAACATGTACTAACATATATACCCACTCCTAGAAATGTACGGATACAAAACAAACATAAATTCTTGACAAAGACTTCCTGAACTCCAAACCAATTATTCTTATCTACTAGAAATGCTGATGTCTCCTAAAATCAAAAATTTAAACCTCAGCAACAAACTAAGAAAGCTCTTGAATACAGACAGAGTCTATAAAAATCTAATTATGATAACTTAATTAAAGTAACAACATTGACATTCTAGTTTTAAACCATATATTTATCTATATATAAGCTTTTAATCCTTAAAATTGTTTCATTTTTTAAATTGTATATTTATGCATTTTAGTGTTTTGTATTGTTTTTAAAATTGTATTGTTTTATACTTGTTCGTCGCCTTGAGTCCCTATATTGGGAAAAAGGCGGGATAGAAAATAATAATAATTATAATAAATTCTTGACAAAGACTTCCTGAACTTCAAACTGATCATTCTCATCTACTAGAAATACCGATGTCTCCTAAAATCAAAAATTTAAAACCTCCGCAACAAACTAAGAAAGCTCTTAAATACAGACAGGTCTAACGATGATAATCTAATTAAAATAATACCTAATTAATGTGATACCATTGCCATTCTAGTTTTAAACTATATATCTATAGTAATATATATATGTGTGTGTGTGTGTGTGTATATATATATATATATGTACATATGTGTGTGTGTATAAATGTATGTATATATCTATAGTAATATATATATATATATATGTGTGTGTGTATATATATATATATATATATGCATGTGTATAAATACGTATGTATATATCTATAGTAATATATATATATATAACTTTTTAATACTTAAAATTATTTCATTATTTTTTTTAACTGCATATTTATGCATTTTAGTGTTTTGATTTGTTTTTAAATTTGTATTGTTTTTCATACTTTTTTTGTATTGGGAGAAAGGAGGGATATAAGAAAATAATAACCATAAAAACAATAATGTCAACAAAAATATCATTTTTATCCTTGTTCCAGAAACAGGGCTTGGAGTCTTCTTCAGCCTAGGAAACCAGCGGGGCAGCAGCCCCAGGGCTTTACTTACTTATCTTGCCAGCCTGGGTCCAGTGGAAAGGATTCAGACAGGGCCAGGGATCCTTTCCTTGAATCCCCAAAACCAAAAGGCCCCTGGCAGAAACAGGCCAGGCCAGGCCAGGCAGAGATAGGTGATCCTCCTCCTCCTCCTCCTCCTCCTCTAGCAGCCGCCTGTGGATTCCAAGCCTACTATTCGCGGTCTCATTTTCAAATCTGGCCGAAAAGGATCCTGGGAACCCCGGAGCACGCTGGGAAATGTAGTTTTTCTGTACTCATCCTGGCTAGCATGATTATATAAAGCCTCTGACAGAATCCTAGAGGCCAAGGCCAACAATGGCCTTCCTCCATTATTTCAAACCTAGTCATGACTGCCATGCAGGAACACACAACCAAAGCACTCCTGACAGATAGCCACCCAGCCTCTGTTTAAAAACCTTCTATTATTATTATTATTATTATTATTATTATTTTAACTATGTTGCAACCCGCCTCAAGCTGTGAGGAGAGGCGAGTAAGAAATAAAATAATAATTATTATTGTTGTTGTTATTTTATTTCTTACTCGCCTCTCCTCAAAGCTTGAGGTGGGTTGCAACGTAGTTAAAATAATAATAATAATATATTATTATTATTATTATTATTATTATTATATTTCTTACCCACCTCTCCTCACAGCTTGAGGCGGGTTACACAAAATAATAATAATAATAATAATAATAATAATAATAATAATTTTATTTCTTACCTGCATCTCCTCAGTGCTTGAGGTGGGCTACAACATAGGTAAAATTATTATTATTATTATTATTATTATTATTATTACCGCATCTCCTCACGGCTTGAGGCGGGTTACAACTTAGTTAAAATTAATTAAAATAATAATAATTTTATTTCTTACCTGCATCGCCTCAGTGCTTGAGGTGGGCTACAACATAGGTAAAATTAATAATAATAATAATAATAATAATAATAATAATAATTCTTACCCGCATCTCAGCGCTTGAGGCAGGTTACAACATAGTTAAAATAATAATAGTAGTGATTATTATTATTATTATTATTATTTTATTTCTTATCCGCATATCCTCACAGCTTGAGGCAGATTACAACATAGTTAAAATAATAATAGTAGTGATAATAATCCGCCTCTCCTCAAACCTTGAGGTGGGTTGCAACATAGTTAAAAATTTTATTATTAGTAGTATTAGTATTACTGTTTTATTTCTTACCCACATCTCCTTACAGCTTGAGGCAGGTTACAAAATAATAGTAGTAGTAGTAGTAGTAGTAGTAATAATAATAATAATAATAATAATAATAATTTTATTTCTTACCCGCATCTCCCACTGCTTGAGGCAGGTTACAACATAGTTTAAATTAATAATAATAATAATAATAATAATAATAATTTCTTACCTATATCTCCTCACGGCTCAAAGTGGGTTATAACATGGTAATAATAATAATAATAATAATAATAATAATAATTCTTACCTGCATCTCCTTGTGGCTTGAGGTGGGTTACAACATAGTTAAAATATTAGTAGTAATAATAATAATAATAATAATAATAATAATTTTATTTCTTACCCGCATCTCCCACTGCTTGAGGCAGGTTACAACATAGTTAAAATTTATTATTATTATTATTATTATTATTATTATTTCTTACCTATATCTCCTCACGGCTCAAAGTGGGTTATAACATGGTAATAATAATAATAATAATAATAATAATATTTCTTACCTGCATCTCCTTATGGCTTGAGGTGGGTTACAACATAGTTAAAATAGTTGTAGTAGTAGTAGTAATAATAATAATAATAATAATAATAATAATAATTTTTACCCATATCTCCTCACAGTTGATTACAACTTAGTTAAAATACTAATACTTATTATTATTATTATTATTATTTTATTTCTTTCCTGCATCTCCTCACCACTTGAGGTGGGTTACAACATAGTTAAAATAATAATAATAATAATAATAATAATAATTATTATTATTATTAATAATAATATCTTGCCTCTCCAATGAGATTGAGGCAGCTTACAACAATATGAAAAGCATTAAAATACAATAAAATCCAATGCCACCATAACCAATAAATCACAACAATAAACAACAGCAATAAAACAATGCAGCTAAGATTATTAAAACGGACAAGACAGGGTCGCAATCGTTACTTAAAATACACATATCAGACTGCATAAAATATGCATATTAAGAGGTAGAACGATAATTAAACATAAAATTCATGTTTAAAATTCATGATTAAAAACTGGATAGGCCTGCCAGCAGAGATGGATAGGAAGGAGAATCAACTGCATCAGTGGTTCCCATACTGTGTTCCTCCTGAAGTTTTGGAAATACAAACAAAAACCCATCAGCGATACTTTATTAGCAAACCAATGCTCCACTGGTTTCTTCATCAGCCAAAGGTGTTTCAAAGGTGTTCTCCTGTATCACTTTTAACCCCTTTGCATGATGAAGAAGCCAGTGGAGTTTCGAAAGCTTGCAACAGGCATTCTGTGCGTTTTGGTTGGGTCAATAAACGTATTGCTGTTTTGTGGGGTCTGGATGTTATTGTATTTTGCTTTATGGCCAACACTGCTAAATATGTTATCAAGAGGCGGGGTTGTAAGTGTCCTGACATCCCCATGATATTTTAATCCAGCTCTGGCTGTGGTTTCTGGGAGTTCAAATCCAGAATAAAAACCCAAACAAACCTGGAGTAGCAAAAATATAATGGGTAGCTGTGTTGGCCATTTAAAGGAAAACACCTCTATTTTTTATTTTTATTGTTTAATGTTTAACGATGGTTGTATTTTAGTTAAGGGAAGAGGGATGGAATTTTAGTTTGTATACGTTATGTATTGTTTAGGGATTTTATTTATTTGCTTATGTAAATCGTTTATGTATTGTATGTATCTCTTTATGTAATTTTGTAAACCGCCTTGATCTTTTGGAAAGATGGTATATAAATAAAATTCATTATTATTTAGTAAATTCAAATAAAAATCTACCAAACAATTACACCTTTATCAGCCAACCAAAATGCACAAAATGCTTGTTGCAAGCTTTCGAAGCTCCACTGGCTTCTTCATCAGGCAAGATGTTACAAACCAAACAGAAGAAAAATTAGAAATGTTAGTAAGATGCCTGCATTTTGTTGTTTCTGTCCTTACTTAAAATGGTATGGGCAGCGAAGTTTGGGAACCATTGCAGTAGAGGTTGCTTTTTGTGGATGTTTGGATGAATTCCACATTGGAAAAACTGCTTCTACCAGAAGACGTCGTGGACCTTGCTGGTTGGGAGAGTTTGGGGAATTGCAGTCCAACAAAGCAATTTTTTAAAAATTCCTGAAGTTGCATTGCTGTTGGCTAAAGTGCTACAAAACTTGGTTTTATTTGGGAAGTGTTTTGTTTTGTTTTGCAAGCAAGCAGCAGACTACAAACCCCGACATGCTTTGTAATAAACCTGGGTAACGCCCATGTAACTTAATTTTGTAATTGTTTTCCCATCCGGGCACCATCTTGGGGCCATGGTGATTGCCACTTGCAGGAGACCTGCCCAGGCTGGGGCTTTGCAAGCCTTGCTGGCAGAATTTCCTCAGAACCTGGCTCTCTACCAAATGGAGGCCACCCAGGAGGCCGAGGTCCGGCAAACCGCTGAGGCAGTGGCCAAAGACTACGGCTAGTTGTGGAGCAGTGTTGCATCCCAGCGGCCGAGGAGAGACCAGCCTGCGTGATGTCTCTGCAGAGGTCTGGAAACACACACACACACACAGACATGCACTTGCTGTTGTTGTTGTGGGCCTTAAGATGGTTTTCAACTTATGGCGATCCATTATTCTGGGTCCTGTTCTCTGGAGCAGCAGAAAACAAGCTTGCTCCCTCCTCAATGTGACATCCCTTCAAGTATTTAAACAGGGCGATCATATTGTTAAGGTAAACAAAGGGTCAATTAACCCATTCACAACCAATCATGCAAGTCAGGCATTTGTGAAAATTTCCAAACAGATCCAATTTATTCCAAACAGTCTCAGTCTGCATGCAGAGATCCAATCAAGGGTCATCCCATGACTGAATGCCCCAAACATGGCGTAAACAGTTTTTATTAACCCACAAAATATTCATTGAGCATGCGTAGTTTAACATTCATTTATATATATATTCTTTGCACCTCATTTCATTATATATCACTATCTATCTGCTAGACTTACTGACAGAGACCCTTTGTTCTTTTAGCCTTCTGATTTTCTGGGCATTCAGCCAGTCTTTAGTCTTATCAGAAACACTTGTTGCCATTAGCACGCATTTGCTTTCCTCTTCCCTCCTAAGGTGGGGGCTACAAGCCAGATTCAAAAGGACAAGTTTTTCCTTTGGCTCTATTTCTCACTATGGCTGAACTGTTCATTATTGATCATTAATGGCAGAGATTATTGGTTATCAGTTGGTTATCAATGGCTTTATTAGTTTTCACCTTGACATTCCTCCCTTTTCTTCTGCTGATAAATCAAGCCTTTGATTTGTCTGCATTTATTCCAATAAAGCCATTGATTGCCATAGATAACATACATTATGATGCAAAACAGTTTATGTATCAATAACAGCAATTATCTCTTTTCATCATTTCATTTTTTTGCCCCCAAACCCAATTGAACCATGAATAAATTTTTGATAGCTGGGAATAAGAATTTCAACACAATTTCAGCACATTCCACTGGCTAAGTCCACTTTTCTCTTTTTTAGGGACTTTGGCCACAAAAGATTAATGAAAATTGTAAAACCAACAGGTCTCTTGGCATCCTCTGGCTGTGTGGACTTGCAGCTCCTTCTTCCACTGTCACTTCTCTGCAAAAGTGAAACACAATTTCTTACCAACACCAGGAACTGGAAAGGTTTTCTTCTTTTTCCAAAACTCAGAGAAGGAGGTGTATCTGGTACTTCTGAGACAGAATAATCCCAAACAGTCACTTAACAAGTTCTTACCATCAATTCCCATTTAACACTGCACTGTTTGGCCTACAATCTGTGTACTGGAACTCTGTGTAACTTAGCTCCCAAGTTTTAACAATGTGAACTCTGTGGACTGACACAATCAGTATTGGGCCTTCTGGGTGTCCCATGGCATGTGTATTGTTTGTAAGCGAGTAGCCTCTTGGCCACTCTGAATTTCCTCAGTTTGGCCATTTTGTAAATGCTCAGTGCTTCAATGGTTGCCCCTGGCATGGGGAGCCCCACCTTAACTCTTGACAATGAGATTCCATTGCCATGAACATATGTGCCTGCAAATACCCTGGACTGGTTTTCCTGCAGGACCATAGCAAGTGTTTTCTCTCTAGTTCTTGACATGTCGAGTTATATGGTGTTGTGAAAGGCCAATTGTATACTAGTGCATGAGTGTTTACTCTGATAAACCAATGTTTGCCCAAATTTGTTTCCTGTTCTCACTGTTTTGATGCAATCTCGGCATGGATTACCTTTTCCCATCTCAGATAGTGAACCAAAAGTAAAACCCACATAATAACTATAATCAACAACAATATTATGACCAAATGAAACAGTTTAAAACAAAGCCTTCTGGCTGAAGGTAGGTTAATCTTCAGGTGGTGACCACTCCTCTCTCCAGGTAGGGAGTGGTTGCAGCACCCTCCAGAACTTCGCTAACTCGGTTTTCCCTGGTCCCAAGTTAGTCTTCTCCCGTCGTGTCCATTGGCTTCGCTGCCTTGAACCCAGATTCAAGGAGGCTTCAATGGGCGACTGGCATTGGCCTTTTGTCTCCAGGGTCATCTGGAACTCTCTAGTTGGTAACAGATCAGGTTACTGGAATCAGCTCTGCAGTTGGTTGCTTCAATGGGTGCAAACAGGATTCCCATTAACTTTCAAGGAAGTGGGAGTAGTCAACAAAACAGCAAAGAGTCTTTTTCCATGTCTTCTTTGTAGCTTTTAATCCAAACTATGTCTTCAGGGCTGAACTCTTGAGCAGGTATTATTTGGTCAAGTTGCTTGCTTCTTTAGTATCAGAGTCTCCACTATGACAGGCAAAATAGCAAGGATCTTTTCACAAGGAGTTGGACTCTTGGCTTCAGGAATGTCTCTCTAGGTCCAATGGAATTTTCAGTTAAACTTGAGTGCTGCACTCCATCTCTCTGAGTTTGGAATGAGGCATCATTGTCACTATTAGTCTGTTGGGGTAATCCATATCTGGAGATGATGTCTCCAAGGGGATGCTTTACTACTCTCTGACCATGCTTCCACTCATCTGAAAAGGGTATATATGGCTACTAAAACAGTCTTTTAGCCATCAACAGGTGGCATGTGGGTAAAGAATACTTGAAACAGTCTGTTACCTTGACTTCTGCATCATGTCTTTTGTAGCCCATTTTAATGCTTTGCTGACGGCTATTAGTCTCTGATTTCACTAGCCACCACAGTTCTCTGTTCTTATTTTCATTTACTTCAGCAGTTAAGTTGATGTCATTATCTGCATATCTTTACACTTGTTGCTGTTGTTATTGTCTCACACAAGCTGTGATTGTTTTTTTCTTTCATCATGTTTTTCCCACATATTGCACAGTCTATTTGGGAGGTATTGAACCACTGTAACACCCATTCCTTAATTTTCTGCCTTTTAGATACAGTGGTCCCCCGGGATACAAATCCCCCGGGCTACGAAAATCCCGGGATACGAAAGAGCCGGGGCCGGAAAAATGGCCCTGGCTTACGATCGTATCCCCGGGATACGAAAAAAGGCCGGCGGCCTCGGAGAGGAAGGGACGGCCCCGCGATGGCCGTCCCTTCTCCTCCGCCGGCGGCCTCGGAGAAGAAGGGACGGCCCCGCGATGGCCGTCCCTTCTCCTCCGCCGGCGGCCTCGGAGAAGAAGGGACGGCCCCGCGATGGCCGTCCCTTCTCCTCCGCCGGCGGCCTCGGAGAAGAAGGGACGGCCCCGCGATGGCCGTCCCTTCTCCTCCGCCGGCGGCCTCGGAGAGGAAGGGACGGCCCCGCGATGGCCGTCCCTTCTCCTCCGCCGGCGGCCTCGGAGAAGAAGGGACGGCCATCGCGGGGCCGTCCCTTCTTCTCCGAGGCCAAGCAAGGCACGATCCGATCGGATCGTGCCTTGCTTTCGTTAGGCGCCCAGGGCCAGCCTTGGCTGACTGGGGAACGAAGGTTCCCCAGTCAGCCAAGCCTGGCCCTGGGAGCCTAACGAAAGCAAGGCACGATCCGATCGGATCGTGCCTTGCTTTCGCTTCGGGGCGGAGGCCCAGGCCTGACTGGCTGGGGAACGTCCCCAGCCAGCCAAGCCTCTGGGCCTCCGCCCCGAAGAGAAAGCAAGGCAGTGCCTTGCTTTCCATTCGGGGCGGAGGCCCAGAGGCTTGGCTGGCTGGGGACCTTCCCCAGCCTGTCAAGCCTAGGCCTCCGCCCCGAAGCGAAAGCAAGGCACGATCCGATCGGATCGTGCCTTGCTTTCGTTAGGCTTGGGGGGCAAGCCCGGCTAGAGAAGGGAAGCTTCCCTTCTCTAGCCGGGCTTGCCCCCCAAGCACGGCTAGAGAAGGGAGGATTCCCTTCTCTAGCCGGGCTTGGGGGGCAAGCCTAACGAAAGGAAGCCACGATCCATGGGATCGTGGCTTCCTTTCGTTAGGCTTGGGGGCCAAGCCCGGCTAGAGAAGGGAAGCTTCCCTTCTCTAGCCGGGCTTGCCCCCCAAGCACGGCTAGAGAAGGGAGGATTCCCTTCTCTAGCCGGGCTTGGGGGGCAAGCCTAACGAAAGGAAGCCACGATCCATGGGATCGTGGCTTCCTTTCGTTAGGCTTGGGGGCCAAGCCCGGCTAGAGAAGGGAAGCTTCCCTTCTCTAGCCGGGCTTGCCCCCCAAGCACGGCTAGAGAAGGGAGGATTCCCTTCTCTAGCCGGGCTTGGGGGGCAAGCCTAACGAAAGGAAGCCACGATCCATGGGATCGTGCCTTCCTTTCGTTAGGCTTGGGGGCCAAGCCCGGCTAGAGAAGGGAAGCTTCCCTTCTCTAGCCGGGCTTGCCCCCCAAGCACGGCTAGAGAAGGGAGGATTCCCTTCTCTAGCCGGGCTTGGGGGGCAAGCCTAACGAAAGGAAGCCACGATCCATGGGATCGTGCCTTCCTTTCGATAGGCGCGGAGACCCAGGCCTGGCTGGCTGGGGAAGCGAACGTTCCGCAGCCAGCCTGGGCCGCCCCTTGTCCTCCGAAGCCTAGCTTCGGAGGAGAAGGGACCCAAGGCCGCCCCTTCTTCTCCGGAGAAGGGACCCAAGGCCGCCCCTTCTTCTCCGAAGCCTAGCTTCGGAGGAGAAGGGACCCAAGGCCGCCCCTTCTCCTCCGAAGCCTGGCCTCGGAGGAGAAGGGACTCAAGCCTGGCTGGCTGGGGAAGCGAACGTTCCCCAGCCAGCCTGGGCCTCCGCGGGTGACGAATGGAAGGCCCGATCCACCGGATCGGACCTTCCTTTCCTCAGCCAGGAGGCCCCCGCCAGGCCAGGCTTCGGAGGGGAAGGGATTTCCCTTCCCCTCCGGCCGGCCGGAACGGATTACCTATTTCCTATTGGAAATAGGCCCCGGGTTACAAAATTTTCGGCTTACGAAAAAGGGGCCGGAACGAATTAATTTCGTAACCCGGGGGACCACTGTATTCCAGACTTTTATCTCTCTTCCTTTTCCTTCTCAATCTTCGCTTAGCTCCCTTTTCTAAATTTGAAACACAGTCTTTGGAGCAAGCACACATAGGCATTTCCAATTTTCTCATCTCAAGTCTCTGATTTAAGTCAATTTCCTTTCAAAGGGTAGTAGCATCCAGGAGCACTTTACATATCTAGAAATCCTTTTCTTTGTAGATAGCCCATATCAATGAGGCCTACTTGGAATCAGTATAAATCTTACTGCAATGCTTTCATTAAGGCAATTAGCTCAATGTTTTTGAATTGAGGTCCTTCTTGGAAGGGGACCAGCTTCTCATCTTCCTGAACCACAGCGTAGCCGGCTTGTGGGTTCTTTAAGGTGAGGAGCCACAATCTCAATATCTCGTCCATGGGTGAATTTGATTGCTTTCTCTAATAGGACGTTAGCAGCAATGCATAGGAAACAAACTACCAGATTACATCCATATTCTCGCTGGACAATTTCATGTTCCAAACTTCTGGGTGAGCATTCCCCACTACTGTTAAACAATTGGAAGGATTTGCTCACGTCTGGTAGCCCCTGGGAGTTGCCCTATCTTCACCAGTCCATTCAAACGGGGTAGGCTCTGGTCTTTTCCTTTTCTTTTTAGCATATCATATAAGGGTTTGGCTATGGAAGCAAAGTCTGAGACCTCATTCTTGCTGTATCCATCCATTCCCAAATACACTCACAATTTCTCCTTGGTTAAGACAGGGGTTAGCTGCAATTAGCTTGAGTCCTGCTTGCTTTCTAAGATGCTGATGTCTTTGGAGATAACTAATCCTGATTGCTTATTGCTGACATCTCTGGCTTTTAGCCTTGCTGGCCTATCCAGTCTCAGGCTAACTGAACAGTTCACTGATGCCATTTAGGCATTTCTCTCTTGTTCTGCATGACTAAAGTAGATTATTCACATACTGTGGCATCTATTTCTTCTTGGAACTATTGCCTCAAAGAGAGGGGGAGAACATCTTAGTCCCCAAGGGAAGCATCCATTATAAGGGTGCTCTCAGGTGAAAGCAAGGATAAGTATCTGTGTTGGGCTTCAGTTTGCCATGCAGTCATGGGTAAGGGGTATTAAGCTTGCTTCATCTTATTGCTGGCCTCATTCTCCAAGCTTCTCTCAAGGGGCAGGTGATGGATAAGGCTTGTCCACCTGCAGTGCCTGAGGCTGTGCCTTCAGGGTGAAAGGGCAGGACTGCTTGCACTTTGCAAAGTGGGTCTTTGCCAATCGAACACATGTCCTATTTGAATTCATTTTGTGTTTTACAGTTCCCCATTTTCAGCTCTATGTTACACACACATTCCTTATCAAAAGGCAGCTGGCCAGGAATGTCCTTGAAGAGGGGCCCGCTGGAGTGAAAGGCTTCCCTTTGTTTTACTGGAGTGAAGCACTCCCCCTCCCATCTGAAATTGTGGGCTGCGGCCCCTCCTTTCTGAAGCTGAATTAAAAATGCACCTTTTTTCCTTCTATAGCATAGGCAACTGGGGTTAACTATTCTTGATCTCTGCATGGGGCGGGTGGCACCATTTCAGTCCTCTGTATAGCATTTCCTTCATTAACATCTCTCCTGCTTCATTAACATCTCTCCTGCAGGCTTTGCTGGAGCTTGGGAGTTCTAGTTCTCTTCCAACTTTTCCATCTACATCCACATATATTTCTTCTTCCCATAACACCTTTCTCTGGCCACTTTTCCCTACTGCAGCCAGTAAACTTGCTTTATGTCCTTCATTCTCACTTGCTTCATCTCTCTCCTTGTGTATCCACTTGTCAGGGCCCTCAACTGGACTGAAAACATTCTCTTCTAAAGCCTTCTGTCTTTTGTGGTTCCTTCTAACATCAAGGGCATTTTGGGAAACATCTGCCTTGGGGTCTTCAGGGTTTATCTTGTGTCTCCATCCCTCCTTTATTTCCTGAGTGAAACCATCTTGGTCTCCTGCAGGGCATCTGGACGTCTCTGACCAGGTAATATGTATGCCCAGTTATTATTATTATTTATCATTTATTATTATTATTATTATTATTATTATTTTCATCATTATATCCAAATGCATCTGAGGAAGTGGACTTCAGTCTAGGAAGCTTATGCTGCCCACTTTTTCTTTCAGTCTTTTTACTATTATTATTATTATTATTTGCTTTCAGGATTGCTTCTAGATCGGTTTGCATCCGCACATGTTCAGTGGTCCATAATCAGTTGCAATGTATCAAGTCTGGACCTTGGCTTCAAAGCTGAGCCTTAGCTGGCTAAAGTTCTTTGTTCATTGTTCTATCCTCTCAGTAGGTCATGTGCTGTGTACATTCACTCCAAATATTAATGTTCCCTTTTTATTTCTTTTTTTTTTCTCTTTTTCCTTTTTTTTTCCTTAGCTTTTGGGCTTCTTTTTGGAAGCGTGGCTTACTTAAAATCCATTCTCTTCAAGCTTTCTTATCATCACATTCCTGAGGTGGGAGGTGGCGGGGAACCAAAGATGAGCCACCTTCAAAAAAGACCTGTTTCAGACTTTTATGGCTCTGTGCCAAAGGGAAAGGGTTTCGTGCACCATCGCCATTTTCTTCTGGCTTCTACAGATTTCTATGGCATTGCATCCCTAAATTCAAAAAGGTAAAGAGAGAGGAAACCTCCCACCATCCCTCTTTCCTACCTGCCTATCTTATTTGTCTATCTAACAAGGATAGATCGACAGACACAAAAGGGATTTTTGACCGGGGATCGAGCCAACTATAGGAATTTGGGGGAAGTTGGACTCTTGAAGGGGGGCCAGGAATTCACTCATTCACTGCTATGCAATGCCTCCCAGAATGCCAATTTACCCAGGGCCGCCCCAGGCACCAAATGGTTGGCAAGCATGCAGCCACACACACACACAATCTCTCAACAAGAAACCCACAACCCGTTTCCTCCCCATAGAGAAAGCAGAAAAAACCTTATCAAAAAACCTTATCAGGGGGTGGATCCGCTCCCCCTCTTCGGTTCGCTGGAACCGGGCCGAAACCTTTTTTTTTTTTTAAAGGTACAGAATCAGAAAGAAAGAACCCTTTTTCCTCCTACTCACCACCACGTGCTTTTTTCTCTCATTGTTTTTCTTTTTTTCTCTTTCTCCCCCCCCCCCCTTTCTCCAGCGCTGGATTCTAAGGCTGTTTGGAGCTGAATCCCTCAAAGGGCACTTTGCTAATATGTGGGCTTCTCCAGCGGTCTCCAGCCTAACAGGCACCAGAAAAAGTCTGGGGTGGCCACATTCCTGATAAGATCGATAACGCCGGAGTCCTGCATATTTCAAAGTGATGCGAGGTAGAGAAATCTCCCTGTCTTGGATCTCTTCACAAAGCCGGGGTCAGGGGCAGAGGTGTTGACCTCTTGAGTCCCTGTTCGGGCGCCAAATTATGTTACGGTAAACAAAGGGTCAATTAACCCATTCACAACCAATTATGCAAATGAGGCATTTGTGAAAATTTCCAATCAGATTCATTCATTCCAAACAGCTTAGTCTGCATGCAGTGCTTCAGCCAAAAGTCATCTCATTGACTGAATGTCCCAAACATGGCATAAACAGTTTTTATTAACCCACAAAATATTCATTGAGCATGCGTAGTTTAACATTCATCCATATATTTCCACCTCATTTCACTGTCTGTATATATATCTCTATCTATCTGTTTGCCCTACTGACTGAAACCTTTTGTTTTTAGCTTAGTCCTTGTAACATTCTGATTTCTGGGCATCCAGCCAACTCTCCTCTTATCAGGAACAATTTCAAAGTCTCTTTGTTTACTTGCCTCCTAAGGTGGGGGCTACAAGCCAGATTCAAAAGGACAAGTTTTTCCTTTGGCTGTATTTCTCACTATGGCTGAACTGTTCATTATTGATCATTAATGGCAGAGATTATTGGCTTCATTTGGTTATCAATGGCTTTATTAGTTTTCACCTTAACACAACCCCCTGCCATGCAGGAACATTTAATCAAAGCATCCCCAAGAGATGGCCATCCAGCCTCTGCTTAAAGACCTCCAAGGAAGGAGACTCCACTACGCTCCGAGGGAGTGTGTTCCACAGTCGAACAGCTCTTACTGTCAGGAAGTTCCTCCTAATGTTGAGGTGGAATCTCTTTTCCTGGAGTTTGCATCCATTGTTCCGGGTCCTGTTCTCTGGAGCAGCAGAAAACAAGCTTGCTCCCTCCTCAATGTGACATCCCTTCCAGTATTTAAAAAGGGCTATTATATCACCTCTTAACATTCTCTTCTCCAGGCTAAACACCCCCCAGCTCCCTAAGTCGTTCCTCATAAGTCATGGTTTCCAGACCCTTCACCATTTTAATCACCCTCCTTTGCACATGCTCCAGTTTCCCCACATCCTTTTTGAATTGTGGTGCCCAGAACTGAACGCAGTACTCCAGGTGGGGCCTGATCAAAGGAGAATAGAGTGGCACTATTCTCTTGATCTAGACACTATACATCTACTGATGCAGCCTAAAATGGCATTGGCCTTTTTAGCTGCTGCATTGCACTGTTGACTCATGTTCAGCTTATAGTCTACTTGGACTCCTAGATCCCTTTCACATCTAGTCTCGTTCAGCCAGGTGTCCCCCATCCTATATCTGTGTATTTCATTTTTCTGTCCTAAGTGCAGTACCTTACATTTATCTGTGTTGAATTTCATGTTGTTAGCGTTGGCTCAGCTTTTCTAGTCTATTCAGGTTATTTTGAATTTTGATCCTGCCCTCTGGAGTATTAGTTGCTACTCCTAATTTGGTGTCATCTGCAGATTTGATAAGTATGCCCCCAGTTCTGTTGTCCAAGTCATTGATAAAGATGTTGAATAGCACTGGACCCAGGACAGAACCCTGTGGCACCCCACTTGTCACTTCTCTCCAGGATGAAAAGGAACCATCATTGAGCACCCTTTGGGTTCCGCCGGTCAATCAGTTACAAATCCATGTCACAGTTGTCTTGTCTAGCCCACATTCTACCAAATGTCACCCAGTGGGTATCATGGCTGAGCAGGAATGAAACCCTGGTCCCCAAAGTCATAGTCCAACACTCAAACCACTACACCACACTGGCCCTCAGCGCACATACACATATCCCTACTTTTTACTCAGATATTCCTGTTGCATGTTGATTGGGGAGTAAACACTGTGGGTTTATGTCCTGGCAAATGTAGCACTTTGAGTGTTGGATTATGACTCTGGAAACCAGGGTTCGATTCCCTGCTTGACCCCCTTGAGTACAGTTAAGTAGGGATCTTCTTCTGGAGAGTGTCATTACAGAGGAGCCAAGAAAGAGCAGCGAGTAAAATAATAATAATAATAATAATAATAATAATAAACAACTTTATTTCTATACCGCCCTTCCAGCGATCAGGGCGGTGTACAACATATACAATACAAAGTTAAAAACAATCCAACAGATGCAATACATAATTAAAAACAATCCACAAGATAAAACAGTGTTATTAGGCAGCAATATAGCGCTGGTGGCGATGTGATGGTATATCAGATGTATGCCGGCCAGCTTGCAATACGGGGGAGGGGGGGGAGGTCACAGTGAGGGAGGAGGATAACAGGGGTACGCTTGTTTAAACAAATAGGTCTTTAACCCCTTTTTAAACACATTAAGGGAGGCAGCCAGACGGAGCTCGATGGGCAAAGATAGGAGTTAACCATTAAGAAAGCCTCAGAAAGTTCAGTTCTGCCACGGTTTGATGGTGATGCAAACAAAGAGCAAAAAGAAGAGAGATAATAAAGGAAGGGATGTGTGTGGCTCACTTTTGCATGTTTTAATTCTGCTGTTCTTTTTAATTTGTAAAAATTGCATCCCAATTTTTTGGGGGGAGGGAGGTGGATATAAATAATAGTATAACTAATAAAAATAATAACAATAACAACAAACAACAACAAAACAACAAGAACAATATATGCAGGGATAATTGTATCAGCCAGGTAGTAAAGTCTCCTTCCTCCTCCTCTGATGGTGGTGTGATGATGATGATGATGATGATGATGATGATGATATTCTCCCTCCTCTGGCCATGCCAAGGTCCTGTCAAGTTCTCCATCCTATATCCTTTTGAGCATCAATATGGACTGCAGAGTCATTCATTTCAGATGGCAAATCATTAATATACAAATTAATTAACAAGAGAGCTAGTAAACACCCTTGTCTTACCCCTTTATGTGTCATTTTTTTTGTTCCATAGAATTCTTCTATTCACTGTATCAAAGGCTGCAGAAAGATCTATAAAAGCAGCATATAGATGTTTTCCTTTGCTGGTATATTTGACAGTCATGTGATTTAGTACAAAGCACTTATCAATGGTAGATCGGTTTTGTCTAAATCCTGCTTGTTCTTCTGTTAGAATTCCATTTTCAGCAACCCAGCTTTCCAGTCTATTCAGAAGGAACCTTGAATAGATTTTGGCAACAATATCTATTAGGCTAATAGGTCTATAGTTACTGGGATCCTTATTGTTCCTTTTTTTAAATAAATGGATACCACTATAGCCATCTTCCAACCAAGTGGGGTCTGACAGGTATTATTTATATGTGTAAACAGGCCTGTCAGTCACTAAAGTGTATAAAAATTCAGCTGGTAAGAAGTCCTCCTCTGCAGCTCCCCTGGAACTAAATTATTATTATTTAAACCATTAATAATAGACAAAATCTCTTCTTCAGAGACTGGCGGCTAGGGGGGCAGTTTTTCAGTACCTAGGGAATCAAAACTTAAATGCTGGATCTCAGTGGAATTATTTTATGCAAAGAGTCCTTGAATATAATTTCCCCATTCTTTAGCAAGTATGGGGATATCATATGGAAATCTCCTTTCCTTTAGAATTCTAGTGACAGAATTCCAAAATATTGCTGAGTTGTGACTTTTTGCCACTGGATCTAAACCAGCCCAAACTGAAATAGCATAATTTTGTTTCTTCAGTTTCTTCGGTTTTATTAATTTTTTAAATTCCTTTCTAAGGGACAACATCTTAACTTGTACATGCATACAGGAAGGCCTCTGAGCTGATCTCAATGCCAATTTTAAATTCTTTTTGTTTAGCCTACATTCTGTGTCAAACCATGGTGAATTGCCTTTCTTGAGGCTTACCCCAATGGGTTTAGATGTTAAATTATTCTTCAGCATATGACCTATGTACAGAACAAAAGAATATAATGAAGATATTTCATAAGTTTTTCACAAATCTATAGAAACAACAGAACAGGTAAAAATAGCTCAATACATGGAAAAGATACAAATACCAGAGATAAAAGAGGATATTATGTACAAATAGATAATCTAAGTACAGTCGTCCCCCGCGTTACGAAGGTAATCCGTTCCGGATTACCTTTCGTAACCCGGAAATGCACGTATCCCGGGGGACCGCTTTAGCGGATGGACTGCGCGGTTTTTCCGCTTCGTTCCCCGGGGGATCCTTCGGATCCCAGGGGAATTTTTGCAGTCCCGCCGCTTTCGGACCCCGGGGAATTCGTTCCCCGGGGGATTCGGATCCCGGGGGACCACTGTACCATACTTGTTTAAAACTAACTCCAATCTGACAGCTAGGAAGTAGTGAATGAGGAGATGTGAATTTAGTTTAATGTCTCTATGTTGTGTACTGTTATATGTTTATGTTAGTCTGGTTTATAATGTCAAAATGTATGGATAGTAATGGAATGTGTATTTTTTCTCTGTGTGATCTCTGTGTGATATATGATCTAGGTTTGCAAATGCATTAGTTTCTGCTAACCAATCAGTCGAAGGTGACCAAATTGTATTAGCCCAGTTTTCCACATTCTCTAGTTTAAGACTGGCTGTTATTGCAGTGATATCAACTTTAGCCCATCTGAGTCTACCATTTTGACATGCCTCTTGATTATCTATGATCCATCTATCAGCCCAACTACTTGGTCTTAGATTGAACTACTCCGTAAATTCACAATCACAGGTTGATGATCATTTTCCCCTCTTGGGTGGACAACAATCTTGGAAAAAAGGTCACTTTTGTTTCTTGACACACAAATAAGATCTAATACACTACTAGAATTAGATGTGTGATATGTATATCTGAAGTTGTTATTCTCGTGTCTACCTCCCAAAATTTGAAGATTGCATTGGAAAATCAATGACAGTCCGGCACTGTTTCTTTTGCTATCTCTAGAACGCCATTGTGGGTGATTATGGAAGAATTCATCTCGGAAATTCTTCTTTTTTAGCAAAATCATAAAGAGATTTTTAGCAAAATCATAATTTAGCATTGAGGTCTCCCAGTAAGATGATTACGGTTTATGGGAACAGAATTATTAATTCCTCCAGTTGAGCTTCTAGAGCAGTCCATAGATTAGGATTATAGAAGAGAGATGTAATAGCAGGGATATACACATTCACCAATATAACTTCCAAATCCTTATGTGTACATTTCATAACTAAAAAAAGGGAGTATTTATCCCTGTTATACAATTTCTCCCCTTGCCAGTTCAATTCTTGTTTGATAAGAATGCAAAGGCCTCTGGAAGCTCTCCCCTTATTTTTTAGTTTTTGGGCAGGGATATCCCAACATTGATAGGCTGGAAGTTTCAATGGCTCATCCTAACTAGTTAACCAAGTTTCCTGTAAGGCAAGAAAACCCACTATATTGGTTTTCACAGCTTCCTTCCACCCAGAACATTCCATGTGACTATCTGAATACTTTCCCCTCTAACAGGTTGTTCTGAATCTGATAAAGGGATAGGACATGATGGTACAATCAGTCAGTTAGTGTCTGTATCAGCAACAATATTGTCAATACAACTCAAATAGACACCATTATTGTTTGGGTCATCTCCTTTTGGCAATGAAGGGGGAAGTCTTTGTTGCTGCTCTTCTCTGTCAATCAAGCCGAGATTCCCTGATGTCTCATCCTGTGAGAAACCCTGGTGTATTACTGCCATCTCTTCTATGGTTAAGGTATACTTGATGGAGGACTGACTCTGGGGTCATTTCTCAGAGATAACGGTTTCCAGCTGGTTTAGTCCTGATAAGGTTATTATTGGAGATCTGAGTGGTGTAGTAACTATTGAGTGTTTCTGTTTTTGCTTCAAAGACCATGTGCCTGGACTGACCCCCTCCTCAAACATCAGCGTTGGTGCCCGCTCAGTTACATGACCAGATGGCGATTGCATCTTGATTTCAGGTACCTCTAGTGGTCCAAAAGGGTCTTGTCCACTGATTTTTGGGTGCTCATAGACAAGCGCTCCCTTCATTGGTGTTAACAAGCCAGGGCAATCTGTATTTGGAGATAAAAGATCAATTAAAAGCTCTATAGGTGCCACTGTATTCCTTAGGGATCATAATAATAATAATAATAATAATAATAATAATAATGTTTATTTCTTACCCGCCCCTCTGTAAAACAATCGAGGCGGGGTACAAGGTTAAAAAACAGATTACAGATTAAAATAATTCAAGAATTCTATCCCAACCTCCCCCCCTAAAATAGGATTAAACTAGTTAAATTACTAACAATAGAAATACAATACAACATAATACACAAATAAAAACCACAATGCTGGCCACAGCATGGGTAGCAACAAAATACAGAGGGGGGGATAGGGAGTTGGGAATTGGCTGAAAGATTTTAGGAGCCGGGTAGATTATACAGTTTCAGGGAAGGCCTGCTGGAAGAGATGCGTCTTTAAGGCGGTTTTGAAACAGTCTAGCGATGTAATGAGATGCATCTCGTCCGGCAGGCCATTCCATAGCCTGGGAGCAGAAGCAGAAAAGATCCTCTGGGAGGTCTGTGCTAACCTAGTCTTCATGAGCTGCAACAGATTCCTCCCAGAGGACCGAAGCATGCGGGGGGGGGGGGTCATATGGGGGAGGCGGTCCCTGAGATAAGATGGACCCAAGCCATGTAGGGCTTTAAAGGTTAAAACCAACACCTTGTACTGCGCCCGGAAACTAATCAGCAGCCAGTGGAGAGCTTTAAGCACAGGTGTAATGTGCTCTCTTTAGTTTTTCCAGCCTATGTAAAATACTATCTTGCTCTTCTTTTGGTAGTAAACCAAAGGCCTCGACAAAACTGTCCTCTATCAGATACTTGCTAGATTGGCTGTCACGCTCAGGTTTCTTCTGGGACAGAGTGGGGGGGGGGGTTACAATCCTAAATAGCATCAATGGGATAGTAGCCGAATCCGCATTTTTTTTGGATACTTTGGGAGCCAATCCACAGAGTCTATATCTAATTGCCCGTATTGACTGTGGAGAAGCTTTCCCAAGGAGATTTTAATTGCTTTCTTAGAGATCCAGCGACCATCATTAAGTCTATTCTTGTGGATACACAAGGCAATCCGTTTCAATTGGAGTAAACAATTACGTTTCAATGAAGTTGATTTGTTGGTTTTTGTGGCATCCTTAGTATCTACATGGTCCCCTTGCATTAACTTTCCCGGTATTAACTGAATAGTATCTTGGGACTACCACCTCATCTTAAGGTTTTTAACATTCCCTTTAGAACCTTTAGTCCAATGTTCTCTATATTGCAGAAGAAGTGACTTACAAAAGCACCTCTGAAGATTCCTTGCCTACAAAAAGAAAGAAAGAAATGGTGACTTACTGCTTTTTGTTCAGAATTCTGTTCCGAAGCAGGATTAACAGTACGATTAGAGTCACAACAATTATGCTGGCTAGGAAAAGATTGATTACGATGTCCTTAAATTTTTCATCCATTTCAATGTCCTTGTTCTGCATTTCTAAATAGAGAACTCTGTTATTTATAATATATTTCATAATACAGTGGTCCCCCGGTTTACGAATCCCCCAGGGTACGAAAACCCCGGGGTACGAAACCGGCAGGACCGCTAACATATTCCCCGGGATCCGAAAGATCCCCCGGGATACGGAAAAAAAACCCGCACAGCCCCTTTAAATCGGCCGCGCGGTCCGTTCAAAATAGCGGTCCCCCGGGAAACGAATGCTTCCGGGTTACGAAAGGTAATCCGGAACGGATTACCTTCGTAACCCGGGGGACGACTGTATAAATTGCTAAGCGATTGGCTACTGTTTGGCCTACTTGTCCTATTCAGTGCATGAAACAAACTCAGCATTGAATCCGGGCAACCATCAATTGTCTGGGGTTCTTGAGTCTATAACTCAGGGGTTCAAACAAAAGTAATTCCTTTCTACTATATAAAGGAGCTCTATAATAAGCTTGATGATCAGTAATTTGCAGTTCTTTAGGCTGTTTTGGGGAAAGACTGTGTTCTTTTAGAAAAGAATGGGCAGCGGCCAGAGACAGCCCAAGTGGCTCTCCAGATGTTGCTAGAGGCAGAAAAGAATATACAGCATACTATAAAATTCTATAGAAAGTCTGTATAAATTACAAGGAGGTATCAATACAATAAAATATGTTAAATGTAAATAAGATATTATATAAATACCATGCTGCACAAGGGAAGTGTGGTACAATAAAAGTACAATACCCAAAAATAAAACAGAATTGTAAGTCTAAATATAAAAAGCTATGTAAAAAATTTGAAATACAGAAATGAGTAAAAAGAACTAAACGTAGTACAACTTTAAAACAAAAATAAGTAACATGGTACCTAAAATAGAAAAAGATTAAACATCAACATCCTTCATCACCCCTACAGTTTACACCGATCGTCCCCACATATCTAGACCTCAGGTGTTTTGCTTTACATAGAAAATGAACTGTAATAGTAGATATTTTTGAATCTTGACCACTCATGAAGAACGACATTCTGACATGGGTGTCCCCAAACATTGTTTGTTTGATGTAGGGACCAAGGTAGTGATCTCTTTCATGTTGGGACAAATTACACCTATATAGTATATGAGCTAGATCCTCAATTTCTCGGTCCTCATAGATACAAGTTCGCTCCATGTACAGAATACCATTGAATCTTCCATATTTTACCATGTTGTCAAGCTGATCAAATCTAGCTCAAGAAAATGCCTCTCTCAGTTATCTTGGCATTTGCATTTTTAGATAATTAGCTCTTTGAAGGGTGCATTTGATTCAGCTCAACCGTTTTAAATCGCCTAAGGGTTGCTATATCCTTTTGAGCTTAAATATCCAAGATTCGTTGGACCTTATCAGACGTCGGAAATTGGAAGTATAATCCAATGGCAATTCAAACGCAATCATGGAGTTTCACATTATTGCGAATTAAAGTATCTCATGCAATTCTGGGCAAAAGGGTAGTCATTCCGAACGCAATCATGGGTTTTACATTATTGCGAATTAAAGCATCTCATGCAATTTCGGGCAATGGGGGGTCATTTTCGGGTAAAGGGAAGTAATTCTGAACGCGTTACAAATGCAATAGGAATTCACGTGAATTCGAATAGGCTCCATTCGCAATAAAGAGAAATTCCTCCCGTCTGATATAAGGTCCTTTGTCTCACTGCACCCTTTCTCGCTTGATCATTAACTGTGCAAGTTACAGGGAGACCAATACACCAATAAATAAACACTTTAATTTTGACTTGCGAATGAATTGAAGAAATTTCTAGTTCAGCTCTAACATGAGTCACTGATGTCCTTTTATCTACAGCCAATATATTTCTCAAATGTAAAGACTGTGCTAGTTCCTTTTTGAATTGTGGCACCCAGAACTGGACAAAGTATTCCAGGTGGGTCCTTCAATTAGAATATGGCGTTTCAGCCCCTGACTATTGGCAGATAAACCCATTAAAAAAACAATTCAGGAAGCCATTCATAATTTTCTATAAGGAAAATAGGACTCCAGAGAAGAGGTTCCCCATATCCCTACGAAACACTGTTCTTGATATGTTTTGTGTCTTAGGAGGACTCTCTTGGCATGCAGGGTTTTTTTTTGGGGGGGGGGCAGTGAAGCTGAGAGAGTGTGACTGGCCCAAGGTCCCTTTGGCCATGTGGGGAGTCAAACCCTGAGCTCCCTTTCCTCCTATCCCTGGAAATGTTGTTGTTGTTGTGTTTTGTGTCTTTGGAGGACTTTCTTGGCATGCAGGTGTGTTTTTTTTTTGGGGGGGGGCAGCCAGTGCCTCCCTTGGAGTGTGACTTGCCCAAGGTCACCCAGTGAGTTTCCATGGATGAACAGGGAATCAAACCCTGGTCTCCAGTCACACATTCAAACCACTGCACCAAGCTGGCTCTCTGTATCTTCTCTGCTTTTATATAAAGCTTCTTGTTGCTGCTGTGTGCCTGCAAGTTGTTTCAGATTTGGTCCTTCTTGGCAAAAGAGTTTTTGTCATCATCATCATCACTTACCTGCATCTGGAGGTGTCTGTGTGTCTCTAAATGTTTCACTAAAGTCTGGGAGAGGAGGACCAGCCCAAAGAACAGGGGGGCCAAAGAAGAGAAAGGTGAGCACTAGGGAGGGAGACTTTTGTCTCCACCATAATGCTAGCTGCCTTTGGCTCTGAATGAGCCCGGTTTCATTGTTTCAGGGGGCAATGCTGCTTTCATCATAAAAGAGGATTTATGACGTCACAATCAGCTGGTGTCTCTGTGTCCTCAGCAGGGGAAAGCCAGGCAGGGGAATCCCCTCTCTGACCAGCTTTTCCAAGCATTAAGATTGTGTGGGTAGCAAAGTTTGGAAATCATTGGCAGTAGAGGGTTGTGTTTTTTGTGGACTTCAACCTTGGAAAAACTGCTTCGACTTAAGAGTTCGTGCAGGAGGACCTTGCTGGAGTTTGGGAATTGTAGTCCCAGAAAGCAATTTTAGTTGCATTGCTGTTGGCTGAAGTGCTACAAGTCTCTTGCTTTTTATTTGGGAAGTGTTTTGTTTTGTTTTGTTTTGCAAGCAAGCAAGCAGCAGACTACAAATCCCGACATGCTTTGTAATAAGTACCAAAAGCTGGGTAACGCCCATGTAACTTAATTTTGTAATTCTTTTCCCATCCGGGCACCATCTTGGGGAGAACCCCTGCTGGCCTTCTCTGTTGAACTGAGGACTCCTCCTCCTCTGCATTTCCAAAGATAGAAAGAAAAAGGTACCGTTTCACAGCTAAAGTTCTAGGGCAGGAGAGGGAATTCGGTGCAGGCTGTATCCAGTTGTGGAGGGTGAGGATCCTGCACCAGATCCCCTCTGATCTTGGCAGCTAAGCAGGGCCAGCCCTGGTTGGTGCTTGGATGGGAGACCGCCAGAGGATCCCAGGTGCTGTAGGCTCTGTTGCAGAAGAAGTGACTTGCAAAAGCAGTACCTCTGATTACTTGCCTAAGAAAACTCTGTGAAATTCTCCATCAAATCCTGCCTGGTATTGGAAGCTAAGCAGGGTCAGCCCTGGTTGGTGCTTGGACGGAAGACCACCGAAGGATCCCAGGTGGTGTAGGCTCTATTGCAGAAGTGACTTGCAAAAGCACCTCTGATTCCTTGCCTAAGAAAACCCTGTGAAATTTGCCATGAAATCCTGCCTCATCTTGGAAGCTAAGTAGTGTCAGCCCTGATTGGTGCTTGGTTGGGAGACTGCCAAAAATACAAGATGCTGTAGGCCATATTGCAGAAGAAGTGACTTACAAAAGCACCTCTGAAGTTTCCTTGCCTATGAAAACTATGCAGTTTATGAAACCAAGGCTTAAATACCCCAAAAGCACCAGATCCCCTCTGATCTTGGAAACTAAGCAGGGTCAGCCCTGCTTGGTGCTTGGGTGGGAGACCACCAAATAATACCAAGCTCCATTGCAGAGGAAGGAACTATCAGAACCACCTCAGGATTCCTTGGCTAAGAAAACCCTGTGAAATTCAAGTTGACTAGAATACCCTCGTCCAGTGAACTCAACATGGACTCTATGAAATTTGTTGGTTTTTCCTAAGTCGGCAGGTGACCTGAAGGCATAGGCACATGGCTAAAATACCCTAAAGGCACCAGATCCTATATCATCTTGGAAGCTAAGCAGGGTCAGCCCTGGCTGGTCCTTGGACTGCCAAATAATACCAAGCTCTGTTGCAGAAGAAGGAACTGTCAGAACCACCTCTGAGGATTCCTTGCCTAAGAAAACTCTGTGAAATTCAAGTTGACTAGAAGATCTGCATCACCCAGTGAACTCAAGGCAAGGGGGATTTGCTCTGAGCACTAGGCCTGTGGAGGACTGGGAGTAAGGGAAGCATGGCAGCAATAGCCCTGGTCCAGGGTGCCAGCCGAGGGCTCGGCCTCCAATTCTGCAAACACATTTTAACTTCTTCGAAAGAGGCCACGGTGATTGCCACTTGCAGGAGACCTGCCCAGGCTGGGGCTTTGCAAGCCTTGCTGGCAGAATTTCCTCAGAACCTGGCTCTCTACCAAATGGACGCCACCCAGGAGGCCGAGGTCCGGCAAACCGCTGAGGCAGTGGCCAAAGGCTACGGCCGGCTGGACCTTCTCCTCAATTGTGGAGCCATATTGCATCCCAGCGGCCGAGGAGAGACCAGCCTGCGTGATGTCTCTGCAGAGGTCTGGAAACACACACACACAGAGAAAGACATACACTTGCTGTTGTTGTTGTGGGCCTTAAGGTGGTTTTCAACTTATGGTGACCCAGAGGCGAACCTATCCTGGGGTTTCCTTGGCAAGGTTTGTACAGAGAAGGTTTGCCATGGCCTTCCCCTGAGACTGAGAGAGTGTGAGTTACCCAAGGTCACCCAGTGGGTATCATGGCTGAGCAGGAATCGAACCCTGATCCCCAGAGTCATAGCCCAAAACTCAAATCACTACGCCACACTGGCCTTGAGCACACATACTACGCACATGTGCACACACACCTACTTTTTACTCAAATATTCCTGCTGGGGAGTAAACTGTGGATTTATGTCTTGGCAAATGTAGTGGTTTGAGTGTTGGATTATGACACTGGAAACCAGGTTCGATTCCCTTCTCGTTCGTGGTGACCCACGGGGTGACCCTGGTTCAGTCACATTCTCTCAGCTTCAGGGGAAAATAAGGGCAAACCTCCTCTGAACAACTCTAGCCAAGAAAACCCCGTGACAGGTTTGCCTTAGGGTTGCCATAAGTCAGAAAGGACTTGACGGCACTCAGTAATAAGAACAACAAGTATGTGATAGGACAGGCACAATGTGTTTGTGGCAGCAGGATCCATGACACCTGGGGCCATTTCAAGCTACATAATTACCTGTATAACAGTACAATTCTTCTAGAATTCTGAGATTTGCTTTTTAGAGGCTGCTGCCACACTGCAAAATTAATGCAATTTGACACCGCTGTCCATGGCACCATCGTATGGAATCCTGGGGCTTGTAGTTTTTTGAGGGACCAGCATTTTCTGACAGAGAAGCCTAAATAGCTCACAGAACTACAAATCCCAGGATTCCATAGCATTGAGCCATGGCAGTTAAAGTGGTGTCAGCCTGCATTAATTCTGCAGTGTAGATGCAGCCAGGGAAAGAGACTAGAGAGCTCTGTGGCTGAGAATTCTATGTATGCCTCCATCTTCCCTAAATTGCAAAATTTCACATTAAAAGGGAACCACAGAGCCATAAATGGGCACCAGATGTAAGCAGGATGCCATCTGAAGGGAGAGGCTTTCTTTTCAGTATTGTGGGCTCCTCTAAGGGTAAGACTGTGTCTGAGCATGTACAGAGTGCCCCATCCAGGAAGCGAAGCTGTCTTCTCAGATGAGGGGAGAGGCTTTCTGGCCCCAGCCTTTCTCTTCTTTAGAGACATCTACGCATAGAGTACAATTAAGTAGGGATCTTCTTCTGGAGAGTTTTATTTAAAAGGAGCCAAGATAAAGTAGTGAGTAAATGATAGGAGTTAACCATTAAGAAAGCCTCAAGTTCAGTTCTGCCATGATTTTAGGAAAATTACTTTCTGATCCTCAACCATCTCTCCTGTGATAAGGAATATTAACACATACCTACATTATAACATTGTTATAAGAACTGCAGCAAGAAAATATTAACTACTTTTGAAGTACAGGTTGAATATCCTTTATCCAGAATTCCAGAATCCACAATTGTGTCACTATCTCAGCCACCCATGTTTTGGATTTTGGAATATTTCCAAATTCAGAAATCTGTTGAGGGAGATCCAACCTGTATTTTTTTAGTACCTATAGACCCAACTACTTTGAGTCCCGATACTGGGAGAAAGGCTTTATAAATTTCTTTATAGTTTATTTTACTGGTATTTTTGCTGTCTTTTCATTTTTATTTATTTTTCAATCTAGGGCCTTTCTATAACGCTGGCAACAAACTGTATAGGCCCCTTATTGGTGGCTAAACATTTTGTTCCATTGCTGCTGAATGGAACAGGAGCATTTGGACGACAGAATATTGATCCAGACAAAAAGCATCAGGCTCTGCTTGTGGACATGACCGCCAAAGTTGGCTCCATAGGAGATAATGGTAAGGGTCATATAATCACAGGGTCGACAACCCAGGTATTTGTTGTGTAGTTTGGAACCTGAAAATTTCTCCTGTGTCCAACTGAGCCATATCTAATGAATGACCTGTTTTCCCTTTTCCCTGCCTTGAACATTCACCCTTTGTGCAAAGTTGATGTAATTTTGTGTAAAATTGCCTGAACCTCTGAATGTTCCTTGGTAATTTAATGAGTGATCTTGTACTGTAGGCAAAAAGAGTTGACTACAAAAATTACAGTCATAAGGTTATCACAGTATTGATCCCGAGTACAGCCAGATTAATTATTCTAGTTTTCTGTTATCTTTCAGTGGTAAAACATATCTGCTCAGAACTCAGTCCAGCTCCTTAAAAACTATTTTTGGATGATAACTCTCAGAATCCATTAGCCCAGCTTTTTCAAATTGTCCTGTTAAGTTCAATGGAGCTTATTCCCAGGCAAATAATGGTTGTAAGACTGCAATGTTAAAACATTCATCACATAAAAAGCAAGTGGTTAAAGTTAACGATTATTATTAGTGCGGTATAGTGGAGTAGAACTCCATAAAGATTTCATTAATTTAAACCAGTTTAGAAGCATTTGTAGTTTACTTCAGTTGAAACTTTTTTCTAATTACTTGTACAAGGCCGCCCGTTCACATGTATGTGGTATCTAGTTTTCGTTTTAATGTCATAACGTGCACAAAGAAACGGCTATAAAAATGCGGCTGTGTACAGATGAACTTGTCATAATGTTGTTTCCAGGAAAGATTGCCCTACAAGCACAGAATGGAGCGATGTACTGTCCAGAAGCCCTTTCACAATCAAGTGCAATGATTCCATTATATATAACTCCTATGGTTCCATCCTGTGGAATCCTGGTATTTGTAGGTTTAGGAGGCGCATTTTGAGTTCCCAACCACAGAGCACCTCTAATGCCTCACCAAACTCACCCCCCCCAAAAAAAAATTGCAAAAAAAATCATCCCTTGAGAGGCCCAAAGAACAACAACAACAACAACAACAACAACAACCATACCCTCTGGAGAGCATTTTGTAGCAAACCAGTTTTGACACACACACAAGCACAGAGTGTACAGACATGGTGCTGGGCACCCACCTGTATCCCACAGGCTTCATTTGACCCATTCCTCATTTATAGAACCATTTTGGGGTCAAACCTTTTTAGAATTCCTTGTGTGAAACAGCCACACCATTGTTCAAACATTTACATTCCCCCCCACCCT
Source organism: Urosaurus nigricauda (assembly GCA_034509955.1). Lineage (NCBI taxonomy): Eukaryota > Metazoa > Chordata > Lepidosauria > Squamata > Phrynosomatidae > Urosaurus > Urosaurus nigricauda. The sequence goes on along the minus strand of JAOEGL010000003.1, from coordinate 188,362,537 downwards.
TTTAGTTCACATGTAACATTCCATTCTGGTTTCTCATAAGTGCACTTTAGGTTATTGGAAAAGACATTTGAAATGAATACTGCTTATAGGGCAGTGCCCCCTAACGGTCATTGCAATTTTAATATATCTTTTGTTTTGTTGTTGTGTGCCTTCAAGTCTTTCACAGTCCTTGCATAGTCCCTAAATTAGGGGTTATATAGGTATCATAAATATGTAGCAGTTACAAAAGCATAACTGTAGGTTTTTTATAGTTTTTTGTGGGATTTTCGGGCTATGTGGCCATGTTCTAGAAGAGTTCCTTTCTGACGTTTCGCCAGCATCTGTGACTGGCATCTCCAGAGAAGATTATTTATTTGTAGGTTATTTATTTGTAATTAGACAACAGGCTTCCAGTCAGTGTTTTTGTGGCACATTACTTGTAAGATATGGGTGTATCCTCATTGTGCTGCATTCCCAAGACTCGTGGACTCCTAAAACACAATGTATGCAAGAAGGACAATGTTTTTAACTCCTCTTCTCCAAAATCAAAAACAGGATAGGGGTACATTGAAACACAGCAGTGAACAACTTAAATGGGCGTGAGGGGACACCTCTAGCAAAGATTAACTAGTTTGCAGACCAGGATGACTGTCAATATTTTGATGACTCTCAATATTTTGTTCAAGCAGGAAGCCACAGAAATCACAGTCAGACCAGAGAAATCACAGCAAATGTAGGTGAGGTTTGTCACAGCTAGGACAAAATTAGAGGTGATGATTAGCTTTTTGCCTGGTTGACTCATACTCTGAAGGAATGAATTAACAAACTTAAAAGTGACTGTAAAATTGGCAACCATTGGGCTTCCCCCCCCCAAAGAATCTATATTGAGATGGCTGTTGCTAGCATCCTCAGGATACTTAAATGAAAACCATGTTATAAGACTCTTATGAAACACAAAATATGCTCTGTTGTTTTCTTTTCCTAAAATTTACTTGGCTTCAACTAGGGGTGGTTTTTTTTTGTAAAGTCATTCTTTTTCTGACTTTTTTCTTGCCATATATGTACACTCATTCCGCCAGATTTGCTGGGCTTAGAGGCACAGGACCCCCATGAATGTGGAAGAACGGCAAATAACAAATACACTATGTTCTTACCTGAGAGAACACCTCTCTAGGAATCTCTGAGTCCTCCAGTGCAACTCTGTGGTCAATATCTGCCAGACATTGACCATAGAATTGCACTGTAGGAGCTACAAATGCCTATTAGAGTGTTCTCTCTAGGAATCTCTAGATCCTTCAATGTGACTTTTGGTTAAAGTTGATCATAATGTTGTGCTGGAGGACCTATATATTCCTAGAGAAAACATATTAATAAAATCAATGAATAATCAAATTCACAATAGTCAAAGACGCAGATGTGGAGGGACAAGATTATATGTGATTTAAATGCAGCACGTGCTTGTGGTGCCTTTGCTTATTAGTTAGTATTGAAATCACTTTATGACCTACCTTTTGGAGGTAAAACCTTCACAGAGTAGATTTCAACCTATTGGAAAATCCAGATAAATGTTCTAATCATGAAAAATAAACAGTCAGTGTTGTTAAAATGAGAAGGCAGCAGTAAATAAAACCTGGAGTTCTGAAAGTAGTCCTTCCCTTATAATTTTCCAGAAATACAATGCCTTTGTTTTTCGGCAAAGAAACTGCTTGGGACTGCTGACACTTTTGTTCAGCTTTGAATATCCAAATGACCTGATCCTCAACATGGTAGTGCTGATCAAGAGAACTACAGAGCATTCTTACAGAACAGGGGTAAGAAGTTGGGAAGAGAGCTATTTTCAATTCATGCCTTCCTTGGCATCACATCAAAAGTGTTGTTTGGAAGGGGGTGAAGGAGCAAAGCACTGCATTTGTGGATGATATGGGTATGTTTGGGGCAGGCAGGAGCAGAAAACTCTCTCTCTCCCTCAAATGGGGGTGTCTGGGGGCTTTATGGCATTCAGGGGACTTCAGAGGCCACAGAAGTGAGGTTCGGGCATGTGGTCCAGGGGCTAAACTTTGTCACCCATTGCTAAAGATATGCTTCTGCATGGTTGGTATATGTTCATGTAAAAGTCTAGAAATTTTAGTCAAAAAAATTGACCCAAAGAACCTGGGTCAACTTACCCAGGTCAGTGTAAGTACTGTACCTCAATTCTTATCTTTTTTTTTTTTTTAAAAAGAAAACCATCTCCTTCTCTTGTGGCGAACGGCAAGAGCTTAGTCCCAGGGAGCACCTAAAAGACACATCAACCCCTTCTATTCTCTCTGCCCCAGTGCTGCTTCTGACCTTTTTGAATGCCTGGACAGTAAAATGGATGCGGTGGCATCTCTTTGGCACTTCTTCTCAAAGGGACATCAAGAGGATTCAGGTTTTGAAGGTTTTGAATAAGACATCTGTGAAGGCTTGTCAGCTTTTCTGGGTTAAAATCAGGCAAAGCTAGTACATTAAAGTTACAGGCAATATTCACTGCTAACATAGTCAGTATTGTCTTTGCATTGCCTTTGCATTCTTTTTGACATGGTTGCTTTCTTAGCCCCACCTATGCTGATCACTTCCCACCCACATCGCACAACCATTATTTACTATAGTTCCCTCCTCATCCATCCACCCATTAGGGTGAATACAAACAGTTCTGCCTGCTGGAATTTTTTCTTTGGCATTGTTTGTCTTTGCTTATCCTTTATATCCTTTGTTACATGCCCTTACGTTTTACCCTCGACTTGTACCTGTACAAAGGAACACAGACTTGCTGCACATATCTTTATGTTGCTACCAATACTTATTATGTATGGAAAGAATCTTACTTGAGAGGCAGGACCTAATGCTACCTTTTCTTTTGGTAATGGTTGTATCTTAGGCTTGGATTTTTACATAGGTTTTTGAATTTCACCTTTAGCATTGCTCACTACATTTGTTCATTGGACCTGGTGATATTCTATAAACTCCCTTGAAGATTTCAGAATGGTGCCATGCCCATATAAACAGTCATTAAGGAATTAATTTCTTTGAAAGATTTGCATTAGCAAGGACCACAGTATTTATTAGCAGTCAAACTGATGATAATTACAGTAGCAATGGGAAGCTCAGAGGCATGACCATATCTCTCTAATGGCATTCAGCATAATGGATTTCATTACCAGCCTACTTATAATGTTTCTGCCTAGATATTACTCTGGTATTGCACTGGAGCAAATCCAGATGTTGCAAGCAGAGATGTTTTTTGTGATTCTGCAGAGATGCTATACAAGTTGAACCTGTTAACCAGCTTCTGCTTTGTTTTTCAGTCTTAGGTGGATGGTATAGCTACCGGATGTCTAAAGCAGCTTTGAACATGGCCACGAAGAATCTCAGCATTGAACTCAGGAGGGGAAAAGCTAAAGTAGTGTGTGTTTCCTTGCATCCAGGGACTGTGGACACCGATCTCTCCAAACCTTACCATAAGAATGTGCCCAAGGGCAAGCTGTTTTCTCCAGAATACGCTGTTAATTGTCTTATGCATATTATAGACAATCTTGATATGGAGCAAACCGGGAAGTTTTTTGCTTGGGATGGTTCAGAACTACCATGGTAATTGAGTCTCCCTTATCCAGAATTCCAAAATCAAAATACTCTCCAAACCAAAACATTTTTCATGGGCAACTGAGATAATGAGGCCTATGCTTTCTGATGATTCAGTGCACAAAACTTTGTTTCATGGACAAAATTATTTAAAATATTATATAAAATTACCTTCAGGCTGTGTGTATAAGATGTGTATGAAACATAAATGAATTTTGTGTTTAGACTTGGATCTCATGCCCAAGATATCTTATTATTTACATATATGCAAATACAAGCATTTCAGATAGCGGATGCTCAGCCTTTAACAATTCCCTTGCAATTTTAAGTGTGTCTGTTCAGAAAAAGACATTCTGTTCAGCAGAACTTACTCCAAGTTATTATGTAAAGGAAGGGCATGCAACTTGTTTTATAGATTGCTATTCCTGAAGGCTTCCAAAGGTGAGGAGTTTCACTTTGCTGAAAAAAGAGAGAGTGGTTCTATTGGGGGGGTGGGGGGAGGAAGTAAATCCCAACTCTGGTGTCTCTTTAAAAGGCTTACTGAGAGTATTGCTTGTGTTCTGGAAGGCCTAGAAATAAGGAAACCCTTCCCACATGATCTTTTTTCATGTTACGAAAGCTCCTCTTTATATATTTATTTGATTTATATCTCTGTTTTCTCCCCTTAAGGGGTGGGTTGCAATAATATATCATAAATGCATAAAAGAGTAAATAAATAATTGCATAATCCTGAAATTGATCTGTAGCTGTGATCCTGCCACTGGCATTTTATTGTAGACCAGGGATGGGGAACCTGTGATTTTCCAGGGCTGCATCCACACTGGAGAAATAACCCGGTTTGGCACCGCTTTAAATCTCCTGGCTCAAGACTGTGGAATTCTGGGAGTTGGAGTTTGTTGTGGGGCCCAGGGTGGAGCTCCGCTCTGGGCCAACAACAAACTCCATCTCCCAGAATTTCACAGCCTTGAGCCAGGAGACTTGAAGCAGTGCTAAACCGGGTTATTTCTCCAGTGTGGATGCAGCCCAGGTGTTGGTTTACAACTGCCATCATCCCTTATTATTGATCTTGTTGGCCGGGGCTGATGGGAGCTACCTAAAACAGATGAGGGGTGCTTTAAGAAGGGGGTTAATGAGAGATTAAGATGCAGTGTGAAATGATCAGTTTCCAGAATAAATGGGGAGGGCATGGAGACAGTCTGCATGTCATAGTAATAGTTGTTTAAACCAAGGAACCAACCCTGGCATGACAGTTATACAGTGCCATTCAGACAGCTATTGCTCAGATTTCCTTTGCTGATTTACATTAGCATGATTAAATTATTTTGTCAGGGTTGTATATGAACTTTTCACAAACCTAATCCAAATTTTGCTTCAAGAAAATTAAATTCTTATAGATTGATGCCAAACTAGACATATCTGCTTCCTTTGAAATATATCCAGTTCCTATAAAATGTAGCATCTAGACTACTAACTAAACCAATCTCTCTGAACCATATTATGCCACTATTAAAAAAATTGCAGTGGCTGCCAGTTGTTTTCTGTCATCAAAGTTTCATCTTTATAACCCTAAGTGGCTTGGGTGGGTGGAAGACAAAACTTTGGCTCGCCAGATGTTTCTAGTTCCCACAGTCCCTTCCTAACCATGATGCAGGACCTTTCCACACCACTTATCTAAATGTCCAAATTTTAAGATCTGCAGGAGAGGACCTTCTGAGGGTTCACTTGATGAATATCCATAAGAAGGGCCTTTTCTTCTCCTGTGTCACTCCCAAATAATGGAATCCATTCCTACTCTAAGCTCTAATCAAACCCCAATCTCTCCACTTTTGTCAAGACACATCTTTTTTAATTTTTTCTTTCTGTTATATTTCATTGTTGGGTTTTATGTGTTTGTTGTTTTTGATATCTTGTCCTCCTTGGTAGCTCTGGGGGAAAGAAAGTAAGAAAATATATATTTTTTCAGCATTCTTTAGCTACTGTTTAAAAAAAACAAGAGCAGACCAGCTGCATTTTTCTGAAAGTCCTACAAGGAAGTGATTGTGATTCCCCCATAACAGAATTCCCCCTTCAGCACAGCACTTGTGTTATTAATCTGCCTTTGGTTATTCAATTATGGTTTGTTGTAGGGTAGCACAGAAAGGGAAGTCATTTCTGCTGCACAGAATTAAGAAAGCCTTTCAACATAGTTGCAGTTGGATCATACGGTATTTCCCCACCTTTTCCCCGTTTCACACCTGTTGAGGATGATAGACATGGGGCAATACCTACTATAGACATGAACAATACTGATGCAATGAGAAGAGGCTCTGACATAAATTGATGTACTTCTCATTGCATCAAGTCTTCCTCTCAGCCACCTCCCTATGAACTCTATCTAGCAGGAGAAAAATTAAACAAGTGGTGACGCAGGAGAAGATCCTCATATCCCATGACCATCAAGGACTGCAAACAGTGGACCCTTCCAAAACCATCTGGCTGGCAACTCTTATTGGTCAAAAGCCAAAGTACATCACACTAACTGTGCAGGTCCACAAACATGGGGCAATCGTCTGATGCACTGGGAGAGAGAAAGCATGACATATACGTACAGTACTTGGTGGAGGAGAGACATTTTATTACATATAATTAATGGAACTTATGTCTAACTTTCTTTTTAATCCCTCCAACAGTTGTAATGTAATCAAAAAGCTGATGAAACCTTCTAAAACTAACAAGCCAGAATTATAGGTTAAAAAAATAAACTGCAAATGCTGCTACAATACTTGCTCAAAAGGCTCTGTGGTTATTATGACAGACTTGCAAATTATCTGTGATGTGACCTTGTTGCTTTTAGCAGGAAGAAATGTCTCCCAATTAAGAGGCTCTCAATAAAAAATCTTTACAAAATTATTTATTTATTTATTTATTATTTTTAATCTAAAAGAGGAAGCCTGACTGTCTGGTATAAAGATCTGATCTATTTCTTGATATATAAAAACAGGAAGGAATATAGTCCCTTTGTGACTGGAGTGTGGAATTGCAGGCCTTTCAGAAGGTTTAGTCTTCAGCTCTCAGAAGCCCTGGGATTTGTAATCCCAAACTGCGTAATTTATGGAACAAAAAAATTACTATCCTTTTCAGGCAAATGTTGCCAGAAGTGGTTCACATCAATAAAGAGCTGAAAGGCAATTGCCTGCAAAAAGCCAAGAAGAAAGCTGCACAATGGTCCAGAAAAACTTTCCAGGCAGCATCTTGCCACCTGCTACATAAAGACCAGGCCAAACCACAATGTAGCAGCCATAAAATAAGCATTGGCCAGCCAAAACTAGAGGCATGATGAGAGAGCAACCATGATTGTTTATTCGGGAGATTGTTTATTCATCAAATTTGCTTAAGGATGCATCTACACTGAAAAAAATAATGCAGTTTGACACCACTGTAAGTGTTATTGCTCCATCCCTTGGCGTGTATAATTTTACAAGATCTTTAGCCTTTTCTGCCAAAGTGTGCTAGTGACTCACAAAATTACAAATCCCAGGATTCTGTAGGATGGAGACGTTGCAGTTCAAGTAGTGTCAACCTGCGTTATTTCTACAGTGAAGATGCACTTCACTCTCCACCTCTCATACTCTGGGAGTCAAACGCAGGAATACCTAAACCTTTAAGGAACAATATACGGAATTACCTTGAGAGAACCAGAAACGGGATGGAAATGTAACATGCTTAAATGTAAAAAGACTTAATGCAGTAATTTGCGTTTAGAAGGGGGGGGGGAACCTCAAATGAACAGGTAAACTATGGGAGACACCTGGCTTTACATATAGTACGGACCTTGGGAGTGTACTTGATCATAAAATAAACATGGATTAGCAGCATGAGACAGTTTCCATGCCCAAATGGAGACGGTTTGGAGCTGAATTAATAGAACCATAATTCCCAGGTCATGAAAGGTAATATTTCCCCTTGGGCTGTGCTAGTCAAGTAGATTCATGTAGGGTGTAAACAAACAGGGCAGGAAATACAGACAAGTTGAAAACAAGTGCTATGAAGAAAGGTTGGAGGAGGTGGGTGTGTTGATCTTGGAAGGGATAAGACTGTAAGGAACATGATAATACTTGATGTCATCATAGAAATGAGCAAAGAATTATACTGGACTGTCAGGAGAAATTCATAATGGCAAGAGGAACCCAACAATAGAGCTAGTTGATAAAGAGGAAGAAAGGATCTCATTTACAGTATTCAAGGAAGCTGGGGAGCCATTTGTTTGGGATATTCCATCTCTGGATATTCCATCTGTGGATATTCTTCAACATGGACTACAGGGAGGGATGTGAACATGTTTTAATTTTTCTCCGTTTAATTTCTCCAACTTCTCCTCTGCATTTTCTTTTCATCCTTGTTTCTGATTAGTTTGTAAGACTTAAGGAGGGAGGAATAATGGAATCACAGAGTTGGAAGAGACCCCAACGGCCACCCAGTCCAAGCCCCTGCCATGCGGGAGCTCACAATCAAAGAGCCCCCACAGAGGGCCATCCAGCCTCTGTTTAAAAAACCCCAAAGAAGGAGACTGCACCACATTCCAAAGGACTGTGTTTCACTGTCAAACAGCTCTTACTGCCAGGAAGTTCTTCCTTATGTGGACGTGGAATCTCTTTTCCTTTAGTTTGAATCCATTGCTCTGCGTCCTATTCTCTGGAGCAGCAGAAAACAAACTTGCTCCATCTATGTCGTCCTTTCAAATATTTAAACAGGACTCTTAACCTTCTTTTCTTCATGCTAAGCATACCCAGTTCCCTAAGTGTTTTCTCATAAGGCATGGTTTCCAGACCCTTCACCATTTTGGTCGCCCTCCTCTGACCACACCAGCTTGTCAACATCCTTTTTTAATTGTGATGCCCAGAACTAGACACAGTATTCCAGTTGAGGCCTGACCAAAGCAGAATAGAGTGGCACTATTATTTCTCTTGATCATTCTAGACACTATACTTTTATTAATGCATCCTAGAATCACATTGGCCTTTTTAGCTACGGTATCACACTCTTGACTCATGTTCAACTTGTGGTTTACTAGGACTCTAGATCCCTTTCAAATATAGTCAGGTGTTCCCCCATCCTATATCTATGAATTTCATTTTTTTCCTGTCTAAGTGCAGTACCTTACATATCTCTCAGTTGAAGCTGATTTTGTTAGCTTTGGCTCAGCTTTCTAAATCTATTAAGGTCATTTTGAATTTTGTCCTCTGGGGTATTAGCTATCCCTCCTAACTTGCTGTCATCTGCACATTTGATAAGCAAGCCCTTCTTTCTATTATCCAAGTCATTGATAAAGATGTTGAATAGCACTGGGCCTGGGACAGAACCCTGTGGCACCCCAATGGTCACTTCTTTCCAGGATGAAGAGGAGCCGTAACTGAGCAGCCTTTGGGTTCGACCAGTCAACAAATCACAAAGCCATCTATCAGTTGCATCGTTTAGCCCACATTTTACTAGCTTGTTTGCATAGATAATTTAAAAAGATTTTTCCTGGTCTCTACATTTTCTTATGCCATCCATCTAAAGTATGTATTCTCTCCCCCATTCACTAAAGTGTGTTTGGTTATCTTTTCAGTTGTGAATGTGCACCTCTGTAGCTATCTGGATTTTATAAAGTGCATATTGTTCACATTTCATTCTTTCTAAATGCTGCGTAAGGACTGCACATTGGAATTACTGAGGCAAGGTATGTATCTTTTTGCAATGTATCTCAAGAAGTGCAGAAAGGCTGCTTTAGTCAAGATGATAAAATTCAACAAAATTATTTTTATCCCTACCTATAAGACTTCTTTCAGATCTACAATTCATAATGTGATGCCCATCACAGGGCCTCAGAAAGACTGCAAAAATACCACCTTTTAAAGAGTGTCAGGACTCTTTTTTTGTTGCCCTCATCACTTATTTCCATGCCAGAAAAAGTTTAATTTGTCAAGTGGTGGTGAAGTATATGGAATCATATGAGGGGGGGGGATATATCTGATTTTTCAGAGATATTACAACAGTTCCTTAAAAGGCTAATTTAACATGTTGGGAGACTAAAACCAGAAAGAAACAGTGATTCCTGGAGCATAGGATGTACTAGCAGTGAAAATAGATGTTCTTTTTGTCATGCTCTTTGCTCTGCATAATGTTTTAACAGTCATTTGAGAAGGTGCGTAAATGTTACTTGCTAAAATTGCTTTCCAAAAGATGATGAACACTCCCTCCCTCTGTAACTGGCATTGCATAAGAATAACGCACATGAAATGCTCTGCGAAATATTTTTGGTTCATGGGTAATACGTTCCAAGTATATGTTGCACCTGTTATGCCTGTTTTGACCTAGCCTTCATTTGGGAGGGGGAGTCCCAAACAATGTAGGGCACAGCCTTGTACAATGCCTTTTGAAGCTTGCAAGGAGACAGCTGATGTCTTCGCTTGAGAGAAAATAATTTATTATACTTAGCAGCCCCACTAACGAATTTTTTATCCACGGTTCTGAGCATACACAGATTGAAAATATTCCCCAAAAAAGTATAAATTCCAAATAGCAAACCTTGATTTTCCATTTTATATATGGGGCACCATTTTGTTGTGCCATTATATTTAATGTGACTTGAGCATACATGGATTTTGTTATCCACGGAGGGTCCTGGAACCAAACCCCAGCAGATAACAAGGGCCCACTGTATAGATTCAACAAGGGGATACTGTCTATGTATTTTATTTTTTAGAAACTCAGAAAACATCAGATTATTAATCCTCATGCACTGGGGCAGCCCATTTTTGTTCCACAAAGTCACATTTTATTGTGGACTCTACAGAGCAGACATTCTACCGCATTGTCAGCTATAAACAATGTCCCAAAGTTTTGTCTGTTTTCTACATACAAGGGTTTATTTTATTTTATTTTTGCTACAGACAAGAATGCTTGTTACAAAAATGTTGCTGCATTTTTTGCACTGGGGCACTCTCAAAGCAAAGGGGACACTGGCAGCTCAAGGTTTTTACCAGGTGTCTGCATTGCTTTGAATCCAGTATTTTGAAGCAGGATGTTGAAATAATATATCTAAGTGGTGAGGAAGCATTCACAGGTTTTAGGGGTTGGGGGGGGGGAGGTTAATTCTCCCAGTTCTAGCATTATTTTGGTGAGTTCTGTGGGATGTGGGAGGATGTAGCCTTGGGTGCTTTTCTGGAAAATACTGGATGTTACACATCCATCACCCAGGTCTGTCTTGTTCTGTGACCTTGGTGCCAGTTAGGCAGAAAAAAAAACCTGTTGTTTTATTCATCATAACTCCCTACTTCCTAGCCTCCCCACCCATCCTTTTGGAGTTCTGCAGAATCCTTCTGTAGGGGCACCTCTAGGACATTTAGCATTTTCAAACAAATTGTTCCAAACTATAAAGGAGTGTAAAGAAAAGCAAGTAATCTTACTTCAGATTGTTAAAAAGCCCCCTTCTACTTGAAACTCTGCACTCATCCTTATGAAATCTTTTAGATTTCATACATAGTGACCATCTGTTATGTATGTCATTTTCTTAAAATTGCCAAAAAAAAAAACAAAAAAACACCCTGAATTTCCCCCTTTTTTGACTTCTCTGCCCCCAAAAGGCTGCTTTTGCAGAAATAACCTGAATGTACTAGTCTGAAACATGTCTGAGCTCATCCTCGCAGAAGGGGCAACTATACCTGCAAATTTTATTTGGCTGTTTCAATAAATGTATAAAGCTGTATAGCACAAGAACTCCTGAAACTATTTACTTGAATATCAAGCATGATCAGAGATTATCTCATTTTGAGAGCTTACTATTTCACAGAATCATAGAATCATAGAGTTGAAAGAGACCTCAAGGGGCATCCAGTCCAACCCCATGCCATGTAGGAACTCAAAGGGCCATCACCGGGCCATGAGTAGGGCTGGGGAGCATGCAGCATTTGCACCCCCCCAGATCTAGTGCGTATGGATAGCGCCATCTTTTCAGCGCACCATCCATATGTGCGCACCATGATGATGTCATGGTGCGTGCCGCGTTTATACAGCGCAGCATGCGCCTGACGACATCGTGCCGCAGGCACTAAAAGGAGCTCCAATGTATAACCCTCTCCATATATACATCACAGATTTCAATAACTATACCTGTGTTCGTGTATGTGTACATGCACACATATCAGCATGTGGGAGTGTACATGCCCTTATTGTCAGTGATGATTCCTCTGAGAAGGAAGGAAATGATTTGATTGATATTTCATACAGACATTTCACAAGCAGCAGGTTACCGCAGTGTGTATACTCAAGGGTGGGCATAATGTGGGAGTTACAGTCCAATAATATTTAACAGATGACATAATAATCACTATATAACTGCTTGGAAAGAATTTCTATGAGGGCACATCCATTAACCCTCACGTTCATTTCAGAGCCTGATTTGGCACATTGGAAATGTCCTCCTTTGACCTGGTCTTATTCAGAGCCAGTCTGCTTCAACGGTGGTCCTGAACCCAAGCTGAGATTTGGAAAGGTGTCAACCACTGAATAAGCTCCTCTTCTCCAATAAAACTTCCAACCAACCATTTTAAAAATCCTACTCTGATTCCCACCATCACCACCACTTTTGTCAAAACAAAAAGAAATTTTATAAAATATTGAGGCATAAACTGGAAAAATGGCAATATGATAAAGTAATTCTTGTGGTTGACTGGAATGGTGTCTTGAAACCTGAAGATGATAGATCCAGTTATAGTAATAGAAAGAAAAAACGGGGCAAATTATTCATTTTTTAATATGAAAGACAAATTTGAACTTCTTGATGTATGGTCTACTTTGTACCCCAAAGATTCAGGATTTACATTTCATTCAATGCAATATGCATCTTTCTCAAAATTAGATATGTTTTTTGTTTCTGCTTCACTGTGTCAAGGATTAAAGGGATGACTATTTTACCAAGAACGGACTCAGATCATAATCCCATTCGATTAGAAATTGAAGCATTTGGTAAATATTTGAATTGGAGACTTAATCAAGATTTGCTGCAGAACAATAATTTTTTGATAGAATTGGAAAAGATCATTAATTATTACTTTAAAGAAAACAGCTCTGACCAAATTCAGCAAAGAACTATATGGGATGCGCATAAGGCAGTGCTGAGAGGGTTCTTTCTAAAAAAAAGTTTGGAACTGAAGAAAATACGGGGTAAAGAAGTTAAGGAGCTGGAAAATAAAATACGTGAAATAGAAAGAGAGTTGGAAAATGATCCCAATAATTCTGGATTAACTAAACGAATGCAAATTTTACGGTCCAAAATGGAAGTAATATTAGCCGTGCAGATTCAGAGTAACTTAGGGAAATCAAGGCAAGAGGAATTTGCACTGGCCAATAAGTCAGGAAAATGTCTGGCCAAATTGATAAAAAGAGAAAGAGAATTTAAATTTACAAAATTTAAGACCAAAACAAACTGCAGAAATAATCAATTTGAGACCACTTGAACTGCCTTGGCTCAGTGCTAGGAAATAATGGGAACTATAGTTTTGTGAAACATTTAGCCTTCTCTATCAGAGAGCTCTGATGCCACTATAAACTATAATTCCCAGGATTCCCTAGCACTGAGCCAAGGCAGTTCAAGTGGTCTCAAATTGGCTTATTTCTGTAGTGTGGTATGGACCTCAGTTGCACATACTCACCCCCTCTCACACTGTGCTGTCAAATGAAGCCACTGAAACAAAACTACTGGTTTGTGATCAAGCAATATTTACATGATTCATGGTCACAGCAAATCTTTAGTACTGTAGCACAACAAAATATTAAATGAAAACTGGGGTGTATGGAGTTCAGAATTGTGTGGATACTACAGCCTATAAGGGAATGTGTGGCTTAAGAGGGGTCCAGGCAATCTGAAGTTTGGGAGATATGAGTGCTACAGTATTTACTAATGGTTACTCCAATGAGGAGAGAGGTGGCTAAGTTTTAATAACAGATTGGCCTCTTATCAAAGCAATCATTTATGTAAGGAATGAGCGATATGTGTCCTTATTGGACTGTAACTCTCAGCAGCCCACACTACTGGTTACACTGGCTAGTATGATGGATATTTCAGTCCAGTTACACATAAAGACCTACAAGTTGCTTATCCTGGTTTCCCCAATAACTTTCTATATAAAGACCCTATAAATGGTGCTACGTGCAGGAAGGAAGGAAGACGAACATTGGCTTACCTTGTGAGATGTTTGTTTTCAGCGATGAGGGCGGAGTCATCCTTCATGAGGGTTGGTTCCCCCTGTTTGCTCCAATCAGGCAGGACTATGACTTTTGGGCGTGTCCACCAGGGGAATCCATCCCCCTTGTTTGCCCAGTCAATGTATAGCCAAGCAGAGAGAGTTTATAACAATGAAGAAATACTAACAACAATAGAGAAAGTTTAACCATTTAACTATAACAATTCTAGACACTAGAACAAGGATCCTATTAACCTTACAACACCCCCCGACACCGAGAAAAAATTCCTCAGTTACGGGTGGGCAGGATGACTCCGCCCTCATCGCTGAAAACAAACATCTCACAAGGTAAGACAATGTTCGTTTTTCCAGCGTTGAGGGCGGAGCCATCCTTCATGAGGGACATACCAAAGCTCCCTAGATGGGTGGGAACTGAGGTAAGGAATTATAGGATGGATTGAAGGATCCGTCTACCAAATGATGCCCCAGCCAGTTGGAAGGCATTGATTCGGCAGCAACGGATAAATATGGAAGGAGATGACCAAGCGGCCACCCTGCAAATATTGGAGAGAAGAACATTAGTGGTTAGGGCGGCAGGTGTGGCAGCACTGTGAGGGGAATGAGCGCTGACCCTTCCTTGCAGCGTATTACCCAACATCGACTCACACTGAGAGATGCAAGCCCAGATCCATCAAGCCAGGGTCGATGAAGAAAAACTTCCCAGGTATGTAGGACCGAAGGAGACAAATAGACTGTCTGATTTGCGCCATCGACAAGTGCGTTTGATGTAAATATGCCGAACTCTGCCTACATCTAGTGTGAGCCAAGTCTTTTCAAGTTCCTTTTTGGGGTCAGGAACGAATGAAGGGAAAATGATCTCCTGTGCTCTATGAAATGTGAAGTTAACTTTAGTCATGAACATCAGATCCCGTCAAGCAGAACTGAATCCTCGCAGAAGATGCATATTTCACTCCTGTGGATAGTGCTCCTGGTTCAGAAAACCTTCTAGCTGAACTAATAGCATTAAAAAAAAAATACTGTTTTCCAGGTAAGAAACTTAATATCAACTCTGTCAAGTTATTCAAACTGTGGTTTGGTTAATGCCTGAAGAACTACATGAGGGTACCAATTAGGGTATCTGTGAACTGTGGGAAGTTTAATAAGAGAATAAAGAAGATTTTGTTTTGTGAGTAAAGGAGAGTTAGGAAAACACGACCTGACGGAGCGAAGGCAGGAACTAGACTGGGCAAACAAGGGGGATGGATTCCCCTGGTGGACACGCCCAAAAGTCATAGTCCTGCCTGATTGGAGCAAACAGGGGGAACCAACCCTCATGAAGGATGGCTCCGCCCTCAACGCTGGAAAAAAACTTCATATTCAAAATCCACTTCACATTCATTCTTGGGGGTTAAGGCTGCAGTTCTAAGCATTTTGAATAGGCAATAAGACCTACCAAATTCAGGGATACCCACTTCTGCATAAGTGTACATGATGTTATGGGTCTTCCATCAGCAGTGAAACGTTCATGACACAGTACTAAAGGTTGAGAGAGCTCTAAAGATTAATCTTGCCCAATTTTTGTGTTATTTACAAATATGCAAAAAAAAAATAAATAAAATAAATGTAAGTAAAGAAGCCATCCCACTGGGGAGTAGATCTGCTATCTCATATCGAATTTCCAGTTAAAAGTCCTAAAGCGATGGAAGTCTATGCTGCTGGTGAGTGGGATGTTACAGGATGATGTAACCAAACTCTTTCCACCAGCAAGTGATGATGCAAGGCACAGAACCAGGGACCTCTGTGGGATTCTGCCACAACTCTTCACACAGTGTCACTCAGTGGTGGGAGGGGGCCCGTCACATCATGCTGCACACTACTCTCCAGAAACACAGACCTCCATTGCTGGGGATGGCTGACTGGCTTTTAAGGTGAGTTTCAGGGTCATTTGAAGTCATGACAATCACTTATGACATGGTTACTGACTAACAGCATACCTGCCTATATATCCAATGACCTTATGCCCTTTTTAAAATGTAAAGCAGTGCGTGCCAATCAAATATATAGACCGTAAAACAAAATCCACCAAATGCAATAAACAACCACTGATAATACAAATATGGTTTATCACACTAGAGGGAAAACAGGATTTAAACAGGAATTAAACAGGAATTAAACAGGAAATGCCTTATGTTTAACATAGGGCATTTAACATGTGTTTTAAAAATACAGGCACTAGGTACCACCTCGCCAAGGAAGCCTACTTTTTGACCTGCAGGTTCATCTTTGAATCAAGTGTGAGGAGATTCACTGTGGTTATTTGAAAATGTGGGATTAGTGCTTACCTATTGCTCAAGCAGGTGCTAAGTCCTAGCATTAAACCCACACTCAGGATATTAAGTATAGCATAATACAGTAATGGCCTATTACTTCACAGGATTAGCAGAAAGGTAAAACAGTTTCCACCAGTCCTTATCCCTGCTGTCCTTCCCTCTTGATTCTTTCTCCCCTCATGTTTTCTTCCTCTTAATTTATCTCTTTCGGTTCCTCTGGACTGGCACAAGCGGTGTTGCCAGTGGTGTTGCCAGCCTCTCTCTCCAATCACTGTTTGACCTTCTCTGGCCCCTTCAAGTAGTAATAGAAAGAGGAAAAGCAAAGTAATGGGAGACAGGAACAAAACTGGAATCATGAATGCAACTGTCCAACGACTTGTGTGCAAAGATAAAGAAAACTACGATAATAGTCAATGCAGACAAATAGAAAACAACAACAAAAAAGGAAAAATGAGAGACCATTTCCACAAGATCCAAGAAATCAAAGGGAAGTTCAAACCAATGGCTCTATGATCAGAACAGGAACATACTTCAAGATCAAGAAGAATTAAAAAAACCTATGGAAACTATACACAGAAAAGCTATACGAAAGAGATTAAATGATGAGTAACTCATGAAATGAAGAATCATATGAACCCCAAATTCTAGAGAGGGAGGTGGAAGCTGCAATAAGTTTTTTAAAAAGGAAGAATAAATCACCAGGAGCGAGCAGATGATATTCTAATTGAATTACTACAATCCATGCAGACAGAATCAACTTTAGTGTTAACTAAAATATGATATGGAAAACAATGGAACCGATCAATAAACATTCCCATCCACAACAAATAATTCACAAAAGGCTACTCCAACTATAGGGGCACAGCATTAATTTCCCATGCAAGCAAAATTCTCCAGCATAGACTCCAGTCATACACACAGAGAGAAATCCCAGAGGTTCAAGTGTGGTTCAGGAAAGGAAGAGGCACTAGGGGCGACATTGGAAAAATGCACATCAAGGAATTCCAGAAGAAAATGAGCATGTGCTATATAGGCTATAGCAAAGCCATTTACTGCATAGATCACAAAAAGCTATGGGATGCTTTTAAAGACATGGGTGGGAGGGCCACTACATCTAATAGTCCTGATGAGAAATCTGTACTTAGGACAAGAGGGTACTGTTAGAACAGAATATGGAGAAACAAAAGGTTACCTGACTGGCAAAGGAGTCAGGCAAGACTGCATTCTATCACGCTGTTCATTCAATTTGTATACAGAAGATATAATACAAAGAGCAGGTTTAGACTCAGAAGAAAGAGTGAAAATAGGAGGAAGGAACATCAGCAATCTAAGATATGTGGATGACACCATCCTACAGGCAGAAAACATCACAGACTTGGAAATATTACTAAGGAAGGCCAAAGAAGAAAGTGTAAAGGCAGGCTTACTGTAGAATATAAACAAAACAAAAATAAAGACCACAGAGGTTCTACATAAATTCAAACTAGATAATGAAGAAATCAAAATAGTTAAAGATTTCCGTACCTCAGATCAAATATTGATCAGAATGGAGGGTGCAGCTAAGAAATAAACAGAAGACCAGAAACTGGAAAGGCAGACATGAAAGGACTAGACAGGATCCTAAAGTGTAAAGATATACAACTAAGCACTAAAGTTAGAATTATACAAGCCATTATATTCTTCATCACCATGTAGAGATGTGAGAGCTGGACAGTGAAGAAAGCTGGCAGAAAGAAAATAAACTAATTCGATATGTGGTGTTGGCGAAGAATGCTGAGAATACTGTAGATGGCCAAAAAAGATAAACAAATGAGTTCTACAACTCGTCAAGCCTGAATTCTTCCTAGAAGCCAAGATTATAAAACTGAGGCTGTCATATTTTGGCCACATCATGAGAAGGCACGGCTCACTGGAAAAGACAATAATGCTAGGAAAGGTATAAGGCAGCAGAAAAAGAGGAAGACCAAATGCCAGATGGCTAGATTCAACCAGGGAGGTCACAGGCCTGAATCTGTAGGACCGGAGCAGTGGAGGACAGCGCATCTTGTAGATATCTCATCCACAGTGTCACCATGAGTCAGGGTTGACCTGAAGGCAGCTAGCAGACATAACAAAACACAGTTACAATTGTGAAAACCCTCATAAATTGGAATTGTGTTGTGTGATGAATAGTGTTAGGTGTAGATTCAAGATGGACATAGGGGGATGTGCTAACTTTTTCTTCAGACGTGGGCAAATGGTAGTGCCCCAAAGTGATATGTGTGTCTGCCCCTGTGTCCCTAACTTGTTGGGTTAAAGCAAAGCCTCCAAGGTGCATCTTCTGGAAGCAGGGTGAAGAGAAGTCCTCCTTGTCCAGGGCATGTCCTCCATTTCAACCTTTTGACCAGGAGGAATTCCAGAAATGCCCTCCCTTTTGAGCCTAGAAATTTAATATTTCTATGAGTGTTTTTTAGCTTTTCTTTGGTCACATCCCTACATTTTTCTTAAAGGTCCTACATTTGGCAGTGAGGGTCAAGTCACACTCTCTCAGCCTCAGGGGAAGGCTGTGGGCAGACCTCCTCTGAACACATCTTGCCCAGAAAACCCAGAGGTCCTCCTTTTCCAAGACATTTTCGATTCCAGCCTTCTCTCCAGGAGGAATTCCCAATATGCCCTCCATTCCAACCCTAAGAAGCATGAATTTAATACTCCTATGAGTGCTTTAAAGCTTTTATTTGGTCATGTCCCTACATTATTCTTGGAAGGGCCTACATCTGGCAGTGCCTTGTCTTCCATGCTCACAATGTCCTCCATTCTGAGCCTGATTAGCATGAATTTAATATTCCTATGAGTGTTTTAAGGCTTTTATTTGGTTACGTCTTGCAACATTTGTCTTGGAAGGTCCTCCATTTGGCAGTGTTTGGGTTTATAACATCTGGTCACCCTGCATGAAACCCACTGGGGCAGGTTTGAGGACCGTGAGGGTCAAGTCACACTCTCTCAGCCTCAGGGGAAGGCCATGGACAGACCTCCTCTGAACACATCTTGCCAGGAAAACCCAGAGGTCCTCCTTTTCTGAGACATGCCCTCCTTCTTCATATGACTACACTCCTATATCAGTGTTTTAAAGGTTTTATTTGGTCATGTGTCCCAACACATTTCTCTTGGAAGGTCCTCCATTTGGCAGTGCCATGTTGTTCTCCTTTGGGTTTATGGTCACCCTGTGCATGAAACCCAATGAAGGAAGTTGAGGAGGGTCAAGTCACACTCTCTCAGCCTCAAGGGAAGGCTATGGGCAGACCTCCTCTGAACCCATCTTGCCAGGAAAACCCAGAGGTCCTCTTTTTCCGAGACATGCCCTCCTTCCCCCAATGACTAGCATGAATTTAATACTCCTATATGAGTGTTTTAAAGCTTTTATTTGGTCATCTGTCCCAACAACACATTTATCTTGGAAGGAAGGTCCTCCATTTGGCAGTGCCTTGTCTTCTGTGCTCAAAATGTCCTCCATTCTCAGCCTGACTAGCATGAATTTAATACTCCTATGAGTGTTTTCATAAAGCTTTTATTTGGTCATGTGTCCCAACATCTCTCTTGGAAAGAAGGTCCTCCATTTGGCAGTGCTGCCATGTTGTTGTCCTCCTCCTTTGGGCTTATGGTGGTCACCCTGTGCATGAAACCCAATGTGGGGAGTTGAGGACCTCGAGGGTAGTCACACTCTCTCGGCCTCAGTGGAAGGCCATGGAAAACCCAGAGGTCCTCCTTTTCCAAGACAGGCCCTCCTTCCCCAAATGACTAGCATGTATTTAATACTCCTATATGAGTGTTTTAAAAGTTCTATTTGGTCATGTGTCCCAACAACACATTTCTCTTGGAACAAGGAAGGTCCTCCATTTGGCAGTGCCTTGTCTCCCATGCTCAAAATGTCCTCCATTCTGAGCTTGACTAGCATGAATTTAATACTCCTGTGAGTGTTTTGAAAAGCTTTTATTTGGTTATGTGTCCCAACATTTCTCTTGGAAGGAAGGTCCTCCATTAGGCAGTGCCATGTTCTCCTTTGGGTTTATGGTGGTCACCGTGTGCATGAAACCCAATGAGGGGAGTTGAGGAGGACCTTGAGGGTCAAGTCACACTCTCTTTCAGCTTCATTCCCCAAATGACTAGCATGTATTTAATACTCCTATATGAGTGTTTTAAAAGTTTTATTTGGTCATGTATCCCAACAACACATTTCTCTTGGAACAAGGAAGGTCCTCCATTTGGCAGCGCCATGTTGTTGTCCTCCTCCTTTGGGTTTATGATGGTGGTCACCCTGTGCATGAAAACCCAATGATGATGAGGGCTGCCAAATCATCATAAAACCACACTAGTCTCTCATCCTCAGGAGGGGGAAGGCCTCAGTCAGGCCTGCTCTCTGAGGAGTTTATCACACAAAGGGAATTGGAAGTATAATCCAATGGCAATCTGAATGCAATCGTGGGGTTTCGCGTGATTGCGTGAGAAACTATCACACGCAGTTTTGGGCACTGGGAGGCAATTTCGGGCAGTTCCGAATGCAATGTGGTGTCAATACGTGCTCAAGTAAATTTGCTGAACTAGTGGAGTTTATCACATGGGAGGAATTTCTCTCCATTCCGAAAGAAATGGAAGTGAGGCCAGTTCGGAATTGAGTAAATTCGCTAGTTCAGCGAATTTACTTGATTGCGTATTGACACTGCATTGCGTTCGGAACTGCCTGAGATTGCCTCCCAATGCCTGAAATTGAGAGTGAAAGTTTCTCACACAATCAGACGAAACGCCACAAATGCGTTCGGAAGGACTTCCCTTTGCCCGAAAATTTGTGTGATTGGCTTTCGCGCAATCACGCGAAACCCCATGATTGCATTCAGATTGCCATTGGATTATACCTCCAATTCCCTTCGTGTGATAAACTCCAGAGAGTGTTTTAATAAAGCTTTTATTTGGTCATGTGTGTCCCAACATCTCTCTTGGAAGGTCCTCCATTTGAGGGTGTTGTTTTTCTCCTTTGGGTTTATGGCGGTGGTCACCCTGTGCATGAAAACCCAATGACGAGGGCTGACAAATCATCATAAAACCACACTAGCCTCTCACCCTCAGGAAGGGGAAGGCCTCAGTCAGGCCTGCTCTCTGAAGGAGTTTATCACATGGAGGGAATTGGAAGTATAATCCAATGGCAATCTGAATGCAATCATGGGGTTTTGTGTGATTGCATGAAAGCTGGTCACACACATTTTCGGGCAAAGGGAAGTTCTTCTGAATGCAATTTTGAGGTTTCACGTTATTGCGTGAGAAACTATCACACACAATTTCGGGCACTGGGAGGCAATTTCAGGCAATTCTGGACACAATGCAGTGTCAATACGCAAATCACGTAAGTTCGCCGAACTAGCGAGTTCACTCAATTCCGAAATGGCCTCACTTCCATTTCTTTCGAAACTGAGAGAAAATCCTCCCGTGTGATAAACTCTTCTGAATAGATTATCACACTAGGGTCGATTCCAGACCCATCCCGCGATTATCCCGTTATTGGCTATGAATACCCCATGATTGGCAATGGGATAATTGTGGGACGGTAACGAATACCCCATGATTGGCAATGGGATAATTGTGGGATGGTAACGAATATTTGGCAACGGGATAATGGTGGGATGGTTCTGGTGTATTATCCCTCGTGTGATAATAACCTCCTCAGAGAGCAGGCCTGAGTCAGTGAGGCCTTCCCCTCATGATGAGGCTGTGACCAAATCCTGTCAAGGAAAATGGCAGGCGCTGAGGAGAAGATGAAGGAAGGAAGGAAGGAAGGAAGGAAGGAAGGAGGCCTGACTAGGCCTCCATCGCCCCCTTCCTGTCAGGCCTCCATCTTCTCTCCCTTCCTTTCTCCTCCTCCTTGTCTGAGTGGGGCCGGGCTTTTCCTCACAGGGAAAGAGGAGGAGGAGGACGGTGGTGGTGGTCGTCGTCGCCATGGGGGAGAGGCTCCTCCAAGCAGCCCCGACGACGACGACGACGACGACGAAGGCCTCAACAGCCGCCGCCGCCGCCGCCAACGGAGACGTCCTCCTCCTCCACAATGGATACCATCGCCCGTCCTTGCCCCCCGCCGTCCTCGCCTCCTGCAGCAATGGAGAGGCTCCCCCCAACCCTCCTTATGGCTCCCCCCCGGCGAAGAAAGGAGGAGGAGGAGGGGCCCCCCGGCCTCCTCGACGGAGGGTGGACTCCGGCAGGAAAAACAGGCCTCGTAAGTCTGGGAAGGGGAAGGGGAAGGGGAGAGGCTCCTTCTCTCAAGGCTCCAGATTGCGCCCTCCATTTTGAGGAGCATTTTTGGGGGGGTCCCTAATATTTTTTTTTCTTCTTCTTCTTTTATTATTATTATTATTATTATTATTATTATTATCATCATCATTATTTATATGTATATTACCTATTCTATTATTTTTATATTATTATTATTATTATTATTATCTTTATTTATATATATATTAACTATTCTATTATTTTTATATTATTATTATCATTATTTATATGTATATTACCTATCATATTATTTTTATATTATTATTATTATCATTATTTATATGTATATTACCTATTCTATTATTTTTATATTATTATTATTATCATTATTATCATTATAGTATTTTTATGTGTATATTATATTTATATTTATTGTTATATTTATATTATTATTATACATATATTATCTATTATATTATTTTATATTTATATTATTATTTATATTTATTATATTTATATTATCATTATATTATATATATATATATATTGTCCATTATATTATTTTGTATTTATATTATCAATATTTATATGTATATTATCCATTATTTTTATATGTATATTATTATTTATATTAATTTTATTACTATATTTATAATATCATTTTATATATATATATTATTTTATATTTATATTATTATTTATATTTATTGTTCTATTTACACTATCATTTATATGTATATTACCTATTATATTATTTTTATATTACGATTTATATTTATTATTATATTTATATTAATTATATTATTATTTATAGTTCTATTTATATTATCTATCATGTCAATATTTATATTGCATTATTATAATTATATTATTATTTATATTATCTATTATATTTATAATATATTTTCATTATATTTATATTATTTATATTATTATTTATATTATTATTATATAAACATAGTAATATATATATATAACAATATAAATATAAATAATATATGTAACCTAAAGATAAATAATAATATAAATATAATTATAATATAAATAATAATTATATTATATTATATTATATATATTTGGGGCGGTGGACTATGGAGGGTGTGTGTTTGGGGTTTTAAAAGCCTTCCATTGTTTTGCAATAATTTTAATTTATTTTGCTGCCCTTTCCTTCCCCTTTCAGGAAGAAGCAGCCACTTTTTTTACTTAGGAGAGAAAAAGAAAAGATGGATATTGTGTGTGTGTGTATTTGGGGAAGGAGGTACTTTCCTGGTTTGTTCCCGTGTCTGTGCTTTCAGACGTGCAGAAAAAAAGAAAAGAACCACCCCACACAGAGAGGCCCTTTAGGCCTATTTAGGCGACTTGAATAGGATGCAGATATTGATGGATGGATGGATAGATGGAATGGGAATGAATGCTGGTGATGATCATGATCTAAATATAAATAAATAAATAAATAAATAAAGCATAATAATAATGATGATGATCATGATGATGATACAAACAAAGAGCAAAGAAGAGAGAGACAAGAAAGGAAGGGGATGTGTTTGGCTCAGTTTTGCATGTTTTAATTCTACTATTCTTTTTGATTTGTAAAAAATGTGTTCCAGGTTTTTTTTGGGGGGGGGTAGCTAGATATAAATAATAGTATAAATAACCAACCAACAACCAACCAACCAACAAACAACAACAACAGTAATATATATAGGAATAGCTGTATTGGCAAGGCAGCAAAGTCTCCCTCTTTGTCCTCCTCCTCCTTCTTCTACTACTGCTTCTTTTCTCCTTATTGTATTCTTTTCATTGGTAAGCCACTTTGTGTCCCAATTTTTTTGGGGGGGGGAGGGGGAGGGGAAGCAGGATGATGAGGATGATGAGGAGGAGGATGATATCTTCCAGGGGTAGCCATGATGGCCATGTAGCAAAGTCTCCTTCTTTGCAGTTTTTTTAAACAGAAGAGTTTATCATACGACAGAATTTGGGAGTATAAAGCAATGGCAATCTGAACGCAGTCATGGAGTTTCACGTAATTGCGTATTAAAGCATCTCACGCAATTTTGGGCAATGGGGAGGTCATTTTTGGGATATGGGAAGTCATTCTGAAATTATCCCGAATGCAATCAGAATTCACTAAACTAGAGAATTTACGTGAATTCGAATTGGCTCCATACAAAATTGAGAGAAATTCCTCCTGTGTGATAAACTTCAGAGGCTGAATGGTCATCTGTTGGAAGTGCTTTGGCTATGTATTCCTGCACAGCTGAAGGTATATTGCGAATAATGATGATGATCTGATGATGATGCATCTGAGGAAATAAGCTGAAGCCTAGGAAAGCTCATGCTACCAACCCCTCTCTTCCAGTCAGTCTCAAGAGGTGCTGCAAGATTTAATTATTTTTTAAATGTTCTATTGCAATATTTTAATAATGCGTTACCTTGTGAGCTGCCTTGGGTCCCTTTTTGGGAGAAAGGTGGCATAGAAGTGAAATACAGTAAATAAAATAGGATCCCTTTGCACATTTTCTACACAATGGCTTTCCTCCCATAACTTGACTTTTTTTTGGCAGAATTCAAAGATAGAGCCGTGTTAAGTCCTTAGGATCCATGTAGAGAGAGAGATCTTGTCAAAACTGGAAGGAAGAAGTTGGCAGCATGAGCTTTCCTAGACTTAAGTCTACTTCCTCAGATGTATTTGGTGGAAAGGAAAGCCAAGGACAGACCTATGCCATTACTGTGTGAGAATGTCCATTCAATTTCCAAAACCTTTGTGTATGGAAATGAAGTCCAGCCCAAGTGGTGAGTCCAACAAGTTCCAGTTTGCCGCTCCATTTCCATACACAAAGGATTTCGAATTTGAATCGACATTCTCACACACTTATGGCATATATTGTACATAGGTCTGTCCTGGCTTTCCACTCCACCAAATGCATCTGAGGAAGTAGACTTTAGTCTAGGAAAGCTCATGCTGCCAACATCTTCCTTCCAGTTTTGACTTTATTATTATTTTTTGGTTTGGCATTTTACACTATCCCTTTGCAGGGATAGTTCATTTGTAATAACAATGACAACAATAATAATAGTTCATTTGCAATAATGATAAAAAATATAGTGGTGGTCTGGTCTTTGTGCTCCTTTCCCACGATCCCAAGGCTTTGGTTTGGTTTGTAATGTTACACTATCCCTTTGCCGTGATGATGATGATGATGATGATGATGATGATGGTGATGGTGATAGTTCATTCATAATACAGTAATGATAATAATAGTGGTGGTCTGGTCTTTGTGCTCCTTTCCCACACTCCCAAGGCTTTGGTTTGGTTTGTAATGTTACCCTATCCCTTTGCAGAGTGGGTTTTTGTCCTCCAAAATAACACTGCTATACCTTTTTATAATAATAATAATAATAATAATAATATAATAGTAATAAATATAATAATACTAAAATAATAAATTTAATAACAATGATAATAATAAAATAAATATAATAATAAATAATAATAAATATGATGATAATGATAAATATGATGATAATAATAAATATAATATTAATAAAATAAATAAATAAATATAATAATGATGATAAATATAATAATAAAATAAATATAATAATAATAAATAATAATGATGATAGTAAATCTAATAATAAAATAAATATAATAATAATATAATGATGATAATACTAAATATGATAATAGTAAAATAAATATAATAAAATAATATAATAATGATGATAATAAATATAATAATAATAATAATAATAATAATAAATTTAATAACAATGCTAATAATAAAATAAATATAATAATAATAATATTTATTTCTAGTCCGCCCCTCTGAACAAGCAATCGGGGCGGATTACAACATGATAATAATATGATAATAATAAAACATAATATTAAAATAAATATAATAATAATAAAAATATAATAATGATGATAGTAAATCTCATAATAAAATAAATATAATAATAATATAAGGATGATAATAAATATTATAATAATAAATAATATAATAATGATAATAGTAAATCTAATAATAAAATAAATATAATAATAATATAAGGTTGATAATAATAAATATAATAGTAAAATAAATATAATAATAAAAATAATATAATAATGATAACAAATATAATAATAAAATAAAAATAATAATAATAAATATAATAATGATAATGATAATAATAAAGATGATGATGATGATGATAATAATAATAAAAATAAATATAGTTGTGCAGTAAGAGCGCATCCTCTCTTCCCACACTGCAAGGCATTGCTGCTTCTGCATCTGCTGCTGCTGCTGCCGCCTGCCTCCACCTCGAATGGCTTCATTGAGCAGGGCCGTCTAGGGCCAGCCAATGGGAGCGCCTCCCCGGGCAACACACCCACTGATCCCACTCGTAGGCCGGTCTCGCTTCAGCCAACCAGGAGGAGGCTGGGAGGGAGCGTGGAGTGTGTGCACTGTCTTCTTCTCCTTGCCTGCTTGCTTCATCCTCCAACCAAGAACGCCAAAACCTCCTGTTTCTCAACTTTCCACTCTGCAGACAAACACACACATATATGAGAGTCTCTGGTGGGACCTTGTTAAAAGCAGAGAGCCCAGTGGCTGGGATGCTGTGAGCAGCCTCACACACTGAGCTGCCCTTCTCTGGAAAAGCTCCTTCTTCTACCTTTGGTTTTTTTTTTATTTTTATTTTATTATTATTTGTATTATTATTTTTAAAAAATTAAATAACTCAGCATGAAGCTTATAATTGATGAGAAACACTGTAAGTAAATGAACGTGGTGGGCAAGGGGGAATTAAAGCTAGTGTATCTCACTTATAATATATATATATATATATATATAATTTTTTATTTATTAAAAATAAATTTATTTTTTTTGTAAAGGGGAAAATAAAAAAGAAGAAGCTTGCATCAGCCTTTATAATTTTTTATTATTATTATTATTATTATTATTATATTTAAAGTGGTGTCAAAGCAGATTATTTCTGCAGTGTTGAAATAAACTTAATTATTTTTTTGTAAAGCGGAAAATAAAAAAGAAGCTTGCACCAGCCTTTATAATTTAATATTATTATTATTATTATTATTATTATTATATTTAAAGTGGTGTCAATGCAGATTATTTCTGCAGTGTTGGAGGCAGACTGAGGAAATGATTAGGAGTTTAATTGGACAACAGGGATTTATAGCAATGTGTTTTTTTAAAAAAGATTGGGGTAAGAGGTTGTAAGTGATAACTTTCTGGATCTCTCTTCTCATTCAAATGTATTTTTTAAAAATTAAAGGAAAAAAAGCTATTAGGCTGCCTTTGCATTGCAGAAATAATCTGTTTTGGCACCACTTTAATTTGCACGGCCCGATGCTATGGAATTATGGGATTTGTAGTTTGTGGTGGCACCAATACAAACTACCACTCCCAGAATACCATAGCATTGAGTTGTGTGAGTTAAAGTGGTGTCAAAATGGATTATTTCTGCAGTGTGGAGGCGGCCTGAGGAAATGATTAGGAGTTTAATTGGACAAGAGGGGTTTATTCTATAGAAGGATGATTTTCTAAAAGACATTGGGGTAGGAGGTTGTAAGTGATAACTATCTGGATCTCTCTCACTTCTCATTCAAATTTGTAAATATGTAGAGAGATGTCACATTGAGGATGGAGTAAGATTGTTTTCTGCTGCTCCAGAGATTAGAAGATGGAGCAGAGGATTCAAGCTAAAGGGAAAAATATTTCACCTAAACAGTAGGGAGAACTTTTTGAGGATAAGAGCTGTTTGACAGTGAAACACTTTGCCTCGAAGAGTGATGGAGTCTCCTTTGGAGGTTTTTAAACAGAGGCTGGATGGCCATCTGTCGGGAGTGCTTTAATTGTGTGTTCCTGCATGGCAGAATATGGTAGGACTGGACAGCCTTTGTGGTCTCTTAAAGGCTGTGATTCTGTGATACAATGAAATTTAATTTCTTTTTCATTTCCTGTTGAATAGATACTGTACCGTCTAATCTCTTTTCCATTTTTTATTTTGAGAGATTATCAAAAGTCTCAGAAAAAAAAGGATCCATCTGATCAGCACATATCTTAAGGTTTGTGCATGCGTGTGATCTTTGCAGAGCAAAGTTAAACTTTACAGAACAAGCTGTGTCACAGTGATCCAGAGTAATTAGAAAACAGCAAGTAGTTATACATAAAAAAGGGTGACCTAGACATTGGTGGAACACAAAGGTTAACAACCTGCTCATAAATGTGTTTACTTGCAGATCAAACTGTTGTGTTCAGTAAGGATTCAAGACCAGTATATTTTAAGATTAGCTCCATTGTCCGCTGTTGGAATTTTTGTGTTTTAAAGAAGGTAGCTACCTTTCTGGAAGACTTCCTGAGGCAGAAAATATGTAGTGATGCCTATGGAAATCAAATACTCATAGGGTTAAATTATCTCATTATATTGTGTTATCACTATGCATGATGAAGCAAAGTTAATATGAGCGGTGGGTCCCTGATCTGAAGATTTGATAGTCCAAGAACTGGATATAGTTCAAGAAATGATCAAATTAAATTTGCAAATCAAGGTTTTTGAAGTTGTGGGATCTGTGGAATTCACTTTGGAAATGTTTATGTTCACTGTTTCGGTACGGTGGAATGTGAGCTACTTGGGTTTGTGTCCTAATTGTTCACAATGATTTGTGTCTTATCGTGATCAATTACAGAAATTATTGAAATTTAAATGTCTTTAAAGATCAGTGCTTCTAATTTTTATAGTATCAGAATTCAATTGGAGGTTTTGTGATCAATATTTCTGCAGTTGTACAGCCCTATTGAATTCTGTGTAGCTACACTGTTACAGAGCATTATTGGAATGATGTACTATGATCCTAAACCTGTTTACTTAGAAGTCAGTGTTTTGAGCTTGATTGGAAACTAACATTAGGATTGCACGCTTAGAGTAAGTTTACAAAAAGATTCTTTAGAGAAAAAAAGAAGACAACATTTTCAAAAATGAACACTCCAAAGCAAGTGTTCAATCTGCGTGAGTTTATACAAATACCTGTTGTCATTCAGGAGACAGCTATTTTTGTATTTGGATGCTTGTTTATTTAGGAGCTGATGGGTATGTGTTGATGGTATTTTTGTCATCCCCCCAATTAATAATAATAATAACAACAAAATATCCTGCAACCCCTATTTTTATTATCTGGGATTTCCTAAATCTGATCCCTAATTCCATCTAGAATAGGCCCAATGAATCAATTGCTAAAAAGTAAACCAACACTTAGATAAATCCCATTGTTTCAGTTGGCCTATTCTAGATATTTAGTTATCTGAAGCTATTTTGCTATCAAGAAAACGTCTGTTTGCACCTTGTTATTTAAATACTGGAGGCACAAATGTCTTAATACCTCTAGCAAGAAAAGAAAATTGGATGTTATGCATAGCTAAGTTATGCATAGTTCAGTCAGTCATTTAATGTCTGTGGTTTCAGTCTTCATATCTGGCATCAGTTGGGAGGAGATTCTTTAATTCCAGTTTAATTCCACTTCCTTAGTAGTATCACCTGTTCCCATCCTGCTTTAGAAAACTAGCCATAGCTAGTGTTTTGCTTTGCTTTCACTCAGAGTAAAAGTATCCAGACTGTACATCTTTGTTCATTGTGTTAATCCCAGTTTTCATTTGAGTGTCAGAATTTTTAAAAGCATTCTGTACATTACAAAGAACGGTTTTAACCTGTTGAGTTTTCACACAGTTCTTGGGAAGAAAATACAATTTGGATTTACATGGTCTTCCAAAGATGATAAAATCCATCCTTAAAACTGAGATTCACTGGGTCAATTTGAGGGGGAAATATTTCTGGTAATGATATGAAGTATGTACTGAAGTAAACAAAGGAGTTTTCGCTGAACAGATTTGAGTAGGACACAACAGTGAAGGATCCAGTCTTTCTGGTTTGGCGTGGTTCACCAGAGACCAGTGTCGAAGGTGCTTGTTAGCAATGTATGTTAAAGGGTGCATTGCAAATTGCATGAGCTAATTTTTGTGAAGGCGGTTTGCTTATGCAGTGCCCTGATATCTGTACTTCTGTGATCACTCATCCTTCACATGCCTCAAAAACTACTTCTTATCATTTTTTGTACGTCAAGAAGAGAACATATTGCCAATTATAAAGCCAAAGGTGTATGTCACATTTTGCTTGATTACTTTCATCTCATGGAGGATAATAGACTGATTGGAGACAGGGGAAATCCAGAATCATGGACGAACAAGATTATATGAATTTCAGTTCATAATGATCTGTATTAAAAAAAAAGCTCTGGTGAGATCCAGAGCATTGCTTTGTGATGAAATATTTGTTACTAATGTCAAGACTGAAATTGTGGCAATCTGTTGTGCTGGGACAGCCATAGGCTCTCAGTTGGGTATCCCAGCACAATAAATCATCTTTGCCCTGTTTTGCAGAACCTTAAAAAGTATTTGCATTTGTTTTTTTAATGGTATACAGCCAAGAGAGAGCTCAGAAAAGTTACATGTTCTGGCTATGCTGGCTTGAGGATTCTGGGAATAATAGTCCAAAAAGCAACTTTTCTGAGCTCCAGGCCAAGTATATATCCCTCTTAGAGAGGTCTGAGTCTGCCCAAAATTAGTATATGGTAGAGAGTGACCTTAGCATCTCTTGGATGAAAGGAAACAATATAAGACAGTTTTATCCATCAGCAGAGGTGTGGAAAGTAATTGCTGATATTTTTAAACATCTGTACCAGTAGATCCAGGTCTGCTATAATTAATTTGCAATAAAGACTTCCCTTGAACAGCTGTGTGTTAAAGCAGTGATTTCGAAAGCCAATTTTAAAAACTAAAGGGCAAGTAGGTAAAGTGTTTTCTTTTGAATCTGTATCTCCCCCCCCCCCCCCCAAGGCACTTTGTAGAATGGCAGCCATGGGCTATTTGCCTTTCTGTTTGCCCATGAAAACAAACTCCTGCCTTGAAAGTTCATATGGAAATTGGCTTGAAGCCATCCCAGGTTCATGGGCATGAGCCTTCAACAAATGAACTAGCTTTATCAAAAGAGAATAGTTTGTGCTGTTGCACTTTGAGCATTACTTTTTATGCCCAAAGGTATTTTTCCATTTTTGGTGTCTTTTTGCCTTCCTCTTTTTCCTGCTCTTAAGAAAAGGGAGATGAGTACTTATTTTGTTGATATTGTTCTCCATCTATAAAATGTCCAGAAAATCTGCATATCTGTAGAGAAGACTTGATAATACTATTTTGAATATTTTATACTCTATTTTATACATCCTTAAAGGGCCTGGGCTCAGCATACTTAAAAGGCTTTTGCTATCCTTATGGGATAACAAAACTGGATAGGTGCTTTCTCCTAAATAATTTATGCACCACATTGAGTCTCCAGACTCCCTTTGAACTCTGCAGTTCCTTCTCTACAACTTGTTTGAACCCAGTGAGAGGGAGATGAATAGAGGAAAAGGCCTGGCATATTTCCGCCTGCTCTGAATTCTTGGATTGAGGCAGATTATGAATCCAGTTTAATAATTCCTCATTCTAAGAAGCACTTTATTAACAAATTGACTCATGCTGAATGATAACTGGACATTTTCTGTATCCCAGAAACTATCTAGGGTTGATGCCCACTTGCAAAATAAAGTCTGAGAGTAGTGGTCCAAAAATATAACTTTTACAAATTTAGCCAAGTATGTATCCTTACAGGAGAAAAGATTTGCGTCTGCCTAAGATTAGCAAATGGCTGTGGGTGACAATATCATCTACTGGGCAGAAGTAAAAAGTACAGAAGAAGGTGACGATGACTTGATGACACATTTCAACACCAGAGATGAAACAAAGCTATCATGAACACCGAACCAATGTTAAATAGAATCGATTCATGGATTGTCCCCCAGCTTCACCGAATGCCTGTATGTGTGAGTCTGCCCAAAATAGTTACATCCAGAACTTGAAAAGTTCCTTCTTTTTAGACCAACAAATCCTAGAATTCCTCCAAGCTACTATGACCACCGACCATGCTGGCCAGGGGATTTGGGCTGGTGCCATCCAAGAAAGGAATTTTCCAAGCTTTGGTTGTGCAATATTAGTCTTTTAGTTCTGTCCTAAGCGCGCGTTAAACAGGTGGTCACATTAGGCCTGGAGGAGAAAACTCTCATCCCTCAAAAGCATGCTCTCCTTATGCAAGATGACTTCTTGTACTTCTGACAGCGTACAGTGTGTGGTGAATCACCTGCAGTTACCTTGGAGATGTTGTGTTGCAATAACTGGCGACCTGGTATGATCTTGTGCAATCCAAACTTTTAAGTAACGTAATATGCAGCCTTGTTTCCATTTCGTATCACACCCACATGTTGCAGGTCTAGTGTAAACATACAAGCATTTTTTTCTTCCCTGGGATGCTTTACAGGATTCTCAAGTGGGACAGAAGACATTTATTACCTTGTGTGCAAAAATTCTCATAGGCCATAGAAGGCTGCCTATTTTGGTCTTCATCTTAGCCAAGTTGAAAAGAATCCCCTACCTTCAATATGTTTTGTATTAAGCTTCTTTTCTGAAAGGAAAAAATAAATGATTAAGACACACATTGTTTTTAATATTTTACTGTTTAATTGGACTTTATCCACTTTAAAATACACTTTGAAACTGTGGTAAAGGTATTCTCACATCCATTAATGAACTTTCCCCTAGATTGTTCAGCTGTTTGCATCCATCAAGTTAAGTGACCCATGTAATCTTTTAGATATCTTCTGTTTGGTTAGACCTCATTCGCGTTGAGATACCTCAGCCAGGCTACTTTGGCACGTGGAGCTCATGTGGTTGAATAGCCGTCAATAAAGAACAGATTCCTTGCACATAGAAAACTAGATGTCAGGGAGAATGCAGATATCCTAGTTTACCCTTCTCTGACCTCTTGACTTAATCAGTTTTTTGTATTTAGGATTTCCCCCATTAGGTAGAATTGCCATCCTATAAACAGTTCTTAAGTGTTATACCCCAGACAGATTTGTCACTTTAATGAGAACTAAGCCACAGCAGGCACATGAAAAAAAAAAAACAACAAACCTGAGCATCCAACTAGATTTTTGGTTTGATTTTTTTCTGTAGAATCACAACTTTAATTCTGAACATATTGCTTCTTCAGTATTATGCAGTTTAAAACAACTGAACTTTTAAAAAAAACTTACTGCAGAGGTCAGAATCATGGGACCTTTCAGATAACATTGTACTACATATCTCATCAGCCCTAGCCAACATAGATCCACAGAAACCATCCAGTTTGAGACTGCTTTAACTAGCCCTGGCTCAATGCTAGGGAATTCTGGGAACTTTAGTTTATTGTGGGACCAGAGCGCTCTGATAGAGAAGGTTAAAGTACAGTTCCCAGAATTCCCTAGCATGGAGCCGGGGCACTTAATGCAGTCTCAAACTGGATATTTTCTACAGTGTGTTTTGGACCATAGCTAGTGCTGCGGAGTCATGGTAGTTTTATACATCTAACAATTCCTGGGGAGCCACATGTTCTCACCTTGAATTATTTGTATTTTAACATAATATGAGGTGCTTTATCACCAGTTTACTGTGTCCTAGCTGTTAACAGGGCAATACTTAAGACTGGGCTGTCTAAACAGGACCAGTGTAAATTCTAGAACCGGATATATTGTGAAGCAGATAAACATCTCTTGAGACCTTATTAAATAGGAGTTGAACTGTTCACTGTGTTTTCTCTTAAAACCCAAGCACTCCCAATACTCTTATTTTGGCTTGGAGGTTTCTGGAATTAACACAAACAGATATATGGTGTGTATCTCCAGATGTTCCTGGCATATGCCCTTTAGACTTTATGTTCTTAACCAGTTATTCTGAACAAAAGAACATCAGTTATGAACAATGACACTTCATTGCAGTGACTACGGATTGTGTGATTATTTTAACTAACACAAAATACTCAGTGATTTGTGTTTTTAGCCCTTTTAAAGAGAGTTGTGCACCACTTACCATAAGTTTTAATTGGACTTGATAACCATAAGTACACTTTTTAGTTTCAAAGCATAGTAAAATTCCTACAAGGGCATAGAAATCTCACAATCTAAAAAAGAACCTGTCTTCTTACTTCAGTTCTAATGGATAGATACACTTAAAAGGGGGAAACCCACAAAAGTAAGAGGCTTGGGGCTTCTATGCTTGTAGCCACAACCTGTGGTTTACCTTTTTTTATAACTGTACAATAAACATTAATCAGTATAGTATAGCATTGGACTTGGAGACCTGGATAATTTCTCCTGTTCTGGGAAGAATACAAATGCAATAAAGGGAAATAAAAATGTGATAAACTGCAGCAACAAGTTGTAATACCTAGATTCAAATACACACATCAGTTTCATGGCATCTTTTTTGTATGCAGAATGGATTTTTATTTTCAAAACTGCATAATTTTAGTGTGTGTGTGTGTGTGTATAATTGCTTCCTGAAATGTATACATACTACAGGTTGAGTGTCCTTTAGCTGAATTCCAAAATCTGAAACACCCCAAAATCCTCCAAAATCTGTAGGAGCACTGGTGGCACAGTGGTTAAATGCCTGTACTGCAGCCACTCATTCAAAACCATAAGGTTGCGAGTTCAATACCAGCAAAAGGGCTCAAGCTTGACTCCAAGGTCACTAAAATGAGTACCCAGATTGTTGGGGCAAATAAGCTTACAGTTGTAAACCACTTAGACACTGCTTAGGTGGTATAAAATAATATATAAATAAAGTTGTTAAAAATCCAAAATTGTCCACATCGGTGCCTGAGGTAATGACACCTTTACTTTTCTGATGGTTCAGCTTACACAAACTTTTTTTTCATTGACAAAATAATAAAAAATATACAGGTATGTTTAAAATTACCTGCTATGTGTATAAGGTTTATATCTAGAAGCATAAAATCGCAGAGTTGGAAGAGACCACAAGAGCTATCCAACCCACTGCCATTCAGGAACTTACATATGAAACATACTGCCATTCAGGAACTTACATATGAAACATAAATGAATTTCATGTTTAAATTATGGTCCCATCTCTAAGATATCTCATTATTTATATGCAAATATTCCAAAATAAAAAAAAAACTGAAATACAAAATACTTCTTGTTCATGTATTTCAGATAAGGGATCATAGAAACATAAAGTTGGAAGAGACCACAAGGGCCATCCAGCCCAACCCCCCTCCATGCAGGAAATCCCCCCTCCATGCAGGAAATCACAATCAAATCATCCCCAACAGATGGCCATCCAGCCTCTGCTTAAAGATCTCCAAGGAAGGAGACTCCACCACCCTCCGAGGAAGTGTGTTCCACTGTTGAACAGCCCTTACTGTCAGGAAGTTCTTCCTAATGTTGAGGTGGAATCTCTTTTCCTGTAGCTTGCATCCTTTGTTCTGGGTCCTGTTCTGTGGAGCAGCAGAAAACAAGCTTGCTCCCTCCTCAATGTGACATTCCTTCAAGTATTTAAACAGGGCTATCATATCACCTCTTAACCTTCTCTTCTTCAGGTTAAACGTCCCCAGCTCCCTAAGGCGTTCTTCATAGGGCAAGGTTTCCAGACCCTTCACCATTTTAATCACCCTCCTTTGCACACGCTCCAGTTTCTCCATATCCTTTTTGAATTGTGGTGCCCAGAACTGGACACAGTATTCCAGGTGGGGCCTGACCAAAGCAGAATAGAGTGGCACTATTACTTCCCTGGACTTAGACACTATAGTTCTATTGGTGCAACCTAAAATCGCATTGGCCTTTTTAGGTGCCGCATCACACTATTAACTCATGTTCAATTTGTGGTCTGCTTGGACTCCTAGATCCCTTTCACACATAGTTTCATTCAGCCAGGTGTCCCCCATCCTGTATCTCTGCATTTCATTTTTCCGCCCTAAGTGCAATGCTTTACATTTCTCCTTGTTAGCTTTGGCCCAGCCTTCTAGTCTATTCAGGTGATTTTGAATTTTGATCCTGTCCTCTGATACTCAACCTGTATTTTATTTTGCCCAATAGAGAAAAGAAATCTGTTAGACCTATATAACTCTTTCGAGACTGTAGTAGCTGTATTTGAAAATCAGTTAATTGGCTTCTGATCCTAAGTTGTTCTTTATATGTATAGCTTCTGTCTAGATAACTCTGGAAATTTCTGCAAAACTAGTGTGTCTGTATGTAGAACTGGGAGTTGGGAATACAATTTTTCCTTGCTGAATAGTTTTAGATGGAAAAATAGTTTGTACTGTTCTTGTTTTGAGAAAACCCTGTGCTCCCCAGAAAATAAGAATTGATGAGACAGGAAAAGTTACTTTTGCACTACAACTCCTAAAATTCTGCTAGCATCACTAGCAGAGGCCATATGAGCTGGAGGATTCTGGGAGTCAGTCCCCAAAATGAACTCTGAATAACGTTCTTCTACAGCTTTGAAATCTGATGCATGGATCAGTTTATAAAGTTACCTTGTAGTGAAAATACACCCAAATAGATTAGCACTGAGCTTGCTAGAAAACCGATGTAAGTAGAAACAGTATTGGTCTGAAAAAATATTCTGCATAACCATGTTGTCTTTAGTGTATTTCACTAGCTTGATGGAGAAGGAGACAACTCCTTTTTGGGCAGCTAGGTCATAGTAAGCTCACGTTTGTTGTTTTTTGCAATCAGGTCAACTTCATGCTGTTGTGGAAATGTGGCAGTGGGTGTATGCGGTGCATACTAATGCGCCACATGAACCAATTAACATACCTGCCATACTGTTGGCTAGTTTCTTGTTTGTGTGTACTGTAATTTTTCTGCTGCCCCCATGCAAGTTTTGGAGGGTGCATGCCCTTGGTAGGTCAGTCTTATGATTTCCTCTCCACAGTTCAAATTCCTTTCTGTTGGATTATTTGCTGCAAGTAGCATAGTACTTAACAGAATCCTTACAAAGGGCCCAACAAATTGAAATTGGCTTCAGGACTTCAAGTAAAGGAGCATAAGAGAGGAAGCACAGGTTAAACTGAAGAATAAAGACGGTGTTTAAAAACCAGAGAATTGATGAGAGCAAACTCATGCCACAAACTACCCAACTACACTTTCAGTGCCACTTTGGATGGCATAAAAACATAAGAAGATGTGTAGATGTTGTGTGCAGCCTATCCTATCCCTGCCTTTCCCGACAGAGAGACATACACCTTTCTACCTGTGACAAAATGAAAGGGGGATGAAACCCATTCTCATTCCTCAAGAGTGAGAGGTTATGAAAACCATTTGATTGTTCCATCTGGGCAATGTACACATGATTTGTGTTATCGTAACTGGGGGCTATGCACCAGAGAATCCCTATTGGGTCAGTACAGGTTATGGCTTCTAAATTTCAATCGTCAGTGATTGGAGTTTACAGCTTGTGATGCTCACTCCAACAGGTGTTTCCCCCTTACTTTTTCTCTGTGATCACTTTGCCTCACAAAGAAAAATTAGATTTTATAATCCAGTACAGGGATTGTGGTGAGATATTAAAATGCAGACATAGACATCCTTCCCCCTGGCCCAATCTGTACAGTTAGAGCTTTAAGTTAAATTTCTCCATAAAACCTCATGATAGGTTCGCTTTAGGGTCGCCATAAATCAGAATGAGTTGAAGACACACAACAACAATAGGATCCCATCTGAGCCAAGATCCATCTTTTTTTGGAAGCTAAGCTAGCTCAATTCTGGTTAGTACTTGGATGGGAGACTGACAAGGGCCTGATCTAGATTGGCAAAAAGAAGTATGTTCATGGCTGCATGAAACTCTAGCCTTTAGATGAGAAAAAGGGAAAGTGTGCCATGAAAACGCTTTTTTTGCATTTTAGGGGAGAAGAAGCGCCTTTAAAAAGGTGCTGGTTTTCCCAGCTTCTTTTTTAAAAACTGCGGAACAGCGCAGCTCCATCTAAAGGCTGTGGTCCAGCTGCTAAGCATTAAGGAAAAGGCAACTTCATGTCACACTTTCCTGCCAATCTAGAAAGCCCCAAAGAATACCAAATGCTGTAGGTTGTGTTTTATAGGAAAGAAAAGGCAAAACAACCTTTGAGGATTCCTTGCCTAAGAAGCCCCTATGAAATTCATGGGATTGCTGTATGTCAGCAGGCATATACACACACAGTGTATTCTTCACAGTGTGAAGGCATATACACACACAGTGTATTCTTACTACTTGTTGTGCTATTACAGTATTTGTTTCAGTTAGTAGATGTCACTATCTTACACTGACTCTCCCTATTCATTATAGCAAATAGCTATTGCCAGAAGACCATTACCTGGATTGAGTAATGAATTTTATTATCTGTATCTATAAGTGCTTTCATTTCCCTGCTGTAAATAATTAGGTGGATGTAGTCTACTGGAGCCTCAATTCTGTCATTAGTCCTGAATACAGTAGAGCCATTGAATCAATTGGATTTTCTTTTGTGTTGACTGCCCATTCAAAAATAGTTTAAAGTGGTCTACTATAGTTGGGATTAACCAACAGAATTACAGCCTAGGTGTGTGAATTGCTTCTGTCCTGACAGAGACATAAAATCAGATGTCTTTCCAGCTTAAAAGCCAGGATTTGTATAAATCTATAATGGGATTGGTGTTACGAGATTCAGAATGTCATAGAGCAATATGGTGGAAGTCACTTGCTTTTGGGGTGTTTAGATATCCTTAAATATTATCTCATTGATACTAGCCTCCAGACTTCTATTTTGTTTTGTATTTAAAATAGAATGTACAAAGAACTTGCCTTAAGTTGTCTCACATGTTCTTTCTGGTCACTGCTTTTCAGAGTTCCACATGTGATTTATAGGCTAGATTATTTTCAGGTAGACTTTGGCAGTGTATTGGGATATTTTCTCAGAAACAAATAGAACAGAGTTCATTTTTCTGTGTGTGAAAACAAGAAGATAGCTTTGTGTAAGTGTTGTAGAAAAGTGGGTTCTGGAACTGCCTGGGCGGCCAAATGAATCCATGAGGCCTCTTACTCATCTCTACCTTTCAACAACTGCCCCAAGATTCTTCAGAGAAATCTCAGGGTCGGGGAAATTGTGGTCCATGGCCCCCAGGGCTGTTTTTGTAGCTCTCAGAGTCCCAGGGATAATTTTTTAAATAATAATAATATAATAATAATAATATTTATTTCTTACCCGCCCCTCTGTAAAACAACCGAATAAAACAATTTATTTTAAAAAATAAATAAAATATTCACTCAAATGCCCTCTAAAGAACATGGGGGTATTTTTACCAGGTGATGGGATTCCCCTGGACTGTTTTAAGACCAGGAAAAGTCTTTTAAAACAGGGAGTAAACTGTATTGAGCCTAAACTGGTTTTAGAGTCTCCTGGGCCTAAAAACATAGCAAAAATGCCCCCACAGCCCCTATAGGATATTGCAGGTAGCAAAGCGTTTTGCATTTCTTCTTGCAGTGGGTGATGTGGTGATGGAGTGCAGCCCTTGAAGTTCTGCTAGAGGTCTAATGCGGCCTCCCTTGCCTCCCACAGTTGCTCATCTCTGTTTTGGGGTGCAGAAATAATCCAGTTTGACACCACTCATTGCTATGGAATTCTGGGATTTGTAGTTTTGTGAGACAGCCTTTTTATCAGAGAGCTCTAGTGCCACAACAAACTACAATTCCTAGAATTCTATAGTATTGAGCCATGACAGTTAAAATAGTGTCAAACTGGATTATTTCTGCAGCCCAAGTTAGTTAGTACACCTCCCAATATGGTAAGAAGTGAGCTGTGCATGAGTTTTTTCTGACGAATCTTGAGGTGGTTGTTGAAAGGTAGACATGAGTGAGAGGCCAAGTACAAGTGAAGTTAGAAAAGACCCACAACTGCAACCTGTGCTATCCCCTTATATTCAGAACATTTAGTAGAGTTTCTCTTCAGTAACACATAGTTTGATCCTTACTCTTTGTATTTTCATTGAAGGCTTGATTTTAGTTGTTTTTTTTTTTTTTGTAAAAAAAAGTTTAATATGCACAGTGTGAAAGAATTTGAATACTGTTTTTGCTTTTTTTTATAGGGAAGTGAATGAAAAGCTGGTTCTAAAGATAGGTGTGGAAATGGGATTGCTGTGGTGGTAAATGAAGTTCCTTTTTATTGCCTCTTTTTATGAGGAGGGACAAGATAATTCTGTCTTTGAGGTGTGGGGTTTAAAGTATGGGACACCTTATGCAGTAAATCATTGATAGTTTCTGTCAGCCTTGTTTATCTTTCATGCAATTTTTGTTATCATTTGTTGACGAATGACCTGAATAGACTAGAAAGCTGGGCCAACGCTAACAAAATGAAATTCAATGCGGAGAAATGTAAGGTTCTGCACTTAGGGCGGAAAAATGAAATGCACAGATATAGGATGGGGGACATCTGGCTGAATGAAACTATGTGTGAAAGGGATCTAGGAGTCCAAGTAGACCATAAGTTGAACATGAGTCAGCAGTGTGATGCAGCAGCTAAAAAGGCCAATGCTATTTTAGGTTGCATCAATAGAAGTATAGTGTCTAGATCAAAGGAAGTAATAGTGCCACTCTATTCTGCTTTGGTGAGGCCCCACCTGGAATACTGTGTCCAGTTCTGGGCACCACAATTCAAAAAGGATGTGGAGAAACTGGAGCGGGTCCAAAGGAGGGCAACTAAGATGGTGAAGGGTCTGGAAACCATGCCCTATGAGGAACGACTTAGAGAGCTGGGGATGTTTAGCCTGGAGAAGAGAAGGTTAAGAGGTGATATGATAGCCCTGTTCAAATATTTGAAGGGATGTCATATTGAGGAGGGAGCAGGCTTGTTTTCTGCTGCTCCAGAGACCAGAACGCGGAGCAATGGATGCAAGCTGCAGGAAAAGAGATTCCACCTCAACATTAGGAGGAACTTCCTGACAGTAAGGGCTGTTCGACGGTGGAACACACTCCCTCGGAGTGTGGTAGAGTCTCCATCCTTGGAGGTCTTTAAGCAGAGGCTGGATAGCCATCTGTCGGGGATGCTTTGACTGGGAGTTCCTGCATGGCAGGGGGTTGGACTGGATGGCCCTTGTGGTCTCTTCCAACTCTATGATTCTATGATTCTATGACTAACGTCAACTAGTGAGGAGGAGATATTTGAGCTATGGTTTTGTGTTGCAAAGAGAAGGAAGGCATTGTAGAAGTTTCCAGTGAGATTACAAATTCTCGTTTATTTCTCTGGCTTGGTTGAAAAGATGATTAGTTAGAAATTAGAGGTGCAACACATGCGCTTCTTAACTTTTCAGACTATCTTTCCATAAACTAAGCCCTATTATGATCAGTGGTGGGACTTAACAGAATGAAGTTAGTGAGAGTATGCTTTATCAGCAGTCCAAATGGTGAAATCATGGAATCATAGAGTTGGAAGAAACCATAAGGACCATACAGTCCAACCCCCTGCCATGTAGGAATTCACAATCAAAGCACTCCCAACAGATGGCTATTTATCAGGTCCTCCTGATAAATTCCTTAGTCCTCCTTAAGGCATTGGTGATGTATGCTGGCACTGGAAAATTCCATATTATGTCCTGTCCCTGTGTTTCCTCCACACCATTCTTCCATAGTTGTCTGCCTGAGCCTCATGATTCCCACCCTTAATAGAGAGGAATCAATTGAAGAACTCGGGCAGAGGGACATGGTGTAAATTAGTGTTCATATGTCTTCATATCTTCTTGATTTTTAAGGTGATTCAGCAGGCTGCTCTGACTTATAATACACTGGCAGTTTACCCCTGCTGACTAGACTGTGGGCAGGTTACAATCCTGGGATCCTTTCTGACTGCATCCCATCCCATGGGAT
The DNA here is from genome assembly GCA_034509955.1 of Urosaurus nigricauda. Lineage (NCBI taxonomy): Eukaryota > Metazoa > Chordata > Lepidosauria > Squamata > Phrynosomatidae > Urosaurus > Urosaurus nigricauda. Next base: position 188,320,390 of record JAOEGL010000003.1, on the reverse strand, counting down.
AATTCAGTAGTGGTTGTAGTGGTGCTTCTTCATTGTCATCCTCTGTTGCTGCTTCCACCACTGCTTCCAATCTTCAGAAGGGCTTTACAGGTCTTGTCTGAAACTGCAGCCTCTTGCAACTTTTACAGAGGTGGAGGCAAATCATTTGGTCTCTCTGTCCCCATGGCATGAACTGGGCGAAATGTGGCCCTTGGGGGGCACTTTGTGTCCCCTGAAGCCCCAGATACTTCCATTTAATTATTTTCTCAGGCAGTTATTTTGATCCCAGGATGCCAAAACATGTTCAGAATTGCCACAAAACATGGCAGTTTTGCCCTCGTAACTTACAAAACCTTTCTTAGAAACCCAAAACTGGCCGAAAACAAAATGCTTTGGTGTAGCCATTGAAGGGATGAAAAATGCTCCCTCTGTAGTTAACCAGTCCTGTCCTACAGACACAGTGTATATTTGTAGTACTGCTGCAGATATGCCTTCTGAATAATTAAATTAAACTAGGGATCAGATGTAATAGGAGTAAAAATAATTGTTAAAACTGTAAATGATACATACATTTAACTAATGAGGAGATCTATTGGGACTTCGATTTAGCAATACTCTTGCTTTGGCAAATAGGTTATAAAATAATTCTGTTTTGCTTTGCTTCGAAGTGTGTATTAAAATTCAGCATTATAATACATGAACTTTGTGAATTAAATAAATGCGTTTGTTTTAACATCAAAACTATGTTCATACAAAAATAGACAGAAGAACTAAAAAAATAGTGTTATTTTAAAGCATGGTTCAGATTTAGAAGGCAAATGAGACACCTGGTTGGTGGAAGAGAATAAATGTCACTAGCTAAAACTCATACACAAAGTCATGAATACATTTTCAACTCAAATTAACAAAAGAGGTAAATTAAGTATTAATCGAAGGCTATTCGACAAAACAAAAGGTTGGGAATTTAAGGAAAAGATTTGAAGAGACAAAACTTCATTACATCATACCACCTCATCTGGTTTTCTCATGTTATTGCATTGGAGATGCACTGTCTGCCTTTTACCAGCTTATTTTTGAAATCTTGATCTCTGGATCCATCCCAAAAGGTTCTGCCTCTCCTGTTCTGCTCTGGAAGTAAGTTGTGCCAATTTGACTCAATCTGAGGCTGGTGCAAGTGAGGTCCAGATTGGCCTGATTTGCATTGGAATTTGGTTGCACATCCCTAATTTATGTATTTGGGGTTCTAGCCTGTTCATTCAGAAGACTCATTTCATAGTGACTTTTTAAAACAAGGGAAATTTTATGCTCTTACCTGGAAATTGTCCAAAACTGCAATACTTTATAAGAGAAGATGAACAATTTTATCTTGCTCTTCCAACTAGGGCTTTGTTCTTCAGCGTTGATTTCAAATCTGCCCCATAAATCACATGGAGGCCACTGGAAAACACTTTCCACTTTCAATTCTGTATGCCTTGCCTGAGGCATGCTATTTAATAGGCTAGCATATCAAGCATTTTTATGCAAGGGTGCTTGACATATGCAGTTCTGGCATAGCAGTGCTGTGAGTGGGTTGCAGGTTAGTGAAAAAAAAAATCAATTAAACAGTTCAGTCCTAGGATTGTCTACTCAGAAGTGCATATATAGGAGGGCAGGTGAAATGTTACACTTCATGGAATGTGAGTGTGGAGTTGTGGTTTACAATAGTACCAATGTGGGGACTGAGTTATTCAAATTGACATTTGGGTTTTTTAAAAAAAATAATTTTATTCATTAACAATAAAATTAACAAATAGAAAAATTAATTAATTAGTTAATTTTCAAGTTGCTTGCATCGGTTCATATCATAGAAAAAAGAGCTACAATCAGATTTAGTTCTTGTTGGAGAAAGATAGATCTGATGAAGTGGCTGGATCTTCATCTACGTCGAGGAATCTTGGAATCTTGCAGGTCCTTCCAAAGATCCATTTGTTGTGGTGGATGGTTCAGATACTGTGAATTCTTGCTTACAAATTCAATAACGAAAAAAACAATCTTCAATAGTTATTTCAAATTGACTGTTGGTTTTAACATTGCCTGTAGTGAATAAATTGTAGGGTTTCTATTTTTCATTATCTAAAAATAATGGAAAGCATAAATGATACAAATAACCATGGGATATCATCAGTGGCATCCTGCTTCTTTTGATAAGAAACAATTTTTGCCCTGTGCCTATTTGTTGAATTGGGAGCAACTGGTTGGGGGTACTCATGCTCTCCTGCAGCGATTGTGTCAGTACCAAAAATAGAAGCCTGGGCACTATTTTGGGAGCGTTGTTTCCTGAAGCAAGGAGACAAGAAAATAGAATAGTCGGGAAGCTTTGCTGTTTTCTTTCTTTTCTTTCCTTTTCCTTGTAATCCTTGCTCATTTAATTTAGTGGTTGTAATAATTAAATGTGATAATACACAGTAGACTTGCCTTGTTAAGATGCTGCTTAAAATATACAAGATTTGAGGAGCCTTTGTAATAAGAAACATGTAATTTAACATTTGTTCTGTATTTCTTTGAGTGAGAATGGGGATTATTACAGACATAATGGGGCTTTCTAGATTGGCAAAAAGAAGTGTGTTCATGGCTGCATGCAACTCTAGCCTTTAGATGAGAAAAAGGGAAAGTGTGCCATGAAAATGCTTTTTTTGCGTTTTAGGGGAGAAGAAGCCCCTTTAAAAAGGTGCTGGTTCTCCCAGCTTCTGTTTTAAAAACTGCGGAACAGCGCAGCTCCATCTAAAGGCTGTGGTGCAGCTGCTAAGCATTAAGGAAAAGGCAACTTCATGTCACACTTTCCTGCCAATCTAGAAAGCCCCAATAAACATTTTGCCAGGTATATTTTTGTGGTCATTGTCATTTAAAAAACTAAATAGCAAATGGACTACATTCCAAAACAAACGCCTGTTTTCATTCTTACATAATGGATACTTACATTAAGCATCAGCATGGTGCTGGATATCTGCATGTTATGATCTATATTATCATTAGTATGATATTTATTAGGTTAATAAGGCAGAAACAGGGCCAATCTAGTGTGTTGGTTTGAGTGGTGAAGTAGGACTCTGAATGGTTTCTCCTGTTGAAACCCGAAATGGCACCATCACATAGGTCAGCTTTCCACAACCTATGGATATGCTGACTGGGGATGATGGGAGTCATAGTGTAACCCATTGAATTCCACGTTGAGAGAAAGGCGGGATATAAATCCAGTTAACAAGTGAGTGCACCAGGATGGGGCAATCTGGCTCAGGGTAATTTATAAGCAAACAGCATTTCAGAGGATTAGGTTTTATTTTGAGAGATGTGCAACACTTTCAAAGGAGTGCCATCAGTCTTCATGCTTTATGGGGCTTTGTTGAGGTTATGTTTCTCTTTCAGAAATGTGTTCTGTGTGCATGTAATAATCCACTGTTTTTGGTTTTTTTAATCCCCTTCTAGCATTCCCATGGTTTGGCATGGATATTGGTGGAACTCTTGTTAAACTGGTCTACTTTGAACCAAAAGACATTACAGCTGAAGAGGAACAGGAAGAAGTGGAAAATCTAAAAAGCATTAGGAAGTACTTGACTTCCAATACAGCCTATGGTAAAACTGGAATTCGAGATGTCCACCTTGAACTGAAAAACTTGACTATGTGTGGACGTAAAGGGAACCTTCATTTCATCCGTTTTCCAAGCTGTGCCATGCACAGGTTCATACAGATGGGGAGTGAAAAAAATTTCTCAAGCTTGCACACTACACTTTGTGCCACAGGAGGCGGAGCTTACAAGTTTGAGGAAGATTTTCGAACGGTACGTTGAGCTTACGCACAGCCGTGCTTATTTTCCCTGACACTCTTGCTGCCAAATCAGATACAGAGAGTATGTTTGTGCCAGTCAAACCTATGACTTTGTCATCTATTTTTGTCACTTCAAACCAGCTAGCATGCTTTTCAAGCGTAAATGATGTTAACCTGGGGGGAGTTGCTTAGAGCAGTCTGTCCTTTATGCTGGAGGAGGAGGTGTTTCCATTATCAAATGTGTCAGGCTGAGAATATTTCTGCTTATACGTAGCTTGTGATGTACATTGGTATTAAGAGTAAACATGAGGATGCAGAACATTTGGCTGACTGAGCACCTAGTCCTCATGCAGTTGAAATGAAGTCTCTATATGCATACCAGCTTCAGTAATTTATCCACCACTGCTGATTTAGTTAAATTATTTCTAAAATGCATATATAGGGTAGAAATTCTACATCTGGACAGATGTGCTTTGCAGTTCTCTGTACCTTGGCATTGGTATTCCTGACTAGAGCTGCTGGGAACTGCAGTTCAACAACTACAACAGAAGTCTCACATAATTCCTAACTTGGCCTATATGAAATAAGAGAAAACAAAACCTGAGCCCTGCCCATAGACCTGCAACGTAAACCAGTGGGAAAAGGAGGTGAGGGAAAAGGAAGAGCAGAAATCTGTCTGACAGCGCTGGCACAAAACAGTGATTTGGTAACAGGTATTGAGTGATGTCCCTTTAAGACTAGTCTAATCTTGGCTAGTGCTCCTGTCGGGATACAGACACTCTACAAGCCTATCAATCCTCCTTAGCTGGTGACATGGAAACAGCTTCCCTCTGTTTCCTCTGCCATCACAGAGGACTGGTCAATCTTTGTTTCCTTTGTATCTCCCTTTCTGTGGCTGCATCTACATTTGCAGAATTAATTTTAACTGCCATAGCTCAATGCTATGGAATTCTGGAATTTATAGTTTTGTGAAATATTTACCCTTCTCTGTCAGTGCCACAGCAAATTATGGATCCAATGATTCCATAGGATGGAGTAATGACAGTTAAAATGGTGTCAAACTGCATTAATTCTGCAATGTCGCAGGAGCATTTGTCCCCATATGATTTATATCAGGTGGAGAAAGTGTGGTGTATTGACCCCATGTTTGCAGCTACTGTACTCAATCTTTCCAATGCTTTTCCGCCATTTTTGTTTTGTTCTGTTGTTAGTGCAGTTTTGGGCCATTACTCAAGAACCATGCCCTTACTATAGGCGTGTGAAAACATGCTCCTGCAATTAACAGTGGTTGGATATACAAGAAAGTGCACTGTGATTCCCTTCAACCGTTCCTACTCATGCAGTTAGTAGTCACACTGAATGGAGCCATGACTGTTTCAACATCATATCACCTCTTCTCCCTCCCTATCCAGACATTAGGGTTGGGTCTGCGGGGGGAGAGCCGCCTGAAAACAGATAGGCTCTTTCTCCCAATGATTTGAAACTCTGTGTAGCGTCACTAGGAGAGCCTTGGTGCATTCCATAGTCATCCCAGGCTGTGCCTGACAGTAGTGCATTCTGGAGCATCCCCTTCTGTACCGAGCAAGGTGTTAGGGATGTAGGTGTATAGTGTGAACCCCCTTCTCTCTCCCCTCACCTGATCATAATCCCATTAAAGAGAAATAGCTGAATAGGGCTTTTCACAGTACAAAGTTCTCTTGTTCATGTTCTTGCAGTAATCTCAAAATAGTTGTTTTGAGGAAAACTGGAAAAACTGGTTGTGTATGATAAGTAAGAACTGTAAACTGTTTTTAAAAATCACCTGAAGAGGTAAAAACTGGTTTTGTGGGATGAATTGGAACAATAAACTAGTTTTCTGAAGCAATTCAAGAACTAATGTAGAATTTATATTCCCCCCCTGTTTATTCTACCTCCCTGTTGATTGATATTTGTAGAACTGTAGGTGGACTGACAAAAAGTGTCTTTCAGGTGTATAGTTCCTTTTTGTTTCAATTAAATTAATGTCCCCAATTTTGTTTTATCAGACATGTATGAAAATCTCATTTCATTTTTTATTTTTTGGGGTGTCAGGTATCTTCTAAAGCAGAGCTGGGGAATATGTGGCCCTCTGGGTTCTGAACTGCAGCTTCTTGATTGACTATCAGTGATTGCCAAACTCTGGCCTCCAGGTTTTTTGGACTTCCGCTCCCAGAATTCCAGACCATTGGCCAAGATGGCTGAGGCTTTTGGGAATTGAAGTCCAAACTACCTGGAGGACCAGAGTTTAGAAATCACTGGACTAGATGGTTATGGCTACTAAGAGTTGCAGTCCAACAGCACCTGGAGAGGTACATGTTTTCTATACCTTTAAAAAGAGTAGCAAGAAACCAGAATTTTCCTTTTTGACTTTTGAAAGTTTGCCTGAAGACTGAAAGAGTCATTATGCTCATGTAATTTTTTTGCATCTTCGCAGTGCAGATGTAAGGATGATATGACTCTTCAGGTCTTGTTGGACTGCAGCTTCCATCATCCCTGACCTTTAATTCTCCAAGGACTGATGGGAATAGGAGTCCAGCAATGTCTTGAAGGCCATAGGCTTCCCACAACTGATTTAATAGGACACCACTTGTTCCCATAGGTGCTCTAATGGCTTATTTAAATTAATTCTGAAGTAGAAGACTAGGGATTTTCTGACCATTCCCTTTTGCATTCCAAAAATTTACACATTTTTATTGTGTTTATGGTGATAACTGCTGGCCTAAGGCAAAAGGTGAGGCAAGGTAGGTAAACTGATACTTCCTTGTTGTACTTGTTTGTATGGTGAGCCTGCCTCTGGGGACTATATAATAGCAGTATTCTTTGTTTTTCACTTTGTTGTGTCTTCTGCTAAAAGAAGCAGGCGGTGTTCTGATTTCACAACAACTGTTTGTTTGAAGTGATATTTCTTTTAGCCTTTCTTTTTACACAAATAGTGGATGCTATAGGAATGCATTGCATAATCTGCATACAGAGTCACTGCTGATAACTAATGAACCTAGTTCTCGTAATTGAACTGTTTCCCTGGTGTAAGTGAAGTAGTTAATGTTTCCAGTCATATGATATAGCAGAGTTTCAGCTGGGTACTCTGCATTCATTACACAGAATTCAAATTGTTGCCTGTGCTGTTTGTAGAGGGGGAGGAAGGGGTACTGGGTTTTGAGACACTGGCACATGGTCCAATTTAATTTGAAACATAGCCACTGTTTAACTTGGGACCTTTTCACACTAACTAACATGACATGACACGTTTCACCTGCATCTGTAGCTGGCATCTTCAGGGGGTAGTGACATAGAGGTGTGTGAGGTGTATATATACTTGCGTGACCCTTGGTTGGGAGGAAGTGATTTACATGTTAATCTGTGTGGCTACCAGTCCCGAAGAACACAAAAGTCAAGACTCAGTTCATTCAAATAACCACCTCCGAGGATCAGGTGGTTTCCTCGAAGACAATGGATTGCTAATTAAATAGACACACATCCACCTCACATATCATCATACCCTGAGGCCTTGTCTTTGAACAACAGACCGATACACAGATTAACATGTAAATTGTTTCCTCCCAACCAAGGGCCACACAAGTATATATATACCCCGCACACTTCCATGCCAACACCCTCTGAAGATGCCAGCCACAGATGCAGGTGAAACATCAGGAATAAATTCCTTCAGAACGCAGCCACATAGCCTGGAAAACTCACAGAAAACTCTGGACGCTGGCTGTAAAAGCCTTCGACTTCACATTTCTAAATGTCTCTCCTTAAACTGTAAATCACAGTATTCTGTAGGATAGAGCCATGGCAGTTAAAAGTAAACTATAGTGCAATTATTAATATTAATACTACTACTATTATTTAATTTATTTATATCCTGCCTTTCTCCTGGTACAGGAACTCAAAGCAGATAGTTCAGTGTGAAAAGGCCCTTGGATTTCTAATTAGGTGGGTGATCTGGCTAGTTGACATGCTTTGTTTTGAAGTGTTATATGTTTCTCAAGCAGGGCATTGTGTGAAGTGACTCCTGACTTCACATTCTAACTAGTACAGCTCTACTATTATATACGCTTGTCCCTCCATATTCGCTAGGATTAGGGACACAAGACCCCCGTGAGTATGGAAAAACTGCAAAAAAGTTAAAATTGACCACAGAGTTGCAGTGGAGGAGCTAGATATTCCTAAAGAGAACATATTAATCAAATCTGTGAATAATCAAATCTGCAAATATCAAAGCCACAAATATGAAGGGATGAGTGTATGTAGATGATTTGACAGAAAGAATTACAGTTATGGTTTGTTAATTTCATTGTACAGTAGGGCCTTACTATCTGCAGGCTTTTCATCCACGGAGTGAGTGTTTTATTAAGATCCATTGCATGCGGCTGCACTAGCGGTGGTGCACATTGTGCCACCAATAGGGACAACGGGACTTAAGGTCCCGCAAATTTTCATATCCACGGTGGAATGTGTGTGTGGGTTCCGGAATAGATCCCCTGGGGATGTGAAGGTCAGATTGTAATATAAAAGTTTGCTTTGACCTGTGAGATTACTTAGTTAATTACTTCACTAGTTTTTAACTTGTTACTCTCTTGAATTCAGATAATTTTTCTTGAGGCAATATTCAAATCTAAGATCATACCTAGAATTATTATTTCAGCTGTGGAGTGGTGCTGGCTGTATATATCTTGTTGATATTAATTTTGCTGAATGGGTCCAGAACAGCATAATAATAGCAGGGCTTGGCTATTTAGCTGTGTTCTAGTTTTGTATCTGCATTCTTGAAGAGAACTGAAAATGGTTTGAGGCTGACATCATCCTTAATGGGTGGATATCTACAGACATACATAACTCCATTTGCCCCTCTGGGAAAACAGGCTGGTTTTGACACAATATAATTTGGCCATAGGTGAATGTGGTAGTGATGATCCCTGTTTGAAAACAGTTTCAGCTCTCTGAAAAAAACTTTGCCTGATGATGAGTGAGAATTATGTGGCCTGTTGGCAGCATGTGGCCAACCAGAATCTCCAATAAACCACCCCTCTGTAAGTAAAAAAAGTAGTTCAGGGGTGTTTGACCATTTAAAGTCAAATTCCTACACCTGTTTTCAAAATAGTCTTTAATCAAAACTAAAAGTGACTGGTCACTTCCATTTTTTAAGAAGGGCAGGTGTAGGATCAGGGGGCTAAAATGGTGTGGGTGCCGCTCTGAGCCCTCAGTGGGTGCTCACCCTGGCCTATGGGCATAATCGTGAAATCTCTTCAAGGAGAGAGAAGGCCCTGGCCCAAATTTTAAATGTACAACACAGCTTGACCTGGTGATATGCTTGTTTTGAGACAGACAGACAACATTTTTGGCTTGAAACTTCCTGTGTAAATAGTTTTTTATTACACTAGAGATGGCCTGTTGTGCAACACAAACAGTACAAAGTACTTCTGCAGAACCTCTTCACCTCTCTTGTTAGTTTTTATGCTGCATCAACACATATTCATTTATTAACTTCTCTTCCAGATTGCTGACCTCCAGCTTCATAAGCTAGATGAGTTGGACTGCTTGATCCAGGGTCTTCTCTATGTGGATTCTGTTGGTTTCAACGGCCATCCTGAGTGCTATTATTTTGAAAATGCAGCAGATCCTGAACGGTGTCAGAAAAAGCCTTACTGCCTTGATAATCCATTTCCTATGCTGCTAGTTAACATAGGCTCCGGGGTCAGCATCTTAGCTGTATATTCCAAGGACAACTATAAGAGAGTTACGGGGACCAGGTGAATATACTTTGTGATGAAAACAACTTCTTCTTGGTGAAATAGGTTATCAACCTGACTATATTAGAGTCCCTGAATTTTGTTAAGGGGGCTTCTGGAAGTCAGATAAGGACTTACCTAATTACTTCAAGCATATAAGACCAAATAAATAAAAGAATTAATAAAATGTCTGCTGAGTGCAAGAAAGGAGGCCAAGAGAACATGGCTTCAGGTTAGAATTTGAAATGAATTTGAAACCATTGGAACATATTGTATGGAACTTTAGAGTAGAGTCAAAGTGAGTCAGAGTGTTTTAGGAGTAGCCAAAAGAGACTTAATTCCCCACAAGTGTCATAATTGGGTAGAAGATAAATAATCAAAGATAAAAACCTGATGTTTAGGGCCTATCTTATTTTCCAACTCAGTGAAGTGCTTTTCAGATATTCTTATTAATGTCTAAAGGATTTGTATTTCCTGCTGTCTTATTGTAAAGCTAAGTGAGTGTTTTATTAAGCAAGTGAAAACCATAACCTGTGGTTTGTTATGACAGCGGGAAGGATTTCCAGTGCCTAAGAACAATCTAATCAAATTCATTTTTATGTAGCCATTTTTATGATGTCATAAAAAGGTTTTTTAAAAGTTTACAAGCTCCAGTCAAGATGCAAGATAATCTCACAAAAATTCTTGTAAGACCCATGAGACCCATCTCACCATGCGATTTACCGGTAGCACTTTGGTTTTCAGATTAAAAAAAGGATGCAGAGGGGTAAAGAAAAGTGCATATAAACACATCTAGTCCTGTTTCACACGTAAACCATACCTTGGCATTACAAAACAACAACAACAAAAAACAGCTTTTTTTTTGTTTTTTGTTTTTTTTTTGCATTCATGAAGAGGAGGATGGAATGCCACATCCTATTTTAAACTAAGGAAATTATTCTTAAACCGTGGTTCATGTTCCTGATTTTTTGAAAAACAAACTAATTTAAGACAAAGGTGGGAGCTGTGCAGCCTGGAAGGAGATGGCTCATGCAGCCCTTGCCCATGTGCCCCTTTCAATAATAATAATATTAATCAGCTGGAAAACAAATTTGTGCTGAATGTAGAATCCAGGGCCCCTTTTTGACCTTTAAACACTTTTGCCCCACCTAGAAAGAGAATAAAGAATCTTTAATTCTCCCTGTTGTGTAAAATGTCACTTCTGGACACTTATTGGCGCTGCCCATCAAGGATCACAAGGATCTTACACAAGGATCTTATAATGGTCTTCCATCCCTTGAGCATACCCATCCCTGGTCTAGGAAAAAACAATAATCTGTGAGTTTAAAACAGGAATGCTTTCATCTTAGCTGTGATACAGCATCATTCTGTGCTTGAAAAAGGCCTTGGGGCATTTTTCCCTTTTACCACCAAACAATTTTAGAATTAAGAAATAGGTTTTCCTTCCCTTCCATTTAGACTTAATCTTGCTGTTCTTAAAAACTGAGCATTGTGTCTGCCTTCTTGAGACAGGTGTCTAAATTCAGTTTGATGCTGGAGAGACTTGATAGCATGGGGGCATAACCTGTCGCCACATATGCAGTATTCTTGGCATTCATTATTGTTTCCCTTCACACTGCTGATAGCAGGAGGAAAATACAAGTTCAGTGGAGATTACTGGAAGAAGGAGAGCACACTGATGGATTTTTTTTATCATTTGTGCCCATCCATGAGCTGAGCTGGAGGGGAAGAGAGTGTGTGCACATGTGTGTTTGACCCATTCCACCCGCTCATCTCAGCTGGCATTGTGTGTATCCTTTAAGCCAGAGGAATCTGTACACCCCCTTGCTTTAAATCAGTGGTCCCCAAACTTTTTGGGGCTGCTGTCCCCTTTCCTGTTGGGCAACAATGCCAGTGTTCCCCAAACATGTATTTCACAAAGCTTAAGCAGGATCCCAGATTTGAAAGCTCCTTTTTGCCATTGCTTTTCCCTTACTGCCATGTGCTCTAACTCCTTTCTCTAGTAAGTCAGTCCCATTGGCGCTTCCCCAAGCCACAGAAGCAATGCCCTGTGCCCAAGCTTCACAAAATTTCCCCAAATGCCACTGCCACTACTAGTGAAAGATGTGGCTAAGGGAGCGAGTTATGCAGGCAGACAAAGAGCAGGAGACTCCCATCACGTGAAGCTCAGTGAGACTGTGTATTGGTTTTAAGGGACCCTGATAAGAGGTTTTATGCAACTCTCAACCTCACCATAGTCTTAAAGGCTGCTGGTTCCTCATATCTTCTTTTGTACAGCAGTACTTTGACTGAAGCCCCCCCCCCAGCCACTTTTTTCCCTCACTGCCCCTTTATTCCCTCACTGTCCCCAGAGGGGGCGTGCTGCTAATTTTGGGAATCACTACTTTAAATATTACAGCTTATGGAGGTTCTTGGTAGACAATTCTGTAGTGTACTTCCTACCCAAGTATACCGTTTCACTTTTGCCAATGTTCAAGATGCATGGTTTGTTACAAAGCTGACTACTAACCTGAGATGTTTCCCCTTTGACTGCAGAATGTTAATGTCATGCACATTTTAAAAATTAGGCTAACTTGATCCATGTCATTAAACATTCATAAAGAATTTGTTTTCTGTAGACAATATCTTGTAAAAATAGCAAATTCTTATTTACAATTTTGTTTAGGTAGTAGAAAGTTTGTTGCTTGTCTTAATATTAAATATACATGTTTTGGCAGCAGTATGAAGAAAAGAAATTATGGCTCTTGAAAATGCCAAAACAAATTCCTGAAAACAAACAACTAGAAATGTTTAGTTTTTTGTGGAGCTTTTGGGCTATGTGGCCATGTTCCAGAAGAGTTCCTTTCTGACGTTTCGCCAGCATCTGTGGCTGGCATCTTCTCTGGAAAAAAAAAGAGCTGTTTTTTGTTGTTGTTTTGTAATGCCAAGGAATGGGGCATCCCTGTGATGCCCCATTCTTTCCCATTCTTCATGCCACGAGGCAGGAGTGTGTGTGTGTGTGTAAGTCTCCCAATCCGATTTGAAAGCCTCCTCTTTCCATCAAAGGAACACCCCTTTTAGCTCCACTTCTTTTCTTTCCCATTCTGATCTGAAAGCTTTCTCTTCCCATCAAAGAAACACTTCTTTAAGCTCCACTTTTGTCCTTACCCAGTCTGATTTGAAAGCCTTCTCTTCCCATCAAAGAAACATCCCATCTAACTCCACTTCCTTTCCTCCCCAACCCAATGTTAAAACCTCTCCTCCAGCACCAGGGAAGTAGTGTTAGGTGGTTGAAGGAGGTCCAGACAAGGAGAAGGAGGAACGAAAGTGATGTTTTCCCCTTTCCATCCTTTGTTATAGCCTCCTAAGTTTTACCCTCTACTTATCCACAGGTTATATCAAAATCTATGATATTTACCCTGAAACTTTCCCTCAACTGACACATGAGGTCGACCTGTACATGAGCATATACAGTAAATCCAATTCCTAATCCTCCTGAATCAGTGCTGAATGAATGGTGAATCAAGCTATCTTGAATCCCAGTTTACGGGAGAAGTCAGGTTGTAAATAAAGATATCATTAACCAAAAATATTTTGTAAATAACAATTATGTAATATTTATGTAAATAAATAACAAATATTTATGTAAATAAATAACAAATATTTATGTAAATAACATTAAGCAGTTGGATTTAGGCTACCATTTTCAGCCATTATTCCCAGTAATAAGTTTGAGATCAAAATTTTCGAAACCAGTTGATGTTCTGCATTTTTCCATGTAGAGACAAAGAACCTGGATAACTTGTACAAAACATCTGGTCTTTAAAGGTTCTACATATTCCTTGACTGACTGTGTGAATGCTTGGAGATTGTCATCCATGCCCCTGAGTGATCAGCAATTCACAGCAGTTCACAGCTTCTAGGATCCGTTTAGAGAAGGATCATGCAGATATGGAGTGTGGATGAGGCAGGAGCTGTTCTGTGTCTTTAAATTATAACCATTTCATTCAGATCTTTCTAAAGATTTGTGTTGCAGCACTGCAATGTATAATCACTAAAATTTACATTTGAAGCCATGATACAGTCAGTCCTCCATATCCATTGTTTTTTACCCATGGATTCAAGCATTCACAGCTTGAAAATATTTTAAAAATATATAAATTACAAAAAGCAAACCTTGATTTTGCCATTTTATATAAGAGACCATTTTATTATGCCATTGTATTTAATGGGACTTGAGCATCCATGGGGTTTGTTATCCACAGATGTTTCTGGAGCCAACCCCCAGTGGATACCAAGAGCCCACTGTATATCCTTGTTTGTTTAAGTCGGGTGGAGAAACAGCATATCATAGGTCACAAGTAGCTTCTATTCTCTCTCCTCCCCCCCCCCACCATTTTTGGCATCTTAGGCAATTTTTACCAACTCCCATGCCTACATTTTCCCTACCCCATACCATTTTGGACCCAGAAGAAGCCTTTTTTCCCAGTAGGAGGTGATCAAAAATTGACTTCATGGTCCAAACAAAGCCAAAAACATGATGAAATTGCCCCTATTTCCCCAAGGAAAATGAGGAACATTTTTATTTTCTCCAAAAACAAACAAACAAACAAACAAACAAATAAAATGTACAGGTGAGGATGGTTCTTCAAGGTTCCTTGAGGATGCCATGTGCCTCTCCCCCAGTTGCTCAGTGTTATTTTAGGACCACTGTGGTTACACCTGCTAGCATTGTCATTGTTATTGTTGTGCCTTCAATTTGTTTCCAAGTTATGGCAATCCTAAGGCAAACCTATTTTGGGGTTTTCTTGGCAAGGTTTGCCATTGCCTTTCCCTGAGGTTGAGAGCATATGACTTGCCCAGGTCACCCAGTGGGTTTATATGGCTGAGCCGGGAGTTGAACCCTGATTTCCAGAATCCTAGTCCAGTGCTCAATCCATTATACTATGCTGGCTCATTTATATTTATATATTTATATTTGGCCATTTATAGCCAATGTGTAATTACTTCTAAACATAGAGTCTTAGCAAGTACCTGTTGGTATTGTGCTCAGCACCTATCTACTGGATGTAAAGAAGACTTGAATTAGTTGTAACAGACTTGACTGTTAGCACTGTTCAGATCGTGGATAAAATAGCTGATGCTGTTCTTTTCCTCCTACTGCTACTTTTCCCTAGAGCCATAACTCAAGATGGTTTACCAAAATTAAGAGAGATAGATGTATCTACCTGCATGTGCACCTGGAAGATAACAACATGAATCTGTATGTTGGCCTAATTAATATTATCATTGTTCTTTAGAGAGGGAGAAGCATGGGGCAGATTGGGGCCATGCATATCTAATAGTCCTTTTCGGCACTTCACAATGAGAGCCAGTGTGGTGTAGTGGTTTGAGTGTTGTACTGTGATTCTGGAGACTAGGGTTCGATTCCCATCTCAGCCATGAAACCCGCTACATGATTTTGAGCAAATCCCATTCTCTTGGGCTCAGGGAAAAGCAGTTGCAAACCACTTCTAAACAAATCTTGCTGAGGAAACCCCATCATAGGGTCATCATAAGTCAGAAGTGACTTGAAGGCACACAACAACAGCAACACTTAACAATGCAAACAGACTCAGTGTCCATGGTGATTCTAATATTTCACAATCATTGCTGTGGTCACAGAAATACAACCAGTTTTCAGAACTGAGCATCTCTCTCTCCCCCATCCCATACTTCTCCCTTATCAGTTCATAGTGAAGTTGAAATCTAAAGGACTCTTGGAGGAAGGCACTTGAGGTTTTCTTAGAGAAGAGGCATTTAGGAACCCAAGCAGTTATAAGGTGGCTGAATGTATTCCTTTTTTCTTAGTCTTGGAGGTGGTACATTCCTTGGCCTGTGTTGCTTGCTGACTGGTTGTGAGACCTTTGAAGAAGCTTTAGAAATGGCAGCTAAAGGAGACAGCACCAATGTTGATAAGCTGGTGAAGGATATTTATGGTGGAGACTATGAACGGTTTGGACTTCAAGGATCAGCCGTAGCATCAAGGTTTGTATTAACAGATCATATAAAAGATTCAGTGGAGATGTGCCTTCTTGTCCTTTATGTATGGGAGACTGATTTGGAATGAATCTAACCATCTGTCTTTCACTGTTAGTAAAAACAAAGAAGGTGTAACATTGCATGCTTCTTAAGTATATTCTGACATGATCTGTTTGTCAGATATTTGAAGCAGATTGTAGAAATAGTACTGTCACATACAATTGGGACAAGTGCCAAGGGAAAGGCTGCAAAGTAAAATTTTAAACATTAACATAAACTTAGCAACACTATGCCACAGATGATCTGATCATCTGTGGCAGTGTTGCTATGTTTATGTCAATTTTTTCAAATTTTACTTTGTAGCACAGATGATCAGTTCATCTGTGGTGACATGATGACTGTAATCAAACTGCAGTTAGGTCTGTGTGCCACAGCCTGTCTGCATCTTGGAGCTTGCTAGTTTTTAGGCATAAAACTTACTTGTGCTCGGCATTAACCATGTTTTGCCTTAAAGCAGGATTGTATGGTTGTTTCAAAGTCCATTTTTTAACTTATTCCATCCCTGCCAAGACTGTATCACCACCATTTTTTGGTAACTGGAAAGGATGTTCTGGGAACCAGAAGTCACTTCTGGGCAATTTTCAGAGTGAGTTCTGTTCTGTGGGAGAGAATCATTAGAAATCAGTTTTTTATCCTGGAATAATTGTTCAGATGCATGGGGAAACCTTTCAAAGCTACATGTAGCTTGTGTGCTGCATGGTTCCCACCTTGCCTTAAAACTTGGTGAGACCATAAAAATGCAGCAAAGCTATAGCCTAGCTTCCTGAGCCAAACTGTGCCCAAGGAAATGTGAAAATTATTTTAATGTTAAGCTTCAATGAACATAGACCACCATTTTGTGTACCTAGTTCAATCTACTTTTTGGTAACCCGATTTTAGCTGATCCATAATCATGTTTTTAGCTATGAAGGCTTCAGATGTTGCATACACAGACATACCCAAGCCCAAATAGCTTCCTCCAACCCTATTTGTCAGGGTAAGTTATTTCAAGAGGGCCTGCAGTTATATATAAAGTATAACCATTTTTAATGGGCTGCTTCTCCATCCCAAACATTCTGTGCTAAGCTGCTTTCACCTCACACAGAGATTTGAAATCCCATGGAAGAGAAAAAAAGGTCTTAGTGGCTAGACGGACTTCATGAGCTATGATTGAGGAGAGGATTAAGCATCCCATCTGGTTTTGTACTTGAATTCATCCTCCCCAAAAACAACTGAAAATAAAAGGCTATTGAGTCTAATATGTAACACTTACATGGTTTAGGTAAATTAACTGTTGTTAAGCAGAAAGGGACCTAATGATTGAGACCAGTTGATTTCAGAGTCATTCAGTTAGTTAATTGAAATGAGATCTCTTTGCTTTTAGGATGCGTCACTGTTAACTTCAGTCTCACCTTGCAAAACGGTCCCTTTCCCAACAATGTGTGTTTATAATATTCAGTATCTAACTGTCCACTTCATATCAAAGTAATATCACTTAAAGCATCACGTGAATTTTATTCTATGATACTTGCTCACTGGTAAATATCTACATTGTAACAAAAGAAAAAAGATTTTCAGTTTAAATATAGTAGTTTTATAAGAAAGTCACATTAGCTTACCACAGATAGCAGTTTTGATTGATACATTGTTCAATGTTAATGTCCACACTTTGTATCCTGAACCAAGGACTTAAATATACAAATATTTATCCCAGACACACTATTTAAAAACTTATTTTAAATAGGCTTTTCTGAAAAATATAAGAAAAATCATATCCTCTAATATTATCACACAGCTTTGGCAACATGATGAGTAAAGAAAAGAGAGAATCCATCAGCAAGGAGGACCTAGCAAGAGCAACGTTGGTTACCATCACCAATAATATTGGCTCCATTGCTCGGATGTGTGCTCTCAATGAGGTAAGAGTGTCTTTATTAGCAAGTTTTCAAACCTGCACTTGTACTACTCAAAAGCACATGGATACTTAATCTTATATGACCGGTGTAAATACTGAAAATGTTATAGTGTGCTGTGATACGTAATTCTGACCTATGGTTCCACAGATTTTTTTCCTTTTAGATGCACAGAAGGGTTACAGTCTTATGGAGGATATCATGCATGTGTAGCAAGAGTGGGAATCATGCAGCCCTCCAGATATTGTTGGACTGCAACACCCATCAGCCCTAGCCACCATAACCCATGGCAATGAATGCTAGGAGTTGGTCTTATATCTGGAGGGCTACAGGATTTCTCCCAGAGTTTCAAAGACTACTTATTCTTGACCAACACCAACGAAACTCTGTGTCCATTCAAGACTAGCCTGACAGCTCTAAACCTCCTGCTAGTTCCTAGTCTCCATCCTGTTAAACAGCTCAGGGAGTTTTTTTAGCTTGACATCGTTGATTTTGTTTATTTGTAATTGTTTTAACTTGTTTTGGTTTAATCCTTTTTTAAGGGGGGAAGTTGGGAATGTCTAAATTGTGATGTTTTTAACTTCTCTTGTACCCCGCCCCGATTGCCCGTTCAGAGGGGCGGGCTAGAAATATTATCATTATTATTATTATTATTATTATTATTATTATTTATTCCTAAATGGTATAAAGTAAATATTTGCTTAGGGTATCATTGGAGACCACTTCCAGCTCTTCTCTTTGCTTTCAGCTTCTTTACAGTGTTGCCTTGTGGCATGGAGTTCAAGCAGCATTGTACAGGGCTATCAAAGCACAGAGAGTTAACTTCATTGAGCAACACAAGTTGAATTTAACAGGAAGAGACAACTACTTCTTTTGGTGGATTTTATTTTGAAAGAAGAGTAATACTTGGTTTGGCTCATAAAAGATATATCTATAGATATATAGATACATGGAATGTTATGATGGGACTTCTAGGGGGGCACTCCAGGGTGAGCCTTCAGCTGCCTCTCCGGAGATAGCTGAAGGCCCAGGGGGTGAAGGGGGAAGAAGAGGAACAGGTGCATTCCATTGCGTGCCACAGAAAATGGCTTCATGTGCCATCTCTGGTACACATGCCATAGGTTTGCTGCAACGGTTGTAGTCCATACTATGATGGTTGTGAAGACTATTTTATGAGTTTTCTTATTCATCTTATCTGAGCTTTGGGCATGGGAAACTGAGTGAGAATGCTTTGTGATTCCATTGGGCAAATGATAAAAGCCAGAATTACCTTTTCTTCCCAGCTTCCTTTTTCTCTCTTAAGTTATGCTATTTTTGAGCCATGTATTTTTAGTAGGAAAACCATTAACCACATGCATATCTCTCTAGAGAGACACAAATGGGTCATGTGCACTAGTGCAGTGCATTATTTGGAGCCTTCTAGAACTGGAAAATAAGCTGAGAGTTACCTCATCCCTCCTCAGTAAAAACAGAAATCTTTGAAATGAAAGCTTTATTTCCAGCAGTAAAGCAATATTTTTTAACATGACTTTAAAACATTTTAAAATATTTCTGGGAGCTAGGATGGCAAAATAATTAAGGGCATGAAATGTGACCCCGGAAGTTTCCAGCTCAGTTTTCAGCTTTGCCCTGATTTTGCTGAGTGGCCTTAGGAAAGCAATTATTGCTCAGCTTCAGATACTTATCTAAATTATGAGCATGATGTAAGTCTACTTTTTCAGATTCCTCTTAAGATACAAATATTATGATTGTGGTGAAACGAGGAAGTGCCATATGAATGCTAAGCATGTCGAATATTTCCTAATTTTACTGGAGTATGATTGGATTCTAGAGGAAGCATAAGTCTGTAAGAGACAGACTTGGCTGTATGTGATTAACACTGATTCTTCTCACATTAACACCTTGAAGATTTTCAAGTAAAAATAACTGGCAGTGATTAACAAACAAAAAGAATATGGTGCTTGTTTAGTCACTAACCTCAAGGGTGTTAATTAGACTGTTTGCTTTGAGATTGAAACTTCACAATTGGAATCAAGCTTTCAGTACCATAAATAGTGTGATCTTGAACATTTTTCATCATGTTCTTTCCAGAGTAGTTAGTCATGCTAAACAGTAATTGGTGCCATACAGCATTTCAGAATAAGCCTGTCATATAGCCAGCGAAGAAAAAAGTGCCCTTTTTCCAGTGTGTGAAATAAATATGTTTAGCTCAAAAATAATTCTGAAATTTCATCTTTGACATACATTTAGGTGGCAGGAAGACAGTTTCTTGTCATAAATACTTTATTCTCAGAATATAGCATGCATATGGACTCTCAACCCCAAAACTGAATTCAGCCTTCCTTGGGTTTCCAGTCCAGCCCTCTTCATTTCCCCAGACGGCCATGGCCCCTCATCTATGACACCATAATTTGGTGTTTTCCTAGCTTTTTGCATGGTTTCTTTCCCAAAAGTTGAAATGCCTCTCCAAAGGCCTATAACTACTAAGATAAGATATGCTGATATTTTTGGGCCCATCCTTTTGCCTTTGGGCTTGCCTAACCCTGGAATGTAGCCTCCAAGAATTTCTCAGAAAGGCCCTGGGCTGAAAGAGGTTTTCCTCCTCTTGATCTGCACTGTGATATTTGCAGAAGACCCAGTGCACCCAAAAAGTGCCCTTATGTCTGTGAGGTTTGCCGCCTACTGCACTAGCCACTCCTCTTGTTCATTTCCATTGACACCTCCAAAAGTAATCTTGCCACTGATCTGTAATTCATGGGCATGTTGTAGCAACTCCACCTGTTTCAACACAATCATTCTTCTTATAGTTTTTTCCTCACTGAACCAGAACATCCTTTGGCAAAGGGTTACCCTGACTTATGGTGGAACATGTGCCTTCACATGGTGCTTACTACACTGCTTCAATACTGCAGATGCCTCAGGGATAGAGTTATGTTCATGCAGAGAAATATGAATTATTCATTGCATTTTGATTCACTGCCTCATGTAGCTAAAGACAAACGTTCTAATGAAAATTGCCCTAGAAAGTGCTAACTATTCTGTTCAACTTTTTTTTGACACATAAGATTCCTTCAGCTGTTTAAATAGATAAACAGCTTTGTTAGTCCTACTTCCTTCCACATAAGTATGTACATGGTTGCATTTTGGATGCTGTTCCCTACCCATAGTTTATTGATTTGTCACAAATTACAATCATAATTGGGACAGGCAAACTTGTAAAAAAAAATTAGAGCTAGACATAGGCAAAAATTGTTACCATTTTACAGGTGTTGCTTTCAAAAGTAAATAGCATTAAATGGAGAGAGAAAAAACAGAGTGACTGTCCAGTCTGTACAAAACAGCCACAGTAAAAGTAGAAATGTTACAGTGTTGCCTAAAAGATTGATACTCTGTCTAAATTAGATAATGTTGCTTTTTTCCTATTTTGACACCCCACTTTTAAAGACAATGAATGAGCCTCTGTAGCTGTGAATATTGGTCCAATCCACACTGCAGAAATAATCCAGTTTGAGACTACTTTAACTACCCTGGCTCAGTGCTAGGAAATCCTGGGGATTGTAGTTTGTTATGGCACCGGAGCTTTTTGACAGAGAAGACTGAATATCTCAAACTGAATTCCCAAAATTCCCTAGCATTGAGCCAGGGCAGTTAAAGCAGTGGCAAACTGGATTACTTCCACAGTGTGTTTTGGCACACTGTTGTAAAATTTTGTGTGTTTTAACCTGAAAAGGACACCCTTTCAAATATAATTATTTCACTTAAATTTTTCAGAACATTGACAGAGTGGTGTTTGTTGGAAACTTTTTGAGAATCAACATGGTTGCCATGAAGGTACTAGCCTATGCCATGGACTACTGGTCAAAGGGACAACTCAAAGCTCTCTTCCTGGAGCATGAGGTAAAGGTTTTTGTAAAACAGAAGATGATACTAACTTTGTTCAATTATTTGTGAATTCTTGCAAGATCTAAGTTGCCACTGATCTTCTCCAGTATTTAAAAAGATGAATGGAAGAAAACGTTAGTATCCATTAAAATATAGATTGATATCTGTTGCAATAGTAGATATGCAGCCACCTGAACAGGACAGTTAAGAACGAACACTGGGTTGTACCAAATTAGTGACAGACAGAAGTTTATTTGATTCAGCAGAACCCTCTGTCAGAGGAATGGAAAAGAAAGTGATTTTCCCTCACACATACACTTCTGCAGCCATGCACACCACATCCAAGCCTATTTTGAAGGATCTCTGCACACTCCGGAGCAGATGAGATGGCTGTGAAGTACTTCGGATTGGGAGTCACTGAAATCTCTCTCCTCACTCTGCTAATGGAAGTTTCTGCTGGATCAAAGAGCCTGCCATCCGTGGTTAGTTGCAAATTAGATTCAACCCATGATTAATAAAGAATAATCAATACAGATGTCACACAAGTATAAAAAAGACAAAGGAAAATCCTAAGAATACTATGTATGTGTTTGAGAGAGATAAAGGAATTTTTTTATTATTTTATTTTTTTTGGATGCAGCAGCTTGTAGACCAGGGGTAGACAAAGTGTGGCCATGATTAGCCACATGCAGCACCCAGGAGTCAAAAGGTTTTTTCCCAATCAAAATGCCCCCCACCATCCTGTCAAGGATGTGTGGGTGAATTTTACATTGGGGGGGGGTGGCCATTTTAGGGGTACAGTCCTCCAATGCAGTTCCCCCTAACCGCCCCCAGTTGCCTGCTGCTGTTGTAAGCAAACAAACACAACTTGCCTAATTGAACAGTTTTTCTGGACCCACACACTTTTTATGGTCATTCAAAGTGTTTTGGAAAATATTGCTTTATTATGGGCAGAAGATGCAAATAGCTCACTTCATGGAGATAGCCACCTGGTGATGTTATTTAAAGTAGCTTCTAATGATCTTTGTAAAGTATGTACTGGCCCTAGAGCAGCCTTTTCCTTTAAACGATTTAGAGCAGATTGTTAAAGCTGTCACTCTGCAAATGGCCTTTTCCACCCATGCTAGCTAGATCTCTTTCTGGGTATGACAGTAAATTTATTTAGGACTGTAAGATATATTGAGTCTGTCCCTCAACATGGAGGGTTTTTTGTCCAAGGAAAATACACTCACATATGTTATGATATCTTAAGTATTTTCAGAGGGTTCAAATATTTCTTTAGTTCAAGTCAATTCACAGATTGAATATGACCACAAGTGTGTTCTGAATTTTGGAAACAAGCCTGATGGTTAAGCATTTCTGGGATTTATGAAGTGTTTATTCTTTTACTAGCTATCCAGATTTGGAACATTTCAGAACAATCCGTTGTATTTTCAATGTTCTCTTCCTAGCCTTTTGCAGGAGCTGCATTTTGTAGCATTTGTTAACTATCCAGTAAAATAGAAATTGGGTAATGCAGATTCTTGCTGTCTCTTAGTGGCTGTTTTACCATATCTCTGTGAGGGTTTTTTTAAAAAAAATTTGTGTGATATTTGTGTAACATTGTGACAATGGTTGGCCCAATAATGGTATCACTGTTTTGTGGATTTTGGATTTTATTGTACTGTACTAACACACTTCCCTCTTCCCCCCCCCCCCCCCAAACACTTTGAAGGGTTATTTTGGTGCTGTTGGGGCCCTTCTAGAATTGCTGAAAATGACAGATGATCAATTATGAAGTGCCCAAGAACTGTGGAAGCTGCTGCAAGATTGACAGCTGCTAGGAGGATGGGAAAGAAGCCATGATGGACATTTTACCCTATTGGATTTGTAAATAATAATTTAAATACCTTTTTTTCTGATCTTTTAACTTTTGGGTTGGACATTAACTTCAGAATTTTTACCAGGAATCTAAAAAAGAGGCATTTTTATCTGTATACATTTTTTAAGAAAAAAATGTGCAATGTGGCCAAACATGGCAGATTTTTATGGATTGTGTCTAAAACATGGATATTGTGGGGAAAGGACCTAAGATATGAGACACTGGTGGTATTATTATTATTATTATTATTAATATTATTATTATTATTTCTTCTGGGGTTTACTGATCTAGTGTGATAATTATTCATTTAGTAATTGCTCTAGGAGATTTTTTTTAAATCTTTCATGACGTTTCATGATCGCTGTTGGTTTCAAATGAAACTGCAAAACTGGCATTTAGTGTGAACACTAAAGTAATGAATCTTGTTGCCTTCATTTTTCATTGGACTGTTTTCCCATCTTCCCCAAAGTGACTACCTTTATTTGACTGCCTATGGTGGCAATAATGAAAAGTGCTGTCGGATGTGCCATCAGATCTACTGAAAATAAGGAGAATACCTCAAGCTCTCCCAGTATACCAAGCTTCTTTTGGAAATTGACATGCTTGCAATTCTGGAAACCCATTCCTTATAGCTCTGGAAAACTTGATTTGTAGCACTCTGAGCTGAGTACGTTTGCTTGTTGGCAGGGAAAAAGGCCTACTTTCCAGAAACAGCAGATGAGGAGTTAAACCTGTTCTTACATAGCTAAATTTACCTTTATAAAGGTGAAAAATATGCTCCCTGGACATGCCATCGTGCTATCTACAGGGATTCCCCCTCCCATATGGAGTAGCTTTTAGTTATGGGAGGCCCCACCAGCAATCTGAAATGGTACAATCCAGAAATAGGTTCACCACCTCATCCAGTGTTTGTGAGAATTAAGCCTAAACTAAGATTTTATTATGAGAAATACTTCAAGCGGAAGTAATACAAGACAATACTATGCCGTGTGTTTGTTGTCTTTACGAATCTCAAACATGTCATTATGTCAGTATACTGATCAGTATACTGATTCTTAAAAATATTGGTATTAACCAGAAAAAGTGGTTAGCAGTATAAAAAAATTCATGTTTCTAAAAGTAGAATATATAAATACATGCCAAAAATAAATTGATCAATTAGAAAATGATGGATTTTACAGTGTTATTTACTTGACTTATTCTCTACACTGTTGACAGATGTAAGAACTGTTCTGCTCTCACATGTTGTACACAGTCCACTGGAGGACAGTGTACATTTAAGGAATCAAAAGTCTATTAAATTGAATGTCTTTGTTTGGAATACTCTGTATGATTTCTTTACCCTGAAACTTTTAATAAATTAATGCAAACTATTCACTCACTTGGCTAAAATAAAAATCTATTACTGTTGTGATGGTTTCTTGAGCTATACATAGTCTTCATTCTCTTAATTGCTACAAGCAATTGTTTTCTTTTCAGCTAAAATTTTACCAAAGTGCATTTAAAAAAAATGTTGCAAAATTACTACTTCCTTTGGAAAAACATCCATTGATCATATAACTCACATGTGGCCAGTCCAGATCACCCATTTTCCCACACTTGAATCGTTGCCATTGTTTATAAAGACTGGGGAACAGGTTAACATTTATGAAGAGAATCCTGTAAATTACTGTAAGTATATACAGATAGATCGGATTCAACAACAAAACAGTGACATATTTAGAGAAAATGATGAGAGTGTTTCTCACTGGATATAACTTTTTCTTCTAAATATTTTACTTCTCAACTGTAAAGCATAATGCTTGGCTCTTGTGTTTAAAAAAAAATGACTGGGCCAGATGTAATTCTGTGCCAGAATATCATGGCAATGGCTGTGAAAACACTGACAGGGTTTAATCGGGATATAGGAAAGTATTTACTTCTAAAGCAAATCACATGATTAGCTTTGGAAAAATGGCACTCTTTTATGTGAAAGGACCAAGCTGGTTTGCAACTAATAACATCTTGGAAACAGTTGTTTCAGCTGGGATCACTAGGAGGTGGAAAGTTCAAGCATCTCTAATTGTACTGTAACCTTAACATTGCCAAGATTGCTTGGTCATGATCACTAAGGCTGCATCCACACTGAAGAAATGGTCGAGGTTGACATCACTTTAACTCATGGTGCAATGCTTTGAAATTCAGTGAACTCTAGTTTTCTGAAACATTTAACCTTCCCTGACAGATCGCTCTGGTGCCACAACAAATTACAATTCCCAGGATTCCATAGCATTCAGCCATGGCCATTAAAGTGATGTCATACTGGATCATTCCTTCAGTGAGGATGCAGCATTAGTGATCGCACCAAGCAATCTTGGCAGTGTTGTGGTTACAGTACAGTTAAGAGTTGCTTGAACTTTCCACCTCCCTGTGATCCCAGCTGAAACAACTGTTCCCAAGATGTTACGAGCTGCAAACCAGTGCAGTGTGGATGCAGCCTAGAAGGTGGGACTAGTTTAAACATTCAACCCAACAAGCATCACCATCCCTGGATCTCAGTGTTAGTGAGGGTTGGTTTAAAAAGGGGGTTGAATGGTTGGAAGTTGTCAACATTGTCATTTTCATTATCATTTATTTATATAGCACTATCAGTGTATATGATGGTGCTTTACATGAGTGGCTTACGTTTGCTAATTTGACAGTTCCTTGCTCCGAGGTTTATAATCTAGACACAACACGCAAGGAAAAGATGGTGCCAGTGGGAAATAGGATTAAGTCCAACAACTTTAAACTGCTGATGTCTCCCAGGGCACTACAACACCAGTTGGGTTAGAGGGAGGACTTTTTCTTTAGCTGCGGGACCTAGGCAGGATAGAGAATGTATGTGAGCTTTGCAAGTTCCCCCTTCTCTGCTTTAAATTTCTATTCATGCTATAGAAGCAGAAATGTTGCTACAAGTTGAGACTCTCTTATCTGAAATGTTTGGGACCAGAAGTATTTTGGATTTCAGAATATTTGAATATACGTCATGAGATATTTTGGAGACTAGGACCTGAGTCTAAACATGAAATTCATGTATGTTTCATGTACACCTTATACATATAGCCTTATAGACAGTATTTTAAAACAATTTGGTGCGTGAAACAAAGTTTGTGTACACTGAACCACCTGAAAGCAAAGGTACCACTGTCTCAGTGACCCATGTGAGCAATTTTGGATTTTGGAATTCTGGATATGGAAAACTTGACCTATATATTGAAGTTATTTTCTTTTCAACCATTTACAACTTCTGGGGATGGAAGAGATCATATTACTTTCACCTGGAGAGTCCACACGTTCCTTTTATTATTTTAATGTAGGTGAAGCAATATTAGCTGCTGCTTCTCATTTGGTGTCATCTGAAAATGATAATCCTCAGGGGAAATTGTCAGTGAAAGGCCTGGATTGCTGAGAGAACTAGTAGAGCATATAGATGAGGCCTCGGAAAAACAGGACAGAGCCTGTAAAACATAAATGGTTATCCAATGGTCTAATCCACCATTTCTGGGGTTGAAAAACAATATGCAAACATTCTACGTGGGGTTGTCAGGATGAAATGATGGCAGCAGCTTCAGCTCAGGAGAAAAGGCCTTCTAGTCATGATCTAGTTATCACCAAGGGAGTAAGCATATATCAATTCAGACTAAAGATAGGCAGTGCATAAAATAAGTGCTCCTCCTCTGTACCATCCACATTTCAGGCTAATACGTCACAGGGAGGGCTAAGCTAAAACCATTCTTCATGCACTTAGTTTTCTGTGGCTACATCTGCACTGCAGACATAATCTAGTTGGATACCACTTGAACTGCTCTGGCTCAATGCTATGGAATTCTGGGAAGTTAGTTTGTTGTGGCACCAGAGTAGAGCTACATACTTGCTTACAATTCTGTGGAATTTAGTAAGTTAAACCAAGCTTTTTTTGGGGGGGGGGGATGGTGGTGGAATTGGAACATCCTTAAATATAATCTGTATTTTTATTACCTATAAGGACTCATATGTTTTGGTACACATGAAAGAATATTTCTTAACCCAGATTAATAATAATAATAATAATAATAATAATAATAATAAATTTATTTCTAAACTGCCACTCTGCAGAGCAATGAAGCAGTGGTTGTTAGCTGTGACGTATTTTACCTGCTCAATCCATTTAGTCTTTTTATTTTAAAAATTGGGCATTTTCATTAATTAGCAAGGTATTTTCATCTTGAAAAATAGGTTTAAATCACATATTGGCAACCTCCATGGTGGCTAGATTTGAAGAAGTATTTTGAAAGAATCCAGAATAATGGAGGCAATTTTTAATGTGTAGAATACTGTATTCCTTTAACATGTTCCCGAAATGTATTTGGATAGGATTCCATTAGCAATGATGGCCATTACAAAGGTTAAAAATATAAATTGGAACCAGAATAAATTCTTATATCATCTGAAGTTTGTATATTATCTCCCACACAATTCTAGTGAGGAGTGCCTGTCTGGGAGACCTAGATGGAGCAATACAAAAAGCTGGGAATTTACACCCTGGATTTTGTAACATAAAGGACATAGAAATATGAAAAGAAGTATGATGGGAATGTATACTTTCAACGTTTCTTTTTAATTTGCAGTCTGAGAATCTGATTTTAAAAGGTTATATCACTATTAAATGCACGGGGTCTATCAATGTTAATGTATAAATTATAACAACATCCAAAATAGCATTGAATATATGCAAACACCATATATATACTAAAGTATTATAATTGATAAAGCAGATAATTTGCAAAGATGATTCAGTAAAACCAATGAAGTAAGCAGTGACTAGGCTCTAAAAATAAATGTTAAGAAAATTACGTTCATGATAATTAGGGCAAAGCAAGCAGCCCAAGAAAAGGAGTTGCCATGACTATAAATTGACCTTATGTATAAGTTGAGGACAAGTTTTGGGGTCAAAATTATGGATTTTGATTTGACCTGTGGATAAGTTGAGGGTAAAACTTGGGGGCATGTAACAAAGGATGTAAAGGTTGAGGCAAAGAAAATGATGCCAAAGAATTTCCTAGATTCCGGCAGGCATTACGGTTTGTGTTCACCCAAAAGGCTAGATGGACTACAGTTATTGGTGGCTGTGTGATTATTATTATTATTTTATTTTCTTACAGGCCTTTCTCCCAATAGGGACTCAAGACGGTGATGTGGGGGACGGGAACCAGGAGTGGACTGGGCTAAGAAAATGCACATATGTCAAGATGAAAAGGCAAAGCAGAGAAAATGGTAACTACATTAGCAGTGATGTGATATCTTTGCCTGATTTTAATCCAGAAAAGGCACCCAAATGTTTTATTCAAACAAAGCCTGATTCATCTCAGTGTTACTTTCAGGGGAAGCACGAGTTTCCACTGTCACCAAAAAGGCATTCAAAAAGATCAGAAGCCGTGCTGTGGTGGAGAGAGTAGAGGGGGTCAGTGCTTCTGTTAGGTCAGTGGTTCCCAACATTTGGTCCTCCATTTGCTTTGGACTTCAGCTCCCAGAAGGCCCAGCCAACTTGGCCAACAGTCAGGAATTATGGGAACTGAACTCCAAACCATCTGTTTTAGTTGCTCCCGAGATGGACTAAACTCTCACTGTTTGATACTTTATTCAGAGAATGGGATGGTTCCATTACAAAAAGAGTACAGTGCTTACATTAAGTCAACTCAGGTTTTCTGAGTCAATTTTTTGACTAAAATTTCTAAACTTATGCATGAGTATATACAATAAAATGCCAGAATGAAAGTGTGGACCATGCTAACAAATTTATATGCCTTAGAATTTAAGTGAATAAGTAGTGGAATCCTAATCAAGCAATGATGGTTAAACTGCAGATGATCCAGAGTACCTTTTAAAGATGAAACAATGTTGTGTACAATGAAACATTCACATTAATCTTACACATTCTTGGTTCTATTGGGTAGGGTGGAATCATGGACTTTAACACAGGCTACCATTAAAAAGTGGTGTAGTGGTCTGGGTGTTGGACTATGACTCTGCAGAGCAGGGTTTGACTCTCCACTGGGCCATGAAAACCCACTGGGTGACATTGGGTACATCACAGTCTCGGAGGATGGCAATGGCGAACCCCATCTGAAGAAGTGTGCCAAGAAAACCCTGTGATGGGATTGCCTTATGGTCGCCATAAGTTGGAAATGACTGGAAGGCAAAACATTAACCCTAATCATTAACAAGGCAGAAGTCTTTTAAATGTGAATTCATTGCAGAATGTTAAGAATTTCTGGACCAAGGGGAATGTATCCCTTGAAAAATATTCAAGAAAATGTGTAAAGACCAAGAAATAATAAAACACATCAAAACACAGAAAACTAGAATATCTAAGTCATTTCGTGGGTAGTGACAAATGTAGGCTGAAATTCAGTACTCTAGTTTCAGATCTGTAACTGATTTGTTTTTTTTTTCCAGCTCCTTCCTGCCAGCAATCTCTGGTGCAAAAATGAATTGGATTTGATTGGTGCTCAAAGGGAGAAAAAACCTGTGTCTGTGGACACCAAAATCCATGGATGCTCAAGTCCCATTAAACAGAAAGGCATAGTAAAATGGTGCTCTTTATATAAAATGGCAAAATTAAGGTTTACTTTTTTGGAATGTGTGTGTGGGATTGTTAACCATCCTCAAGTCGATCTTGACTCATGGCGACCCTGTGGATGAGACATGTCCAAGACTCCCTATCCTCCACTATTTTTCTAAGTTCTTATAAATTCACATCTTGGATGGAATAAAGCATCTGTGGTTATGGAAGGCTGACTGTACTTAAAGATCTCTGCTGTAATTTCTTAACACCTGGTTATTTAAAACAGAATAAATGTACAAAGAATTTCTTGGCTGAAAAACCATACAGAATGTATGAGTGAAATATAATAAACTTGTTTAAAACAATCATAACCAGTGGTAGTTGAGTCATGATGATAAACTCTGGCAGCAAAGAAACAAGAAGAAGGGCATCCAAAGCAGAAATCCTTTGTTTTCTCACAGTAAACTTAGGCTGCTGCCGCACTGCAGAATTAATAAGAGTTTGACATCACTTTAACTGTCATGGCTCCATTCTATAGAAACTTGGGATTTGTAGTTTGTTGTGGCACCAGAACTCTCAGAAGAGAAGACTAAATAGCTTACAAAACTACAAACCCCAAAATTCCTTAGCACTGAATTATGGCAGTTAAAATGGTGTCAAATTCTGCAGTGTACATGCAGTCTTTGAAACAGTCACAATGCCATTTTTTAGTTCATTTCTTAATGTCACTGACTTGTTAATACCAGTGGGTGGCACTATTAGGCTGGGATTTCCTATAGGTAGCTTGTACAATACAGTCTGTTAGGCAATGGCAAACCTCCTCTGAACAAAAATTAGCCAAAAAACCTCCATGGTAAGTTCTCCTTAGGGTCACCATAAAATGACTTGAAGGCACACAATAACAATAATCTGTTTTAAAGAAACTGCCAACATTTTTGGTTGGCAATTTTGACAAATTTTGACAAAACAATTTTGTCAACAATTTTGACAAAACATCTAGACTTTGTTCTTTTTACTTCCTCAACAAACAAAAACAAGTTTATACTGGCTCTGGCAGATTTAAAAGAAAATATAGAAACTGATGCATCTGGAAACTGCCAGAGAAAGAGATGCGTTTTTTTCTTGTTCCCGTGAGACGTAGCCACCCTGTGAAGAGGACAGTTCAATTGAATCTTAACCGTCAGCAGTCATTGTGTGAGTCTTCACACACACACACACACACACACACACACACATTTCATATATATGTAATCAATGCATAAGCTTATTTGGGCCTAAATCCAATTGCTGGCCCAATCTAGAATAGATTAACTGAATCAGCTGCGGAATAGTAAACCAACATTTATATAAATGCCATTGATCAAAGAATCATAGAATTGTAGAAGGTACCACAAGGGCCATCCAGTCCAACCCCTTGCTATGCAGAAAATCTCAATCAAAGCATCCCCAACAGATGGCCATCCAGCCTCTGCTTAAAGACCTCTAAGGAAGGAGACTCCTCCACCCTTCAAGGGAATGTGTTCCACTGTCCAACAGCCCTTACTGTCAGCCCTTACTGATACCACGGGCCTACTCCCATTGCAACTCTACATATTCTGCCATAGCAAGATTTTCAGGGATCTACATAATTTATACAAAATCATAAAGACACAAATAAGTGATTAAGATATAATGGGGAAAAATATTGAAAAGCTATAAAACAAAGAAGGTAAAGCGATACCAGCAGTTGGGTAAAGAAAATCAAGGGCAGGGGAACAAACCTACCCAAGCTTTACCAAGTTCACATCAGTCAGATAGAAGAGAGGGAAGACTGATGTTTTCCCTTCCAATTTTTGAAGAAATTCTTTCCCTTTCTTGGGAACTAACATTGGGGATGGTATTATTGCTTCAGGGCCAGCGTACATTTCCTGTGTTGGGGACTTGAACCTGCAGAACCAAAATATCTCACAACTGACTATGATACAAACATATACGCATGAATAGATCCTTCCCCCTTTCTTCTACTGATGCCAGATTAGGCATTATTCTAATGTGCATCTTGAGACATTTTGTGCAGTAGGAAAGCAAAATGCACAGCAGGAATTAAGATTTTGTACAGTGAGCAATATGAGCATAACCAGGAACAAAGATATCTCTTAAAATACAGATAAAAAAAAAAATAATAAATCAAATTACTACCATTACCATTCAGTCGCTAAAATCTTATATGAATCATGTATTATTGATACTTTTAGATTTTATCTTATCAATGTTTTATTGGGACCAACACCTTGAATGCTCAGTGTGGTATAGTGGTCTGAGTGTTGGACTAGGACTCCGGGAAACAGGGTATCCCCACTCAGATGTGAAAATCTCTCAGCCTTAGAGGAAAGCCGTGGCAAACCTCATGAATAAATCTTGTCAAGAATCTTGATAGGGTTGCCATAAGTTGGAATCAACTTGAAGGCACATAACAAATATATGCATGAATATGCTTTGCATCTGAACGTGTTCTGCAGACTTGTCAACTCCATCCAACATAGCTTTTACATCATGGCAAGAAAGTTTACTGAACACTATCAGATATTTAATGACTTTTATTATTACATAAATGTTGTTGGTTCTGGTTTGCACCAGAATGCCATCACATCCCAGTATCAATGTATTTTCAGTCAATGTCTCAGTGACATGGTTACTCTACATTTTCTATGATATACTGCCTGATGTAGTGCTGAGGATACTGTGGACATCCAGAAAGACAAAAATATGAGTCCTTGAACAGATCAAGCCTGAACTCAACTGGAAGCAAAGATGATGAAATTGAGGTTGTCATACTTTGGCCACATCCTGAGAAGGCATGACTCACTAGAAAAGACGATAATGCTAGGGAAGATAGAAGGCAACAGAAAGAGAGGAAGATTACAAGTCAGATGGATAGACTTAATCAGGGAGATCATGGATCTGAATTTGTAGGATCTAAGCAGAGCAGTGGAGGACAAGAGGTTTAGGATATATCTCATGCACAGGGTCGCTATGAGTACAGATTCAAGGGCAGTTAACACCAGCAACAACTGCATGATCATGCACACACACACACATACACTATATTCCTGGTGAATTAGACAGAAGTGTCTCTTTGATATCAACCCTCTCTGGCTTCTTGCGCAGTAGGAAAAAGGCTTAAGGTGGTGGGGGCAACACTTTATCAGACCTGACATGTGGAAGTTTCTGTCCAGGCTAGAAGAAGGTGTCCAAGGCCAGATCTCCCCTTCGGGGTGGCGGGAGGGGGGGGGGGGAGGAGTGTGCCAGGTTTCCAAAACAGCAGTAAGGGACAGGAAAAATTCACAACATGGACAGGAAGTACCTATTATTCTGTTCTACCTAAATACCAAATGGAAGTACAGTCAGCCCTCCATATTCAAGGAGTCAACCATCCATGGCTTGATACCCCAAGACAAGGCCTCTGATTGCCCCTTGTATTTAATATCAAGTTAATATTAAAAGGGAAGCTGGGAGGGTGACATAGGAAGGATCCAGCTGTGGATGCCTGACCTTTTCATACTTGAAAAAAATGGCTAGGGCTAGCCAAGGTCTAGAAGGCAGCTACCATGATGGGATTCAAGGCCCCAGCATAATCCCTTTTGTCTGCAAAGGGCAGTGAGAGGATCACAGACAAAAGAAAGTGATTGCCTGTGATTACCTAGGACAGTGAACTGTGAAGAATTATTTTGTCTAACATGCTCACAACAATCACCCAACTATCTGTTTCTAGTCTGAACCCTCCTCCTCCTCCTCCTCCTTCTTCTTTATATAGCGCTGTAAGTTTACACAGTGCTGTACATACAATCTTAGACGGATCCCTGCCCACAGGCTTACAGTCTAAAAAACAACACAAAAGGAAAAGGGGAAGGTGGTGGGAAGGGGATGAGGTCCAGTGGTTCATCTCTCCCTCTGGGGCCTGGACCAAGGCAGATGGACTGGAGAGAGGGCTTGGGTTCTTAAAACATAGTTAAGAGGAGGCATCCTGAGGCAGATGGCACAATCCTGGGAATGCTTCCCTAAACAATATAGTCTTTAACTTACTTTTGAACCTGGATAGAGAAGTGGTGAGGTGCGAGTGTGGGGGAAGAAGGTTCCAGGAGTGAGAGGCAGCAAGTGAGAAGGGACGAATCCGGGACAGGGCAGTGGAAATCCTCGGCTGGTACAGGAGACCTTGACTACCAGAACGGAGGGTATGAGAAGGAGTGTGAGGAGAAAGAAGGTCAGACAAGTAAGGAGGGGCCAGTCCATGGAGGGCTTTGAAAGTCAATTACAAAAGTTTGTACTGGATGCGGAAGGGGAAGGGGAGCCAATGAAGGGAGGATAAGAGAGGAGAAACGCGGTCAAAGTGGCGAGCAGATGTGATAATACGTGCAGCTGAGTTCTAGACAGAGATTAAAGGATCGAGGTGAGAGAGAGGAAGCCCTGTCAGAAGAAGGTTACAATAATCTAGTTGCGAGACCACCAGGGCATGGACCAGAGTCTTGGCAGTGGAGGCTGAGAGGAATGGATGGATTTTAGCAATGTTGTAAAGAGAGAATCTACAGGCCTTGGCGGTGGCCTGAATCTGGGGGATAAATGACAGAGAAGAGTCAAAGATGAAACCAAGACTGTGGGCTTGCTGAACCGGATGAATAGAAGTGCCGTCAACAGAAACAGAAAAGGAGTATTGAAGGGTGGGTTTAGGTGGGAAGATGAGAAGCTCTGTCTTAGACATATTGAGCTTCAAGCGCCGATGTCGCATCCACTGCGAGATGGCAGCCAAACAAGAGGAGACTTGCTGTTCAAGCCCTGGTGAAAGGTCAGGGGTGGAGAGATATAGCTGAGTGTCATCGGCATACAGATGATAGGAGAAACCAAAAGAACTGATGAATTTACCAAGGGATAATATGTATAGAAAGAACAAAAGGAGGACCAGGACAGAGCCCTGAGGAACTCCTACAGATAAGGGAACAGAGGAGGAAGTCTGACCACCTGTGGTCACTGCAAAAGATCTGTCTGACAAGTAAGATTTGAACCAGTTGAGAATAGAGTCAGAGAAACCGAGGTCAGAAAGTAAGTCAAGCAAGAGACAGTGATCCACAGTATCGAAGGCAGCAGATAAATCTAGAAGAATGAGGATAGAGTAGAGGCCATTTGCCTTGGCCTGCAAGAGATCATTTGAGATCTTTGTTAGAGCTGTCTCTGTAGAGTGCCTTGGGCAGAAACCAGACTGAAAAGGGTCCAGGATGGAGATGGCTTCGAGAAACTCAAGACAGCGAGAACAAACTACCCGTTCCAGAACCTTAGAGAGGAAAGGCAGAAGAGAGATCGGACGATAGCTAGACAAAGAAGATGGGTAGAGAGACGGTTTCTTCAGAACTGGGAAACGAGAGCATGTTTGAAGTCTGAAGGGAAGGAACCTGAAGAGAGAGAGAGATTAAAGATATGGAGGAGCGAGGGCAGAAAAGAAGGGGTTATAGAGATTAGAAGATGGGAGGGGATAGGATCAAGAGAACAAGTTGTAGGTTTGGAGGAATTTAGCAGTGTAGAGAGTTCATCCAGAGAAACAGGTGGAAACACAGAGAGTTTATTAGTAGAAGGTACCAGGAGATTGGTGGTAGGGGGCAAATCAGGAGGAACAATTTCAGATCGAATGGTAGTGACTTTTGTGAGGAAGTAGTTGGTGAAGTCAGTTGGGGAAAATGATGAGAAGACAGGGGGAGAGGAAGGTTTTAGCAGTGAATTGAAGCAGGAGAACAAGCGCTGTGGGCGCCTCTCATTGGCGCAGATCAAGGATGAATAGTAATTCTGTTTTGCCATAGACAAGGCGCGAGAGAAGGATAAAAGAACAAATTTGTAATGAATAAAATCGGCCCACTCCCAGGACTTTTTCCAAAGATGTTCAGCTGCTTGAGAGCAGGACCGAAGAAACCTAACTGTGGGAGAGAGCCAGGGCTGAGGCCTAGACATAGAGGAGGACGTGCGAGCAGATATAGGGGCAAAGCTGTCAAGGGTTGAAGAAAGAGTGGAGTTGAATAAAGACATTGCTGAGTCAGCAGAGTCCCCAAGATTTAGAGAAGAGAGAGAAGAATTCAAGATCTGACTGAGGTGATCGGAATTAACAGACTGAAGATTACGAAAAGTGCGTTGAACAACATGACAAGGAGGTGGGATATAAGTAAGAGTAAAAGAAATTAGATGATGATCTGACAATGGATAGTCAGATGCCAAGTAGTCGGAAATGACACACTTGGTGGCGAGAACGAGGTCAAGGCAGTGACCAGAAGAATGGGTTAGAGAGTTGGAATGAGGTTGAAGATCAAAAGAAGCTAAGAGGGAGCTAAAGCGAGATGTTGAAGGCTTCTTAGGATCATCAAGGTGGATATTAAAGTCACCTAGAATTAGAGAGGGAACTGAGTCTGAGAGAAAAAAAGGTGAGCCATGACTCAAAGTCTGAAAGGAATTGGTTAGCAGAACCAGGAGGGCGATAAATGACAGCAACCCGGAGCTGCAAAGGAGAAAAGAGTCTAACAGAATGATGCTCAAATGAAGAAAAACTACAGCTAGGGGGAATAGGAAGGGGAAGAGATGAAGAGAAATTCTTATCCCCTGGGAAACCATTTAGCAGAGCTTGGTTTCTGCTCACAAGACACAATTCTGGGTAGATACAGTAGTAAAACAGCCATTCCCTGGGCTAGTTTACAAGCTCTCTTGTACTGAGCCATGTTGGTTTGCCTAGACTAGGCTCCTCAATACGCTGCCGGCTAACTCCCTCTTGCCGCAGCAGCTATTGAGTGCTATTTTAACATCCCTATATTGACCCTCTATAATGACCCCCTATATTGACCCCCACTGCATTTATTGCAGTTAACCTAGTCATGCATTTCTCTAAAATTAACATACTATCCACATTTCCAAATTATATGATGCACACCTTCCTGTCTTTATGAAATATCCACACTCCAAATATGGGATTTTTGGGGCATCTTGTTCAGTCTGAAAAGGCCTTTTAACTTTAAAAAGGGGCATGCCTTATAATAATGGACATCTGCCAGCACTATAAAGCACCACCTTTCTGGCCCTCAAATAAGGGCCATCCCTTATAATAAGGGATACCTGGCAATCCTAAAGGGCTGCCTCTCTGCCTTTGAAAATGGAGGCGGTAGTCAAAACCACTCTATGGCCAATGAGAGGGATTTCAAGGGACCAAGGTGTGCAGCCTAAAACTAACTACAAACATAAAATGGATTAAAACAAAAACGTTCAATGACATTGGTGATTACGGTATACTCAGTGTGTGCTTCTCTGGTGAAGGCATTTTGAAGTTAAGGTGTCACTATTAAGGTGGCCTGAAACCAGTGCTAGGGAAGCCAAAATGGACAGGAGAGCAATATTGGTTGCCGGGAGGGGGGGATTACACCCCTTTTCATTCCCCCTCCTTTGGTTTTTCCTTTAAAATAGCTGAAACAGTTTTACCAAGAGCTCAGACTGCCAGATAAGGCAGCCTTTTGTGAAACCAAGCCATGCTGAAAGCCAGAGTTTTTATCTTTATTAGCATGAATCAGTCTGTTCCTTCGACAGGCTAATAGGAAGTCAGGGGACTTGACAAGATAATACCAATGTTTCTACATGGTCTGGGACTTTCCCTCCTTAGTTTTTGGAATGTGATTGATCAGAGCTAGCAAGAGCAACGGAAAAAGAGATGGCAGAAAGTTTGTTATCAGTCAGATTGATGGCTTTAAAGGCCAAAGTACGTGAAGAGCAAGTTGTTGGAAAATTCAGCATCCAGTCTAGTTCAACCTAGGCTACATCTGCACTGCTTAAATAATGCAGTTTGAAGCCACTGTCATAGTGGAATGCTATGGAATTCTGTGATTTGTAGGTTGGTGATATATTTAATCCCAGAATTCCATAGCACTGAGCCACGGTAGTTAAAGCAGTGCCAAACTGCATTATTTCTATAGTGCAGATGCAGCCCAATTTGCAACACTGGCTTTACCTAGGAACTGATTTTTTAAAGTGGTTTTGCTGTCAACTGCAAGTGTCTTATTTGCTTACAATATGTTATGGTTGTACCGGATGATTAAAAAAGAATGGTGCAGAAGTAAAGCCGTTTTTATTTGGTTTTGTGCTGTTCTTTTAAAACCACCCTGCATATTTGCACATAATAGAAATATAACAAACACACCACAAGTCTCCAGTTCTCTCTTTACTGCCCAAAAGCACTGTAATCAATGCTATTCAGAAGTAAGCCTCATTGTTATCAGTGGATCATACATCCAGGAAGTTGGATATAGGACTTTTGTTGAAAGCTTGAAACGCTGCCCTGGGCTTTTCGCCACCTGTTGTGTGGCATGTCAGACATGGGCTGCATAAAGGCAAGAAGAAACAGCAGGAAACAAAAGAGTCCTCAGTAGCTATTCTTAATAACCATATAGAATTGGAAGGTTGAATGAGAATGTGAGCTATAACTTGGAAATTCTTAGGGATCCTCTAAGTGTAGCCATAAAAGGGGATTTGCTGGCCTTAGGCAAGCCACTAAGGAGTTTATCACATGGGAGGTATCCTGTGCAGAAACGAGATTTAAAATGGGATTTAAAACCTGAAAAAACACAAGGCACGTAAAAGCGCAATTGATTTTCAGATACATTGGGGTTAATGCAACATTAAACCAGCTAGAATGTCGACAAAACGCAATTCTTTTTACTTTCAGGATTTTCTGGAAGTAAAAAGAATCACATTTTGTCTGCTTTCTAGCCGGGTTAATGTTGTGTTAATGCACTGTAACAGCTATCTCTTTTCTACTTTCTGTCTGGGTTAACCCAGACGTCATCTAATAAATTCACTTTTGCGGTTTTTTTCCACTGTTTTTACACAGGATCCCTCCCATGTGATAAAACTCCTATGTCTCTGGGTAGGCGCCAGAATACATGTATTTCCCAGGGTTCCTTGACACTGTCATGTTGTTGTGTGTGTTCAAGTCATTTCTGATTAATGTCAACTTTAAGGTGAAACTATCATTGTGTGTGTGTGTGTGTGTGTGTGTGTGTCCTGACAAGATTTGTTTGAAGGAGTTTGCCTTTGCCTTCCTCTGAAGCTGAGAGACCCAGTGGATTTCCATGGCCAAGAATATACTTGAAACTAAACAATGCTGCCTCATAGGACCATATACTCCAGGATTCACAGGATTTTATGCTTGGCATGTGAACTGACTCCACATAAAAGTACTGTGCATTTTAAAAACCTATGCTTTTGTTTGTATGGTTTTGTTTTTTTGTCTTCAGTATAATTATGATAGTCCATTTACCTGTCCTCCTTTATGCCAGGGCATCAGATGAGGAATGTACAGACTTGTATAATTCCTTCAGTAAGATAGAGGTAATAATACTGATTATTTTCACAAAGTGGAAAGATCTCTAACAAGGGCAAGGTTGGAAAGTGGAAATAAATCTGAAGTTTTATTATGGATATGTGTAATCATTCATTTTAATTAATTGATTGATTCATTTATTCATGGGAGTTAGACTGACAGTCTCCACCTTTTCTTCTTTCAGTCCAGCGAATGATTTTTCTCATAGTCTGAAGCTGAGTACAGTGTTAAACATCCGATCTACTTTTGTACAGCTTTCACAGGAAAACAGGATTATCTTAACGTGGTACAAATGTACACAAAAATTGTCCTGCACTGAGGAACTTATCACAATAGAATGACATTTGTGAGAATGATTAATGGATTACATGCATGATAAGAGAGAAAAGAAACAGCAAAATGAAACGTGCTAGAAAGATGAGAATCTGAGACAAGTTCAAACAATTCCCTATTGCCATGATGTAAAGAAATTTACGTACACAGCTTAGAAACCAGAGGTCTGCTTGTCCCTGCTATTACTGAGCACTACATTTCTAAAACAATTACAGTCAGTGTGGAAACGTATGTGCTTTAGAACAGTTTATACATAACTCCTCCTTTACAGTGTTGCCACCAAGAGACTAAACAGTGGTCTGTTCAACTGTCACTTTTTTAATTTTGTCACTTTTGTAAGTTTTTAATTGTAGTGTGTTTTTATAATAATATAATAATAATAAAATTTTATTTATATTTCCCACCTCTCCCTACGGATCGAGGCGGGATTACAGCATTTTAAAAACACAGTACAATTCAAACAACATCATAATTACATCAGGTTAAAATTAAAATCAATTAAAGTCAATATCTACATCAATCAAATGTCCATGGAGCATTCAAAGGGGCATTAAATAAGGTCAGATGGGAATGCCCGCTGGAAGAGGTCCGTCTTCAGCGCTTTTTTGAACGCTTCCAGTGTATGTAGCTGACGGATCTCTTCCGGCAGGTCATTCCATAGCTTTGGGGCCACAACGGAGAATGCAGTGCGAGATGTCGATATTAATCTTGTATGTACCTGGTTTAGTAAATTTTGTCGCTCGTTCTTAGGGTGCGGGGCGGATTATGTTGGGAGAGGCGTTCCCTCAAGTAACCTGGGCCCGAGCCATATAGAGCTTTAAAGGTAATTACCAACACTTTGTATTGCGCCCGGAAGCGAATTGGCAGCCAGTGCAAAGATTTTAAGATGAGGGTGATGTGTTCCATCCTTGACACCCCCGTTACCAATCTGGCCGCTGCATTTTGAATCATTTGAAGCTTCCGAACTTGGTACAAAGGTAGCCCCATGTAGAGTGCATTACAGAAATCTAAATGAGAGGTTATCAGTGCATGTACTATTGTTTCTAGGTCCCCCTTGCCCAAGTAGGGACATAATTGGCATATCAGCCGAAGCTGATACCAAGCACTCCTGGCAATCGCCTCCACCTGGGATATCAATTGTAGAGACGAGTCCAGGAGCACCCCCAGACTACGAACCTCGTCCTTTAGGGGAAGTGTGACCCCGTCCAGGACTGGTTGATGAATCTCCTTCCCTGGACTCGGAGAACCTATTACGAGCGCCTCCGTTTTCTCTGGATTCAATCTGAGCTTGTTTTTCCTCATCCAGCCCATTACCGAGTCAAGGCAGGCATGCAGAGGAGAGATGCCATCCTCAGTCACTGCAATAGTCGAAGACATAGAGAAATATATTTGGGTGTCATCAGTGTACTGATAACCCCACGCCCCATGTCTCCGGATGACCTCTCCCAGCGGCTTCATGTAAATGTTAAATAGCATGGGAGACAGAATGGCGCCTTGAGGGACACCAGATGTCAGCTCTCTTTTACGAGAGCTACTGTCTCCCAGTTTCACCATCTGGAACTGCCTGAGAGGTAGGAACGAAACCACTGGAGTGCAGTGCCTCCAATACCCAACTCCCTCAGGCATTCCAGAAGGATACCATGGTCGATGGTATCGAAGGCCACTGAGATGTCCAAGAGCACTAACAGGGTCACACTTCCCCCGTCCATGCCCAGAGAGAGGTCATCGACTAAGGCGACGATGGCTGTCTCAACTCCATAGCCCGTCCTGAACCCTGTTTGAAATGGGTCTAGATAATCGGCATCTTCCAAGACTACCTGGAGTTGGTGGGCAACTGCCCTCTCGATCACCTTGCCCAAGAATGGTAATAAGGAGACCGGTCTATAGTTGTCTCTTATCAGGGGGTCTAGGGAGGGTTTCTTCAATAGCGGCTTAACACTAGCCTGCTTAAGTTGTGATGGAAATTTTCCCTCCCTAAGGGACGCATTGATGACACGTTGGAGTAGTGCCACCACTGCATCCCCTCCCTGCACAGTGAGCCATGTTGGGCAGGGATCGAGGGTGCACGTTGTCCTCCTAACAGATCCAAGTAGTTTGTCTGCTTCCTCGGTACTTACAAGCTCAAAGTGATCCAGTCTAATCAAGACTACGGAGTCACTGAACACCTCTCTCATAGTTTCTGTTTCAATGTTGGCATCCAGATCAGCCCTTATCCGAGAGATTTTATCGGCAAAAAAGTCATTAAAAGCATCACAGCAGGCAATAGATGGTTCTAATAATGAGTTCTGGGTGGGAGAAGGATGTGTAAGCTCTCTAACCACCCTGAATAGCTCTGCCGGACGAGACTCTGTCGATGCAATGCGAGCAGCATAGAAAGAATTCTTTGCTGTGTCGATTGCCACTCTGTAGGAACTAAGAAGGTCTTCCAGGAGTGTCTTGTCAGATAAGCGTTGGTGTTTCCACCAACGGCGTTCTAGTTGTCTCACAGCTTGCTTCATTCTTCTTAACTCTTGGGTGTACCAAGCCTTTCTATTTCGAGCAAGATGGAGAGGACACTCAGGAGCGATGCTGTCTATGGCCCTGGTAGGCCGTTGTTCCATATTTCAACCAGGGCTTCAACAGGATCGTCGTCAGCCCCAACCATTTGACCCTCTAAGGCCTCTTGGAACTTTTTGGGTTCCATCAGCCTTCGAGGGCGGACCATCTTAATGGGTCCTCCGCCCCCGGGGGGATATAGGTGGACGCCTTCAACTCTACTTTGACCAGGAAATGGTCCGTCCATGACAGGGCAGTGATGGTAGTAACTTCTGCCCACGGAAGACCACGTTGAGTGTATTACCCGCAGAATGTGTTGGCCCCGAGACCAGTTGAGATAGGCCCATGGCTGTCATGGAATCCATGAACTCCCGAGCTGCACCTTTCAGATCTAGTGAGTTGGACTCGAAGGGGATGTTGAGGTCACCCAAGACAAGAAGTCTGGGGGACTCCAACACCAGCTCCGAGACCAACTGTGTCAGCTCGGCCAGGGAGTCTGCTAGGTTACGGGGTGGACGGTAGACCAGCAAAATCCCTATACTGTCTCTGGCCTTCAGGGTCAGGTAAATACACTCAACGTAGGTCATCTCACGGATAGGTTTCCTGGTCAAGATGACAGAGCTTTTATGAGTTAAGGCGACACCTCCCCCTCGCCCACTTCTAACCTGCTCCTGAACGGCATACCCGGTTGGGAGGGCCTTGGCCCAGGTCACACTGCTATCATCGCCCAGCCAGGTTTCAGTGATACAAGCCAGATCGGGGTTCTCATCTTCTAACAGGTCGCATATTATATGAGATTTATTTTTCACTGACCTGGCATTAAGGAGGAGCAAAGTAAGGGTCTGTGGTATGGTTGGGGTGACCCTAGGTTCTTGGGGGCTAACAGAGTAGATGGAAGATGGGATAGATATCAGACATTGATCTCATCTTCCCTGTGTTTTCTTTGATACTCTGTTAACGCCATACCTCCCATTGCCCCACACCACACTTATTGATTCTCCATTGCTGTGTGTTGTTGTTGTGTGCTCCTGACTATCCTCAATAATATCCCCTTGTCTACACATATTGTCTGCCTTGATCTCTCTGATCTGGTATAGGAGATGTTCACCCCTCATGGGGGGAAAAGATAAACAGGTCAGGTCCCTTAGTTAACAATTGATAGTTCAGGCAGTGTATGGGGAGAGATGTTCATCTAATCTACCCCTAGTGCAATAGTAATTTTTCTCCAATGTCCCACATTCCCAATTAACCTCTAACCAGAGATGTTCCGGTGCTGGCGCTATAGTCCTCCTCTGCTGCGCGGGTGAGTGCGCAGATGTTGGCTTCTGGTGGGCCCCGGCAGGCCGGCTTTTAGGGACGCTATTCCCACCAGCGACCTCGCCCCCAGAGTCCTCACTGCGGCCAAGGTGTTTCCGGCGCTGCCGCTGCCGCTTTGGTCCTCCTCTGCTGCGCGGGTGAGTGCGCGGATGTTGGCTCTTGGTGGGCCCCAGCAGGCCAGCTTTTAGGGACACCGCTCCCACCGGCGACCCCACCTCCGGAGTCCTCACCACGGCCAAGGTGTTTCTGGTGCTGACACTGGCGCCTTGGTCCTCCTCTGCTGCACGGGTGAGTGCGCGGATGTTGGTTTTTAGACTGTAAGCGCTTTGAGTCCCAATTTTGGGGTAGTAATAGGGTACAAATGATGATCATGATGATTCACCCTGTTCCAGACACTGCACCTGAATCCCATTTAGACTGAAAGGCAGAAGATAAATAAATAAATAAATCGTGAGTCTGCATATTGCTTCTTCAAACCTATCAAGATGTCCATATTCAACCTGCCTCTTAACCTTCAAAAAGCACCTTGAGATTCTCCACAAGTGTTTTTTTCAGCTTCACTTCTCTTGGCGCTCTTTGCTGTATCCTTCTCTGTGTGTATCTTTTTAAATTTTTTTTAACTACCTGTATTTTTTAAAAAAATGGCAGATTACTTTTTATTTCAGATGTCTATTCAAGTAGTCTTTATTTCATATGCATGCTACACCAGCCTAAGCTGTGAACACCTGCTATACATAAAACTCTGTATCATTCATGCCATGCTATCCATCCTCTTGTTACAGAGACCGTAAGGACACATGTAGTTCATCACAAATACTGTTGAGGTGTATGTAGAGATAAAAAAACAGCAGTCTTGGAGGTACATTAACAAAAAATATAGCTTTACTCACCGAGTTATAAAATACTTGAAGCAAAACATAGTAGAATGGCTCAGTACAAAAGAGCAAAAATAAACATAGCATAGTTTCCAGTACATCAGCATACTAACTCAGTATGAACAGCATTACCATTCCCAGCAGCATGTACCATCATGGAGAGCAAAGCCAGCCAGTATGCTCCAGCAACATGAAAAACAAGAGTACTCTCACCAGCATGGAGAGCAGTATGCTCCCAAACTCCCACCAAACTTCCAAAGCAGTTATAGTCTGCAGATTGGCTA
Source organism: Urosaurus nigricauda (assembly GCA_034509955.1). NCBI lineage: Eukaryota > Metazoa > Chordata > Lepidosauria > Squamata > Phrynosomatidae > Urosaurus > Urosaurus nigricauda. The sequence continues at coordinate 188,275,882 of JAOEGL010000003.1, read as the reverse complement.
TCATAGCCACCTGGCCAAATTGGCCAATTGCTCTCTTAACTACTAATTGCAGGCTTACCTTATCCTGGTTACATGTGCCATTTGTCACATCATCCAGTCACAACTTACTATGCTAACCTGCATATCCTGACATATACTATCAGCGTGGAGCAATGCGGCCCTCCAGGTGTTCTTGTGTTAACTCTGGCCAGTTTAGACGATAGTGAGGGATGCTGGAACTGCAAGCTGGCAACATCTGGAAGTCCCCAGTTGTTCAGCCCTAACTTCAATAAACAGAATAGCATCAAAAATTCACCAAACAGTGATACCTTTATTGGACCAACCAAAAGGCACAATATATATGTTGTAAGCTTTTAAAGCTCCACTTGCTTCTTCATCAGGTAAGGTGTTGAAAAGCATACAGGAGAAAAAAAACTGAAGATGTTAGTTACAGGCCTGCATTTTGCTGTTTTTGTTCTTAATTCAGATGGTATGGAGAGATCACTCTTGGAGGCATCTCCTCCATCTACCATGTGGCAGCTGGAGGATTCTCAAAGTCCAGGAAATTTAACATCCACTTGCAAGACAAAAAGATACTTCCTTTGCAATCCAGTATGTCTCCATCCAAATTTCACACAGAGATAAATAGGCAAGTCAGCTTAATGAAGGAAGAAAATGGGAGGAAGAATGGGGAAATAAAGACTTTGGGTTGCCCCTGAGAAAGTTGGATTGGGGCCACAGCAACCACATGCCACAGCCCTGATCTGGCTTTTTGTTGGTTCAAAAAGAAGCAGCAAAAAGCCACTCCTTTTTTTGCTGGCAAAAAGCTGGCTTTTCCGCCACCACCACAGCTTTGCGGCACTCCTGAGGCATGCAGTGCATAAAAGCTGTGCCACCAGAGCACTGAAAATCTGCCTCCCATGTGGTTGGGCAGGCGGCTTCATGCTGGCTTGGGGGCATGCGTCATCTAAACAATATGCCCCAAGCCACTGGGAAGCCATCACAAAGGGGCCATCTTTTTCAACCTTTTGTTAGGGAGTCAATGTGTAGAAAATTTCCACCATTCTTCCAAACCATCAGTTTTGAAAAAGGGTTTAAAAATAGCATACTGTAGTGGTTTGAGCATTGGACTCTGATTCTGGAAAACAGGGTTCAAATCCCTGCTTGGTTATGTAAACCCACTGGGTGAGAGTGGGCAAGTCACAATCTCTCAGCTTCGGAGGATGGCAATGGTAAACCCTTACTGAAGAAACTTGCCAAGGCCTTAGAGTTAACATAAGTCAGAAACAACTTGAAGGCACACAGGAACAACAATTCAATTGATCAGTCCACAAAAGCTAAGCAATGTATCCCTGTGTAGGCTGCTGCACTGCACCTTCTCACAATCGTTCTCTTGCTGCTTCCAAAGGAAGAGCAGTGTTACATGATGTCTGTTGGTACTCTGATCAATTTTGCTGCTGCATATTTTGCACTAGCTGTACCTTTATAGTCTAGAGGGGCTGGCTACTATAATATACTTTCCCACCTTCCCCCTGTTCTGTTTGCACTCTACATACATGAAAATCAAGCACAGGGAATCAAACTCTGGTTTTTAGAGTCATAGTCAAAACACTCAAACCATTACACCACACTGGCTCTCAACTTTACAGTATGAGAAACAAGACTTGCAAAGTCACCAATAGTTGTCATGGGATGGGGATTTGGTTGTCTGGGGAACCTCTCAGGAGCAGATTGGAAACCCAGGAGAACTAGATTTGGCACCAGAGCATGAAGTTCCCCATCTCTGGACCATGGCAAGATTATTTGTATGCCTAAGCATCCTTTGCAAGCCTATGCTGCAAATTACGACATGTTAGCACAGACAGAATAAGTATGCTAACAGCAGTGGAAATTTTCCCAAAATTTTCCAAACTGCTTTGCTTGGTCATGCAATTTTGTATTGTCTGGGTCAGCAATATGACTTGAGAAGCAAGTTCACTGGATGCACTTTCAGCTTACGCTAAATCACAGGCTTTTGTGGCAATAAAATGGTGGTGGTGTTTATTACCTTAAACCTATTGGAGGGTACTCATGTAATAAATAAACAAATTCTGAGTAGAAAGTCTGTCTGAATAGATTGCCCAATGAGATGTCCCCAACCCAAGGCAAAGAAAGCAAAACTAAGAGCCTTTCTTGAAAACTGAAGTAATGATTAACATCAGCATAATGAGGACTTCTTGTGGTTTCTCGGCATTTAGAATGCTTCACATTCTCAGAGGTATTCTGATCCATTTTATAACTTCACATTCTCAGGAATTAGCTTTACCATTATAGTTTTGGGGGTACAGGGCCTGAAACTGCTCTTAAGGCAGAGGGGCTCAACATTGTCAGAAATATTGCTGGCATTTTTCTTTTCTTTTTTCTTTTTCTTTTTTTTACAAAACAGTGAAAACACGGAGTGCATTGTATTGCATCCAGCTGAAACAAGTAGTTTTTTGTAATCTACACAATCAAAGGCTTAGCTATAATCCATAAAACACAGGCTGATTTTCTTCTGAAATTCTTTGGTGTGCTCTATTATTCAAATATGTTTGCAAAACGGTCCCTAGTGCCTCCTCATTTCCTGAACCCAGCTTTGGTATCTGGAATTTCTTGCCTCACACATGGGCGTTTATCACACTAGAGGGCAAACAGGATTTAAACAGGAATTAAACAGGAATTAAACAGGAAATGCCTTATGTTTAACATAAAGCCTTTGTTGTAGAATTATGAGTGTCACTTTGTTTGCATGGGAAATTAATGCAATGGTTCTGTGGTTACAGCAATCCCTGGTATCCCCTCTCTTAGGTACTGGCATGTATACTGAGTCTTTCCAATCTGTTTTGTTTTCCATATTTATAGACAGATTTTAGTTAGAACTAGAGTAGATTCTGTCTCTTGGTGCAGCTCTGTTGGTATGCCACTTGATCCTAGTAATTTATTTTTCCCAAGTGGTCATGTAAGTTGTTCCCCTGATGGTTGTACAGCATTCTCACTCTTGGTTTATGTTTTCCTTTGATTTCTCAGATCTTGTGGAAGAGGTTTCTCGTCCTTCTTTCTTTGCTGTCACCTTCTATTTTTCTGCATTGATTATCATTGTAATTCTCTTTGTCCTTGTACACAAGTTGCTGAACAGGTGCGTTCAGGGTTCTGATTCTATCTCTATCCCTTTTTACTTTTGCTTTTCATCTATCCTTAACTGCTTGAAGAGTTTCATCTGTCATCCACCAAGGCTTCTCTTTCCATTTGGCTTCAGACACTATCTTTTTGCATTCTTCACTGATAATGGTCCAAAACACACTGCAGAAATAATCCATTTTGAGACTGCTTTAACTGCCCTGGATCAATGCTAGGGAATTCTGGGAACTGTAGTATTGGGAGTCATTTAGTCTTCTGTGTCAGAGAGCTCTGGTGCCACAATAAACTACAGCTCCCAGGATTCCCTTGCACTGGGCCAGGGCAGTTAAAATGGTCTTAAACTGGATTATTTCAGAAATGAGTTTTGGACCAATGTCCCTGGCTTCAGTCCTTCTGGTTCCAAGTCATTTAGTCTTAATCATGCAAATCTTTTTTTTAAAACATATTCTATAAATATATTCTTAAGGTTGTATTTTGACATAATGTTTGGTTTACGAATCTCCTTTAACTTCAATTGTTGTTGTTGTTGTTGTTGTTGTTGTTATTTGATATCAGCAGTTCATGATCTTTGCCAGAATCTGCTCCTGAACTTGTTTCTGCCTCTTCTACTTCCAATTAAGTAGACTATTTGATTTCTATATTGGACATTTAGTGAAGAATCCCATTTTGCGAGACAAGTGGGATACAAATCCCAACAATCAATCAATCAATCAATCAATGTCTTCCACTGTGTTTGGGGGTGGATCCAGTGTGACATAGTGCATTGAGCCACATACTCTCAGCTTCAGAGGAAGGAAATGAACACATTTTGCCATGAAATCCCCCAGAGAAGTTCACCTTAGGGTTGCCAGAAGTTGGAAATGGCTTGAAGGCACAAAGCAACCACATTTGGGATCATTTGGTTTCCAAGGGTTTCCAAGAGGGCTCAACTGTGCAGGAATCTTGGTGGTCCAAATCCTTAGTGCCAAATCACCATGATCCAGGGGCCCATGTTGATGCATTGTTTATCAGAAGTATACAAGAAATTTCTTTTTTGGCTCCACGTGGGAGTACATTCTCAGCCCTTTAAAAGGTGGTTTCACATGCAAAACTTACTAGAGATCGACAAAGGTTGTGTAGAATTCAGTGATACTTCCTTCCAAGGAAATGGAAAATGAAGTGGATGTCTGCTTTTTATATTGAGAATAAGGCAAAGTGCAACTTTTTTACATCTGAGTAAACCTAGTGAAAGAATAGCAGAGAGCCAGTGCGGGGTAGTGGTTTGAGCACTGGACTGCAACTCTGGAGATCAGGGTTCGAGTCCCTGGAGTTGATCACACTGGGGCTGATTTTGGGCATTAAAGAGAGATTAAAGCACATTTAAAGCATCCCGCCAATGAAGCAGAAATGGAAAGTAATTGCACGAATGATTATCACATTGTGCAAATAAAGCGATATCGGAAGTGCACTGTCGTCGAAATCTTGAAAGTAAAAAGATGCATGTTAATGCTTCTTTGCAGCCACTTTTAACGGTGGGTTTGGTGCAACATTGTGTGAAATCATTTCGTACAATTATGTGATTTTTCCCAGGATAGTCATGGGATAAACTCCCAATCTCTCCTTCGTGTGATAGGAACCCACTTGGGCAAGTCACACTCTCTCAGCCTCCGAGGAAGGCAAAGGCAAACCTTCTCTGGACACATCTTGCCAAAGCAAAACTCCAGGACAGGTTCCCTTTAAGAGTCACCCTAAGTTTAAACAACAACAACAACAGGACTTGAAGGTGGACAACAACAACAACCCTAAATCAACTACTTTTGTTACACTTAATGTCTCCTGGCCCAGGCTTGAAGCTGAAGGGCCCTCCTTCTTAATCTTGAACCAGTGTGGTGTGGTGGTCCTTGGTGCCCCTCTCAACAAACTACAAATCCCACAGCCTGGTAGCCAAGGCAGTTAAAGTGGCTATAGACTGCTATCCTGCAAATCCCAGCACTGGACAAATAATAATAAATCTGAGGGAGGGAGGGAGGCTGTGTAATCCGATTCCAAGGACCTAGAAAGGAAAGGGGGCTTGGCTTCTCTTCTCTTCTTCTCTTCTCCCTCCCTCTCTGCAGCCAGTGCCTTGCCTTGACCTCCCAAACTGGCAGCCACAGACCTGGGTCCAGCTGAGGAGGAAACCTGGGAGAAGCCAAGGTAAGGGAGGCTCTCTCTCTTTGGGACCAAGCTTGGGCCTCCTTTGGAGACTGGAGCTTTTTGAAACCTCTGGCTCCCTTCAGTCAGGCAGCCACTGGAGCTGCAGAGGGAGGGACACTGGGCTGGGGAAGCCAGGGGCCTTTTCTCTGGCTCCCTTCAGGCAGGCAGGCAGCTATTCCCCCAGGGAGGCTTTTCTTGACAGAGGAGGCTCTAAGGGTTGAGCCACCAGAGTGGCAAGACTAGAGGGACCTACTAGAACAAATGGCACTGCTTGCCCCATAGGGAAACATGGAATACTTGCCCAATGTTTTTTTTTTCCCCTATGAGCAAGTATTCCCTAATGATTCTCTATGGGCAAATATTCTCTAAGGACAGGTGTTCCCCAATTATTCCCTATGGGCAAATATTCTCCAGTGATTGATTCCCTATGGGCAAGTATTCTCCAATGATTCCCTATGGGTAAAGTATTCTCCAATGATTCTCTATGGGCAAATATTCCCCATTGATTCCCTATGGGCAAATATTTTCCAATGATTCTCTATGAGCAAATATTCCCCATTGATTCCCTATGGGCAAATATTCTCCAATGATTGATTCCCTATGGGCAAGTGTTCTCCAATGTTTCCCTATGGGCAAAGTACTGTCATTTGTTTTGGTATGTCCCAAAACGGTACACCTTGCTGAGGAAGCCTGGGACACTTTTGCATTCTTCAGTCAGGCAGCTATCCCACCGGTGTGGCTTTTCTTTACAGGGGAGGCTTGTAGTGGAATTCTGCCACTAGAGCTGCAAAATGATACTTGGCTGTGGAAACCTGGGGCACTAAGACTCTCTTTTTTTTCAGTCAGGCAGCACTTCAACTGGTGTGCCTGCAGGGGAGGGGGCTGTAAGAGTGGCTAAATGGGACCCTTCACTGGGGAAGCCTGAGGCATTCTCTTGTACTCTTCATTCAGACAGCTATTCCACTGGTATGGCTTTTATTTACAGGAGAGCATTGCAGGGGTTGTGCCTCAAATGAACTGGGGCATGGACTTCCCTGTGGAAGCTTCTGGCTCCCTCCAGTCAGGCAGCTGTTCAACTGGTGCAGCAAGACAGGGGGAGGCTGTAAGAGTTGCTGAATGGGACACTTCGCTGTGGAAGCTGAGGCATTTTCTTGCACCCTTCACTCAGGCAGCTATTCAACCGGTGCGGCTACAGGGAAGGCCATAAGAGTTGTGTCTGTGGAGTTGCTAAATTAGACACTTCGCCGTGGAAGCCTCTGGCTCCCTTCAGTCAGGCAGCTATTCAACCAGTGAAGCATTTATTTTTACAAAAAAGGTCTGTGTAATGGATCTTCCCTGTAGGATTCTTTGTGACATTTGGGCCTTGAGCTCTGTAGCATATGTGTCCTTTTTTTTTCTTTTTTACAAGTCAGGCAGAAGTTCAACAGGTGCGGCTTCTCAGAAACAGGAAACATGTGGAGGGGGAAATTCATTCTCTGCTGCTGCCGCACTGCAGACCTAGTGCAGCTTGACCCCACTTTTAACTCTGCTGGAAAAATTTTGGAGTGAGGCGCTGTGATGAATGTAGGGCATCATAACAGGTGCACAGGAAAATTTGAAATACTTTACAAAACTCCACATCCCAGGATTTCATGGGATAAAACCATGGAGTTACAGTGGTATAGCTACAACTATACCACAGCTGCAGCTGTACAGTATCAGCACATCCTTAAGGATAGGCAATCCCTCTCCTTAAAGGCACTAGATCCCTTCTGAACTAGGAAGCTAAGCAGGATCAGCTCTGGCTTGTACTTGGATGTCAGGCTGCCAGTGAGCTGTAGGCTATATTTCAGCGGCATGAAATATCAGAACTACCGCTCATGATTCCTTGGCTAAGAAAACCCTGCAAAATTAATGGGGTCGCCATAAATTGACAGGTGACTTGGATGCACATATACAAAACCCCTGCTACTCAGTCTACCACTGGGTCCATCCATGCTCCAGAAACAATCTGGTTTGACATCACTTTAACTGCCATAGTGCTGTGCTGCAGAATTTTGGGTGTTGTAGTTTGTTGTGGCACAAGAGCTCTTTGACAGAGAAGGCTAAATATCTCACAAAACTACACTCCTTAGAATTCCATAGCACTGAGCCAGGGCAGTTAAAGCGGTATCAAACTGGATTAATTCTGCAGTGTAGATGCAGTCTCCATCCTCCCATTGGGCCTTCAAGCACATGGATCAATAGATGCTGCAAAAGGGAAGATCTCCAATGGAGAGGATGGGAATTTCAACATAAAAACAAAAACAAAAATGGCTTCCTTGCCTGGGTTTTGGAATAAGTGGCTAAGGTCGAAAATATGGGATGCCTCTCAGTTGACCACAGGGGGATAATGGTGCCTCTTTTCAGCTTTTGCTTAATGGAAAATGTCCACCCCTTCTTCCGGCAAAGATATTCTTGGGAAGTCGAAGCACTGAGAAGTCCCACTGATTTTTCCGACAGTATGGGCTCAAGTTCATTATTCAAAGTATGGGGCGGGGGGGAGAGCGGCATATCTTTTGTGAAATTCACTAGATCAGGTTTCCTAATTTTAGACAAACCACAAGAAGACACCTCTTTGTAAAACGGTAGCTATGGGACCTGTCACGAAAGTGTTTCCCACCCACATTGTGTAAAAGTGATGCCCAAATTGTGGTCTTCCAGGTGTTTGTACTTCAGCTCCCAGAATCCCAGACCGTTGGGCAAGATGGCTGAAGCTTCTGGGAGCTCAAGTCCAAAACACCTGGTAACCTAGAGTTTGGGAATCACATAATGAAACACATTTACAAGGTCCCTCATGATATTCTTGCAAACAAGCTAATAAAATGTGGGCTAGACAATGCGACTGTTAGGTAAATTCACAATTATTTGACTGGCTGAACCCAAAGGGTGCTCATCAATGGCTCCTCTTCATCCTGAGAGAAGTGACCAGTGGGGTGCCACAGGGTTCTGTCCTGGGCCCAGTGCTATTCAACATCTTTATCAATGACCTGGATGAAGGAATAGAAGGCATGATTATCAAATTTGAAGAGTAGCTAATACCCCAGAGGAGAGGATCAAATTCAAAATGACCTTAATAGATTAGAATGCTGAAAACTAACAAAATGAATTTAGAAGAAATGGAAGGTACAGTGTGCCTGCATCATATGCGGGCATGCTGAAATGGAAGGTACAGTGCGCCCGCACCATATGTGGGCATGCCATATGTGGCTTTAACCTTATATGGAAGTCAAGCCCCAGAAGCACAGGAATGCGTGGCCATTGTTTTAAATGGGTTTTGAACATACACATTTTTTTCCTTTATCTGTGTGTGGTGGTGGGGGGGGGGTATGGAACAGATCTCCAGTGTATGGAAAGGGTCCACTGTACTACACACACAGGGTTGACAACAGTATGTGCAAATCTGGGAGTCTTAATAGAATCAACAGTGTGATGCATCAGCTAAAAAGGCTAATGCGATTCTAGGCCGCCTCAATAGAATAATAATAATACAGTAATAATAATATAGTATCTAGATTGAGAGAAGTAATAGTAACACTGTTCTGCTTTGGTCAGACTTCTGCTTTGGTCATAAAAAAATTATGACCATAGATGATTTACTTGAAAATGAATAATGATTTTTTAAAATATCTTGGCTCAGTAAGAGTCAAAATGGAGAGTGTAATCAAGAAATCAGAAGAGTAGGACTTGGAAGGAATTATAAAGGATTTAGATAACATCCACAAGTGTAAAGAGGTATCATTGAATACCAAACTCTGGATCATTCATGCCTCAGTATTTCTGATTCCTGTGTGTGTGGTCGTGAAAACTGGAGAAGTGAAAAAAGTTGACAGGAAGAGGCTCAACTTCTGTTGAAATGTGTTGCTGGAAGAGAGTTATACAGACCCGGTGGAGTTAAAAAGAAAAAGACAAGAAAATGGGTCCAACATTAAGCCTGAACTCTTTCTAAAAAACAAAATAACTGAATGGAGGCTATTGTACTTTGGATGTATCATGAGATGACATGACTCATTAGAAAAAATACAGTTGGCCCTCCATATTTGTAGCTTTGACTTTTACAGATTTGATTATTTGTGGTTTTGATTAATATATTCTCCCTAGGAATCTCTAAGTCCTCCAGCACAATGCTGCATGAAGTTGACCACAGAGTTATGCTGGAGAGCCTAGAAGTTCCTAGGGAAAACACCTCTCTAGGCATTTATAGGCCCTCCAGCATGATTCTATGATCAACTTCTGGCAGATGTTGACCATAGAGTTGCACTAGAGGACCTAGAGATTCCTAAAGAGGTGTTCTCTTATGCAAAAAGAATAGTGTTTTTATTATTTGCAGTTTTTTCACATTCACAGGGGTCCTTCACCGCTAACCCCAGCAAATGCAAAGGGACCACTGTACTAATGCTTGGCAAAGTGGGAGAGAGAAGGGACTCTTTCAGACGTGGGAAATTGGAAGTATAATCCAAGGGCAATCCAAACGCAATCCTAGGGTTTCACGTTATTGTGAATTAATTCTTCTCACGCAAATTCGGGCAAAAGGGAAGTCACTCCGAATGCAATCATGGGTTTAACATTATTGCGAATTTAAGCTTCTCACGTGATTTCGGGCAAGGGGGGGTTATTTTCGGGTAATGGGAAGTAATTCCAAATGCCTTCCGAACGGAGCAGGGGTTCAGGTAAATTCGCTAAACAAGCGAATTTACATGAATCCGCATTGGCTCCATTCGGAATTGGGAGAAATTCCTCCCGTTTGAAAGAGTCCAAGGAAAGGAGGAAGAAGATCGCATTAAAAGTTAATGGACTCAACCAGGGATGCCATGGCCCTGAATTTGCAAGATCTGAGCAGGGCTGGTGATGATAGGGTGACATGGAAGTCTTTCATTCATATGGTAACAGTAAGGGAAAGCTGACTTGACAACAATTAACAAAAACAACAACAGTTTTAAGGGATTGTTTGAGGCCTGTCATAATGCTGGGGTCTGGCGGGCTTCACAAGGTGTAGAATTCCAAAAGGGGGCACTTGGTAGAAGTCTTGGCTTTATGGCTGCATCTACACTGCAGAAAGAATCTGGTTTGACCCCACTGCACTTTCTGCAGTGTGGATACAGCCTATGCCAGACAACAGGTGGAGCGCAAAAGTAGTCTCTAATGCTGATTCCAGATTGTGAGGAGATCAGTATTGATGAAGTATGGATGAAGGCAATTCTTCAGATAACTTGGGATATGTCCATACTACGGAAATAATTCAAGTTGACACCACTTGAACTGCCTCCCACTCAATGTTAGGGAATTCTGAGAACTGTAGTTTTGTGAGACATTTATTCTTCTCTACCAAAGAACTCTGGTGCCACAACAAATGATAATTCTGAGATTTCCCAGCATGGAGCCATGGCAATTAAAGTGGTGTCAACTTGGATCATTTCTGTAGTGTGAATACAGCCTTGGATGCAAATAATTCAGGGTAGGAACAAGAATCATATAGTCTCAGGCTGCTTCTGACTCTTGTTCCTTGCCCACAACAAATCCCCAGAAAAGAGAGTTGCTGCTCCTGCTGTAATCTACTTTTACATAAGGTTCAGATTCCACATGAAATCTTTAAAAACCTTTCCAAGAAGCATATGTTGCTTTGGGGAAAGTGTGACAGGGGAAGCTCTCCCACTGATCACCCTTCTTCCTCTCATTTGAGTCATTCAGTTTGTTAGGGCAAACTTCAAAGTGGAAGACAGCAGGAAAGGATGAAGGCCTGCTGTTCTTATTTCAAGAAATGCATAGGAAAAGTGTAATGGTTTTCTGAATTCCTTTCCACACAGGTCTGAAGCAAGCTTTTCCACTCTAGAGCCATAGCCAGGCTGCAGAATAATCAGGTCAGAAGTAGCTAGTTAGAACTAATCACAAGCAACTAGTTGTTCCCTATAATATGGGCATTGCATTATAATTGGAGCCTGACAATAAAGAAAATCACTTTCTTTAAAATCAGCAGTAATAGAACACGTTATGAACCGTCCTGGGTATAAAATGCTGTTTGAAACCACTGACATTCTGGACCATGCCAACAACAATCAGGTCAGAATGCACAGGGAAGCCATTGAAATCCATAAACATCTGGACAACTTCAACAGGAAATAAGAAACTCTTAGAGTAAATAAAGTTTGGCTACCAGTCATTCAGAACATCAAAATCAAGACCCAGCAAATGCAAATGAAAACCATCCAGGGTGAGGGGGATTCCGAGAAGACAATGGATCAGTAAGTAAATAGACACCCTGAGGCCTTGCCATTCAACAGCAGAACAATACACAGATTAACATGCAAATCATTTCCTGGCAACCAACAGTATATATCCCACCCTCTTACATAGCAGCAGTCTCTGAAGATGCCAGCCACAGCTGCTGGCAAAATGTCAGGAATAAACTCTTTTAGAACACGGTCTCATAGCCTGAAAACTCCACCAAACTATGGATGCCAGCCCTGAAAGCCTTTGACTTCACATATTAACTACTGTATTAACTACTGTAGTTAGCTGGAGAATCAGTGTGGTATAGTGGTTTAAGTGTTGGACTATGATTTTGAGACCAGGATTTGAATTCTACCTTAGCCGTGTAAACTCATTGGGTGACTTTGGGCTCTGCGTACTCTCTCAGCCTCAGAGGATGGCAATGGCAATGGCAAATTACTTCTGAAGAAACTTGCCAAGAAAATCCATGATAGATTTACCTTAAGGATAGGGTCACCATAAAGTTCGAAATTACTTGAAGGCACACAACAACAACAACAACAACCAAGTTAGTTATTTGTTATGCAGAGCCATCGTTGTGTAGTGATTTGAACATTTGACTGCAACTGTGGAGATCAGTGTTCAGTTCACCATATGGCCATGGAAACCTACTGGGTTATCTTGGATGAGCGACATACTGTCAGCCTAGAAAACCCCATGAAAGGATCTCCATAAGTCAGAAGACAACTTGAAGGCACACAGCAACAATTGGAATAGATGTGATTAACCAGCTGATTTAAGCCATAATTCCAAGATCCTTCCCCAAAGTAGCTGGTTACTACGATTGTTCCATATTTTTAAAAGTAACTTTTTACTTTTCCATTTCTCAAAACCAATTAAAATAAAACACCATCTGAATGATACAATCAATTGACCTGGAGTACAGATCATAACTCTTCTATGATGGACCTTGTCCTTTTCTCAGAGCTCACAACAGTGCAAAACACAGCACAAACAAGCACTTGAATTGTGTGATCTTCTTCCACAATTCCATTCCACTCCACTCCACTCTTGTAAATATAAAAATAGTTGCAGTATCAACAGAAGAATTAAGGTGATGGAGGAGGGAAGTTGTTCAAAAAAATCTTGAACAGTAGGATGGATTAATAGGCAGGAGAAGCAAAGGCCTGATGCAATAACTGTTGAAACAGGTGAATTTATTTCAAGTTGGATAGAGTGAACATTTTGACAGAGATTGAAGTGAATGGAGATACAGCAAGAGCACCAGCCTTAAAGAAACTTGCATATTTCATAGGGCTTTGGGTTTGCTTCATTATCAGAATTCATTTATGGACCACTCTTATCCAATTTGTATTCATTTAATTGATGCTTCCACTACTGGTATTAACCTTTAAAGACCCGAATGGCCTAAAAGTCTTATTACTGAAAGGATTGTTTCCTCTTGTATACACCTTCCTGGACTATGACTCTGGAGACCACATTTCAATTTCCAGCTAAGCCATGTGCACCCACTGGGCGACCTTGGACAAGTCACATTCTCTGATCCTCAGAGGATAGCAATGGCAAGCCCCCTTTGAAGAAACTTGCCAAGAAACCCCTATTGTATTGTAGGGTTGCCATAACTTAAAAATGACTTGAAACTACATAAAACGATAACAACACCTTGAATCCTAAGATCGTATCCTGATGCAAACAGAAAGAGTTTGGTGGCCACTAGCTTCTTCACTGATGCCACCCCATTTGTGAGGTATGTCAACACATGCATTGTAACCATTTCAGCACCAGATAAAGATAATTTTACTTCCCCAGATTTTAAATTTTTTAAAATGTGCTTTAATTCTATTTAGACTTTTGGGAACTATTGTTGCCAGCTTCATTCCAATGCTATTTTAAACTTGTTTTTAATCTTCTTTAAATATATATATGGCATTACATTTATCTACGCTACCCAGAGAACATTTTCCTAATAGACAGTATAAAAGTGTTATTTGTAAATATAAATACAGTCAGCCTTCTTTATCCACAGATTCTGTCTCCATGGATTCAACCATCCATTAGTTGAAAATATTTTTAATATGTAGGGCCAAGCTTGAGACTGAGGGATAACCCCTTATTATATCATGAAGGGGTCAGGTCCTGGGAAAGTTACTAAAGGCAGACCTGGTGGTGATCCAATAAACATCAACACAGCTACGCACAGTATGCCATTCAGATAAAAACACCAAGTCTAGCAAAGGTGGAAAATACACATATACACACCACCATCATGCTGCTGCCAACATCAGTACACTTTTGAAGGCAGTGCTCTCACCCTGAGACTCTTCCCCTTCAGTCTAAGGACTGGAAAATAGGGGTCAAACCTGAGGTTTAGCATCTTTAATTCCTGTGAATTGTGCCTTGTTACATTTTTTTAGCAAAAAGATGGTGATGAATTCATTGCTCAAGATGTAGAGTTAATAATGAAATGCTTCAGAAGGAACTGGTTGAAGTGAGTTTGCTTGAATGGAGGCTTTGAATACAGTGATTTTATTGTATTAATAAGCAGGCTGAAGCAGCCACCTTCAGCTCCTAGTCCTGTGGCTGTTCCCTGCCGAGCCCAAGAAGGAACATTCCCTTTAATGCTGGCAAATTACTAGGACAACAAGAAACTTAATGAAGGGTGGCAGGATTAAGGATTGCTCTAAAAGTCATTATGCCTTTTTTGGTAGGTAACACCATTATTTCTATAATCCATTTTCATTGCTACAATTTATTTTGTCAACTAAAATCGAAGATCTGCTTCACAACGTTTATCCAGCCACAATTATTTTTACTATGACTGTATGTGGTCCACTTTCCCCTTCTTGTGGTATTTATGAGAGCTGATGCAAGGCCATAGTTGTGTGTGTGTGTGTTCGTATGGGTCTTTTTAAACATGTAGCTCAGCCATTAACAAGTTAACCCTCATGCACCCAAGACAGAATAATTTCATCACTCAGAGTCATGTTTTGTTGCAGAATCCACAGAGAGTTGGACTTGTCCAATGCAGACATTTATCTCCATACTTACAAGTAATGACTCCAAATTTCAGTCACTTACCATACAAAGGTATTCCCCATCCTCCAAAAACCACTTGGGACAAGGAAGGTCCTAACAAATCATATTCTAGTTGGAGTGCTTTCTCCTCCTTAGTGTAATGTATTCAAACATGTGTCAAAAGTCATGATGTAGCAAGGAGGGCAGTTATGTGCTCCAGTTGTTAATGTGTGTGTGTGAATATATGTGCCTTCAAGCCGCCTGTTGAATTATGGTGACACCATGAATTTTCACAATTTTCTTAGGGAAGGAATACTCAGAGTTGTTTTTTTTTACCAATTCCATCCTCTGAAATATAACCTACAGCACATGATATTCATTGACAGTCTCTCATCCAAGTACAACCAGGGCTGACTCTGCTTAGCTTCCAAGATCAGATGGGATCTGGTGTCTGTAGGGTATTAGACCTTTGACAGTTCTTAATAGCTTGTCCCATTTGGAGGAATCAGAAATGTCTACAATGAGGGCATATTGGAATTAACTGTGCCAGGAAACCTCCTGCGATGGAAGGTGTATGTATATGCATATGCACTTTTAAATCGCCTGTTGATTTATGGTGACTCCATGAATTTCATGAGGTGTATACATTTTATTTTATCAATTTTTATTTTATTTCTATTTCACCATCTGTTAGTATTTCAGTGGAGCACACTTGATTCTGCATACACAAATACTCAGATGACACAGAGCATGTTTGTATGTGCAAGGGCCTTCAGGTCACCTGTCGACTTATGACGACCCCATGAATTTCATGTGGTTTTCTTAGGCAAGGAATATTCAGAGATGGTTTTGTCAGACTTCTTCCATTAAGGGAAATATGTATACACGTGACACATACAATAATGAATGGGAAGTTCTCACCTGCATTATTTCTGTACGCAAGAAGTGTGTGGGAAAGTGAAGGAGAAAGCCAGCTTTGGTCGCAAGCATTGTTTTAATTAGCATTGCATGTTGCTGTGGTCATGAGACAGTGGCAAGGATCCAAAATTATTATTTTTTTCTTTTGTGGTTGAATAAATAACAGAACAAAGTCAAGAGCTTTTGCCTTGAGCCATTTTGCCTGGCTCTTTGCTTTACTGCTGAGGGTTCTTTTAAACCTCCTCTCTTGCCATAGGCTGCATCCACACTGCAGAAAGAATCTTGTTTGACACCACTTTAACTGCCATAGCTTTCTAATATTCATGATGTCCCACCTGGTTTTCATTCAAAGGTGATCTAAATATACTTGTTTTCCAAGAAGACACTGTTTGTCACAACTAATTTTTGTACAACTTGCCTCCTCTTGCTTGTCCTCATGGAAAGAGCCTTTGTTTGAGATTATTGTTCTCCAGTCTGTCAATGAAGAATGGCTTGGTAAAGAATGGTTAAGTCCTCCAATGAAGTTTGAGGAGCTTAATTAACTTATTTTTATTTATTATTTCATTTCTATGCTGCCTTTCTCCCAGGAAGGGACCCAAGGTGGCTGACAGATCAAAACTTCTCAAAACTTCACAGTAAAAATGTAAAAACTATTAAGATCATCATGTAAAAACAATATAAAATAAACATAAAAGCATACAAAAGTAAAAAATAATAATAACACACACCCTTCCTAAACCACTCTGTCATGATTTTTAAAAAGCTTGCCTGAATAAAAACGTTTTTACTTGCCGGCGAATTTTGTACAACAGGATAAAATAAAATGATACTGAATTGTTGTTCACAATGAAGGATGAATTGCCTAGCAATGTATTAACTGTGCCCACCTTCTCTCAAGGTGTTGAGAAGTTTCAAGGGCAGCCATTATCCAGACCTTGGAAGCAAGTCACTGGAAGCCCATTGACATGAGTACATCTCTCCAACATTGGTTGTTTCTCCAAATTAAAAGTGTAGGCACACTTTGGACACTCATGTAGAGAGACTGATTGTGTAAATTTAATTGTGTGTATCCTGCTCCCTCCTCCAGAGCAGTCCTTGAACTATTAAAAGAAAGCAGTCATGTCCCCCCCCCCCCCCAGTCTTCTCCTCACCAAGTTGAATACACTCAGCTCCTGCAACTTTTCCTCACATGTTTTGTTCTCTACACCTCGTATCATTCTGGTTGCTCGTTTCTGAACCTGCTCCGACTTGTCTACATCATTCTTAAAATGAGTTGCCTAGAGTTGGATATTGAGAGCCAGGTTAGTGTAATGGCTTGAGTGCTGGATGATGACTCTGGATACCAGGGTTCAAATCTCAGCTCAGCCATCTAGACACACGGAGGAGTTTATCACACGGGAGGAATTTCTCTCAATTTCGAAAGAAATAAAAGTGGGACCAGTTCGGAAATGAGTGAATTCGCTAGTTCGGCTAATTTACGTGATTGCGTATTGATGCTGCATCGCATTTGGAATGACTTCCCATTGCCTGAAATTGTCTGAAATTGCGTGTGATAGTTTTTCACACAATAACATGAAACCCCACGATTGCGTTTGGAAGGACTTCCCATTGCCCGAAAATGCATGTGGTAGTCTCAGTCTCAAGCAATAACGTGAAACCCCATGATTGTGTTCGGGCTGCCATTGGATGATGCTTCCAATTTCTGTCATCTGATAAACTCCTGGGTGATCTTGGGCAAGCCACACTCTCTCAGTCTCAGAAGATGGCATTGCCAAACTGAAGAAACTCGCTAAGAAAGCCCCATGATAGGTTCCCTATAGGATCGCCATAAGTAGGAAATGACTCATCATGTTCTGGGGATGACAACGCAACTTGACAGTACAACAGAACCTGGTGAAGTTTCATGACAAGCACACTGATTGGCATTTTTGGGGCACATGTTAATTGTGCTTAACTCTTTGTAAATGAAAAAGACTGCTCAGAGAGAGAGAGAGAGAGAGAGAGAGAGACCGCTTTATCACACTAGGGGGCAAACAGGATTTAAACGAGAGTTAAACGAGAGTTAAACAGGAAATGCCTATGATAAACGTCAGGCATTTCCTGTTTAACTCTCATTTAATTCTCGTTTAAATCCTGTTTGCCCCCTAGTGTGATAAAGCAGTCTAGAGAGAAGGTTATACATCCCAGCTGAGCAGCGCAAACACCTGTGGCCCAGAATGGAAAACTCAGCTAGAAAAGTTGGCTGGGGAATGGAGGTAGGGTTCAAAACACACTACAGAAATAATCCAGTTTCAGACCACTTTAAATGCCTTGGCTCAGTGCTAGGGAATCCTGGGAATTGTAGTTTATTGTAGCACCAGAGCTTTCTGACAGACAGGGCTAAATGTCTCACAAAACTACAATTCCCAGAATTCCCTATTATTGAGCCAGGGCAGTTAAAGCAGTCTAAAACTGGATTATTTCTGCAGTGTGTTTTGGACACTAGGCTGGACTTTGCTAACAGACTGGATATGGTACCTTTAGGGTATTTATTTAGGCCTGACTCCAACTGAGCCGAACTGCTGAAATTACTTAAAGGAGTCATTCTCATATACATACATACATACATATATATAATTTGCTTTTCCTAGGGTAAAAAGAGGAATCCGAAAAATAATTGCTTGTATCACTATATAGCAGACACCAAGAAATACAAAATAAAAGAATTCCCTGCAAGGAAAACAGGATTTAGGGGAAAGGAAGAGTCAGTGAAATTATTTCTATTTAGCTGGGATTTTGCAAACTGGCCTGTGGCTGAGCTGTGTGTTTGGCACAAGAACAAAGTTGCACAACAGAAACATCCTTGTGCATCCCAGCAAGGGCTTCGTTCCTGCAAGAGTAAACAATATGTCCTTGGATAACATTTTAAAATCTTGTGCTGCTTGGCACAAACTTCATTAGATCTAGAAAAAAAGTGTTCCAGGTTGCTTCCTGTCCAGCCCTATACCTGTCTGCTCAGAAATAAGCCCCGCTGAATTCAATGGAACTTATTCCCAAATGTGTGTGCCTAAGATTATGGCCTTATGGATCTATTTATGGAAGATAGGAAGTAAATTAGATTTGGGGAACAATTTCATAGGAAGGATTTGGGAGATATGGTTGGGAAAAGAATATGAACTTAAAGATCCATCTAGTATTCCACAAGTGTATCACTTGAGTTTCCTTCTTGGGGAAAAGATGAGATAAACCACCACAGCAACACACTCTTGTTACTGAGTTACATTTATAGGTTTCATGTCCTGTATATTATTTTGTGCTATAGTAACACATTTTAAATCTTACCATAATTTCTTCTTAATTTTAAATGTTTAGAAGGGATGATGTTTAATTTGAATGTTATCCCTCATTTGATCATTTAGCTTTTATTTGAGATGTTGATGAAGTGTCTAAATATTCTTTTGCAAACAATGCGGCACATTCTGGGGAAAATAGAATAAAATGCATTTGATCTTCAAAGGATGTCATCATGCAAATGTCTTCTGGTCTCTCCATTTTTTATACAAAAAAAACTTTCACCCTTATTTTCTGCCAAAAGGAAAGAATAGAGGCAATTTCCAAAGAGAAAACTTTCTCATGGGAAACATACCCCACAGACCTTTGGGGAAACTGACTTGTATCAGTTTTATCTATTTTTCTTAAGGGAATATAAAACATGACATAAATATTTTTATCCTCTGACTGGATAGTCCAATAAAATACTTTCCAAACATGATCCAGTTCAGATGATTTGGACTAGGTTTCCATGGCTGAGCAGAGAATCGAACCCTGGTCTCCAGAATCACAATCCTACGCTCAAGCCACTATGCCACGCTGGCTCTCATTTAAAGTTGACTTATATATAAATATGAACAATATTTAATCAAGCTTGAAGAGGGAATTTCTTTTTTAAAAGGTAAAAGGGGAATTAATTTTTTTAAATTTAAAAGAGTTTCAACAAATTTCAAGAGGGGGTTATTTGAAAATGAGAGAAGAAGCGTTAACAAATCTAACAAATTTAATTAATATATAATGACTTGTTTAATTAAGTTAAAATCTATTTTACATATGTATAGTTATTCTGTATGTATTTGGAACTTTAAAACAACAGAAGCAAAGTGTGGTCCTTGAGCACTAGGACTACAAGCACTGTGTCCTGCCCTATGGCACTATCGACAGCTTTTACCATTAAAAGCTATTTAACCCTTGTGTTAAACAAAACAGTGATGGGGTCACTCCGCACTGGGTTCATGCTACAAATCACTGGAGTCTCTAAAACAGCAAATGAGATGGGTGTAACAACTATTTCTCCAATTTGGTTTCTGCCTACAGCTGCCAAATTGTTTAGGTAAATTAGTTCTTCCTAAAGGGATGTTTGACAGTAGAATGGGCGGTAACCAGACAAATCAAATATTTATCCATCGAGATTCTTTTTGTTATTTGGATATTATGCTCTTCTCTGTTGCTTTAAATAGCCGGTCTGTCATCAAACACACTGAGGGTTCCACAATAGGGAATTATCCCATTATCAGTCAGGCCCACATCCTATCCATCAGATCAAAATGAATGCTGATGGATTGTTGGCTCAGATTTGTTGCATGTAGTCCATTTTCTAAATTGGTTTTACATCTGGACATGGAGACTGTAGACATGTCAGGGATATTGTAGTGAACCTTGAATTCACTATATGAACTTTCCTGAGTCTACAGATTTTCAGAGGAGGGCTTTCACATTGTCTCACTATTGTTATGGGTCCCACTGGTGAGGACACAGGAGAAGGCCTTTTTGGTGATTGTTCCCAGGCTGTAGAATTCTCTCTCTTGAGAGGTTACGCTGCACCTCCACTCTTTTCCACCAGAACAACATAGATTAAAGAAAAATACAGCTAATGCCAACCATAATACATTTTTTTAAAAAAAGAAGAACAATTAAGCTATCATTTGGAAAGCCAGTGTGGCATCATGGTCAGAGTTGGATAGCAACTCTGGAGATCAGGGTTTGATTCCCAGCTCAGCCATAAAACCCGCTGGGTGACCTTGGTCATGTCACTTGCTCTCAGCCCCAGGGAAAGGTAATGGCAAACCTCCTCTGAACAAATTGTGCCAAGACAACCCTATGATAGGTTCGCCTTGTTGTTGTGTGCCTTCAAGTCATTTCCGACTTATGGCAACCCTGTGTTGAAGATATCATGGGGATCTCTTGAAAAGGTTCTTCAGAGGGTTTTTCCCCATTGCCAGCCTCTGAGACTTAGAGAGTATGACTTCCCCAAATTCACCCAGTGGGTTTTTAAGGCCAAGCAGGGATTTGAACCCTGATCTTCAGAGTCTTAGTCCAACACTCAAACTACTACACCAAGCTGGCTCTCTAAATGACAGCTTAATTGTTCTTATCTGATTTAGGGTCTCCATAAGTCAGAAATAACTTGAAGGCATACAACAATAACAACTAAAAACAGCACTCAGTTAAAAAAAAACACAATCTACTTTAACACATTTAAAGCAAACAAAAAAGGAAAAAAGTGCAGCACACTCTTTTAAGAAATAAACAAAAACAAAATAAAACTTCTACATCAACCAGGACCAAAGAATTATCCACATAAAGATGGGATACCATTTAGGATTCTTAAGCATAATGCATATTTGTTGAAAAGAAATTGATTTTCCAGGTCTGTAGTACAACTTTATTTCAAGACAAAGGAGTTTATCACATGGGAGTAATTCCTCTCAATTTTGAAAGAAATGGAAGTGAGGCCAGTTTGGAATTGAGTAAATTCACTAGTTCAGCTAATTTACTTGATTGAGTATTGGCACTGCATTGCGTTCAGAATTGCCCAAAATTGCCTACCAGTGCCCAAAATTGTGTGTGATAGTTTCTCACGCAATCACGCGAAACCCCGTGATTGCATTCGGAAAGACTTCACTTTGCCCGAAAATGTGTGTGATCAGCTTTCATGCAATCACACGAAACCCCATGATTGCGTTCAGATTGCCATTGGATTATGCTTCCAATTCCCTTCATGTGATAAACTCCAAACACTGTACAGTTTGTTGGTTGTTGGGTTTTTTTGCATGATTGTCACACATTTCCAAATCTAAACAAATAAAAACAGGAATAAGCTACCAAGTGAATGAGCCTTTTTGCAGTGTGTTGTTGGCATTTAGCAATCCTGTGACCTTCCCCCCTCCACCCCTCCCATCATCCATAGCATAGCATAGCATAGCATAGCATAATACCATACTTGGTTTATTAGGTTGTGCTGACAGATGTGGAATAGCGAGCAGGCAAAAGGCAATCTAGCAGTTACTTGGTTGGACTTTGGATGGAGAGACTTGAGATTGTGTGAGAAAGGGCAAGGGTGGCAAACACTGTGTCCCCAAATGGCATAAGGCCTTCAGGTCATCATTTTCCAACAGTTTTTTCTCTCGCACAGGGGAGAAACACTTTATGCTAAAATCAATTTCTAGCAGTTTTTCTCCTCTTCTGGGGACCCCTTCACAATTCTAGCACTATGATTCCACTTTTAACTGCCATGGCTCTAGCCTATGGAATCGAGTAGCCAAAGATCTTAAATGTCAATTCAATTCCATACAACCTCAAAATACTTTTCAATATAGCAAGGATGTTTTCCTGTATGCTGTTATGTGCCTTCAAACTGACTCTGACTCATAACCTTTGAACTATGTGATTATGACATTTTTGCTCCCCCCCCCCCCCAAATGTCTAGGATGTCAACTTTTGGGCCAGATGCTACTCTGCAGAGGAAACATATTTGCCTTTGGGTTACTTTTATGGAGTACAGGTCCCAGAATCCCCCACCCTGTAGTTGGTCAATCATTAGTGTAGAATCAAAGTGACATTTATTGACACACGAAGATTTTTAAATAGCGTTTGGTGTTCTTTCAAAAATTGCTCCAGTTCAAAATGTAAAACACTTGGCTAGAAAGTGAGATTGCTAAGCAAGTGACAGACCATCAGCACATGTATATCTTTTCCATATTGATTATAGCCAGTAGTGCAGCTTGCCAGGATGATTGAAATCCATGCAATGATTCATTCTTGGTTTATGAAAGTCACCGTTAGTTGACTGTTTGGGGAACACATTGAGAGGACATTCCTTTTGTCTGCAATGGGAGCTCAAAAAGAAGATGTTTTTAAAAAGCATAAGTCAATAAAGAAATGGACTTCATAGAAAAACAATTAGGTAAATAAATTATTCAACCCTAAATTACCCATTGAACCCAGAGAATGTGCTGAGCTGCACTACTCATTCCAGTTATCTTTTAACTCATGGAATGTGATCATTAAAAGCTGGGGGAACCATTAGATGTGTGAGAAGATCAAAGTTTCATGTTTTTTATTTTGTTTTTATCTGGTTGTTTCTGGTAGAAAAATAGAAAACATGTTCCTTTGATTGCCACATATTGAATCCTTTGCACTGTTATTAAAGCACATTCCAATCCCAGTGAATACAGTGATACATTGTAGGCACTGAAGGTTTAGTAATGCACCATCTAAGAATGTGTAACTGTGTAGATGCAATCCTCTTAGATCCAAAACACACTGCAGAAATAATCCAATTTGAGACCACTTTAACTACCCTGGCTCTAGGAAATACTCAGCTCTAGGCTGAGAAATGTAGTTTATTGTGGCACCAGAGCTCTCTGACGGAGAATGCTAAATGTCTCACAGACCTACAGTTCCCAGAACTCCCTAGCATTGAGCTAAGGCAGTTAGAGCAGTCTCAAACTGGATTATTTCTGCAGTGTGTTTTGGACCTTAGTTCCAACTAGAGTAGACCCATGGGTGGAGAGTCAATACATAGATAAATCCAGTTGATTTAATGTCTTTATGAAGTTGGTACGTTCATTGCTTTATTTCTTTAACAGAAACACTGGTACCAGAGGTGTGGAAGTAACATGGAAAGAATGGGGGTAGATTCCTATACCACAAAAAGAAGAGCAGTTCAACATATTTGACCAAACATTTTACTCAAAACTAACATGAGAAATGACACAACCAAGGCCAGGCAAACCATTTTGAATCTTCTAGTAATCACTTGAAATCTTCTTCCAAAATGATGATATTTTTTCTTTCAACAGCCTCTACTTTTCTTGTGATTTCCATTTTGGTGGTGAAATGTAGAACTTATAGATTTTTCAATTTGCCAGGGTGAACTCTAGGGGCAACTGTCTTGCTACAGGAGGATCACCTGTAGTACAACCCTATTCTTTCCGAGGCCAAGCTTTATTGCATTGTTTATTGCAGACATGCTGCTGCTATAGCAGACATGCTGCTGTTTATAGCAGACACTTTGCTGCCCCAGCCCTAGCCCCAGTCCCAGTCCCAGTCCCAGTCCACTTTCTCTTGTCTTCTGTCTAGCTGGAACTTTTCTGTTTGTTTTTAAAACTGGAATTGAGAAGATGGTGAGGGAGGGTTCAAGAAATAGTTCTGTATTTCTTGAACCTTCCCTCACCATATTCTCAATACCAGTTTTGAAAACAACCAGACAAATAGAAAAGTTCCAGCTAGGTAGAAGACAAGAGAAAGTGGGCTGGGGTTGGGGCTGAGGTAGGCTCCTGTCATAATACTTTGTAAAAAAAAAAGCTTCTTTGTCAGAGCCTTTGTTAACTGCCTGTATTTTGTTCATGGCCCAGCATAATAATAAACTGAACAATGGACAATTTGCTATTCTTTATTGGAAAAGTTTCCGAAGAGGAACTATTTTATTCAGTACTCTCTTTGACTTTATCTTTAGAATGGACGTCAAATCCAACTTCAACAGAACTTTACATTTCACAATAGATTCCTATTATAATTAACACATCAAAAAGGAATATGTTATTGTGTGCCTTGAAGTCCTTTCCAACCTATTGTGACCTAATTTGAACCTATCAGATGGTTTTCTTGGCAAGGTTTGTCCAGAGGAGGTTTGCCCTTCCTCCCTCTGGGGCTGAGACAATATGACTAGCCCAAAGCTATTCAACAGGTTTTCATGGCTGAGTGGGGATTTGAACTCGTAGTCCAACATGCAAACATCTATACCACACTTGCTAAAGGCAAGGAATAGAGATGATTTGCCATTGCTCTCCTTTGAAATATAGCTTTTAGCACCTGGTATTTCTTGGTACCTCCTATCCAAGTACAGGCTAAGTATCCAGGCCTGACCCTACTAAGCTTCCATGATCAGCGAATGACAATACTTGTGCATTATACACCTAGAAAGATGTGAAGTGTTCACTCTGGATGCTAGACAGGAAGAGATGATAGAAACTTGTGGCTCTCTATCATATCTGAAGCCTGCCTGTGACAGAACATGTAGTACCAAAGTGTGTTTACCTCTTTTAAAGGAACTGACCTGTACTACAAGGGTATGTGTTTGCTAAATTGTGCACAACTTAAAATAGCTGCTTTGTCTTGGAATTGGCAGAACCCTTTAGAACTCTGGCTATCAGTGCTCAAAGTGAAAAAGTTTTAGATGAAAAAATAGACATACCATAGTTTGCTGGCACTGTTTTAATTAGACTATTACACACTGAAGTTCACTTGCTCCTTGATGAAAAAGATTAGGTAAATTCAAAAGTCATGCTCAGCTAAAAAAAATGTGTGGCACACATTCTGGAAGTAGTGGATTAACAGTTGGACTATGACCAAAGAGGCCTGGATTTAAGAGTTTCAGCCTTGTGGTTCTCTGAAATGCTCTTGGCCGAGTCACTCTCTATCAGCCTAAACTTTGTTACAGGTGCAGGGATGTACCTATTGGGGGGGGGGGGGGGGAGGCAATGTTCCATTTTGACCCTCTGTTGTAGATGTAGCCCTGGTCTGTTTGTTTTATGAAGATAAAATGTGATAAGTAAATACATGCTGATAACATGCCCAGATTGTAGCATTCTTGAAGTGAATGATGGACTGTGAAGTACTCTGATCTAGACTTGGCATTCCACAAACTGCAATGTCATTAGCTGAGCACAAAAAATGTACCTTTTTGGACTATAACACCTAGAATCCCGCTGCTAGCTTGAACAATGTCCAGGTTGTCACAGGGATTCTGGAAGTAGTACTCTATATACTCATGTATAAGTCTAGAAATTTAGGTAAAAAAATTGACCCCCCAAAAACTGAGTCGACTTATCCACAGGTCAATGAAAATATTGTATATTAACTCTTATTTAAAGAAGGAACCCCCCCCCCCCGGAGAAAAGCAAGAGTATACTCTATCCTGGAAGCACCGACCCCCATTACTCTCTCATCCATCCAGCCTTAAGAATGAGCACAAAGAGTTATGGCTGCTGGAATTATGTATGTTCTTTGACATTGTTTTCCTTTACTTCTTCCTTTAGATCCTTTTCTGCATGCCCCTAAGTTTTACCCTCGACTTATCCACGGGTCATAGCAAAATCCATAATTTTTAGTCCAAAACTTGTCCTCAACTTATATAAGAGGTCGACTTATAGTCGAGTATATATGGTAGTCCAATCATCACTTTTCCAAGCTTAGTTCATGGCACTGAAGCCAGTAGGGTTCTTGAAGTTGTTGTGCAAAGAGTAACTTTCCCAAATTCTGGACTCATGAGGTTCACCAGTAGCTAACCTTTGGCAGCTTGATGCTCCTGGACAGAATCTGGTAGATCACAACACAGTGAGGTGCCTAATCATCAGTTTAACCTGCAAGGCAGCATTTCATGGCTGACTCATAAATCTCTACCCAACACTTTTTGACGTTCCCTCTCAGATGTTCCAACAATCATTTGATCCATATGGGATGTTGCACAAATGGGCAAAGGAGACCTTGCCTCACTATCTCTCCACCAGAGTAATTCTCCAAATCACCATTTTTTCTCACTGTGTCCATGTCTTTTTCCCTTCACCCACAAGTCATTAGGGTCGTCATAAGTTGGAAGCAACTTAAAGGCACACAACAACTGCGAAATGAGGATAACTGGGGAATATGCAACAGGGAGAACTGGCTTCTAAGCACTAGCCATGACTAATGTTATATAGAACAGTGCTTCTTAAGCTATCTGATATGGGGAACTGACATTTCCCCCCAATGTGCTAGAGATTGGTATTATATTTGTGACTGCAGTCTTTCTCTCTCTTTTACTTTTTCCCCTCAAGCAGAGGTCCCCTCCCCTATGACAATGGCCACAGAAGATCATGTTAGCCATTTCCTGCCCGAAAATCTAATACGCAGTACTACATTGCAAACATCCATGGACATGCTTCATGAATGCTTGTAAACATAAATGCATGAGCCAGAGAGCATTGTTGGCAGGTGAAGCCAAGGGGAGGAAGGACAAAGAAAAAGGAAAATAACACCTTAAGGAGGCTTCTGAGTAAAATAGTGGATGGGGAGCAGCAAGTAAAACATGTCTGCTTGGCTTTGCAGTAGTTAATTCAGTTGCATATAATGTGCCACTTTCAAACCAAAATGGTTTTAGACAGGTGTGTTAAGATGGCAGCCCAAAGGTTTTAATTTTCAAAAATTAAGCTAAATAAGACATGAATAATTCTATTCACATGTCCATTCTTTTAGCTGTCATATACTACTACTACTACTATTACTACTACTACTACTACTACTAATAATAAATTTTATTTATGTTTCCCACCTCTCCCTACGGATCGAGGTGGGATTATAGCAATAAAACCACAGTACAATATTTAAAATACAATCTCTCATTAAACAACTACAATTAACAACAACAACAGTATTGCTGCCCGCCTTCAGATAGTCAAGTCCTCCTCTAATCCATGTTATCATGGAATTATTATTATTATTATTATTAATAATAATATAGCGCTGTAAGTTTACACAGTGCTGTACATACAATCTTATAGTTTGAGGGATCCCTGCCCACAGGCTTACAGTCTAATTTTTTTTTACCTGAAATGGAAGCTTGAAATATGTCTCTAATTTTACTTTAGGTACGTTAGGTAAAATTTAGTGACAATCATAGCAGTGCCAGCTGCAGAGGTTTGCACAAACATGGGTTGTACATAGGAGAACACAATAATATTTCAGGCAAGAAGGTTGCAAGAACTTAGCTGATGAGGATTCTGTCAGATTTATGATTTGTTTTTTTCATTGCTGGCTCCACACAACAATCAGACCTTTGCGTTGTTACAACTTGTTGATCAATAACTGCCAGGTGAAAGCCCTTTTTAAAAACCCCAGAGCTTCTTAAGTATTCTCACTTTATTTTTGCGGTTGAACTATATACATCTACATTCGGATATATTATTTTATTACGTCAATAAATTCACTGAAGAACACCAGGGATGATAGCTGGGGACAGAAGGGAAATCAATATTACATAGTTTGACTATATACAACAACGGGCATTATAATTTTCAGACATATAGCCTACAAAGCACACCAGCAGTAAGTGGATGTAATGGCTATAGACAAAGATTAATATTCCAATACAGTACTGGTAATTGATGTTTTCCATTACAAGAATACATGCTCAGAAATTCCAGCGAGTGTGGCTGAACATGTTTCATGTGTAAGAAGAAACAATTGATCCTGGTCTTGTTCATTTCTAGCTCTTTCCCCCACACCGTATGAAAATAAAGTATAACTGATGCAGGATGGAACATAACCATCAGTATGGTTGAAACACAAGAGGTCTTTCCTTTTTTCATTTAAGTGTTTCTTTTTCTTTTAAAAAATGGGAGTGCTGAAGTTTAAATCTTCATCTCGGCCCTATCTTTTTAAAGAAGGAAGGTGTCATTTCTAGTCTGTCTGTCTGTCTACCTGCCAGTTTCTTTCTTTCTTTCTTTCTTTCTTTCTTTCTTTCGACTTTTCAATGTCTTTGCCGGCTGCCAAGTGTTCTGAATTATTCATTTTCCCCCAAAATGTATTAAATGCCCCTCCTTAAAACAAGGCAGGGATCCAGTATGACTAAAGGAGGCAATTGTAGGGCCTTCTTTGGATTCCTCCCTAATGGATAACTGTTGGGCAGTATCCAGCATTACACTGATGGGGGAACCCACTTTGAAGAAACTTGCTAAGAAAACCCAATGATAAGGTCACCTTAGTCGGAAACGACTTGAAGGTGTGCAACAACATACCACAATAGGACATGTGATGGCCTCCCAGCTCCAGCATGTCCTGAATAAAATGTATTATTCTGATCCATTTCAATCTGTTTTCAGGCCTGGTAATGGGATGGAGACAGGCTTGTCTTGGTGGACACTGAGAATTAGATTGGGTTCTGCTGGACCGCTCAGAATGGCTTTCGATACCATTGACTATGGTATCCTGGAATGCCTTGTCCAGTGGAACTTGGAGGTACTGTTTTACAGGGGTCTGTTCCTATCCGGAGGTGGAAGTCCACTCCACTGCCTGCCAATCTGCTTCTGGGCACAATTCAGGCTGTTACTAGTGATTGTTAATACAGTCGGCCCTCCATACCCACAATTTTTTAATCTACAGATTCGACCATCCATGGCTTGAAAATATTCAAAAATATATAAATTCCAATCAGCAAATCTTGATTTTGCCATTTTATTATAAGGGGCAGCATTTTACTATGCCTCTGTCCCTCCACATTCACTAGGGTTAGGGACACAGGACCCCCGTGAAAGTGGAAAAAATGGCAATAACAAAAACACTAGGTTTTCGCCTGAGAGAACATCTCTAGGAATCTCTAGGTCCTCCAGTGCAACTCTGTGGTCATTATCTGCCAGATATTGCTCATACCCTTGCGCTGGAGGAGCTACAAATTCCTAAAGGATTGATTCTCTCTAGGAATCTCTTAGAAGGATGACTGTAATGGGACTTGAGTATCCACAGATTTTGGTATCTACTGGGGGTTCTGGAACCAAATCCTAGTGGATATCAAGGGTCTACTGTACAGTTGGCCCTCCTCATCCACGGATTTTTTATCCACAGATTTGTGCATATACAACTTGAAAATATTCCCCAGAAGTATAAATTCCAAATAGCAAACCTTGATTTTCCATTTTATATATAGGACACCATTATGTGGTGCAATTATATTTAATGGGACTTGAGCATCCACGGATTTTGTTATCCATGGAGGGTCCTGGAACCAAACCCTAGCAGAAAACAAGGGCTCACTGTACATATGTATGCATTGTGTGTGTGTTAGTGTATCCTGCTTCTCGCAGTTTGGAACTCAAGACAGTTTAGAACATAAAATAAACATAGTTTAACTTTATCAGTATACCAAAGCATGTTGTTATTGTTGTTGTTGTTGTTATTAGCATAATCATCATCTTATACCCCATCATTCTCTCAGTATATTGCTTCATTATATCATGCCTAGCTTGCTGGCTCATGCAAACCTGTTGTACCTTGGTTTATCCAAGAGGGCACAGATCATTCTGATGGTTTTGGAATGAAAGCATTTCAGCTCTATGCCTTCTTATATACCTTTCCACAAACAACATTTAGTTCATTTATTCTGGAAACCCATCCACAGCTCCAAATATCTCCTCACATTTAATTATTATGTCATTCCATTCCTCTGAGGCTGAGATATTTAAAACCACCATTCTCCTCCCAATAGCTTTTAGCGGTTGGTAGATATTTCATTTAATTTATTTTTTAAAAAACAGCCTTTTCATCAAATGTTCCATTTGGCAAAGCTGTTTTATTTCTAGCCATCAGAAAGATGTTGAAGTTACAGCTATTGCCGAAACCCTCTCTTGTTCTTCATGAGTTGCAATCTTATACGATTATTACTCACATTAACAGCAAAGCTATTTAATGTTTTGTAACTGCCTTGAGCCAGATTAGATTTACCCAGAGACTCTATAGTTCATCAGTTAGCTAACACCAAAAAAGAACATTTGATCTAGAGATTATCAAGGTGTATCTCCTTTCATTAAGCCAAATGCAACATGATCTCCAACTAACAGCAACAAATAAAAATCTCAGTAAAACAAGGCTGAGGAACAAGTGGACAGTTCTCAGAACAGAGGAGTGTAAACATTGGTGTCTCCATAGATCTGCTTTGAAACATGCAAGGATCTATGACTATCCGTATGCCCATATATAAACACATTCACATACATCCACCAGTCTATTCATTCTTCCATATATATTTCAATATATTTTATGACATGTAAAATCTTAGGTGAAAAGAACTTGTACAGATTACAGGTATGTAGCAACAAGATGCACAGATATTTGACAGGTGTATGACAGATCAGAAAGAAATGGATACAGAAAGTACAGTCAATGATAATTCTGGTTTCTATATCTGAAACTTAGTTATGCAGTCTGTTGTTGCTAGAGAGGAGTGTGTGTGTTGTTTGTAAGTAAATACAGGCCTACAACTACAGACCTGTTAAAGGGAAGTGCCCATAATGGCTTTGATGATCTGTTTCAGTGATTTGTTTGAGTAGATGATAACAAGTGGTGCTCTGTTTTTTTCTCTTCTGGAGCCAAATATCCCTGGGTACCAGTTTGGCTTGTTGATCTGTGTTTTCCTTTTTTCACCCCATTGGACAGGTATTGTCTCACTTAAATCTTTAAATGTCTCACTTAAATCCTTAAGTGAAATGCCTTAAATGTCTTACAAGCCTCAACAGATACAGCTATTTCATAGGGCTTGGTTGTAGACATAGCTTTTGTGATGTTTTCTGGGTGGAAGCTGGAGTTATGTAATTAACTGTAGCAGTCAGTCAGTAGGTTTCCCATAAAATTTAGCACCTATGTATCTATTATGTAGTTGCAAACTTGTTTCATATAGGCTTAGGTTGATGGGGAGATGAAAGCTACTGAAGTCACAGTGGCACATCTCAAGCCCTTTATGTCCATAAGTATAATTCCCAGCCTGAAAACACCAATCTTATCTGATTCTGAAAGATAAGCAATAGTCAGGCCTGGTTAATATTTGGATGGAGACCACCAAAAATACCAAGGATCTCTAGATAGGGCCTAGAAAAATTCCCTCCAAAACCTACTGCGAGTGGTCCAGTCCTCTAGGCTCAAGAGTCTAGATGTGCCAATCTATATAAGCCAACACTCTCAGTCAGCATAAGACAGCTTCGTATGTTTCTATGAGAAAGCTGTCATCAGAAATCTCAGGTAGAGAAGAGGTATTTGGAGACAGGAGCTGAGAACATATTGTTCTAGTCATACACAAAAGTGTTGGTATATTGTGTAATCGTGCAATTACCCACTGAAATTCCATTGCCCTGAGGATATTGAAAAAAAAAGGCAAGTACAAAGTGGCAATTCAGTGGTTTGATAGGCTGTAGCAACATCAAGGATGGTCTTTCTGAAAGAGTGTACACTCATCCCTCCACATTCACTGGGGTTAGGGGCACAGGCTCCCCGTGAATGTGGAAAAACTGCAAATAACAAAAACACTATGTTTTTACCTGAGAGAACACCTCTCTAGGAATTTCTAGGTGCTCCAGTGCAACTCTGTGGTCAACATCTGCCAGACATTGACCATAGAAATGCACTGGAGGAGCTAAAAATGCCTAGATCCTTCAGTGAGACCTTTGGTTAAACTTGACCAATGGGTTGCACTGGAGGACCTAGAGATACCTAGAGAGAACATAATAATAAAATCCATGAATAATCAAATCCTCAAAAGTCAAAGCCACAAATGTGGAGGAACAAGTGTAGTGAGTACTTCTGAGGAATGTTGGGGACACATAAATGGATTCAGGAGGGAATCAATTTGCAAGGTGTTGGGCAGATTCCTATTGATTTTTTGGTGAGTGCCTATTTGGAATCATTTAACAAGTTTCTTTGCCTACATTATCGACAGTGAAAGCATATCTATCTGAGAAAATTTCTGCTTTGTTACGAACCTGTTTGGTTATTCAAATGTGCATGAAACACCATGCTGAAGACACTTTCATATGCAGAGTCCTTGTTGGACATGCTTTCTCACATATTGCTCCTAAACTGTGGGATGCTTTCCCTTCACTAAGCTCCCTATCTAAGTCTGCTTTCATTTGGCCTTTAAAATTGTGAGCATGGTTTTAATGATATTTTAAAAATTTCCATATGATTTTATTGTGTTTAATGATTTTGTGAATTATTGTAACACTGTAGCTTTCTTGACATTTGTGAAAAGGTGGTGTGCAAACATTACAGAGGAATAAATCAAGAAACCGTTTAGTATTTTGTGGTTTGAGGTCAATGTTGCAATATATCAGGACTTTTGTTCGAAGTCTAGCACACTCTTCCCTCCATGAAGACGTCATACTTTTCTCCATACTTTCCATCTTTTCTTTCCCAGCTGGCACACAATGTTCCATGGCTTGTGAGCATGTTTCGTTACCGTTGGATTTCTGTGGGTGTTGCCCCTTCCTCAGTTTTATTATATTTATGCTGATACCAGTCTCTCTCTCTCTCTCTTCTCAGTGTCCCATTTTCACTACAGACTTACTTGCTCCCACAATATATGTTCACTATTGAGCATGATAATAAACATTTACATTGCATGTCTTTATTGTCCAATGTGAAAGAAATATTTCAATAATCCTTGTAACAACCATGCAACATACTGTATTAGCATTATCGCCTCTACTTTACAGAGAGAGGATTTGACAAAACTGTAGCGCATCTAAGATGCTTCCAGAGATTGTCACTGAAATAACATTTGAATTTGGGACCTCTTGATTCACTTTTCACACACCAGACTATTGCCTTGTAGCATTTGCTTTGTTGAAGCAAATGGAAACATACTGGTTTCAAAACAATCACTATCACATCTCTCTGTAATTGCACTATTATGCTGCTTTGGCAGTCCATGGCCCTGTGCTTGTTCTTCTGCACTGTTTTGCTAATCCCACCTTCCTCCATATGCACTACCCAGTGTATGTGTGCCTTTTGGTTTTCTCTATTTTTGCTGCAATCACACAATTATGGCAAAATGATTTAAAAAATTAAAAAATTAAATGACAAGAAATAGGAAAGGAAAACAAAGTAAAAACTAACTCAGTCTGCTTGGGAATAGCAAGAGGGAGAGGAGAAGGAGGGGGAGAAGAGGAGAATCATGCCCACTTATGCCCATGCCAGAATATTGGCACTGCAGCAGAAAGGACCTATTGCACCAGAGGCAGTAGAGGAAAAGCAGCAATATTGCAAGCTGTTGACAGATTTTCTCTGTCAATGAAAAGGTGCACTCCACCAATGACTGAAACGCAAAGCAACTAGAGGAGAGATACAGCACCATATGATAAGTACCAGACAGAACCACTA
Organism: Urosaurus nigricauda; assembly: GCA_034509955.1. Taxonomy (NCBI): domain Eukaryota; kingdom Metazoa; phylum Chordata; class Lepidosauria; order Squamata; family Phrynosomatidae; genus Urosaurus; species Urosaurus nigricauda. Next base: position 188,242,183 of record JAOEGL010000003.1, on the reverse strand, counting down.
TTATTCTGCTATGATTGCAATTTACCACTTTCCTGTGATGAAATCCTTAGCCATGGTACTGAAATATATTGGTGTTCTTACTCTGACGGTAAAGTTCTGTGGCCATTTGTTGGCCTCTCAGAGATGAGGTACTAGGTGTATTACAGTATTATTAAAAAAGGAACCATCTTCTTCTCTGAGTAGAGCAGCAAAAGACTAGAGCTTTGTAGTCCATTCTGGGAGAACTGAAAAGAAGTACTGACCTATCTCTACTCTCTTCTCTCTCCTTTGAGAAAAAGCACCAAAGAGCAGCTGCTGCCACTATTTTCCTGCCCAGGCATTCAAAAAGACCTGAAGTGGAGAGAGCATAGTGGGTCAGTGCTTCTTTTAGGTGCTTCTGGGATGGACTAAGCTCTTGTCTTTCACCAGAGAAGGGGATGATTCCTTTTTAGATAAAAGTTAAAGTACAGTACTTACATGACCCATGGATAAGTAGGCCAAGGATTTATGGGTTGATTTTTTTACTAAAATTTCTAGACTTATACATGAGTATATACAGTAGTTAAACATTAAGAGCATATAAAAATATGAAAGCAATTAAAGCAATATAAAATGTGAAATACAAATTAAAAAACAACTACAACAAATGAAAGGCCTGCACATTATACAAGGCCTATTTACCACGAAAAAAAAAATCAATTTTCAGATGCTTGCTTGAATAAAAAGGTTTTTATCTTCTTGTGGAAAGATGGTGTCAGTCGAGCTTTTTGGGGTAGGGAGTTCCAGAGCCTGTGGGCAGTTACTGAGAAGACTCTCTTTTGTGTTTACACCAAATGTGCCTGTAAGAGTGGTGAGACAGAGAAACCATATACAACTTCATAGGTCATCACCAGAACTTTGAATTCTACAAGGAAATTAACTTTCAGGGGAGCTGTTGCAACAAGGAAGTTGTGTACTCCATGTAGGCAACCCCATTAACAGTCTGGCTACAATTATATCATTACAGTAGTCCCTTGGTATCCACTGGGGTATGATTCCAGGACACCTAATGGGTAGCAAAATCCATGGATGTTCAAGTCTCATAAAATAGAATGGCATAGTAAAATGATGCCCCTTATATAAAATGGCAAAATGAAGGTTTATATTTTGGACTTCATATATATTTGTTAATATTTCCAAGCTGTGGATTCTTGAATCCAAGGATAATAAATCTGTGGATAAATAAGGCTGACTGTATTCATGACCTGATCTAGATTGGCAAAAAAAGTGTGTTCATGGCTGCATGAAACTCTAGCCTTTAGATGAGAAAAAGGAAAAGTGTGCCATGAAAACGCTTTTTTTTTTTTTTTTTTTTTTGCATTTTAGGGGAGAAGAAGCACCTTTAAAAAGGTGCTGGTTTTCCCAGCTTCTTTTTTTAAAACTGCGGAACAGCACAGCTTCATCTAAAGGCTGCGGTACAGCTGCTAAGCATTAAGGAAAAGGCAACTTCATGTCACACTTTCCTGCCAATCTAGAAAGCCCCCATGATTGTTATTGTTTCTATTCATTTGCACACAATCCCTGATCATGTTAAGGCCATGGTTCTCAACCTTCCTAATGCTGCAACCTTTTAACACAGTTCCTCATGTTGTGGTGAGCCCCGACCATAAAATTGCTGTGTTTCGGTTCCTAAAACCATCGAAAATATACATTTTCTGATGGTTTTAGGTGACCCCTGTGAAAAGATCATTTGACCCCAAAGGGGTTGTGACCCACAGGTTGGGAACCGCTGTGTTAAGGCATCAGACCTAGTTTCAAATTTCCTGGCATTGTGACATATATCAGGTACTGTAAAATAGCCTTAATTCAGCTCTTAAAATGGAAAATGCTTAAAAATAATCCTTTTTAAATTAACATATGGATTGAGAGCTAGGAATTATTGGGATTGAAACAAGATAATATTATGTTTTTAAAATTCCCTGATATCTTCTAATGAGTGGTTAAAGAGGTTTTCGCCTATGGCTTATGGAGTCGATAATATTTTCAGTTATTTTTATCATTATTTTATTTGATAAAGTGTAGCTTCTATGACTTCAATGGTGAAAAAATTCATTGGACACAATGGAGACTCTAAAAAAGTTACACAGAACTTTAAAGGTACCCGAGATCTCTTAGAGTCTGCATCTGTCTGCTTCCTTGTGCCATCATGACACCTTTTGTTATAAAAGGCTGGAGGAAACAGGTGCAAAAAAAAGTAGGGCCATTAGTAGCCTGCTACTTGTCAGTATTTGACAAATTGTATTTCTATGTAGAAGCCAGGTGCTAAGATGAAATGGGTTTTTGTTTGCTGTCCTTTCATGATGATGTGCTGATGTATGAACAGACAACAGTCATGATCATAAGGCTCCTCGCATGGTCATCTTGCTTCAAACAACACAGGCAGCACTTGTAGCTTCTTTAGTTTTGCATAAAATTACTGTAATGTCCTCTTCTGAGCAACTGTTAAAACAAAGAGTACCTCTGTCCTCCTTTGCAACTTATACTGTACTTAAAAAACGGTTATAATGTTGCATTTTCCCCCTTGTTGCTTTAAACTTTGGTAATTTTTTTACAATATGGTTTATTGCCCTGGCTACTGGTTACAATAAAAATCTTCACAGCAATCCTTGATTGGGTACATTAGTTGCATTTGGATAAATAAGAAACATCTCCTGCCCGATTCCCTCCAAGCCCACCTTAATAGCCACCAGATCAGAAGAAGGAGGTATATTCAGCTTCCAATCAGGATGTAAGGAGCATGATGTCCCCCGACCCCAATGATCAAGACTGTGACAAGGACTTGCAGCAGGGGTCCTGCTTTTGGTTGTCCCAGCCTCACTTGCTGGTGGTACAGGGCTGGAAACTTTGTCCTTCTGCACCCTGATAGGGAGCTGAACAGACCTCCTTTGCCTAGTCTGGTTACTGGTCCTTAAGGTGGGATGGGGACACACTTATATAAGTTAACAGTAAGACTATGCAGTGAGAGCCAGAATGGTATAATAATTTGAGCAATGGACAATGACTTTAGGAAACCAGCGTTCAAATCCCTGCTCAGTCATGAAAATCCACTGGGTGACCTTGGGCAAGTCACAATATCTCAGTCTTAGAGGATGGGAGTGGCAGCCCTCCTCTGAAGAAACTTGCCAAGAAAACCTCAGGATAGGTTCAACTTAGGGTTGCCATAAGTCCGAAACAACTTGAAGGCACACAACAACTAGACCACATAGTCTTATAGTACACAACTCACTATATATAGAGATTCTTGTAACATCTTTGAGAGTAACTGAAAGAACAAAGTTGGCAGCCTGAGCTTTCTTATGGGTCTGTACCTTTTGCAGCAATGACTCCTACCATGTATGGGGAGAGTAGAGGTACAAATGGACTGAGGAAATGAAGAGGCACTTGGGATCACATTACAAACATATGTTGGGTAATGGACTGCACCACAGGCCTAATCACAAAGAACGACAAGGCACCACAAAATGTATGACAGTCAAGAAAAATGTAGGACATTGCAAAAGAAAAGCTACAAACTCTAACTATAAAGATAAATTCATGCTTCTTAGTCATTTTCAAATGGAGGGCATTTTAGAATTCCTCCTGGACAAAAGGTTGAAATGTAGGACATGCCCTAGAAAAGGAGGATGTCTGGTCCCCCTGAGTGCACCAGAGAATTCCAAAAGAAAATCTGTATATGCTTTATTGACTACAGGAAAGTCTTTGACTGCATAGATCATGGAAAGCTATGAAATGCCCTCAAAGTAATGGGAGTGCCATTACATTTGATAGTCCTGATACTCAGGACAAGAGGCTGTTATCAGAACTGAATACATAGAAACAGAATGGTTCCCAGTTGGCAAAAGGGGTCAGGCAAGGCTGCATACTATCACTTTGTTTATTCATTCTGTGTGCAGAAATATTATACCCAAACCAGGCCCAGACTCAGAGACAGGAGGAGTGTAGATCAGAGGAAAGAACATCAACAACCTAAGCTATGAAGACAGCACAATATTACTAGCAGAAAACAGTAAGGATCAGGAATGATTATGAATGAAGATTATAGAATAAAGTGCCAAGGCAGGCTAAATACTGAACATTAACAAAACAACAACAACAACAACAACAACCACAATAATAATAATTAACCTTTATTTATATAGTGCTGTAAATTTACACAGTGCTGTACATACAATCTTAAATTAGACGGATCCCTGCCCTCAGGCTTACAGTCTAAATGACCATGGAAGATCTACAAGAATTCATCGATAGTGAGAAAATTGAATTAGTCAAAGTGTTCCCGTACCTTGGATCAAATGTTGATCAGAGTGGAAACTGCTGTTAAATTAGGAGAAGTCTAGGACTGAGAAAAGCAGCTATGAAAGGACTGGGCAAGATCCTAGTTCAGTTCATCTTTATTACAGTCATAGACCACGCAGGAAAAAAGGGGATACAGAATCCACAGGGTCTCCAGGAGTTGAGGTCAACTTGATGGCAGTTAACAACAACAACTTTAGGTTATGAACCCATAACTGTAATACGGAATACTATCCATTATAAATAAATTATTCTGACCTGCTTTTTTCTATATATACTCATAGACTCTTGTTTACTCTACAGATTGCAGTAGATTGCGAGATGTTCCAAGATATACATAATGAAAGTTGCTCTCAGGTCTTGTAGAAATTGTTAGTTCCTTCATTCCATTCCTCTCTCCTCATCTCCACAGAAAGAGGTGCTGATAAATAATACCTCTTTTCTATCTGCCTGCCTGCTTCCAAACAGCTGTCAAAATCATTACTGGGTTATTTACTATGCCAGTTAAGCCCTAATCTGTTAACTAAACTGTTCACCCCATTTCAAGGCAAACAGTTTATGCCTCAGGGTTCTGACACCTTGGCAAAATTTCAGCTACCTTTCCCCTTTCAAACTCACATGAACTTGTTAGAAAGCACATGCATGCACTTTAATGCTTGAGTGGTTGTGTCAAGTAAGGAGCATTACAAAGTGCAAAACTGGAGTGCTTTCTTCCATAATGAATATGAACTGTGAGTTATTTGACCATAGGGGTATTCTGTACCCCTCTAAATGCTGTGTGAGCAGTAAGCAATGCAATTGCAAACACATGATTGTTGATATATTTTTATTTATACAGAATTCTGAATATTTTGGAAAGGAACAAGCAATGATCAAAATGGAAAGCAGTAAGTCCAGGCTTAAGATAACCTTTTGGGTTACCACTTTTTATGTTTCCCAAGCCTACCTAAGTTTGAGGGGTATTAATGTCTGTAATTTTATACTGTTTTTAGATGATTTTAATTGTTTTATTTTAATATGTTTTTAGAATTTTTATTTGTGACCTGCCTTGGGACCTTTTTGGGGAGAAAGGCAGGACTGAAATCAAATAAATAAATAAATAAATTGGACAACTCTTCCCCGGATCCCACACCCATCATGGCTGCTGGCTTGAATGTCATGAGCCTTTTGGGGATTACTACTCCCAGAATCCCTGTCACAACATGGACACCGTTCATGATACCTGGGGGACTCTATGTATTATATTCCAAAATAGTATCTTTTTCATGCTCAGCTCATGACATTGGAGTTTGTAGAAAGCCAAATCAATATTAAAGTACAGGCAGCCCTTGCCTTATGTGGACTTTGCATATGCTGCTTTGATCATACATGGTTTGCGGGCAGCAAGGGGGGAAAGAGCGCGTGGCACAGTGTGCAGGAGCATGCCACGATAATAATTAATGGGACTTGAGCATAGGTGGTTTTCCCCATGCACCAGGGTGTGTGTGTCCGTAACGGATCCCCCGCGTATGGGGAGGGCGGACTGTACTTAATTATCCATCATTCACTTTAGGCATGCTAGGATTTGGGGGTGCATCAGCATGTATTTACATACCACATTTTTGTCTTCATAAAACAAATAGGCCAGGAGAATCAGAATGGAGCATTGGTCCCCAGTAGCTACATCCCTGCACTTGTGACAAAGGTCACCCAAAGCCATTTTAGAGAACTGCAAGGCTGCAACTCTTAAATCCAGGCCTCCTTGGCCATAGTCCAAATGTCTATCCACTACTTTCAGAATGTGTGCTACAAGTCTCTTTTAGCAGAGCATGGCTTATGAATTTGTCAATTTTTTTTTTATGACGGACCAACTGAACTTCAGTGGGACACAGTCTGATTTAAATACAGCTGAGCAGGGATTCAAACCCCAGTCTCCAGAGTCCTAGTCCAATGTTCAAATTACACCATGCCAGATGTTAAAGACTATACTTCAGAGGAGGAAACTGGCAAAGCTACCGCTGAGTATTTCTTGTTAGGGAAAAAAAACACTATGATATTTATTAGCTTCATAGTCATCATCAGCTCACAGATTACGGTACTTGAAAGCATATACATATAAACACTGACATTCTCACAGTGGTGGAATAACAAAGAAATTTTTTACCCAAAATCTTAAAAAGTGTTATATTACTTGAATACACAGTCCTCCCTGATTTGTTAATTCCAATAGAAATCTATTGTGAAATATAAAGTCCTGTTGATATCTGATCTGGCATCCATTCCAAAGTCACAGTGAGGATTTTACGACAAATTTATAAAACGGTCTATCTTGGGAAACTGTACCAATAAAGAATAGCAAATTATCTATTATTCAGTTTTGATCATGTGTGGGTGCGTGTGCATGTGATGCATGCCTTCTAGTAATTTCCGACTTATGGCAACCTTAAGGGGAACCTATCATGAGGTTTTCTTGGCAAGATTTGTTCAGAGGAGGTTTGCCATTACTTTGCTCCCGAGGCTGAGAGAGTATGAACCCTGGTCTCCCGAGTCACAATCCAGCACTCAAATCACTGTGCCATGCTGGTTCTCTGTTTTGATCATACTGGGTTGTAAACAATATACAGTAATCTCTCTGTGTTTGCGGTTTTGAGTTTTGTGGATTTGATTATTCACTGATTTAAATGATATGTTCTGTCTTGGAATCTCTAGGACCTCCAGTTTGACTCTGCTGGAAGTTGACTGTAGAGTGAAGAAAACATTTCTGTATGCAATTGTAGGTCCTCCAGTGTGATTCTGTGGTCAGTTACCACATATAGAGTTGTGTTGGAGGACTTAAGGGTTCCTAGAATGGTGTTCTTTCAGGTAAAAATACAAGTAGTTTTTGATTGGCAGTTTTTCCACTTTCATGTGGGTCCTGTGCCACTAACCCTAGCAAATGTGGAGTGTTTGTTGTAGAGGCATATCTCAGTCAACAAAGCCTCTAACATAGAAGCTTCTTCTTAAAAACTATTTTGACAGGAGCCCAGCACTGCCCCCATACCCCTTTTCTTATCTCCTGTCTAGCTGGAAGGTTTTTGGTTTGTTTTTGTTTTTTTAAGAATCGGCATTGAGAGAATCGCGAAGGAGGGCTGGAGAAAGACAAATTTTCAGTGTTGAGTTGCAGCAGCATGTCTGCAGTAAACAATGCAACAAAAGCTTGATCTGGGAAAGAATGGGGTTCTTCTGTAGGTGATCCAATATAGTCTTTAACTGTTTTGAAACTAGTTAGAGAAGTGATGAGGCGCGCATGTGGGGGAAGAAGGTTCCAAGAGTGGGGAGCAGCAAGTGAGAAGGAATGGATCCGGGACAGGGCAGTGGAAATCCTCGGCTGGGACAGGAGACCTTGACTACCAGAGTGGAGGGGAAGAGAAGGAGTTTGAGGAGAAAGAAGGTCAGACAAATAAGGAGGGGCCAGTCCATGGAGGGCTTTGAAGGTCAACAACAAAAGCTTGTACTGAATGCGGAAGGGGAAGGGGAGCCAGTGAAGGGAGGATAAAAGAGGAGAAACATGGTCAAAGTGGTGAGCGGATGTGATAATACATGCAGCTGAGTTCTGGACGGAGATTAGAGGATGGAGGTGAGAGATGGGAAGCCCTGTCAGAAGAAGGTTACAATACTCTAGTGGCTCTGCATGGACCAGAGTCTTGGCAGTAGAGGCTGAGAGGAATGGACGGATTTTAGCAGTGTTGTAGAGAGAGAATCTATAGTGGCCTGAATCTGGGGAATAAACAACAGAGAGGAATCAAAAATGAAACCGAGACTGCGGGCTTGCTGAACTGGATGAAGAAGTGCCGTCAACAGAAACAGAAAAGGAGTATTGAAGAGTGGGCTTAGGTGGGAAGATGAGAAGCGCTGTCTTAGACATGTTGAGCTTCAAGCGCCGATGCCGCATCCACTGAGAGACAGCGGTCCGACAAGATGAAATTATATAATGTGCAAGGAGCCCTCGTGTTTTATTGGTAAAGTTGGGATACCAAAACGTTTGAGATCACTACTAATACAGCAGAAGCAAAATGAGACACTTCCCCCAAGTTGTTTGTTGCTGTTTACCTTGAATTGGCCTCATTCCCCTCCTCAAAATGGCATCATATAACATTTCATGGGACGTCCTGTGATTCTTGTCAGCATGAATATTGTATGTTCAACAGCTAAAGGATTAGACTGCAGCTGAGCTATTTTAGGTTCCTCTCCAAGGAAAACTGAAACACATACCAGACAGCTTTGCTTATTTGTTTAAAACCTTTCCTACACTCTGTGAAGGAAAGAAGCACATTTTTCAACAGAGCAACAAAGCCATTGATATGGATGGCTCAAAACGATGGGCTTCATTTATTTCATTTCTATTCCCAGTAGAAGGTGGATTTGTTTTTCAAACACTGAAGCTGATATAAATGTATTTGTTGAGGTTCTTCACCGTTTTTTCCTAAAACAAGGCATATTGTGAGTGTCAAACCTGCCAAGAGGTCAAATTGTTTGACCAGGAAGTCCTTCTATTAGTTATTAGATGAATGAGTATTACTGGCACATCAACAATATCAGCTTAATTCAATTCATAAATGTGAGGTTTTTATTCCAGTTCGGTTCTGAGCTCAGGAGTATTTAGAAATAATGAGCTACCTACAGTTAATTCCTTTAGCAATTCCTTTTGCAATAACTAAGGGATAACTAACTTAAGCATTACTGGGGCTTTTTAGATTGGCAGGAAAGTGTGACATGAAGTTGCACTTTCCTTAATGCTTAGCAGCTAGACAGCAAGCCCCAGGTGTGCATTTAAAAAGTACAGGGCAGCTAGACTGAGGTTTTTTCTGTGGCTCAGCAACTACATGGGAAGCTGTCAAAACGCTACAAACACAGGTGGAGCAGCTACATGGGCGGCAAGGAACGTGGCTTTTAGCCGCGCTTTAAACATTTTTTTCCTTTGCTGGCTGCGAATTGCGCAATTGCGCAGGTACATCATACAGTCGGAGCTTATCACATGGGGGAGTACAGGACCATTCCGAAAGAGGGAGAAAGTGAGGTCAGTTCGGAAATGCACGTGATTACGCACAAGCTCATCACACACAAGACAAGAGAGCGTCTACACAAAAAGAAAATGCAGAGTCAATACGAAAGAATTCATCACATGTGAACATACTGGTCGGCTTTCTGTTGCAAATTAAGGCATCTTGGGAAATGGTAGCAAAGGGTCATGGGAGTTGTAGTCTGTGTTCTGTCAGAGCATTATATTGAGTTGTCTTGAGGTTTCAGCCCTCTGTCCAGGAGGGATTCCCATATGTCCTCCATTCTTGAGCAGAGGCCCCCCTTTTCCAAGTTGACCAGGCACGTCCTCCTTTGCCAGGACACGTCCTACTTTTCCAGCCTTCTTTTTGAAGAGGAAGCAGGAGGGCCAGGCGTGCTCTGGCCAGGCTCTGGGGGTCTCTTCCTGGCTCCTTCCCTCCCTCCCTCCTTCCCCGCTGCCTTCCTCCTCCCTTTGGCTGAGAGAGTGTGACTTGCAGGGAGGAAGGGCAGCGGTGGTGCTCCAGGTCCTCCTGATGCTGAGCCAGGGCAAGCTGGAAACAGGAGGAGGAGGAGGAGGAGGAGAGGGACATGGGGCCCCTCTGCTGCCCTGCTTCCCTGCAAGTCACACTCTCTCAGCCAAAGGGAGGAGGAAGGCAGCCAGGAGAGAGCCCTGGAGCCTGGCCAGAGTGTGCCTGGGCCTGCCTTCTCCTCCCCCCTTCGGCTGAGAGAGTGTGACTTGCAGGGAAGCAGGGCAGCGGAGGTGCTCCAGGTCCCTCCCCTTCTCCTCCTCCTCCTCTTGCCAGCTTGCCCTGGTTTGGCTGAGCGCCTCCAGTGCCCTGCTGTCTCCCTAGAAGTCACACTCTCTCAGCCAAAGGGAGGAGGTGAAGGAAGGTGCAGGCGCACTCTGGCCGGGCTCTGAAGGTCTCTTCTTGTCTTGGCACCTTCCCTCCCTCCGCACTTGTATCGCTGCCTTTAAATGGGCGCTTTAAAGATACAGAGCCCCATTTAACCGTTCAACTACACCTTAGCCTTTAGATGCAATAGGGGTGCTTTTTACATTGGCTAAAAGGGGCGGTCCAAACTCGCCCCTTCTAGCGGCGAGATGAGGCCTAGGCTGCCACACGGGCAGCCCCAGAGGCCTCATCCCGCCGCAACGACCCGCCGCAAAAAAGAGCTCCGGGATCGAGCTCTTTTTTTGCGGCGCGGGAAGGGCGCGATTGGCGCCCTCCCGCGCCGCCAGAGCGTCAAAACGTGCGCAGCGCGTCAAAACGCTGCGCACGTGATGACGCTTGTACGGCGCCACCATGTAGACGCCGCCATCTTTAAATGGCGGCGTCCATGCGTTTTAGGCTTAGGGAGGGTGTAAAGGCTACGCCCTCCCTAATCCTAAATGCGGGCTTTTTAGCCCTAAAAGCGCCTTTTTTTGCCCGTGTAAAACGGGCCAGCAATGCTGCACCCTTTTTAAAAAAGTAGTGGGGAAATCAAACTACTTTTTAAAGGCCCTTCTTCTCCCTTAAAACTCCAAAATAGTGTTTTCATGGCACACTTTCCATTTTTCTCATCTAAAGGCTGGGCTTTCATGCAGCCTTCAACACACCTCTTTTTGCCAATGTAAAACGGACCACTATTACTTTTACTACTACCTTACAGACAAAAACCAGGGCACATATAGACAAGCAATACCAGAGTATAGTCAAGATGGTGAAAGGTATTAATGAGGAAGAACATATAGCTAACAGAGGGCCACAGCAGACAGGGCAGAAGGAGTGGCCAGAGGCTGCTCTGGCCCTGATCAGGCCAGGACCACAGCAACTACATGTCTCGCTCCTGAAGCGGGCCACCACTGCAGTCTTGAATAGACCGCCGGTAGGACTAGATTAAATCTACTCCTGAAAAGTCCAGCTGCTGCTACCTTCTGGCCACAACTTGATATTGTTTTAACCTCTGCTGTACTCCGCCCCGATTGCTTGTTCAGAGGGGCAGAATAGAAATAATAATAATAATAATAATAATAATAAAATAATAATAATCTGCCATGCCACCAAAGTGTCCAGAAGCCGCTCCTTCTTGCCAGTCTGTTTCAGGCCAGAGGCTGCAGCGGTTTGCTTTTGCCTGAGCTTCCTGGGAAGGGAAATATTCTGCCCTCTTTCCCCCCAGCTGTCACCTGAGGGCTCAAGCAGATAGATGCCTTGGAGTAGCCTCCGTGAGTGAGTTTCAATTGGCATGGGACCACGGCGACTGGGCACTGCAGGTCACTATTGCGATTCAGAATGGAACGCTGGCAAGGAGTGTTTTTTTCTCGCTCCTTTTGTGGCCAAGTTTGAAGTGCCTTAGCTGGCCTTGGTGTGGCTTCCGGCCAATCTGGGGGCATGCATTATCTCCACACCACACCCCTGGAGCAACCTGAAGGTGGCATTTTTGCCGATCTGTTTTGGGCCATAGTCAAACTACTTTCGCACTTTTAACTCAGTTTGTAGCAATTAAAATAAATTAAAGACAAAGAAGAAACATGAGAGGAGAAGACAGAAACTGGGACAGTTTAAAAGCACCTGGAAAGGTGGGATGATAGGATTAATTGTGATTGTCTTGTAAAATTTGGGCAGTTGGAGGAGATGCTGTTACTGTTTTATTCCTTTAAATCCCACCATTTCCTCAGAGCTGGTACTCTAGATGGCTTACAAAAGTTAAAAGAGATACGGACTGATGTGACATAATGTAATGAGGGATAAATACACTCCTTTCGGGATTTTATCAAAGAAAAATATTGTGGATTCTAAGCAAGGTGGCCCTCTAAAATAAAAAACAGTACAGCTGGATGCCCATCCAGCTTTGTTACAAGACATTATTGTATATTTGGCTTAACCGAGAGGTAGTAATGTTTGAAGGAGCTAGCGTACTGTAGTGGTTTGAGTGTTATGACTCTAGAGACCAGGAATTAAAATGGACTTGTCCATGGAAGCCCACTGGGTGACTTTGGGCAAGTTACAATCTCTCAGCCTCACAGGAAGGCAAAGGCAAACTTTCTCTGAACATTCTAAGCAGGGTGTCACAAAGATCCCATAATAGGGTTGTCTTAGGGTAGCAATAAGTTGGAAAAAAAAAACTTGAGGGCACACAACAGCACACATCAGTATTTATTTATTTATTTGATTTCTATCCTGCCTTTCTCCCCGAATGGACCCAAGGCAGCTCACAAATAAAAATCTAAAAACATAATACAATAAAATAATTAAAATAACAGTATACAATTACAGATATTAAAACCACACTAAAACCATGGTTTCTACTCTATATAACAAACAGCCAAGCCACCCATGATTGTACATCAAACGTCTGCCTAAATAAAGCCATTTTTGCTTGCCAAAGGCCAGCAAGGAGGGGGCCAGCCTTCTTGTGGAAGGGCATTGCAGAGGGCGGGAGCAGCTACCTAGAAGGCTCTCTCTCGTGTCCTCACCAGGTGAGCCTGTGATGGTACGTGCACATATGTCTTGGCAAAACATTTACAAAAATAGACAAATTGGGGACAACTATGAATAGCAGTAGCAGCAGCAGCAGCAGCAGCAGAAAAAATAGAAGCAAGAACAAAACACAAATTAGTAATTGAAAATACACCAAAAAATAAAATCAAAACAGAAATGTGTGTATATGTGTTTAATAGTCCTAAAATGGAAAGAACCAAATGCCACAGAACTCAGGGCTGCCATATTTGGGAGGCAGGTCTGTCTACTGTGCATGTTGGAATGGAAAGCAGGACCTCATCTGTCCTTATCAGAAACCATAGAGCAAATTATATGCGAGTGGGTTGTTGTTGTTGTGTGCCTCCAAGTTGTTTCTGACATGTGGCAATCCTAAGGTGACCCTATCATAGGGTTTTCTTGGCAAGTACCTTCAGAAAGGGTTTGCCATTGCCATCCTCTGAGGCTGAGAGAGTGCCCAAGGTCTTGCCCAAGGTTACCCAAAGAATTTTCATGGCTGAGCCGGGATTTGAACTTTGGTCTCCCAGTGTCCTTGTCTAATGCCCAAACCATTATGCCACATGTTTTACTCACTGAGATATCAAGAATTCTGACTACGTAGGACAAAGGTAGGATTGCCAAGTATCTCTTATTATAAGGAATGTCCCTATTTTGTGGGCCAGAAAGCTTGTCCTTTGTAGAGCAGGCAGGCATCTTTTGCTGTATAAGGGATGTCCTATACTGTATTTGAAGGTTCATAGAAAGCGACTCCTTTTTGAGCTGGCAAAAAGCCAGCTTTTCTGTTGCCACTTCAGCTTTGTGGCACTCCTGCAGCATGCAACATTTAAACACCACACCCCTGGAGCGCTGTAAAACTGCCACCGTGTAAATGGCTGGGCAGCTTCACAACAACTTCCTATCAGCTTGGGGGCATGCATCGTGTGTATGCCATGTCCCCAAGCTGCCAAGAAGCTGGCTTTTTTTGCCGGTCTCTTCTGGCTCTAACTCTAGATCAACTTCTTTCTTTCATTACTCTCAAAGATGCTACAAGATCTCTTTACATACTGATTCTACAGACTAACATAGCTATATCTTTGAATTCTAGATCTAGTTGTAACAGTTATCCCCCATGTTGCAGATGATGCTGAAAGTAGCTTGCCCAAGTCAACCTAGTGAGTTCATAGCATAGAGTTCATAGCAGAAAGGTTGGACAAGTTACTTCTTTGAACTACAGAGTCTGCCAACACCTGGAAGATTGTGGAAGCTATAGTCCAAAAAACGGCAACTGGTAACTGTTCTAAGCTCTGGTTCATAGTGGACCATAGTTTTTGAACAATGTCCTATGCGTATCTCCCATCTCTTACCTCCTCATATGCTACACCAGTTTTTAAGGACTGATGACTTCCTTGGATATATTGAAACACAGGGGCTTTCGATTTTGTCTATTCTCCTTCATTCTGAATTCTTTGTTAGGTGATAGAGGATTTTAAAACTTTCTTATGGTAGAAATTCTTCTAGTTATAAAGATTCAGTCTGTCCTTGGTGATGTGAATGCAAAACAAGATCAATGGAGGGACTCTGGATTAAATAAAAGAATATGGCCCATAGTCAGCTGTTCTGAACAATGCACAGAATTTGCATCCTGGAAGCCTTGAAGTTAAAAATAAAACCTAACTTTAAACAATAAAGCAGAGGCTCCATTGAACTATTTGATAGTGACCTTTTGCAGAACAAAGGGCCATTTGCTTTGATCTTTTTTCTCCTACTGTTCTTTTCCTTTTTTTGTTTCAGATGTCAAATAATCCTTGCACCAGGTAACATTCCATGCATACCTTGCCTGTCAACTGGCATTGGTTTTACAGAGTGACTCTGGACCAAAAGAAAGTTTCCCCATCACAGCCATGGCTGCAACAAGGAAAGGTTTAAGCGCTTCTCCTCCGGATGGTGGCTGGGGGTGGATGGTTGTGATTGGTTGCTTCCTCGTAACTATCTGCACTAGAGCCGTGACAAGGTAAAACCATTTTGTATACAATTGTGTGTGTCTGTCTGTGTTTAAAGTCATTATAGTCAGATCTAATTTAGCTATCTAGTACTTGAACAGCAGGATTGCTTGGCTGAAGCCACACTCCAAATTTGTTATTGTGAAAACATATGCACAATGCCTTTGAAAGCTGCAGAATTCTCCCTGTTTGACACCATTTGGCATTCTTACCTGTTTCTTCTGGTGCATCCTGGGACACAGAGTGGACTTTCCTTTGCATTGCAGTGTGTACAGAGGAGGGTGACCAGAATGGTGAAATGATGCTCTATGAGTAGCAACTTGAGGAGCTGGGGATGTTTAGCCTGGAGAAGAGAAGGTTAAGAGGTGACATGATAGCTCTGTTTAAGTAGTTGAAGGGATGTCATATTGAAGATGGAGCAAGTTTGTTTTCTGCAGCTTCAGAGGATAGGACCTGGAACAAACTGATTCAAGCTACAGGAAAAGGAGAACTTCCTGACAGTGAGAGCTGTTCAACAGTAGAATACGCTTCCTCAGAGAGTGGTGGAATCTTCTTCTTTGGAGGGTTTGTAGGTTCTGGATGGCCATATGTTGGGATTGTGAGTTCCTATATGGCAAGGGGTTGGGCTGGATGACCCTTGTGGTCTCTTCCAACTCTGTGATTGTCTAATTCCAGGGTGGTATAGAGGGAAGAATAAGGCTTTCAAGCAAAGTGTTTTTTCTCCAAATAGGCATGAACAGTACATGAACGAATGTAAATAAAGTGCAAATGTGTCTGTTCATAATAATGTGTGAGCACACCTAATGCTGCTGATTTAAGGAGCTGATTTTCAAAAAATATTTCATTGACACTGAACCCTTTTAAGGATTCTTATTGCCTAGAAGGTACTGCATGTCAATTTAGTAAGGTACTATATGGCCTGTGTTGCCCTACATTTTGTCATCTCCTGAGGACTGGAGTGACCCCATTTATGTGTGTCACATTTGTTGTGCAATCCCATTCGCTCATAGCAACCCTTGGAAGAAGTCTCCTTAAGGAGAGAGAAGAGTGACCCAAGAAGGCCCCTTCTCTATATATACACACTCTCCAAGTATCTTAAGCATTCAGAAAATATTTGATACTCCCTTCCTTCACAAGAGAAGGAGAAAAATAATAATAGGCCAATGTTCCATTTTAATGTAATATATCTGGTGACAGAACAGTTCTACCCAAAGTTGTACATCTGTTAAATTTTTCTTTAAAAAGAAAATTATATCAGGTGTTGGATATAAAGAGCAACAATTTATACGTGTTCGTGTAGATCCCTTTTTCATTGCTGTTAAAAACAGTTCTCTTGGGAAGTGGTAGACTTTCCCTCATGTCTGAAGGCATTTCAGAGGTGGTGGTAGGGGGAGTATCAGCCAGGGATATTGTTGTTGCCTCCTGCATTGCAGATGCTGCGCACTCAAGAGATTGAACTAGATGACCTCCAAGGCACACTTCCAGTCTATAATACTATCTCAGGAAAAATATTTTCTTCTCCTGATGGCATGTTGACTTGAGGGAATTTCCTAGCATTTAAACCAAAATAAGGAAATATATTTGTTCAAGAAAATGGGACATTCATGCAGCTGTAACTGAGGAAGTGTTTTAGTTTCTTTAAATTTAGAGCCACGTTTCAAATTCAGCCTATGACATGATTTTCTCAATGATTTCTCCCTTTATTTCTTAATTCTGTTCTCCACATCATATATCTACCTTTATTGATTCTGTGGGTTTCCACAATAGGTTGCTAGGGGTTCTGTGAGAGAATAATCCTTTTTTGAGCTGTAGGTATAATAATTTTTATGTAGAGGCTCCCTGAGACCTGAAAAATTATTTCAAAGGGTTCCTTGAGGGTAAAAAGTTTGACAAAGGCTGAACTAGATTGTCTGCCTTTCTTTTAAAAAGTAAATCAGTCCTGCCAGTGAAAGTAGAATCTAGCCGGTGTGCAGTGTACCTTAGAACAATGTACACAGCCTGATGGTGATCTACTAATACTTGTGATTTAGCAAACTCTGAACAAATCTTGCCAAGAAACCCTCATGATGGGTTTGCCTTAGGATTGCCAAAAGTCGAAAATGACTTGAAGACACACAGCAACAACAAAGCCTGCTGTGGTGCAGTTATCATACTGCATTTGAGTGCAGTGGAGGACATTACCCCATCCTTAATTTGTTGTTTTGTGTCTTAAATTCATTTTGAATATATGGTGACCCTAAGGTGAATCTGTCTCAGAGGTTTTGTGTTTTTTTTTGTTTTTTTTTGTTTTTTTTTGTGTGTGCAAGATTTGTTCAGTGGGCATTGCCGTTGCCTTTCTCTGAGGTGTGATTTGTCCAGTAGGTTTTCATGGCTGAGCAGGTATTTAAACTCTGATCTCTCAGAGTCCTAGTTCAATATTCAAACCATTTCATGTGTCAATAATATTGAAGTAAAATCCATCTGTCAATTTGCTTCTGGGTAGAGGCATGTTATGCTTTGGGTCAGGCAGCAATATTTCTTGGAACAGCTCTGAATGTTCCTATAGCCTGCCATTTTTGGAACCAATTTATATAAACTTTCCTCTCCCACAAACCTCTACTCTCACCCTACACAGTGGCCCTACACAGTGGCCAGGTAGAATCAATTTGTTATCCGAACATCCTCCTGACAAGCAGTTGTTGGGGTTTACTTTGGTTAACCACAAAATCAGTGAGAAGGGCTGAATAAAAAATGACAATCTGCTTTTTTCAGCAGAAAGAGCTCAACAATATAAAAATTCTCCTGTATAAAGAACAGTTTTATTTTCAAATTGTATTTATTATGTGAAGTTGAAGGCTTTCATGGCTGGCATCCATAGTTTTTGTGGGGTTTTCGGCTATGTGGCCATGTTCTAGAAGAACTTCTTCAGAGAAAATGCTAGTCACAGGTGCAGGCGTAACATTAGGAATAAACTCTTCTAGAACATGGCCACATAGCCCAAAAAACCCACAAAAAACTATGTTGTTGTTGTTGTTGTTGTTGTTGTTATTGAGGAAGAAGATTTAAGGCAGACTGTCAGGAACCTCTTTGTATTGGTTCACAAATATTGATTTAAATATATTACCATCTTCACTGCTAAATTAAAATAAATGCAAGTATAAATTGAATTGTGTTCCTGCAAAGCCAAGGAAGAGTGAGTGAGTGAGTGAGTGAGAGAGAGATTAAACGCTGTAAGCTGTGGCTGCTTTATGCAAGGAACAGGGTGAAACTGGGAAGTGTGAAGTAACAGTGATATTGTACACCTGTATTAATCTGAGGATGGCACCGCTTCAAGAGCTCAGGAAAATGGGCCTCCAGCAAAATTGGCTTGGACAGAAAGACAGCTTTGACTTGTATTGCAGAGCTGAAAACTTTCCAGTGAATGCTGTGTCATGATATGTTGCGGAAGAAACACTTTCATTAAGCATGAGTGATGCATATCCATTGGCCTCTTGGAAGAGCAGATTTCTGCAATGGTTGCAGTTCTTCTAGGTGGAATCTTGTTTATTGGTCTAAAATGGAAAGAAACACACATGGGACTCTACCTCTTTCCAATATGTGCTGGACAGAGTAGTGCAGCCTAAAAATAGTCTATATTTTATTGATTGATTTTATTTTTTTTATATCCCACTTTTCTCCAAAATGCAACTCAAAGTGGCTTACAATCTAAATTAAAACAAAACATATAAAGCAATATAGAGTACAAAAATCTTAAAGAGCATTAAATGCATAATTTAATTTAATTTAATTCAGTGAAAACACTACTTTCAAAACACAAAATTAAAACCATTAAAACACTTAATACATTACATACTAGAATAATAGTGCACCCACTTGCACACCGCTTCACCCTGGTCATTCAAGGCTGAAGGCCTGTATACGCAAGTAGGCCTTCGCCTTCCAGCACTCAAAGATGTCATTAAGTAGCCTAAATCCAACTTCTAATCCTAGCTGTGATATATCCATTGGATCAATGGGAATTTAGTAAGACCACTTTTAGGTACATTACATTGATGTAGTGGAATCTGCAGTTGGGTGTAGAGGGATATATTTTTGAAAACTAAAGTCATCCATGCCATCCATATTCCTGTTTCTCTGTATGGTCATGAAAGCTGAATAATGAAGAAAGCTGATATGAAGAAAATCATTTCATTTGAAATGTTTTGTGGAGTTGGAGTGTAGCATTTACATGACACGCCCTGACTCTGTCCCAGGGCAGCATAACACCGTACACCACTCCACACAGCACTCCTCTGGCATGGCGTCTGCACAATGCAGCGCCAAAGGAGTGACGTGAAGCCACAACATCGCTGCTATCATGCCCTTTGCAGGGCGCAAAAAGGAACCGCTTTTTGTGGCTCCTTTTTGTACCCTGCAAAGGCCAGATCAGGGTCACAGCATGTGGTTGCTGCAGCCCTGATCTGGCTGTAAAAGGGCAGCTTCCAGCACAGCCCCTAAGTCTCAAAAGGTGCTACAGTAACATGATAATATAGTGCTGTTTCCCCAAAGCAACAGATCAGGCCTTGGATTCAGATATAGTTCGAGACAATTTGATATCTGAGGAAATATATTTATGTTGGACACTTCTTAGAAGACTCTCAGGAAAGCATCTATCATATTAACGGAGCCTATAGATCTAATGTCTTTCTTTTCCAGGTGTATTTCCATCTTTTTTGTAGAGTTCCAGACTTACTTTGCTCAAGATTATGCCCGGACAGCTTGGATCCATTCTATTGTAGACTGTGCTACAATGCTTTGTGGTGAGCATTCAAATCATTCGTATGTGTGAAACTGCTTTTAAGCTGCAGTTGTTGTTGTTGTTCTTGTTGTGTGTATAAGTCATTCCCAGCTTAAAGCAACACTAAGGTGGACTTATCACCAGATTTTCTTGGCAATATTTGTTCAGAGGTGGGGAGTTACCTTTACCTTCCTCTGAGGCAGAGAGAGTGTGATTTGCCCCAGGTTGCTCAGTGGGCTTCCATAGGCAAGCAGAACTTAAACCCTGCTCTCCCAGTGTCCTAGTCCAACACTTAAACCACTACACCACGCTGGCTCTCAAGTTGTAATTGTATAATTTTTTTAAAGAGAGCAAGTCTCTTTAAAATTGTTGGGACCTGCTTCTGAGAAAGCATGTGCACAATATTTTGTACATTTACTTTTATATTGTACTACATTTAGTCATCGACAATCAGAACTTAATGGATATAGCTTCTGGTTTTGGGTTGTCAGAACCAATACTGGTATGACCAAACCTCTTCTCCCAAACATTTAACTTCATTGCAATTCCCATAGTTTTTTTTTAGGTAAAGAGGTTTCTTGTGGAGTATCTCTGGATGTGGGGAGTCCCTATCAGATCTTCGTGTTGCTTCTGCTCTCATCTCTGATCAGTGAATGGAAATCAGAGATAAGTGGTTCTTTAAAACTCAGGAATCTGTTACATGGAACCAAGCTCTGCCTTGCAGTTGGGGAAGTTACTGCATGGAAGTTTACAAGGGAAGTGTTTATCATCAATTTACAAATGAGGGGTTTAAGGCTCTCACAGATTGTCAAATTAGAAATAGTGACTGTTTGACACTTCAGATATTTTAGACTACCACTCCCATTATCTTTTATCAGTGACCATGCTAGCCAGGGCTTCTGGGACTTGAAGTCCCAAATATTTGGAGAAAATGGATTTATCTAAATTTTAGCTGCCCATAGCTGGACCTTGATTGTGTGGTAAAATAAGATTGAAAGATATATGGAGAATGGCAGAGTCCATCACAGCATTCTGTGAATCCTCATTCTGAAATTTCAGAGCAGTCAGCATTTTCTTGTTTGGGTATAGATGCCTGTGGGTCAACTTGTCCATGTGAAAGTATACTTGTTTCTACATCTGCAACACTAATTTCTGTCATTTTCATTTTAAGCTCCACTTGGAAGTTTTATAAGCAATCATGTCTCGTGTCAAGTGGGCATCATGCTGGGTGGATTGCTTGCATCTGCTGGACTTATCTTGAGTTCCTTTGCCACGAGCCTGGAACATCTTTACCTTTCTCTAGGAGTTCTTACAGGTAATAGTATCACTACTGGTGTTAACACTGTTGTTCTGTTCAGTCAGTTTTGTCTAAGCATTACACATCCTGAAATGATCAAGTTCTTGGCCTGTGTCCTGAGAAATAGGCCCCACCGAATTCAATAAAAATAACTCATATATAGATAGGCATATGATTATACAGTGAGCCTGCTACATTCGCTGGAGTTAGGGGTGAAGGACACTGGTGAATGTGGAAAACCCACAAATAAAAAACACTATTCTTTTTACCTAAGAGAATACCTCTCTAGGAATCTCCAGGTCCTCCAGTACAACTCTATGGTCAACATTTGCATGAAGTTGATCATAGAATCATGCTGGAGGTTCTCCATGATCAACTGACATCTTCTGGAAGAGTTGTGTTGGGGGACCTAGAGATTCCTAGAGAGAACATATTAATCAAAATCACAAATAATCAAATCCGCAAAAGTCAAAGCTGCAAATGCAGAGAGCCAACTGTAGTCTTATTACGACATGTCCTAGGCATATTAAGGCTAAATGCAGCATGAGGCTCACATACATCAACTCATGGGAGTTCCTACCTTCTCCCCTTACCTTCAGCCCCTGGTCCTTTTCCAATACTGGCTCTGGAGGATTTGACAAAACTCTGGAGTAGGGTGTTTGGGTTTCACCAAGGATGCAATTAGGATCGGAGACTGTCAGCTGTCAAGTTGACTTAAGTAAGCATTGGAGTGAGCATTCACTTTTATTAAACTCACATAAATGAAGAACAACTTTAAAGAAGAAGTTCTAACAACAAAGTATTTTCTTTCTTTTGTTAGTACTAGTGAAGCTTTGAGAATTTCCAAAAATCCCTTTTAACCAATCACATCCAAAGGGGAAATAACTATCTACTTAGCAATGCCCATTTGATTTTTCTATATAACTATGCCACAAACTTTTCTATTTAACTTTGAAAAAATAATGAAGGAAGATGGAGACTTGTTCAAAGCCATACAATGAAAAATATATTTAAGATGATGTTTGGAGGAACAAAGAAAGAAATATCTTGGACCATAAACTACTACATTTGACTGCAGATGACTTAAAACTCAATAGATTTTTTACTTGGTTCATGTGACCGTTTGAATGTTGGTGTTTAAATCTGAGTTTTGACTGATAATTATATGTATTTATGTACACTCAAACCAAATTTTCCCAAGAATTCTCACTCACATTTTGAGGCCTGTAGACAGAATTCTGCCTCTGAAAATGCTATTTTCATTTGTAGGCTATACACACCTTGCAGTCTTGTGAAGTAGTTGCAACAGCAACCTTGCAGTTTTAACTGAAGTTACTTTTGAACTAGATTTCTCTGCTGATTACATTGCCCTGATTCCTTTCCAGTGAATTTAGTCATCCCTTTAATAAAACAAAAACATTCTATTGTTGTTCTCTAGTTCATTTCCCAAAAGATGAGGGGTGGAAATGTTTATGCTGAAACTGCTGACTTATTAAAACTGGCATTGTAACTATGGTGATGTGAGCTTAGTACTTAGACCCCTGCAGTTTCATAATAGTTTTGTAGACATGCCGCCAATAGATTATTTGCTAAAGAAAAAAAAATCCATTCTTATAGCTTGTGTGTGCCAGAACGTCAGTTTCAAACTTAGTATCTGTATTCCATAAGTAAGAAACCCATTATTCACTACAGCACTAGAAAATTACCACAAAGGTTTCCTGAATGATCATTACCTAATAAACTCACTGGTCATTCTGGTTAGGGGATTCTGGGAGTTATATTCCAAAACTTTTCTAAATAGTGATTCAAAAAACCCTTATTCAAATGCAATAAATGCACATTAATGTAGAAGTGGGACAGAACAGCATTAGGAATGAGCACACACAAAATCATCACAAAATAGAAATGAACAGTTCTATCCATCCCTCCTAGTAGTTTGGATAGATCTCAGGTAGTGAGAGTATGACATCTTTTTTTCTCCAGATGCTTTGGAAAATATTACAATTCATATCATATTCTACAAACTGTATTGATTTGCTGCTAACCTATTTGTGTGTGTGTGTGTGTATGTGTGTGTTTGTCTGGTTTTGTTTCACTTCCAGGGTTGGGCTTTGCACTTTCTTATTCCCCAGCCATAGCAATGGTGGGCAACTATTTCAACAAGCGGAAAGCTCTAGCTTATGGGATTGCCATGTCAGGCAGTGGCATTGGTACCTTTATCCTCGCCCCCGTGGTCCAGCTTCTGATTGAACAGTTTTCCTGGCGTGGAGCCTTACTTATCCTCGGAGGCTTTGTTTTAAACCTCTGTGTTTGTGGTGCCTTGATGAGACCTGTTGCAAGGAAGGAGGACCTCAGAAATGCTCCAGAATTCTCTGAGCAGGAGTTTGAGGCAGAAGGACAAAAGCAGGACTTCAAGAAATGGTCTGTCTGCTCCCCTCTCATCAAAGTCTGGTCTCACAAATGTCTATGCCCATGTTCATGGCAGGAATACAACTTTCTACTGATGCCAGATTTTGTGGTGCTAGCAGGGTCTGTCTTATTCATGGCGTATGGATGCAGCCCTCTCTTTGTTTACCTGGTGCCTTATGCTTTGAGGGTCGGAGTGAGTCACCAGCAGGCGGCTTTCCTCATGTCCATTCTTGGGGTCGTCGACATTATCGGCAACATCACTTTTGGGTGGCTCACAGACAGAAGGTAACACCTGAGTGCTGTGTAAAAAGGCAGGATAATGTGCAGGAGTGTATGGCTTGCAGACCCAGAGCTTGGAAGCAACATATTACAAATAAGGTAGCTACCTGTAATGAGGCACTCTTCTGGAAATTTAGGGTGTAACCAAGTTATATTTAAAAACAATGTAATGAGCTGGAACAAAGTTTTTGTGCAGTTAGCCCTCCACATTTGTGGCTTTGATTTTTGCAGATTTGATTATTCACGGATTTGATTAATATGCTGTCTCTAGGAATCCCTAAGTCCTCCGGTTTGACTCTTCTGGAAGTTGACCATAGATTTGCACTGGAAGACCTAGAGATTCCTAAAGAAAACACTTTTCTGGGCAGGTCCTCCGGCACAATTCTGTGATCAGCATCTAGCAGATGTTGATCATAGAGTCACACTGGAAGATCTAGAGATTCATAGAGAGATGTTCTCTCAGATTTTTACAGTTACACTAAGATCCTGTGCAGTTTTTCCCCTTGCACTGGGACCCCAACATGTGTGGAGGGCTCAGTGTATAACTTGATTATACTTTGTTACATTTGTATAACACTTATACAAATTTGTATAACTGGTATATTGGTATGTTTTGTACAAAAAGTCACTTTTTACTTTTAAAGGGCATTTTAGGTATTTTTAGAGTCATTTTGAGAGTTTTATGCCATTCCTCTTATTAAAGTTAATTTCTCCCCTGAAAAATAAAACTAACAAAAAGTCAAAGAAAAGTAGTAAGAAGTGTGACAATTTAACACAGTGAGTTATTTTTGAAAAATTATAACAAGTAGAAGCTGTTAATTAATCTTATGTGCTATAACAGGGATAAATTACTTTTAAAAAACAACTTTCCTTGTAGAACTTTAGGAAAACATTTCCCCCATTTTTCAAATAGGATTTTTAAAGAATTTGTAAAGGTGTATCACCTATTGACGGTACACAAACATAGCACCATATTCACTTTAACTGCCATGGCAACATCCTATGGAATCATGGCATTTGTAGGCTGGTGAGGCCCTAGAGCTCTCTTGCTTTCAGTTCTAAATTTATTATTGATGTTGTGTGCCTTCAAGTCATTTCTGACTTATGGCAACTCTAAGACGAACCTATTTTCTTGGCAAGATTTGTTCAGAGGAGGTTTGGCCTTGCCTTCCCCTGAGATTGAGAAAGTTTGACTGCCCATGGCTGAACTGGATATACCTGGTCTTCAGAATTGTAGGCCCAACACTCAAACCACTATACCCTTCCTAAACTGCCAATTCGAGGATCCCATAGGATGTTGCCAAGGCTGTTAAAGTGAAATATAGCACTAAAAGTGTGTAGAGTGGCCCACTGTTACTTTTTTTTATTGTTGTTGTTGTTAATTAGCTTTAAGATTTACATCTCATCTTTCAGGTAAATGATTCTGAGTCAACTGAAAAGTAACAGATGACAAATACAAAATCTTCAGAAATCAAACATACACACACAACCCAGCATTTTCCCTTGAGCAGCAAAGCAGTTAAGACAAAGAGAGAACCCGCCAGGGAATCCTAACTGGAACCCCTACATCTATTGCCCCTCTAGAGGTAGATGGTAGATCTGATTTTTAAAAATTTTAATGACGAGGTCATTGCAGGTTGCACTTGGCCCTCAGTAATTACATTCAACACATGTTTTCCATGTTTTCCACTCATGGTTTAAGCAAATAAACAATGAAAGAAAGGTAAATACAACTTTGTGGAAGCCAAAAAATGTGCAGGTGCAGACATTTGAGCAATTGTTTTGTAAACAATTTGGATCAGCTGCTTGGAATATTGAAGAGCAAAGTAGATCAGTCCTTAATTTCTAAAAAGAGGAATTGGTTTCCAGGTCTGTATGGGAATCCTCTTGTGGATCCTTTGTCAGTCCTGCTTTTTCAGCCTGACATTATAATGGGGAGGCTATGGCTTCTTAAATGGAAAGGGGAGGCGGTTCCAAAACAAGGGTGCTCAGAGGTGCTTTTCTGTTCCACATCTTTTTAAAAGGAGTCATAATCATTGTTGGGAAATACCCTAAAAGGGAAGTTAAGGAAGGAAGGAAGGAAGGGTAGCTACCAGGTCAGCACTACCTGCAGGACGTTGATAACAAATGAAGAATGAAGAGGAATTCATCATGACTCATTTTTTTCCCCTTTCCTATCTTCCTTAATGCCTTGTAGGTGTTTGAAAAAGTACCGTTACGTTTGCTACCTCTTTGCAGTGGGAATGGATGGCCTCTGCTGTCTTTTTCTTCCAGTTCTCCAAAACTTTCCACTCCTTGTGCCTTTCTCATTCACCTTTGGGTATTTTGATGGAGCCTACGTCACCTTAATCCCAGTGGTGACAGCGGATGTGGTGGGCACTGCTTCCTTATCATCAGCTCTTGGGGTGGTGTACTTCCTCCATGCAATACCATACCTAATCAGCCCTCCTGTTGCAGGTCAGTTTTTGTATGAATCAATGTAATACACGAGCATGTTGACATACAAATCTAATCAATGGCTTTTCCCGTTTCTTTCAAGTCTTTGCCTGTGTATGCTTCTTTTTGTTGTTGTGTCCCTCTGAATCATTCCTATCTTATGGTGACCCTAAGACAAACCTATCAAAGGGTTATCTTGGCATGATTTGTTTGGGGGGAAGGTTGAAAGAATGCTGATACAGAGGGTGAATAAATATAAGTAATTTAATTTTCTTTTTCTTTTTTAAAAAAATTGGTTTCTATTTAAATTGGATTTTAACAATTTAAATCAGATTAAAAGACACTGTAAATATTTCCCTTCCTCCTGGTTGATACTAAGTAATATTTACCTGCTCGGTTGATATTAAATAGTCTGAATATAAGCATGTTACCCTGACATTTTAACCTTTCAACAGAATCAGTGATTTCTAGCAGAGGCATTCATTTCAAGGAGAGTTTTTAG
This sequence comes from Urosaurus nigricauda, assembly GCA_034509955.1. Lineage (NCBI taxonomy): Eukaryota > Metazoa > Chordata > Lepidosauria > Squamata > Phrynosomatidae > Urosaurus > Urosaurus nigricauda. Next base: position 188,215,722 of record JAOEGL010000003.1, on the reverse strand, counting down.
TATATACAAAAAAACCAATGTGATCATTTCTCATTCATGGGCTGGAATTCTGTATCTAAGTAGCTGATATTAATTACCCTGGATTCTTGGTATGCACTGGGATAACCTCCCCACCATGGATATCCAAATCTGTGGATGCTCAAGTTATGTACAGTGGTATAGTAAAATGGTCTCCCTTACATTAAATAGCAAAATCAAGGTTTGCTGTTTGGAATTTATATATTTTTGGAATATTTTAAGCTGTGGATAGATGTATCTATGGATAAAGAATCCTTGGATATGGAAAGCTGACTGTATACTTAACTAAGGCCCTGTACAGACTGGCACTGCATGGTGCATGGCATCATGGCACCCCTCTGGCACTGCATCCAGACGACACAGTGCTGAAGGAGCACCGCAAAGCTGCAGCATCATGGCTATGGCACCTTTTCCAGGGCGCAAAAAGGAGCCACTTTTTGAGGGTCCTTCCTGTGCCCTGGAAAGGCCAGATCAGAGCTGCGGCATGCGGTTGCTGCGGTCTCAATCTGGCTGTCAAATGGGCAGCTGGAGGATGTGTGCCCAGCCCTTAAATATCTTAATAAACTTAAGTATACAGCATCCTCCTATACAGTATACAGTCTGCAAGAAATACCCCTCCATATCATCTGAACTGAGAACAAGAACAGCAAAATGCAGGCCTGTGACTAACATCTTCAATTTTTTTTTTTATTCTGTATGGTTTTTAACACCTTACCTGATGAAGAAGCCAGTGGAGATTTGAAAGCTTGCAACATGTATATTGTGCACTTTGGTTGGCCCCATAAAGGCATCACTGTTTGATGGGTTTTTTGGTGTTATTGAATATACTTAACTAGGTAACTTCTCCATTCCCCCCCACCTCTGCAAACCTGATGGAGACATCATGTTGCATCTGCCCACAGAATGGACTTTCTTCTCTCCGTGCAACAGGTGCCTAGTAAAGTAGACTAGGCAGCAGGGGTGAGTTATGGGTTGTGGCAATAGTTTCACAATTATAACAGAGCAGTGATCATGACTATGGAATAGTTACCTAGATTTACTCATCCATAACTGTTTCCTATTCATAATAACTAGTTAGTCATGATTTTGACACTATTGCCACAATTGTAACTCCCCTTCCCCTAAGACTTACTTTATCAGGCAACAGCTGCACAGGAAGAAGGAGATCTATTCTGTTGGTGGTTGGAAATTTAATTGAATAATGTTTCCATCAGGTTTGGGAGAATGTTGGGTTAGGAGAAATTGCTCAATTAAGTATACTCAACTGTTGGCACAGTTGACACAGTTGACACAGAATTCTGGCCATGATTATCATTCTACCTGCCAAATTGCATTCTGCCTGCCAAACTGGCTTTTTTCATTTAGTTATCCATTAAGGAATATATTTTGTAGCATGTTCTCAAATCAGTAAAAATTAGGTTATCTAAAACTTAAATCATCACCTTTATGTTGTAGATAATGGGAGATTTAACTGTGAATTAATAATGTCTGAGTGCATTCTTATACACATGCATCTGGATGCAACTCCCATCGAACTCAGGAGGATGTTCATTGGAGTTGAAAATGTATAGGTTTTTACTTTAGCTGGTCAAAGTTGCATCATTCTTTAGGAAATATATGAAGAAGCACTTTGTGGGAATTTGCTTTAAGCCAGCCTTTTTGTCTTGCTTGTTTTAATCGTTATTTAAGTCATTATTAGCAAAGGCCTGACTATTAATGGTATCAGACTTTTCTAGCAAACCATGGTCCAGAACAGGGATGAGAACTGTGTGTCCCTTTAGATGGTGTTGAACAACTCCTAGCTTTCTCCACTATTGGTTATTCTAGCTAGGGCTGCTAACAACTGCAGTTCAACAGTATCTGGAGGGCTGCACAGTTCCCATACCACTTGGAAGAAAGAGAAGAAGGAAAATTAACAGGAGGCTCCTGCCAGCAGTTATATATCAAGGTATGTCATTACTTGTCCATTGTGAAAGGTTCCGTGTCAGCATCCATACTTTTAATGTTGATGGTCCCAGTATCTCCAGATAAATGTCTAAAGAGTTACTGCCAATCATTGGTTTAAGGATATATAAGAATATGAGCAAATTCCTACTGGGATCGAACTAAAAGCTTATCTAGTCCTTCACAGTATTTCTCCTAGGGGGCAATGGAAAATCTGTTCTCAGTACATCTGATACAGAATGGTGTAGTGGGTTTGAGTATTGGGCTATGACTTCTTTTTACACAAAACAGTAGGCCATATTACATTTAAGGCATCACAATACGTTTTAAGCTTTATATTTAAAAATTGTAAAATTTAAAATGTATTTATTTATTAATTAAATAAACACATTTTAAATTAAGGTTGTTGTAGTATAAAAATAATGGGTTTATCCAGAGAGAGGATGAAACACATTTATGAATGATTGCAAAATTGATAGGCTAGAAATTGACTTATTCATGCATCTCAGCTTGAGCGGAATGAATGAAAAAAGCTTCCTTTCCTTTATACTAAACGCCAGGGGGCAGCATATCCTTTATAATTCGTACTGAAAATCAGGAGACTAGGAGAGGGACAATGAAACAGAAAGGTATTTATATCTATGTTTCATAAATCTGGAAAAATCAAAAGCCACAATCTTTGTCTTCTTGTTACTGCCAAAGAATCTCTCTTGTGTATTGTCTTGTTACTATAAAATCCTTAATGATCCTCCATCGTCCAAACTTACACAATGGATTGAATTACATTGGAGATTGATGTATATAAATATTCTAAAGCCGCCAGATCCTATCTGATCTTGGAAGCTAAGCTCTGTTGGCCATGGTTAGTACTTGGATGGGAGACCACCAAGTAATACTGTGTGTGGGAGGCTATATTTCAGAGGAAGAAACTGGCAAAACCACCTCTGAGTATTCCTTGTCTAGGAAAACCCTTTGAAAATGAATGGGTCACCATAAGTCGACAGGCAGCTTGAAGGCACATGCACACAGGTGCTATGCAGTGAATCCCTTCCGGATCCTACCAAACTTCACTAAGTAGGAAGTAGATGTTGGGACTGACGGGGTTCACTCAGGAAGCAACTGGCTGTCATTTCAGCCCCCTCCTGTGAGCTATCCCAGGACCCTGTCACAATTCCTCCTCATGCCAGAGCTGTCAGTCATCTGCTTCCCAATTGACAGGGGGACAGACTCTCATTGGTCACAGCAACCGCTTCCCAGTAAGTGGAGACTCGGGAACTTTCATGGTACCTATGTGGCCCATAAACTAGGAGCAACCTAGGGATTGTGAATATGAAACAGTCACATATGTGTACATCTAGATTACACATTTGTAGTTGGAAACTAATATCCATGGATTCAACTCTCCATGGCTTGAAATATCTCCTAAAAGCAAATCTTGATGTAACCTTTATGTAAGGGACACCATTTTACTATTCCACTGTATATGATGGGACTTGAGCATCCACAGATTTTGGTATTCATCGAGAGATCCCGGAACCAAAACCCGGCAAATACCAAGGGTCCACTGTATTATACTCTTGTTTTTTTATTATTAATTTTTATTCACAAAATTTAAAAAGTAACATCATACGTTGTACACCATATTTACACAACAAACATAAAATACAAACACAAACATGAGCAAACATAAACATGTAACCATTCTGTACTATACCATAGACACAACAAAAATCAACATGTAAGCTTCTTGTATCTTCCTTGATTTCTTTAATACTTCCTTATCTTCAAAACTAAACCCATATTCTTGAAATTATATTACCACTCCTATCACTATTGTATTTTTGTTTAGTGTAATCTTTTTTCTTACCTTAACATTTCAGCAAACAAAGTTTCTTATATGTATATTGCAATTATAGATGCATATTGAAATTCTATCCTGAATTTTTTCCAAATTCTACCAGACATTGCCAATCTTTTTTATACTCTTGTGATAATAAAAAAGAGCAACAGCAGCAATTACTGTTAGCCCTCTTTATCGAGGCAACCCAGAATCTATGTCAAGAAAATCAGAATAATTTGCCTCCTGTAGTTTCATGAAAATTAAACAGATCAGTGTAGTTTTATTTTATTTTGCTTATTTTCTGTGCAAGTGTAATTCAGCCCTCGTGGCCTCTAGCTTTGGTATTGAAATCTCAGTCCCTAGGATAGTCTGGCCTGATATCCCTAACTTGATCAGATGTACAGACTGATAGCCAGACTTTTAAGTTTTCATACAGTACATATGGTTGAGAGTAAGGTTGCTGAGTGTATTACGGTCAGAGGAAGATTAAAGGCAGTTTAAATATAAACAGTGACAATGACATTATTAACACAGGTTTCCGTCACTCAGTAGAATGTTCCTGAAAATAACACAAACATCCTGTCACTTACTAAGGGAATTGACATATATAATGCGCTAAGAAGCAATTACCCAGATTCATATCTCTGGTAATAGATTTGAACTTCCTAATTAATTGCACTTCAGCTATCTCTTCCTCTAATTGTTTGACATTCCATTGGTCCCAAATTAACATTTATAAAACTAATATCCTGGGACACTGAAGGATTTTTTTTTTCATATTATCATTTCTGTCTAATGTTAGATTTGTATTGGTTTTTTCCCCCCTTTTATGTAGAGACTGGCCTATTGGCTTTGTGTAGAATGCAGAAGGTCATTGCTGCTGTAAGATGGTCCCATCCTGGGACAGAGAGGGAGGGTATAAATTCAATGAACAAATGAATAAATATGTCACTCTGGAAAATGTGCTCCTAATTTGTGGTTGACACTATTGGATCCTATAATATTTCTATAGTAGATGTGGCTTTAAGCATCCTGCATTTGTTGCAAGATATGATTTCTCACCTTTGTGTAACTGTATGTTTCTACTTGACATTTTGGACAAATTCTGCATCTAATGAAGTGGACTAAAGTGCAGAAAACTCATGGTATTATGAATGTGTTAGGCTTTAAGATATGCAGGACTCTGTGCTGTTTGTATTGCATTGTATAATCATACAAATAATAAAAAAAATTATTTATATTTCCTGCCTCTTCCCAAGGATTGAGGCGGGATTCCAACATAAAATCTATACATATAAATCTACACATTTAATTCCAAATACAATTACTAAAACCAATTACAGTCATAAAATCATTAAAAACAATTAATCCTTAATCTAACATACGTCGGATACCACTGTCTGTCATTGGTCTCATTTATCAGTGGATCACAGCAAGTCGGATGGAAAAGCTTGCCGGAAGAGATCCGTCTTTAGTGCTTTCTTAAAGCCATCTAAGGTGGTAATAAGACGGATCTCTTCCGGGAGGTCGTTCCATAATTTCAGAGCCATCGCAGAAAAAGTTTTATTGGAAGTCGATTTCAACCTGGTACTCAAGGTATTGTATTACAATGTACTGACTAACATGGTTACCCCCTTAGAAAGCATCACAGGTTTGTAGGACTCCTCTGAGAGAATTGTGTTAGTCATGATGTCCAGAATCATAGTTGAATACAGCTCCCTCTTGAGAATTTTTGGCTCAAATACAATGTGCAGTGTGTTAGACTTTTCTTAGATTTTCCAGTTAGAGGAGCAATTTTGCATGCAGACAAGTGTCAACAAGACTGCACTACTCAACAAGATAGTGCACATCACTGTAATTCTAGGTTACGTATTTGTAACTGCCACAGAGGATTCTAACCATCATTTCCAAGATTTGGTCTTTCATAAATGGGATTAGGCTATTCAGTACTGTTCTTTGGAATACTAGTGATTGAATGATATCTGAGTATGCAAGAAGTCAGATTTCTGAGTGCTATAAAACAAGAAGACAGGAAATGCCATCCTCATACAATTTGCAGTGAGTTGTCAGTCTGTAAAATAGTATGCAAAGGGATCTTGCAGCATGTTTGAGACTAATTAATAGGTAGAAGTTGATAGCATAAGCTTTCATAGACTTGAGCTTATTTTCTCAGGTGCATTTGGTGGAATGGAAAGCCCAGGGACAAACCTGTATAGGGCTTTCCACTCCACCATACGCATTTGAGAAAGTAGGCTCAAGTCTATGAAAGCTCGTGCTACTAAGTTAGGGCCAAAACAAATGGCCGTAAAGGGTCGGCTTAACACCACCCCTTTGAACACCAGATTCTGGCCGCAGCAACCACATGCCACAGCCCTGATCTGGCATTTTTCTGCCCCCCAAAAAGGCCACAAAATGCTGCTCCTTTTTGGGGTGGAAAAAAGGCACTCTGCAGCAGCAGTTTTTCCATGTTTGTGCATCACGTCATGTGTAAATACTGCACCACAGTGTGGTCAATGGGGTGGCATGACACCGGCTTGGGGGCATCATTGAGGTGTGCAGTGTGTGTACTCCATGCTCTCACACCACCCCGAAGCTGACATTTTTTGCCAGTCTGCTTTGCCCCTTAATCTCAAAGGTTTTGCAGGATCCCTTTGCATACTGATTTTCCAGACAAATATGGCTATGTCTTTGAATCTGTAAAATATCTTACCAGTGAACGTGTAGGAAAATAAGTCCAGAGTAAGTCGGAGTGAAAAATTACATGGTTCTTACAGGGATGTTTGCTTTTTTCCAGGTTGGCTTGTAGATACAACGGGTAACTACACCGCATCATTCCTGCTCTGTGGATTTTCCATGATGTTTAGTTCAGTGTTACTCTGCTGTGCAAGACTAGCAAAGAAAGTCAAACGGACTCCCTTGAGGTCTCCTGGCAGAGATACTGATGCCAAGCAACCAAGATGGACAAACAGAGCAATACTTTATTCTGTGACTGGAGAATTAGATCACAAAGATGTGGAACGTCTGGGCAGTGAGGCAAACAGCAATAGCAAGAGATGACAACATACCAAGAATTCATCCATTTTAAACTTTTCCCAAGATAGATTTTGCTACATACACTATGGTATTAAAGATTCCTGCCCTAGTGGAAGAAATGATGGAAGTCTCCTACCTTCAACCAAACCCTTTCAACCAAATTCTTGCTGACCTTAAAACAGGCAAGAAAGACTAATAAGGATAGAAGAGAAGGAAAAGGAGGAAGTTCCTTTTTTTAACAAAAAGAATGTCATTAAGGTAACTTTCGGTGCAGTTCCAGGAATCTAAACATGGATATGCTCATAATAAAAAAAATAACTTGTTTTCTTGGAGAAGTAACGCTGGACATTCATATAGACAATGAAACTGTTCTTAGTATAATATCAGTAGTCCAGTAAGTCTTTTAATGTAGCACTTGACTGCTCTTGCCTGCAATATCCTAAAAGTGGATAAACATGTATATTTTATATGATCTTTGGTTAACTCGAAAAGGTATCTTCATCATTTGCAAAGATACTCTATTGAAGATCTGTTTTGTACTGTGGCTGACCTTATTTTAAATATCACAGAATCAGCTTTAATGATATGATGTGCCTAAATTTGATAAACAATTGAGAAATAACTCTGGAAGAATTTTGTTGTCAATGGCTCTTGAGTCAACTTTGACTCATGGCGATCCCATGGATAATACATCTCCAGCAAAAGAATATTAGCTCCCAGATAATGTCCTCTCAAAAGCATCTAAAACAATTCATAGTATGAGAACAAAACAAAAGCTGTTCTCAGCTGAAAAATATTAGAAATTAGATTTCTGTTTGGAATGCCATTATGTTTCAACAATGCTGAAGAAAGGAATTATGTGGCACAGAGGAAGCATAATGATAATTTCCCCTGAAACATGGAGCAATCATAAACTTCTGCTACTGTATTTCAGTTGTAATTTGGTCTCATACATCAAAGATAGTAGTAGATGAATATTCTGAGTCATTCATGGGAGATTGTGCAATTCATAGAAGCATCCATCCAGTGTATGCATTCTCTTTGAGTGACCTCATGGGCAATTTATGGCAAGCTTCACATTCCTGCTTGGGAAATCTGGAACAGTAGGCATTTTTAAGCGATCATCAGTAAATTTAATTGGCAAGGAGTATATCCTGTCCACTTTTCTGAAAAGCTTACAAAATATTAAATGTTTCCAGTCATATTCCTCAGAAGTCAATTTTTAGTGCAGATGTTTTTTCATGTTTAATTCTGTTTGGTACATTTTCATTAATATTCAGTCTATTTATATACCACCTCCTCTCATGCAGAAAAAGTCTAATCCAACAATGACTTTGGAAATAAAACACTGTTCTTATATACTATTTACACTACCAAAAAAGTGGGAATGAAGTTATCTTTATGTTGCAATGAGCAATATTTCTAGTTACTTTTAAAAAAATAATTTAAGAGGTGTTTAAAAAGATTTTTCTGAGGTTTTATGCATTCCTGTATCAATCCTAAATACTTTTTTTAAAAAAATAAATAAATAACAAAGTGATGAGTAATGTGACATATTTTGAATGCTGTCTGGAATAATCATAATGAAGTACCTTTTAAAAGTACAGTGGACTCTTCCCATTCACAGGAGTTAAGTTCTACCCTACTCACAGATAGGAAAAAATGCAGATGGCTGTGCCCCTATTATTCAGTGTTGGCGACATGTGCACAGGTGTGGCAGCACATCTGTGTGCATGTGCGGCCACTGAATTATATAGGATGTGGCAATTCGCAGACAGTCAAATCTGCAGATAGCTAGCCCACCAATAGCAAGATCCACTGTAAATGGAAATGAATTGCTTTTCAAAGCAACTTTCTGAGCTGTGGTTCAAATCTGTGCATCTGAATGTGGACACTTAATAAATACATCTTCCCCCATAGAGCTGCAATAGCCAAATAACTTCATGAAATAAATCTTTATTCCTCTGTAGAACCATAAATTGCACTTCTCGTAACTAATAATTCTCTCATATAAACAGTTCCCTTTGGATGAAAAAGCAATAAATCAAGATCCATTGGCCATATAAAGGATTTCAAAGCCCTTCTAAAATTCCTTAAAGTCTTGGATTCCTCTGTCAAACCCCATGGTTAGGGCCTAAGCCAAGGGTGGGCAAAATGCAGCATGAAAACTGCACATGGCACCCAAAGTAGTCTTTGTGGTCCCCGTTGCACTTTTGTTTTTGTTCCCACCTTTAGAGGGTGTGGGAACATTTCTGCCATGTCCCCCTCCCCACCAGCCATTTTAGGCCTGGAAGAGGCGTTTAAAAAAGGGGAGTAAGCAGGAAAAGTTCCTAGGCTTAGTATGATCCAGAGGGGCTAAAACTATGGTAAAAATGCCCTCACACTCCTTAGAAGAGATTGGAGGCATTTGAAAAATGGATTTTTGCTGTGGGGTAGGTGGCCAAAATACCCTAAAGCCACCAGATCCCATCTTATCTTGGAAGCTAAGCAGAGTCAGCTGTGGTTAGTACTTGTATGGGAGACTGCTAACCAATATCAGGTGCTGTAGGCTATATTTCAGATGAAGAAACTGGCAAACCTACCTCTGGGGATTCTTTGCCTGCTTGGGGTTGCCATAAGACAACAGGCAACTTGAAGCCACATACACACACAGTGTGTGAGATGTGACCCTCCAAACTTTTTCGGAGGACTAATATGGCCCGCTAGCCTCCCACAGTTGCCCACCCATGGACTAAGCCTATCTGAAAGAGAGTGTGAATGGTGCTATCACTCAATTGGAGGGACAAACCCCTTGTTTTTCAAAAAAATAAATAAATGCCAGACACTGATATTTCTCATATTCTTTGGACTTGTTACCATTTACCATTCCAACGCATTATTTAGCAGTCTCATCCTCCATAAACCTAAAAAGATCATTAGTCATTAGGACAGGCTTCAGTGGCAATTTAATTACACAATTAAAATTCTTTCATCACCTTTAACACCAAGCAGAGCCAAACTACTAATGATTTGACACATGCAGTTTTCCAAACATATTTTGTTTTATTCATTTTTCTATTACATTGAATTACTGAGTAGCAATTAAGTGGGGTTATTTCCTGTAAGTCTTGGCTAACAAAGAGATTTTGTCCCAGTTAGAGAGAAGGTTCCTTCTTCACAGTTTCCCGGACATCACAACACACAATCCTGGTTTCTGGGACTGGATAATGAAATCCTAATGCTGACTCAAGGATATAGTTTATTATTTTCCCCCACAGTGTTTTTCTCCAGAATGTTTCACAGTATGTTCCCCCAGAAGCTTACTAGAGCTTAATGGGGTTGGGATGAAATATGGGACAGCTCGAATAGTCCAGGGTGCATGTTGTTGTTGTTAACTGCCAGTCAAGTCAACTTGGACTTATGGCAATTCCCATGAATGTGAGACTTCTTTCACCCTATTATCAACAGCCCTACTCACGTCTCACAGACTCAGGGCTGTGGCTTCCTTGTTTGAGTCTATCCATCTGTAATGTAGTCTTCCTCTTTTCCTACTGCTTTCTATCTTGCAAAGCATGATTGTATTTTCTAGTGAGGCATGTATTCTCAGGATATGTCCTAAGTATGACAGTTTCAGTTTAGTCATCTTGGCTTCTAAGGAGAGTTCAGGCTTGATTTACTCTAGGACCCATTTAACAGACCACTGTATCCATACAACTCTTCTCCAGCATCACATTTCAAATTAATTTTTTTCCATATCCTCATTGTACAGGTCTCACAACCATACATAGAAATGGGAAATATGGTGGCTTGGACAATCCTAACTATTTAATGATATATCTTTACACTTCAGGATTTTGTCTAGTTCCTTCATAGCTGCCCTTCCAAGTCCTAGACTTTCCAGGGCACATGGCATTACTGTAAATGTATACTTCATTTTGGAGACAATGGGTTGAAACAGATGGGCAGCTTGGAGTGGTCTCTGGCCACTCCAGCCATGATTGGACCCTGATCAGCCTGGGACTACAGTGACCAGATGGCCCACTTCCAAAGTGGGCTGTACCTGCGGTCCCAGATGAGCTGCTACCAAGGAGCAGTTTTTCACCACTCTTTTTGCTGGCAGCTTTAGGCTTCCTTAGATGGCCTCAGAGCGACTTACAACTGCATCAGGAGTGTGCACCATCTGCATGCTACACCCCTGAAGTGGCCAGAAGCCACTCCTTTTGGCCTGTCTGTTTTGGGCTTGGCACCATTTGACTTGGCACTACTTTGCAAGTTTCAAAGATTGCTTTAGCTTCAGCAGTACAGATCTTTCCCTACAGCTGCCATTCTTCATAAGCCAGCTGCATTGTCTGCCTAATTAAATAAAGTCTCCTGGCTTGAATCCCAGCACCACCCAATTTAAGATCCAGCTACTAGATTGGGTGAAGGAAGTCTTTTAAATGCATTTTTATTGTTGTAACCCACCCAGATTCTTAGGGATTAGGCAGGCTATAAATAAATTTATTATTATTGTTGTTGTTGTTGTTGTTGTTTACAGCTTCTGGTTTTCTACCCACCTCCCACCAGTGAACAAAGATGGAACAAGGACTTGGAACAGGCATCCTTTTCCTTATTGTCACAGGTTCACTCACTGGTGGTGGGAGTGTGGTAGAAACATTGTCTTTTTTGTGCCCTAATCTGAAGCCCAATGGATCTCTTTAGCCCAGTCTGGCAGCCGGCTTTTAAGGTGGACTGGGATGATACAGGTTTCAGTAAGACTTCACAGTCTTATTGAATAGAGACTAGTTACAAATCTGTAGGTCTAGGTGACAAATCCATTAACTGAAATACTGAATACCAGTCCAGTCTGTAAGCAGTACGAATACCAATGACTCTCACCACATAATCAAAATACATTAACAATCTACTGTGGCAAATGGTTCCATGAACAGAAACTGCAGCCCTGCATGGGGTGAAATGCTAAACAAAATTAGCAGGGAATAAGCTCCACTGGACACACTGAGACTTACTTCTGAATAGATATGCATAGGTTGTCTACTAGACATGAATAGATCTGCACTGTTATAGCCTGCTATGAGTCACTTTTTTGATTGGGAGAGCAGAGTCTTCAGTTTAAAAACACAAAGACATGCCCTTTTGCAGAGATGGAAGTCAGTTGTCCTTTAAATGCACTTCAGTGGGCAAGCAGCCAATGGGATGTATATTGCATTTGGCATCTGGCCCATGTCTACTGCACATCAGTGGGGTGGGTAGTAAAATGCCTACAGTAGTAGGCAAAGAGAATGATTTCTACTGGATCTCTTTTTGGCTGCATTTTTTAAGATGGAGTGAAACATGCCATAGACTGGTGCCAAGGCAGATGTACTGCATAATTATCTCCCATTAATTCAAAATAAAAAAAATTAAAAAGTGAACAAAACCACAAATGCTACAATTTCACATTTCAGTCTGAAACTTCGAATTGTGAAGACAAGCCACTGAATGCACGAACTGAGCCCAGTAATTCTTTGCTGTGGCCAAAATATTGTATTCTGTAGGTCCCCGATTCAGTGTTGTTTGGGATGTGCCATTCAACTATAGCTGTGCTGCGGCCCAAGTTGCCCTTTTGCCAGACAAACCTTGAGGGAAAAACAAATAGCATGGATTAAACCAGTATGGAGAATATGTAGTAAGCCAGTGAACTAATATGAGAGGAATCAGTGCTCTGACTCATTTTGAAATGGATACATGCAGATGTTAAAATATAAACATGACAGAATATTGATTTTTTAAAACTGGAAAATATATTAGGTAAAATCTTGAGGAGATCAAGAGCAAACATGAGATTTATCAATTTCTTTCCAGTGTCTTAGTTCCAGTCTCTGTGTAAACATATTAAATGAGGATGAGAAAATTCATAATTGTTGGGGGCCAATTTTTCTCTCCTCCAAGGAACTATCACAGACTGTACACCACCACCAATATGTAGCAGAAAAATGGAAACATCCCACTATAAACCATTTAGAATAAGCAAAAGATTTACAAGTAAAATTGAATTTCCAGTTTGCCACCAGAATTTGGCTATAAACTGCTTACAAGCCATGGGAAAAAGAAGCTAGCCTTAGATGTGTTCCTGGTTTGCTTTTGAAATTTGGTGGCTTGTTTTGCTGCTAAATTTTTGTTGTGCCTTCGAAAAGGAGGAGTTGAAAAAATGGCCCCGTATGTATGGGTTGTGGGTTGCTTGCCTTAATGGAATTTATGTCTCATAGTTTTTGTGGAATTCTTTCACTGAACCATGTATTTCCAGAGCTGATTAGAAATAAGCATTATTCCAAAATGGAAGAATCACTTTCAAATGTCACTATGGCCAGCCCATTGCCAAGACAAGAGCTTGGTGAAGCAACAGGCTTTTTGTAAACATTTCCCCAGTTCACAAGGACAGTAAGTGATTTTGAAATGGGATTCCACTGTATTATACGGAATAGGAAAAAGGATCCCCACTTAAAGATTGTGGCCAGAATTCTCTATCCACTACCTAACGTATAATTAAATAGTGTTCTGACTGCCTGCAGAATGAATGTCCTTCTCCCCACGCAGCAGATGCTTAGAAAAGTAGGTTGCATGTGGGAGTTATGATTGTGGCAACAAGAGTCACCATCGTGAATAAGTAGCAGCCATGAATACTAAACAATTACCTAGATTTACTCACCCATAACTCTTTTGTATTCATGATTGCTACTTAGTCACAACTGTGACACTATTGCTATGATTGTGAACCTCCCTTCCAACCTCTTTTGCTGGGCATCATCTATATAGGGAGAAGGACATCCTTTCTGCTGACAATCAGAGCATCAGTGAAGGATGCTTCCATCAGGTTTGGGGGAGTCAGGCTAGGAGAGGTTACTTAGTTAATTATGCTTAATTAGTTTATTTAACCCCATAGGTGATACAGAATTCTGGCCCATGAATCCCAGTAAATCTTTTGGATAGTTCTGATGAGCGAGGTTAATTGTTTTTGTTTTCTTAACTAACATCTGAAATCTTGGTAGAATTGCTCACCTAGTGTCCCATGAGGCATCATCATACAGCACTTCCCAACTTTCAGAAGTATTGTCATATTTTTCTACTGTAAGGAAAGTGAAGGTAGTCTAGAAGGAAGTGTTCAGATAATTAGAGATTAAACAGCAAGATAGATGCATTTAATAACAGTGATCTTCCTTGCCTCTATTGTGATTTTTAAAGAATTTGCTTTTGTAGATCTAGATCCTATTGGTTGTCACAGTGAGAGCAGACCTTTGAATCAATTGCTAAATAGATACACACACACACACACACACACACACATTGTTGTTGTGCATCTTCAAGTTGTTTTCTGATTTATGGTAACTCTAAGGTGACCCTATTATGGTTGTTGTTGTTTTTTTGGCATGATTTGTTCAGAGGTGGTTCAGAGCCTTACCCGGAGGCTGAGAGCGTGTGACTTGCCCTTGGTCACCCAGTAGGTTTCATGGCTGAGCTGGGAATCGAACCCTGGTCTCCAGAGCCATAGTCCAATACTCAAACCACTATGCCATGCTGGCTGTCTCATATACATGATTTCCATTAATTCAGTGGGTCTACTCTAACTGAGAATTAATACAATTTAGGCCATCTTTTCCACTCTTATTCTGAGCTTCTGTTTCCCCCTCTCTATCCTCATGCTCTTATCTCTTGCACTTCAGAACTCTACAAATAAATGTGGGTGCCCTAAACCTTACAAATATTTGTTCTTTAATATTCTTACCATTTTTTCTGCAGAATTCCTTGGATTTGCACCAACAAAACGCACTTCAGCAATCTCTCCCTGTGAGTGTGAGATAATATATTATGTCAAAATATACTAGGTACTGCATAAATACAGGCATGCAAATCATCAAATGTTGCTCCTGCTCACAACTTATAAAATCAGGTATTTATCTTTTGGTTGACTTTGGTGACTTCTGAGTGCCATAGTCGTGCTAGCTTTATATCTACAAGGACAGTGATACCATCATACAAATACAAGTTCAGCTGGAAACATTATTCCTGTCAGCACTATCAAAAGGATATGTATTCTGGGGCAATTATGAGATCTTAAACAAAACAAATCTCCTTCCACGTGAGATCAGGAGCCAGCCACAGCCAAAACCACTCCAATAGATTCTGGGATTTACATAACACATACGAGGGGGTATCCAAAAGTTTGAATGATCACCTTTTAAAAAAATTGACAGAAAGTATGTTTTGATTTGTAGTTGTTAACTTATCTCTATGTAGTCACTATCTAGATTTATACATTTTTCCCAGTGTATCTTGACGCTCCAAATACCTGATATGGTAGAAGTCTGCAGATTGCGCCTGACAAGGATTTTACACTTTAGTCACTTCTGGCAGAGCCAGTCACAAAAATAAAGGATGCAATGAGTTGATTTTCTCAGCAACGTGCACTTAGAGACCAATGATGACACTGACAAAATTTCATCAATATGTCATAATAACTTCCGGGTGATAATTATTACTTTACGATACCCCTTCGTAAGGCGCAATCTGAAGACTTCTACAATATCAGGTATTTGGAGGGTCAAGATACACTGGGAAAAATGTATAAATCTAGATAGTGACTACACAAAGATAAGTTAACAACTACAAATCAAAACAAACTTTCACTTTTGAAAAAAGGTAATCATTAAAACTTTTGGATACCCCCTCATACATATACACACAGAGAGAAGGAAAGAAAGATTGAGAGAGAGAGAGAGAGAGAGAATTTTTAGGAGGGTGATGCCTGCAGCATGGAAGAATATATGAGAGCTTTCCAAGCACACCCCTAGGGCCCATCTTTTCTCATGGGTAGCTGAGATAGTAACACCTTTGTTTTCTGATGGCTTAATACATGCAAAGTTTCTTTCATGTATAAAATTACCTTCACACTGTGTATAAGGTGTGTATGAAACAAAATTATTTTTATGTTTAGACCTGGGTCCCATCTCCAGGATATCTCATTATGTATATGAAAATAGTCCAAAAACTTCAGGGGGACGGGGGGGGGGATCTGACATCCCAATCACTTGATACCTCCTTGTACAAGGAGATACTCGATACCTTCTTGGACAATGTCAGGAAAAATTGTACTCGTAACATAATCCCTAATTATACTAGCAGAAGTCATCCAGAGGATTCCAGCATTAATCATTAATAATTCATTTTGTGTTTGTAATTAAGGATAGGTTGTTGCCTGAGAAGACCTCTTTCAGAATACTCATTCTCCTTCCCCACTACACTGATTTTCAATATTATTTCCTCACATATCCAGTCTATAGTTGCTTAATGACTACATGACAATGAGTATTTGGAGAAAGAATATTACACGTTGAGTACAATTTATCTGAAATCAAAATCTGAAATGCTTCAAAATATAAAACGTTTCTCATGGGTAGCTGAGATAGTAATACCTCTGCTTTCTGATGGCTTAATGCATGCAAAGTTTCTTTCATGCATAAAATTAACTATATGGCATAAAATTACCTTCACACTGTGTATAAGGTGTATACGAAACAAAATTATTTTTGTGTTTAGACCTGGGTCCCAGCTCCAGGACATCTCATTATGTATATGAAAATAGTCCAAAAACGCTAGGGGGAGAGGGGGAATCTGAAATCCAAACACTTTTGGTCCCAGGCATTTCAGATAAGATACTCAACCTGTCATATACTGGATGCCTTAAGAAATGGAACAAATTATCTCCTGTTGAAAATGTAGTGCATGAAGTAGTACAGTATTATGAAGCCGCAACAGTATACCTACCACTCGGTACTTGGGCTGAGCGTCTTGCAGCACATCACCATAGTTATCACCAAGCGGCTTTGTATCAAAAACAAGAGGCAGGAAGTTCAGATTTGTTATATTGAAAATAGGTGGCTCTGGGATTTTTGGTAAGTCTCTCACTGTGCCCTGAAAAAAATGGTATTCACTTTGAAATAAAAACTGTCAATTTCATCTTAACCATGTAATACAGTAACAGAAAACAACTCCATGGCAGAACAAAACATAGGGGTACATATAACAGAATATTTGGGGGTGGGAGTGGCATCAGAGTAAAGTTGGCTGCTCTGAGCTGGAAAACCCTCTGAACCCACATGGTGTCTGTTTGCCAAACACACACACACACACACACACATACACACACACACACGGCAGCTAACAGAAGCTTAGTTAACATACATTACAGGGAAGTTTATCACATGGGAGGAATTTCTCTCAATTGCGAATGGAGCCAATTCGCAATTACATGAATTCGCTAGTTTAACGAATTTACGTGAAATCTGATTGTGTTTGGAATGCGTTCAGAATGACTTCCCATTTCCTGAAAATGACCCCCCCCCCATTGCCCGAAATTGTGTGAGATACACTCATTCGCAATAACGTGAAACCCCATGATTGTGTTCGGATGGCTATTGCATTATACCCCCAAATCCTGTCGTATGATAAACTCCAGGGTGATTCAAAAAGAATGGTGCAAAAGTAAAACTGTTCTTTGGTTTTGCACCATTCCTTTTGAAACATCCTGTACAGTAAAAGAATTAACATGTTTATGGCACAATTAAGATACAACAATAAAAACAAAACACAAAACTTTCATTAAAATTCTTCTTAAATGCCAAAACACTATCTGAATAAAAAGTGGGGGTTCTTCAAGAAACCAGAGCTGCCTAATCAAAATCTTTCTATTATCACGCTGCCTTTTGAAATGGAAAAGAAAGTAGCTACACTTCTGATTCCATTTAAATAGAGAGAGTCAGAAATCTCTTATGAGTCCCAGTTTTCAATTGTGCATCTGCACATCTTTTTATTACCTCAATAACAGCCTTGGCTAGACCTCGGAATAACTGGATATAAGCAGAAAGAGTGTGTGGTCCATAAATGGTGGATGCTCCTTCATACCGTTGGACCTATGGAGTGAAATACAAAAACATTTGAAGTATCCAACATCAACTGTCCAAACAGATTACTAGACATTAGACTGACCATAGAGATGTCATGAACAGCACACATGTATACAAAGCATTTTAGGTCTCCAAACTGATCCACATTTAGTCTTAGGAGCAGTTAATTCATAATTTTTCACTTTCTGGAAAACCAAGGAATTTAGTTAGTATGTGATCCTAATGGAAGACGGACATTAAAAATGGATTGGGCATTAAAAATAACCTTTGACTCAGTGCTGTTAGTTTACGTACCTGATATTCTTCATAAGTAGTTATATAATGGGTGTAAATGCTGCACAGCCCTGACAGTACAATATTCATTTCTGTTGTCCTGTGAGTTTCAAATTCCTAAGAAATGAATGTACAGTCAGTCAGTCCAATCAGCATTTAATAGATTTACCATTCCCAATTCAGAGTAAGCATAGTAATTCTTCATTCAATCATTTGGCAGGTTTGTATACAATTTCCATTTTGCCCCTATAGCATAACACTGGCCCGTTTTACACGGGCAAAAAAAGGCGCTTTTAGGGCTAAAAAGCCCGCATTTAGGGTTAGGGAGGGCGTAGCGTTTACACCCTCCCTAAGCCTAAACCGAGTGGAAGCCGCCATTTAAAGATGGCGGCTTCTACACGGTGGCGCCGTACAAGCGTCATCACGTGCGCAGCGTTTTGACGCGCTGCGCACGTTTTGACACTCTGGCGGCGCGGGAGGGCGCCAATTGCTCCCTTCCCGCGCCGCAAAAAAAGAGCTCGATCCCGGAGCTCTTTTTTGCGGCGGGTCGTTGCGGCGGGATGAGGCCTCTGGGGCTGCCCGTGTGGCAGCCTAGGCCTCATCTCGCCACTAGAAGGGGCGAGTTTGGACCGCTCCTTTCGGGCAATGTAAAAAGCACCATTGTGTTCATATGCTGTCAATAATATGCATACCATGTAATATAAAAACACTGGAAAAAAAAATACAAAACATAGGTGTAAAAGGCTATTCACACACAAAATAAAAACTGAAATCTGCTCCAAAATTAAAATGCTAAAAGTATTTACAGTTCTAAAAGCCTGGGAGAACAGAGGCCAGGTACCCAAAACATGATAATGTGAGCATCATGCAGACCTCACCACAAAGGGCATTTCAGAGGTGAGGAACCCCACTGAAAAGGCTGTCTCTCTGGTCATCTATTTCCCTCATGTTTCAAATGGTAGGGCTAACCAGAGGGAGACCTCGAGTGATGACCTCTATGGATGGCTAGATTAGTATGGAAGAAGGTAGACCTCTTCTGTGTATCATGAAAGGGCGAGCTTGGAGAAGTTACTTTGTGGAGTAAAGTTCCCTGATGCCCACAGCAATGGGTCACATCTGCTGGGGAGTTTTGGAAGTTGTAGTGCACAGAAGTCATGTTTCCATGGTGTGATTAAAAGACGTAATAGAATAAAGGCTTCAGCATGTATTCCCTCTTCCCATCTATTCAGCTAACAGAAAACCCCTTTGGATTCAACTATTATATTAACATACTCTCTGATGTTCACTCAAACTCCACAGTATTAGGATCTGCTAAGATTATTCAGGCAATACACATAGGATGTGGCAGTGGCGTCACTAGGAGGGTGCAGGGGATGCGGACTGCACCTGGTGACACTACAGGGATGTGACACCACTGCTTCTCAAACACCTACTTTTTGGCAGAAATGGGCTGTGGCATTCACTAGCTTCCCTTTAAAATGCTTTAAAAGATGGTGGGAGTTGAGTGAAGCTCAGTTGGAGGAGAAAGGAAAGGCCCCAGAATTTTTAAAAATTCAAATGTCAAAATTTAAATTTTGATTTTTTTAAAAAAATTGAAATTGAAAATTTTAAAATTCTTTTTAAAATTTCTTTTAAAACATCACATTTCAAACAAATCTTCACTATATGTATGTAAATACATTTAGGTTGTGCATATGGTATTGTAATTTGAAGGTATAATTTTAATTTTGTTAGTTGTTTATGTCACAACTATTAGCAGTACACTCACTGCTACATGGGAATTACGATTTATGAGTAACATCAGTGCAAAAACGGATTGCTAAGGGTTCTGTATGGTGTGAAATGGGAAGGAGATCATTGGGGTGGAGGTGACACCATGTACTGCACCGGGTGACACCAACCCTAGGGATACCACTAGAATGTGGTATTCTATGCTGTGGTTACTTCCAGCTTCATCTCTTTGGGACTGGATGGCTGTCAGTGGCAGAGTGGTGTACCCAGATTTTCTGTCCACTGGAATAGTCTCACAGAGTCTATGTGATTGCTGCAATTGTGCCACTGAAGTTATCATTCTACATTCCACATTACAAGTACTCAGCTGGCATGCAATAGTAAACAACTGAACTGAAAGAGGTTAAAAGAGGGGACATATGTACTGCAAGGCCATAAGGGGGAAAACTCAATAAATAGTACTGCAAAACTACAAGAGGACAAAGGAGATTTACAGCTCAAGTCCTCCTCCACACCTTGAAAGTTTGGTTTTCAAAAATTCTGCAGTAGGTACACAGCGAGCCACGGCATGTGGGATCCAAATAGTCAATAATGTAACAAGTGTGATTTAAATGGGAGGACTGTGGCAAATCTGGTTTAGGCCACAAAGCAGGAATAGTCAAAGAAGCTGTTGCCCAGATTAGTTCCCTAAATTAATCAACTGATTCAGGGAACCTGAAAAGTCATGAGTAAGAAAACAACCCCTGTGGTCTATTCCTTCCCATCTATTTCTAGAGGTGCTAACTTACATTTTTTATTGCTTCACGTATTCTTCGTCCGGCCATTGTCCTGAGAGCCGAGAGAGAGAGAGAATTATCAGTATCTCCTTACAGTTTGATGTGCAATAGAAGTTCCTTCAATGCTACCAGGAGACCTTTTAGGTTTGTAGGTCACTAGCTTAACAGGAAGTCAAGGTCAGTCCTGGACAATACACACACACACACACACAAATAGAAATTGCATATTTACTCTGACCAAGGTAAATCCTATTGAAGCAAACTAACAAGAGCAGGGTGGGAGACAATGTTCAGTGGAGTGACCCAGATTCCCCCATAACATTTGCTCCCATGAGCACAGGATCCTTGGCCAAAGAACTAGTTAGAGCTCCTCCACCCAGTGCTTTGGATAGGAATAAGCTTTGGTCTTTGTCACTGTTCCCTAGGCAGGGAAGGCAGAAGTGGGTTCTAATGCTCTCAGATGTCATCTGCAATGCTGGCTTTGCACCTTGTGTTCCCACCAAAATGGGAGGGGAGAGATGCACATAGAAAACTGCATTATCTTTGTTATTGGTTGAAGAGAATGGTGGGGATTCTTCCTCTTCTCTCCTCTCTTCACCCCATCCCACCCCACCCAGGTCGATGTGAGCCAAATGCTCGATCTTGACCCTACATATACCACACGTCTGCTCCTGATTAAATTAGGACACACTATAGTTTCAGTGTAGTTTGTAGGGTAGCTCAATAGGGCTTAGTCCCAGATAAGTGTTCATAGCTTTTCAGCCGCAGTCATAACTAAACTTTTCCTGGGCTGGGACCACTGTATCCTACGCGTATTGTAAAGTAAAACGGGGACTGAATTGTCCTTTGTTGAAACAGAATGCTAGTTTGGTGCTGGCCTGTTTTACTTTCCCAGTTCTCCTCCATACCATTCCCAAATAAGCAAGCTCAGAGCAGTTCTAAAACAAGCCCTTTCCTTAATAAGCAGAAAATTCCACACAAACAGACAAATGTTTTTGTTTGTTTTGCAAAAGTAAATAAATGCAGAAGCTGAATACATACGTAAACTCTCCTGGAAGAGCTAGTATTGCCAAAGATCCAATGGTAACGATTTGAATATCAATGATTTCTGGATGCCATGGATAAGGTTTTAAAAGCTTAAGAAATTAAAGAAAGAAGGAAAGTCTTGTCTTAGTCTTTTTTAAAAAAGTAGTTGTTTAAAAATATAGCCATATTCTTTCCCATCAGTGTTCCCCAAGGAGCTTATGACTGATTATTAAGGGGAAGTAATTTAAGCATGGTTTTAGTGTTGCACTGGGACTCCACGAGACCAGGGTTCAAATCCCTGCTCAGTCCTTGGGCAAATCACACTCTCTCAGCCTCAGAGGAAGCCAATGGTAAACCTTCTCTGAACAAATCTTGCCATGAAAACTCCATGATACAGATGCCTAATGGTTGCCATAAGTAAAAAATGTTTTGAAGATGTTCAACAACTATTAGGGGGGTAGAAGGAGATGGCATATCATCATTTAAGGCATGGGTAAAGGACCAGTGGCTTTACAAATCTATCCATAACCACTCACTGCAGTCCATGCTGTCTGGGGCTGATGGGAGCTGAGGTCCAAAATCTGGAGGGCAATAGTTGCTTACTTCTAATTTAAGGGTAGACGAGAAAAAAATAAACAAACTTCTGCATGATGACTACTGGAACACTCCAAATTTACAGTTTGCATTAAATTAAATAAATGTAACTATATATTGGGATCTAATTAAAAAAATGTTATGTGCCAATTTGCTGACAGTTTACCAGCAAACGACATCCCCAGAAACCAAAGCTCAATTAAACTGGAGCTTTGAACACAGAGTGTTGTGCAGGCCTCTGTTTCTTCCTGTCAGTGGCTGTATGTTGGTTGGAAGAAAGAGTTAGGGAAGTCTTTCCTCTCGAATGCATCCAATTAAAATGGGACCCATTTTCCTTAGTTGGCAGGAGGGTCTGATCCTGCTGCATTGGGAGAAAGGTAAGGCTAAGAGTGCCCCACCACCCTGCCAGCATAGGGCCACTATTGCTGCAAAAAAAGGATGCCATGAGTCAGTTGTTTAGGAAGACAACTAGAGGACAGAAGTTCAGTGGGCCCTTGGTATCTGCTGGGGTTTGGGTCCAGGACTCCCCATGGATACCAAAAATCTGTGGATGCCCAAGTTCCATTAAATTCAATAGCATCGTAAAATGGTGCTCCTTATGTAAAATAGTAAAGGCAAGGTTTGCTTTAGGAAATTATATATTTTTAAAATATTTTCCAGCCATGGATGGTTGAATCTGTGGATAAGGAATCCATGGGATATGGAGGGCTGACTGTTTTCTTCTAAGTGGTGGGTGGGCTTAAAGTGGTCAGAAGGACAGCTTGAAGCTGGCCAGATCTAACAATGTGTGCATGTGACTGCCGCCTGTTGATTTAGGAGATTATTGCAACGCTGAAAAAAGCATCTTACTGCTGATGATTTCAAGCTTCATTCAGGCTGTATCCTGGTGTTATTGCATAGCTTTTCTATCCCAAAACACCATTCGGATACAGCCCAGATCCAATGCAGGTCCTTGAACTCACTTCAGTGGCTATATTTCAAAATCGGAAAGCTCCCGACTTTGAAAAAACGTCCGCCAAAGTGAATGCAGGACCTGCATTGGAGTCGGGTTGTACATGGATGGTGGTTTTGGGGAGAAAAGCTGTGCGATAACCAGGGTACAGCCTGAATGAAGCTTGAATTCAGCAGTGATAAAACACTGTTTTCAGTGGAGTAATAATCTCCTTAGATTCAGCCCATAAATTTAATAGGGCTTTCTTAGGTAAGGAATAATCAGAGATGGTTCTGAGAGTTCCTTCCTCCAAAATACAGCCTAGAGCACTAGGCATTCATTGGTGGCCACCCATCCAAGTACTAATCAGGAATGAGTCTGCTTAGGAATTGGTTCTTTTAGAATATTTAGGCCTTGTAAAAAGGTAAAGGTTTCCCCTTTGACAAGTTTGTCAAGTCATGTCCGACTGTAGGTGACGGTGCTCATCTCCATTACTAAGCCAAAGAGCCAGCATTGTCAAAGATGACTCCGTGATCATATAGCCAGCATGACTGCACAGAATGCTGTCACCTTCCCACCGAAGTGGTACCTATTTATCTACTTGCACTTTTACATGTTTTCAAACTGCTAGGTTGGCAGAAGCTGGGATTAGTGACGGGAGCTCACTCTGTCATACGGCACTTGAACCTCAAACCTTCCCTTTAATAGGGAGATTGATGGTTGTCTGCTTGGAAGAACAGCACAGACATGCCCAGGGCTTCCTTAAGTGTTGTGAATTGGGCTTGGAACATGGGTCCCCTCTTCCATTCCCAGTCCAATTAAAGATCAGATAACTGAAATCTCTACGAAGTTGAAACACAATAGAAGATGCAGTTTTGGGGGGAAGCGGAGTAGGCTGAACATTTTTCAAAATGTTTGAGGTAACTGCTTGGGTTTGGTGACACCCCCACTCACCTGTCCAATCCCCTACTCCTTTCTTATGAGAGGCATTTGATGTGGCTAGCTGTTGCAGCATTAAGCCCTAGTTCCACCTATGCATATTTGTATATCTGTACATCTGTAAAGATTACAAGAGGCTACAATGCATCCCTGGAACCACTCACCCCTGGAACAAATGGGCTAAGAGTCATCATATCTTCCTGGACTGAAGCCATTTTGATCACTTCAGAGTTGAAATGAATATAACCCTGACAGTGAGAGTAAATGTTTCATACCTCTCCTGTCGGAAGGAGAATAGGTTTAGGTTTGTGGCATTCTTCTATTTCCTTAGATGGTTTAACCAGGAAAGCATTACGGACAGCATCCCAGAATGGATCTCCTTCTATCATGCCTGTTGACAAATGCACATCAATAGAATACTTCCCATTCTTTATTATATGAAATGAAGTATTAATAGTGGGAAAAGCCGGTGGTAGTTCTAGCAAATTGACACTTTAAAAAATGCATATGCTAAAATCTTTGAATGAAATTTTGAAAAAAGAATATGCCTTTTCATTTTGTTGGCTCAAAACCAGTAATACTGTCATGTTGAAGTCTTTTCGTCTTTGGGAAACGTTTATAGTGGTGATTACAAGTTATATCGATGGTGAGTATTGATTTTCAAGCCAAAGAAGGTTATTAATGGACCATTGTTACTGGTTTTATCTTGTTTTTTGTTTTTTGTTGTTTTATTCATTGTTTGAATTTTATGGCCAGTGTTCTACATCAGCTACTTAGTTAAGTAGCAATTGTAACTATGGATTGTGACATTATTGTCACAATTATAAATTCTCCTCCTCCAGCCTGTTTTCTTTTTGGCAATAGCAACAGCAGCTTGATTTATATACTGCTTCATAAAGCACTAAACAGTCTCTAAGCAGTTTACAACAGTAAGCTAATTATCCCCAACAAGCTGGGTACTCATTTTAGCGACCTTCTGCACCATGTTTGCCCTGTCTTGTGATTTATTTCCTTTAATTTTTTTAAAAAAGAAAATCCATAATAGCACTATTAGAGCACGATGTCACAGAACTATTAAATTATTGTCTTTAAAAAATTACTAACAATTAAAAGAATATTTTAAAAACATAACAATGTGGTGCACAGCACAGCAGGAAAGCAGTAGAGTGATCTTTGGAAACAAAACATGCAGTAAACATGTCTGAGTAATGACTTCCAATGTTAACAGTGATTGTACCACAACAGCAATCTATTTATATATTTTAAAAATTGGGGGAGGAGGGGAATCTCAAAAGGGTTTCAAGAACATAGAGCATATAAAATAGACGAGGAGGACTTATCTTGGGAAGTCTTTTCCTCTCAGTTCAAGCAGTTGCTTGAGGCTTCCTTGCTGGAAATTTCCTTGGGAATCCACAAGGGAGGGCAACTAGCCCACATCCACACCACATTCACTCTGCATTCATTTTTGCAATGAAGCAAAATGAGATAGGCCCCTAATTTGCTTTCCACCATAGTGGGAAAGGAAGTTATTAATTGATTATCATTAGCATGAACAAAAACTGAATTCCAAACAATATTGCAGCACAACAATACCTGGGGCACCACACCATTATGTAATAAGGTTGAGGGAGAGGCGAGATTAATCCACTACTATAATGGTATGGCAGCAGTGTGCAATAAGCACCTTAGACCCAGAGAATTAAGAACCTGGGTCTGGCTTTAGGAAGAAGTAGCTGGAGGGCATACGATTGGTGATTATGGATGCATCTGCACTGCGCAAGTAATCTGGTTTAACACCAGTTTAACTGCCATGGATCAGTGCTATGGAATTCTAGGAACTGTAGTTTGTTGTGGCACCAGACACTGGATTATTTGTACCACGTGGAGGCAGCCTAGGAAAATTTCGGGACTTGGATTAGTTTCCAGGTGGTCCTCTTGGCATATGAATCACACCAGCAGATTTCAAGGTCAATAATGAAGATTAAATAATAACTATATTCAGCACCATTAAATAATAACTATATAGCAAATATAACCAGTAAGTACTTATCTCTACTTGCCTTGAGTGAAATTGAACATTCCTGGCCCATCCATGGTGCCTGCAGCAAAGCTGTATCCCAAGGCTGGTTTGCATGTTTTACCCTTTAGGAAAGCATGTTGAAAAGTTAAGTTATGCATTTTACTTACCTCTGTGTTATTATTCCTATCTAAAACATAGCACTGAATGTACTTTACCGTATGTGTAGCATTGAGTTGAACAGTAACATTAGTCATGTCCACCCACTGATGAGCTGAACTAATGGGACCATTTATCTCTTCATAGGCTGCGTTATATAGTTCCTGAAATGCAAATGATAGTCATTTGAAATGTAGCTTCAGTCTGGTTCTTTCTATGTTCAGTGGCTCCACCGCATCTATCATGCCTTGTTCCCAGGCCCCAGGTTCAGAATCTGACACAGACAGGGAAACGGACAGGGGGATCTGACTCATTCAGACTCTGACACAGACAATGAAGAAGAAGGCCAGGGGGATGTGCCTTGGGCAGGCTACGATTCAGACAGGGAAAAAGGAGAGGGGGAGATGCCAGTGCTTGAGACAGTGACCCTCCTCAGCAGCCACAGCACATAGGCATGGACTCAGTAATACTTACCGTAATGGATTTTAGATGAGAGAAGGAAGATTTCAGATGCTCCGAGCATTTATATAGGAAATGCTCATTAATCAGCCAACAGCTGCAAGAGGCTTCCAGGCCATAAATAATCCAGTAACACCCTAGGAAGGGTTGTTGCTGACAACCAAACATATAGGAGGAAGCAACACCCTCATCTCTTGATTCCTGGCTCGTGTTTCCAACGAACCTTGGACCTTGCATTGTAAATTGAAAACGCTACACTCCCTTGAACTGATGATTTCTTGCTGACTTGGACTGCTTGAACACTGAGACTGGCTGGTAAGTTTCAGAATCTGCTACTGTCCTGTCTCTAATGGCCTTTGCTTAGAACTTTGCGCCTGGCTGGTCTCCAAGACAGGACCCCATCCATTGTTGTTTTGGGCAGATAAGGATGAAGAAACATGAAGCAGTCTCTTGAGCTCCTGAGACCTTGTGGGGCTGGCCCAAGACAGTTCATTGTCTGAAGTGAAACACAGGATGGCACCTCCCCTGCCAGCCATTCCATGTACAAAAGCTGCCCAGAGTGGCTGTGAAATCTAACTTCAGCAACAGTGACAACATTGGGTCCTTTGTTGCATCTAGCAGCAGAATAAGTCAGAGGTTCTGGACAGCCCATATGGCACCCCTCAGTATCTGCTATCCTATGTAGCTGCCTCATTGTGCTTCATGTTATAGTTGGTCCTGGTTCCAGCCACGTTATTCATTTGGCACAGAGAAGGAATTGTCATCACTGGCAGCATGTCTTTTTTAGCCTCTCTTCTGACATTCTATTTCATGCAGCCCATCTTCCTTAATAATCAGTAAGTGAAAGTTTTAAAATTACCCACACAAGAAGTGGTACTGGGGGAAAAAAAAGAAATCTAAGATAAATGTATCTCTTGCCAGGATCAGGAACAGACTTACTCTTCTTTCTTAAATATCCATATTAATCCTTATTTATACAAGTTATTTTTGACAGTCTTTTAGAGTCAAGCCCTTAAGAAGCAGCTTCCATTATACAAAACCAAAAAAAAATAGTATGCCAGAGAATTTTGAACAATAACAAGAATCCATAGTGATAAAACAACAATGATAACTGAAGCAATGCTTGAATAATAGATAGATTGCTTCTGACTCAAGCTGGCATGGACTGGGAAAAGAAATCTACTTACATATGAACTCAATTATTTTTTGGTGGGAGCTAATATCAAGAACTTTTTTAAAAAACCAAATATCAAGATGAGCACTTGTTTAAAACAAAGAAACAACAATAAAAATACATCAAACCACTTGAATCTACTTATACAAGTGAAGTCAGAAGTTGTACCTTTGCTTTCAAGTAGATGTTTCTCCCAATTATTTTGGTGCTCTCAAACATGTCTTTCCCAGGACCTTTAGCTATACACATCTGGGCCTGAGGTGAATTGTGGAAGAACAAATGAAAAGAGGAAAGTAAGCAATTAGTTACACTTTTACACTTTAATAAAAGAAGCAAAAGTGGTTGTACTCAATTTTTATGACAGTTGCCTCCGTTTTTATATACTCTTTCTAATTCTATGAATCTGTTCTATTTAAGAAATCTCACACATTTCCCAAATGACATGCAACCTTCATGATGCTATAGTAACATGTGAATTGGTCCAAAGACCACTTTTATTACATTCTGGCTCAAAGTTATAAAAATATGCATGAGAACATTTTGTAAGTTATGTTATTGTATGTCAGATCATGGAGAGGTTACCTTTTCTTCCCAGCCAATCCAAAAATCATTTGCTATATGATTTTTAATTGTTTTTTGTTTTTTGGAAATACAATAATGAATATTAATTTACAAGAAGCTTCCTCCCCCAAAAGATACAATATACTTCCTATCTATGATTCTTTACACCTCCAGCTCCACTACTTCCACCATCTATAGATCTTCTGCTCTTTTGAAAACTATATTCTTTCTTCCACAAAACTGGAACTGTGACTATCTACCAGAACATTTTCATGATGATTATTTCACTTCTGCTTCCTCCAGAACCACAAAGACTTCAGCAGCCTCTCCTAGCTTTGTTGCCCTTGAAATGCATAACTGAAACAATGTCACATTCCTTCCCTGTCCATCTCTATTTCATAGGGATGTAATTCTTCACTAAGTTTCTCAAAGGTAGCAACAAGTAATTTCAGCAGTTTTCTTCCCACTGTGAATGTCTTCAAAAGCTACACTGTTTTCAAAGGCTATTTGCAATTTGGAACTGATTCTGGAAAAAAAATCTCATGTTGTTTTGTGCAATCAATTTCCTACAAAGCAAACAGCCTTTTTTGTCTGGAAAATAGTGTTTCAGTGCAGAAATATTAATTCTGGAAAAGAAAATGGTTTTCTGTGCAGTAAATGTTATAATTCAGGATTTATTCTGTGTAAAATTCACACATGGTTGATTTGAAAAGAAAACAGCACTTTCTGCACAGGAATTAATATTTCTGCATTGAAATATTATTTTCCACACATAACAGGCTGTTTCTGTACAGAAAATGCTGATTTTTGTGCAAAACAACCACGTATGAATCTTGCATAGAATACCTCCTGAACTGTGAAGATTCTTGCCAGTCCAGGATTCTTCTTGCCACAGTTTCTTAGCACTCAAAAACATGTTTGTTTGTTATGTAAAATACTGAGTGGATGATTGATTAATCTATACCAATGAAAAAAAGTGTGTCTGTATTTGTGTGTGTGCACGTATTTCTCCAAGACAGTGAAATATAGCCAACTGAAATCTGGGATATATACCAAGCAAACTCTAGGTATACATCTGTCAAGCATAAAATAGATTACAGAATTAATATAATTCTATTTTAAAGAATTTAAATCTGCCTGTAACTAGGAGTAGAATATTTATTAAGTATCCCGTATCTTCTCTGGAGAGAAGAAAAGAAACAGGCCTGAGAGGTTCATTTCATCACAGGGCCTCAGACATCTCCATATTTGCAGTCCCTCTTCAGGGACCAGAATTTTACAAATAGCAAACCGAACAGGAGTGAGGGACAGACAGAAAATATTGTTGTTGCCTGGCATGTATTGGAGAGGAAAGGTGAAGAGAGGTACAGGCTGAATGAGCACTGTAGAATAGAAGAAGAGAAAACCACTGATAAAGAAAGGTGGGAAAAGAAAAGCACAATCCATGCATGTCTTCTTGGATGAGATGGAATTCCTATGGTTTCAAAAACACAGAGGTCAAACTTTTGATCGAGATTAATACTTACCCCACCTATGGGACAGTAATTGTTGAGGTTTTCACATGAATCCCCTGTGTTTATGCAGTGTGGACCCCTTACGTTGGGAGATACATCTCCTAAGTTAGAAGATGCAAAAGCTGCTACATATGGCCCCTGAAAGAGGAAAACAGTCGTGTCAGTGACAGCACTAGATTTCTGTTCTAAACCTACTTTTCTGCCTCCTGTAAAAATACTTGTAGCTTTAAATCCACTATATAATCCTTACATAATATTACAGTTATGGAAGCAAATTCTGAAATGATAGTTCTTATAGCCATACCAAGGAGAACCCAGAAATATATACAGCTTAAATTGGTTCAAGCAGCTTTCATCTCCATCACCAGCATTTCTTTTTCAAACCTAATGGATTTTAATTGTCCATTTCAAAACCAAACCATCCTAATATGTTCTGCATTACAACAGGGATAGCTCATAGCAATAAATTATTGCTGGGTACACCAACTTTGCCATCCACAGTTATTGTAGCCAAGCTTAGTTGGAAGCAGAAAGTGAGGAAAAATGAAGTCATTGTGCTTACTAGCCAAAGGTCCAAGCAGCTTAGGCCCTGACTCCACCACATCACAGGAAAGCATATGTAACATACAGTCACTCATCCTACAGGGCACATTTGAGCAAGAGATTATTTGAGCAAGTGTCAGAAAGCAATTATCATCACCTTTCATTCATTGAGTGAAACATGGCATTTAGTGGATTTTTATTGTTTTTTCTCCAGAACTAAAACTTACTCACTTTGGTTTTGGACTGGGTGGGATGCAAGTGTGGGGGATGATATGGATTATGGGGCATGGGATTTGATTGTGGCAGTTCCATGAGGTGAGGTGTTCTCATTATTATAATATTTATTTATATCCCACTCTTTTTCCAGAACTGGGACCCAGAGTGGCTCACAATATTAAAAGAACAAGAGTTGGAGGGTTTTTGCACAATATGTATTAAGAAACTACAGTATGGTCAAAGAAATCTTACAAAGAATGTTATGTTTCTGCATAGTTTCTGAATATGATATTTGAAGTCTGGGGATGGGAGAAAAACAGCTGAAGATGCTTGGGTCAGGGACATCTAACATTAGCAATAAACTCAATAGGTGGTTTCAAGGAAGCTCCTGAAGTTTTCAGGCTCTAGCTATATTAATAATACTAGATTTGTTGTGAAACAACAACAAACAACAACAACAACAAAAAAACCAAACAGCTTCATTTATATACCGCTTCATACTGCCTAAGGAGTGTCTAAGCGGTTTACAACTGTAAGCTACTTGCCCCAACAATCTGGGTACTCATTTTAGCGACTTCACAAGGATGCAAGCCTGAGTTGAGCTTGAGCCCTTTTGCTGGTCTAGAACTCACAACCTTGTGGTTTTGAGTGAGTGGTTGCAGTACAGGCATTTAACCATTGTGCCACCAGGGTTACTTGAGGTGTGAGCACATATTAGAAAAGACAAAAGAATGCTTCTGAAAAATGACATTTCCTTACTGAGTGCTGTCTCTCCCAATAGAATATTAATACTCCACATTATGGCATTGTGCACTTTTCACCCTCTCCACCATTTGGGTAGTCATCACCAGAGAAAATAGTTCAAGTGGCACAAGGAGAGGCCAATGTGAAAACACATTTCAATACACTCGACACACACACAGTTTTGGGGCAGCATCTCTAATGTTTAAGAGAAATATGTTGTGTTTAGAGGGCATGGCTGGATAATAAGTTAATGGTAGTAACCGTAGGGTTTTATCAGACCCAGAAATAATTTGTGATTTAATTTAGTCACAGAAATACTGGCATGTAAGTCTGAATGCAACATGGAGTTACTGAAATCCAGTATCCTTTTGCAGGTGATCAAACTGTGCATGTGTGAGCTGGCTTCTAATGCCCCCTTCTTCCCTGCTCCTTTCAAAGCTTGCAAAATTCATTTTTGGGTTACAACTCACAGAATCCACCAGCCAGAATGACTAATGGAGTGGTTGTCCAAAAATGCAAGTCCTATATGAGTAGAAGTGCCTTCTGTCACTTACCATGGGGTGTGTTTGTGGTTAAGGGCAAGGCAGAACATCCAGGCACCAGGCAGCAACGATGCTGAGTGTTCCTACTTCTTCCCAGAAGCCTGTGCAATTTGTGTGAGCTTTCAGAAAAAGCGAAAAGCCACCATGCAATGAGTCTGAACTGAGTGGCTGGTAGGCTGAGACTGGAGTAACCCAAATGCAGTTTTCACTCCAGTCAAGTTCTGGCCTATTTAAACAGCACCAGACTCAGTTGGCTTTGGAACTTCATTTCCACCTATATTAAAGGGGAGGGGGGTCTTATGAGACTTTGAGGGTGTGGGGAGACAAGATCATGCCCAGGTCAGGGGCATCTGTCTTTGCCACACACCCTAATGACAGGAAAACCAAGCAGTGGCACTTTCCCATGTGGAATCCCATACCTGTCATCCTGGTGGTCACCTGAATAGTGGGCTGGGTTTTGACAGTACATAGAATACATTGATTTGAACCCATGTGTATGCCAAGCCTATGTACAGCTGCAACCAATAAAAGTTGTAGCCTACTTTGTTTCAAAGTTTGTAACTGTGTTTTGTATAGAGTGTAGGACCAAGCCCTGATAACACAATTCTCCTGGCTGTGCAATATGGTATTGCTGAGAACAGGGAGGTAGGACAAGCACACATGGGTACACTGAGGGCTGGCACTGGTATGTTCTTGCTTTCTCACTGCTTTTACCCATCCTGTTTTCAAGCTAAATGTTACATAGAGCTGGAGTAGATTTTTAATGTAAACATTTTGTGCACTTAGCTAAAGCTAAGCATTGCTATACTCCATTGATTTCAATGGGAGAGATGACATTTCTTTACAGTTTCATCCAAACGCATGGCACCAAAAATGTTTAGCTTTAGCTGGCTTGTAACCAATGTTTTTTTTTGTTTGTTTGTTTTCTTTTTTGAGAATTTGGCCATAATCTTTGGGCTGGAATTCTGTTTGGGAGTAACAAACGAAAGAAAGAAGTGGAAAATACAAAATGGTTCTCACGAGGGATTTTTTTTAAATAGCAGAGGATATGATGTCTACTACAATTACATGATGCTCAATTTCCCCCTACAGTTAAAAGTTACTATTTTGTAACATATTGCTAACATCAGAAATATTATCATAAACAATAATATGGAGTATCAGCTGGTAAACTAGTGACATTGACTGACAGCATGGGTTCAAGCAGTGGAACATATTAAA
The DNA here is from genome assembly GCA_034509955.1 of Urosaurus nigricauda. NCBI lineage: Eukaryota > Metazoa > Chordata > Lepidosauria > Squamata > Phrynosomatidae > Urosaurus > Urosaurus nigricauda. The sequence goes on along the minus strand of JAOEGL010000003.1, from coordinate 188,182,548 downwards.
GTAAGGTATTGGTAAAATCTTTGGGGGTTGGAATAGATGGCCTGTGTGGTTCCTTCCAACTCTACGATTCTATGACATGTTAGGATGATTACCATAAATTGTTCACACCTTTCCTGTTAAGTATCCTTCATTCTTCTCTTGTTCAAAGAGATAAGCTGCATAACCAACATTGTCACTACTTGTAAGACAATTGGTATTGTTCATACTGACTGGATGAACTGCAAACCAGCTAGTAAAAAGAATCAGAAGATAAAAAAAAAATGGGTTAGATGACTGTCTACTTATAGATTTCTACTTATCTGGGAGTAACCATTGCTGAAATCAATGGGGCCTTCTTCTTAATAAACATGTGTAAGCTAAGATTTTCAATGTTAAAATATAATTTTTTTAAAGTGATCTAATTAATTTTTCCCCACCAGAAATGATTCAGCTCAGTGCATGTTGAGTCCCATTTTAGAGGAAAAGGGGGATACCAATCCAATCCAATCTAATTATTCTTTCTTCCATTTTGTGGTCCATTCCCCATTCTACATCTCACTGCAAAAAAGCACACTCAAGTCTCAATCACCTCCTTTTCTTGTATTTCCACACCCACTGCAGTTCCATCTCTCTCATTTCCCCTACTTTTAACATGGAATGAAGAAATGCACTGTGAAATGGTGCATTCTTTTTCTCATCTTCTTTTAAGTGGCACTTTGAGAATCCTTACCTCAACATTCCTATGTCTTGACCACTGTCAGCAACCATTTTCAGCAACACCATTTCTTTATCTACGTTTGCTGAATATCTGAACAATGAAGAAAAAAGAGAATGAAGCTTTCACATCTGGAATAATCAGTCAACTGGAGAGTTGGAAACAGATAACACAGAAGGTGAGTTGCAATGGGAACGATCAGGCAAAATCCTTCACATTAATAGGTCCTGTGTGAGAGCATTAATATACTGTTGCATACAGGGCCAGCATCAGAGATAGGAACTGGGTGGCATTTGCAAACATCGATGGCCCAAGGACTACAAAACCCTTGACTCTTCTGGACTTGCTTTTCCTCCTCCCTGTCACCACTGCTTGTTCACCTACCTAGGAATGTAAATGTCTAACATATTTTGTCTTTGCAAATGAAAACTAATAATTTCTAGGTTTTTCTAACTGCAGAAAAACATATATTTCTTCTGGTACAGACACATTTCTAAAAATTTTGGGAAATTATTCTGTGCGGAAATACATATGGGTGGTTGTGGTTATTTTTTGCATAAGAATCATGTGTGTGTGTGTGTGCATGCTCGCGCACACACAATTCTCTTCACCACACACTTCTGAACAGCTACATGTATTCTTATGCCAGGTGGTTGCATTTTTGTCTCCTTTTTTGGCAGAAAACAGTAACCATGCAAGAAAAATAGCTATATGCTTTCTGTATTTGTATGTGCACCCAGGATTGTTGTTTTTATACTGAAAACAACAATCTCTTGTATAAAAATCCATATGGCTATCTGGAAACAGTGTTGTTAACAAAATAATATGATTTTTACTCACATGATTGTGTAGATCAGAAAATCAAGATTGCTGACTGCAAGTATTTCTGCACATATTAATTCCCCAGTATACAAATACCAGGGGGAAACTGCACAAAAGCGTGTATGATTGTTTTTCATCCCTTATACTTACCATTCTCTAAGTTAGCAATCAGCAAGTGGACTGAGGAAAGAAATAATGACTTCTGTATTTCTTATTATCACATGGGGGGGGGGGGAGAGGAACATCCTTGTCCCGTTCCTTCCTGCATGGTCATGTGGAGATTTTCAGACATGTCATCATTATCCCATTCTTAGCCGGTTATTATTGTGCAATTGCGATAAGATTTTCAGATGAGTTTGTGCTTATCCCATCCTTCTCCTGTCCCTGAAGTGGCAAGGCCCTGGCAGTTTGTATTAATAGAAATTCATGTTAATATAATGATGGGTGTCACTGATGGGAGAAGGATGAGATAAGCACGGATGCAGTAAGGATGGGAGCAATTCCTCTTGCTCTGTGTGGTAATCTTCTTAGTGTCTCCAGCATATCCACAGGGATATGGTGCCTAATGGACCCCAAGGGAGAGGCAAATGATAGATCGTAGCAAAACTGCATACAAGAGTAGATTCAGGGAAGATAATCATGGCCAAGTTTCCCTCCCTCCAAAGAACTAGCTCTAGCTGAGCATTTACAAGACTATGGGGCTTTCTAGATTGGCAAAAAGAAGTGTGTTCATGGCTGCATGAAACTCTAGCCTTTAGATGAGAAAAAGGGAAAGTGTGCCATGAAAACGCTTTTTTTGTGTTTTAGGGGAGAAGAAGCGCCTTTAAAAAGGTGCTGGTTTTCCCAGCTTCTTTTTTAAAAACTGCAGAACAGCACAGCTCCATCTAAAGGCTGTGGTGCAGCTGCTAAGCATTAAGGAAAAGGCAACTTCATGTCACACTTTCCTGCCAATCTAGAAAGCCCCAATGTCCTCCTGGATGTCAGTGACAGAATAGCACTAAAGGGTAAGAATGAAAAACAAATGCCTAGGAAGTGCTCAAAAGTACTGAACTGCAGTAGTGGTAATGGTAATGTTATCTATATATTGTACATAGATTCAACAAAAGTAGCACAAAGTAAACATAATTATAAAATGTAAAACACAGAGAACATTACAATAAATGTCAATAACACGATAGAATGATCTATATAAAATGATTGATTAGATTAAATAACTAATTAAATAACACTATAAAATTCAACTAATAGCAAAAAGTTATGGCAGAGATAATGACAGGAATTTTTGAAGCACTCATGTTTTAACTTGTCTTCTTAAGGAAGATGGAATTTCTTGCTAAACTTCAGTATAAATTGCTTTATGTTACTAACAATCTCTTGTCATTAATCCAATTACAAGGTGTTATTTAATTAGTTGGTTCTCTTTGGTTCTATACTGAACATTACTTGATGTTGTTGGCATTTATTGCTATGTTCTCTTGTAATGTTCTCTGCATTTCTCATTTGATAATTACATTTATGTTGTGTTAGATTTATTGAATCCAAATACAATACAGTATATTGATTTTTTGCATTCACCAGGGGTGAGCAAAGTAATCCAGCGGCTGTAATCTAGTTGAGACTACCAACAGGATTCAGATCCATGTGGAGATTGGTTATGATGGACAGGTGGTGGGTTCTGGAAATTGTCCAAGCTTTGATCCTCACCTCTCTCTCCAAAATAAGTGACTGGTGCACCAACTGCTTTTGAAGGAGTCTGGGCATGCAACCTCAGCTAATAAACCGGGTAGACTTATACACACAACATATGCTGTACATTGAATTCGTCATTCACCTTCATCAGTGATTCCCAACCTTTCGTCCTCCATACATTTTGAACTTCAACTGCTAGAATTATCAAGCATAGACCGTGCTGGCTGAAAGATCCAGGAACTGAAGTTCAAAACACAGGAAAGACTGAAAGTTGGAAAAGCAGACAGAATTTACACAACATTTGTAATTACTGGCCTCAGGCAGCCTGCCCCAGTTACCTTCAGATATGTTGGAGTGCAACTCCCATCATTCCCAGTAGTTACAAAATTAGGGAAGGCTGATCTAGAAATATACCTCTGGAAAGCTCATTGAATTAGAGGACGTGTAATTTTAAGACACAAAATCCCAAACATTATGCCAAACAATCATGAATTTCATCAGCTTTCACTGGTATGGTTAAACTCATACTGTTGTCACAAGACATGTAGCAAGTAAACAAATAAATCATGGTTCATTAGGAAAATACACTGTAAGTACATAAATGAGATGCCAAACTCTGTGTTTGTTGAATGAGCACATTTTCCTCTTTACCTGAGCCTTTCATACTCTGGATTATTAAGATAAGATAAAGGACTTCTGTTGATCTGACTGTTATGGACCAAACCTTTATTGATCAAAATCCGCCCTTTAATCATATTTTGATGAGCCATTTCAATACTCTGAAAATTAGAAAATATTAATAGGATCAGCAGTTTCCAAACAATTTACACAAGGCTACTTATCTACAAAAATCTCTTTCACAGGACTGAAGATATTTTCATTGCAACCCTAAGCATATCTATATGGAAGCAAGGGTCACTAAGTTCAGTGATACATACTGTCAAATCCAATTAATTTGACTGCAGCTTTTTTATTTATTCGGCACATTTCATGATAAGTAGATTAGAAGTACATTCATATTTCTAAACACACCATTTTAAATCAGTCTTAATTCCTTAAAGAATGAATGCATTGCTTTGATGATCTCTTTTTAATTTGCTGCTGAAAGTATATCCAAAGCTAAGGAACCACAAGATAAAGTTACAAAATCTAAAAACCTCATTCATGTTAACTACCATGCTGTTTTCCTATAATAGCAATAAACATAAGCAAGGCAGTTAAAGTAACAGATTGAACTTGCTCTTACCTCTAGGATCCCACTGACAATAGCATCACGGGTTGGCTTTATAAACCCCTTACTTGTTATCATATAAATTGTGTATTGAAAGTAGCCTCCAGGTCCTGAATGGGTATGAGTTCCACTCAGTATAACATTATCTGAGCGGTAAAGATCTCCATACCTGTTTTTCAATTGCTGCATGACCTAAAAAGAAGAACCATGCCATTATTACGGATGTACGAGGTTATGACTTGTTAACGTGTCCCTTTTGATTGATGGAGAAAACTCATTAATAAGCTCCCAATTGTGCTGTTGTTCCACAGGTGCAATACAGTCAGCCTTTTCTATTTCATGTTCACCATCTGTGGATTGGAGCATCCGTGGATGGCCCTGCCCCATTCTCCCCAATAGTGGCACGTACACATGGTTGTGCCAGCATGACTGCATGCATAACACTCCATCATTGAACATGATGGGACTTTAGGTTTTTGGTATATGTGGGGGGTCCCCCCACAGATATGAATGGCTGACTGTATGTTGCTTCCGTAGTGTTTCCAGTATTGACAGTTGTGGTGTTAGTGTCTCCTCTTCCTACATGTCCATGTCCCTGTCCCCTTCCCTCTTGTTATTCCACTTGCTTTAAATTAAACTGTACAGTGGGTCTTTGTTTTATGCTGGGGTTTGGTCCCAGGATCCCCCGTCGATAACAAAATCTGTGGGTGTTCAAGTCCCATTAAATATAATGGCATACCAAAATGATGTTCCTTATATAAAATGGAAAATCAAGGTTTGCTATTTGGAATTTATGCTTTTTTGAATATTTGCAAGCCGTGGATGCTTGAATCCGTGGATAAGAAATCCCTGGATAAGGAGAGCCAACTGTATTAGCATAGCTCCAGAACTGCGTTCTGGGCATCCCCCGGCTCCAAATCTAGGCTTTAGAGTGGCCTTTTCTTCCAGCCTTCCTTCTCTGTTTCTACTACATAACCTTGGCTGGGTCCGTTTTTCTCTAATCTTGTTTTTATTACTATTTTAGCTAGTTACTGTTTTAATTCAATTGTGATTTAATCTCTTTTTAAGGGGGGGTGGTAAGGGAAAGGATGGGATATTTTACTTGATATTGTTTTAATCCTTGTTGTAATCTGCCCCGATTGCTTGTTCAGAGGGGCGGACTAGAAATAAATATTATTATTAATATTATTATTTATTATTATTATTAAAATAAAAACAAATAACTCCGAAAATGCTTTGATTATGTATTCCTGCATAGCATAGCTCTTGAGATCTCTTCCAACTATGATTCTATGAAAGGTATGTTGGGAAGGCCATAGAGTGTAATGGATTGTTGATGGCAAAACCAGCCAATATGTTTGTGTTTTCTTTTATTAATACAACTGCCTTGTGAGACCAAGTATTTTATCAGACATATTTACCCCCCTCCCCCGTTATGGGCACTGGAAGGGGCTGCTTGGGGTTGCGCAAGACTGAGTAAAATGGATTATACCACACAGGGAAATGTCCTCAAAACGGCCCCAGGCCATTTCCATTCAGTGCTGACTCGCGTCCTTTGCTTCGGTCAGAAGACTTCTGAGTTGGAAGTTCCGACCCAAACATTTAACATTTTTTCTTAGTCTTGCGCAGCCCTGAGCAGTGCCCATAATGGGGGAAAAATGTGTATGATAAAGTTCCGAGGCTCATGTGAAAATGTCCTACATGAAATTAGGCAATAATCCCTTTCTGAGGGGATTAACCCTGCCAAATTGCTGACATGTTCAAGCTCCAGCATTTTAAAGGCATATTGGGAATCATGCTGCCTTCCAGATATTGTTAGACTACAGTTCTCAGCACTTCATGCCACTAACACCCTAACAAAGGCTGCATCTACACTGCTGAATTAATGCAGTTGGACACCACTTTAACTGCTATGGCTCAATGCTATGAAATTATGGGATTTGTATTTTAATGAGTTATTTTAGCCTTCTCTGTCAGAGACATCTGGTACGACAACAAACTACAAATCTCAGGATTCCACAGAATGGAGCCATGACAGTTAAAGCGGTGTCAAACTGCATTGATTCTGCAGTTTGGTAGCAGCCTAAGGCAGATAGGATTTTCAGTCTAGCAAGATTTTGAGTGCCGTATGATTTCTATTGTTGGCTTAAGGTTTGTTAATATGCAAGCTGCTTTTCTGAACTATGGTAGTTAATCTGATGTATGTTTGCTGCTTGTACACTGAGCCTTACTCTATGTGTACCTCGTTGTGTGTATCTAACACATTAACACATTACAGATTAATTGATTCAATCAAGGAAGCCACAGGCCTGACTTTGGAAGACCTGAACAGAGCTGCTGATCGCCAGGGCTCTTGGAGGTCTCTCACTCTTTGGGCTGCCAAAAATCAAAGTCAATTTGATGACAAGTAACAGCAGCAGAACTAGTAACAAATACACAACAGATACAGAGAAGTACAATAGAAAAAGTGAAGATGGAACAATTGCTAGTCAAACAACACAGATTGAAATAAAAATTAAACCTATTTTTTTAAAAAACTAGGTTATTTCAACAGGAACATAAAGAGACATTTATGATGCTTTGATTTAAAGCTGAAAGGACACATTTTTTGTTCCTACATTGATAGATTCAGTGCCAGCAGAAGTCTCTCTTTCTCTCTCTATTATTCTTAGTGAGTATTCAAATGAGCAACTATTTATGTACCCCCAAACTCCATATTACAGTACCTGCTAGAATCCGATTTTTCCTTTAAAAAGAAAAGAAAAAAGGCACCTACTAGTTTTCCCACTTACCTCTAGCCTAACTCTTTGAGACATCATTCCAATTTCAGCCACAAGATGTACCATCCGATGGGTTGAATTATTGGGGTCTGCAATGATGAACGCTCTACAATACTGTCGTGAGATCATCCCTGCACCATTCTGGTCCATATTGGCATAGCCCATCTAAAGAAAAAGATGGTATTTCTTCAGATCCACATGAGATGCATTGCAGGTGTAGTCATGTTTACTCAGAAGTAAGTCTCACTGAGTTCAGTCAAGAAAATGGGGAACCTGCCTATTGTCAACATCGCTTTCACAAGGTTTAACACATCTCTTCTGTTCACCTTCTACATAATACAGTTTGAGTCTCCCTTATCCAAAATTCTTGAGACCAGAAGTGTTTTGGATTATGAAGTTTTTTTTATTTTGGAATATTTGCATATACATAAGATAACAAGGTATCTTGCAGATGGGACCCAAGGCCAAACATGAAATTCATTTGTGTTTCATATACACTTTATGAACATAGCCCGAAGGCAATTTTATAGATAATATTCTTCATAATTTTGTGCATGAAAAAAAAATTGTGCACACTGAAGCACATAAGACAAAGGTGTCACTATTTAAGCCTGCAATTTTACCCATTTTGGATTAGGGAATTCTGGAAATGGGTTACTCAACCTGTAAAAGCCTGCCTTTCTCAACTGAGTATCCTTCATACTATAAACAGTAAATTTAAAAATGACTACTATATATACTCGTATATAAGTTGATCTCATGCATAAGTTGAGGGAAGGTTTTAGGGCCAAAATTATGGATTTTGATATGTCCCGTGGATAATTCAAGGGTAAAACTTAGGGGTGAAGAAGGTTTTAACATTGGATTGAGAAGGAAGGAACTGGCGGGAAATGTGGTTTTTGGTGGGAAGAGGAGATCCAGAGTAAGGGGAAAAGGATGAGGAGAGAAAGTTTTAACATCAGATTGAGAAGGGAATCACTTCTTTCACATATGCAGGCACACACAGACACTCCTGCCTTGGCAGCTCTTTCGGAAATTGCTGCCAAAGCATGGAAAATGGGGAATTAGGCGGTGCTTCTTTTATGATCTTTCTGAGCTGTATTACTGTATTGACCTGTATATAAGTTGACCCAGAAATTTAGGGTCAGTTTTTGTTCATAAATTTTTTGATGTATGGTTGAGTATATACAGTAAGTGCAGTTATACTTTTTAAATTAGTTAAAACTTTGTATATGTACATTTTTAAAGAGTAATAAGATTAAACTCCAAAGGCTTTCATGAAAAGCCAAGTTTTAACATGGCACCTAAAGGAGACTAATGTTGGCACCAACAGGGCTTCCAAGGGAATAGCATTCCATAAATGGGGTGTCACAGCAGCGAAGGCCATGCCACTGTGTGTTGTATTGCTCCCATTAGGTGCAGTGATTCTTAAGCTTTGTTCCTGTTTCAGACTGTAGTTCCTAGAAGCTTTGTTCCTGTTTTAGACTGCAGTTCAATGGCCAATGGCCAAGAATTCTGGAGATTGAAATCCAAAACCACTGGAGAACAAAAGGTGGAGAAACACTGCACTAATGGAACACAAAGGCGGGTCCAACAAGAAAATCTATGCTAAAAAAAACCCACATAGAGCGAGAGGTGCTCCTTCAGGTATCGAGAACCCAAGCTATTTTGGGCTTTGAAAGTGATCACCAACACCTTGAATTCAGATTGGAAGCGAACTGGATCTTACTGTAAAAAAGGAGTGAAATTACTCCTTGTTATATTCCTATCAGAATGTAACTGAGTTATGTATTAGGTATATCATAAGGGAGTTGCGTACAAGAAACTTGTCACATGTAATTAGTTACTCCCAAACCAAAGAGACCAGCTCTTCCTCCTTTTCACCTTTCCCTGCTCTTCTCTCTCTCTCTGGAATGCTGCTGTGCCGTAGCTGGCAAACTTACGTTGGAAAGGGAGGGGTTAGCACAGCAGTTGATGAAACAGAAATTCCTCTTTGGCTCATAAATTGGGTTATAAAGCTCAGCTTGCCTTGGAAATGGATTTTTCTGAGCTCTGCAAGGCTATGCCTGACCCAAAGCTTTTAGAAGCTCCATCAGCATCTCTTACAGCAAATAGCACTATTAAGTCCTCTGACCTTGGCATTTTTTTTAACACTGCGCGCCCTCTTTTCCCCTGTTTTAGAAAGACAATTCTGAAGGCTAGAATAAGTTATTCTTACTCTGTAGGAGTGTTCTACAAATAACACCAATTGCCAAAAAAAAAAAAAAAAGAGAGATGAATGAGTCTTAGAGCAAATCAAGCTTGACCTATTGCTAGAAGTGAAGATGTTTAAACTGAGGCTATCATTTGTAGTTTATTGTTAACCGCCCTCAAGTTGATCTTGACCCAGGGAGACCCTGTGGATGAGACATCTCCAAGACCCTCTGTCCTCCACTGCTCTGTAAACTCATACCTGTGACCTCCTTAATAAAGTCAATCCATCTACCATGCTGCCTTCCTCTCTTTCTACTTTCCTACACCTTTCCTAGCATGATTGGGTTTTTTTCCAATGAGTTATGCCTTCTCATGATGTGTCCAAAGTAAGACAGCCTAAGTTTTGTCACCTTGGCTTCCAGGGAGATTTCTGGCTTGATCTGCTCTAGGACACATTTGTTTGTCTTTTTGGCTGTCCATGGCATCCTCAGCACTTTTCTCCAGCACATCTTGAATGAATTGATTTTCTTCCTATCTTCTTTCTTAATGTCCAGCCCTCCCATCCATACAGGGTAATAGCAAATTCAATGGCTTGTATGATTCCAGCTTGTGTGCTCAGTTTGCATTTTAGGATCTTTACTAGTTCTTTCATAGCCGCCCTCCCCATTCTTAATCTTCTTCTGACTTCCTGCCTGCAGTCCTTGTTCCTATCACTTTTTACTATTTCTGCTTTTTCATTGTCTAAGTTGAATTTGTCTAGATTCTCCATGGTCATTATTTTTGGCTATCATATTTTGGATGTATCATGGCATGCTTCACGGGAATAGAGACTAATGCTTGATAAAGTGGAAGGGAATAGGAAAAGAGGTGGATTGATTCGATTAACAAAACTGCAGCCCTTAGTCATATCTGGGCAAGGCAGTTGATGACTGGACTCTTGGAGGTCGCTAAATCATAGGGTTGCCATAGTCAAAGCTGACTTGATGGCAAATAACAACAAAAGAATAAGCATTACAATAGATGGCTTCAAGGAGAAGCTGTTTAACATCTTCAGTGATATAGCTCTGACCATGTGTACCTCTACACAGTACAAATAAAGCAGCTTGACACCACTTTAAGTACTGTACCTCCATCCTATGGAATCCTGGGATTTGTAGTTTTATAAGGTCTTTATCCTATTTTCCACAGCATGCTGCTGTCTCACAAATATAAATCTCAGGATTCTGTGGGATGGAACCATGGCAGTTAAAATGGCATCAAACTGTATTATTTCTACAGTGTAGATGCACCCCATATTAGATGTGAGAGAATTGACTATGGAGGCATACAGATGGGAAAGGATTGCCTCTAATTATTTCCAGACAAGGATCTCCAGAATATTAAAATACACCAGGTTGACAATTTTCAGGCACACAAAACAGAATTCATTTACTGAGAAGTAAGCTGCAGATGTGGATTTTTAAAACATGCGCTCTGCATTCCTCACTTACTTGTGGAACCAGTTTAGATACCTTGCATAACCAGTTTAAAGGTATTTAAAGTTTAAAGTGCAGAGTATTCACATTTTAAATACCTTTAAATCCCTTTATCTCTAATCTCTGATCAGATATAAACATTTAAGAAGAGCAATGCTGGATAAGATTAAAAGTCTGTCTAGTCCACTATCACGCTCACACAGTTGCCAACCAGTTGTCTACGAGAGGCCTGCAAATGCAACATCATGTAACAGCTTCCATCAGCTTTATGTGTCACCGCAACTGATTATTTAGACACTTTCCATCATGGCACTGGAAGGAATATATATATCCATCCTATCTGGTAGTAGCTTTTGATAACCTTGTTCTCCATGAATTTGTTCAATACCCTTTCAAAGCTGTCTAGAGCTGCCAGCACCACACAGCAGAATTAATGCAGTTTGACACTGCTTTAATTGTCATGGCTCCACCCTATGGAATCCTGGGATTTGTAATTTGTTGTGGTTTTGCCCCTAAGGAGTTTATTGCATTGCTTTAAAAAGTGACTTACCACTCCCAAATTGGAATCTAATTCGGGCTGCATGCAGGTCCTATCGCAAGGCTTTTTTCTCCAAATCTGCCATTCGAGTACAGCCTGGCTGCAGCCCGGGTCCCTTAATGTGCTTCGGTGGCCATTTTTCAAAGTCAGAAAATGGCTGCCAAAGTACGTTAAGGAACCCAGGCTGCAGCCGGGCTGTACTTGGATGGCAGATTTGGAGACAAAAGCCACACGATAGGACCAGGATGCAGCCCGAATTAGAATTCAATTTGGGAGTTGTAAATCACTTTTTAAAGCACCTTAGGGGTGAAGGGGCAAAACAGAACAGCAAGATGCCACCCCTTCTGAAGACGGATTGGGGCCACAGTAACCACATGCTGTGGCCTCAATTAGTCTTGAAGCTGGCTCAAAAAGAAACAGCAAATCTCCACTCCTGGGCCATGGAAAAACAGCCTTTAGCAGCTGCACCGCTGCCCCATGGTGACTTTAAGACACTGGCAGTGTACAGCATCTAAATGCCACGACAGCAAAGCGTCTTGAAGCTGCCCACATCTAGGCAGCCACCCAGCTTCTGTTCGGTTTCAGAGCATCATCAGAGCATGTGGTGTGTAAACACCACATTCTGATGATGCCTGAAGGCATCTTTTAGGCTAAGGGCTATTAAACAGTATCTAATTACTCAACAGGAAGTAATAAAAGAACATTTACCTGCAAGGAATGTTGTTTTAATTGAGGTTACATTATTATTATTGTCTTATTCACCTAAAATAATTAATAGAAGATTTAATTTGACCACATACAGCCATTTAAAAACAAACAAACAAACAAACAAAAAAACACCCAACAACACAATGCGGATATATCACTGAATCAAGAAATATGATTCAGTTCAAATAACTTTGAACATAGCCTTTTACCAGTGAAATCAAAAGGATAATAAAGCCAGGAGATACAAGGGCAAAAAGAAAGGATGCTAGTCGTCAGGTACTTACAAAAGGTACTTCTGCCACGGGGCCCGTGCAGTCTGCCCGGCCAACGCCAATTAGGTAGCCATCTAGAGAAACTATGAGAAGAACACAAATTAGAAAGGAGAAAAGTGGAACAGTCTTTTCAGCACTAGAACCCAGGAACAGTACATCAGATATAACTAGTACAGGCTAGTTGTGCATCTCATACTGCCAACTACTTTCTTTCAGTTAGTTTCAAATGTGCTACAAGATCTCTTTACATGCTGATTTTACAAACATGGCTATATCTTTGAACAGTACAGGTTAGGTTCCTTCTCTCTGGTATCCAGCATTTTACACAGAAGGTTGATTTCTTTTGTTTCCTTGGTTTTTTTTGGTGGGCAGAGGGGTTATGGCAGACCAAGAAACTTACTACCTTTAGTCTGAAGTGGTACAATCTAAACAGGGATTCAAAGACATAGCCGTGTTAATCTGGAAAATCAGTATGCAAAGGAATATGGTAGTACCTTTGAGACTAAGGCCCTATAAAGATCAGCTCAAAAGGCCTCCCTGTGGGCGAGGTCAGGGTTCAGTGTCCTGACGATGCACACCCTAACTCCACTCCCAGGGCGCCATGATGCTGTGCATTGCTCCAGATGGTGCACAGCATCATGGTGTGCCTCCAGCACTGAGTCCAGATGACACAGTGCCGAAGGGGTGCCATACAGCCACAGCTATGGCGCCTTTTGGAAGGCACAAAAAGGAGCTGCTTTTTGTGGATCATTTTTGCCCCCTCCAAAGGCCAGATTGAGGCCTTGGCATGAGGTTGCCACAGCCCCAATCCAACCAGGAAAGGGGCAGCATCCAGCCATCCCTTAGGGGTGGTCTGGGGATCCCCTAACTGAAAAAAAGAAGAAGCTGGTAGCATGAGTCTGTTTCTTCAGATAAACAGGAACAGGGTTCACTGCCCACCTACCCATCCACCTTCTGCCTGGGCAGAATTAGGCCTAAGTATAAAACAATTACAGTAGCTATGAATATTTGTTAAATTTTGCAGCCATTTTGCCTATACCTGCTATAAACAAAATAGATTTTTCCACATATGCAGTGGCTTTTGACTGGATTTAAACCCATCATTCAACATTCATTTTACAATGTTGGTAGCAGGGTTGCTGGAGGAAGCCAAATACTCTCCTGGATTAAGTGTAAATGGGAAATCTCCAGTTGCCTCCAGGGCACACAGCACCTTCAAAGTAGTAAGTACTCATTTAGGTGGCTTTCAAAAGCAGTTACTGTTCATTGTCACAGTGTGATAATCCCCTTATTGTGCATTGTTTGGAATATTAGATGAGATGTAGTGCCCATGTTTACATGCAGGTTTAGGTTCAATAACAGCATCACTTAAGGATGATGCAAGTCTCCTCTGAATAAATCCCTGGAGGAGATAATGGGCTGGATGAAGAAAAACCAGCTGATGCTGAATCAAGATAAGACAGACATGCTTACTGTCAATAGTCCTCTTAGTTTGGAGAAGTGTTAACCAGTCCTAGACTCAGATGCAATCCCTTCACCTATGCTTTCACAGGTTGGGAGCGCTTCTGGATCCATCACTCCAAATTACAGTCCAGACAGATGTACTGGCCAGAAATGCTTAATATCAGTTAGGGCTATTATGCTAATTGTGGCCTTTCCTATAATTAGGAGACCCAAAGATGGTAGTGTATGTGCTGGTATCCTCAAGGGTGGACTTCTACAATGTGTTGTACATTGGGCTACCTGTATACTGAGGATGGAAATTTCCAGCTAGATTGGTTACTGGTACATATCAGATTAACCATATTATTGCTGTTGTTGTTGTATGCCTTCTGACTTATGACAACCCTAAGGTTGTCAGCTGCTGGATGAGTGACGAAGGGAGGTGATGACCTTTCTTACTTGGCCAGCAGCTGCATCAGACCTGGAAAGGGCTGCTGGGTGGCAGCAGCACTCAATCTCCACCGGAAACTACAGCTCATAGATGACAGAGGAACCCTGGTTTGTAGAGAGGGTGGCAGGATGGACAGGAGCAACTGTCCTACTGATTGTTCAGCCCTGCTGTGAGATATCAACTGGTGTGGTCAACATCTCCACACACCCTTAATGATGTCCCTACACAGAAAAGTAATAGGAAGAGCTCAATTTCTGTGACAATTGGTGTCTTGCTGTCATAATATCCATCATTTTGCAGCTGGCTATGAGTCCCACCTCAAGCAGCACCATCTCACTTCTATTCAGATCTATTCAAATCCCCAGAAATAGCCTGGGTTTACTTCACAAAGTACAAAATTAAGGGAGGCAGGAAGCCAAGAATTCACACTATCTGCAGAATGGAAGAGAGCCTTCCATCCAACACCTCAAGGTGAGGCTCTGATTTTCTCAAAACTGTGTACAGCTTTCTTTGGTCCCTACTCTGTTCCTGCCTTCTCTTCCCTCTTCCATTTGTCCCTCTGGACCACTTCACTTCCAAACTGCAGCCCAAGCTGCAGTACCAGCTTTTAACCACTGCGCCACCAGGGCTTCTTATGACGGAGCAACCTCACTGGTATGATACACAACTATGCCACAAATTCTGACAAGGCACAACGAGGCACTGCACAGATGTCCAATTGTGCAATAGGGGTTCACACAATCCAACAGGACATGTTGTACATCACATCAAACTGTGAATCAGGACATGTTGCACATTGGAGATCATTGCATATTGGAACACGTTGAGTATCCTACAAATTGTTCCAGCTCTGCTTGCACAATTTCCCTGATGGCATGGCTGTGTCAACTTTTTCTTTAGATGGGCCTCCTAGGAATATAAATGTTGTACAATGTCAGCCATGATTCTTTACAAAAGCCTTGAAGCCTAACTGTTTTACACAGACCTTCACGTGTACATGTTTTAAAGTATTTTGACTGACTTTAATCTGTCTACTTTGAAGTTTTTAAATTGTTTAATACGTTAATATGGTGGAACGGTGGTTAAATGCCTGTACTGCAGCCACTCACTCACAAACCACAAGGTTGTGAGTTCAATACCAGTCAAGGGTTCAGGGTTGACTCAGCCTGGCATCCTTCTATGGGTCACTGAAATGAGTACCCATCTTGTTTGGGACAATTATCTGACACATTCATTCTAAACCACTTAGGGAGTTGATAAGCAGTATAGAAATGTACTTGCTATTGCTATTTTTAGCTTTCTAAAACATATTGGCTAGAATCCTGCATCAGCTACTTAGTTAACTTGGGCCTCAAACAGATGGCCCAAAAGGGCTGCCATCAAGCCAATCTGCCCCCAGATTGCTTGGAGACTGCGTGGAGGCTGTGCCAGGGCTGCCAAACATGGCCCAAAATCAACTGCAAAAGCAGAATTTTCCTACTGCTTCTTTTCACTGCCCATTCAGGACTGCAGCAGTGGGCACTCTTGGGACTGTGGTGTCTGGTTCCCACAGTCCCACAGCTGTCAAGGGGTGATTGGGCGGGAGTGGCCTCTGGTCACTTCTACTATCCCATCTGCTTCGCCCCTAAGTACCTTAGTTAAGTATACTTAATGAAGGAACATCTCTTTGCCTGTCCCTCTCCCACAAACCTGATGGAAACCTCATGTACTCATCTTCTATTTGGTAGGATGGACCTCCTTCTCCTCATGCAGCTGATGCACGAGGGGATGTCTTATTCCATGAAGAAAAAAAATCACATTTATTGTTGAACAAAAAAAATGAACATTTATTATATACTGTATGTATATTTATATACAAACCTTTTGCTAGATCTTACTTTCAGGGGAGGCCTTATATTTAGCAATTCAGCAAAACCTCTACTAGTTCTTATTTTATGGGGATGTCTTATTTTCGGGGAAACAGGGTATGATTATGTCAATAGCATCCAAATTGTGACTTAGTAATAATCACGGATCTGAAACAGTTATGGATGAGGAAATCTAATTTTATATTCATGACCACTAAAGGTAAAAGATTCCTCTTTGATAAGTTTCTCAATTGTAGGAGGTGGTGCTCATCTCGCCTTGAATCCCATTGTGGGAGAAAGGCAGGATATAAATCCTTGAAATGAAAATTGAAATAAATCTCAGTTACTAAGCCAAAGAACCAGCATTGTCAAGGATGACTCTGTGATCATGTGGCCAGCACCTTCTCACCAAAGTGGTACTATTCTGCTACTTGCACTTTTACATGCTTTTGAACTGCTAGGTTGTCAGAAGCTTGGATAGCGATGGGAGCTCACCCTATCATGCAGCACTTGGGTCTCGACCTGCTGACCTGCCATTACTGTAATTGTCAGATTTACTGTCTTAACCACTGAGCCATCACTTGGTCACAATTTTGACATTATCACACGAGGGAATTTGGGGTATACTCCAAAGGCAATCCAAACGCAATCATGGGTTTTCATGTTGTTGCGTGATAACTTATCTCACGCAATTTTGGGCAATGGGAAGTCATTCTGAATGCGATCATGGGGTTTCACATAATTGTGTAATAACTTATCTCACTCAATTTCGGGCAATGGAGGGTCATTTTCGGGGAATGGGAAGTCACTCTGAACACATTCCGAATGCAACTAGAATTCATGTAAATTCGCTAAACTAGCGAATTTACGTGAATTCGAATTGGCTCCATTTGAAATTGGGAAAAATTCCTCCCCATGTGATAAACTCCATTATTGCTACAAAAGGGGAAAGTGGTGAAGGGAAGGGATAAGGGAGAAATTGGGAGAATTTAAAAGGAGTTGGAAAAATGGGATGACCAAGGATCAATCATGACTGTCCCTGCCAAAGTAGGACAGTTAGAAAGTATCTGACTTAAAGCATTGTTAAACAGCTGTTGTAAACTGCCTTGGTCTTCTGTTGGGAAGAAAATGGGATATCAATTTAAAAATTGCTCCACTAATCATCACTATCATCCCCGCTACCTTTGAATCGCTTATAGGGACTTCCATGCATTTTCCTACTCAGAAGACAAACTACACTGTCTACAATGGATTGTGCATCCACATGCAGGTATGCACGTTAGCAGGACTGCAGTCTTAGTTTTATAACATAAACATGAGAAGACATAAGACTTACCGGCCTTGGTGCTATCAGGGAGAAAGTGGAGCAGTAAAAGTGTCACAGCTGCTGCCACCAGCATCACAACGAGCACAATGGCAATTGCTAGTTTTACACCAGTTGATAGAGCCTTACTCATTTGAGGCACAACAGCTACAAGAGAGGGGAAAAGTAAGTTGTGGCAACCCAAGGAACATGATGATCTTTGCAGATTTGCTACTATATCTGCATAAGCAAATTCCAAATGATTATATTGAATTATGGAAAGATTTTAGAGACCATCTCCAAATCATGGTATCTGCCATACCAAAACGGATGTAATTAATTTTAAAGTACTATCTACAACTCAACATATTTGCTTGCACAGAGGTCCTTATTGATTGTCATTGAGACTACAGATCTGAGGGATAATCTTGCCATTGGCCAAACCCTGTCAGATACAGTAAATCAAAGGTGACTGGAGGCTTACAGCCTGCTGTTTAGCAGAGCTTCGAAGTTTTACTTTCTCTTCTTTTAGACCAGAACTCCCAGGATCCTGCAAGGCTAGCATGAGGGATATTTGAGTTATAGTCTGAACTTTTCTGGGCTGTTTTCAAGCTCCAGCTATTCTGAAGAATATTTGTTTGGAGAAGTGAGGGATAGTGTTTAAGCGGTTTAAATGATCACAGGAAATTTGGGGAACGTATCTGAGTTTGGTCCCTTTCAAGATGGTGCCAAAAGGGCAGGCTGCAAGCTTTTAATCATCTCTGGTTTACTGTTTTTCATCTGTATTTCCGACTTGGAGATGATCCCAAGAATCTTCAGTGCAGTAACATAAACAACATACAGTCCAGTGGCATAGCATGACTTTTTCCTAGACTAAAGCTCAAACAGTCATCCAGAATAACAGGTATATATTTAACACATAGAGAATTTGGAAATACCAAGTTATTGATAATTCTCACATTTCCCAACAACTAAGACATAACTATGTTACACTAAAATTAGAATACAGTGAGACTAATTACTTTTTCACTATAACTTTTGTTTATTTGAGTAAGTATATGATTTGTGGTCTCACAACCTCAATGCGTTTTGTATCATAAGGCAGCTGTTTGTATCATTCTAGTGGTTTTAAGTAACTTTTTAATAACAAAAAATACTGTAGTTACTTTATAAATCATAACTACCTAACGAGCATGGTACAGTGGTTTCAGCATTGAACTATGATTCTAGAGATCAGGGTTTGGTTCTCCACTCAGCCATGGAAACCCAATGGGTGACCTTGGGTGAGTCACACACACTCTCAACCCCAGACAAACCTGTAATAGGCTCACCTTAGTGTCACCATAAGTTGATTTGGAGATGGTGCTTAGAAACAACTAATATTTACGTATGATAAGCATTTTGGTTTGGAGATGATTCCTTAACTGTTCCAATTATTTCCTGTGGCCATTCCTATCAATCAAATGCATCTCAGTAGTATCCTCCTTTAATGTCTCCAAGGCTGGATAAGAAATGCTTATGCAAATACATATGGCCTTCATTCCAAAGCACATCCTGGTGGTGATGTTATAATCACCAGCTATCAGGAACTGTATATTTGGGAGAATTCCTTGATAAGGCATTCTCAGTGAGTTAGGCAAGAGGTAGCTAACCACAATCAAATATCACTTTATCCTTGAACTTGTCAGATTCTGATATTTACTGCATTTCAGTTGCAAAGTCCAGTAATGTACAGATAACAACTGCATTTATACTACAGAATTAATGCTGTACACTGCTTTAACCGCCATGGCTCAATGTTATGGAACTACAAATGCCAGAATCCCATAGAATGGAGCCATGACAGTTAAAGCAGTATCAAACTGCATTAACTCTACCATGTGGCAGCAGCCACTAATAATTCTTCAGCCTTTAATAAAACAGGAACAAATAGTTTACTCTGATTCCTACCCCAACATCTTAAAGCATTTAATAGGCTCTGTCTGTTTCCTTTTCCTTAATGCTGAGCCTTCAAATACTGAGAAATTTCCAGAACAGTGGTTTCTACTGTATGACACAGAGCATTCAGCTTATGCCACTTATGGGGTGGGAAAAATTGCTTTCTTTACGAAGATATGTTTTGAGCAAACAAACAAAAAACAGTGTAAGTATTGATGAGTTTGATCAATATTTTGGAGTCCTTGATAAAGGACAAGATGTTACCTATGCAGCCAATTCCACACAGAAAAGCCAATCAAGCTTCCAAATGAATCTTACTTCAACACTACTAATGGTTCAGCATCCTCTCCCACACCTGTGGCTAATGCACAGAGATTTCTTAGAGTTTGTAAAAGTTGCCTTTTGGATTGCAATGCCTCAAATCCGGCAGCCAAAAAACTGTAGTTTAAAAAAACATTTTTCCTAGGCTCTGGCCACTCCTTTTACATCTGCTCTTGGAGGCAACTTCCTCACTTTGTTTAATGGTAGGGCTGGTTCCTGATCTGCTGCTTTACATCAGATCCCCAGAAAGGCCCACTTATCTTCAAAACTGTTCCAGTCTCTTCAATTAACTCTCAATGTTCCAATTTGTTCTTAATACATCAACACATGCACTCACCACCACCACAGACTTTACATCATCTTGCGTGTGTTGTGTGCCTTCAAGTAGTTTCTGACTTAGGTGACTCTAAGGCAAACCTATCCTGGGTTTTTCTTGGCAAGATTTCTTGAGAGGAGGTTTGCCACTGCCTTCCCCAGGGGCTGGGAGCATGACACTTGCCCAGGGTCACTTAATAAGTTGCATGGCTGAGCTGGGAATCAAGACCTGGTCTCCAGAATCATAGTCCAGCTCTCAAACCATACTACATCATGCTGGCTCTGATCTTACTCCTTGTAAATAAGAAAGTGTGATTTTGAACCGGTAGCCCCTCCCATTCATAACAGTAAGAGACTTGCAGTCATCTCCTAAGAATAAGCTCCAACCAATGGCCATCCTGAGCTCTTAAGACATACTTTCTCAAGTCCAAAACTCTGGTAAAGTAAAGTAAAATCGCTGTGGCAAAGCTGTAACCAGACAGCAAACTCAGAACACTATTTTAACCCATGTCTCCTGATAGCAAGAATGAATGAATTCACTACAAACCAAGATTATTATTTTTTCATTTAATTACAAGATTTGGTTTAGATTTAATTACAGTTAGAAGAATACTACAAAGGCAAAAGTCTTAATAGTGCTCCAGGAAAGGCCTGTTTTAAACGCTTGATCAAAGCAGACAGTGCCAGTTCCAGTTACAGAACAGGGAAATCATCATCATCATCAACATCAATTCTGCCTTTCACCCAGTATAGGAACTCAAGGCAACACACAGCAAATTTAAAACAATACAGTTTAAAACAAGACCTCATGTTTACAGGCACCTAGACAAACACACTCAGAGGTGGCAATGGTTTGCAGTTGTTTGTGTGTACTTAAAGAAGCCAAATATTTTCCTGGTGGAAACATCAATAGCTAGCCATAGGACCTGTCAAAAGGCAAACAAACATCTGTGCCAACATCTGCTGCTCTATGTCTCTGCTATTTGGATTGGGGGAGTAACATCAGAGTTAGACAGTCTTCAGGGTAAACTTTGTATAGCTCTCTTTCAAATCCCCAGATGCATTTCTAATACAGTTTTGCTTTTTAGAAATGGGGGAATATCCTCTACTGACAAGGGCTTGGATGGCAGCTTTAAAATTTTGGTTCACATTAAATTGGACACAGGTTTACATTTCTATTTATCTCAAGATGACTACATAAGCCATTGGTGAAACCTTGTTGCCCAAAAGGCTGCTTCAATTGGTATGTCATAATCACCCCTCCGTTTCTATCTGGATTTTGACACTGGTCTTTATTCAGTAAAACAAAGACTGTGGGATACTGTTTTGCGACTTTCAGCCTGTTCAACACTCATTCACCCGGTGCATTGAGTGCACATTATGTCAGGCCTTTTCATCCTGCCAAGTATTTAAAATTTTTGACTGCTGTCAATTATTGTAGACTTTTTACAAAGGCCAGATTTAATGCTTTCCCCTGTGAAATGCTTCAAGGTAGATTTGTTTGTATCCCTTATAATGCAAAATTATATCCCTGCAGTAGTCAGAATGTAGAATCCATGAATCAGGTTCTTTTGTCTTGTTTGACAACACATGATTAATCCATTAGTGGAGAATCTACCAGGAAAATTGGCCCAATTTTAAGTTGAATTAGAAGATAAGATTCCCACTGTGACCTTGTTGGTTGCCAAGTTTTTGCTCAAGATGGTCAAGATCAAAGAACAACAAACTTCTGTATTAGGTGGAAATGCCTGGAATAAGCTCTGTATGAACAGACTAATCAACAATCAACTATCAGAACTTGCTGGTATACACCAGACATTTCTCTGCTGTTCAGAAAGTATGACCAAAATCTCTGTTGTATTTTTATGGTGTCAAACTGCAATATGTCCCATTGGAATATGAGAACTGGCAGGACGGAGTAGAAGGAATGGGAATGGAGGCAGAGATGTAACAAGACACTCTTCATCAGAGGAAACAGACACAATTTTGCAGAAATGAAAAGGACTGGCGGCAGCAGTTTTGCTGGGAGGAGGTAAATTGAGAGTGTTGAACCCTTAAAGGAGGATTCCTTCCTCACCAGGGAAAATGTTCTCCTTTTGCACCCTTGGAAGTAGCAACCAAGCAGCTGGTCGGGCAGTAACCAATAAGCCTTTTGCCTACTCCAACCTTTGCTACAAGGCCAGTAGCTATTCAATTTTACTTTTAATCTAAACATCCACTAACTCTTAATTAACTTTATTTTATACCATAAAATTAATTATTATGAATTTATGACTAATCAAATTTATTGTTATTTCCTTCTATATTTTTTGACCTTTATAACCATTTCTATATCTTAAAACTAAGCATTACTTAACTGATTTCCTTTAATTAATAATTTACCTTTATTCCTCTAATGAAACAATATAGATATCTCCCTTCTCCTCTGAGTGGATATAACATTTCCAAAGATCCCAATCTCTGTAAAACTCCTTTAGTGAACCCTCTTTCAGCAAAGAAGTTAACTTATTCATTTCATAAAAGTCAAGTACTTTAAGCTTCCATTCTTCCACTTTAGGGATTTTTCTTTCCTCCAGTATTTTGTAAATACCATTCTCGCAGCCACAATTGTATGGAATGATCATTTTCCCTGTTTTTTTCCCCACTGTTTGATTTTCAATTATGTTCAACAGATACATTTTGTGGTCTGCCGATTCTTTAAACTTTTTTTCATCTCAATATGAATATTCTTCCAAAATATTTTAGCTTTCTCACAGTTCTACCAACAGTGTAAATAAGAACCTACCCTGTTTTGACATTTCCAATATATGTTTTTATTATTTTTAAACATTTTTGACAATTTATAGGGGGTTAAGTATCACCTATATTGTGATTTATAAACATTTTCTTTTAAATCAACATTCAAGGTTTGTTTGATTCTAATTTTCCAAATTCTCCCCCATTGTTCCAATTCAATAGGTTGGTTAAAATCCTTTGCCCAATTTATCATACTTTCTTTAATTGTTTCTTCCCCTAATTCAAATTTCATTATTAATTTATACAGTTTAGATATTTGTTTTTTAAGAACCTTTTATAATGTTTCCTAGCTCCGGCTCTACTAAATCAATTCCATTTATTTTATTATCCAACAGGAATATTTCTTTTAATTGCCTGTAGGCAAACCAATTACAATTAAAACCTTCACTTATTAGCTCTTCTTGTGTTTTCATTTCCCTTTTACCCTGGCCCATTTTAGATTGGCAAAAAGAGGTGTGTTGAAGGCTGCATGAAAGCCCAGCCTTTAGATGAGAAAAAGGGAAAGTGTGCCATGAAAACACTATTTTGGCATTTTAAGGGAGAAGAAGTGCTTTAAAAAGGAGCTGGCCCATTTTAGATTGGCAAAAAGAGGTGTGTTGATGGCTGCATGAAAGCCCAGCCTTTAGATGAGAAAAAGGGAAAGTGTGCCATGAAAACACTATTTTGGAGTTTTAAGGGAGAAGAAGTGCCTTTAAAAAGTAGTTTGATTTCCCCACTACTTTTTTTAAAAGGGCGCAACATTGCTATTGCATCTAAAGGCTAAGGTATAGTTGCACGGTTAAATGAAGCTCTGTCTCTTTAAAGTGCCCATTTAAAGGCAGCGATACAGGTGCGGATCATAATGGATCGTGGATTGGGAGCATGCGTGGTGTGGACTTCACTTCTAATTAAAACGCTCAATGCCCTGCAGGTGTAAAAGCTGGGGTTTATCCGCAAAGTTTTTTAAAGCTCCCAAATCCTAGCTCCACTCCTAATCTGAACCCTAGACATGCGCAGTAGGGACTCTGGGATGCCGTTACTGTTATTCTACTGTGGATAATATGTCAATTCATTCACAAAATAAAGGGGTTCATTCATGATGCACCAGTGCAACGGCACAGTTTAAAAAGGTGGAGGAAACGCAATGATAATTTGACGGATCCTCATAAGTATACATTTGTCCTGCGCAACTGCGTAGGTTTGCTGGCTGCGAACTGCGCAATTGCGCAGTTCCCAGCCGGCAATGATAATTTGACTGTATGGTGTAACTGCGTTTGCGCAGTTCACAAACCTGCGCAGTTGCGCAGCACAAATGTATACTTATGAGGATCCGTGAAATTATCATTGCAGCTCCTCTGCCTATTTAAACTGTGCCGTTGCACTGGTGCATCATGAATGAACCCCTTTATTTTGTGAATGAATTGACATGTTATCCACAGTAGAATAACAGTAACGGCATCCCAGAGTTCCTACTGTGCATGTCTAGGGTTCGGATTAGGGGTGGAGCTAGGGTTTGGGAGCTTTAAAAAACTTCGCGGATAAACCCCAGCTTTTACACCTGCAGGGCATTGAGGAATTGTGTAGTTCGCAGCCGGCAAGGAAAAAAAAATTAAAGGTTCACCGCGGCTAAAAGCCGCGTTCCTTGCCGCCCATGTAGCTGCTCCGCCTATGTTTGTAGTGTTCTGACAGCTTCCCATGTAGCTGCTGAGCCACAGAAAAGACCTCAGATAAGTCGTTCCCACACCCCTCAGTCTAGCTGCCCTGTACTTTTTAAATGCACACTTGGGGCTTGCAGTCTAGCTGCTAAGCATTAAGGAAAGTACAACTTCATGTCACACTTTCCTGCCAATCTAAAAAGCCCCCCTGATTCAGTTTTGTAATTTCTGCATATGTAACCCAGGAGTTCTTATGAAATTCCTCTCTTGCATATAATGCTTCATTTGCTGATGCCCAAAGTGGCGTTTTAGTACACCACCTAAGGTTCATATTTTAGCAAAATTCATAAAAGTGACTTCCTAATATAATGGTTATTAAAATTACTATCCACTTTAAGTTTATAATAAAAAAGATATCCATGAAAACTGTATTTTAAATCAACCCGTTCTAAGATTAGCATTCTTTTCTTCCCCAGTCTCACCCACTCCATTAGCCAATCCAGGGCGCATGCATGATAATACCTTTTAAACTGGGTAAGGCAAACCACCTCTGTCTATTGAGTCAATCAATCAGTTTTATTTTGACCATTGACCAGTATAAAATAGAATAAAATAAAACAAGGTAAAAATAGAATAAAATAGACTAAATAAGTAAAATAATAAGAGTAAAATACAATTGTTGTTACAGAAAAAAAGATGATCTCTGCCAACTGACATCAGATATTACCAACCATCTGTAGACATGTTTTACACATGATGTAACAAAATTTTCCTACCTTCATTATGACAATTTGGTTCTGGCTATCCAACAAATAATGTAAATAAAACACATCAGTATGACTAGGAAAATTAGTTACAAGATGGGTGATCAGCTGGTGATGAATATCCTTGTAAAACTGACAATACAAGAGAACATGGGCTGTGATTTCAATAGCACCAGTGTCACAGGGACATAGTCGAAGCTCATGAGGAATTTTCCTGTATTTCCCTTCCAACACTGCATTAAATCTACTGAGTCTTGAAGAACTTCCATTTTTATCCTGGGTTTTTTGTTATTCCAAATAAATGCTGTTAAATCTCTGTCCCAATTTTTAAACGGCAAATCATTAGTAATTATCATGAGATTTTGAAAAAGAAAGATCACTCTTGGTAATATTGGCATCTTTATTGTAGCAGTTTTTGACATCCAAGAAATATTTAAATTTTGCTGTAGTTTCAAATTTAATTTAATTTTTAAAAAATTTTTCTCATAATTATCACTAAAAGTTCCGTATTTTTCATGGAGATTTTATTACTCAAATATTTCATGGATTTTTTTAAAATTGGAAATCTGTTTTTTTCTTTCAATCTTTTAAATTCTTCTTCTGATAAGTTCATAGTCAAATTCATAGTTTTATTTTCATTAATCTGATATCCTGCTACTTCTCAATATTTCTCGAATGTTTGTACCATATATTCACTATTCTCAATTGGGTTTGTTAAAGTCAAAACAAGATCATCTGCGTAGGCCGTTAATTTGTATATTTCTTTCTTCATTTTAAAACCTTCAATTAATTGATTGTCTCTATTATTTCCCAACAGAATCTCTAATGTTAGAATAAATAACAGAGGAGACAAGGAACAGCCCTGTCTGACCTCCTTATATATTCTACATGTGCACTTCTAGTCTTGAGGTAATTACAGTGCATCTACATCATACGCGGGCGCACCTTACACGGCTTTCAGCATACACTGAAAGCCATGCTGGGAAAAGGGGCGGCATGCCATGTAAGCGACAATGGTGCACTTGCCCACAGTACACATGCCTCTGCACCGCTGCGTGCATGAACCCCATTCATTTAAATGGGGCTTGAGCATAAGCAGAATTCCCTTTACATGGGGTGGTGGTGATTTGGAACAGAAGCAGTGGACCCACTGTACTTCTTGAAGCCAAATAATTGTTCTGATGCCATCCTATGCAATGCTAGAAAAATACTTTAATAAGTTTAACTTTATAATTAAATTAAAATATGTGAACACCACTTTGCACAAGCCAGTGTTTGATGGCATGTCTCATAGGATCTTAGACAGCCCTCTCAATTACAGGTGCTATAATTGTTCAGTGATACCATCTCTGCTCCTCAAAAGGCTGCAGGCCAGCCACCTAACTCTACTGGATTTGTTCCACCAGTAAAATTCACAGCCTTGTGCCTAGAATGCTTCCCAGTTGGTTCGTCTTCAAACCAGTGGTGTTCCCACACTGGGTGATACCCAGTGTGGGGGGCTGGACTTCTGTGGGTGGGACTTCTGGTGGGGTTTCTGGGGTGGGGTGCCCAAAAAAGCTCCCCATGGGGCTGCGGCGCCAGGAAAATCCTCTCCACGGGGCCTGGTGCAGTGCAGCGCCCACGGGGGGTGGGGGGGTGGGTGGAGCCAATTGGTGTCATCCCACCTTCTGGGGTGCAGTGTGCACCTCCTGAACCACACACACACACACTGTGATGCTACTGCTTCAAACCTTTTCTTGAAGACTTAGGAATTTATCAGACGGGAGGAATTTCTTTTTATTGCGAATTGAGCCAACTGGAGCCAATTCGAATTCACGTGAATTCGCTAGTTTAGCAAATTCATGTGAATTCCTATTGCATTTGGAATGCATTCAGAATGACTTCCCATTACCTGAAAATGACTACGCATTGCCTGAAATTGCGTGAAAAGCTTTAATTCGCAATAATGTAAAACCTATGATTGTGTTTGGAATGACTTCCCTTTTGCCCGAAATTGCGTGAGATACTTTAATTCACAATAACATTAAACCCCATGATTGTCCATTCGATTATACTTCCAATTTCCGACGTCTGATAAGGTCCTAAGATGCAGTGGTTCAAGCCCTTTCAGTGTATGAAACAAGACATTAATGCTAAATTGTTACTTAGTTATGCACACACTATTTTAATTATGCAGTATAATTTTACAATGAGAAGCACACATAATGCGTGGAAAAGCACACAAATAATTTTCTGAAAGTGTCAGGGTAGATAAAATAAATGATCAGTACCACTGTGTAGTTAGGTTAACTTGGCAAGACAACATATTTTTGAACAATGTGCTCTGTGGGCCTTTTGGGGGGGGGGGCAGTTTTTCATCGCTTGGAATATGTAAGAGAATCCAAAACTGCCTGTTTGCTCATCCTTATACTTCTTAGGCCTTGCCCTGAATTCATCCAGGCTCCTTCACTGTAGGATTGCCAGAACAAAAATTAGAGCTAGCTCCTCTATTCTGGTATTCTCTATTCTGGCCCCACCTGGAATACTGTGTCCAGTTCTGGGCACCACAATTCAAAAAGGATGTGGAGAAACTGGAGCGAGTCCAAAGGAGGGCGACTAAGATGGTGAAGGGTCTGGAAACCATGCCCTGTGAGGAACGACTTAGAGAGCTGAGGATGTTTAGCCTGGAGAAGAGAAGGTTAAGAGGTGATATGATAGCCCTGTTCAAATATTTGAAGGGATGTCATATTGAGGAGGGAGCAAGCTTGTTTTCTGCTGCTGCAGAGACTAGAACGTGGAACAGTGGATGCAAGCTGCAGGAAAAGAGATTCCACCTCAACATTAGGAGGAACTTCCTGACAGTAAGGGCTGTTCGACGGTGGAACACACTCCCTCGGAGTGTGGTGGAGTCTCCATCCTTGGAGGTCTTTAAGCAGAGACTGGATGGCCATCTGTCGGGGATGCTTTGACTGGGAGTTCCTGCATGGCAGGGGGTTGGACTGGATGACCCTTGTGGTCTCTTCCAGCTCTATGATTCTATGATTCTATGGTTGTGATAAGTCTCCACATCAGGCAACAAACAATATCTGCTGATATTTACTCTTCACTATAACTGTTAAAGGTACAAAAGCTCTCCAATTTTCAATCTGGAAGCCCTATGTCTGGGATCCTGAAGGTCTAATCTTCTACACAGATTGGCTGAGCATACAGATACAGATACTTTGGAGATGGCAGGAACAGTACGTTCCTCACATTTCCTCCAAACAGAAACCAATTTAGGTTTGCCAGCTTGCTTATCCATCAAGATCATTGTTCACATATATTCATTTGAATGAGGCTATTCCCTATTGTTTCACTACATTGTCTGTCCTCCTGTAGTAGTCTTCTTGTCTGTTTTCTTGTCCCACTTCTGGGTTCATGGATTAAGCCTATGAATGACTTCGTGCTCTCACAGTTGATGTTGTGCTTGGGGAAAAGGCATGCGGTCTCCACCTCCTCTTACAAACAACCTGATGTTCTACTTTGACATGTTGCTGTGGGATGGAAGAGCTTTGCCACTGAACTAACATAACTTTGACCTGGTGAAAATGACTTCACAGTGTACAAGAAGTGGAAGATTCAGCTGCGTCTGAGGACACAAAAATCAGGGCTTTTTTGCTTCCTCTCAGCTTGCTCAGATATCACCCTTTTTCACTGGGTTCAGTGGTGAGGTGTGATCAACCTAGATCAATTGCTTACAGAAACAGATAATGCTACTTGAAAGCTTTATGAAGAAGATAACAGTAGGAACAGCTGGTTCTGTGACTATAAACAGAACCTTGTTAAGATCAAGGTCTTCACATGTCCCTTAGGTTACCTGGGTGAAAGCCTACCACCGTATGTTAAGAAAAATTGCAGCTTCAATTATTTCCGTGCCATCAATAGTGGTGTGGGGGTGATGGAAGTGGGTGACTGTGACTTTGGAAAGGCTGATGAAGACAAGTATTGAGGCATGTGTTGTTCTTTTATGCCTTCAAGCCATTTCCCAACATATGGTGACCCTAAGGCAACCCTATCACAGGATTTTCTTGGCAAATTCAGAAGCAATTTGCCTTAGCCTTCCCCCGAGGGCAAAGAAAGTGGGACGGTGTAACTTATGAGGCATGTGACAAGATGACATATCAGAAAAGGAAAGCATGACAAACAAGACACAATACAAGAATTTTTTAAAAAATCAAATTTGCAGCACAAGAAACTGAAGCTGGGAAAATAAATTTGTATCTTTTGTGAAGTCAGTTCTGTAATGTTTAGATGCCTTGGGCAAAGTAAGATGATTTGATTTTTTTTTTAATGGCTACAATGACACACAACATAAGGATTAACCCAAACTTGGCAACACCAGGGACCAAAGCCAAGAGAAGACATAGTTATCCGTCATATAAATGAGTTCTGTAATGTCAAGATGCCTTAGGCAAAACTAGCCAGGTTTTGGTTTTGCTTGGTCTGGGATTTTTTTTTTCTGGCAAGATCACAATACTGCACAGTTTATGGAATAAACCAAAAGTTAGCAACATAAGGAGCACAAGCCAGAAGAATAAATCGCTGATCTGACATGAATTCTGTAATTTGAGAAGATGCACTAGGACCAGACGTGTGACCAGAAAATTACATGACAATATGAGATCCCATGTGAAATAAATTTGGGGCCTTTGGATTAGTCAATTATCCACACATGGTCATCCCTGAGGTCAAAGGGGATTAAAGGACCCACTTTTGTCCATGTTCTTACTGCATAGCATACATGACACATGTGTTTGCATACCCTACACTTGTCCTGATTCAATAGGAAAGTCCTGTTTAATTCTCTTTGATTCCACTTTTTCAGCTGTTTTAAAAAGTCTCAATTTCACTTCCTGCCACTTTCCTCTTTTAATCTCAGTATACTTCCATTGCTGTAAACTCAAAAGTGCAAAACTAGTTTGCACTCAATAAACTCAACAAGCAGGAAAAACAGGAGGCGGCAGAATCGTGTTTTTTCCCAACAGGATCAGGCAAAAGCAAACTGCTGTTTGTGTGTTCTTCCTGTTTAATAATTTGCCATCTTGACCACACTCCGATGTTGTTTGGCCACATGTGTCCCAATTTCCTTCTGTGAAATATTGGAGGGTATGGTGTGTAGTATGTCTTCTCTTAAATAATGAACGGGCAGAGTGCGTGGAGAGCACCCAACTCTTGTTCCTGTGGGTAGATTATATTATATTATATAAGTCTAGATTATATAATGGTATGTATAACTAGAGATTTAGCTTTATTGTTTTGCTTTGCCTGTTCACAATACATTTCCATGGGTAAAAGTTCAGTGGGTGAAAAGCAGCCTCTGATACTCAGGATTCTCTGAACAATCTGGAATACATCTTTGGTCCAATCCACACTGCAGAAATAATAGATGAAGGAGTTTGCTAGTAGTTGGGGAGACAACTTTAGTCCTAAGGTTCCTTAGTTTTGAAGAATGTAAGCAAGTAAGTAGTAAAGGAGAGAGAGGCAACATCTCTATTGTAGAAATAATCTGGTTCAACATCACTTTAACTGCCATGGCTTAATGCTATGGAATTCTGGAAATTGTAGTTTGTTGTGGCATGAGAGTGGAGCTCTGGGGCCCCTGATTATTTCTGCAGTGTGGATGCAGCCAGAATGATATAGTAGTTTGGGCATTGGAAAGTGACTCTGGAGACTATGTGGTCTCCATGTGAATCCCCTCTCAGCCATGGAAACCCACTGGGTGACCTTGGGCAAGTCACATTCTCTTACCCTTAGATGACAGCAAGGGCAAATCCTTGAGAATAAATATTGTCAAGAAAACCCCATTATAGTTCTTAAGGTCACTATACATTGAAGTGACTTGAAGGCACAATAAACAACAACATATCAAAACACACATTGAAGTGACTTGAAGGCACAATAAACAACAACATACCAAAACACACAACCACCACTGCAGAATATGTTTGAATCTCCAATCAACCATGGAAACCCATTGGGTGACCTTGGACTAGTCATACTCTCTCAGCCTCAAGAAGGAAGGCAAAAGCAACCCCCTGCTGAGCAAATCTTGCCAAGAAAACCCCATAATGGGTTCACCAAAAAGACTTGAAAGCACAGAAAAGCAACAACAAAGTAGAGGTGAAGATGCCGACAGAAAGAAAAGTATGAAGGCTGGGTAAATTTTTCACAGCCACAGTTGATGACAGCAACTCCATAAGCAATGGAGACAATAGGCTTAGGGGTGTGTGGGTATTTATTTATTTAAAAAGATTAAATGATTAAATCTATTTGAAATTATTTTTGTTATTTTTAATTTAGTTTTTAAGGGTTAAACCCTCTCAAGACAGTGAAACTTCCCATGCTTTAAACCTTCAGGGCACTTCAGTGTACATTTGGTGATACTGTACTGTTCTTCTAAACTGTAGATTCAGCAATGCAAACTCTACTGAAGATTACATCAAGTAATTTATTCTAATAATAATGCTGGTTCAAAGACAGGTCGTTGCAAAGATAACAGACACACATCCACACTCACAGAAAACAGCACTACAGTATATTCTTGAAGGCAGACTTTGTTCGTTAGGGCAAGATAGCTTTGATAATAACTTAAGCAATAAGAGAGAGGATTACTTGCAGTCAACCCCTTTACGAGTAAAATATAACTAATAATAAATACAATATAAAACAGGAATTTGAAAATTTCATTATGGAGTTTATCACACGACGAGAATTGGAAGTATAATCCAATGGCAATCTGAACGCAATCATAGGGTTTCACGTTATTGCATGAAAGCTGATCACACACATTTTCGGGCAAAGGGAAGTCCGTCCGAATGCAATCATGGGGTTTCACGTTATTGCGTGAGAAACTATCACATGCAATTTTGGGCGTGGGGAAGCAATTTCGGGCAGTTCCTAACACAATGCAGTGTCAATACGCAATCACGTAAATTAGCTGAACTAGCAAATTCACTCAATTCTGAACTGGCCCTACTTTCATTTCTTTCAAAATTGAGAGAAATTCCTCCCATGTGATAACGTCTGTAGCAAGAATATATATGCTTTTCCCATCTGCCCCAATAATACAGGTAAACTATCCTAGTGATATTAAAGACAATGTGACAACTTACACCCACCGTGTTCAGACTCCAAATAGAAAACTTGTGTCCTCCCAGCCTTACTTGGGGAATCCTGTTCACACCCTGTGGGCAGGTGTGCAGGGATCCCTTCTCCTTGGCCAGTGCATTGGAGTCTTCTTTTCTGAAGCCTGGGCAGTTTTGCAGATTTCTTGGGAAAGATGAAAAAATCATGCACAATTACCCAACATACTTCCCTATCTGGTCTATTGCAGGAGTTACAATTTCTCCTCCAGCACTGTCTTTGGTCTTCCAAGGAACAGCCCAGTTTGGGAACTCTGGGTCTTGCTACCCCACAACGGACGGGAAAACTTCTTAGTGACATCCACCCAAACAGATTCCACCTTTGTGATTCCATGCCAACTCCCCATACAAGGAAGATGGGTAGTGGATTTTTGATCTGTTACCAGACAAGTTTTCAGATGCTTGGGTTCATATATCCCATGCTAGGCCAAACCTTTTCAGCTGTAACCAATAACACTGTGGGTTAAACATCCAGTTCCTTTTGTTGTCTGAGTGCCTTAAGTCAGAAACTACTTGAAGGCACACCACTGGCACAACAAACAGCTAGCTAAACATGTACAGGATAGTTAAACCAGAGCATGGAAAGTTATTCTTTAAAGATAATTAGTCTTCAAAAAGTAACCCTACCCTGTTACTCATTACATTAAAAATAATCATTATAATAACATGTTTCTTGCTGCAACACTTGCTCCTTTTTCATTACATTCTGTTACCCCTAAATATGTGCTGTTCCTAAAGCCTAAGTATGGTGTACATTGTACAATGAAGAAGACTAGTACATTATGTTTGAAAAGGATTTGAAAAAGTGTTATAATGGGTAGACAGGTGTATATCAGAATCTGATATAAATGATATAAAAGTATTCTGGCAAATCAAAATACCAAACTACACAGGGAGTGAAATCCAAGAATTTTTATGCACAAAAAAAGAAAGGACAAACTATTCGTCTTCCCACCTAAGCCCACCCTTCAATACTCCTTTTCTGTTTCTGTTGATGGCACTTCTATTCAACCGGTTCAGCAAGCCCACAGTCTTGGTTTCATTTTTGATTTCTCTCTGTCATTTACTCCCCAGATTCAGGCCACTGCCAAGACCTGAAGATTCTCTCTTTACAACATTGCTAAAATCCGTCCTTTCCTCTCAGCCTCCACTGCCAAGACTCTGGTCCATGCCCTAATGGTCTCGTGACTAGATTATTGTAACCTTCTTCTGGCAGGGCTTCCGCTCTCTTACCTCCATCCTCTTATCTCTGTCCAGAACCCAGCTGCCCGTATTATCACATCTGCTCGCCACTTTGTTTCTCCTCTTTTATCCTCCCTTCATTGGCTCCCTTCCCCTTCTGCATCCAGTACAAACTTTTGCTGTTGCCTTTCAAAGCCCTCCACGGACTGGACCCTCCTTACTTGTCTGAATTTCTTTCTCTCACACTCCTTCTCATACCCTCCGTTCTGGTAGTCAAGGTCTCCTGTCCCAGCCGAGGATTTCCACTGCCCTGTCCTGGATTCGTCCCTTCTTACTTGCTGCCCCTCACTCCTGGAACCTTCTTCCCCCACATGTGTGCCTCATCACTTCTCTAACCAGTTTCAAAACTGAGTTAAAGACTATATTGTTTAGGGGAGCGTTCCCAGGACTGTGCCATCAGCCCCAGGATGCCTCCTTCTAACTATGCATTAAGAACCCTAGCCTTCCCTGCAGCCATCTGCCTTGGTCCAGGCCCCAGAGGGAGAGAAGAACCACTGGACCTCATCCCCTTTCCCACTACCTTTCCCTTCTCTTTTTTGTTGTCTCTCTTAGATTGTAAGCCTGAGGGCAGGGAACCATCTAATTTATAAGACTGTATGTACAGTACTGTGTAAATTTACAGTTCTATATAAATTAATAATAATAATAATAATAATGATAATAATAATAATAATAATAAATTATGAACACCGCTGTGACTTCAGGAAGTGTGTTTAGTTACTTTGATAGAACAAATTAAGTCCTCTTGGACATGTATGACCTCTATCTATAGGTATCGAGCTATGTTGCCTCCGAATGACCACAAAACAGCCCTGGGGGCTTGCATGTGGCCTGTGGGCCACACTTTTCCTACAAAAAAAACCAACTCCTAGACTTCCACAGTTGCCTATCCCTGCTCTATAGAATGATGCCATACATGTGCAACAGGACTTGCTTTGTTATACCTCTACTTCATAAAGCTTTGATTTGAGATCACAGAAACCAAAAACACAAGAACACCACAAATCCCAGTAAGCAAACAGAAAATCTACCTCCCCCCCCCCCCACACTGCTGCAACCTAGCCCAAAGGCAAGGGCACATGGGTCTTTGATGTTCTCAAAGGAAAACAGGTGAGCTTTTGCTCATATTTCATGGAATGTGGAAAGATGTGGTAAACTGTGAGGCCCAGTTACATTGAATATAAAACATGTGCCTTGAGCTCAATACTGCTATTCTTGGTCTGCTGCCAGGTTTTCCTGATGGCCAGAACACCAGTCACCACAAAAATAATAAATTTTACATTTACTCACCTGCCCCCAAGGCTCAAGGCAGAGTACAACATAGATTAAAAGACCATTTAAACACATAAATTAAAACACACAAACATAGGAGAAAAGACACATTAAATAATCTAACATAACATTTAAAAGTTAAATTTAAAAGTTTAAAATACTGTATACTGATTTAAAATCTACTGATTTAAAATTCACAACTTAAAATTGAGTGGGCAGGCCTTCCAGAAGAGGTAGGTCTTTAATACTGTTTTTTAAATTCAGACAGCATGTTTAGCTATCAAATCTCTCTCGGCAGGTCATTTCACAGTTTAGGGGTGGCCAATGAAAATATCCTCTTGATGACCGTCACCAAATTGAAATAAATGTGCCCCAGACACACAGGATGATATACAATTACACTGGTCTGCACTCATAACTTTGCAGTGAATGTATTCGAGATCACCCAATCAGGGCTAGAATAATGTCACAAATACATATTCAGGAAGAAGTAAAAGCCACTGCATACACTCAGAAATGTACAAATTATTTAAGCCTTAGGTGTCTCATATTATAGAACTGTGCTAACTTGTATTTATTTGTTGGGGATTCAAGTATGCCATGAAGAAAACCCAAACAATTTTTTTTTCTGTAAAGCAGGAAGTGATGTTTTGGAATGGGAAACCAGGTGGCACGAGTGTGCACATGTGTGGGTTGGTATTGCTTTACTATTTCCCAGCCAGTCAAAACCTTTGATTAGTTAGTCAATAACATTTAAGTTAAGCTTCCTGGGAATGGAGGAACTGGAATATGACAACCCTACCCAAAAGTATTATGGTGAGAAAAATGTAGTTGCAAAATACACCACCATGCCAGTTTGCAGCTAGGAGAGGAGACGGAAATGCTGATCCCCACTGCCATTTTTCCACATCCATAATTTATTGCCTCTTAATAAAACGGGATGTTTACCAGGGTATCATGCTTGTGCCAGTGTATCATTTCAAATTTCTGACATGGAGCTGCTCATTACCATAATAATCTTCAGCATGATTGCTACTTCCTTGGGTGTTTGCTGGCCAGCCACACTCACAAGTTTGACACCTCCTGTCATCATCCTGAAGGAAGTTTTTTGCCCACACCTGGCTTCTGATACAGGACGGTAAAAAGGGTTTTTCTCTCAAGGGTCAAGCCATTACCACCCAGGTCCAGTCAGTCAGAGTTTTCCCATAAAGTCTCAAAGCACTACATAAGCATAGCTAGACAGGGGACTGGTTTAATATCATAGAACATTCTGGAGATCCAGGAGCAGGAATGATAAAAATATTCAACATTTAAGATCATTATCATAATTAGAAAAATAGGGAAGGAACAGAATAGTTGCATTCCAGCTAAAACTCTGCCAGAATGTGTGATCAGGAGAACCTCCTCTTCACCAGCAGAGGGGATTTTTGCATCCACAAATCCCTTTTCCCACTGTGAAGAATGAAAATGGAAAAACTGACTACGTCAGTTCCAGGACTCAAATGAGTCCCATGGCTTGGGCATGGGTAGGAGTATCATTAGGGGGTTGCGGACCACATCAGGTGACATCTTACACCACTGCTCCCCAGACATCTGCCTTTTGGCAGACACAGGCTTTGGCATATACTGTGTCCCTTTAAAACACTTGATAGATTATGTGAGTGGAGTGAGGCTCAGTGGCGGGAGAAAGGAAAGGCCCCAGGTTTAAAAAAGTAAAATTACCATTTAAAATCTTCAATTTGAAAACAAGTATTTTAATTAAAAAAAAAACACACAAGTCCTACCAAATTTTCACTTTAATCCCATGAAACTATGTACATGTAAATGCTGGTGCATACGGTATTGTAATTTAAAGGTACAATTTTAATTTTCCTGGTTGTTTTATGTCACAACTATTAATTCAGTGATATACAGGAATTCCAATTTATGAGTAAACTTTGCATAAAAAACATTACTAAGGATTCTAAGGTATGGTTTAGTATGTGAGGAGGTGGGGGTGACATGAGTTACTGCTTCAGGTGATACCAACCCTAGTAACACCACTGGCATGTGGTGCTGCAGCTTTGAATCCAGCAGATCCAAAGCAAGCTCTTCTCTTCCCTTGCCTTGGTACACCCGGTGTCAGGGTCTTTCATTGGCTGCTAGCTGTAACTGAAAATGATAGCTTTCTGCCCAATTGATGGAGGCTATGGAGAAGACCTATTGACACTTATCCCCTCCTTCCATCAATATTAGGTGGTCTAAATGCTCTTAATGGTGTTCCTAATAATTGCCCAGTACTCTAAATATAGAGAGACCCAGAACTTTATCGCATGCACTTTTATAACCATTTTGAGGATGGGAATGGGACTCGTGGGGGGCACGCGTGAACACATTTTACCGCACACACAAGCATCCACAAAAAGGTCCCGTTCCGGCACCTGTCCCTGTCCTGTGCAACGAAGCGTTAAATGTGCTGCTCGGAAGACTTCCGTGCAGCAAAAATGGCACCCGCCGGCACTGAACACGGACAGCTTGGGGACAGGTGCCGGAACGGGACCTCTTGGTGGACGCTTGCATGTGCGGTAAAATGTGTTCACGCGCGCCCCCGCGAGTCCCATTCCCATCCTCAAAACAGTTTGACCAGTGCATGCGATAAAGTCCTCAGTGTTATTCTTTGAGTATCATACTACGATGCTTGAGACCAGGGTTTGATTCTCCACCCAGATATGGAAACCCACTGGTGATCTTGGCTGAGTCACACTCAGCCCCAGAAAACCCCATGACAGGGATACCTTGAGATCACCATCAGTTAAAAAAAAAAGGGAAGGCACATAACAAATTGCTGAAAGGTACCAGATTCAATCTGATGGAAGCTAATCAGACTCCAAGTTATTACTTGGCGGGGGGCTGCCAAGGAATTAACAGGGGCTGTAGGCTGTATTTCAGAGGAAGGAACTGGCCACTTTTGTGTTCTCTTCCTTACCTAAGAAAACCTATGAAATGCATGGGGGCATCATAGGTTAACGGGCGACTTGAAGGCATATACACATACATACTTTTAAAACAAATGTAAAATTTAAGCTTTTGGATTCAAAATATGGCTGAGCTGCAAATAATTTTGCAGGAATAAAAAAATACCAGAACGACCTAACCATAGTGATTTTTATCTTAATGATCTCATGTTCAAATAATTGCATTATTTTATCTTTGGAGATCTGGAGAGGTTATCTCCTTCTAAAGGGAACCAAAACTTTCTACTAGATACACAGGATTCATGTCTATAATATTCATTATACCTTTTTTCATTTTTTAAAAAAGAATTGAGCCCCCCCCCCCCAATTTACTAAGAAATAAACCTGAACAAATCTCAGATAGAAATATGTACATTGAAAACTTGGTAAGTTTGTATTTTGGGGACTGTCGTTCCCACAATTCTCCAGTCAGCAGGCTTATTGGAGAATGCTAATACAGTGTGCCCGCATCATATGTGGGTGCACCATACACGGCTTTCAGCTTATGCTGAAGCTGCACTGTGGGAAAAACAATGGTGTGTGCACCCATGGCACATGTACTGCATCACATATTTTTTCCCCTATGTGGGATGGGGCCATAAAGGATGAGCCCACTGTAATTATAGTCTTTAAAAATATTTTTCCTGAGTTCTGTTTATCCTCAGCCTACTAAACTATCAGTTGGAAATAAACTGCTTGTGAAATACAGTGGTCCCCCGGGTTATGAAGGTAATCCGTTCCGGATTACCTTTTGTAACCCGGAAGCTTTCGTTTCCCGGGGGACCGCTTTAGCGAACAGACCGCGCGGCCATTTAAAGGGGCCGCGCGGCTTTTTTTCCCCGTATACCTGGGGATCTTTCGGATTCCGGGGGATACAATGCCGGTCCCGCCGCCTTTGGATCCCGGGGTTTTCATAACCCGGGGGATTCGTAAGGCGGGGGACCACTGTACCTATTAGACTTTGCTTCAATATATCATCATGAGCATTAATTTTTTATTTATTTTTTGCTTTCTCTGTTTTATTCACGAGGGTTAGAGGAACAAAGGCAAAATGAAGCAGAAAAGAGAAATAGTAGAAAAAAATAGCAAAACAAAGGGATGCAATGAGAGGCTTGACTGCAAGAATAAAACCACAATGTAAATAAAAATCCTCTCTTATGTAAAATCATTTGGCTCTG
Organism: Urosaurus nigricauda; assembly: GCA_034509955.1. NCBI lineage: Eukaryota > Metazoa > Chordata > Lepidosauria > Squamata > Phrynosomatidae > Urosaurus > Urosaurus nigricauda. The sequence continues at coordinate 188,143,489 of JAOEGL010000003.1, read as the reverse complement.
ATGGTCTTATTTGGATTATTTTTAGGAAATGTATGATGAAATATCAATAAGAAAATTGTGCCAGCCTTTTAAAAAAATCCTAGTTTCAAGAGGTTTTATAAATAACATTCTAGGAATGGCTGTGTCAGCTCCTCACTCAGCATCCTTTCAGGATCTAATCTCTCCATCTGCAGATTGTCACTGTAAATATCACTCAAAGGCTTTCTTCCCTGCTTTAACAACTTTTTCCATCCTGGTTCAAGAAACCCAAATAGCATTTAGATTTAATCATCCAGCATTTTCTTTGCTTCATATTATTTTCCTTCTCCCCCCCCCCAACCACCCACAACAAGTTAAATTACAGTAGCTTTTCCAGGCATCTTTCCAGTTTAAATTAAAAAATAAAGCTGTGAATGAGGCATACTCACATATTGGTATATCCCCTTGAATAGGTCAGTGCTCCTTGTGAGTTGCCTCCTGCCTTCTCATAAGTATTTGGCTGTTTGCTACTATAAGTAGCTATTACAAGGACTCTGACCCTCCCAGCAGTTTATGCCAAGTGGCCTTGTCCATGACTCACTGCTTCCCGGCACAGCATTCCAAAAGACTCAGGTTTTGCCCTCACTGAGGTGGTAAACCTGTGCCAGAAAAATTAAAGAGAGACCCATCCACTAGAGACAGAACAGAGCTCTTCATAAAGCTTCATGAGGGGATCCTAAAGGCTATCTAATCCAACCCCCTGCCAGCTGACGGAACCCAGTGCAAAAAGCCCAAAACATAACACATTGAAGAGATGACTATTAACTTCTGTTTTAAAACCTTCAGAGAAGGTTTTAACATTTTCATCTCCGCCTGACCTACTTCATGGGATTGTAGTGTGGAGAAAGTGGAAAAGACTAACTGTGTATAGTGGCTTGTGTTCTTTGGGAGAAAGGCAGCATGTAACGATAGCAATTTCAATGTAAATGGAAGGCTGCCTGCCCCAAGGATGTTACAGTTCATGATTCAGCACTGAGACAAAAATAGGGAATAAAATAGGAAACAAGACAAGGTAAAGTATAGTTCTATTCAGTTCCTGTACTATTGGGTTAGGCAGGATCCCTGACAGCTGGACAGTGACACTGGGAACTTCATCTCATTCATTGTTTTCCCTGTTATGGGGACAAGAACAGGATGCAGAATGGGATGCAAGAACGGAGTGTGCTTGGGAGCACATGTGAATGCATTTTATCGCACACCCAAGTGTCCACAAAAAGGTTCCATTCCGGCACCCATCCCCATTCAGTGCTGAGAAGCGTCATTTTTGTCCGACAGAAGTGTCCACATTTTGCACGTCCAGACTGTGACCCTTGAGAGAGGTCCAGAGAAGGAGAAGGAGGGAGCGAAGTGGTGTTTCCCCCTCCCCATTTAGATCCTTTGTTACATGCCCCTGAGTTTGACCCTTGACTTATCCATGGGTCGTATCAAAATCCACAATTTTGACCCCCAAACCTGCCCTCGACTTATACATGAGGTCGACTTATACATGAGTATATACGGTAGATGTGAGTTCTAACCTAGCCTCTTTCTTTTTTGACACAATGCATTTAAAGTAGCCAGTTTCACGTAACAAAAGCAGAGGAGATAAATCATTCCCACCCCACAAGAAGGGAGGCTTTCTCTTTGTCTTTTTTATTTTTGCAGAACTGTATTTAGAGCTGTTTATGTAGAAATAATTACTATAATTTAAAGAGTAGTAGAATTATCTCCCCAGAACAGGGGAAACTGTGGGCAGGAGGCAAGGTTAGCTTACTGCCCAAGAGCTTCCTGTGGAGTGGTAATTCCACAACCCTAGCTTTGCTTTTATATGTTTTGTTAAACTGGATTCAGACTGGGTCAGAAAGCAGATGCTTTCAGACAGAAAACCGTTCATTGTGTAAAGTAGGACCCATGGAGGGCTGCCAGAGTGAAAACTGGTGTGGTCTCCTATACCTTTAATGATTGTGCAGAAGAGGGCATTTCAGCAGGTGTAGCTTGTTACTTTCTGCAGATGTTGCTTGTTGCATGACAAGGAATACTTGATGAATTTTCCCCCTTCTACACAACCATTAAAGGCAGAGGAGCTCTCTCTAGTTTTCAGTCTGGTGACCCTGGATAGGTTTGAGTAACCTGTTTGTTATTTCCATCTGGAGCTGTCTCAGTGAATCTACTGTTAAAAGGTGATAGAATTCAAAGATATGGCTGTGTTAGTCTGTAGAACCAGTATGTACAGAGCTCTTGTACCACCTTTGAGACTAACTGAAAGAAAGAAATTGGCAGCATGAGCTTTTGTAGACTTCAGTCTATTGGAAGTAGACTGAAGTCTACGAAAGCTCACGTTGCCAATTTCTTTCAGTTAGTCTCAAAGGTGCTACAAGAGCGCTCTATGTACTGTTAAAAGGAGAGTTGACATTTATATAAAATTCCTTCTACTCAGTGGGTTTATTTTGGTTTGGACAACATATAGGATTTAATAGGGAGCCAGAGTGGTGTAGTGGTTTGAGTCCTGGACTGTGAAGACCAGGGTTCTATTCTTGGCTGAGCCATGAAACCCACTGGGTGACCTCAAGCAAGTCACATGCTCCCAGCTTTCCTCAGGGAAAGGGAATGGCAAAATTCCCCTGAATAAATCTTGGTAAGAAAACCCCATGATAGGTTTACCTTAATTAAGTAAAGGTATTCCCCTTTGACAAGGTTGCTAAGTCATATCCAACCGTAGGGGGTGGTGCTCATCTCTGTTACTATGCCAAAGAGCCAGCATTGTCAAAGACTACTCTGTGAATCATGTGGCTAGCATGACTCCATGGAATGTTGTTATCCTTCCACCGAAGTGGTACCTGTTTATCTACTTGCATTTGCATGCTTTCGAATGGCTAGGTTGGCAGAAGCTGGGACTAGTGATGGGAGCTCACCCATCATGCAATGCTTGGGCCACAAACTGCCAACCTGCCGATCTTGCAATCAACAGAGTCAGTGTCTTAACTGCTGAGCCACCACCTCCCCAGGAGGTTTACCTTAGGGTCACCATAAGCTGGAAGCGACTTAAAGGCACACAACAATAACAGCAGGCTTCAAACCCTACTTTTCATCAGACAATAGCCACCCTAGCTAGTACGGGCTGGAATGCTGCTGGTGCTGGAAAGCATCACAGTACTGGTAGAGGAAAACAGACAAATACTGTTAGTTCTACAAAGGGATGTTCTAGCACCTTTGAGGATAACTCTGAGAAACACGTTCTTGCACAAGCTTTTGTAGACTTGGACTACTTTCTCAGATGCATAGAGTGAACTGGTGCCCAGGAAGGATCTTTATCAACAGGCTGTATGAATAGCCATAGAAATGCAAAACTCGTGGGTATGGTGAAGAAGTGACAAATTCAACTTTAAATTACAGTTAAGGATCCCTTTGCATATTCACATTCCATGCTAACATGACTATGTCTCTGAATTCTATTGTAATTATTACTGCAGTGTGTTTTGGACTATAGTCAACATCTTTCTTCACACCCAGTTCTTCGGCATGAGGAGTCTCATCCCCCTTTCAGTTCTGCATCCATCTTCAGTCTAGAATCAAGTAGGCTAAGTTAAGGGTTCCTTATCCTATTTCCTCAAGTAAGCAAGAAAGAATAATTCATTTTCACCTTGATCTAACAGCCCCTTAGCTACGATGTTTTAATTTCCAATCAGGAAAATATGGAGTGTTTGTGTGTGTTTGAATGACAGGCTGTGAGCAACTGTGATTGGTACGTAACATTTAATGGTATCACTTTGATCCTCCCTAGGACCCAGGTTTTTTGGCATGGAATTCTCAGGGGTGGGAATATTGTGAACTGTCAATCCCAGCCCAAATATATGGCGAACATAGTGGGGCATTTGGGGTCAAAAAAATGGTCTGGACTGCTAAACATTTCCCTCGACACCTGTATTTGCATGCCTTACAGCTTTAATATGAACACACATGACAGATGTGGAGTTTTTTCCAGGCTCTATGTTGTTGCTGTGGTTTGTGGAAGGCTCATTTAATAGGTTTGTTTTTTTATTTTTTCCCTGGGCCATTCACTGCTGCTGCCAGGATCTGTGGAACAAGAAAGTTCATTCATTATGGTGTTGTCTTCCCACTCCGCCTTGCTCCAAATGACAGAATGGTCTCATGGGCATGCATCTACACATACTCTCTGCTCAGTGCTCATCTTGCACCCATGGCTTTTGGAACTTAAAACCAACATAAGAGTTCTATAGTGTAGATCTCTGTTTGTGGAGTTACATAATGATTGTACTGCACATCCCTTGTTGCTGCTGTTGTGTACCTTCAAGTCGTTTCTGACATATGGCAACCCTAAGAGGAAGTTTTCTTGGCAAGTTTCTTCAGAGGAGTTTTATCTTCCCCTGTGGCTGAGAGAGTGTGACTTACCCAAGGTTACCCAGTGGGTTTCATGGCTGAGCAGGGAATTGAACCCTGGTCTCCAGAGCCATAGTCCAATACTCAAACCACTCTGCCATGCTGGTTCTCATTCAGTACACCCCTTGTATTGAATGTCAGTGTTGTGCAACTGAATGAACCCTCAAGTGCACTACCAAATGTTCAACCAAATGCACTACCAAATGTGTGACCAAAGGAGTACTACTGCCAATTTCAGCTTGTGCATAGTGATATGCATTGGCTGAAAAAGAACCCACACAGAGAAGGACACCAAATGCATGACTCCAGTCTTGCAACCTTGATCTGTATTCAGACATTGCCCGTTAGTCAAAAATGTCCAGCCACTTCCATAAGAGAATTTATGCATGCATGAGACATCAACAGGATTTTTGCGTTGGTGTGCCTGTGTTGGCTCAAATTAAACACACATACAAATATACTTTTGCTGAGCGAGACAGCCTGCTGCCAGATGAGAATGGGTGGAGATTGGCATCGTGCTTTAAAGCTACCTCACACTCAAAAATCATACTTTCTCCTCTTCCAAGACTGCTTAGCCTGAGATTTGTGTCACTCATTGCCAGGAAACCTGGGAAATGTTCCTCTGGCAGCACATGCTTGTTTGCTTTTGTGTTTTATTAATTTTTGTGTCATAATTTATAGCTCTTGTTTTATGATTCATCATTGTGAATAAACACTTCACTGTTTTATTGTTCATCCCCATAAATACTTTTCAGTGTAGGAAGGTGAGATAAAAATGTCAGGCCACAAGTGCACCCTGGTCTAGAAAATGACATGGATGTGGCCACTGAAGGAACTGGGACGAAGGCATCTGGGTCACTACAGTTCAAGTGGCAGGTGCATGAGTCAGCATTTGGTGAGCTGTGCATCATGGGAAGGCTGATGCCACATACACTGGGGATGAAACCAGCCAAATGTCAATAGTGCAAGTCATGGCTGTCACATGACACCATGGGGACCACCTATATAAGGGAGAGGGACAAAATCTCCATTGTTGGTTGTTGTTGGTCAGTGGTTGATAATCTGTATAGCATTGTGAGTATTCAAGACGGAGCTGTCTGATACTCTGCATATCTTTGTAAATATTTTGGAACAAAGATTGAGTGAATCTTGCTGTTCTGCAATTCATTTCTCCAAGCTGTAGCAGCAGTCTGTGTAGGAAGATTTTTCCTGTGCAGCTTGAAGGCAGACTCTTCACAGAGACCATCTGCTAGGCATTCCTGACTACATGCATCAACTCTGCATGTGTGTATGCTAGACTACACGTGTCTGCTTACCCCAACAAAAAAACCAACAACATTTAAAACAAATAATTATTTAATTATAATAAATAAACAATGCCTATTCAGTCAAGGAGTGCAGACTTGACTTCGTGCCATACCCAGGCTTCCATGTTCTAGTTTCTACAGACTATGTCACCTGTAGTATCTGGGCTAGACACTGGCCATTTTTACAGCAAAAAGAGAGGGGAAAGAACTACTTCCAGGGACCATGAAAGCTAGAGGAATCTGGGGGTTGCTGTCTAAGCAATGTACCTTATCCAGACAGCTGCAGAAAGTCAAACATGTGAGACAGATATTGGGAGCTAAACAGCAACAACCAGCATGACAGGTTTGGATAATAATCTAACAATAAAATATAGACAAAGCATGTACTGCTGTTTTCTAAATCAGACTTTATATGGAGCAGGCAATTTATGTATACTGGGCTGGTGCATTCCCATGGTAGCACTGTGAGCTTTGTACTGTCACCCCCAGGAGTCTGCCTTCCTTTAGATGAATGTTTGAAAGAAAGTACAGTATTATGGCAATAATATTTTAGTATGTGTACCATTTGCATTGGCATATATTTGAGCTACCGTATACTTGCTCTGGATGTGTGAATAATATATTTGAAGTATATTTTTTATCCTGTAACTGCTTACTTTTCATATCATTATTATTACATTTATTTCATATTTTATTCCCAAATCTGATTTTTAGAAAATTTCATGCTCATATTCCATTGCTCAGCTAATAGTTTATAGTCTTTTTTCACAACACACAATTATACCATTTTAATAACACTTCACCAGCCATGTCTGCATCCCACAGAACCTTGGGATTCGTAGATTTTTCTGGTAGAGAATTCTTAGTATGTTAACATACTAAACTATAGATTCCAGGATTCCATAGCATGGAACCTTGGCACTTAAAGTAGTGGGAAATTAACAAAACTGCAGTGTGAAGAAATTTATATTTGTTGTGCACAGACAATTATTATTTTTGTTTTGTTTTTGCTTCAGTCTCTCATGTTGCATGTTATTAATATACATTTGGCCCTCTGTATTCATGGAGTGAACCATCCATGGCTTTAAAATTTTCCAACCCCCCCCCCCCCCCGAAAAAAGCAAAACCTGATTTTGCCATTTTATATAAGGGACACACACTCTCCATCAGCTTTCATCAGCGCTGTCTACGCACAATCCTAAATATACACCGGACTGACTATGTGACGAATGTTGCTGTCCTTGAGCAAGCAGGGATCACCAACATTGAGGCCATGCTACAGAAAACGCAGCTGTGCTGGGCAGGTCAAGTTTCTAGAATGGAGGACCACCGCCTCCCCAAAATAGTACTATACGGTGAACTCACCACGGGCTAGCGTAAGAGGGGCGCCCCAAAGAAGAGATATGAGGACTCCTTGAAACAACATCTCAAGCTCAGCTAAATTGATCATCAACAATGGTGTGCCCTGACCTCACATCGGGAGGCATGGAGATGCATTATCCACAGTGTTGCAGCCTCTTTCGAGAATTCACGCTGAACGAGTCTTGAAGAGAAACAACAACGCAGAAAGAACAACAACTTGGAAACACTGCCCAAGGAGACTTTTTGCTGTGCTCTCTGCAACTGGACTTGTTTATCTCGGATTGGTCTTTTTAGTCATCAACATGCTTGTAGAAAGCGTAGGATGAGTCCTTCCTGAATCTTTGTTAGTGAAGAAAAGCCAGAGATAAGGGACATAATTTTACTATGCTATTGTATATAATGGGACTTGAGCATCCACTGATTTTGCTGTTTGTGTGTGTCCTAGAAACAAATCCCAGTGGATACCAAGGGCCCACTGTATATTCAATATCCCCCCCCCTTTACATCTGTATTTCCTGTTTGAGCTTTTTTGTTTAAGATTATCACTATCCCCATCCTCCCATGCACACATCAAGAAAGAGAAGACAGTCTTGGATTCAAAAGCCTTCTATGAATTGCAAAAGCAACAAAGATTCTTGTGGCATCTTACAGCCTAACGAGTTTTATTTGGCACTAGCTTCTATGGACTGCAGCAGACTTCATCAGACACTTGGCATGCTGCCTCAGTTGGCTGATTTTGATACAGATGCTGCTTGAGTGGTTTGGGGATGTAATGAGTGGGAGAGAATGACCTCATGCAACAGGTACAAACAGCGATTATTACCATAACAGTAGTTATTAACAAAATAATAGTGGTATGACATTACTGATATCTTTGCCTACTAAGGTTTCTAGTACCAACTCAGATGTACAGTTTGAATAGTTACTTGTCAACAGGGTAGATAAACTTGAGAACGATATCCTACACATGGTTATCATGTACAATTAAATTCAGGGTGGCTTGCTTGCAGGTGAATACATAGAAGGCCTGGGTTGCTAGGTTGCATTCCTATGCCCACAACAGGTTCCATCAAAAACAGTGTGGTTTATTTCCAAGCAAATATGTGCAGAATTGCTGTGGGAGTGTCCTGTGGTTCTGATGCCAGCGATAACTGATGTGTTCTTAATTTGATTAAGTTGATAGGTTAGGAATTGCCTTCTCACCTGACTTCCAAACAGGTGCAAAGGTGCAAACTCAAAACAAAATCTGCTTGATGAAAATAATTCTTATTAACTGTGCACTGAGTTTTCAGTGTATAATTATACTTCCAAGCTAAGGTGTTACTCCGGTAGGGCTCAGTTTCTTTGTCCTCTAATATAGACTTGGGATTTTATCACATGAGGCAGTAAACCGGAAATAAGGCAAGATACTATTGTATTTGGCCATTACTTATCACACAACATCATGTCTATCCTGTTGCTTTGCATATCATTTGTTTCTGTACTGCACCTTTCCACTGATAGGGAAAACCCATTAATGGCTCCTATAATATTGTGGCTATGCAATTAGTCTTCCTGATCCAATGTGCCTTTTTCTGTGGCAGTAACAATATGATGGCAGTGACATAGGATTAGTGGACATGATTCTCCTCTCTCTCCTCCACCATCCTCCTCCTTTGTTTTTCCAAGCAGACTGTTTTTCTTTTCCTTTCTATTTCTTTTCTATTTTTTATTACAATGGACCCTGTAATCCACTGGGATTTGGTTCCAGGACCCCACATGGATACCAAAATCTGTGGATGCTCAAGTTCCATTAAATACAATGACAGTGGAGTTTATCACACAGGAGGAATTTCTCTCAATTTCGAATGGAGCCAATTCGAATTCCCATAAATTTGCTAGTTTAGCGAATTTACTTGAAATCTAATTGCATTCGGAATGCGTTCAGAATGACTTCCCATTGCCTGAAAATGACCCCCCATTGCCCAAAATTGTGTGAGATACTCTAATCAGCAATTATGTGAAACTCCATGATTGTGTTTGGAATGACTTGGAATGACTGCCCTGGTGGCGCAGTGGTTAAATGCCTGTACTGCAGCCACTCACTCAAAACCATAAGGTGGCGAGTTCAAGACCAGCAAAGGGCTGAAGCTTGACTCAGGCTTGCATCCTTCCGAGGTCGCTAAAATGAGTACCCAGATTGTTGGGGGGCAAATAGCTTACAATTGTAAACCGCTTAGACACTCCTTAAGGGTATGAAGCGGTATATAAATGAAGCTGTTTGTTTGTTTTGTTTTGACTTCCCTTTGCCCGAAATTGCATGAGGTACACTCATTTGCAATAACGTGAAACCGCATGATTGCGTTTGGATTGCCATTGGAGTATACACCCAAATTCCGTTGTATGATAAACTCCAGTGAAATGGTATCCTTTTTATAAAATGGCAAAAAAGGCTTGCTTTTGGAATTTATATTATTTTTTAAATATTTTAATCCATGGATGTTTGAATCCATGGATAAAAAATTCATAGATCTAGAGGGCCAGCTGTACACTGTATTACCATAATTGTGCAATTGCATTAAAATTAAAAAATGTTTTTTAAAAATAAAAACAGAACAACATGCTGGGCAAAGGCATAGGGCAGGAAGGTTGAGTTGTGTGAAGGCTGTGTGGAAGAGAGTGTGGGGGACCACAGATCACCAAAACAGCACCTTCACGCTATTACAGAGAAACATGATAATGAATGCTCCCAAACTGTCATTTTTCCATTTACTTGTTGTTGTTGCTATGTGACTCCAAGTCTTTTCCTACTTATGGAGACCCTAAGGCAAGCCTATCATGAGATTTTATTGGCAAGTTTCATCAGAGGGGGTTTGCCGTTGCCATCCTCTGGGTCTGAGAAAGTGGGTTTACATGGCTGAGTTGGGATTCAAATCCTGGTCTGCAGAGTCCTAGTCCAATGCTCAAACCATGACATCACACTGGCTCTCTAATGCAATTGTGGCAAGACATAAGGCTAGTATAATAAAGATGTCAAGATCATGTAGCATCTATAACATACTTCTTTGCTTACAAGAGGCAACAGTGATGACAATACCACCTGAGAGAGAGAGAGAGCATTTCACTGCATTAACAGGGAGCAATGTATGATCATCTGGCTATACCTGTCTCCCAAAGCTGTTTTGTGTGGTCCTCAGCTCTTCTAGAATGCCTCAACCACCCTTTCTCTGTACAAAAAGAGAACGCATTGTCCTTTCTGGAAAACATAAGGAGCAACTATTCACCTTTTAATTAGGTTGCAGGACCTGCTGCTCTGTTTAACATCCAAATATAACCACGTATCGAAACCACAAGTAGATGTCTGGCTCTTCTGCCTTTTAGGAACTTGCTTTTTGGTCACTTTATGTGTGGACCCTGCAGGGGTAGAACACTGGCACCTGGACATACTGCCGTTGTCCACCTCTGATCTATTCCAAAGTAGGGACTGAGAAATGGTAGTATTATTATTCTGCACCCCACAAACCCTTGAATATTTGATTTGATCAGTTGCTTCGGGGCTCTTAGTAAGAGACTATTCTCCACAATGGCATTTTTTTCTGCCAGTCTGTCTTCAGGCCACAAGGAGGCTGGCTGGATCTGAGACACAAATGGGCACACCATAGCTGTGACTCACAGAAATTGTTGTCCAGAAATAGTCTAGCCTAGATCCTGTTTTACGAATGGGAGAGGAAATGATGTTGCCATGGTCAGTGGAGTAAACCTAACATCAAACAGCCCCATTAAGGAATTGTTCATCAGCCATCCTGAGCCATTAATCAATAATCTGGACAGAGCTTGAGAGGTTTGCTTTAAAAAACAACAACAACACTTCATTATGTAATTCAATGCAAAGCCTCCAAATTAATTTATTTCTGTGAAGATTACATTTTAAAATACAGCCATTCCATTTGTTTTTTACTAAACAACAACAACAACAAACATCTTAGGGATGGGAAAAGAATGGCATAAAATGTAATACACACTCACAAACACACACATATTACATTTTATGTCATTCATATATATATATATATATATATGAAGAATGCCTCCAAAAATAGCCTTAATTTTTAAAAAAGTAAATAGAAAACACACTCTCTCTCTCTCTCTCTCTCACACACACACACACACACAGGATTGTCATTCCTATAGTTAACACTGCAATTTAAATATTGACTGGATGGTTGGTTATTCCCAGCTAGAGTAGACTGATACAAACAATTGCTAATTGGTAAGTAAAATCCATTGGTTCAATAGGTCTACTCTAGACAGGACTAACATCAGGATTTAGGACATAATTTTTATTAAAACACACTTATTACCAAAGAGAAAGCAAAGTAATATCTATACCAGGAGGGTAAAGTGTGGCTCCCTAGGACCTTTTTGTGGTAATCAAGGGTAAGTTTTTGCCCTCAAATGTCATCTAGGGGATGTGAAGGCACTTTCCCCCACATTTTGCAGTCAGTGTTAGGCCTTTAACAAAACAGGAAGTCAGTCTGGTCACTTTCTGATGTTGTAAAAGGTCTGTGTGTGCAGAAGCACGTGTGCATGCCTTCATGTCACCTGTCAACTTATGGTGACCCCATAAATTTCATAAGGTTTTTATAGTCAAGAAATACTCAGAAGTGGTTTCACCAGTTCCTTCCTCTGAAATACAGCCTACAGCACCTAGTACAGTATTCTTTGGCAGTTTCCCGTCCATGTACCAACCAAGGCTGACTTTGCTTGACTTCCAAGATCTAATAGGATCTGGCACCTTTAGAATATTTAGGCCCTTCAAATAGCTTAGGGGAACCTAAAACCATGGCAAAATGTTCTTCAAACCACACAGAGGGGTTGGGGGCATTTGGAGGCCAGTTTCTTTTTGAAGAGGAAGGTGGAATGGGGTGGGGTGTGTGGGTTTTCTAAGGTTTCATGGGGGGTGGGAGTAATACAGCCCTTCACCTCCCACAGTTGGCCACTGCTGATCTATACCATCTTCCTATATCTTTATAGTCTCAAACGCAGGAATGTTTTACATTCATGAGTTAAAGTTGAAGAGGTTTCTATACCAGGGCTCAAGGCTGTGGGTGCTGATGGCTCTGGTGTCAGTAGGATGGTGTATCTTCTGTGAGCTAGTCTGAAGAGTAAAGGCATTTGACTCCAGCACTTTAGATCTGGCATTAAATCTGAAATAAATCCAGGCATGGATTCACCACCCAACTGACATGGGAGCCACCAGACACCTCCAGAAAGAAACACATGTTGTGACTGATGTGTTGAATCACACTGCTCATCAGTTTCATCTTATGTATTATCTGGGTATTTAGGCAAATTTTGGTTTCATTGTTTATTTACTGGATGTATTTATATCCTATCTTCTGCCTAATAAGCCAAAACTGCTGTTGATAATACTCTTCCCTCCTCACTTTTCTTCTTAGGAGCTTATTGCTTGGGCAAATAAGACAGCTTACCTCTTCCAGCTTCAATTCAGGATCCAGGATGACCTTGGATGTTATCATACCTAAAATTGCCATTGATCTAGCTGGTATACCACTGCTCAGATGCATCACAGGTCAAAGCCTCTTCAGCCAACCAATTTTTTAAGTTGGAAGCTCCCCAACTTTGAAAAAGTGCTGGCTGAGCAAGGCTTCGACCTAGGATTCATCCGGATGGTGGCATCCTGCCTAGATTGGTGGTAATTTAGCTATGATAACATCCGGGGGCATCCTGGATCAAGAATTGAAGCTGGAAGAGATAAACCGGTTTATATGCCCAAGTGATAAGCTCCTTAGTGTTGGACTGTAGGTGACATTTATGAGGCTTCCTCTTGTTTAGAGGCAACTACTGAAACATATTGGCTGAATGACTGATGTTATCAGAGATCGGCCTCATGTGTGTAGGTTGCTCCTACTGCTACAGTTTCTGCCAGAGCTGGAGTTACCAGAATTGCCAAGGTAAGCTTGGCTGCTCCCGCAATTTCTGACAGAAGAAAAATTTCATCACATTATGCTGTACAACCCACAAGTCAGGTGTTACATATTTATCTTACACAGGGAACAGAGAAGCTATAAATAGGCAACAGGGCATTAATGATCTCAGGTTTAAAATAGGATATATAGTGCTACAATTCTTACAGGAGTATGTGTCTATGTATATGTGTGCCTTGAAGTTGCCTGTTGACTTATAGCGATTCCATAAATTTCACAGGGTTTTAAGGCAAGGAATACTCAGAGGTGTTTTTTTTTTTTTTCCAGTTCCTTCCTCTAAAATATATTCAGAGTCTCTCATCCAAGTACTAACTCCATCCAAGTACCAACTGACCCTACTTAGCTTCCAAGATCAGACAGAATCAGGTGTAAATACTTGCAGAATATCACTAATATGGGTGGGGAACAAAAGGAATGAGTGATCATATGATAGCAAAACCCATGGCCTCAAGAAGCAACTGCAACTGGAACTAATGTAATTTTTTTTCTTTAACTAAGCATATGAAAAACTGCTGGTGATGGCGGGAATGGTTACCAGGAATACTAGTATACTTTTTGGAACTTAGAGAACATATTATAGAAAACCTGGTCACCCTATGCAATAATTGCAGGAAAACAGAAAGCTCACTGTGCTGTACTCTTTACCACTTCATAAACTGACTATTTCTGCCCCATAAGCAGTTTTCATAGTGCAGGAAAGTCAACATTGGAGGAAAGTTTGGAAAAGTACTTTTAAGATGAATTGCTACTGCTGCACATCATAGTTTTGAATAGTACATCATTACTGTTGCTTATTGCACTTAAAAAATATTGTTGTGTTACTTGTTAGTTTTTTATTTCCTTTTGCAGGGGGAGAAATGACCTAATGATTAAAAACAAGTCTATTCAAAATGCTAATTACAGGATTATAGAATTGGAAGAGACTTTAAGGGCCATCCAACCCAACCTCCGGCCATGTAGGAAGACATAATCAATGCACCCGCAACAGATGGCCATCCAGCCTCTGTTTAAAAACCTCCAAGAAGGAGACTCCACCACTCTCCGAGGGAGTGTGTTCCACTGTCAAACAGCTCTTACTGTCAGGAAGTTCCTCCTAATGTTTAGGTGGAATCTCTTTTTCTGTAGCTTGCATCCATTGTTCTGCATTAGAGAAAAAGCCATTAAATTGAGTAGACATATGTGGGATTGTACTGTATACTGATTAATCTGCTGACTGAATCTGTACATTACTATTATGAGATCTTTGACTCCCCCCCCCCCCCAAAAAAAGGGGCAAATCATTAGGCTGATTTGGGGTAGTTTTCCAGTAAAGTAAAAGAAGCTACAGAGTTGTTTTTGTTTTATTAATGTTTTTATTTTCTCTGTGATGGACCAATAATAACAGATACACAAGTATCTGTTGCTTGATATCACATTCTACTGTCTGATATTTGAAACTAAGAGATTTGACATCAGGTTAATTTATACGCCAGGATCCCACTACATCAGGGGATCCCACCCTGGGGTGCCTACACCTCCAGGAGTGTGAGATTAAATTTCAGTGGGTATGAGAAAGAGTGGCTTGTGTGCTTGAGTGACCAGTCATGAGCCATCTTTATTTTCTGAATAAATTAGAATCTTTTATAAATTAAATCTTAAATAAACTTTAAATAAATTATAATAATCTTAAATAAATTAGAATAAATTAGAATTCAATTTAGGTTTGTTTTTATGCACTGAGTTAAACACTTATTTTTAAAGTTGTTTGTTCACCTTCAGTATTGTATGTGGTTTGATTTGTGTTTCAAAAATTAGAAATTAAACTTCTTCATTTTCAAATGTGATATTGCTTTTCTAGTGGATGCAAATATTAATAAAACCTTTCCTAGGGGTATGGGGCATAGGAAAGTTTGGGAACCACTGTTCTACATGCTGTCCTGTAGATACAGTATTCCAACCCCCATCTCTATAACCAGCAGGACTATTGACCAGGGATGAAAGATGGGAACAGCAATCATCAAGCACATCTAGGGAACACCAGTTTGGATGCTATAAGCCCTGTATCATTTTCAGGAGCCTACTAGGAAAGGCAAGATTCACCCTCCTCTTCTCCCCTCCCCTCCAGCAAGTTAATTATTACTTTTGTGTTTTTAACTCAGTTTGGAGCAATTGTAAGCTGAGAACAAATGTAGAAAGTGGGAGGAGGAGAGAAGGGGTGTCACTAGGGAGTGTGGACTGCACCGAGTAACACCTCAGAGGGGGCTGTGACCCACCCCATGTATTGGTGAGAAGGGGTACTGAAATTCCAGGTCTGCCGGCTTTGCAGGCCGAGTGGAAAAGGGAGCCTCATTCCTCTCGTGCCCAGCCAGCAGTTCCTCTTCCTCCGGTTTAGTGGTGGCAGTGGCCTGGTGGCTCATCTGGGCAGTGCAAAGGCTGGCAGGATGTCTGGTAGAGCTGGCAGGCTACTCTTTGGTTGTGCCACTGCTGCTGATAGCCCGCCTCTTTGGGAATGGACACAATATCCCAAAAAAGATGAGGATTAGCAGTGGTGGTGGCAGGAACATAAAGGACAGGCTACCACGCCCACCATCATAAATGCCTGTCTCTTCAGAGTGCTGCAGCCCCCCCCCCCCCAAGAGACAAGCATTGGCATCAATGTTAGCTACAGGAATGTGGAGGACTCAGGCCCTCACTCCTGCCACCGCTGCTGATAGCTCACCTCTTTGGGCAGCCACAATGCTCCAAAGAGACCAGAATTGGCAGAGGCAGAAATGGAGGACTCAGTGGTTTTTCAACACCCCCTTTTGTTGAGGGTGTGTTAAAAAAATTATCCACACCAGGTATCAAATATGCCAGGTATGTCCCTGAGAAGAGAACAACAGAGACATTTTAAAAGCAAATGAGAAAGTGGGATGACAGATGATCGGTTAATCATAGAATCATAGAACCATAGAATTGGAAGAGACCACGAGGCCAATCCCCTGACATGCAGGAAATCACAATCAAAGCATCCATGACAGATGGCCATCCAGCCTCTGTTTAAAGGCCTCCAAAGGAGACTCCACCACACTCTGAGGGAGTGAGATCCACTGTCGAATAGCTATTTCTGCCAAGATGTTCCTCCGAATGTTTAGATGGAATCTCTGTTCCTGGAGCTTTCATTGATTGTTCCATGTTCTAGTCTCTGGAGCAGCAGAAAACAATCTTGTTCCATCCTCAATGTGACACCCCTTCAAATACTTAAACAGGGCTAGCATATCACCCCTTAACTGTCTCTTCTTCAGGCTAAACATACACAGCTCCCTAAGTCTTTCCTCATAAGGCATGGTTTCCAGACCCTTCACCATTTTGTTGGCCCTCCTATGTACACTCTCCAACTTGTCAACATCCTTTTTGAACTGTGGTGCCCAGAACTGGACACAATATTCCAGGTGAGGCCTGAACAAAGCAGAATAGAGTGGCATTATTACTTCCCTTGAACTAGACACTATACTTCTGTTGATTCAGCCCAAAATCGCATTGGCCTTTTTGCTGCCTCATCATACTATTGAGTCATGTTCAAATTGTGGTCTACTTGGACTCCTAGATTTCTTTCACATGTAATCTTGTTCAGCCAGGTTTCCTATATCTGTGCATTTCATTTTTCTGCCCTAAGTGCTGTACCTTACTTTTCTCCGTGTTGAAATTCATTTTTGTTAGCTTTGGCCCAGCTTTCTAATCTATTAAGGTTAACTTGAATTTTGTTCCTGTCCTCTGGAGTATTAGCTACTGTTCCTAATCTGGTGTCATCTGCAATTTTGATAAGTATGTCCTCTATTCTTTCATCCAAGTCATTGATAAAGATGATGAATAGCACTGGGCCCAGGATAGAACCCTGTGGCACCTTCCTATGATGAAGAGGAGCTTTTGCTGAGCACCCATTAGGTTCAGCGACCATCCAATTACAAATCCATGTAACAGTTGCCTTGTCTAATCCACATTTTACTAGCTTGTTTGCAAAAATGTCATTGGACACCTTGTCAAAGGCCTTACTGAAATCAAGATATGCTATATCTACAGCATTCCCTTTGTCTACCAAACTGATAATTTTATCATAAAAGGAAATCAGATTATTCTTTTTGTGATTATAGCATTGCTTTCTAAATGTTCACAGACTCTCTGTTTAATGATCTGCTCTAGAATCTTTTGTGGTATTGATATCAGACTAACTCGATGATAATTGTTGAGATCCGCCCCCCCCCCCCAAGACAACATTTGCCCTCCTCCAGTCGGCTGGGACTTCTCCTGTTCTCCACTTCTCAAAAATTATTGCCAATAGCTCTGAGATTACATTTGCCAGTTCTTTTAATACCCTTGGATGTAGTTCATCTAGTCCTGGAGACCTAAATTCATTTAGATTAACCAAGGTATTCCTGTACTTCCTCTTTACTTATTCTGTGCTGCATATCTCCTATTGTTTCCTCTGCTCCATTTTCCTCAGGTTGAGCATCCTTTTTCTTTTCTGAGAACGCTGAGGCAGTCTGTACTTGTTGATGTAAACAAGCAGATGTGCACAGTTCAAGCAATCTCCGATGCCTTCGGAATTACCGGCGACCCTGGAGCTTCGGCTTTATCAGGAATCCTCCTCCCAGTTGTTGATGAAACAGACTGGAGCCAAAACTCTCTCCTCAGAGGTTTATTCTTAAAGTTGCTGTATTTACAAATATATACACGCTCGACAAATCTCTCCAACCAACCATCCACTACTCCGACAATTACCCAACAAACCCAACCTGTTGTGTGCAGGCTATTTATAGACTTGTGCCATGTGGCCACAAACCCAGCCTCTTCTGATGACTCTTCTTCCTTGTGTCACCTGCAATTCTGTCCTCTCAGTCAGGAAGACTCTTGATGTTTACAATAGGCCTACGTGCAAGCAAGCACATACTGACCTTTAGCACTGACTTCTGTTCAAGCCTTCAGCTGCAGACAATTCTACCCATAATTCCTGGTTTTACCTTTTGTGCACATCTGTACATTTCATACTCAGGCCTCAAAGCCTAACAGTACTGTCCCTGCCAAACTGGGACAGTTGAAGTGGATGAACTCCTCCTTGTGTCCTTTTCCCTGGGGCAAAAGTATGATCTGCTCACAGAAAACAATTGAGAGACCCAAGGGGTTTAGTATGGCACTCTGAGTGGGAAGATATTATCTACCCAATGATCCAAAAGAGTGTATAGGATTGCAGCTGGAATAAGGCGTGACTGCTGCACCTGCCTGAGGTCTCTTGGAGAAGCCTTTCTCTATGTCCCACCTGTGGGGACATTATAGTGTGAGAAGACATGGGAGAGGGCCTTCTCCATTGTAGCACCCTGCTTATGGAATGCCCTCCGCTTAGAAGTCAACACTGGTATTATTCTGGTGGCAAGTCAAAAAATGGCTTTTTGTTAAAGCCTTTGGGGCCTAAAGGATTTTATTCTATTTGCCCATATGATAGAGTTAAAATTATTTTATTTTATTTTTAACTGAGTTAAATTTCTATGTTTAAAGTGTTAAATGGTTTAATATGCTTCTAGTCTTTTAAATAGGGATGCGGTGGCTCAGCAGTTAAGATGCAGACTATGACGATTGCAAGGTCGGCAGTTTGAGACCCAAGTGCCGCATGATGAGGTGATCTCTCGTCACTAGTCTCAGCTTCTGCCAACCTAGCAGCTCGAAAGCATGTAAAAGTGCAAGTAGATAAATAGGTACTACCTTGGTGGGAAGATAACAGCTTTCCATGCAGCCATCTGGCCACATGACAACAGTGTTTGATAATGCTGGCTCCTTCATCTTAGTAACGGAGATGAGACACAACTAAACAATCATGTCAAAGGGGAAACTTTTACCATTTACATTTAGTCTTTTAAAAAATATCTAAACTGTTCTAAATTGTTTTTTGCTATACACTGTCTTGAAACCCTTGGATATAAGGCTGGCTATAAATATATCAATCAATCAATCCTTAAATCTCTCTCTCTCTTTCTCTCTGTTGTAAAAGACATAAAGCAGCATGGCAAAAGAAGTGGGGAGCCTACCTCCACCCAACCACCCACCCACCCCATCCCACATCACTGAAAATAACATTGGTAGCTCCCTTCACCAACATTGGTAGCTACCTTCAAGAGATGGCATAAACAGAACATTTATTTACCATACCAGTACAACCAGTTTTCTAGCATCAGAGGCAGCTTCTGGTTTGGCTCCTCATGTGCTCCTTTTCATTTTAACTACTGGTTGAACCAGTACTGGGCTACTGGTTTATTTCTGAGAATAATTCAAAGGTTCTACATCCTAGACCCAGGCTGGGTTCAGACTAGCTGACAGACTGTATACTGTTATATTATATGTGTGTCATTGGTGACGTTTGCGGCAGCCCAGCTTGGGGACTATTTTTTTAAATAAAAATTGATAGAAGATTTGATTCATTTGATTCATTAACCTTCTCTTCTCCAGGCTAAACATCCCAAGCTCCCTAAGTCTTTACTGATAAGGCATGGTTTCCAGACCCTTCACCATTTTAGTTGCCCTCCTTTGGACACGCTCCAGTTTCTCAACATCTTTTTTGATTTGTGGTGCCCAGAACTGGACACAGTATTCCAGGTGGGGCCTGACCAAAGCGGAATAAAGTGGCACTATTAGATCCCTTGATCTAGAATCATAGAATCATAGAATCATAGAGTTGGAAGAGACCACAAGGGCCATCCAGTCCAACCCCCTGCCATGCAGGAACTCCAAGTCAAAGCATCCCTGACAGATGGCCATCCAGCCTCTGCTTAAAGACCCCTAAGGAAGGAGACTCCACTACACTCCGAGGGAGTGTGTTCCACTGTCGAACAGCCCTTACTGTCAGGAAGTTCCTCCTAATGTTGAGGTGGAATCTCTTTTCCTGCAATTTATATCCATTGTTCCGCGTTCTAGTCTCTGCAGCAGCAGAAAACAAGCTTGCTCCCTCCTCAATATGACATCCCTTCAAATATTTAAACAGGGCTATCATATCACCTCTTAACCTTCTCTTCTCCAGGCTAAACATCCCCAGCTCCCTAAGGCGTTCTTCATAGGGCAAGGTTTCCAGACCCTTCACCATCTTAGTTGCCCTCCTTTGGACATGCTCCAGTTTCTCCACATCTTTTTTGAAATGTGGTGCCCAGAACTGGACACAGTATTCCAGGTGGGGCCTGACCAAAGCAGAATAGAGTGGCACTATAACTTCCCTTGATCTAGAAACTATACTTCTATTGATGCAGCCTAAAATTGCATTGGCTTTTTTAGCTGCCGCATCACACTGTTGACTCATGTTCAGCTTATGGTCTACTTGGACTCCTAGATCCCTTTCACATGTGGTCTCATTCAGCCAGGTGTCCCCCATCCTATATCTGTGCATTTCATTTTTCCGCCCTAAGTGCAGAACCTTACATTTCTCCGCATTGAATTTCATTTTGTTAGCACTGGCCCAGCTTTCTAGTCTATTCAGGTCATTTTGAATTTTGATCCTGTCCTCTGGGGTATTAGCTACTCCTCCCAGTTTAGTGTCATCTGCAAATTTGATAAGTATGCCCCCAATTCTGTCATCCAAATCGTTAATAAAGATGTTGAATAGCACTGGGCCCAGGACAGAACCCCACTGTGGCACCCCACTGGTCACTTCTCTCCAGGATGAAAAGGAGCCATTGTTGAGCACCCTTTGAGTTCGGCCAGTCAACCAATTACAAATCCATGTAACAGTTAACTTGTCTATCCCACATTTTGCAAGCTTGTTTGCAAGAATGTCATGGGGAACCTTGTCAAAGGCCTTACTGAAATCGAGGTATACTATATCCACAGCATATATCCACCACCAAGATGCTATACTTCTATTGATGCAGCCTAAAATTGCATTGGCCTTTTTAGCTGCTGTATCGCACTGTTGACTCATGTTCAACTTATGGTTTACTTGGACTCCCAGATCCCTTTCACACGTAGTTTCATTCAACCAGGTGTCCCCCATCCTATATCTGTGCATTTTCAAAAGAACCACCAAAAAACTAGTGTCAGGAAAGAGCGGGGGGGGGGGGGTTGGGTGTGTTTTTGCCTTGCTTCATTGTAATTGAAACCAATCACCTAGGGGCAGTAGAGACCGCCCAAAATGGGCAGTTTGTAGCTGCCCCAAGAAGTGATGAGATGGGGCCAAGGCTGCCGCACCGGCAGCCTCAGAGGTCCCATCCTGCAGCTTCTGAAGGCCATGGGAAAGCGGCAAACTGCCCCTTCCCTGCGGTCTCAAAGCCAGATGCAGCGGATGCCCTGGGCGCACCCTGCTTCCCTTGGTGGTGCCGAGGGGAGAAAGGGGCCACTGCCACCGCCCCTTTCTCCCTGGGTCTTTGGCGTGGCCATTTGAAGGCCGTACCAACCATCCAGAAGCAGAAAGGAGCTCTGTTCCAGAGCTCCTTTTTGCGCTGCGGGAAGGGTGCGCTTGGCACCCTCCCATGGCACGATGTTGCATTTCTAAAGTGCCCATATGCTTTCAGGTTAGGGAGGGTGCAAACGCTGTGCCCTCCCTAACCCTAAAAATGCCCTTTTGAGCCCTAATTGCGCCTCTCCAGGCATGTCTAGATTGGGCCAGTAGGATCGGAACTGGTTTCAAATGGGAACGACAGTCATATAACCCAATCAGCAATTAGCTTTAAATCATAGTGGAAATGCAGCCATAGTAAAATTGTTGGATTGCTATGAAGCTAGAATTTTGCTTGATTTTCTATATGGGAGGTAGGAATGAACACTATTCTATACTGCCTCTCCCTGAAATGGCACATTTTCAATAGCATCTTGCTTGAAGAGTTAAAGAAAGAGTCACACGTGTTACATTATCTTTCCATGGGGGACAAAAACAGAGTAAGGGATTTTTAAGCAGGAAAGAAGCTAAGGAGGCTATCAGAATGATCTTTCCTCCAAGGATTAAAATGGAGTTGGGTATAGAGAGCTATCCTTTTCTTTTCTTTTCTCTTCTTTTCTTTTATAATTTTATTCATTTTCCAAGCATGATATCAGTACAATTTCTTTTCACATCCATGATCCTTCAGTACCATAATACTAAAATATTATGGTATCACAATATCTCAATAATCCAGTTCCTGAGTAAATAATAATCATATATCATTTGTCTACTATTCTTCATATCATTCATCATAGCTTACTATAAGCTATTTTTAATTATCTATCAACTATTTTCCTCTCTGTTATTAGCATTCCATTTCTGTATTCCTCTTTCCTCAATACTCCTATCTATTCATGTTCAATTCTGTTTCCTTATTGGTTTATCTCCCATAATCCTTTTTTTATTTCTTATTTTCCCCTTGTGATTCACCTTCCTTATCCTTTCTTTTGCCTTCTTGCCTTTATTTCTTTCCATTTTATTTTATTTGTTTTATTTCTCCTTCAGATTTTTATGTTAATTTCCATTTTAATTTGCTTTAATTTGTTTAATATTTATTTTATTATTCTATTATTATTTTGTCGTTTCCCTTTTTTAATGTATCATCCTCTAGATTTACTGTATTTAATCAGTGACCTGCAATTTGTATAATTTCTTTCCGTTAATTATTTTATATCCAATTTCCATATTTGATATTAATTTCATCACTTTTCTCTACTTATCTATTTCAAATTTTATTTCTGTCCTCACTATAATTTATAACTATTAATCTGTCAATAAACCTTCTTCTAATGAGATTATTTGCTCCCATTCTGTTATACACCGTTTTATTGATGTTTCTTTTATTTTATCTGTCAGGATGTTCATTTCTGCCATATCGTATAATTCTTTTATGTCGGTCTTCTAATGTCCTTTTCCTTACTGTTATAAATCTGAGTGTTGGTATTTAAAAGCCCCTACACTTCCCTCACTCCCAGGGATGGGTGGGAATCATTTGGCCTGCTAGATGATGTTTGACTGCAGCTCCCAGTATTCCTCCTAGTTGCTGAAGTCCATTTTGCAGTACAAATTGGAAGTTAACAGACATGGCTGTGGCTGCATCTACACTGTAGAAAGAATGCAGTTTGACACCACTTTAAGTGCTGTAGCTCCATTCTGTGGAATCCCAGGGTTTGTAGGTTTACAAGGTCTTTAGCCTTTTCTGCAAAAATCTGCTGGAGCCTCACAAAACTGCAAATCCCAGGATTCTGTACAATGAAGCCATGGAAGTTAAAAGTGATGTTAAACTGTATTATTTCTACACAGTGGATGCATCATGTGATTTCCATTCCATTACATCTACACTGTAAAAGTAATACAGTTCAGCACCACTTTTAAGTGCTATAGGTCCATCCTGTAGAATCTGGGATCTGCAGTCTTACAAGTTCTTTAGCCATCTCGACCAAAGACTGCGGGTGCTTCACAAAACTATAAATCCTGGGATTCTGTAAGATGAAGCCATGAAAGTTAAAGTGGTGTCAAGCTAAATTATTTCTATGGTGTAGGCGCATGCTATAGCTGCCCCAAACACCGGTGAAACCATATTTCTTCATTTTCCTCCCAATCTACTTCTGCCCTCCTAGGAAAAAGATGGGGCATATTTACATACATACATACATACTTTATGGTTAGTAAGAAGTGTTTTGGGCTTCTCATTGTGCTACACTCATGTGTGTGTGTCTTCAAGTTGCCTGTTGACTTATGGAGACTCCAAAAATTTCATAGGATTTTCTTAGGCAAGGAATCCTCAGAGGGGTTTTGGCAGATCCTTCCTCTAAAATCTAGCCTATAGCACCTGATATTAGTTGGTGGTCTCCCATCCAAGTAAGATCAGATAGGATTTGTCTATTCTTTCATACCTCTGTCCAAGCAGAGCGAAGGGAACGGTGGGTGTTTGCAAAGATACCCAAATGGAAATGCTAGGGTTTGCTTGCAGATGAACCCCATTCTCCTGTTCATGGGACTGTGTTGCAGTGCTTAAATGTTGCTATTGTAATTAGGGAAGAAGAAAGGAACCAAACCAAATTATTTGAGCTTTGATCTGATTGCCAATGGCTCTTGGATCCTTTGAGTTTTTGGCTCCAGTTCTGCCTAGCAGTTTGTTTGTCCTGTGCCAAGATGCATCTTAATCCACCATCACTTGACTTGTTTCTTAGGCCAGACCAGTGGCGTCACTAGGGTTGGCGTCACCCATTGCGGTAACTCATGGTGTCACCCCTCCCGTTGACCTCCTTTCCTACCAAATCCTTAGTAATGCTTTTTGCACTCATGTTACTCATAAGTTGTAATTCCCATATATCACTCACTGTAATGGCAATAATTGTGAGATAAACAACTAGCAAAAGTAACAATTATACTTTTAAATGATCATACGCACCACCTAAATGTATTTACACGTACATTGTTGTTAGAGTGAAAATTTGATAAGATGTGATATTTTTAAAAAGAAAATATAAAAAGACTTTTTTAAAATAATTGATTTTTAATTTTTTAAAAACCTGGGGCCTCTCCTTTTTCTTCCCACTGAGCCTCACCTCACCCACACCATTTCTTCAGCATTTTAAAGGGACGCAGGCAAACACCACAGCCCTGGCAATAATGGATAGTGATGTAGTCAAAGAAATAAATTAAAAGGTATATTAGAGAACTAGCTCTGAGGGGGAGAGAAATCATAACGTTATTAGGTATAACTTGTAGTAAGATGTATACTTGATATAGACTACTACTTTATTTTTATGCGATCTCAATTTTTTTTTAATAGTGTTGAAGAAATTTTCTATAATTTTGTTGATAACAACCTGTATTTTTAAATTAAAAAGATTCTTTTAAAAATTGTATAGAAAAGGAAATTTCAGCCAGTGTTGCTTGTGGCTTGGTTGTGTCAAAAGGAATGCCTTCTGAAATTCTCTTTTCTGTGCAACCATTAAAAGTACAGGAACCCTCTCCAGTTTTCACCCTGGCAATCTGAAAAAAATACCATTTATGCAATCTGTTTGCTCTATCTCCTGTCCTATCATTGGTTTAAAAAGAACAACAAAAATCAATAAGAGTAGCAATAACAGAAAGCCATAATTGTGCAATTATACAATGATGCTAATGTGGATCCTTCATCCTCCACCCAGATCTCATATTGTGAGGTGGTCCATGAAGACAAACACACCATGCCATTTCCACTGTTTTTTCTTTGCCTTTCTCTGAAAACTAGCATTTGCCCTTTTTTTACACTTCTGTCTTCATTCCTTTGGCAATGGTTAGTAATTTTGGGAGAGACCATTCCAAAATATGTCTGGCACATCAATAAATAATATAAAAGAAATTTTAAAAAATTAAAGCAGTGGCTTTAAAAAGCATCACGGGTTTGAAGCTTCTTCTGCATTAACAAGCTATCAGTGCGGGAGATAGATTCAGTTTATCCAATTCGGCCAACTCTTTAATATGAGACTGTGGTTCTGACTTACAGGGATCTGATTTACTCATACCTCAAGAAACATATTCCATCCTTCTCATTTGCTTAAGCATTGCAACAAACATGATTTAGGTTTCATATAGGTTTGCCTTGTTTTTGCCTCGCCTTGTAAGTGCTCATCAGTTATATCATTTGGATTAAATACAGGCTATGTAAACAGAGCCAGCATGGCATAGTGATTTGAGCACTGGACTATGACTCTGGAAACCAGGATTTGATTGCTGCTCAGCCATGAAACCAACTGGGTGACCTTGGGGCAAGTCACATGCTCTTAGCCTCAGGGGAAGGCAATGGCAAACCTCTGAACAAATCTTGCCACAAAAATCCCATGATAAGGTCAGCATAACTTGAAAGCACACAACATGTAAACAGAATGGTAGGTAACTGTGATAAAATGTTTTTTTTTCCTATAACAAATGTTCAAAATTGGCCTTTCTGGAAGGTGGTGTGAATCACAGTGCCTAAGATGGCAGAAAAGTACAGTTGGTAAAATGGTCTCATAAAATTTGGATCCCTCACTGCTGCCTCGCTGGAGCAAAGTCATACTACAGTAGTTGCTCTGTAATGAATTGTTGTGTGTGTTGTGTGCCTTCAAGTTGTTTCCAATTTACGGTGACCCTAATGCAAACCTATCATTGGGTTTTCTTGGCAAGATTTGTTTAGAGGGAATTTGCCAGCTTTGGGAGTCCTGGTGGCACAGTGGTTAAATGCCAGTACTGCAGCCATTCACAGCCACAAGGTTGTGAGTATGATCCCAGGGACTCCAAGGTCAACTCAGCCTTGCATCCTTCTGTAGGTTGCTAAAATGAGTACCCAGCTTGTTGGGGGCAACTGGCTTATGCATTGTAAACTGCTTCGGGAGTGCTAAAGTGCACTGATAAGTAGTATAGAAATGTACTTGCTATTGCTATTGCTTTTGCCTTCCCATGAGACTGAGTGTATGTGAGTTGATCCAGTTCATGTATGAAGGTCCCAGCATAAAAGCAACCAATGAGGTTCCCTGAACTAGTTCCATTCTCCCTGTTTTGCTCTGGTGGGTGACATAGAGAGAGGGGAAACTTTCTGGAGCAGTCACTCCACTTGAGAGCAGAGCTTCACAGGCTTTGATGTGGGGGACTGACTGTTCTCTCATTCCCCAATATGCCAGATAACGGCATATTAATGTGCTGCTTCTTTCTTTCCTGGAAATATTCTGTGGACTGGCAGCCAATGGCTCACAGACTGGTACTGGTCTGAGAACCAGCACTTTTAGTTTTAAAAATAGAGTGAAAAGAACATCAGAGCTTACACAACGCTACTACCCATGGTGCCTTCCCCCCCCCCAGCCCCCATTTGTGAAATATATATTGTGCAACTACAAAACACACCATCTGGATGTGCTCTTTGGTTGCTGCCCAAGCAGCTTTGAGTACCACTGCTCTAGAAGTCTTAGTCTGAAAATCTAGAGCAAGGCTGAGGATTAGTGGGTCCTCAGGAGAATCACATGGTAAAGCAATCAATGTGATTCTCCATAGCAGTGCTTCTTAAGCTGCCTAAAGTAGAGGGCTGATAATTCCCTCCTCCCCATTGCCAGAGAACATTGCCATATTTGGCCATTCTTGGCTTCAACAGTTTTTTTCTTTTCTTTCCAAGGACCAGCAGCAGATGGATCGTGAACGGCCACCAATTCAGGGACTGGCACTGAATAATACTGTTACCATCTGAAGAAATTTGCCAAGAAAACCCTGTAATAGGTTCACCTTAGAGTTGCCATAAATTGGAAATGAGTTGAAGGCACACAACAACGACACTGTTCTAGAGAGCTTGGCCAGACTGGAATGTCTGGCTGTAAGGTAGAAACTGGAAAGTTCCCCCGACTCCAATAATTAATATCTTTACTGTCCTGTTCAAAGTGCAATCCATTTTCATTAGTCATTCCAAAGTTAAAAAGTAACTTTCCACTTGACCTGTTGCTTGGCTTATTATCGTTTCATTATTTTGTTATATTTTAAAAGGATTTTATGATTAAAAGGGAATGGCATAAAACTTGAAGATTTCTCCTCCCAAATGATCTGTCACAGTCACCGTTGAACTTACCTCTATTTCTGCTTTTGAGCCATGCTTAGGAAAATCACCTGAAGGTGGTAAAATATAACAGTCACTGTGACTATTTGTTTATCATGTATATACATGAGTATGATGCAAGAAAGCTGATTCATGTGCAGATATTT
Organism: Urosaurus nigricauda; assembly: GCA_034509955.1. Taxonomy (NCBI): domain Eukaryota; kingdom Metazoa; phylum Chordata; class Lepidosauria; order Squamata; family Phrynosomatidae; genus Urosaurus; species Urosaurus nigricauda. The sequence continues at coordinate 188,115,818 of JAOEGL010000003.1, read as the reverse complement.
GTAGGGCATGGAAACTAGTTGGCACTGCCACTGATTCCTATCTGCGTGCATGCCAAAGGATTACTCCAGGTATGAGTTCTACTCAGGGAAATCTCTTGCTATAGCTTTATGAGCCCTGCTGGGAATGATCTACTGCTGGATAGCCTTGGGGATAGGTGAGATGGACTTTATCACACAGGGACCTATGTGCTTGCACCCTGAAAATGGTTAAAGTGTTGGCATCCTGGAAAAGCACACAAATGTGCAATTGATTATCATACAGAGAGCATAACAACAAGTTAAAAGCACATTAATATTGCAAGAGAGTGGGTCAAAAGTGCATTTGTTTTTCAGACAGATGCGCAAAAATTCCATTGATGGTTTGGAAATAAGTGTTTTGTGCATGCAAACAGAAGCAGTAGTTGCATCACCAGAAGTCATCTAGAGAAATAAATAATTTTATTTACACAATTTTCTTTATAAAAGTCCCGGCCTCTCCTAATGGCTAATGCAAAATGATTAAGGAGGAGACACATTCACATAGAGAGAGACCCGGGAGGGAGGGGAGCAGCAAGCCATATCTCTGTGTGTGTCTGTATTGTGTGTGCCTGCTTGCCCCTTTTAGAACAAGGTTGCCTCACTCTCAGCACAACAAAGGAACCATGGGAACAGGGAAAATCCTGCAGATGGTTATCAGACTGCAGCCATTGTGAAAATAAAAAGAGAATTTGTGAATGGAATGGAAATGAAAACAAAGTATTTTCCTGAAAATGCCTGTTCCCTGATTTGTGTCACTTTCTGTTTGGATTCTAAGTGATTTGCATGCAGCGTCTTCTGAAAAGCAATTGCGAAATTGTGCCTAATACCCTGGATAACCCCAGGTTCTGTCCAGTTTAAGCTTCCAGTTTTCCTCTTGTGATAAAATCCTATGTCCCACAACCTTTATTGACTCCTAACAGAGGACTCTTTCAGAGGTCGGGAATTGGAAGTATAATCTAGGGGCAATCCAAACGCAATCATAGGGTTTGATGTTATTGCGAATTAAAGCTTCGCATGCAATTTTGGGCAAAAGGGAAGTCAATTTGAACGCAATCATGGGTTTAACGTTATTGCGAATTAAAACTTTGCATGCAATTTCGGGCAAAGGGGGGTCATTTTCAGGAAATGGAACGTTACTCCGAATGCAATGGGGATTCCTGTGAATTCGCTAAACAAGCGAATTTACAGGAATTTGCATTGGCTCCATTCGAAGTTTGGGAGAAATTCCTCCCATGTGAAAGAGTCCAGAGAGAGAGAGAGAGAGAGAGAGAGAGAGAGAGAGAGAGAAAGAAAGAGAAAGATTTAACTCACTTTACTTCTGAAACAAAAAGAGTTTACTCTTTTCCCTTTTCTCTCTTCTGGGCAGCCTGGAAAGTATTATGACTCCTACTTTTGACTATCAGGACCTTTTAACTGGAGCATTCTCTTTAGGTAATGAAGACAGTTTGTACCAAGTCCTCCTTAGGGCCCTCAGACTCAAGTAAAGGCCATTGCCCTCAACCAGTAATTCTTCCATCCTCTGGACTTCTGTTCCACTGTCTCTCCCCAGCAATCTGTCCTCCTCCTTCCCTACTTTGCGTCATAGAATAATATCAGTCCGGATGGAGGAGATGTCACACGACACCAAGCCACAATGTTTGTTTTCATATGTGAGGTAACTTTGTTTAGAAAAACGCCATCTAAAATAACATGGGAGGAGACCATAAAGATAACAAGATAGAAGTCCCTTTTAAAATGATTTAAAGAGTTGGACTGGTTTTTCTTCAAGTAAACATCCCAGAAGGTTGTGTCTCATATCTTCTCACATGGGAGACTTCTTTCTATCCAGGAGCAGTTGCTTTTCTGTCTAGGAGCAATTCATTTGCAAAGCATTTAAATTTTGAATAAACCCCAACCTTGGAAAAGTTATCTTCTTTGGACAACAGCTACCAGCATGGACGGTGAAAAGATACCTGGAACTGAAAAGAGTCCTCTGAAAAGGAGGCTGCTTTTCCAGAGTGAAAAGGCAGAACTAAGGGCCTTACAGCACCATTTCTCTATAGTGTCAAAGGACTTTATCACACAAATCCTGGGAATATCCTGGAAAAATCACGTAATTATGTGAAATGATTTCACACAACATTGCACAAAACCAGCTATTAAAGTGGTCACGAAGAAGAATTAACGTGCATCTTGTTACCTTTGGGATTCTAGCAACAATGCATGTGTAATATCACTTTATTTGCTCAACTGCATGTGGTAGTCATTTGCACAATTAGTCACCATTTTCACTTTATTTGCGGGATGCTTTAAATGCACTTTAATCTCTCTTTAATGCCGAAATTAGCCCCAGTGTGATAAACTCCAAAAGTAACGCACCTGTACTGCCAGGAATTATGCCTTTCCACATAACAACATTGGTGACCTGGTGCCACCCTGTCGTAGCGCTGTAATAAATGTGCATATTTCATGCTGGAAATAATCTGTTAATGACTCCCTTTATCATTACCAAACAGTAGCCTTCTGTACTGCAAAACTCCTATTGCCCTTCCTTTCATGAAAATTAAATTAGTGGGTGAGATTTGGGCAGGATGTGGATGTGATCAGCTTATTATTTTCTTGACGATCCCCTGGGAAATCTGTGCAGGGAATCCACAGGCCACTTCTGGTGCTTGGATGGCAATGACAACTTTTGTGCAATTATTAATTTAATTTAATTTTAAAACCCAACTTTTGTTCTGCCATTGTTAACATCATAATATTATAGTGCCTTAACGTTTGAGCATCACAATTTAACATTTCATATAAGTTTCCACCAGGAAAATGCATGGCTGGGTTTTCTTTCCCAAGCAAGCATGGTAGGGCAAGGGCAGAGTTATGCTAGAGGACACAAGAGGACCCTACCACACAAAAGACACAGTCATACATTTAACAGAAAAAAGCTGGCACAGTTGAAAAGTCAAAGCACTTTAATCAACACAGAATGGAAAAAAAATGGCAGGGGGTAGTGTAGCCACTTTCTTTTCCTCTATGACCTCCTGTGAAAAAAGGTCTTGTCCGTTGCAAAGTGTTATTGCAACACTTATAATTATTATTATAAATAATTATTGTTATAATGTTTTTAATCTGTATAGATGTTGTGAACCGCCCTGATCTTTGGAAGGGCGGTATACAAATAAAATATTATTATTATTATTATTATTATTATTGTTGTTGTTGTGACATCATTCTGTTGCAGTGCCATAGTAGCAAACAAACAAACAAAAAAATGCCAGACCAGTTGTGAAGCTGAAGTGGGATAGGGTAGGAGGCTATGACACTGGTACTATGGAAAAGAAATCAATCAGAAACACTACTGCAAATGGCTGGAGTGGGTATAAAGGAGACCTGATGCTAGGAAGATCTACTCCAGAAATCTTGGAAATATGTCCACACACAAGCCATAAAAAAGAAGTGTTCTGTCCACCAGAACAACTGCTCTAGGTTTTTTGAATGGGCAACTATACTACCCAGATGCCTTTCTCCCTGATCCTAAATATAAGGGTGTTCAGACAATCTCTACATAAGAGAATAAATGGAATCAAGTCAGACATTAGAAATGGTAAAACAGATACACCTGAATCAGAACCCTTCAGTTTGCAAAGAAACTCAGTGATTGTCACACAGGCTTAAAGAAATAACCCTATCCCATTTGGGAACTCACCTGTGCAAACGGTGCACCTGCTGAAATGGCAGGAAACTGGGTCCAAGTCACATTCCAGGTGTTAACAGGAGAGCAAAAAATCCCAATTGCTCCGATTGCCAGAAAGAGTGAACTATCACACCAGCATGCAGACTGTGTATTTGTGTGGAGATAGGGAGCAGGCAGCCTCCAGCACCATTATGGACCATATTTTTTGGTCACCCACCCGTGAATTTATCACACAAGCACACAAATGGCCAGTGGCTCCATCGACCCATTGCACACCCCCTGGTGTGAAATGATGACAAACAAATCAGTTTGCCAGCAATAACATGGATTTAATAAAAATAATAATAATAATAATAATAATAATAATAATAATATTGATTTGTATTTCCTGCCTCTCCCCAGGGATCGAGGCGGGATTCCAACAAGCAAAATCTACAGAGTCAAATACAATTGCTAAAACCAGTTACAATCATAAAATCATTAAAATAATTAAAATCAATTAATCTTAAACTAGGATACGTCCGGTACCATTGCCCGTTATTGGTCTCATTTATCAGTGAATAATTACAACAAGTCAGATGGAAAGGCTCGCCGGAAGAGATCCGTCTTTAGTGCTTTCTTAAAAGCATCTAAGGTGGTAATGAGACGGATCTCTTCCGGGAGGTCATTCCACAATTTCGGAGCCATCGCAGAGAAGGTTTTGTTAGAAGTTGATATCAGCCTAGTGCTCAAAATTTCCAGGGTGTTCTTTCCTGAAGTTCTGAGGGTGCGAGGCGGATTGTGCAGGAGAAGGCGTTCCTTCAGGTAACTCGGGCCCAAGCCATATAGGGCTTTAAAGTGCTTGGAAGCTAATTGGCAGCCAGTGTAGAGATTTTAATATGGGGGTGATATGATCGAATCTTGATGCCTCCGTACGTAATCTGGCTGCCGCATTCTGAATTAATTGAAGCTTCTGAACTTGGTACAAAGGTAGCCCCATGTAAAGTGCATTGCAGAAATCCAATCGAGAGGTTACCAGTGCATGTACCAATGTTTCAAGGTCCCCTCTGCCCAGGTAGGGACGCAGCTGGCATATCAACCTAACAAACTTATTGGTCCAACAGGGATCATGGAGGGAAGGGGGACAAAGAGAGTATGTATGGGTGGAACATTATGGCTGGACAAGTGCTTGTTGTTCCAGAAGAGCTTAAAGGCTGCACTGGATCTCCCTGAATTGACCCTCCATGGCAGCAACCCTCAGCTCCAGTTGGTGAGCTGTAGGGGGCAAGCAAGATAAAGGGAAGAAGCTATGCCAATGTGTCACTGGGTGCACCAATGCTCCATACAGGCAATTGATCCATCATGCAGTTGAGCAGACAATTGTGCGAAGCATCCAATGAGCTGGTAGCTGGGTGGAACAAGGGAGGCATTTGAATGCTGCTAGCAGAGCATTTGTGCACCTGTGTGCAATTTTGTGTGGTGGAACAGAAAAAATAATGGTGAGGCATGGCTTGGAGCCACAATTGTTCCATTACAGCAGGTCTGTCCTCACAGCAGGAGGAGAGCAGCGCATACTGTGTGTTGGTTGTTTGCCTGTGATGAGTGTGGTCATCATGTTCTCGCTGAGAAATGGGAAACCAAAAGTATGAGTTGCCTTTTCTCCTCCATCTGGTTTTGGCCTCAGTCACTGACTTCATCAGAGTGGTTGTTGTCAAACAAAGGCATTTCAAAGGAAGATTGGAAAGTGAGAGAGCTGAGATGCATTTACAAAATCCAACCCGTTAAGCAGAAAATTGAACAGAGACACAATCACAAGACATACATAAATGAGCTGGTTTTAATTACAGTTTGTGCAACAAGAACAAAAATCTCCTTTAGATAAAAAATAGGTATCCCATTTCAGTCTGATCTCATGTTCAAAACTATGTGACAGTGCTTAAATACTTGTGGCTTGAATGTTGTATTCTATCAGTTCCTCCGAAGAAGGATTGAAAACCACACACTATGTGAAAATAGATCATCTTGTCTAAATGACACTACAAGATTCCTTTCTCCCTCCCATCCTGTCCATCTTTTAAAATGATGATGGTGGTGGCAGGAGTGGTGATGATCACTCAGATAAAAAGGAAAGGGAGCCTGGATATTTTAAAATTCAGACTTGTCTTGAAATATTTTCCTGTCAGCCACAGTGAAATATGTTAATTGCTAGAAGTCCAAAACATCTATTTAATAAAAAAGGGGAACATGTGGCCTTCCAAATGTGGTTCATTTTTAGTTCCCATCATTCCTCACTCATGCTTGGTTATGTCAGCTAGGACTGATAGGGGCTGTAGGCTGAGGATCACACATTGTTGTTAACTCCCCTCTAGTTGGCCCAGACTCATGGTGACCCTGTGGATGACACATCTTCAAGACCCCCTGTCCTCCTCAGCTCTGCTTAGGTCATATAGATTCAGGCCTGTGATCTCCCTGATTGAATCTATCCCTCTGGTGTGTGGTCTTCCTCTCTTTCTATTGCCTTTTACCATCATATGTTTGCAATTAACCATCCATTAAACATCATAAGTTTGCAATGTGGTCTCTAGTGTCTCTTCATTTTCTGAACCCCACTTGCACCTCTCGGATTTCTATCTCCATGTATGATTGGAGTCCATGGAGTTTATCAGATGGGAGGAATTTCTCTCTATTTTGAATGGAGCCAATTTGAATTCACGTGAATTCGCTAGTTTAGCAAATTCACATGAAATCCCATTGCGTTCGGAAGGTGTTCGGAATGACTTCGTATTAGCCGAAAATGAACTCCCATTGCCCGAAATTGCATGAGATGCTTTAATTCACAATAACGTTAAACCCATAATTGCATTTGAATTGACTTCCCTTTTGCCCGAAATTGCGTGAGATGATTTAATACGCAATAACGTGAAACCCCACGATTGCGTTCGGATTGCCATTAGATTATACTTCCAATTTCCGTGGTCTGATAAACTCCCATGCTGCAGAATTTTGTAAATTTTGACTACATAGTATTCTTCAACCCTAATCTAATCCCATCCCACACAAGAGGAAATTTCAAAGTTGTTTCTGATATCTGAATGGCTGCTATATCCCACAGGATCCTCTCTGCAGTTTCCCTTTGGGAGAGAATTGTGAAGATAGATAATCAATAATCTCTGCCATTGATGATCAATAATGAGCAGTTCAGTGACAAATGGAGCTAAAGGAAAAACTTGCCCTTTTGAATTCAGTCTGAGTTTTGAGCAGAGAAAGGAGGGGCAAGAGAGCTCACCAGCTCAGAAGGGAGGAGGGAAGGTGTTTCAGAGACACAGAGTGTTTCAGTCTAAGCAGAGGAGCTTTGAACTGAGATCTTCAAAGTTAATTGATAGCCCCGTTTGTTGGATGCATTCTCAGAAAACAGAGAATGTTGCAAACTGCATCTGTTTGTAAATTGTCTTCATAGAGGAAAAACTCAAATTCAACAAAACAGACTGGTTGCAGCTAACCTAGATAGATAGACATATACATGAAATAAACCTGATCTGTGCATGTGTGATTTATATTTTGCATTTTGATAAAACCAGGCTACGCCATGTTTCGGGGGCTCATTTATGGAGAAGCTATTCCCAATGAGCACATGCATTCATGAATAAACTTATCTGATGAAGCTGAACTTTGGCCTGGTGATTTCCTTACTGAAGGTTTACCCTGACAGAATGATGCCCACAGCCGCCCATATTCCCAACGTGCTATAGAACCGGAGAACTGCCTGACAGTTTCTTGTATGGCAATGTGGGCAACTTTTAATTCCTTTCAGATCTATCAGACTCATCCCATTGAAAAGGCATTTCCTATCCCATGAGACCAAACTATGCTCACCATCATAGCAAAAGATGTTGGGAGTTGCTGTGCAGCAATATCTAGAAGGTAACAAGCCTGCCCACTCATTCTGAGATGTCATCTAAGCAATGTGATACCTTTGAAAATATTTAATAACTATAATTATTCCTTTTCCCTCATCTCTGGTGTGGTTGTAAGCTATTGACAAGAGTGTTTATTTATTGGGTATCTTAACTTAATCCCAGAATTTTATTTATTTTTATTTTATTTTGTTGTTTTTTAAATCATTCCAGAATTGGGAAAGAATGCAACATGATTAACACCAGTACAACTAAAAACAGCTTTTTTCTTTTTTTATTCAAAAGCATAAAGAATCTAAAGCACAAGCTTATTTTTTTTAAAAAAATCTAACAGCCAGGAAGTCTAATCCATACAATTATACAATTATACAAAATATTGTAAAGTAGTTACTTAAAACAAAATCCACAGTACGATATTTAACAACATTGTTGTTAAAGGCCCCAGAAAACATCTTCTGTTTAAGAAGTCAAAATTTTAATATTAAAATTTATAAAGAAACTTTCTAAACAGTCGGTATCAGATGTTTCTCTCATGTTTAAAAAAAGGTTGTTGGGGTCTGAGTACTAAATCTTAACTACTGCACTGTATTAGCCTGGACTGGAATTCAAATTCTCATGGATTTAGTGTGCCTTCTCCAGTTGAGACTATTTGGCCCATCATGTTAAAACATTGTTCTTTTGTAATATTTAAATACTATTAGATTAAAAATTAAATGTAAAACATTTCAATAAAAGAGTAGCCCGCTATTAAAATCATTTCCTCACTAGCCAGTCAGTTGCCAAAAAGATCCTCTGAACCAGAAGGTCTTAGCCTCAACTTTAAGGATAAGAGAGAATTAGCTAGGTTGTCCTGCAAGAGGATGGAAATCCACATGTAAGAAGCAGCCAACATGAAGGCCTTCTTATGTGGCTTTTCATACTTTTAATACCATATCAGTTTGTCACCAGAGCTAGTGTGGTGTAGTGGTTTGAATATTAGACTATGACTCTGGAGACTAGGGTTCGATTACCAACTAAGCCATGAAACCCACTGGGTGATCTTGGGTAAGTCACAGTCTCTCAACTGGCCATCTGTCGGGTATGCTTTGATTGGGAGTTCCTGCACGGCAGGGGGTTGGACTGGATGGCCCTTGTGGTCTCTTCCAACTCTAAATTTCTATGATTTCTATGATTTCTATGAACTTCAGAGGAAGGCAAAGGCAAACCTCCTTTGAAAAAATCTTACCAAGAAAACTCCAATAGGTTTGCCTTAGGGTTACCATAAGTTGGAAATGACTTGAAGGCACACCACAACAAATTAGTTGCCTTAAATATAAAGGAGGTGGGTGGGGAGGATGTGAGCAGAATAATAACATCTTTCTTTGATTAGGCATGATAAAGGAACTCCATAAAACATGCCTTGTGCTTCCTGCATTTTTAAACCCTTAATATTAGCAGTGACAGGCCCTGAATTGGATGGAGACTGTAGGATGGGGAAGAGATTTTAAAACTCTTTCCTACCAGGTCCTTTCCTGATTACGTTGATCCACCCAAAATTGCTATCTGCTCCACATAGCAAATTGTGGTGTAGTGGTTGCAGTTCGATTCCCTGCTCAACCATGAAAACCTGCTGGGTGAGCTTGAGTGAGTCACACCCTCTCAGCCCCAGAAAACCCCATGATATCTTCACCTTAGAGTTGCCATAGGCTGGAGATGACATGAAGGCAAACAACAACAACAATCTACATGAAAAGTGCATATTTCCCCCTATGAGTGTGTTCAATGCATGAGTCCTCACTGGAAAAATGGTATGGAAGAGATCCGCCCCCACCTTATGCCACAGTCTTGAACCATGAACAGTTGCTATTAATTGTTGGTACCATGTCAATATGCGATAATTAGGGAGTTTATCACACGGGAGGAATTTTTCTCAATTTCGAATGGAGCAAATTTGCAATTACATGAATTCGCTAGTTTAGCGAATTTACGTGAATTCTAATTGTATTTGGAATGTGTTCAGAATGACTTCCCATTGCCCAAAAATGACTCCCCATTGCCTGAAATTGCGTGAGATACTCTATAAGCAATAATGTGAAACCCCATGATTGTGTTCAGAATGGCTTCCCGTTGCTCGAAATTGTGTGTGATACATTCATACGCAATAACATGAAACCCATTGTATTATACCCTCAAATTCTAACGTATGATAAACTCCTATGTTAGCAATAAGCTGTAAGACACTGATGGTCTTTAGATAGCTAGGCCTATGACCTTGTAACTCTTCCCTGTTCACATTTATGATCATGGCACCATTGCCACAATAGTAAATGCTCCCCAAACCTATCTTAAAGTGTAGACAGCCCCCTCTTGCCAGTGAGTGACAATGAAAAGATGACCTGTGACAGGACTGCACAGGGGACCCTGTTTCTGATGGTCACACCACTGTTTGTTCATGGGAGGGGGCTGGATGTGTTATCCTGGGCACCACAGTTCAAAAAGGATGTTGACAAATTGGAGGGGGTCCAGAGGATGGAGACCAAAATGGTGAAGGGTCTGGAAGCCATGTCTTATGAGGAAAGACTTAGGGAGCTGGGTATGTTTAGCCTGGAGAAGAGATAGTTAAGGGGCAATATGATAGCCCTGTTTAAGTATTTGAAGGGTTATCACATTGAGGATGGAGCAAGCTTTTTGTCTGCTGCTCCGGATACTAGAACATGGAACAATAAATGCAAGCTACAGGGAAAGAGATTCCACCTCAACATTAGGAGGAACTTCCTGACAGTAAGATCTGTTCAACAATAGAACACACTCCCTTGGAGTGTGGTGGAGTCTTTAAACAAAGGCTGGATAGTCATCTGTCAGGGATGCTTTGATTGGGGATGCATGGCAGAGGGTTGGACTAGATGACCCTTGTGGTCTCTTCTAACTCTATGATTCTGTGATCCTTCAGCACCCCACTTGCCAGCACTGCAAAACCTAGTCCCTTGGTAGAGCTGCCTAGATTGTAAGATAGGCTTGCAATCATATTGGGAGATTAAGCTGACACAAGATCTTAGCCATTGTATTTAAGAACATGTGTGGCCTGGAAGTGGGAAGTAAAAAAATCATAATGTGAAATGAATGCAGGAGTGACAACATTAAATTAATATCCTCTCTACCACTACGGGATCCAGACTCTTTATTGTGCTTGGGATGGTTCTCTGTGCACTACACTTGAGCATGAGAATATGGTGGCACAGCTAGCACACGGCTCCATAGGACATAGAAAACACGTTTCATGATCATATGCACAACAGCTAACAGGAATGACTGCATCCATGCAATATACACACAACACTCTCCAGATTTCCATACATAGCAGCCTAAATCTGATGGATAGTCCCAACTACACCCACTGAATCAATACAATTGACATCACTGCTGACTCACAATCCAACAGTTTATTCAATGGGTCCTACTCTGTTTAGGACTACCAGTAAGATCCAGGCAAGGATTTCTGAAATGTCATGTGCTGTAAAAGAAGGTGGACCACAAGATATTGGAGTGGGGGGTGTATAGGATAATAGAATTTAAGGAATGGGAACTGATGGCTTTCAGCTCAATAGAGTGTTGAATTCACTCTGGACATTAATTCAGACTTTAAAGGAGCAATTCAAATCTTGTCCTCCAAACAGGTCCAGCATCTATCTCCTTTCAAGTTTAGAGTAAAACTGAGAGTGGATTCCTCGTCCTGCTGACAGGGGAGTCACAGCCACCACATGAATGAATGAAAGAAATTCTAGAATGATGTCAGAGGACAGGTACAGATGCATGCCACTGCATGGCCAAACTGGCACTGCAGTCTTATTGCTACTGTTGTTTTAAATTGGTTCTGTTCAGGGAAAAGGAACCTCCAGCCAGTGGAGTTAATCCAGTCCAGAATGTGTCTGCCCTGTGGTGTCACTAAGACTGGCATTACCCTGTGCAATAACTCATGGTTTCACCACCAGCCCCACGATCACCACCACCACCCCATTGACTTCCTTCCATACCACACCATACCAAATCCTTAGTACAGTTGGCCCTCCACATTTGTGCCTTTGACTTTTGCAGATTTGATTAATATGTTCTCTCTAGGAGTCTTGTGCCACTAACCCCAGCGAATGTGGAGGGTCCACTTTAATGGGGTTTTTTATACTAATGTTACTCATAAATCGTAATTCCTGTGTATTGCTGAATGCAATGGTAATAATTGTGACATAAACTACCAAAATTAAAATTATACCTTTAAATTACAGTTATCATATGGACATGAACATAGTATTTACCTGTACATAGTTTCATGTGGTTAAAATAAAAATGTGATGTTTTTAAAGAATATTTTAAAATACTTTTATTAATTAATTTTTAATTATTTATTTTTATTTTGCATTTTAAAGGGAAGCAAGTGAATGCCACAGACCATTTTTGTGAAAAGGCAGGTGTTTGGGGAGCAGTGATGTCACCCTCCATTTGGGTGTCACCTGGTGCAGTCTGAATGTGTGTGTGTGTGTGTATAGATCCAAACTGTGGAAAGTGGGGGAGATTTCTTCATGTGTTGCATTTTCAAGTTGTAATGTATTGCTGCTCACAACAAGCAGTCTATGAGAGAGCCCTACAGTTATCTCCACTTTGATTGGAAATACTGTAATAATTGCATTCTCCACTTGGAGAGATCCATGTAATTCTGGAGTTTATCACACGTGAGGAATTTCTCTCAGTTTCGAAAGAAATGAAAGTGGGGCCAGTTCGGAATTGAGTAAGTTCAGTGAATTTACGTGATTGTGTATTGATGCTGAATTGCATTCGGAACTGCCCAAAATTTCCTCCCAGTGCCCGAAATTGCGTGTGATAGTTTCTCACGCAATAACATGAAACCCCATGATTGCCTTCGGAAGGACTTCCCTTTGCCCGAAAATGTGTGTGATCAGCTTTCATGCAATCACGCGAAACCCCATGATTGCATTCAGATTGCCATTGGATTATACTTCCAATTCCCTTCATGTGATAAACTCCTCTGTGATTCTCTGCATGAAGTAAAAAAGAAAACAGAAGTAGGGGGCAGCCACATGAAGCCTGACCAGGCTTAGGACGTGTGATCACATGTCCTCCTTTTCCAGGACATGTCCTACATTTCAACCTCTATCTAGGAGAAATTTCACACTGTCCATCATTCTGAGGATGACTAAGGAGCATGGATTTATATTTATATTAGTATTTTTAGCTTTATTTTGTTCTACATTTTGCAGTGCCTTGTCCTCCTTTGTGGTTATGACATCTGCTCACCGTGGCTCTTCAAGATATCATCCAACCCACTGAGTTGGTCAAAGGGTAGGCAATCTGGTGCCTGAGACCAGCGCAGTTCCTAGCCCTGCTTTAATAACTGGAAAAACACAAGACACTTTTCAAAGTATGAAATTAGAAGAAGCGATACATCCCCTCAGAAGCAAATCTATTGCATATTGGAAAGTGGATAATGTGTTGATATTCCTGAGTGGAGAGTCAGTGGTTTAAGCATTAGATTATAACTCTGGAGACCAGGGCTGGAATCCCTGCTGGGCCATGGAAACCCATTGGTTGATTTTGGCAAGCCATACTCTCTCTGCCACAGAGGAAGTCAAAGACAAGCCTCCTCTGAACAAATCATGCCAGGAAAACCCATGTTATAGGTGTGCCTTATGGCTGCCATAAGTCTGATACAATGTGAAGTTACACAGCAACAATTCCAGACGGAAAGCAGGAGGAGGAATTTGTTGTTGTTGTTACTACCACTTCTACTACTTACTACTACTATTTAAACTTTGAATTGAAATCCTTAGGGAAACTCAACTACACAGGAGGTTTAATCCCCACAGTTTAGTTATATTCCCAGTTTAGTGATGGGGGAACTCAAGCCCTCCCTTCCTTCTGTACCAGGGCCCATGTAGAGCCAGCTCTTCTCATTGTGGTTTGGGATATGTAATCAAAAACAACAGATACAGCTATGTGCTAACTACTAATGCAGAAAGCTGAAGAATGGACTTCATGCTGTGTGAAGTCAGAGGCTTTCACGGCCAGCACCCATAGTTTTTTTGTGGGTTTTTCGGGCTAGAAGAGTTTATTCCTGACGTTCAGCCAGCAGCTGTGGCTGGGATCTTCAGAGAAAGGACCTCATGACGCTTGATAACTCTACCTAGACAATGGCGCCACCTCTCGAGAATGAACATGTACACCATGCTTCATAGCGAGAAGCATTTGTGCCTCTCCCTGTCACACTGCGCAACACATCATTTACTGTTAAGAAATTATTACTGTCTACACAGATTAAAAGGGATGGGGACAGGATGAATGCTAATGGCTGCCACTCTCCCAGACTTGTATTAAGAAACAGTACAATTTACAAACATTACAATTTAAAACATACAGGTTGGAATTCTCTGATAGTGACATGCACACATGTAACTGTCCCCCATATACACAAATATCCTTTATTGGGTTCTTCAGTTTGGTATTCCCCTCTGCAGCCATTGCTGACTCTGTATAACTAACTGTAAAGTAGTGGCATCACTAGGGGGTGCAGGTTGTACAAGGTGACAACCTGGGGCAGATTGAATCACTGCTCCCCAAAACATGTTTTTTGACAGGAACAGGCTGTGATGTATGCTATGTCCCTTTAAAATGCTGAAGAGATGGTGAGTTCATCCAGTCCAGGATGTGTCTGTCCTTAGCAATGTTTTTTGTACCAATGTTACTCATAAATCATAATTCCCATATATCATTAAATGTAACGGCGATAGTTGTGATGTAAACAACTAGCAAAATTAACATTAAACCTTTAAATTACACAAGCACAGCCTAAATGTACAGGGTGATTAAAAAAATAGTACAAAAGTAAAGTGGTTCTCATTCTGTTTTGCACCATTCTTTTTGAATCACCCTGTATTTACACAGACAGTTTCGTGTGGTTAAAGTGAAAATTTGGGAAAATATGTTTTTAAAGACATTTTTAAAATAATCTCCTTTCTTCTCCCACTAGCCTCATCCCACTCACAACAACAACAACAACACATTTTTATTTGTATTTTCCCACCTCTCCCTACGGATTGTTAAAAACATTGTACAGTTTAATAAAAAAATCTAAAACTATATCTAAAATCATTATACAATCTAAAAAACAATGTACTTCAACCCCTAGATATGATCAGATATGTATATAGCTGCCATTCAGCAATATTCCATGGTAATATTGTTCAATTGTCTGTTATAATAGGTCAGGTGGATAGGCCCACCGGAAGAGATCTGTCTTAAGTGCCTTCTTAAAGGCATCTAAGGTGGTAATAAGACAGATCTCTTCTGGCAAGTTGTTCCATAATCTCAGGGCCGTGACCGAGAATGAACTGAATTCCATAGCACTGACAGTTAGAAGTGGTGTCAAACTGGATTATTTCTACAGTGTGGATGCAGCCATAGCCAGCATTTTTTTTTACAAAGACAAGTAACAAATCCACACATTACAGGTACACATATGGTTTTTATTCCATGTTACTTCCAAATACAGTTAGGTCATGTTGTGTCATATGGAGGATTACTTTAGTTCAGAAATACAATTTACATTATGTTACAAGGCTGCCCAATTTACACTATTAAACAGTATTAAATTGGAAAAATTTATTCAATAACCAAGATTACTATTTCCAGCAGACCGCTGTCAAGACTGAGTCATATGCAGTTACTCAACATAACTGAAACACATGCAATTCATTTTAAGCAGGCTCACGGCCTATTCACCCATAGATCAAAATACTTTCACATTCCCTCTTTTCCAAGGCCACCCCGCCTTCTAGCCAACATCAATACACATCCCATCATCCAGTACTCATTACTTCAGCATTAAAATACTGCAAGCAGACAAAGCCTTTTTCTATCTATACATCATGGAAGGAAATCCGAGGGAATTCAGCTCTTGACATGTTGCCAGAGCTCCCTTTAGCAATGCCAGTTTGCCAGGAACAGGGTGACCAGACATCCTCCCTTTCCAGGACATGTCCTACATTTCAGCCTTCTGTCCAGGAGGCATTCCAAAATGTCCTCCATTTTAAGCATGAGTAAGAAGCATGAATTTAGATTTCTAGGAGTGTTTGGGGCTTGATTCACACTGGGAGAAAGTGAGTGAATTTTTGCTGATAGGTTTAAGGAAATAACATTTTCCTGTTAAAAAAAACCTTTTGTTCAAACTTCTCTACTCTTGGTGTGTGTGTGCATATTGTTGTTGTCGTCGTGTGTCTTCAAGTCATTTCCGACTTATGGAGACCCTAAGGCAAACCATCATGTGGTTTTCTTGGCAAGATTCTTTATAGGGGTTTTTCCTTTACCATCTTCTGAAGCTTAGAGTGTGTGACTTGCCCAAGGTTACCCAGTGGATTTACATGGCTGAGCTGTGATGTGAACCCTGATCTCCAGAGTCATAGACTAATGCACAAACCAGTACCCATGCTGGCTCTCATATATATATATATATATATATATATATATATAAAACAAACCAGTCCTGTGAGTTTCCAAATCAGTTCAATAATCTCACAGGGCTTGTCTACATGGGTGATTTACCCCGAATTCTTCTCAGGCTCACAGCATCCTGTTTACATGATGCAAGCCTCAAACCCCCAAACTGGGGCAAGACCCATGCCCAGTTCAGGGCTTCCTCCCCCTAACTCGCATTTAAATAACTCACCATTTGCCATGGGTTTGGGGTCTCTCTGCACCAAGGACAGCAGCTGCCTTTTAACTTGCAGTCCCTGTCCCTGTAAACTTCCTGATGTCACCACTATGGGCACAAGTTGCTCTGAGGTCAGAATGAAAGGCCCAGAGTCAATAGCATGGCTGGGTCCCTCTTCCTGATCCCAGCAGTGGTGCCAGGCAACAAATGGGGGCCAGGTGGGAAGACACTTGCCCATCTTCGTTTGCTGCAAGACCTTAGAGCTGAAAACCCACAGCAAGAGAGAGCAGGGGGGAATTTGAGGCCAGAATACTCTGGGGGCAGGCTGGAATATTTTGGCAAGTGCAAACCTGCCCTTAAAATAAAACACTTGCATGGTATATTGTAGTGGCAGAGGAACCAGAGTATTATTAATGTTTGCTGTATTTTTGAAATAAAATTACAGGCAAGTAGCTCAAAAAGACAGAAACATGAGAATGCTTAGCTTTGTAAAGAAAGTCTTATCTTCGAGATGGCACTGAGGTATTCTTCATTTCGAGGGTCCCTTTTCAGGGCTTGTTCATAGCACTGAACTGCAAGCTGCTTTTGCCCATGGAGTTGAGCAATGAATCCAAGGCTGCCCAAACACTGAGCATCTCCTAGGCCTTTTTTGATTCTCTTATCTATCAATTTATTCAGGTGACGTTTGCACTTATTTCTCTCAAATGATTCATGTTCAATTTTCAGCCCTTCCAGGTAATGCTTCATCGCCTCAGATTCTGATTTTTTGTGAAATTCCTGAAAGCGTCCATAATTGAAGTGCAGCTGCTGTTTTTCTACACAACTCAGGTTGCTCATTGCAAGTACCTTCTGAAACATTGCCTCTGCTCTTCGATGCTGGGCCTGTTCTATGTACATGTTTGCAAGGTCCACATAAGCATAGACAAATTTGGGTTTGTGCTCCACCACCTTTTCAAAGTGAGAAATGCAACGGCCCAATACTTTGATCATTTCTGTCACATTTGTTAGGATTCGGCTTTTACCCACTTCCTTTTTCATACCAAAGTACTGTGTTCTGTAGCAAATCCCTATCTGATGATGTAGGAAGCTTGAATTTGGTGTCAACTTCAATGCCTCTGTCAAATATTTCAGGGCTATTTGCACATCACCTTTTTTCCTATAAAATTTGGCAGCATACCTCAACACATGAGAAATGCCAGGGTGTTCTGCAAGGGCCTTTTCGATGTACTTTTCCCCTTCATGAATTTTATTAGTTTCCTGCAGCTTTAATGCAAGGAGAGGCACCACAAAGGCATCCTCTGGATTCAGCTGCACTGCCCGCCTCAAGGGTTCCAGAGATGACCCTTTCGCTGCAGATTTTTTCCCATAATAATCTTCCAGGCGGTATACAGTGATTGCATAGCCAGCATTAAATTCTGGGTTGTCTGGTTCTTCTTCCAGGGCCTTGGCAAAGCTTTCCTTGGCTCTTTCATAATATTTCCCCCCAAATTTGAGAAGGGCCCATCCCTTTTCACAGAAGATCTGGGGGAGTTTCATCTTATAAGGGAAAGCACTTCCATGTTGCATGCAGAGCTTTTCTATCTTGTCAATATAGGCTTGTGCCTCTGTCAGTTTGTCCATGTGGTAGTACAGCCAAGCATGGTTACCCCAAGTAACAAGGCTTTGCTTTCCAGTGTCTCCAGGGTACTCTATTTTAACAGCCTCTTCAGCTTTTTGTAAGTTTTCCAGAGCTGCCTCCTTTTTGCCATTCAAATATTTCACATAGGCCAGCAGATGATAATTTTTGGCTTTGGATTTGGAGTGTAAAAACTCAATCTGTTCAAGAATTCTCTCCTCCAGTTCATCAGGATCAATGTCCTCCTTCAGCAAAACCCAAGTGAAATGGCAGTCTAGCTGCTGTAGTATCTTTTCTAAGGCATCCTTGGGACTGTTACTAAGAAATGAGAGAAAGAAAGGGAGAGGCACATTTAAAATATGGAGATTTAAAAGATAAACCCAGGCCTGTCATCTTTTGTCATGGATATTCTTACAGAAATAGATTCCTGTAATGTTCATTTTACCTTTTCTCAAAAAAGCCCCCACAAAACCTTTCATCTACAGGTTGTTTTTGTGTGCCTTCAGGTCATTTCCAATTATGGCGAACCTAAGGGTACCCTATCACGGCATGTTTTTGACAAGATTTGTTCAAAGGAGATTTGTCATGGCCTTCTTCTGGGGCTGAGAGTGTGTGCCTTGCCCAAGGTTACCTATTGGGTTTCCATGACTGAGCAAGGATTCAAACCCTGGTCTCTAGAGTCCTAGTTCAACACTCAGACCACTACACTATCCTGGCTCTGCCACCACCCTTTCTGGGCTGGCGGGGGGAACTACATAAAAGTTTTCATCTTTAGATATTAGTTATTTAAAAAAGCCCTTCTAGATATCAACAAATGCCTGCTTTGTCTAATATCCTGTCTCCAGATTGGATGCTGAGCAAGTTGGCTTGAATCAGGTTTTGCACATCTGGATTACATTCTTCTGTCCATATATTTATATTATACCTTCCCTTGACTCTTTCATACGAAGCTAAATTGGAAGTATAATTTAAGGTCAATTCGAATGCAATCATGGGTTTTACGTTATTGCGAATTAACTCTTCGCACGCAAATTCGGGCAAGAGGGAAGGCAATTCGAATGCAATAATGGGTTTTACGTTATTGCGAATTAAAGCTTCGCATGCAAATTCGGGCAGGAGGGGGTTATTTTCGGGTAATGGGAAGTAATTCCAAACGGAGCAGGGGTTCTTCCAAACGGAGCAGGGGTTCATGTAAATTCGCTAAACTAGCGAATTTACATGAATCCGCATTGGCTCCATTAGAAGTTGGGAGAAATTCCTCATGTTTGAAAGAGTAGTCTGTGTGGTTTCCCTGATTGGTTGGTCCTAGACTGAGGAGTTTATCACATGGGAAGAATTTCTCTCAATTGTGAATGGAGCCAATTCGCAATTACGTGAATTCGCTAGTTTAGCAAATTTATGTGAAATCTGATTGCGTTCGGACTGTGTTCAGAATGACTTCCGATTTCTTGAAAATGACCCCAATTGCCTGAAATTGCGTGAGATACTCTAATACGCAATTACGCGAAACCCCATGATTGCGTTCGGAATGACTTCTCATTGCCCGAAATTGCATGAGATACACTCATTCGCAATAACGTGAAACCCCACGATTGCATTTGGATTGCCATTGCATTATAATCTATTTGTAAGGGGTGGGAGGTTTGGAAGTGGGTTACGGGATTGTTTTAACTTATGCCTTTTAACTTGTTGTACTCTGCTCCGATTGTCTCTACAGAGGAGCGGGTTATAAATTAACTATTATTATTAAACCCCCAAATTCCGTCGTATGAAAAACTCCTGACTTTAAAAAACATGCAAGCCTCTCGAAAAGGATAGGCTGCATCCACACTTCAGAAGTAATACACTTTCACATCACTTTAACTGCCATGACTGTGTGCTATGGAATTCTGGGAGCTGTAGTTTTGTGAGACATTTAGCCTTCTCTGCCAGAAGGGTCTGGGACTACCACAAACTACAATTCCCAGAATCCCACAGCACTGAGCCATGGCTGTTAAAGTGGTGTCAAACCTGCATGGCCATGAAACCCACTGGGTGACCTTGGGCACGTCACATGCTCTCAGCCTCAGGGGAAGGCCATGGCAAACCTCCTCTGAACAACTCTTGTCCAGAAAACCTCATGACAGGTTCATCTTAGGGTTGCCGTAAGTCAGAAATGACCTCCAGAAAAACATATACAGTGGGTCCTCGTTTTTCGCTGGGGTTCAATTCCAGGTCCCCCTGTAGATACCAAAATCCGTGGATGTTCAAGTCCTGTTAAATACAATGGCATAGTAAAATGGTATCCCTTATATAAAATGGCAAAATCAAGATTTACTTATTGGAAATTGTGTATTTTAAAAATATTTTCAAACTGTGGATGCTTGAATCCGTGAATAAAAATTCCACTAATATGGAAGAGCTTGCTGTAGTTTGCGTTGTTTCCATCTGGTGACAGTATAAACCATCTGCCACAGACACACAGGACTCTTTCAGACGTGGGAAATTGGAAGTATAATCCAAGGGCAATCCAAACCCAATCCTGGGGTTTCACGTTATTGCGAATTAATTCTTCTCACGCAAATTCGGGCAACAGGGAAGTTACTCCGAATGCAATCATGGGTTTAACGTTATTGCGAATTTAAGCTTCTCATGCGATTTCGGGCAAGGGGGGGGTCATTTTCGGGTAATGGGAAGTAATTCCGAATGCCTTCCGAACGGAGCAGGGGTTCAGGTAAATTCGCGAAACAAGCGAATTTACATGAATCCGCATTGGCTCCATTCAGAATTGGGAGAAATTCCTCCCGTTTGAAAGAGTCCACAGAGAAGCTGTTTTCTATTATTCTCATCCGAACAAGTGGCAGCATTTATAGCACCTTCCCATGCCTGTTTCTTCTGAAATAAATCTGCATTCTGTGAGAATTATTCTGTTTAGGTGTCTGTATGTGACCCCATGAATTTCATAGGATTTTGTTAAGCAAGGAATCTTCAGAGGTGGTTTTGCCAGTTCCTTCCTCTGAAATATAGCCTACAGTAACTGATATTCATTTTTTTTTTTTAAAAAAAAATGTATATTTATGTCTATTTTCCATAAATTATATTCATAACAGCCGCAGAAGATGGAACTGTTTTGTAGTCTTTCTTACCATTACTGTACTCTGTTGGCTGTGGAAAAGTACCGGGGGGGGGGGGAATCTTGGGTGAGTCACACTCTCTCAGCCCTAAAAAACATGACAGGTCCACCTTCAAGTTGGCCTAAGTCGGAAACAACTTGGGAGGCCCACAACAACAAGGACAAAACTCTGTCCCCTCTTCTCTCCTCCCCACTGTTAGTTAAATACAAATTATTTTGGTGTGTTTAATTTGGCTTGCAGCAATTATAAACTGAGGACAAAGGCGGAAAGCGGGAGAAGGTGAAAGAAACTGAGACATTTTAAAAGTGGCTGAGAAAGTGGGATGACAGAGGATTAACAACCAAATGTGTTTCTTTGTGCAGTGGACATATTCATGAATGCCAGCGTGGTGTAGTGGTTTCAGCGTTGGACAATGATTCTGGAAGCCAGGGTTCACATCTCCTACTCGGGCAATGAAACCACTGGGTGACCTTGGGCAAGTCACACTCTCTCAGCTTCAGAGGGAGGCAAAAGCAAGCCTCCTCTGAACAAGCCTCCTCTGAACAAATTTTGCCAAGGGAGTTTATCAGACGGGAGGAATTTCTCTTTATTTTGAATGGAGCCAATTGGAGCCAATTCGAATTCACGTGAATTCACTAGTTTAGTGAATTTACGTGAATTCCAATTGCATTCAGAATGTGTTCAGAATGACTTCCCATTACCCGAAAATGCCCATTGCTTGAAATTGCATGAGATGCTTTAATACGAAATAACGTAAAACCCATGATTGCATTCGGAATGACTTCCCTTTTGCCTGAAATTGCGTGAGATACTTTAATACGCAATAATGTGAAACCCCATGATTGCGTTCGGATTGCCATTGGATTATACTTCCAGTTTCCGTCGTCTGATAAACTCCATGGAAACTGCAGGATAGGTTTGCCTTGTTGTTGTTGCATCATGGGGTTTTCTTGGCAGCTTTCTTCAGAAGGGGGTTGGCCATTGCCATCCTCTGAGGCTGAGAGAGTGTGACTTGCCCAAGGTCACTCACAGGTTTCCATGGGCGAGCTGGGAATCAAAATACTGATTCAAATATGTGTGTATATATATATATATATATATATATATATTCTTGTTGATGTTTGTTGTGCGCTTTCGCCTTAAGGGTGGCCGACTTAAGATAACCCTAAGGCAGTGGTCCCCAAACTGTTGCCCATTAAGAGGAATTTTGGACTTCTGCTCCCAGAAGCCTCAGCCATGTTGGCCAATAGCTTGGGATTCTGGGAGCTGAAGTCCAAAATCTCTTAAAAGGCACAGTTTTGGGGACCACTGCCCTAAGGCGAGCTATTCATGGGGTTTTCATGGCCTTCCTCTGAGGCTGAGAGAGTGTGACTTGCCCAAGGTGGTCACCCAGGGGGTTTCCAGGGCTGAAGTGGGGTTTGAATCCTGGTCTCCAGTCCAGAGTCATCATGGGCCCATAGTCCAGCACTCAAACCACTACTATCTCCTTTTTTAGGGTCGCCATAAGCCAGAAACAACTTGAAAAAGAAGCTACCTCTCTTTAGCATTGCATTGCTGGATCCTAATCAGCAAAGCAAAAGGGTGTTTCAAATGTGGGCCAGGGAGGCTGGGCACTGTTTAGGGACTGCAGTTCCCATCATGCAGGGCCCCTCACTTACCTCAGGATGGCAGCAGGGGTCTTATTCCCCCAGTTGTAAAGGAAACTTAGTATCCCTCCCATCCCAAGGACTACTGGTATGATGGTATCTGATGCTGCTGCTGCTACTGTGGCTATTTTGGGCCTGAGGCTGAGTCTCTCCAGCCCAGCTTTTCAGGGAAAATCGAAACTTAAGGGAGGAGGAGCTGGAGGGAAACGAAAGTGAACTTGTCCTGGGGTTTCCTTGGCAAGACTGGCTTTGTTTCAGAGGAGGTTGGCCCTCCTCTGAGGCTGAGAGAGTGTGACTTGCCCAAGAGAGGGTGGCCTCATGTCCTCCTAACCGCAAAAGAGGACAACATAATGAAGGACATGAGCAAAGAAAAGCTAAAAACACTCACAGAAAAATATTAAATGCCTGCTACTTAGGAGTTTTTTTAAAAAATGGAGGATTTCTGGCCACTTTGCCCCTATCCTGGGGTTTCCTTGGCAAGGTTTCTTCACAGATAAGGTGTGTCATGGCCCTCCTTTGAGGCTGAGAGAGTGTGACTTGCTCAAGGTCGCCCAGTGGCTTTCATGGCTAAGCAGGGAATCAAGCCCTGGTCTCCAGAGTCATATGAGGGTCCTGTTTCCTCTGAGGCTGAGAGAGTGTGACTTGCCCAAGGTCACCCTCCATGGCCGAGCCAGGATTCGAACCCTGGTCTCCAGAGTCAGAGTCCAACACTCAAAGCATGGCCCCACAGGGGATTATAGAACCCAGGACCCTCTTTCCCCAACCCATCTACATTGCAGGCCTCTTTTTCAGCCCCAGAGTCCCTTCTGCATTTTCACTGCAGAAATAATGCAGTGTGTGTGATGCACCACTTTAACTGCAATGGCACCATCCTATGGACTTCTGGGATTTCTAGTTTGTTGTGGCAGCAGAGCAATCTGACAAAGAAGCCTAAAAATGGCTCTCACAAAGCCACCAATCCCAGGATGCCATTGTATGGAGCCATGGCAGTTAAAGGGGCATCAAACTGAATTATTTCTGCAGTGCGGATCAGACTTTTTGCTCTTTCCTCCCTTGTAGGTGGCACATTGGGACTTCTTCTGCCTAGTCTGTCTCCATTTCTTTTAATGGCTTTAAGAGCGGTAGCTCCATCCTGTGAAATCCTGGGATTTGTAGTTTTACAAGGTCTTTAAGCTTTCTTTGCCAAAGAGTGCCGGTGCCTCGCAAAACTACAAATTCCAGGATTCTGTAGGATGGAGCCATAGCAGGTAAATTGATGTCAATCTGCCATATTCGTACAGTGCAGATGCACCTTTTGTTATTCTATCCCAGTTTCCTTTTCTAGTCCATGCTGGTGAAGTTTTATGAGTGACTGTCATTTCCACGTTGTTGTTGCTGTTGTTGTTGTGTGCCTTCAAGTCATTTCCAACTTATAGTCTTGACAAGATTGGTTCAGCAGAGGTTTGCCGTTGCCATGCCCTGAGGCTGAGATAGTGTGACTTGCCCAAGGTCATGCAGTGGGCTTTCATGGCCAAGCAGGAAATTGAACCCTGGTCTCTAGAGTCGTAGTGCAATGCCTGAGAGAACACCTCTCTAGGAATCTTTACATCTTCCAGCACAACGTTGTGGTCAACATCTGCCAGAAGGTGACAGAATTGTGGTGGAGGACCTACAAATGCCTAGAGAAATGTACTTTCTAGAAATGTCTAGGCCCTCCTGGCAGATGCTGACCACAGATTTGTGCCGGAGGACCTGGAGATTCCTATGTTGTGTGCCTTCATGCCGTTTCCAACTTACGGCAACTCTAAGGCAAACCTATCCTGGGGTTTTCTTGGCAGGATATGTTCAGAGGAGGTTTGCCATTGCCTTCCCCTCAGGCTGAGAGTGTGTGACTTACCCAGGGTCACCCAGTGGGTTTCATGGCCCAGCTGGGAACTGAACCCTGGTCTCCAGAGTTGTAGTCCATCACTCAACTAACTCCTCCTCTACAGAGAACATATGAATCAAATCCGTGAATAATCAAAGCTGCGATGTGGAGACCTGACTGTACTTGTCTATTTCTTCCTGTGGCTTCTTGGCCACCAAATGGCAATCCTTTAGTCAGCTGCCCGATCTAACAGGTCTCATGAACAGTTCTTCTAGCCCAAGGGCAATTGGAAAGGTCTGTGAGAGCTAATCAGTTCTTTTCTCCGGGCAGCCATGGCCTGGCCACACTGGAGGTGAATCAGAAGGGAGTTGTCTTGCTTGCTTTGAGAAGGTGAGGTTTAGTGTTTCCAATGGGGAAAGAGGCCTGCGTCTTCTCTCTAGATGTGTGTGTGCTCACCCATGCACTAAAGGAGATGCACATGTGTTGCCATGTTGAATGCATCAGTGGCACTACAGATGCTATTACACTGTGGCTCTCATAATTCTTCAGTATTAGCCAATGTTGGCAAGGGTTGATAAGAGCTGCAGTTTAGCAACATCTAGGGTTGGAACGGAAATCATAGGGTCCTTGTGATGTTGATGTACTACAACTCTCAGCATTCCTCACCATTCAGTGCAGTCAGTGAAGCAAGTAGTCTGCTGACACACAGGGGCCGTTCAGACTACAGTGGTCCCCCGGGTTACGAAAGTAATCCGTTCCGGGATTACTTTCGTAACCCAGAAGCTTTCGTTTCCCGGGAGACCGCTAAACTCAATGGACCGCGCGGCCGATTTAAAGGGGCCGCGCGGTTTTTTTTATTCGTATCCCGGGGGATATTTCGTATCCCGAGGGATAGGAAGCCGGTCCGCCGCCTTTTGGATCCCGGGGTTTTCGCAACCCGGGGGATTCGTAAGGCGGGGGAACCACTGTACGTTATATACCGGTTAGCAAACCGGTTTAAAATCAAGAAGTTCAGACTGAAACCGGTTTTAACACTACTGAATCTGGATTTTGCGGCAAATCCCCCATAACCCAGTTTCTCCCAAAGCGGAATTTTTACCGTTTCTTTTGGGAAAAACTGGTTTGCAGGGAATGTGAACTTGGCTCTGATCACAATCGGGTCAAATTCAGGGGAGGGGAAAAGGCCAGGGGGCAGAACATGCCTCCTCTCCAGGCAAAATCAGGCACACCAGCATTTTTAAAATATTTTTTACTGTATTTTTAATTAATTATTTATTGTATTATTTTATTTATTTTATAGTTATTTTATTTATTATTTATTGTATTTTATTGTATTTTATTTATTAGCAATTTAATTGTATTTTATTGTATTTTATTTTAGAATTTTTAAATATTTTTTATTTCTTATATATATATATATATATTTTATTTTTCAGTTTGACAGCTCATGCGCATTCTACGAGGCTCCTTTCCCATCCGTAGAGCCTCGTAGAATGCGAATGAGCTGTCAAACTGAAAAATAAAAAATATATATAAGAAATTAAAAAATATTTTAAAGATACTAAAATAAAATACAATAAATCAGGTCAAGTTCAGGGGAGGGGGAAAGGCCAGGGGGTGGAACATGCCTCCTCTCCTGGCAAAATCGGACACGCCTGATTTTTTAAAATATTTTTAATGTATTTTTATTAATTATTTATTGTATTATTTTATTTTATAGTTATTTTATTTATTATTTATTTCATTGTATTTTATTGTACTTTAGTGTATTTTATTGTATTTTATTTATTAGTAATTTATTGGATTTTATTATATTTTATTTTAGTATTATTTTAATTATTTTTTTATTTCTTCCCCCCCCCCCCCCAGCTTGACAGCTGTCATTCGCATTGGCTCTTCCGTTTTTATGAATGGGGAAGAGGGGAAAACCCTGTCCATATATGGACTGCGGTTTCCTTTAAAAGGGCCCCATTCATTCCCCTCCAGTTTAAAGAATGAATGGGGCCCTGAAAGACCATTTGAAACTATTTACAAAATGGTTGGAAAAAGTCAGTTGGAAGGCATATCAGGGACTAGGGTGCTGGCTGGGGTTTTACTCCTCCTGAAGTCTCAAGTTTTTACCTCGGCTGTACTCTTGTTCTTAACCCTGAGCTTGGAAACCCACGTATTGGCATCCAGGAGTGTGGAGTCAAAGGGTTTCATGGCCGGCATCCATAGTGTTTTGTGGGGCTTTCGGGCTATGTGGCCATGTTTTAGAAGAGTTCCTTTCTATGCTTAAAGCTAATGTAATGGCTATGCCCATTCCTTGAAAAGACACAATTGGCAATGGCATCACAGGTCTTTATTTCATCCCATTTGGATTAACACACTCTGGGGGCTTGTTCCCACTATGATTTAAAGGGAATTGTTGATTAGTTTATATAACTGTCATTCCTATTTGAAACCAGTTCTGATTGTACTTTGATTTCTGTCGCGATAAAGTGAGGCAAATGCAAAAAACCAAAAAACCAAAAACTAGTTTCCTGGAGGTTCTTTTGAAAAAAATCAATTCCGAAGCGTGTTCAACAAGTGGGAGCGAAAGATCTGAACTGCATCATTCTGGAGGGGAGAGACTAATGGCAGAGGGGTGTTTACCATCCCTCCCCAATTTTTGGTAGATCCACCCCCCCACCACTGCTTTTGTGCTTGTGGTGTGACCTATGGGTACATTATTTTTTTAAAAAATAAAATAAAATAGATAGATTCAATTCATTGATATTGCAACTACTTGCAATTAGTGACCGAAGTATTTGCAAAACTAATGAATTACATCTATCAATTTTTTTATTTAATTTTTTTTATTTAAAAAATTGATAGAAGATACGATTCATTGGTTTTGCTGCTGTGATGCAAGTAGTTGCAAAACCACTGAATCAAAAGTTCTATCAATTTATTTTTTTAAAAAATATAAAAATAAAAATTTAGTTCCCAAGCCGGGTTGCTGCTTACATCGCTGATGGCGCAAAGATGAAGCGGACAAACTAGTGGGACTGCGGGGAGACAGTACTTGGCTATGCAAGTAAGGTAATTATGTAACTAAGTAGGTGAAACAGAATTGGATCCAGAGTTCTGAACAGAAGCAAGTCAAAAAGTATTTTTTAAAAAAATAAAAATGGCCAGGTCATTCTTAGTAATGGTTTCAATTTCATATCAATTTATTCACAGGGAAGAATACTTCATATAGAAGTATACATAAAAATTTTAGCCATTTATCCCTGAAGTAACTCTTTCTGAATTCTGAATGCTGCCCAGGACCTGAACAGAGAGATTGAGGACTCAGAGTCATGGAGATGCCTCATCTGCACAGTTGCCATGGGTTGAGGCCGACTTGAGAGCAGCTAATAACAACAGCAAATGTGAATAACATTGCAGCATAGCATCAGGTAATTCTCAGGTGGTCTGTGCATCAACCTGTCAAGTAAACACTAATTAATTTTAATAAATTCATTTAACTGCTTTTTGCACTACTGGTAGGAACATGTCGATAATATAATTTCAGCACTTATTACAATGACAAAAATATACAGATGAATAAATTAACACATCTCAATGCTATTTCCGAGTTTTATTAAGAAGGTCCCCTTGTCAGAACTGCTTCAGCTCTGGCAATCTGTAAGGACGCCAACATGCTCACAAGCATCTTTACTGCATTCAAGACAGGCAAAAGACAATGTATTCTAATCTACCAAAAAAAAGTAAATTTCATAGTTTTGTTCTTGCCCTCTACATGGAGTAAAAGTCCAACTGCGGAAGCGTACAACACATTTGACAAAACAATTAACGACTATAGCTTATCAACTGAACCTTTTCTTTGCTTGTCTTTCTCCTTTCCTTTGCTTTCCCCTTTTTAAATCTTGGATTCTCTCCTCTTCCCTCTCGTTTGCCATAAAAATGAAATTGATGAGCAAACTGTATGAAGTGAAAACAAGACTGTAAGGAGAACCAGAAGGGAGAAGAGAAGGGAAACTATACATTAAAAAAAATGAAAAATCAAAATAAATTACAAAGAAAGCTGTCCATATCATATTCTATTTTTTAGAAAGCTCAAGCTACTTTTAAGTGGCAGACTGTCACCCAGGTACTGGCCAGTGTGAGAGATGGTTAAATCTAGGACTTCATTGTGGGGTTTTGAGTCTTTTGCTAGTCAGCTGCAAATTTACAAAACAAGTGCCATGTTACTCTTAACTTGTGATGTATACCAGGAACCACAGTTTTAACAAAAGTAGTGAGCAGATTTCGGTGTTTTAGCCCACCTTCCATCTTCAGAAATGGACCAGCCATTGCTTCTGCATTCCAGTATGCATTAATAAATGTAATCTAGGGCCTTCCTTGATTCATTGAATTTGCAGTCTCCCGAGTTTACCTGCAGACCTTATGGCCTCAGCACTTGCTTTTTAGACTTCTGTTTCTTCACTCATCTTTTTTGTCTCCTCTGTCCTGATTAAGAATGCTGGAGAACTTGAAAGCTTTCAGACTTTTGTAACATTTTGGAATATTCTAATCAAGGTTTTGCTCGACTATGAACTTTTTCTCCTTTGTGTAAGTTTTTAAAATTGGTGTTTCATTCCAAATTTCCAATTTAAAAAAACAAACAAACACACACAATATATTTTGGTTTTGCAATATACTGTGGTCAGAAAATACTTCACAACTAACACAACCTAAGTTCTTTATATTAAAAAAAAACCAAGTGCAGAAGTTACCTGAGATACCTATGCAATATAATATATTGGTTGAAGCAGTGTTGTCGAAGTTGAAAAATGGTAAAGTACTTTCTGCATAATCATTTCAATGAAAACTCATAGTATGTATATTCAACTAAAGGTGAATTAAGGAGGTTGTGAATGTTGCTACATACGTTGAAGTAATATGAACTAAATAGGAAGAAATTATGAGCAATGTAGGAAAGCTTAGCTTTGTAAAGACAGCCTCAAATCCAAAAGGGCACTGAGATATTCTTCATTTCTACGATCCAGTTTCAGGGCTTCTTCATAGCATTCAATTGCTTGCTTTTTTTCCCCATCAAGTTGATGAACGAACCCAAGAGTAGCAAAACTCTTTGCATCAGCTAGACCTTTCTTAATTCTCTTTTCTATTAACCTCTTCAAACAGAATTTGGATTTATTTCTCTCGAAGGATTCGTGTTCAATTTTCACCCCCTCCAGATAATGCCTCAGAGCTTCAGATTCTGATTTTCTCTGAAACTCCAGAAAATTTCCATAACAGACATGTAGCTGCTGTTTTTCGTCACAGGTCAGTTTGCTCATTGCAAACACACTCTGGAATATTTCTTCTGCTTCTTGAAGCTGTTTCCTTTCTGCATACATTTTTGCGAGGTCCAGATGTGCATAGACATATTTGGTTTTGCGTCCCACCACTGTCTTGAAATGAAAAATGCAGAGTGTCATCAGTTCTTCCATCCTTTCAGTGGGTTGGCTTCTCCCGTTGGCTTTTTTAAGTGCGTACAACTGTGTTCTGTAGCAAATCCCTATCTGATGATGTAGAAAGCTTGAGTTTGGTGTCAGACTCAAGGCTTCTGTCAAATATTTCAGGGCTGTTTGCACATCACCTTTTTTCCTATAAAATTTGGCAGCATACCTCAGCACATAAGGAATGCCAGGGTGTTTTGCAAGGGCTTTTTCAATGTACTTTTCCCCTTCTAGAGCATTATTACTCTCCTGCAGCTTTAATGCAAGGAGAGGCACCACAAAGGCATCCTCTGGATTCAGCTGCACTGCCCGCCTCAAGGGTTCCAGAGATGACCCTTCCGCTGCAGATTTTCTTCCATAATAATCTTCCAAGCGGTATATAGTGATTGCATAGCCAGCATTAAATTCTGGGTTGTCTGGTTCTTCTTCCAGGGCCTTGGCAAAGCTTTCCTTGGCTTTTTCGTAATATTTCCCCCCAAATTTGAGAAGGGCCCATCCTTTTTCACAGAAGATCTGGGGGAGTTTCATCTTATAAGGCAAAGTACTTCCATGTTGCATGCAGAGCTTTTTTATCTTGTCAATATAGGCTTGTGCCTCTGTCAGTTTATCCATATGGTAGTACAGCCAAGCGTAGTTACCCCAAGTAACAAGGCTTTGCTTTCCAGTGTCTCCAGCGTACTCTATTTTAACAGCCTCTTCAGCTTTTTGTAAATTTTCAAGAGCTTCCTCCTTCTTGCCATTCAAATATTTCACATAGGCCAGCAGATGATAATTTTGGGCTTTGGATTTAGAGTGTAAAAACTCAATCTGATCGAGAATCCTTTCCTCCAGTTCATCAGGATCAATGTCCTCCTTCAGCAAAACCCAAGTGAAATGGCAGTCCAGTTGCAGGAGGACCTTCTTTAAGGGAATCTTGGCAGTGTCACTACTAAAAAAGAAAAGAAAAGCACTACTGAAAAATTCACAAAGAAGAGCAAATTCAAGCACATCCGCCCTTACGCTGAAATATTTCAGCTAAGTAATGAAGTTCTCTGCTATCCATAAAAATGCATTGCAAATAAATTGTGCTAATATTTAAGGATTGATATTTTTGCTGCAATAGACTATCATGGCACCTCTCCCTGCTTCTGGCCTTACACATATAGTAGTAACAGTTGGTTTACCTTTTTCGACACAATAAATCTGCTGACTGAGGCAGCTGCTTCAAATTCTACCTAACAGTAGGTTCAGCAGCTCTGAACAGAGTTAAATCACTCAGATACATAGCATACAGGGTTCCTCCTTTTCCATGACATGTCCTACATTTCAACTTTCTATTCAGGAGGAGTTTCAAAGTGTCTTCCACTTTGAGTATGACTAAGAAGCATGAATTTAGACTTATATTAAGTGTTTTTAGCTTTTATTTTGGAATGTCCTACATTTTGTGGTTTGTTCACCTTTACGATCATGACATCTGGTCACCTTGACTACATAAGGGCAGCTTGAAGAGGTGGGGGTATGACAGGCAAAAGTAAAGGTGAAAAAATCCATTTTGATGAGGAAATCATAATATGCTGAGCTGCTGGGGCAAAGAAACTTTGAGACACATCTTTAGTAGTCTTCCAAATGTTACTGGACTACAGCTCCTGGGCTGCATCTCAACTGCAGAAACAATTTAGTGTGACACCAGTTTAACTGCCCCGGCTCAACGCTATGGAGTTCTGAGAACTGTAGTTTGTCGTGGTACCAGAGCTCTCTGACCAAGAAGGCGAAATATCTCACAAAACTACAATCCCCAGAATTCCATAGCATTGATGCAGCCCATGTAGTCCTTTGTCACCATAGTCAGTGGCAAGGAACGCTGGGAGTTGTAATCTAGCAACATGTGGAGGGCCACACAATTCTCACCCCAAATGTGTATGAACTGGCCTATGCTTTGGGATCTAATCTGCTCCTGAGGTCCTGTGCCAGGCCCTCTCATTTTCAGTGGGCAATGAAAAATATGAGGAACTTTAGAGCCATCTTCCTAAAAATGCAAAAGCCATTACAGTAAATTAAAAAAAAATTGATGCATTTTTAAAATTATTTATTAGAAGGGCTGCCTTTAAATCACCCAGAAATGTCAAACCCATCTCTAGCTGTATCTATAGATATGCGTCCCTCCCAAACCTCCATTTCAGTGCTTATTAGAGGAGTGGGGTGCCAAAACTTGTTTAGGCTGCCAAAGAGCAATGGTACTTCTGGTTGCTTTTTAGGACTCATCAAGATGGGCACACATTTAATGTCTCCAGTTTTTGTTGCTACTGTTCTTGGTTTTTGTTTTAAAATATCCCACAACATTACTGTTGTCCTGGATTAATTTTCTGGCAGCTTCTAGCAAAAGCTAAAACATTTTATTTCATTTTTTTTTTTTACAATATCTGAAACATAACAGAAGAAGAAAAATAACAACAGCAACAGAACTCTTTGCTTCTCTTCCTTTAAAAACAAACAAACAAACACATTCATATGTTGATAGTGCTATAATTTTCCTCCGGGGTGGGTGGGTGGGTGGGTGGGATGGTAGGTAGGCGCAAGTTGAACAAATAAATGCTGTGATGCATCACACCACCCTGGGGTGGAGTTGTAGACGCTACACCCCGACACTACCCCAACCCAGCCTTTAAGGCCGGTGTGCACAGGGCCACAGATTTGAAAAATGAGTCCAAATGGTAAAATTCCTTTGCCAGCTCCTAGGACTTCTCTTGCAGTTGCTATTTGCTTAACAAGAAGTGCACATTCATTTGTCGTTGTGCCTTCAAGTCATTTGTGACTTGCTGGGACCTTAAGGCAATCCTATCATGGAGTTTTCTTGGCACGTTTCTTCATAGGGTTTGCCATTGCCTTCCTCTGAGGTTGAGAGAGTGTGACTTGCCCACAGTCACATCATGGCTGAGCCAGGAAGTATCCATGTAACTAACAACCATATATGCCTTAAAAACCTGAAAGCACCAGATCCTATTTTGATTTTGGAAGCTAAGGAGGGGAAGCCCTTGGAAGGCAGACTGCCAGGGAATACCAGGTGCTGTTGGCTATACCTCAGACAGTGATTCCCAAACTTAAGTACACCAAATGTTTTTGATTTCATCTCCCAGAATCCCTGGGTGGCTAGGACTTCTGGAATATGAAGTCCAAAACACTTGTAGGACCAGCATTTGGGAGCCACTGCTTCAGAGAAAGACAATGCCAAAGCTTTCCAAGGGGCCATTCATAAGAACCGGTTAGCAAACCAGTTTAAAATCAAGATGTTCATACTGAAACCGGTTTTAACACTATTGAATCTGGATCTTGCACACGCGTAGCGGGGCAAATCCCCCATAACCCGGTTTCTCCCAAAGCGGTATATTTACCGGTTCTTTTGGGAGAAACCGGTTCGCAGGGAATATGAACTTGGCTCCGATCATGATCAGGTCAAGTTCAGGGGAGGGGAAAAGGCCAGGGGGGAGGAACATGCCTCCTCTCCCAGCAAAATCGGGCACTCCAGCATTTTTTAAATATTTTAATTTTATTTTATTAATTATCTTATTTTAATTTATTCTAATTATTATTTAGTTTATTTTATTTCCATTTCATTTCATTTATTATTGTATTTTTTACTATTATTTTTATTGTATTATATATTTTTATTATTATTAGTTTTAGGGACTTATGAATGGGGATGTTTCCAAGGGGTTTTCCCTCTGGTTTGAATGAATGGGCCATTTTAAAAGGCCTCTTGTACAATGCACATGAGCTGTCAAATTAAAAAAATACAATAAAAATACTAGGAAATAAAATAAAAAAAATAAAAAAAATAATAAAAATATATAATACAATAAAAATAATAGTGATAAAATAAAATACAATACAATAATAAATACAATGAAATGGAAATAAAATAAAATAAATAATAATTAGAATAAATTAAAATAAAATAAATAATAATAAATGATAAATAAATAACTAAAAAAATAAAAAAAATACAACAGTGCCTGATGAAAGGAGGAGGAGGAGGGGAGGTGGGGAAAGGATCCCCACAAGCTGCACCGCTCCATGCGCATAAGCTGTCAAATATTAAAAAGTATATATGTAAAAAACCCAAAAACCAAGCAGCTCGCGTGGCCAACGGCTGCATCAGACGTCACCATGACATCATTTGATTGACAACCCAGAGGCACCATCTTTAATCATTACTTTTTTGTGTATGAACTTACGTGGGGTAAAATGCACTGGGAAGCACTGATGGGGGCAAAAGGTAGTATGAACTTCTTTCCAGAGAGATTCGGTAATGCTATGCACGATCTCATCCAGATCTAACCAGGGCAAATGGGCTAGTATGGATGAGGCCCAAGTATTCCTTATCTAAGAAATGCATGGGCCCCCCAAGTTCCTTAAGGTCACACACTTTACTTCATTAAAAAAGTTAAATACCCATCTAGTTTGACTCCAAACAGTTTACACTCTTTCCTTGTTTGACTCCAAGCAGTTTACATATAGAATGGGGACTCAGTATGCTCAAACAAATACAAAGGAGTTTATCACATGGGAGGAATTTCTCCCAATTTCGATTGGAGCCAATTCGAATTTATGTAAATTCTCTAGTTTAGCGAATTTAGGTGAAATCTGATTGCATTCGGAATGTGTACAGAATGACTTTCCATTTTCCAAAAATGACCCCCCCATTGCCCGAAATTACGTGAGATACTCTAATACGCAATTACGTGAAACCCCATGATTGCATTCGGAAAGACTTCCCATTGCCCCGAAATTGCATGAGATACACTCATTTGCAATAACGTGAAACCCCATGATTGCGTTCAGATTACCATTGCATTATACACCCAAATTCCATCATATGATAAACTCCACTGAGAAAACATAATTTGCCCTGATATCGATGTCTGGACAGAAAAGCAAAACAGTCAAGAAAACAATTATTCCAATCCTGCCCTACCTTTCAAATGAAAATCACACAATTCAAGAAATGTAGGGGGTTTATGAATTAGTACTGCAAGAAGCAAATACACTTGTTGATCTGACTGTAGTGCCTGGTTTCAGATAAAAAAAAACAAGGAAGATTGCACTGTGTGCAGTTACTTACTGTTTTGCAACACTTACCTCATGGTTTCAGTTGTAAAGGCAAGCAATAATTCTCCTGAAAAAGCAGACAGATCAAGATCAAGAGTCAGTGTTGTTTGTCCTTCCCACTCTGACCTTTTTTATAGCTTAGAGGTTAGAGCCCTTTTTTGCTCTGAGCTTGGAAATGGAAACTGAAACTTGGAAAATGAGCAGTTGGGAACTGAAACTGAATGGCAGAGTCTTGCATTGGCTCTTCAATGTGTTTCATTTCTTCTCAACTCTTTCCATTGTTTTTGCAGAAAGGAAGAAGGAGATTTGTTTTGGGCTTTTGGCACTCCCTCCAACCCCTTGGTCTTTTTGTTTCCTTATTTCAAAACAGTACTAAGTAGCACTTTTTGCTCTTGTTCTGAATCAGAGACTGGCAAAAGTTACAGTATGTTTTGTTATGGCTGTCAGAAAAATGCCCCAGCCACCTAGCATAGTCAGTTGCTTGGGGATTCAGGGAATTTTAATTCAAAAGAGTAACATTTCCCAGTTTTGCTCTAGGGATAGGAACTCTGCAGGCTTTGAGATGATGTTGGATTGCAATTTAACCAATGATGATGAAGGATAATGGGTCTTGTGGACCAATATCTGGAGAGTACAAATTGGCCACCCCCGGGGAGGAATCCACATTGGACACTTGGGTCAATATGCACAATGTATCCAGTATGTATATTTATGTATTTATAAATGTAGCTAAAGAACACTTCTTTTCTTAGGACTTTATCACATGGAGAAAATTGGGGGTTTAACCAGCAATTAACCTGTGAAAATTGCACAATCGTGATTAAAATTTGATTTCCCTGTGAATGATTTGGAATGATCTGTTGCCATTTATTGCCAGTTTATCCCTGGGATAATGGCACTTTAATGTGTTGATGTCGTGTGAAAATCCTAATTGCAATTACAGTGGTCCCCCGGGTTACGAAAGTAATCCGTTCCAGCACCTCTTTCGTAACCCGAAAAGATTCGCAAACCGGGGGACCACTGTAAGTATAGGAAAATACTTGGCACAATTTGAATTTCGCGCCGCTTTTCTTTCTTAACCCGGGGTTTTTTTTCGTAACCCGGGGCCGTATTTCCGGCCCCGGCTCTTTCGGATCCCGGGGTTTTTGTACCCCGGGGGATTCGTAACCCAGGGGACCACTGTACGTGGTTTTCATGAATTAATCTCTAGTTAAACCCCCAATTTTCCCCATGTGATAAAAAATATTTACTATTTGATTGTTTGAGCTATCACTTCATGAGGCGATTTGAGGCTTGTTGAACACACACATTTGTCATTTAATGTGTGCTATAACGTGATGCTTGGAATGTGTGAGTAAGCCAGATTCAGCAGAAAAGAAAGAACTATATAGTTCAATATTAACTCTGACAATATTTTTGTATGATCATGAGGGCCTGGGTTCAAGAAGGCAGACACTTTAACAGAAAAGGTAACCCAATTAAGCAGCAATTGGAAGCATATATTAAGGTTTGAAAAACAATCCATTACAACAGGCTAAGGACCATTTGGCTGTACATATTTTTTGAACTGTATCCCATCCATTATCTCATACTATTGGCCATGCTGGCTGGGGCGGGTGGGAACTATAAGCAAAAACATCAGGAGGGCAGAACACTCCATATCCCTGCATTTGGATGTGAAAATGACATGGCCAAACAAAATAGGTGACTGGATTCCTCTCAGAATGTGTTTTGGTATGAAACGGGTGTCATGTTTCTAATGTTCTGTTTCAAATGACCTTCCAGAGAGCCTGATCTGATATGTCAGAGACATAGGAGTTTATCAGACGGGAGGAATTTCTCTCTATTTCGAATGGAGCCAATTCGAATTCACGTGAAATCCCATTGTGTTCGGAAGGCATTCGGAATGACTTCGTATTAGCCGGAAATGACCCCCCATTGCCCGAAATTGTGTGAGATGCTTTAATTCGCAATAACATTAAACCCATGGTTGCATTCAAATTGACTTCCCTTTTGCCCGGAATTGTGTGAGATGATTTAATACGCAATAACGCGAAACCCCATGATTGCGTTCGGATTGCCATTAGATTATACTTCCAATTTCCGTGGTCTGATAAACTCCATTGGTAGTTTTCTGAGTGCCTGTCCTTTTCTGCCTTTGTCTCTAGAGATGAAGGCAGGCAGTGGATTGTATGATTCATACGATGAAACCTGACACGGTGTGTGTGTGGGTGCGTTCAAATAGCAATCCTATGGATATCATAGGGTTTCCTTAGGCAAGGACTACTCAGAGGTGTTTTTCCCAGTTCTTTCCTCTGAAATATATCCTACAGCATCTGACACTATCACACCTCAAATAATCTAGCCTACATCCTCAGTCTTGGGGCTGAAGTTTTAACTTCATTGTCAGATCCTATGGCTTCAGTATTGAGTCAGGATGATTTGTGGACTTTCCTGTTTCCAAGCCATCCCAATTTTTTTTAATGCCCAGTTATATGAAGAGTTTCTTAAGGACTCAAGATCTCACCTGTTAATGATAATTTAGTGATCTGTTGTTAATAGTATTACCAGTTCTAGTTTTGTTTTTTTGTTTTAGCTCATGAACCATGCAGCTATGTTTCTTTTTGTATTATGCAGTGTAATTGTAATTATTCCACTTGTTCCAGCTGCTATCCAACAATTCTGGATAATATCCAGTGCTTGTATAAATCTGGGTTTGCTGGACTGATTAGTGTCTTGGGGAATGTCCAGCATTAACTTAGCGACAGAAGACAGAAATGGAATTGCACATTCCTACAAGTATTAACATCTTTATCACATACACAGAGAAGTTGAGAAAAGGAGAAGAGTGTGGAGAATGTCTACTTATTTAACCTGTAGGAACAGTTTTTCATGTTGAGATCCAGACATTGCACAAGACAACAAAAAATAGTATTTTGTGTTGAACTTCCGTGGATAGACTCCTCTCTCGTTTCACAAATAGGAACATTCATTTCCACAGAGAGTAGCAGACTGTGAACCAATGTCCTGAGCATTTTATGTCATGGAGGTACAATCTCCAAACAATATGATTGATGAAAAATATTTGTCAGTGTGCAAACCCATAACGTAATTGTTTCCTGCATGCTGAGTCACTTCTTTCCCTTCAGATCTCTTGTTCATTGTCAAATTTGGAAATTGAGTTCCCTTCACTTCTTCACATCAGGTAGTGGATAAATAGATGGGGACTTGGGGAGATGGCAGGTAAAGCTAAAACCTGTCATTATGGACATAAGGAGTCTTGCAGCATCTAACAAATAAACATATTATTATGTCATAAGTTCTTGTGTAGTAAAGTCCAATAGAGGTGTGATGAATTGTCTTTGATACAGATATATACGCTAATATTATGAACAGTAAAATCAAAGGGATGTGAAATGAACGTGCAGGTAATGATGACTATTAATGTCAATTACGTTTTTAATAGTGGCCATTTACAAAAAAATGGATATTCTGGCATTGGTAAATTAATCACACACATCCTGTGTCAAGAAACCTTTATCTCTTTTTAAGTCACTAGTCATAAACATGGATCTCTTAGTGAAATGTAGTTCAGCTGCTTTGCATTGGAACTTATCTTTCAAGTTCTTTTGTTTGGGAATAGCCATTCTGAGGCCATTGACAGAATGAATCCCCCCTCATCTTGTTCTTTTTAATATTGCATTTGTGATGTCAGATTTGTGTCCTTTTATTATTTTGTGAGAGGCCTAAATACCCTAAAGTTACCAGATCCTGTCTGATCTTGGACCGCTAAGTAGGATCAACCTGGTTAATACTTGGATGGGAAACTGCCAACAAATAAAAGATGTTGTAGGCTATATTTCAAAGGAAGGAACTGGCAGAAGCACCTCTGAGTATTGTCTAAGAAAACCCTGTGGATTCATAGGTCACCACAGTTTGACAGGTGACTGAAAGGCACATACATATTCAGAGAGACTGATATGTTTCTCAATGAAAAAGGGTTGATGCCTGTGAGATGATAGCCTATGAGCAAGTGCCATGAATTAATCCATTAGGTCATGTTACCATACTGTCAAAGGAGATATGGAGACAGAGTTGGCATCTGGATCTACTTTAGCATTGAGCCCCTGCGTCTACAGATATGTTGTGTGGTCCTTGTTGCTGGTAAATAGCTGTTCTGCCACGATGAGCAAGTCCTGTAATGGAGTAGGGTGGATTCAGTGTATCACTGACACTAGCTGCCACTGTCTGTAAAGCAATCTGTTCTAAAAAAAAATTAACAACTGAAAAATGCAGACAATGCAAGGTTATAAACAACTAAGGAATTGTTGCTATTTATTCATTCCTAAAAGATTTCTAACTTCATCTTGCTGACCTCTGCATAGGATCTTGGCATCAGTGTATCCCTTCTGTCTTGGTTCTGCCATGAACTCAGAAGGCTGCCTAGGAATAGAGCTAACCTGCCCACTGCTTTCTTCCCTCTCACAATACAGAAATATCAGAAGGTCATCTTCTGTCCAG
The DNA here is from genome assembly GCA_034509955.1 of Urosaurus nigricauda. Classification (NCBI taxonomy): domain Eukaryota; kingdom Metazoa; phylum Chordata; class Lepidosauria; order Squamata; family Phrynosomatidae; genus Urosaurus; species Urosaurus nigricauda. Next base: position 188,076,251 of record JAOEGL010000003.1, on the reverse strand, counting down.
ACTCTTCAGATAGTGTAAAGCATAGTGGGCAACCTTTGGACAGAAGTAATAACATCACTTTATTACTACTTTACCATTTCACCTGAAGCTGCTGAGAAATTAAGTCCAAGAAGGTGCAAGGTTGGCCACCACTCCTGTAAGTGAAATGCTCCGCACAGGTCTTTTGAATGGTAAATGGTATTCTCCAGCAACAACAAATCACACAATACATTCCTTAAACAATACTGTGCATAATATTGCTTACCCCCCTGGCTCATGTAAATGTCAGGGGAAGATAACAGTTGACAAGTGATGGCCTTCCTCCCCCCCCCCCCTCGCTTTTATCCCTTAAACCCAGCAAGGAAGTGAAAATGTGATAACAAAAAGTAAAAATACAAAACAACTACTTTCTGGGAATGCAGTTAGGATATGTAAATGCATGGGAAGTTTTACCTAAACATCAAACACCAGAGAATTGGGCCTAATCAAAGCATGTCGATTATTCTTTTGAAGGGGCAATACACTGACTACTTGTATAATCTGATGATAAGACCATTTCATGGTAAATAACTTCCATTAGCAAGCCCCCAGCCATAAGACTTGCCAGTCTGAAGCACTAAGGAACTTCTGGTGAAATTTTCAGCTATAATATAGGAGTGGATTCTTGCTGGTTTTATTCGTTGTATTATTTGTTGTTGTTGTGTATCTTCAAGTTGCTTCCAACTAATGGCAACCCTAAGGTAAACCTATCATGGGTTTTTCTCGGCAAGTTTCTTCAGAGGGGGTTTGCCATTGCTACCTCTGAGGCCAAGAGAGTGTGACTTGCTCAAGGTCATCCAGTGGGTTTAACATGGCCTCCAGAGTCATTGTCCAATGCTAAAACTACTACACCATGCTGGCTCAAATTTGTTTGTTTGTTTCAGTTACATCCTGCCTTTCCTTCCAGGAGTTCAAAGTAGAATTTCTAACTTTCCTCTGCAACATCCTTGTGAGATAGTTTAGGCTGCGAGAGGGTGTGACTAGCCTGGTTTCATCCACTGAATTTCATGGCCAAATGGGGACTGGGAAGCTGGTTCAAGTCCCAGTCCTGCTTTCTGAGCAGTGCGCCACTCTGGCTCTCACAGAGGAAACCCCAAGCCAGGCAATACTTTTAAAGCAAAGATAGTGTATGTGAAAGGTAGTGTCAAAACCTGTATTAATCTGCAATCTGTAGAACTGTTTTATTAATGAAGGGAACTAGAGATGCCATGAAATGTAGCTAGGAATGAGTCTGACAGCTCAGTACAAAAGGCTTTGGAGAATGGATGCTATTTTTACACGGCTGGCCACCTCTTGCCCTGATTCCCCCCCCCCCTCCCCGCATTGGGTAACCCTTGGCATTGCACTTGTGTAACTAATTTGCACATAAAACCAGACCAGAGTTCTGCCTGATCATTATGCAAAGCAAGCAGGCATTTTCCAGCTCAGTCAAGGGGCACTTTATGTTTGCCTGCATTTAAGATCTGAAAACCCTAATTTGTAAAAAGCATATTTCTGAACTCTGGTTAGCACTTTAGAGCAACAGCATAGATTCCTTTTGTCCAGAGAACAGTATCGCACTACACTGTGATGCTGCCACACTGCAGAATTAATGCAGTTTGATCTGGCTTTAAAAGTCCTGGCTCCATGTAGGCTGCGTTCACACTGGAGAAATAAACCGGTTTAATTGCCATGGCTCAATGCTGTGAAATTCTGGGAATTGTAGTTTGTTGTGGGGCCAAAGCGGAGCGGAGCTCCGCTCTGGACCCCACAACAAACTACAATTCCCAGAATTTCACAGCATTGAGTCATGGCAATTAAACCGGTTTATTTCTCCAGTGTGAACACCCACCTATCTAATCCTGGGATTCGTAGTTCATTCCTTGTGTCACCAGAGCTCTTTGACAGAGAAAGCTAAACATCTCACAAAAAGTATTAATCCAAAATTCCATAGTACTGTGCCATGGTAGTTAAAGTGGTGTCAGACTGCATTAATTCTGCATCATAAATGCAGCCACTGTTACAGCAATATTATTCCACTTTAACTGCTATGGCATCTTCCTGTGGAATCCTGGGATTTGCAGTTTAGAGAGAGGCATTTAAAATTCTTAGCCAAGGAGCTCTTAGGCCTCACCAAAGAACAAGCACCAGAATTCCTTAAGAGGGAGCCATAGCAGTGAAAGTGGAATAATAGCACTATAGCAGTGTAGTTTGATATTGTTGAGAATTAGCTAAGTAGCAGTTACAAGATCACTATTGTTTTTTGCCCCCTGCAACAGATTAGCAAGATTTTCCTCTTCTGGTTTTTAGCCACTATATTGCTCTGGATACCATTCAGATTTTGAGGAAGGAATAAAAAGATTTTTGAAGAAGGCAAGATTCAGATATTTCTTCTTTCTTAAGGTCTGATTTCAGTTGCAAACTAAGCAAGAGTTTCACTGATGCATTTTATGTTATTATTATTTTACTTTATTCTCCAGCAATATAAGTAGCAATGCTGTTAGGAAGTCTACTGGTTGATCTTAGGCAACTCAGAGAATCATAGAATCATCGAATTGGAAGAGACCACAAAGGCCATCCAGTCCAACCCCTGCCATGCGGGAAATCACAATCAAAGCAAAGAAGCTCCAAACTCAAGATCTAGAATCTTTCCAACTCTCTCCCTTATGATTTCAGCTCTACCCATACAGCTCAAGAATTTTTAGGCTTTCATATTGTTTTGTACTGTGTTCCATGTTTTTAACTTATTGCTAATTTAATCTTATTTTAAGGGGAGGGAGGTTGGGATGGGATTGATCTATTTTAACTTTTGTTGTTTTAATTTGTTGTACCCTGCCCCGATTGCTTGTTCAGAGGGGCGGGCTATAAAATAATAATAATAATAATAATAATAATAATTACTTGAATTTACTTTTATATTAGTGTTTCTACATTTCTCGTGAATGTCCTACATTTTGCGGTGCCTTGTCCTTCTTTGCAGTTATGAAATTCAAAAGTTACCTCAGTTCTGGATTTCAGCAGGTTGTCTGAACTTGATTTATCCCTAGGCATGTGATATTTTTATGGGTTCTTGACTGAAGAAAAGCTAAGCAATCTTTTTCTTTCTTCTGCTTGTTGTTATATTTATTTACTTACTGATATTTATGAATTACAAACATTAACATTTCTAAGTGATATACAAATGGTTCTGAATAAAGCCATAATAAAATACAATGTGAAACATAAAAGTGGCAGTGATATGACATCATTGGGAGGCAGAGGACTATAACCATATTTAATCAAAACTCCATTTCAAACCATCTTGGATGGGGGCTTCCAGTATCATAGGTATAACTTGGAAAGTATGTTTCCTTTGTAGATTGCAGCTTATGGTTTTAATGTCCTAACATGATGCTCATCTCATGACGCCTCATTCTTTTCACACCTCCTGCCTTCTGAGAAATGTTTCCATTTTGATTTCTCTGCCTATGAATCTTTGGTGCACCATGAAACCTTAACACATTGCTAGATCTGCTATTTTGTGGCATTCATGTGTTTGCTGCAACAAGCTAACATCTGTACTCAGGACAAGAGGCTACCGTTAGAACAGAATTCAGAGAAACAGATTGCTTCCCAATTGTCAAAAGAGTCAGACAAGGATGCATTCTCTCATACATGTGCAACTTATATGCCAAAAACATCATAAGAATAGTGTAGCGGACACTTTCTTGTTCACTCCTACGTTTTCTGGATGACAGCACTCTGGGCCTTTTGATCCCACCGGTGCCACCACTTTATTTATGTGTGGTGCATGAACCGAACCGAACCGAAACGTGATAACCCTCTCTTGTTCACCTACCACCTATCTCTACTGAGGCACTGATATCTTTCGTAGCGTGTTTCAATAGTTTAACAGAGGCCAAGAGGTATTTCAAAACAAGAGTGAAGTTTATTTATAAAATGGCTTTGTTTGTCTTATTTCTTAGTTACAAAAGTTCCTTAGAACAATAATACTACAGCCACTCAGGCAGCCTTATCTCCATGTATTATGGCCAAAATCTTCCTTAACCTCCAGGCTTATTCTGAGCCTCTCTTTCTCAGACTCCCTTAAGCATTATCAACTTGGAACAATTACTACAGAAGGTTAAAGGGGTAAGTTCAAAGGCAGACCTAATGCTGAACATAAAGAAAACAGAAATAATGGCTATGGAAGAAATACATTAAGATCAACCTAGACAAGGAAGAAACTGAAACAGTTAAAGGGTTCCCATACTTGGACTGAACATTGATCAGAATGGAGATCGCAGCCAGGAAACAAGAAGACAACTAGGGGTGGAAAGGGCAGCTATGAAAAAAAATGATATGATACTTAAAAAGATATACAATTGAGCACCAAAATCAGAATCGTCCAGGCCATAATATTCCCTTCAGCTATGGGAGCCTGACAGTGACAGTGAGATGTGATGCTGGAGAGGAGTGTTGAAGATGCCGTGGACAGTCAAAAAGACAAACAAATGGGTTCTTGAACAGATCAAACCAGAACTCCCCCTGGAAGGCAAGATGATGAAACTGAGGCTTTTGTACGTTGATCACATCATGAGAATGGCTCACTTAAAAAGACACTAATGCTTGGAAAGGTGGAGGATAGTAGAAAAAGAGGAAGGCCACACGCCAAATGGCTAGATTCAATTAAGGAAATCATGGGCATGAACCTACAGTACTTAAGCAGAGCAGTGGAGGGCTTGGAAATGTCTCATCCACAGGGTGCCATGAGTTGGGGCCAATTCGAGAGTAGTTAACAACAAATAACAATACTGATTATTCTACCTGTGAGAAACACTACTATCCCTCATTCTCCAAGACAAAAAGTCTGCTGAGCTGTTTGTGCTTGCTCTTTTAGAGTACCAGTTGGTTAATCCCATTTCAGAGAGCTCAGTTGGCACAAACCTTGTTATCAGACTCTTAAATCAATTTAGCTCAATTTGCTAGCAGATGAAAAACACAATTTTTCAAATTTCCTAGACTTCAAAATGCTTTGTCTCCTAGTACCACATGGCCAGGAGGAGGCGTGGCCTTCCTGCATAGATGTCACCCCATGCTCAGAACACCAACAACAGAATCTTGACAAAATGCAGGCCTGTGCCTAAGGCCCTGTACAGACGGGTAGAAAGCGCTGGCCTGGGGGCAGAGTCAGGGCGCAGCACCCTGATGACTCATGCGCAACTCCACCCCCCCGGGCACCCTGACTCCGTGCGCTGCTCCACATGTCACGCGGCATCGTGACACACCTCCAGCGCTGCGTCCAGAAACAGAGATGATAATAATCATAATCATAATCATAATCATAGCATAATAATTTAAACAGCAATCCCCGGCACTCCCCTGGCAGCAGAACAATTATCAATATCAAATTACATATGTTAAAATCACATGACATAATAATCAAGCATAACATAATAAGCAATAAAACAATCCCCAACTCTCCACTAACAACAAAATAACAACCAAGTACAGATTACATGCTTAAAATAGCTATACTAGTTATAAAATACCAGACAAATGGAGTAGGACCATCTAGTTGAAAAAAAATCCTTTTTCAGCGTTCCTAGCTGAGGCCTAAATTCCTTCTAAGTGCACATTTTTCTTACTATCTTTATATGCTTATATGAAGTAATATATGAACTAAATATTGATTATTAACGTCTACTGCCACACCTCCTCCCAGCCCAATTGCCTCAGAGAGGCCACCCAGGCTGGGAAGATGCAGGAGGAGGGAGCATTTGCTGTTCTGGTATCTACTCAGCTTGGCTGACCCCTCTGGACTGGAGGCAACCTCCAGAGGCTCAGTCCCGGGTGCTGGGCCCAGGGGTAGGGGGCTCCAGACTCAAGCTCTGGCTCCAGCTCTGTCCGGCTGATGGGGCTCCAACTTGTGATCCCAGAGCTAAACTGGAGCAGGAGCTTGGGGGGCGAGGGTGAAGAGAAGAAGGAAGGAAAGAATGAAAGGGAGGGAGGAAGGGAGAAAGAGAGAGGGGAAAGAGGGGAAGGAAGGAGAAAGGGACAGAGGGAGGGGAATGACGGAAGGAGAAGGAAAGGAGGAAAGAAAGGAAGGGGAATGGAGGGAGGGAGACTTATCATATATGTGTCTGACTATGCCTGGATTCTCCTTTCCACTGTATAACAAAGTCCAGGAGAACATGGTCACTCCCACCTAAGGATCCCACCGCTTATATCCCATTGACAGATCATCACAGTTGGTTAGGATCAGATCTAAAACAGCTGACCCCCTTGTTGCCTTTTTCACCTTTTGGACAATGAAATTGTCTTCGAGGCAAGTGAGGAATTTGCTAGACCTTGAGGACTGAGCTTTCTCCTGTTTTCTGCCCTTCCAAACTCTTCTGTAGGGTCCCTAATGTCTTTTGTGGGGGGCCTATGGGAAATTTATCTTCTGGCTGGTCTGTTAGATTTTGTTTATGGTACATGCTCAGTTGATTTCAATGACTCTTAATTACCTTATTCTATTGTTGCAGTTGGTCACATTCCGGCAAGGGGCTTTCATTTTCCTCACCTTGATGGGTTGCATTTTCAATGGAAATGGCATCAATTGATGCAACTGGGTTCCTAAAAGAATAATTAAATCCTTTTATGGAGAAGAATCTTTATATAGGAAGGCAATAATGGTAGCAGTGTCTGGCAACAAATTTGGCTAGATACGTAATCTTCAAAATTTTCAATTGCATTCTGGATATCATAGAATCATACAATCACAGAATCATAGAGTTGGAAAAGACTACAAGGGCCATCCAGTCCAACCCCATTCTGCCATCCAGGAACTCTCCATCAAAGCATCCCCAGCAGATGGCCATCCAGCCTCTGTTTAAACACCTCCAAGGAAGGAGACTCCACCACACTCTGAGGGAGTGTGTTCCACTGTTGAACAGCCCTTACTGTCAGGAAGTTCCTCCTAATGTTGAGGTGGAATCTCTTTTCCTGGTGCTTGCATCCATTGTTCTGGGTCCTGTTCTCTGGAACAGCAGGAAACGAGCTTGCTCCCTCCTCAATTTGACATCCTTTGAAGTATTTAAACAGGGCTCTCATATCACCTCTTAACGTTCTCTTCTCCAGGCTAAACATCTCCAGCTCCCTAAGACGTTCCTCATAGGGCATGGTTTCCAAAACCTTCACCATCTTGGTTGCCCTCCTTTGGACATACTCCAGTTTCTCAAAATCCTTTCTGAATTGTGGTTCCCAGAACTGGACACAGTATTCCAGGTGGGGCCTGACCAAAGCAGAATAGATCAGCACTATTACTTCCCTTGATCTAGACACTATACTTCTATTGATGCATTGCATTGGCCTTTTTAGCTGCCGCATCGCGCTGTTGACTCATGTTCAACTTGTGATCTACTTGGATTCCTAGATATCTTTCACACGCAGTCTCATTCAGCCAGATGTCCCCCATCCTATATCTCTGCATTTCATTTTTCCACCCTAAGTGCAGTACCTGACATTTCTCTGTGTAAGACCTACCTGCAAAAGCCTTTTTTTATTGTTCTTAACTTCTCTAGCAAGCCTGAGTTCATTCTGCTTTTCACAGAGTGCAGTACCTAACATTTCATTTTGTTAGCTTTGGCCCTGCTTTCTAGTCTACTCAGTTCATTTTGAATTTTGATCCTGTCCTCTGGGGTATTAGCTACTCCTCCTAATTTGGTGTCAATGGCAAATTTGATTACTATGGAGTTTATCAGACGGGAGGAATTTCTCTTTATTTCAAATGGAGTCAATTGGAGCCAATTCGAATTCACGTGAATTCGCTACTTTATTTTGCTGCCTTCCAGTTAAGTCAGTTTATTCAACTGATAAGATGGGATGGTTCTAATAAATGGACTCAAGTGGAAATTGGGAATGATATTTCTTCAGAATTCGATTTATTATTTTCTGATTCCACGTCAAAATCAGTTAATGAAATCACAAACCCCTTTCTCCACTCTTCTTTTGTGATATGAAGAAAATGGAATTGTTTGATAGCTCATATGGTTGTTTGTTGAAGCCTCTCCTGTATCCCTCAGTGGTATTTATCTCACCTCTGTCTGTCCTATTGAGATTTTTTGCAAATTACAATAGAGAATTTAAAAAAAAAAAAGGACAAAAGAAATGGTGACTTACTGCTTTTTCTTCAGAAGTATATACGAAAGCAGGATTAAGAGCATGATTACAGCCACAACAAGTATGCCAGCTAGGACAAGTTCAATGATGAGGTATGGAAAATTTGCAGTCATTTCCGTATCCTTCATCTGGATTTCTAAATAGAGAATTCTGTTATTTATAAATCAATATATTTCATAATATAAATTGCGACGTGATTGGCTACTGTTCGCCCTGCTTGTCCCATGAAGCAAACCCAGCAGCAGAGATCCTGCACTGAATCTGGCCAGCCATCAATTGTAAGGTGTTCTTGAGTTTACAATTGAGGGGTTCAGACCAAATTAATTTCTTTTTACTATACAAAAGTAGTTCTATACTGAGCGTGATTAATCAGTAAAGTGCCATTCTTTAGGCTGTTTTGGGGAAAGGCTCTTATTTTAGAAAGGAATACACTGCTAGCACAGAACTGCTATGGGCAGTGGCCAGAGACAGTCCAGTTCTTTAAAAGAACTGTAATTATACTTTATAACTGGGACATTACTAACTTTGTAAAATGTTTGTTAACCAGCCAGGGAAAATAGAAAAAAAATGGCTTTTCAAGAGAAAAAGGATTTTCTTAGTCTTGCATTCAGTTTTCATTTCAACGAAGGATGATAATATTAAAGTCACAGATCCCAATTTACTAGTATTGGGAGAGATAAGAAGATCAGTTCAGAAATGAAAGAATTGCCATTTGAAATGAAGGAGGACTTAAAAGAGGCAACTCAGACAAATAGAGAAGATTAGGGAGAGGAGAGGTGAAATGCATTGCCATTTGTTTTTTAATGCATGTTTATTGTTATTGTTTGTATAATCCCCTCTGTTGTAAATCGCCCAGATTCCCAGTGATTGGGCGGCATATAATTAATAATTAATAATAATAATAATAATAATAATAATAATAAATTAGAAAAGGACTGAAGAAAGAATTAGATAGAATGGACTTTGACATCACCAAAACTCAGAAAGAAGTATGTCAGAAACAAGGAGAAGAAGAAGGTTGGAAGGAGATGAATCAGGAAATAAAATGTCGGCAGTGGAATGTTATGTTTTAGTGTTATGTTGGTGAACTTCTATGTATTTTTGTCATACTCTTTTTTCAATAAAAACTATTTAAAAAGCCTTTTTCCTCATCAGCCTTTACCTGGATCTGAAGAAGACGTGATGATGTCTCTCATTGGCAAACTTAAGGTAGGGACAGGCAGCAGGACTAGCAGCAGAAATAATAGCCCAAAAGCAGGCTGCCCCATGCTCCCAGCCAACAGTTGCCTTGCTTGCCCCATCCTGCCAGCTGCTGGCTGGCTCTCAGGGAAAGCCCTTCAGCTGCTGCTGCTGCTGTCGTCATAATAAAGAGGTTGGAGGTGACGTCACAAACAGAGGGTCTCCCCCCAGTCAGTCTGTCTGTCTGTCTGTCCAGACCTCTCTCCCTCTGCTTGGTGTGGGTTTTGTGACCTCTCCTCTTTCTCCTTATGTGGGCCCTTTTTGAGGCTCACAGAGAGAAAGAAGTTGGCAGCAGGAGCTTGTCTAGGCTTCAGCCTACTTCCTCAGATGCATTTGGATATAATAATAATAATAATAATAATAATAATAATAATAAATACAGTATAGTGAGATCTTGTAGCCCCTTTGAGGCTCACTGAAAGAAAGAAAAAAATTGGCAGCATGAGCTTTCCTAGACTTTAGCCTACTTCCTCAGGTGCATTTGATGATGATGATGATGATTATTATTATGTAGACAGTTTTGGTAGTACTTTGAGACTAAAGAAAAGAAGTTGAGAGTATGAGCTTTTGTAGGCTTAAGTCTACTTCCTCAGATGCATTTGATATAGTAATAATAATAATAATATCAAAATAATAATAATAATAATAATGCCAAGAGATCTTGTAGAACCTGTGAGACTAGAGAAAATAGTTGACAGCATGAGCTTTCTTAGACTTCAGCCTACTTCCTCAGGTGCATTTGATATTATTATTATTATTATTATTTAGACAGATCTGGTAGTACCTTGAGACTAAAGAAAAGAAATTGGCAGTATGAGCTTTGTAGGCTTAAGGCTACTTCCTCAGATGCATTTGAACCCTCTAATTATAAGATTGTATGTACAGCACTGTGTAAATTTACAGCGCTATATAAATAAAGGTTAATAATAATGTGATAATTTGATATAATGATGATGATGATGATGATGATGCCGAGAGATCTGATAGTACCTTGAGACTAAAGAAAAGAAATTGGCAGCATGAGATTTTCTAGGCTTAAGTATTATTGTAGGCTTCTTCTTAATAATAATAATAATAATGTTGAGAGATCTTGTAGTAGCTGAGACTAAAGAAAATAGTTGACAGTATGACCTTTCTTAGACTTCAGCCTACTTCCTCAGATGCCACACAGCTCTGTCTTTCAATTCTATAATTTATAGGGTTTATAGGGTGACTCATCATGATAGGAGTTATCTTGGGGTATGATGCAATGGCAATCCAAACGCAATCATGGGGTTTCACGTTATTGTGTATGAGAGTATCTCATGCAATTTCAGGCAATGGGAAATCATTTTCGGGCAATGGGAAGTCATTCTGAACACATTCCGGACGCAATTAGATTTCACGTAAATTCGCTAAACTAACGAATTCACGTAATTGCGAACTGGCTCCATTCGAAATTGAGAGAAATTCCTCCTGTGTGATAAACTCTGGAGTGGCCAAGGAGGACAAGGCACCTCAGAATGTAGGACCTTCAAGGAAAATAAATGGAGGACTTAAAAACACACATATGTTGCGTATGGTTTACTTGCAGCTGCATTACTGAGAGATCCTGTAGCACCTTTCAGACTAAGATCCGATCCACACTGGAGAAATAGTCCAGTTTGAGGCCGCTTCAACTGTCCAGGCTTAATGCTTGGGAATCCTGGGAATTGTAGTTTATTGTGGCACCAGACTCTGACAGGGAAGACTAAAGGGCTCACAAAACTATGGTTCCCAGAATTCCCTAGCATTGAGCCAAGGCAGTTAAAGTGGTCTCAAACTGGATTATTTCTACAGTGTGTTTTGGATTTATGTCAACATCCCCATATGGGTTTCAGAGAAACAAGTAATGCCAAACAAACCTGATCTCTTTTTTTGATAAAATTGCCAGCTTGGTAGATGAAGGGAATGCTGTGGACATAGTATATCTTGATTTCAGTAAGGCCTTTGACAAGGTTCCCCATGAAATTCTTGCAAACAAGCTTGCAAAATGTGGGATAGACAAGTTAACTGTTACATGGATTTGTAATTGGTTGACTGACCGCAACCAAAGGGTGCTCAACAATGGCTCCTTTTCATCCTGGAAAGAAGTGATCAGTGGGGTCCCACAGGGTTCTGTCCTGGGCCCAGTGCTATTCAACGTCTTTATTAATGATTTGGATGACAGAATTGGGGGGATATTTATCAAATTTGCAGATGACACTAAACTAGTAGCTAATACCCCAGAGGACAGGATCAAAATTCAAAATGACCTGAATAGACTAGAAAGCTGGGCCAAAGTTAACAAAATGAAATTCAACACAGAGAAATGTAAGGTACTGCACTTAGGGCGGAAAAATGAAATGCACAGATATAGGATGGGGGACACCTGGCTGAATGAGACCACATGTGAAAGGGATCTAGGAGTCCAAGTAGACCATAAGCTGAACATCAGTCAACAGTACGATGCAGCAGCTAAAAAGGCCAATGCAATTTTAGGCTGCATCAATAGAAGTATAGCGTCTAGATCAAGGGAAGTAATAGTGCCACTCTATTCTGCTTTGGTCAGGCCCCACCTGGAATACTGTGTCCAGTTCTGGGCACCACAATTCAAAAAGGATGTGGAGAAACTGGAGTGTGTCCAAAGGAGGGCAACTAAGATGGTGAAGGGACTGGAAACCTTGCCCTATGAAGAACGCCTTAGGGAGCTGGGGATGTTTAGCCTGGAGAAGAGAAGGTTAAGAGGTGATATGAGAGCCCTGTTCAAATATTTGAAGGGATGTCATATTGAGGAGGGAGCAAGCTTGTTTTCTGCTGCTCCAGAGACTAGATGCGGAACAATGGATGCAAGCTGCAGGAAAAGAGATTCCACCTCAACATTAGGAGGAACTTCCTGACAGTAAGGGCTGTTCGACAGTGGAACACACTCCCTCGGAGTGTGGTAGAGTCTCCATCCTTGGAGGTCTTTAAGCAGAGGCTGGATAGCCATCTGTCGGGGATGCTTTGACTGGGAGTTCCTGCATGGCAGGGGGTTGGACTGGATGGCCCTTGTGGTCTCTTCCAACTCTATGATTCTATGATTCTATGAACTGCCATAGCTGCATGCTATGGAATTCTGGGATTCATAGCTTTGTGAGATATTTAGTTTTTTAATTTGGGAGGGGGGAGGGGTCTTGTGTTATAACAAACTATAAGTCCCAAGGCTCCATAGCACGGGGTTTATTGTTGTTGTTCCACACCTTCAAGTCATCATTTCTGACATATTGTTGTGACCTTAAGGTGAAATTTAGGGCGTCTTAGAAGGTGACTCTGGGGACCTGGGTTCGAATCTCTGCTTGGTGACTACTTTGGGCAGGTCACTCTCTCTCAGCCTCAGGGGAATGGCGATGGCGACTCTGATAGAAACTTGCCATGAAAAACCCCACTATAGGGTCTCCATAATAAGTGCCACACAACAACAACGAGAATTTATTCATAGGGTTTCCTTGTCAAGTTTTTTTTTTTGTCACTGAGGCTGAGAGAGAGTGTCTGAGTTTACACCGAGGTGAATTTAGTAGTTTTTACGTTAAAGCGGTTTCAAACCGCGTTATCTGCGCAGTGCAGACCCAAGCTAGGCCGCGCGGTTGCCATGGAAACGCGGCCTTGCTTTTCTCCCCCGACCCTGAGCTGAAAGCAAGGAGGAGAAAGGGGGCGGAGCGTTCTCCGCCGCGAGCTCGGATTGGAGGAGCCCTGTAGCCTGAGGGGGACTTCGAGGCTTGTGATTGGCTGCGACGCACCCACTTCTCCCCTCTCTGTGGAATGTTCAGAGAGCGGCAGCAAAGACTAGGGATTGGTTCTCTTCTTGGACTTTTCTTATTATCTTGGCCTTCTTTCCTATAAGACGCTTGGACTCAGTGGTGAGTAACGTTGCAGCCCTATAACCTGGGCTGCCTGCTTTAAAGGGAAAATGGGGGTTGCTTCTGGGGAAGCAGGATCTGGGAAAAGGCACCACTTGACTTCCCCACCCGAGTAGACCCACTGGGTCCTTAGGGTTTACACAGGTGTAGAGCTAGGGGTGCAAGAGGCTTCACTCTCTCTCTTGCACCATCCCCTTAAAGATGTCTAAAGACTAGGGCCCCTATTCATGGCAAGGCTTCTTTGGAGGGGGCTTTGCCATGGACATTCCTCCTTTGAGGCTGAGACAGTGTGACCTGCCCAAGGTCACCCCATGGGTTTACATGGCTGAGCTGGGAACTGAAATACTGATTCAAATATATATCTTGTTGTTTGTTTGTATGTTTGTTGTAGAGTGGCTTCCCTGACTTAGGATGACCCTAAAGCAGTGGCCCCCAAACTGTTGCCCTTTAAGAGATTTATTTTGGACTTCATCTCCCAGAAGCCTCAGCCATGTTGCCCAATAGCCTGGGATTCTGGGAACTGAAGTCCACAATCTCTTATAGGGCACACTTGGGGGGCCACTGCCCTAAAGCCACCCTGTTCATGGGGTTTTCATGGCAAGTTTTGTTCAGAAGAGGTTTGCCATTGGGCTTCCTCTGAGGCTGAGAGAGTGTGACTTGCCCAAGGTCACCCCCACTGTGGATGCATCCATAGAGAGCTGTAGTTCACTCCCTTGAAACATTAAAAGTTTTCTTAGCAGGGGATTCTTAAATACCCCATAGAAACCTACAAATCCAGGATCCCATGGAATGGAGGAACTGCTGTTAAAAGTGGTCTCAAATTGCTATAATTAGCCTGTGTGGATACAACCTTAATTTAAAAAAAATAATTAAAAATTGCCTAATTTAAAAAAAATTGTAAGCATTTGTGGCTGAAGTGCAGGGTATAAATACTCTAAATAAATAAACCTTAGTGGCTATACATAGTGGGCCCTTGGTATCCAAGGCTGGGGTTTGGTTCCCAGACTCCTCCAAGGAAACCAAAATCCATAGATGCTTAATTATTATTAAATATAGTGACATATTATTATTATTTGTTATTATTAACATTTATTTATCTGGGCTGTAAAACTGTACGCAACACTTTACATAAGAAGAGATAAAATCAGACTTAAAACTTGCCAGACGGCGTACAATCTACAAATCAAATAAAGTTATAAAACTAAGGCATCGCATTGGAAAATACTGAGAGTAAAATGGTGTCCTTTATATAAGATGGCAAAAATCAAGATTTTCTTTTTTTTTTTTTTTGACTATATTTGAATATTTTCAAACTGTGGATACTTGAATCCGTGGATAAAGAATTAATGGATAAGAAAGGCTGATTCTCTCTGTGTGTATATATATATATCCTTTGAGGCTGTCATTTTCAACTAAAATGTTTGCTGGGGAATAGCAACATGGAGCAGAGATGATTTTTATACAGTGGTCTCTCCACATTTGCTGAGGTTTGGAGTGAAGGATTTCTGTGAATATGGAAAAACCACAAATAAAAAGAAACCATTATTCTTTTTTACCTGAGAGCACACTTCTTTAGGCACCTCCAGGTCCTCTAGCGCAACTGTATGGTCAACATCTGCCAGAAGTTGATCATAGAATTGTTCTGGAGGACCTACAAATGCCTAGAGAACTGTTTTCTCTAGGAACATCTAGGTTCTCCAGCACAACTCTATGGTCAACTTCTGGCAGAATTGTGCTGGAGGACCTAGATATTTCTAGAGAGAACATATTATAATAATATAACAATCCAGTATATAATAATTCTAATATACTGTATAATAATAAATATTAATAAAAAACACAAATAATCAGATCCGCAAAAGTCAAAGCCGCAAATATGGAGCCGTAAAAGTTGGGGTTGCTTTGATTGTGAGTTCCTGCATGACAAAATGGGGTTGGACTGGATGGCCTTGTGGTCTCTTTCAACTCTATGAATCTATGATTCTCAGAGGCAAAGACTGAGTGTGTTTGTCTACTTGTAGCAGCAGCATTGAGGACTAGTTTTTTTTTAACACTGTGGTTGCTCCGCTGCTGCGCTGCAGCATGTGCTCTTTTAAACTGGAACAAGACTGTTCATAATACATCAAATAAAGGTTTTAGAATAATAGAATCACAGAGTTGGAAGAGACCACAAGGGCCATCCAGTCCAACCCCCTGCCATGCAGGAACTCTCCATCAAAGCATCCCCAACAGATGGCCATCCAGCCTATGCTTAAAGACCTCCAAGGAAGGAGACTCCACCACCCTCCGAGGGAGTGTGTTCCACTGTCGAACAGCCCTTACTGTCAGGAAGTTCCTCCTAATGTTGAGATGGAATCTCTTTTGCAAGTACCAACCAAAAGGTTTTGCTCCTGTTTAGGGTGGTGCTTGTCCCATTGTGTTCTCTCCCACTCTCACTTTCTTTCCCAGGAAATTTCCAGTCATTCCAGCTCTTGTGTAATCAAGATACATTAGTGTAAGTTGTATTAGTTCTTCTTAGCTTCCATCCAGTAAGTGTGAGATGATACAGGTCTTTCAAGTGAGATACATCAGGTGCGATGATACAAGTCTTTCAGGATCAGAGTGTGAGTAATATTATGTTCAGATGAGTGTGTGCAGCATAAATATGTATTCTTAAAATGAGTGAGCACAGTACAGCCTTAGAGCCCCACATTCCCTCTCAAGGCTGTTTTAGCAGCCTCTTTCCCTTCTTTTCTCTCTTCTGCTGGTTGCTAAACAAAGTTGAATTGCCACTGGATCCTGGAAACTTGTAGGATTTGCAACTCACCCCTTTAATAGATTGCAAGATCCCTGCATTCTTTAACATAAAAAAGCAGCAAATTTCCAAAGCCAAAAATGGATATATGTCTGCTTTGTATTTTTCTGGGTTTTGGGGGGTATTGCCACTTTTGGCAGTTTGCAGGGCCCCGAGGCATCCAGGGCAGAAATTTAGGTGCAGACCTATGGTAGTTGCCCACCTCAAGCTTAAGACTCCTGTTTTGGGCATTTACCTCTTAATATTCTTGAACATCCTCCTGTACTGGCATTCAGAAACTTAACTTGGGATAGATTGCAGTTTGGTGCCCTATAACATAGGGACCATTAGGGACCACTACCATCCTAACTTCAGCATGTAGTGGGCATAGGAACCTCTTTTGTACTAGGATGCACTGTTTTACTTGGACAATAGGCATGTTTCTTGGGGTTCTTGTGATACTTTTAAACAACATTAAAGCTGGTTTCCAGATCCTTATTTGCGTGACTCTGTGAAACAGGACTCAGTTGATAAATTGAATAAGGACCTAAATGTTTTATTCCCTTGCACCCCAACTTAAACTTGGTACTTGTTGTTGTGTGCCTTCAAGTCACTTATGTTGACACAACCATGCATGGTTCTTTGGGGGGAAGATTTGTTCAGAGGGGGCTTGCCCTTGCCTTCCTCTGAGGCTGAGAGAGTGATTTGCCCAAGGTCACCCAGTGGGTTTCAATGCCTGAGCAGGGATTCGAATCCTAATCTCCCAAAGTCCTAGTTCAACATCTAAACCATGCTGTCTCAACATTGGTGCTACCAGATTTTATTTAATTATTTATTATAGTCATCACACGTCAATGTACACTTCACAAAAATAGCAACTTCCACAGACGAATTGCTATGTGTCTTGAAAAGGGCATTCTCCCTTTTACTGAGATATATATGATGGGTTAAACTTGGTATGTCAAGTTGCCTGTTGACTTATAGCAATTCCATGTATTTCGTAGGATTTTCTTGGGCAAGGAATTCAGAGGTGTTTTTTTCAGTTCCATTCTCTGAAATATAGCTGCATTATCTGGTACTCATTGACAGTCTCCTATCCAAGTACTAACTAAAGCTGACACTGCTTAGCTTCCAAGATCAGACGGGATCTGGCACCCATCATATATATTTCAGTGACTGGGAGATACGTATCTCAGTGACTTTAAGATAAACAGTAATTCTGGTAACACTCCCATTTTGTTTTATGCGTATTGATGTGTGAATACCATTACAAATATGAAAATAAAATCTGTACCTCCCCAGTAACCCATGGACCACTCCCATTTTTGTTTTATGCATATTGATGTGTGAATACTATTACAAATATGAAAATAAAATCTGTACCTCCCCAGTAACCCTATGTCCAGGAGAGTTGCTCAAAGCTTTTTAGGGCATTTTCTAATAGGACGTATGTTTGCCATTGCAAAAAACAGTTGTCGCCCTCCATCATACATCCAGGGATATGTTTTCTATGCAGTAACGTTAAATCATGCCTGGCCCAAAGTTCAAGAAACGTAGAACCAACTTCACCACTGCCATTATTAAAGACTTAACAGATTTACTTTGCAAATAAGCTTTTGAAGATTAGATCCTGGTTTATCTGTGACTGGTCTCTTGCAGTTGAGAGAAGGGCTAGGGAACTGCTATTGTTGAACCGCAGCTCCCATTGTCTTATGTGGTAAAACCCATGTGGCTGGGGATGATGGAAATGGCAGCCCAGCACATCTGAGGGATACCTGGGCCGGGGAGGTTGACATAAATCCAAAACACGCTGCAGAAATAATCCAGTTTGAGACCGCTTTAACTGCCCTGGCCTAGTGCTAGGGAGTTCTGGGAACTGTAGTTTTGTGAGACATTTAGCCTTCTCTGTCAGAGAGCTCTGGTGCCACAATAAATTACAATTCCCTAGCACTGGGCCAAGGTAGTTAAAGCGGTCTCAAACTGGATTATTTCTGCAATGTGTTTTGGACCATAGAGGAACAATATTGGGTATGGGCGTGTTTGTTCAACCTCTTTACCAGTCCTGTGCCCTTTACAGCAACTTAAACTCGTGATAATGCTGATTCACTTATTTTTGTTTGCTTATAACTCGCTCTTCCTCATATGAAAAACCCAGTATTCACCTCTTTATTATATTCTTTTTCTGTTTAAGGCACAAGAATAAGCCACAGTCAGTTGGTGATCCCAGTACTATATATTTATCATGCGCTTGCTTCCCAGCCCTATGTTGAGTATAGGAAGTCTTTTGAATTATGATGTTTCAGTGGTGCATGTAGTTTTGCTGTTAACAGGCTTTTAAGCCTTTTCATTGTAGAAGTGAAATTGTGTCTCAACTGTTTTGTTTTTAGTTCCTCTTTTTAATAGCTGCTTCCTTGTGAACATTGTTAGCAGAGTTGGTATTGTGAGCAGCAAAGTCACATTTCTCTGCTTATTATCACAAGGCCTTGGCTTGTCAGATTCTGACCACAAAAGGAAGAAGTACCCTTTCAAGGGGAAAGGGAGCTCTATTAGCAAATGACTTAAAAAACAAAAGAAAAGCAACAACTTCCTCTTTCACACAATCTTGTGTTGCTTTCTATCAGCTGTTTCCACTTTTATATTCTCTGTGAGTGGATTCTGAAACCAATATTGCAGTTCAGAGTTCTCCTCTTCAGGAGTCTAGCCTTTGAGGGCTAGATCCATATTGCACAATTACATGGTCTGATACCACTTTAATTGCTCTGTTACCATGCGACAGCATCTTGGGATTTTAAGTTTGGTAAGGTACTTTGAATTCTGTGCTAGAGAGCTCTACTATAGTTCCCTTGATTACTGTCTTAGGCGCCTTATCAAAGTATTTTCCCCAGGATTCCATTGGAAGGAAGCATGAGAGTTAAAGGTATCAAAGTGCTATAACTGTTCAGTTGAACATTAACTGTTCGATGTGGATACACACGAGGACACTCTGTCTTCCCCGTCTCTCTTCATTCTGTGACCACTGTGTATCCTGGGTTCTCCTTTGCGAAATTTAATCCCCTCCCCACTGTTCTTTAAGAAAAATGTATTTCTGCTAACTTGGCGTTTCCTTGCTGATGCTGATGGATGCTCTTGTGCATGAATGGTGCTCTTTTTGGCTACATAACAATCCACTGAATTTGCTCTTCCATGTCTTGGAGTCAGCGGTGCGAGTAGGAAGACTCAGAATACAGTGGATGCTGTTGTTGTTGTTGTTGTTGTTGTTGTTGTTATGTGCCTTGAAGTCATTTCTGACTTATTGCAACCCTAAAGGGATCTTATCACGAGGTTTTCTTGGCAAGATTTTTCCTTCTTTGGAGGTTTTAAACAGAGGATAGATGACTATCTGTCAGGAGTGTTTTGACTGTGTATAATTGCATGGCCCCTGTATATATATATATATATATATATATATACAGTATATATATGTGTATGTGTATGTGTAGACTGATAGCCCCTGTGGTCTCTTCCAATTGTATGATTTGTTCAGAGGAGGTTTGCCATTTCCTTACTCTGAGGCTGAAAGAGTGCAACTGGCCCAGGGTCACTCAGTGGGTTTTATGGCCAAGTGGGGAATTGAATCCTGAGTTATAGTCCAACACTCAAACCACTGTATCATGCTGACTTTCATAGATAAACTTAAAATAAATTGTAGCAGGTTATACTGATGCAAATTGGCTTTCCTGTTCTGAGACACGTATTGCCTCAGTTAGCATATTAACTGCTAGAAGGAGCAGGAACCTATCTCGGTGCTGTACAGAATCCCTTTTCACACTGCATGCTTATAGCACTTTGATACAATTTTAACTGGCATGACTTATCTTGAGAAATTCTAGAATTTTCGGTGCTTGGAGAGATAGTCAGAGTATTCATCCAGACAGCTCTAGTTCCTCACCAGACTCCAAACCCAGAATCCCATAAAATCTTAGTCTGGAAGTTAAAGTGGAATCATAACACTATAATTGTGCACTGTGAAAAAGATTAGTGAATGTGCTGTTTGTTCATGACAAGCCAGTACTGTATTTTGTAAAGAATCCCAGCATAATTTGTTTTATTTGGTGTGTGTGTAGAGGTGGCTGGTTGGATATAAATACCCCCTTCTGTATACTTTAGGAGTATAACTCAAAAATGTTGGTCATGCAGCTCACGTGCTGCAGAATTGTGTTTACTAAGGGTTTATCTCCAAGAGACTGCAGGCCAGTCTCTTCCACCAGGCTTTGAATTTTTAAATGTGGATTGTTTTAGAATGTCTTCTTTATCCTTTTAAACTGTTGCTTGTTTTAATTAATGTCTTTTAATGGATGTCATATATTGTTTATTTGCCTTGATCCATGGGGAGAGGTGGGGAAAAATACTCTGATTCTGATTATCTAAAATAGAAATAATGCACTTTGACACCACTTTAATTGCCATGGCTCCATCCTACAGAGTCCTGGAATTTGTAGTTTCGTGAGGCACCAACACTTTTGACAGAGAAGGTTAAATATTTTGACAGAGAAGGTTCAAGACCTTTAAAAACTACAAGTCCCAGGATTCCGTAGGATGGAGCCACAGCACTCAAAATAGTGTCAGACTGCATTATTTCTACTGTGTAGATGCATCCTAAATTATTTTAGTGTGGTACTTTTTGGAAACTGTAAGAATTCTGACCAAGATTAGCAATGGATGCCATGGAAGGGCTTCTAGCCCTGGGGGTCCAATTCAGAGGCTTCATATCAAGCCTACCAATGGCATTCAGTGGTCTTCAGTGACGGAAAGGCTTTGAAAAGGACAAAAAGTAATGCTTTGCAGGGGTCATCCTTTATTGGATATATGTTGCCACCTCAGTATCCAGAAGGATCAACAGAAGTCTGTAGTTTTCTTTTTGTGTTTATGTGTTGTGCGCCTTCAAGTCTTTTTCTGAACAATGGTGTCCCTTAAGTGAACCTATCATATGGTTTTCCTTGCAAGATTTGTTGGAGGTGATTTGCCATTCCCCTGAGGCTGAGAACATATGACTTGCCCACAGTCACCAGTGGGTTTCATGGCTTAACTAGGAATTGAATTGTGGCCTCCAGTGTCATAGTCCAACACAAACCCCTATGCCAACCTGGCTTGCTAATAGTTTTCTTTATGCACGAAAGCAGCTGTTAATTCAGTATATTTAACAGATTGTCAGTATTCAGTTTCAAGTGGTTTTAAGCTTAGGGTGAAATCCTGTTGTTAGTCCCAGTTAAAGTAGACCTATTAAATCAATGAGAATTTGATATGTCAACACATTCTCTAATTAGGGCTAGGTTTAGATTTAGACCATATACTGTAACCAATTCGTCTTAAATTCAGCTTCCATTTTTAGCAAGGCCTTTTTTAAATAATGTGGACTAAAGCCAATGCTTGTCTCGACTGCTATAGACCCAGTGAAATCCATGGGGTTTATGTGAGTGGTGCCTGGCAAGTCTTACTCATTTCAATGGGTGTGCTCTGGTTGGGACTACCATTGAATTTAGATCAGTGCCAGGAAGAAGAAGAAAGTTGCAGCCATAGCAATTAATGCTAATATCTCAATGATTCATTGAGTGCCCTGACCTTTATCCCCTTGGTTTTTTAAAATCGGCTATATTTAGTGCCCTTTTAGGACAGTGTTGGTAAAATGGATGATTATGACTTTCAAAAAATATGAGTTAAAGTGTAAATGGAGAAATTGCAAAACAAGGACTGCCACAATCACGACTCAAAGGTCAACCTAAAGAACATTAGGAATGATATCATTCCTGCCCCGCCTTTTCATTTGAAAGAGAATGTTCTTTCAGATGGAGGGCGTTTCAACTATACTCTCACCCCATTGTGCCTGATATCTAAAATAAATAATAGTGAAGTTAATCAGTTTTATTATATATCTAAGAGTGCTAGATAATATTGAATTGTTAAAGGAGTCCAGATAATTGATAAAAAAACTTCAAGAAATTGAAATCAGTAATTTCTTATTTTTTTTCTAAAGGGTATCATTTTTATTTGCTGAAAATGTTAAGAAAAGCTGAAGCAGCTTGGTTCTTTAGCTATCAACAGAATGACTTTCAATCTGTTAGTGAATAAATAACAAATTGAGGCAATTCTATTGTTAGAATATTTCCTAGTTTTATTTTACTGTGTCTCCACAATGAATTGGAAACTTTTAAAAGTAGAGGCACTTTGCAAAGTTAGGGAATGCTGCTGTGGCTTGATAAAGTCAGGCTTTTCATCCTATTGCAATTAAGGAAAGAGTTTCCCCAAAAGGAAAAGATGGAATATGAATAAAGTGATTGAATCAAAGTATTTAAAGTATCCTCTTTGACACCTGGTTAAAATGTTAAAATTTTCACTACTGGTCATAATTGCCCCTGTGTTGCTGGTGAAAGAAGAACAATTGGCTTGAGATGAGATGGAGATATTTGCTTATTTTGTAATTTGCATACTATCACTATATCATACAGGTTTTCATGTTAATGTATGTTTTCTTAAACTAAGGTTTTCTTAAATCCTGTGTGATCTTGGAAAGTTTCCTCTTTTGAATTGGATGCAGGATTTGGGGAGTTCTAGTCAACAAAAAATAACTTTGCCAAGGGTACCTACTTACATTAATTGATTGGCATTTAATTCCCGCATAGAGGTGTACAGTATTGTGAAGAAGTGAAGGAAAGCTAAAACCAACCACATTGTCCTCCCCCACACCACTTTGGGAGAGCATTTGTTCCTTCTTGCCCAACAGCTATGAGGGCAGATAGTGCTCTGTTTAAGCTGATTTATCTGCATTTCTTTCTGTGGAACATGATATAGCTTTCAGTGCACATTCTTAACTGTTTTGTTTGTTGGCTTCATGGTAAATTATTAGTCTTTCCAGTGGAGCAGTCTCTTATATCTGTGCTGACTGATGAATGTGGCTTTCACATAGAACAAAGATGTGGCTCTTCATCGTGGTGACAAGCTTGATCCAAGGCCTTGTAACTTCAGAAATATTGCTAGAGAGAAATGTGGATCCAGAGACAACTATGAATATTGTAAGTTATCTATCCTCTGATTTTATTGTATCCCTTCTAAGGCGTTTTTTAGTCTTTAGGACTGTTAAAAAGCATGACACTCAGTCTTATATCTGGTTTTCTGCTGAAAATTGGGATTGAATGGTGCATGAAATATTTACACATTATCTATTTTATTTTTGTAACATATACACATGTGTGCACGTGAACACATATTTTGCACTTCCAGGATATTTGAATCACTCAGGTTGACTTGCTGCACTCAAAACCAAAATCCCATCACTGATGCATTTATTTGATTTTTATCTCACCTTTCAGTAGTTTCTTAAACATTTTTACAGTTGTCATATGGGATCCCACTTTTGTCCCTGGTGCACACCAGCTGTTGAAATGTCTTTGTGTTCCATATTGTCTTTGGAATGTGGGAAAAAATATTCTAGACATTTTGTAGTGCATTCTTAGTCTTCCCAACTAAAACCTACCTTGCTGCTCTTCTTTCTTCCAGAGTGAAATCATTTCCTTCAGAGGGTATCCCAATGAGGAATATGAAGTAGTGACAGATGATGGATATATCCTCATTGTCAACAGAATCCCTCATGGGAAAATCAGTCAGCCAACCAAGGGTGAGTGTGTGCTAGGAAAAGAAGGTGTGTGTATATGTGTGTGTAACTAAGATATATAGATTTTAAAAATGCAGAGCCAGTGGCCATGCTGGCTGGGTGAACCTTGAGGTTTCAGTCCAAAATGGTATTGTTTCCAAGCTTGGTACAAATATTTAATAACACGAACAAATGGTTTATTCCTGAAAAGTGATCACATATTACAATGGAGAAATTTAATTTATGAGAAGTCTTGCTAAGGATGTAGTACAGTTGGCCCACTGTGTCCACTGATTCCTTATCCATAAATTCAACCATCTATGACTTGACGATATTTTTAAAAATTCCAAAAATTAAACCTTGATGTTGTCATTTTATATATACCATTTTACTACATAATTGCATAATTGTATATAGTTACATATAATGGGACTTGAGCCTCCACAGATTTTGGTATCCATTGGGGGTCCTGAAACCAAACCCTAATGGATACCAAGAGCCAACTGTATGTGGTGTGCTCAGTAATGTATGGATATTATAGCTTTTTTTTTCTCATGTTACTATTAAACGGCTAAATAATTTTTAGTGGGGTAAGAAAATTGATATGTCTGTATGCATATGTGTACACATAATCTAAATATAAGCATGGAGTTCATTCTTGCAAATTAGATTTTCTTTACAAATTAACATTGGCATTCAGAAGGAATGTAGAGAAAGGCTTATGTGTATTCTGATGTAAACACTACTAGATTTTAGTTTCCGCATATGTATAGTCAGAGTCCTAAAAAGACTGTAAAATATGCTGAGCCCAAGACACATGCCAGGGTAGAAAAGATGCCACATTATAAAATACAAAGGAAATGGTAGGCTCTAACAACTTGCTGCTTTCCAGAGAACTGCTAGCCAAAAGATTTTTTGCTTTGGTTCTTGCAGATATTATACTATTGTAGGAGAAAAAAAATACTTGATCGCTGTGGTGTTGGTTGTTGTGGTTCTTCTTCTCCTTCTCCTCCTTCTTACATTTATTTGAGATCCCTAAAAATAGGGCAGATTAATAGGCTGCTAAAATTATTTTAGCCAATTGCAAACCTATTAAAAGAAGCTAAGGGAAGTATGACTGGCAGAGGCAAGAAAGAGGAAGGTGAAGTATTTTTTTTTAAGCTCCCATGGGATCCCATGATTTCTTAGAGCTGTCAAAGGTCACACTTGTGGATGATCTGATGTGGGCAACCTGTTACCAGTAGCAGTGAATCCAACTCTTTTTGGCTTTTTGTTTCTGCCATTTTCTCCCTTCTCTGCCTGTTTCGCTTCAACTATTGGGCTGCTGGAGATGGATTAGAGCTAAGAAAATTGAGTGTTTTGCTGAACTGTTACTATGTTTTATTACGATTCTCTTCCAGTTCCCAGGCCAGCTGTCTTCCTACAGCATGGTTTACTTGCTGATGGTAGCAACTGGGTGACAAACTTGGACTACAACAGCCTCGGGTTTCTATTGGCTGATGCTGGCTATGATGTTTGGCTAGGAAACAGCAGAGGGAACACTTGGTCCAGGAGACACAAAAAATACACAGTGCAACAAGAAGAATTCTGGATGTTCAGGTAGTGTGAACTTGTAAGAGACTAGAAATTTTAGCCAAAAAAATTGACCCCAAAAAACATATCCATGGGTCAATGTTAGTACTCCACTTTAACTCTTATTTTAAAAAAGGAACCATCCCCTGGTGAAAGGCAAGAGTATAATCTGTCTTTGAAGCACTGACTCCACTCTATTCTCTCAAACATATAGCATTTAGGATGAGCACAAACAGTTATGCCCGTACAGTCGAGTATCTACAGGTAATTACATGTTTCCTGGTTCTCCCCATTTGCAGTACAGTTGGCCCTTGTTTTACACCCCACCCCACCCCCGTGTAAAACAAAAAACGCATATGCTCGATCCCCATTATATCAATGCAGTTCGTGTTCACCACTGATGCCACAAACTCACGCACCATTCGTGAGCCCCATTGGATATAATGCCACGTGCACACATAGCGCCTTCTCCATTTCCCGGGCAGCTTCAGCATAAGTTGAAAACTGCCTGTAACGAGCCCACTTATACCATAGGCTCCCTATATATATTCTGCTACTTACAGTTTGTTTTTTAATGGAACATGCATGGGAAAATAAAAAGTAACTTTAATTAGACTCAGAGCTTTACTCCTTCTGATCTAGTGCTGTCAACTCTCCAGGATTTCAGGCAGGATTCTTTCCTTGACTTTTCTGAAGAGACCTCATGTTTGCTGTTGGGGCCCTTTTCCATACACAGTTATACTACTGTGATTCCACTTAAACTGCCATGGCTGCATCCTGTGGAATCCTGGGAGTTGTAGTATGATGAGGCATTATCTTGTTGAGAATTCAAAATGTCCCTCCTTAAACTACCAATCCCAGGATTAAATGGGATGGAACTATGGCATTTAAAGTAGAATCATTCTCCTTTAGCTGTGAGGTGTGAATGAGCCCTGATATGTCAGCCAAATACTAACCAGGCCCAAGGCTGCTTATCAACCAGAATTAAAGACAGGGTGTGTTAAGGGCAGTAGGTGGATATTGTACAACTTAGGTATTACATACTTGAATGATAGGTGTAACACCTGTGTTAAATGATAAAAGTTGTTCTAAATCAGTAGATGTTAATAAATGAACTTGACTCAGGATGCATGTAGACGAGATGTGGCATGTTCTGATGTGAACTCTTCAAATTCCCTATAAAGTTACTGGAACTGGAATTTAAAGCTCCTCAGTCATAGCAGAGGCTGCCTCCCACATTTTTTCTTTTGAAGTTCCCTTTCAAAATAGCTGTTCCTCCTGCTACTTCCAGAAAAAGCATTTTTATGGGAGTGGGGATTTGATTCCCCCTTCTGATGTGTTCATGTTGTCACCTTCCCACTGCCAATTTATGGAGGCTTGATAGCACATGGGTTTGCTTACAGTGCCTGCTGTCTCTGAAGCTCTAGACCTGACCTCTGTGCAGCTGTTGGCAAGTGGTGGGCTTTTGATATCTGCCTTGGATTTTGAGCTGTTGGAGGCAGTGACACTGCAAGTATCTGAAAAGGGAGACATATGTGCTGGCTCAGTTCAAATCATTTGATAGTCACTGCATTTGACTGTCTTCCCTGTGTTATGAAGGGCTGATGGGTGGAGTAATATTCCCACAGCTTCCTCATCAGATACAGAATACATAACACTTTCTCTTTCCTCGTCTTGGTCACATTTGTATCGGAGCACTTTTTCCCAGAGCAGCATGTGTGAGATGATTCCATTTCATTCTTGCAGCAAACTTGCAAGGCTGAGGAAAACGTGATAGGTATAATCTTGTCTTATTTAAGCTTTTTGGCTAAGTGCTGACTTCAGCCCAGGACTCTTTTTTACAAATTGGTTTGCTGTTTGCTCTTCAATGTACTCCAAAAGACCTTGAACACAACATGTATTCAGTTAATTGGAAAACTACAAATAAAAGTGTTGTTTTTTTTTAACAGCCTTGACATGGGTGATATTCAGTGGCAGAAGCCTTGACATGGATGATATGAAACATTCAGTGGCAGAAGGAGAAATGAAAAGCCAAGCAAAGCTGTTGCTTTTACTAATTCAGTTATAATTTAAGATGTGCCTTTCAGCCTTCAATGACTTTATCCTCTAAAGCAGTCATTAAACTCATTGATTCTAAGATTTGCGGGCTGGGTAGGTCTGTGAAACCTACTCTCGGAAATTGAAGTCTGTCCTCTGATCACATTGCTTGGATAACATGGCACTTTAGGGAACTGAAGTTTGGATCACTATATATGTTAAACATAAACCTGTCATTGTTTTTCCCTTTTACAGTTTTGATGAAATGGCTAAATATGACCTTCCAGCTACAATAAACTTTATCCTGAACAAAACTGGCCAGGAGCAACTATTTTATATCGGTCATTCCCAGGGCACCACAATGGGTAATGCATTCCGACAATTCTAATGGCTGTGTGTTTGAATGTGAAGTTACTATTGTATACAGTGGTCCCCTGGGATCCGAATCCCCCGGGGAACGAAATCCCCAGGATCCAAATCCGCCGGGGGAGAAAAAAAGCCCCAGGCCAACGAAAAAAACCCCGGGTTGCGAAAGAAATTCGCAACCCGGAAGTTTTAAAACAGCACGCTTCCGGCGCGCTGTGCATCCAAAAATGCGGTCCCCCGGGTTGCAAAAACTTCCGGGATACGAAGATAATCCCGGAACGGATTACCTTCGTAACCCGGGGGACCACTGTACTAATGTCAGAAGAGGGGTTCTGTGTCAAGCCATGGAGCCAGTGAATGTGGATTAAAAATATTCTTTTATACAACAGTTGTGCAGAAATTCTTCTGCTGTAAGCAAAGTTTAATGTTTCAAACAGATCCTAGGAGGGGTATATTTTGTACTACAAGTTCCAGGCTTTATGGTCCCACAAGGCCTAGCCAGCATGGCCACAGCAGTCTCCCAAAGTAACTATTCCAGGTTCTGGTTGGGTATGGTTCTATTTATTGTTGTTGTTGTTGTTTGTTTAATTTATATTTTCTCAGTATGGGACCCATGGGAGCTCACCATATACATGTTCAGCATCGCTTATCAGAAATTCTTTGGAACAGAAGTGTTCTGTATTTTGGATTTTTCCAGATTTTGGAATACCTGTATTTGCATATACATAATGAGGCTAGAGAGAGACTGAGGATCTGTGAAGTGGCAGGAGGTGTAGATTCCTGTGTCTCTCTACAGCCTCACAAATTAAGTACAGCTATGTAGAATACTACTTGTGTAGTAGCTCAAAGAGTTTTGGATTTGGAGTACTTTGAATTTTGAAATTCTGGATAAGGGATACTCAACCTGTACAGTTAAAACAACAGATAATACAGTTAAAAAACACAAACAACAACAATTACCTGAGCAACCATATTTAAAACATTAATTTCAAACAGGGAAAGCAGAATATCAGAAAGCTCAGCTGAGATATCCTAGACCCTATTTATGTACTGATATGGGTCCAAACAAATCCTAAGAACTTAAAAGTTTCCAAAGATTCCAGTGATTTTGCATGATTTATTAGACTGTCTGTTTTCTTTACTGCCTGCTTGTTCTTCAAACAATCGGGAAAAACTAAATAATAATAATAATAATAATAATAATAATATTTATTTATACCCCGCCCCTTTGAGATCAATCGAGGTGGCTAGATTACATGTAGGCATGGTGGTAGCCTCAAGATGCATTAGGCTCTAGATCCCATAACCTAGCTAGTAAGACTTGTGGTTAGCAATTGTGGGATTTGCAGTCTGAAACAAAGAGAGGGAACCAGCGTTCCAAGTCTTGACCTAAACTGTAAATTAAGCTGTTGATTTTGTTAGTCTTTCTTAAAGCTTTTAAGTAGATCACCCTGAGGTGTCAGACAGGGCCTTTTCTGTTAAGGCACCAGATGATAGAATTCCTTTCCCTGGAGAGGTGCCATTGGCTCCTGCTCGTTTAAGTGTCAAACATGTTGCTAAGACCTCTGCCTTTTGCTGAACTTTCAGTATGGTTTAATGTTACTTATCTCTCTCTGCTTTTAAACTGCTGTGCTTTTCAGCTCATAAACATTTTCTTATTAACTCACATCAGGGCCATAAAATGCAGTATATAGTTGCTGTTTTTCTGTTCTGAGAAAAACCTAAACTGAAATATTCATCTTATGTTTCTTTTCTTCCTCCAGCTTTCATTTCATTTTCAACAATGCCACAGGTAGCCAAAAAGATAAAAATGTTTTTTGGATTAGCACCAGTCGCCACAGTGAAGTTTTCATCCAGTCCTATGGCTAAACTTGGTGTATTTCCGGAACTGCTGTTCAAAGTATGTATTTTGGATGAAATATTTGCTTGACTGTGGAGTGCAAATATTGCCAGATGTAGCTACGTACTTAGGAATATGCTTTGCTCTTTTGTACATACTTGAAGAAAAGAGCGGACACACCTTTTAACAAAGCCTGAGCCAGTGGCTCATTTTTAAAGTAAACACATCCAGTGACCCAAGACCATTTTGAATGCATTTAGAGATATAAGCAGTACAACTTATTGGTGTGTGTATTTGGGAACTTATTTGAGAAATGATTAGAGATTTTATTTCATTTTGGTTGATTTCAGAAGATTTTTAATCACTAAAGAACTCATAAAGCTCACTCCTTCCGTTCAAACTGAGACAATTCCTGCTAACTTGTTCTCTCCCTTTTAATATAAATAGGTGGTTTTATCAACAGGTCAAAGAGTAATCTAGACGGAATCCATTGTGTCATCAGCTTCTGGGCTGATCATTTAAGCTGATTAGAGCCTTCTGGTTAAGACTTGAATGCATAAGAATAGAAAATGAAATGATGATGTGCTTATGAAAGTCAAATTGCTTTGGTAGCTGCATGTTCTTTTTGTTCTTTATGTTCATTTTGAAACTGGCAAGCTCAGCTGTCTTTCTCAATATTTCTATAATGAGAGGTTGCATTTTCTATGGAGGTTGGGTGTGAACTAGATTGCTGAGCTTTCTCCAGCTTGGTTGATGCTGAGGTGTCCTCATTTTAGTAATTAAATTAACTATCTTTTTTCAATGCTTCCCTTGGAATGCCAATAGATTTAAAGCACAATCTTAGCATTTAAATTGCACTTTCTAACTATCCGAAGCAGCTCATATGCAATAAATCTGTAATGTTTGCAGTGTGTGTGTGTGTGTGTGTGTCAGTCATATGAGAGAGTGAAAGAACCCAGGTGTTGTGAATTTAATAGCTATTATAGCTGGCACTTCTAGTGCAGGATATCTGAAATACAGTGGTCCCCCGGTTTACTAATTCCCCGGGGAACGAAATCCCCGGGACCCGAAACTGGCGGGACCAAAAAATATCCCCCGGGATCCGAAGGATCCCCCAGGATACGAACAAAAAAAACCCTTTAAATCGGCCGCGTGGTCCATTGGAAATAGCGGTCCCCTGGGAAACGAATACTTCTGGGTTACGAAAGGTAATCCGGAACGGATTACCTTCGTAACCCGGGGGACCACTGTACTACAAAAATGATAGGGATGCTTTCTCTTCAGAGATTGGTTCAGAGTAGTAATTGGCCTATCACTTATTGCACTGTACCTCTACATAAATCTCCCCAATTCCTTTTAAAGGATGGTGGGGGGCATTTGTTGCACAGTTTGGGACAAAAATGTGGGGATAATGTCCCTCACTGCATCTAAAGGATGTTTTGGGTAGAAACAAAATCTTTTTGGGAATTTTTTTTAACCTCTGAGGGCCAAATTTTGCCTACCCTTGTATATATTTTCATCCTGAACATGGATATAATTTCATACTGAGCAGGGGCAATACCCATATTTTTCTTGGTAATATTTGTGATATGATTGTTAAATCTATCTCTAGGAAAATGGGACCATTTTAACAAAGTGATCTGTGTGCTTTCTATGCTCCTTTTGACAGGAAATATTTGGAACTAAGCAGTTTCTTCCCCAGAATTCAATTATGACATGGCTTGCAACCCACTTCTGTGACCATTATTTGCTGGACAGCCTCTGTGGCAACCTTTTCTTTTTATTGTGCGGTTTTAATGAGAAAAATTTAAATATGGTAAGATTTCCACCTACCTAGCATGATGCAGACAGAAGCTGCAAACCTAAAGAATTTATTGGCATGGAACTCCCTTGAAATGAGTGGAATATTTGTATTTAGCATCACTGTTAAGTTCTATGGAGGAAAGAAGCCACATTTTTCATGATTATGGTGAAGGTTATTGCTTTTTCAATTTTATTTTAATTCATTCTTGGCAAAATAGTACTGCACTCTCAAATGTGTGCTGAACTTCTTTTTAGAGACTTGGCAAAGTAGATGAGCAGTTGACCCTCAAGATGTCTTGGCCTACAGCTTTCATTAGCCCCAGCAGGTAAAGGATTGTGAGTGTTGTAGTTCAAAACATCTGGAGGGGTGAAGATGTCCCAATCCTGCTTTACAAGAATGGCATAATCATATATATTTCCCTCCCTCTTAATGGTTAATCAGTATGTCATGGTGCTAAAGTCACTATAAAATTCTACTAGTACTGTACTGTTAATGCATCACACACACATACAAGAACAATAACAACACATGCACACACACAGTACTGGGTTTTGTCCTTTGGTGCTTCTTGTCTTTTTAATGTCCACCTATGATTATATAATCCAATTCCCCTCCCCCAATAATGAGTTTGTATACATTTGGAATGTAAATCTGTATGTCATTCTTTGCAAGAATATAAGGGTTTCTGTGCAGTTTTCAAGAACCATGTGTATTTTGGGACTCTTGTCAGGAAAATTTGTTTGCTCAAAAATATACATGGTTTTTCTGTTCAGAAAATGTGTTTGGTGGTAGAAAATATTCAAAAATCAGTATTTTTGCCCAGAAGACAGTGCATTTTGCATAAAATAAGTGTCTTCCTGTACC
Organism: Urosaurus nigricauda; assembly: GCA_034509955.1. NCBI lineage: Eukaryota > Metazoa > Chordata > Lepidosauria > Squamata > Phrynosomatidae > Urosaurus > Urosaurus nigricauda. The sequence goes on along the minus strand of JAOEGL010000003.1, from coordinate 188,044,097 downwards.
AAACTGTTACATTTTTGTCATAATAAGCATGTTTCCATCATAGGAATTGATGCAAATTGTGTAGAATTATGTAAATTGCACCAATACACTGATTCCCATGCAGCAGACATATGGGGGGAAAGCAAAAACATGTCTTCAGCACAAAAATATTGCTTTTCCACAGAAAACATGTTTAGAGTTCTTAGAGAGAAAAACAGAACTCCCTTTTATGAACTAGTAGTAGACTGATATTAGGCATCCCTTCCCTGCCACCTTAATTCATTATCACTGTGATTCAGTTATTATGGTTAGGGTTGCTCTTGAATTCCAGTTAACACCAAGCTCCACAATATTTTGAAGTCATAACTAGCAGTTTGTCTTTTTTCCTCCTTTCTGACCAGGCATGGAGGGACTTTAACCCTTTGCCCCTATTGCCTATGTCAGTTCGTTTTGTCCCTCCAATTCACATTGCAAAGAAATCAATCAGTTGGAAAGAATGACACAGTTTTTGACAATCTGAACTGTAGGCATTTCATTTCTAATATGGATTGAGGCTGTGGTGTTGGGGAAATCAGTCAATCCCCAATGTATTTTTCAATAACAACAGGAGAAAATGGCAGCATCACATACATCTGTATAATTTGGCCCCTTGAATTTAGGATTCCCCATAAACTGTGATTGGTAACAGTAAAACTGCAAACTGCAGGAAAAGAGATTCCACCTTAACATTAGGAGGAACTTCCTGACAGTAAGGGCTATTCGACAGTGGAACACACTCCCTCGGAGTGTGGTGGAGTCTCCTTCCTTAGGAGTCTTTAAGCATAGGCTGGATGGCCATCTGTCAGGGATGCTTTGATTTGGAGTTCCTGCATGGCAGGGGGTTGGACTGGATGGCCCTTGTGGTCTCTTCCAACTCTATGATTCTATGATTCTAAGCCATAACACCATTCATATGCTAGAGAGAAAGGAGTAAGTGATCTCTTGTCTGAATCCATAAACATTGGCCTGAGCTGAGCTGGCCTCCATCACAAGAAATGTCATTGGTCTTGTGAACACTTAATGTGGCAGTAAATGCAACTGAATACAGTTGGGCTTCCTTTGAAGTAAATGCCATTGAAGTATTTTCAGTGTGCACAACAAAATACTGCAGTAATTTGATAGCTGAAATGTCCTGCTGTAAATAGGCACTTTATTTGTTTGCTAATGTGACATCTTGAAAAATTTCAAAGAGTATCAAACTGCACCACCAAAGAGGTGTTGATACAGGTTGAGTGTCCCTTATTTGAAATGCTTGGGATCAGAAATGTTTTGTATTTTGTATTTTGGAATACCTTTATTTGCACATACATAATGAGACCTACCAAGGTTGGAGGGAGACTGAAGACTGTAAAATTGTGGGAGGCATGGATTCCCGCTGTTTAACAGATCCTTGTGTGTCTCTTTCCACCCTCGTAATTACAGTACAGGTACATACTATGCTCATATGTCATAGCTCCAAAGGTTTGGATTTTGGAGTACTTTAGATTTTGGACTTCTGGATAAGAGGTACTCAGCCTGTAGATACTAATTGGCTACAAACAAGGACAGCAGCTGTCTGTACAGTAACCAGATATTGAGCTCTAGTGTGCTTGTTTGTTCAGGCAATGCAAATTAGCTGTCAACACTTGGTGATAGATACAGCTCAATAATGTATGTGTTTCTTACAGACTCGAGTGGATGTATATTCAACACACTGTCCAGCTGGAACATCTGTCCAGAATATGATTCACTGGAGTCAGGTAGATTCTGTGTTCTCAGACTGATTTAAAGATTCATGCTGTGTTGATTTTATGAGTTTGAAAGGGTGGCTGCTTTCAAAAGAACAAGTTTGTTGGGAAAGAAATTAGGCAAGGATTACATCATGGGAAAAATACAGTTCAGTAATTTCATCCTCTAATTAACATAAAGCTTTGCTTTTATGATGAACAAGCTGCAGCTAAAACTGCCAATCTTCAGTTTAAATGCTTAACTAGAGTTGATCCATTGAATCAGTGAGAGCATGGTAAGTCTACACATGTACTAGTTTCACTGATTAGTAGGCTTACTGTGTTTGTGATAAACCATTGGTTGTAGCCTTTGTGATTGTGTGAAAACAATCAGGCCCAGATATTTTAGCAGTTTTCCAGTTAGTTAGATTAAGATGTGCAAAATGTGACTCACCAGATGTTATACGACTCCCAACATTCCCCACATTCATTTGTGGAGAATGTTGGGAGTTTTAGTCCAACATCTCAAACATGACACTTTGCGCACCCCTCAGTTAAATAGTGTTTGTGTGTGTGATGCAGAAATGCCACAAGGCAATGTGGATACTTTGGATGTGCAGGACTTGATTTTGGGAAAAGTAGCTAATGCCACTGGATCCAAAAGCAAAGCTACATATTATGGTTTTGGATTGTTGTGTCTTTCTGGAAAGCTGGAAATATATATATATATATATCGGACTCCCAGAACCTCCCTATCAGCACTGTAGCCCAAAAAGTAATTTTTCAGTCTTTGGGTTTGGGTGGGATTGTAATAGTGCAGGATGGTCTTTACCCTTCTACAATATCATAATTGTCTTTGTAACATGGATTTAGAAACTGACTTGTCTACTTGAGACACCCAGAGTTTTTTCTTCCTAAGCATTGTTTGCCAAGCATATGCTCTTGGGTATGTTGTATATGATTATCTTGAGGGGTTTGGTGACTGCATGGTCCTGCCCTGTTTCAGTACAGTGGGTCTCATGACCAGGGATGGAAATCACTTGGCCCTCCAGGTATTTTTGGATTGCAAGTGCTAGTAGCCCTTGCCAATGCAGTTTAATAAGGAGGAATGCTATGAGTTGCAGTCCATCTTTTGGAGGGTCAACTTATCCCCATTGCTGGTCTTTCTAACTTTGGTCCAAAACACACTGCAGAAATAATCCAGTTTGAGACCATTAATGATAGGAGATTCTGGGAACTTTAGTTTTGTGAGACATTTGGCCTTTTCTGTCAGAGAGCTCTGGTGCCACAATAAACTCCAATTCCCAGAATTCCCTAGCACTGAGCCTGGACAGTTAAAATGGCCTCAAACTGGATTGTTTCTGCAGTGCGTTTTGGATCTTTGTAACTTAGTGCACAGTCATGTACTCTTTCTTGGGAAAACATAGTGGCCAAGATCCTGCATCAGGAGAGTAGCTCGATCTCCTGATCTGCCTCCTGAAACCCACCTTAAAAACCAGCCAGCTGCACCAAATGACAGAGTTTTGTGGTGCTGATGAGCAGGGCACTCTGGGATGATGTCACCAGCCCCTTCCCTTTAGTGAGTGACAGTGTGATGGAGTTGCAGTAAAACCATGCAGGGTCCCTGTTCCTGCTTCTTGCACCGTACAATGTGAAGTTGTGATAGGACCTTGGAGGGATCCCTGTTACGTCTTGCACCATCACTCACTGGCAGGAGGGGGATGGATCCTGCAGCACCCTGCCTCAGACCTCTATTCCTTTGTGTAACAGCCTTTAAAGTAAGTTTTGGGGTGCAGTGAGGATGATGGCAATGATATACCATGATGGTAAATGTTAGTATACCTGTATTCTGTTAGTATACAGGCCACCCTGTTGTCTAACAGACTCCCTAGCCGAGCTGACCCAGCTGGTCTCTGAGCTATTGTTGGAGTCCCCTAGACTTCTTGTCTTAGGTGACTTCAACATCCCTCTTGAGGCCAGCTTTTTGGATTTACCTGGAGCAGCTCGGGAGTTCATGGAATCCATGACAGGCATGAACCTATCCCAATTGGTCAGTGGGTCCACTCAGTGTGCGGGCCATACACTCGATGGGGTTTTCAGTACGGAACAGGAGTATCCGTGGGCGCAGGTAACCAAGACCTCCGCACTGTCATGGACGGACCACTTCCTGATCAAGTTGGAGCTAAAGACCACGTTCCGTCCCCCCGGGGGTGGCGGACCCATTCAAATGGTCCGCCCTCGAAGGCTCACGGAACCAATTGGTTTCCAGAAAGCCCTAGAGGGTTTATTGGTTGGGAATGCCGGTGATTCTGTTGAGACCCTGGTAGACACTTGGAATACTGATGTCGCCAGGGCCATCAACATAATCGCTCCCGAGCATCCTTTCCAGCCTGCCCCCAACAGGAAGCCCTGGTATATGAAAGAGCTCAGGGAAATGAAGCGGGCTGGACAACGACTAGAGTGTGAATGGCGAAGGACTCGGCTCTCATCCGACAGAACTCTATAGATTGCATCTTCGCATCCATGGAGAGGCTTTGCGTGCAGCGCGGAGATCTCGCTGCTCTGCACGCATTGCGTCTGCAGAGTCCCACCCGGCAGAGCTGTTTAAGGTGGTGAGGGAGTTGACGCAGGTCCCCCCTGCGCCAAACCCCTTGCTGGACCCTACAACAGCCTGCTGTGAGGCATTTAATATCCACTTTGCAGATAAAATATCTCAGATAAGAGCCGACTTGGACGCCAACCTTCATTCAGAGTCCATGAGTGAGGTATCCAGCAACTCCGTTGCTGTCAGTTTACTGGATGAGTTCCAATCGGTGAGTACCGATGACGTGGACAAGCTCCTTGGAAGCGTGAGGAGGACAACCTGCTCTCTTGACCCAGGTCCATCCTGGCTGGTCGTCCAGGGAGGGGATGCATTGAGAACATTCCTTCGGGATGTGATCAATGCGTCTCTCAGGGAAGGCAATGTTCCATCTAGTCTGAAGGAGGCGGCTGTTAAGCCCCTCCTGAAGAAGCCTTCCCTTGATCCCCTGGACAGGAACAACTACAGACCAGTTTCCTTACTGCCTTTCCTAAGCAAGGTGGTCGAGAAAGCGGTTGCCTCCCAACTCCAAGCTGTCTTGGATGAAACCGATTATCTCGATCCATTTCAAACCAGCTTCAGGGCAGGTTATGGAGTGGAGACAGCCATGGTTGCTCTGACTGACGACCTCCGCCTGAGCATCGACAGGGGTAGTGTGACCCTGTTAGTGGTCTTGGATCTCTCTGTGGCTTTTGATACAATCAATCATTCCATCCTTTTAGATCGGCTGAGAGAGTTGGGGATCGGCGGCACCGCGCTCCGGTGGTTCCGCTCCTTCCTCTCCGGCAGATCTCAAAGGGTGAGACTCGGGGACAGCTGCTCTTCTAAAATTGAGCTTAGCTGTGGCGTTCCACAGGGCGCTATTCTGTCCCTGATGTTATTCAATATTTATATGAAGCCGTTGGGTGAGATCATTCAGAGGCACGGAGCTCAGTGTCATCAGTACGCTGATGACACTCAGATCTATTTCTCCGTGACCAGATCGTCTGCTCAGACCTCAGATGGCTTCTCCCCTCTCAATGACTGCCTTGCGGCGGTAATGGATTGGATGAGGAAAAACCGATTGAAGCTTAATCCAGACAAAACGGAGTTGCTCACAGTCACAGGCCCGAAACCAGGTCTGGGAATACAACTTCCAGTCCTCAGTGGAGTCACACTCTCCTCAAAGGACTCTGTTCGCAGTCTGGGGGTACTCCTTGATCCGTCGCTTCACATGACAAGTCAGGTGAATGTGATGGTCAGGAGCGCTTGTTACCAGCTTCGGCTGATACGCCAGCTGCACCCTTTCCTGGAGAGGAGGGATCTGGAAACTGTGATGCACGCGCTGGTAACCTCACGTTTGGACTACTGCAATGCACTCTACATGGGGCTACCCTTGTGCCTAACCCGGAAACTACAAATGGTCCAAAATATGGCAGCCAGGCTTCTGGCTGGAACATCCAGGAGAGAGCATATCACTCCTGTGCTAAAAGCCCTCCACTGGCTGCCGATCAGTTTCCGGGCACAGTACAAGGTGTTAGTTTTAACCTTCCCAGAGAATGCGAATATCCCCAGCTCCATACCTAGGTTTTAAGGGCTTTTTAAATCTTTTCCTGCATTTTTCTCCATACAAGCTAAGCTGGGTCCGCTCCCTACTATTGTGCATTGCTATTTTAATCTATTATGTTTTTTAACTCTATTGTGATTTAATTCTTTTTTAAGGGAGGGTGGTAAGGGTAAGGAAGGGGTATTTTAACTTGATATTGTTTTAACCTCTGCTGTACTCCGCCCCGATTGCTTGTTCAGAGGGGCGGAATAGAAATAAATAAATATTATTATTATTATTATTATTATTATTACTAGGAAACAATTATATAGTGTAGCACATGACATGGTAACTAACAGGATGCCAACTAGTTTTTCTTAATTCTGAAGACTCATGTCTAAGATTGCCCTGTTACATTTCAATTTTATATACAGCTGAATATGCACAGAATTCAGCTTTAATTATAGAATCAGAACTAGAAAGGACCAGCTCTAAAGGAAGTTGTACCAACAGAATTCTGATAGATTTACTTTTGAATAAACATGTATAGAATCCCTTGTTAGTTACAATATTTATAAATTGCTTTCCCAGTCTAAAGCAGTAAGAACAAGATTTTTTAAAAAGCCAAGCTCTGTGAGATAAAAACTACACACTGGGACTCAATGAAAAAAATTTTTTTTTAATTTCCATGCCACCATCACAAAGGGTCCTTCTCATAGCTAAGGAAAGCTTCTTTCTGATTGGGGGTTTCTGGGAGCTATAGTCCAAAACAAACAAACAAAACCCTTTCCCTAAGTTCTGAAAAGGTCCCACCTTTGGTATCGACCAGTACATCTGTTAAGGTGGCGTTTGGACTAGATCTTCTGTGGCTGATCTCTAAGCTTGAATCTTTGTGAGCCAGAAAACCTTTGCTGAGGTGAATAAGAGTTTGTTATAGTTGTATGTCTTTGCTTTCCTCTTGTGATGTAGGCCAACCAGATTGCTTTTAGAATTATTAAAATCCAGCCTAATCCCAGTTTTTGAACAACAACAAAGTAATAAACAACAAAGTAATAAAAAATGATGGACTGTGTGACATTCCATTTTTCTTGAGATGATGATCTTGGATTCTTTCTTCTCAAAGCCTTTGAAGAGTTGCAAGATTAAAAAGGGTTGAATGCTTATAGGCCTGATCTAGATTGGCAAAAAGAAGTGTGTTCATGGCTGCATGAAAGTCTAGCCTTTAGATGAGAAAAAGGGAAAGTGTGCCATGAAAACGCTTTTTTTGCGTTTTAGGGGAGAAGAAGCGCCTTTAAAAAGGGGCTGGTTTTCTCAGCTTCTTTTTTAAAAACTGCGGAACAGCGCAGCTCCATCTAAAGTCTGTGGTGCAGCTGTTAAGCATCAAGGAAAAGGCAACTTTATGTCACACTTTCCTGCCAATCTAGAAAGCCCCATAGTTTGTCAGTTTTTAAAAGCCTGGTTATAGGCCATTTTCACTTTACAATGAACGTGACAGGACAGGTTTGCACTTGTGAAATGGAAGTATATGATGATGTAAGACTTCAGACTGTGTGTTGTAGTAGCTAGACTGTTGGACTAGGACAGGGTGAGCAGTGTGCAGCCTATAGGGCACAGCAGCTCCTGAAGACCTTCGCCAATTTCTCCCAAACCCCCTTCATTAAAAAAAAATCCCACAACCCCTCTATTTTGGATGATTTTACCTGGAAATCGCATAAAATATCCCAAACCTGTGAAAACACCCCATCCGCCCGACCTCTCAGAACTCACCTCTACCCAGATACCTTGATTATCCTCTGTAGTGTTTGGGTTTGCTGGCAAGGCAGCCTGCAGGGGGACCTTTGGAGGGAACTTGCCCTTACACCTCATGCAGTTGCCCACCCCTGGACTAGAACCCTAGGACAATGGGTCTTTCAGTCCAGTCTCCCTGAAAATGCAGGTATGAGAATAAATACCAAGTATGCTACCCTGAGCTCCACTGAGGAAGGGAAAGACAAGCATGCCATGAACGTGCTAGCATATAAGATGTAAAGACTGCACAGAAGCCAAATTAGGAAAAAAAGGGCACCTTGCAAAACTGTCCATAGAGAAAATAAACATTGTTCCTCTAATCAATGTAATCGTGGGCAGATTTCACAGCTTCAGCCATTTTATGTTCAGAGAAAACATGTCAGCTACATTCTAGAGGTAAAGTGTTCCTATATGTTCCAGCTTGTTTTTCTCAAGCTGCTTCTCTAGTTAAACCAGATAGAAGTTCAGATTCCACAACAAACATTTTCAGCCCAACCCAGTGCTTGTTTATCCAATTAAATGGAAATAACTTCCAAATAGATTTGCGTAGGAGAATTTATGCTTGATAGCAGATGTTTTCTCAGGGCACCAGCTAAGTGGAAGTGATGTTGGTGGAAATGCAGTTCCGCAGTTGCAAAAGCTAGCATTTGCTTTCGTGGCTTTGTGTATCTTATTTCATCGTTGTGTGATAGAAGTATCAATTTTTTGTTTTCCCATGAAACAACAAAAAGGTGGGTAATAGGCTTTTCCAACTTAGCTACCCTCCCCAGATATAGAGATACCTGCCCCCTTATCCACCTATTCTTGTTTCTCTGTCTCTCTGGAATGTTCTTAATGTTTATTATTATTATTATTATTATTATTATTATTATTATAGTAGTTAGTCTTAATTTAATTTGTTCTTGTGTGCCTTCAAGCTGTTTCTTATCTATAGTGACCCTAAAGCATCTCTATCATGGATTTTTCTTGGCAAGATTTGTTCAGAGGGGTTTTACCTTTGCCTTCCTTTAAGGCTGAGAGTGTGTGTGACTTGTTCAAGGTCTTTCACTGAGTTTCTGTAGCCAAACAGGAATTTGAACCCTGGTCTTCAGAGTCATAGATGTTCAAACCACTACATCATGCTGGCTCTCTAGGCTTTATTTCTGTTTCAAGTGTTTGCAATTCCTATGTATGTTCATGGAAAGAAAAATCTTTATGAATGCATAAAAATTCTGATTATGTTACCAAAACCCTCTCAATGTGCTGTACTTTTTAAAATTTCTTTCAGGCTGTGAAGTCTGGGGAGTTTCAAGCATTTGACTGGGAAAGCAAGGAAAAAAACATGGCTCATTATAACCAGGTAAGGTGGAAGTTGCTGAAATTCTAATTTCTCGCTGCTGTAGAAATTACACTATGCACCTATCTTTGTGTTTTATACATGCTGTTATCTTAAAAAAAGGTATCAAAGGATACTGAACTATATTAGAATAGTTATTAATATGTTTATAATTAATGTTATTAGTGGTCTTTGTTTGTTAGAATGCTAATTCCTAACATTGTGTGTACTTAATTACTTCACTAGCTCTTTACAGTTCATTATCCTAACTTTGCTAAAACTTTTTGTTTTTTTGTCAGAACATTTGTTGTGGCTGATAGGCCAGTGTGTTCTGCAGCTGCATTTCATCTAACGCAAATATTCCACCATCTTGCAAATTGTGTACTATGTATAAACCATACAGGGCCTGTGCAGACCAGCCATTAAGGCTGTCCTGGGGGTGGCGTCCACATGAAGCACGCCCCAACCCTGCCCCCATGATGGCGTGATGCTGCACATGATATCATTGCACTCCTCTGGCGCTGTGTTTAGATGATGCAGCGCCAAAGGAGCACCATAAAGTTGTAGTGCGGAAGCTACGGCACCCTTTCCAGGGGTGGACAGGCCAGATAGGGTGTGTGGCATGCAGTTTCTCTGACCCCAATCTGGATGTAAAAGGGGCGGCTACTCCCTGTACATGGCTTCAAAGCTGCCTATCAACTTACAGGGGACTGAATGAATTTCATAGGGTTTTCTTTGGCAGATGTAGTTTTGCCAGTTCCTTCCTCTGAAATATAGCCCCCGGGACCTGATATTTATTGGCAGTCTCCCATCCAAGTACTAACCAAGGCTAACCATGCTTGGCTTCCAAGATCAGGCAAGATCTGGTACTGTTATGGTATTTAGTTGGGCTACTCCCTGCTGGCTATTAATGACAACAGTTGGATGAGCTTTGGTAAGACAGTTGTCACTGGCATTTCCTTTCTCTTTGCTGGTTTACTCCTCCTCCCTGAAACCTTGGATTTATATATACTTGTTCATGATTGTATGTGTATACAGACAGTTCTGCAGCTCAAGTGGGCATCTAAAGACCTTTGGAAAACCTTATGCAAAAATAAATTGGTTAGTATTCAGAGTACAACAGGAGTCTGTGGGTGTTTCCAGACAATTTCCATTTTTAATCCTCCTGTGTTTCCCTATTCCTTCTTCCATCTATTTCCCTTCCATCTTAACATAGAAAATCTGTTAAGGAGGGAGAAATGCACTAGCTACATGAGTGCTGATAGCTTTAGTAACCTGTCTGAAATCACGTTTTCGAATTCTTACTGGAATTATATGTTGAGGGATACATTCCTCTTTCATTGAGTGGAGAACATAGTGGATGTGGGAGCAAGAGAGAACTGTGTTTTTCTTGTTGTAAATTTGATCAGATTTCTCTAGACTCACATGTTCACATCTTAACACATCCACAGCCACTTGCTGAACACCAATATTTTCTATTTCCACCTATTATATTTATATCCCACCTTTCCTCCCACAAGCACATGGTGGAACACTCTCTTTACTACAGCCTTGTGGTGCAGGTCAGGATAAAAGAGAGAAACATATTTGAGATCACCCACATGCCCATGTCCCTATCAACTACACCCACGCCCACACGCTGAGAATGGCATTCTCTATGCAACTAGGATGTAAATACTGATCTGGAGAAGCAGATGGAGGGCATTTGGTCTGAAAGATGTTAACAACTCATGGCCTCCCAGTGCTTCTCCATGCATAATTGCTCCACTGTTAAATATGCTTGTAGTTTGCCCCTTTACACTTGGGTTGTTAGCAGCACTATGCAATTCTATCAGTTTTGTTCTACTTTAATTGTAATAGTTTTATCCAGTAGAATCCTAGCATTTGTAGTTTGGTGCATATTTTGAATAGTTATGCACCAGAGCTATCTAGCAGAGAATGCTAAGTACAGTGCCAAACAAGTCCCAGAATTCCATAGGATGCAAGTATGACAATTAAAAAAAACTGTTTCATCTTTAGCAACTGAAGAAGACAGAGGCTGAAACTTTTTGCTTATAGTTTTCTGTTCCGTTTGTTTGTTCATCACTTTAGTAACTATATATTTTTAGTTATTATATAATCAACTAAGTCAATCTCATGTATAACTCAAGGGCAGATTTTGAGGCCAAAATTATGGATTTTAATATGACCCGTGAATAAGTCAAGGGCAAAACTTAGGGGCATGTAGCTAAGGTCATAAATGATGAAGCAAAGGAAAACAATGACAAAAAACTTAAAAATTCTGAAGTCATTCGTATTCATGTTCATCCTAAAGGCTGGATGGATGAGGAGGGAACTACAGCAAATGGTGGCTGTGCAATGTGTAGTGAGAGGTGACTGGGGCCCAAACAGAGGTGCCAATGTTCGGCACTGTTTGAGATGCTTGATTTCAACAGTAGCTCACAGCAGAGCACAGAAGAGCACACAGTTGACTTCCAAAGTCCTTGGAAGCTTTTGTCTTCCTGTTGCAAAATATATACAAAGTATTTACAACAGAAACTCTGATTTCCATCAACATACACTGTCTGCTACAATGCACTTCTCCTGGAAACTGCCCACCACACCAACTCCTCTCTTCAACCCACATGTGTCCTGGGTTCCAGAGCCCTTATGTACAGTGGTGATACCATTTGGGTTGACACCTGGTGTTTCTTAACATTTACAACCATAGATATTATTTTACTTCTTCTTAAAGGGACATTTTACCCAACAATGTGCATATGTCAAAAAGGATGTAAAGCCAAGAGTTAAGTTAGATTATTAACTTTTATCAAACAAGGAACCATCCCCTTCTTGAGTAGAGTGATGAAATGTGGGAGGTTAGTCCATCACAGGAGCACCTAAAAAAAGCATAGACCTGTTGTTAACCTGTTTTTAACTTGTTGTTTTGCCTTCCCTTTTAGCCAACTCCACCTTACTACAAAATAAAAGACATGACGGTTCCTACGGCCCTCTGGACTGGTGGTCACGACTGGTTGGCGGATTCAAAGGACATTGCTCTGTTGTTGACTCAGGTCCCAAACTTGGTTTACCACAAAAATATACCTGAATGGGAACATCTGGATTTCATCTGGGGCCTTGATGCTCCTCAGCGCATGTACAAAGAGATAATTCAGATGATGGAGAAATACAAATGAGGTGTTATTGTGTAGAGCGGTGGTCCTGAAATGTTTTTTCAGGAAACCAGCGTGGTCTGATACTTCATTTTTAAAAAAATCACTTTGCAAAGGATATCTACCTTCTTACACACATACAGTATTATTCAACTGTCTACATGGAAATCCAGCAATACCTCAGGAAGTGGAATATTTGCACTGTTCACATGCCTCTAAACCCATGCAGCTTTAATCAAGGGGCTGAGATAGTCTCCTATCACAGCACTCTAAAAGAAATTGCCTTATCACTAATCTCACACAGCTAGGTAACCAGAAAATAAAATTGACCTACAGAATTCTGTTATGGGAAGACAGAAGTAGTGGGTAGGAAATAATTTATTTAAAGCCCTACCAACATCTGTCATCCTGACCATGTGACAACTCCTTTCAACACACTGGTCCATTTTCTTGCAGTCATCTTCCCAGTCATTTCTAATGTAAGTAACACCCATGAATGCCTTCATTTATGGTGCATCTATGCTGTAGAAATGATAACGTTTGATACAACTTTAACTGTCATGGCTCCATCTTACAGAATCCTGAGACTGATAGTTTTGTGAGGCACCCACACTCTTTGGCAGAGAAGGCTAAAGACCTTGTAAAAACTACATATCCCAGGACTTCACAGAGAACTACATGGTGTCAAACTGCATTCATTCTGTAGTGTAGATGCACCCTTAGTTTGTGTTATTTTGGGCTGAATGCACATTTGAACAAGAGGAAACCCTCAGTCCAGCAGTTAATGTTCTCTCTGGGTACTTGTGAAACATGGGATTCCTTTAGGACTCTTTAGAGTATTGGCATTTGTAGATTACTTATTTTGAAGCACATTCTTTGGGCTTCTCTGGAACTACTCAGGAAAAAGAACTTTACTTCAAGTGCTTCAAGTACAGATCTCTTTCTCTCTCTTTGTAAAACTGGTGTGAATTGATACTTTTTTATTTTAAAAGAAAACTTTCTGTGTGTGATTAGTTAATGCTATAAAACATAGGTAGGGAACATATGTCCCTCTAGATCAGTGGTTCTGAAACTTTGGTCTTTCAGGTTTCTTGGACTTCAGTTCCCAGAAGCCCCAGCCAATTTGGCCAACTGTCAGGAATTCTGGGAGATGAAGTCAAAAACATCTGGAGGACCAAATCACTGCTCTAGATATTGCTGAACTGCAGCTTCCATCAGCCCTAGCCACCATAGCCAAGGATGAGACGACATGGGAATTTCAAGCTCTCCATTTCTACCTTAGGATATGTGCCGTTATTATGCTGAGGAACAAATATATTGGTGTGAATTGTGTGTAGCTTGGGGGCTGGTTCTATACAACCTTTGCTGTGCCCCCCAATTTGTAACAAAAGCAGTAAAAAGTTCACAATATTCAGCCAAAGAATATCTGTAAAGGTTTTGCACTTAAAACCTTTGCTATCCTCAGCTTACAAACAATAGAAAATCTTCCACAAAAAGGAATGGAAGGGATTAGAATTTGATTTCGGGGGCGGGTGTGTGAGTGTGCTGTCCATTTGGAGTCAGAGTGGTCCCAAAGTGACCCTTTGACCCACCTGTGGAAAAATATACTTCTCTTTCAAAGGAGCACTGAATGTTGATCAGACTTCTCTAAAATTTTGCTTTGGAAGTAAATGCATGTATTTGTTCTTCCAACGCTTCAAAGTACTCTTGAAGATGAGGAGTACTTTTCCAAGAGAGGGTGAACATGAGTCATATGCAACCCAAGGAACTACTTTTAAGCTGCTTTTACTTTGCACTCTTCAGATTGTATCTATTTTTCTGTACTGAGGAACTGAGCTGTAAGAGATAGATTGGCTGGTTGCTACCAGAGAAGCGGTGGCCGTCATATTGTGCCTGTTATCTGACTCTTTAATATTCTAATGTCTGCACTGAAATTAAATTAACCACTGGAAATAGGGAACTGACCCTGTTAATGTACTTGATTGCAATCTCTCAATAAAGTTTTTTTTTAAAAAAAAAAACCCTTCTACTGTGGAGTTTTATAAATCATCGAGACATACAGTACTTTAATTTCATCCAGCATCTTGCATTGTCACTAAGATGACAGAGCTACTTCATCATAGTTACAACTGAACATATCTCCCCAGCTACCTTCACAGCACAGCAGCACCTGACTGTTGTGTTTCTCAGGCACTAGAGGTCAAGTTTCTGGGAAATGATGCTTGCCTGTTTCCAGGGTGCCTTGTGAACAAGCAACTGGAGGGACCCTTAGGTTCTGCCACAACTGCTTGTCCCCAAGGCACCCTATCACCAGGAGTATGTTGCAGATCTCATTTCCTAGTGTACCAATCTCTACCATTTTGGGTACTCTTTGGTTTATGTACGACTAGACTGTGAAGATAGATTTGAGGGGCCATGTTCAGTTGGTCATGACTGTGAGGTTTTAAGCCCAGTTTCTGATACTGTAATTGATGAACAGGACAGCAGCCTCTTTTTTGGTACTGGTAAAACAATCACCATAAATTTATTTATTTACAGTATTTATACCCCGTCTTTCAGCCTGGCTCTCAGAACTGCTTACAATTATTATTATTATTATTATTATTATTATTATTATTATTATTTTAATTAGATGGTTCCCTGCCTTACAATCTAAAAAGACACAACACAAAAAGGGAATGGTGGGGAAGGGGATCAGGTCCAGCAGTTCTTCTCTCCTTCTGAGGCCTGGACCATGGCAGATGAACTGGAGGGAGGGCTCTATTTCTTCAATCTAGGCCAGGCACAATAGAACATAAATACATAAATGTATTGTCTGTCTTTTAAAAAACCAGGCTCTCTTGTGGCTGTGATGGGCACTTAGGTTCTGTTGTTACAAGTAAAAACAGCACAATCTACAGAAACTAAACAATTGAAAGAGAACACACTGCAACCAAAGTAAAGTACCCCTACATTTGTTGCTGTTGCTGTCATTTCTGACTTATGGCTCCCGTAAGGTGAACCTATCATGGAGCTTTCTTGGCAAGATGTGTTCATTGCTTCCCCCTTGAGGCTGAGAGCATATGATTTGCCCAGCATACAGTTCCATTTGTTATGTTCCATGGAAGAAAAACAAAGAAAGAAAGAAAGAAAGAAAGAAAGAAAGAAAGAAAAGAAAAGAAAAGATAAGATAAGATAAGATACAGGGCTGCAATCCCAAGCCCGATTCCTGTTGTTTGTTCGAACTAAAATAGACACTTTCAGTCAATGGGATTTCCCTCCACAGTGGACTTGTTATTTAACAATTGATTCAGTGGATCTGCTCTTCTCAGGACTGAATCAAATAGGCCATGGACAACAGGGTTACAATTTACAGGTACCTGCTTGTGCTATATAGAAGCACTTCTGTTTGTATCAGTAGCTGCTAAATTGGCTCGCAGCTGTACTAGAGCTCTTGTAGTGTTCATGCCCAAGTCTCAGCTAGAAATGGAAATAGATTTCAAGCAGCTGGGATGGAAAACTTCCAGCAATTGAAGCTGCAAGGAGGAATTTCCCTAGTTTTTTGGGGGGTGGGGTGGGGAGGAATGGGCAAGTTTTCATTCAAATGGGGAAATGCACTATTAGCACCCTTTACAGACTGAAAGTCACCTTGTTACTGTAGGAATGTAAAATGCATGGTCTATATAATTCAATTTGCCATAAAATTATTGTTGATATAGTAAAAGTGCAGTTCAGCATTCAGAGCCAGTCAGGTGTAATGATTTGAGCACTGGACTAGAGCTCTAGGAGACCCGAGTTGGAATCTGCACTCGGGCATGGAAACCCATTGCGTGGCCTTGGGCAAATCACACTGTCTCAGCCTCAAGAGAAAGGCAAAGGCAAAACTCTTCGGATGAATCTTGCCAAGAAAACCCATTGATAAGATCACCTTTGGGTTACCATAAGTCAGAAATGACTTGGAAGACACACAAAAACAGCAATTCAGCATAAAATATTGTTAAAGATATATTCAGAATATAATTAGAACCTGAACTTAGTTTTTAAAAGATGCATTTTTATTTTATTTTTTGTTTCCACAGTAGGACATTGTAGCCTGATTTTTTACAGTCTGGCTACATTGTCTTCCTGGTATTTTTCTCTCCTATGTTCTATTGTTAAAATCCTAAATTCTACTGTATTCCTAAATTATATTGTAAAAATCAAGATTCCCCATTCAAAAGTGCACAAAAGAGGATGGGAATTCTAGAAGAATTGGGAGGGCAAATGGGCAGAGGGAAGGGAATGAAAAGCTTGAGATAGTCTGTCAGTGATGCAGCCAACAGGTCTGATGTGGCATTAGTTGGCATGTTGTTTCTTTAAAATAGTTGTTAAATTCAGAGAGGCTGGAAGGATGGAAAGACTCCCATATTTCTGGGCTGCTAGTAATATTACTTGCATTGTGTTTAGTGCATCATGGAAACTGCTGTAGTTTACAGTTTGTGTAAAATAGAGAGGGGAAGATTTAGGAAAGTATCCCAAAAGTAATCTGATAATGTGAAACTACCCCTGAAGCTCCCATTATGCTCTTCTTACGAACAGCAGAAGTAACCAAATTCAGAAAGCATATGCATCTATGCCTTCAGGTTGCCTGTCGACTTACGGCAACCCCATGAATTTCCTAGGGTTTCCTTAAGCAAGGAATCCTCAGAGGTGGCTTTGTCAGGTTCATCTTCTGAAATACAGCCTACAGTACCTAGTATTTCTTGGAGGTCTCTCATCCAAGTGGAGGGAATCAGCAGGCTTAGAAACTCATCATCTGAGCCAAGAGTTCCTTTTGCTTGTTGATCTAGCAATAGGAAAAACATGGCACTTTCTACTTTAATCCGGATATGTTTTAGGAATAAGTTACAATTTTAAAACCACTGAGTGTTTCTGTCACAAGATGGCACTGCAACACCTACGAGGGGGTATCCAAAAGTTTTAATGATCACCTTTTAAAAAAATGGACAAAGTTTGTTTTGATTTGTAGTTGTTAACTTGTCTCTATGTAGTCACTATCTAGATTTATACATTTTTCTCAGTGTATCTTGTCCCTCTAAATACCTGATATTGTAGAAATCTGCAGACTGCGATTTACGAGGGGGTATTGTAAAGTAATAATTATCACCTGGAAGTTATTATGGCATATTGATGAAATTTTGTCACTGTCATCATTGGTCTCTAAGTGCACGTTGCTGAGAAAATCAGCTCGTTGCGTCCTTTATTTTTGTGACTGGCTGTGCTAGAAGTAACTAAAGTGTAAAATCCTCATGAGGCACAATCTGCAGACTTCTAAAATATCAGGTATTCGGAGGGTGAAGATACAATGGGGAAAACGTATAAATCTAGATAGTGACTACATAGAGATGAGTTAACTAAAAATCAAAACAAACCTTCTGTCAATATTTTAAAGATGATCATTAAAACTTTTGGATACCCCCTCGTAGAAGTGGTTTTTTGTGTATTCCTGTTCCTAATGTCTGATAAATGTTCATTTATGTTCTGGTGCAGAACATGTTCTGGCCTCTTTGTGTAATGTAGAAAGCGAACAGGATAACATGTATCACATGAGGGGTGAGCAAATGAAAACACTTCTAATATTATGGGTGATTAGGTCTTACGATTTTATTTCCTGAGTAAATGTGTGGGTAGAGTTGGCAAATCTGGGTTTGTGACAAGGTCTTGTACTTGTCTCCCCATCTGGGTTGTATATCCTCCTATAGGTAAGTTTTGTATTTCTTTTGCTATTCACACATACAACCAGTTCATTCATAACTATAAAGGTCTGTTCCTAGGCACAATGGGGCTTTCCAGACCTCCCAAAAGGGGCGGTCCATACTCACCCCAAGAAGCGGTGAGATGGGGTCAAGGCTGCCGCACCAGCAGCCCCAGAGGCCCCATCTTGCCGCTTCCGGAGACTGCGGGGAAGCAGCAAACTGCCACTTCCCCGTGGTCTCAAAACAGGGTGCAGCAGGCACTCTGGGCACACGCCGCACCCCGCTTCTGGAGGCAATGCTGAGGTATTTGATGTGGCTGTTTGAAGGCCCAGGTGTTTGATGTGGCTGTTTGAAGGCCGCGTCAAAAACCTGGCGCAAAAAAACTCAGTTTGTGAGCTCCTTTTTTGCGCCGCGAGAAGGGCGTGCTTGGTGCCCTCCTGCGGCGTGCAGTTGTCATGGCACACGCAGCGTTTCTAAATGTGTGCGCCATGACAACTGTACCCTCCCTAACCCTAAAGGCGCCTCAAAGAGCCCTTATCGCAGCTCTTTTTGCCTGTCTGGATTGGGCCAATGGGGCTGCTTTCAGGCTGGTTTGAAGGTGTGGCGTTTAGATGACATATGCCTTGAAGCCAGCAGATAAGTGCCTTCTAGGCGCCTTATGTAGAGAAAAGCCATTTCAAAAAGAAGCAGCTTTTTTCCCCACTTCTTCCTGGCTTGAATAAAGAAAAAAAGCATACATTTTACTTTGTGCTCAGAAAATGTGTTAAAATATTATAAATAGAGCTTTCTGTTTCAACTTATTTCCTCCACCACCACCACCCCCCACAAACTTCCTATTGTTTCTCTGATTCACGAGACTTGGGTCATTACTGTCATCCACTTCTATTCCTCCTGTGTTATCTTTATATATCTAGCCTCAGTGTTTTTCGATTTCTTAAGGTCTCAATGGTCTTATCTTATTAACCTGAAACGTATACATAAGTTGTCTATACACATACCAACATATCTGTGTATTTATACATATATCCTTATACATGCATACATTCATAGCCACAGAAGCATATTTCCATTAAGTGTTTCAAGACCATTTGTTCTTACAATATTCTAAAAACGGTTTCCATTCTTTCTCTACTTTTTCAGAACATTTCCCATTTAACAACTGTGTTAACTTTTCCATCTCTATTACCTCTAGTGTATTCGGGTGTATTTTCCCCTTTCCATTTATTGGCATAGATTATTCTAGCTGTGGGGACATATAGAGTAAAAAGACAAATGAATGGCTATTAAAGCAAATCAAGCTGGAACTACCACTAGAAGCAAAGTTGACTAAGCTAAGGCTACCATACTTTGGACGTATCATGAGACAATGTGGCTCATTGGAAAAGACAATAATACTTGATAAAGTGGAAGGCAATGGGAAAAGACGGAGACTTCACTGTAAGTGGATTGATTTAATAGAGGAATCCATGTCTCTAAGCCTTCCAGACTTCAACATCACAGATAATGACTGGAGATCTTGGAAGGCCTTTCATTCATATCATAAATTGAAATTCACTTGACAGCAAATTAAAAAAACAAACAAACCCCCATTCCTCATGATTAAAACTGCAGAGGAGAAGCAGCAGTTTCAGAAATTGCGGCTATAACATTATCCAATAGATGGCACTGATGCTTAATTTTCTTTTTCACGTGTTTATGTTTGATGTAGTCCTTTCTTGAATGACATAATAGTGTCTCAGATGCAGCTAAGACAATTACCTACTTAATGTCTGATACAGCAAATCCTTGTATATCCACACCCTGTAGACATGCAGGATGGGGAGAGTGCATATAATCGTTACACTTTCCTTAATTTATATTCTTACCAGTAACTCAAAATTAGTGGTGAAAATACTGAAAAGGTTAAAACTGGTGTGACTTGGGCTATTCAAATGGAATGAGTTGCTCATACAGACAATACACATTTGGGCATAAACATGTCTTGTGGAAGAGATAGGAAAATTTGCTTTCTGTGCTTACCCTTTGTGGAATCCCCAAGCCAGCCTGGCCTCTGGCAAAGATAGGTTTCTGGGAGTTGCTCAAAAAAGTAACTTTTCTAAGCTTTGTCTTATGAATGATGTGTTGGTGATACTTGATCTGGTGATGGAGATACTTCACAGCATTGTTTGTTGGAAGTGACCCAAAGGATCATCTAATGAACTACCCTGACAATACAGGAAATCAACATCTGAACCATGCCTTAGAGGTGGCCATCCAACCTCTGTTGAACAGAGGAGAGCCCAACATCTTCCAAAGCAATCTTTTCCACTGATGAACCACTCTTACCATTATGTTGTGTGTGGTTCTTTCTCATTTTTTGGTCAAAAATCTCCTTTCTTGTAATTTGACTCCATTGATTTGGATTCTACCATCTGGAACAGGAGAAAATATACTCACCCTGGATTCTGTGTTGACAGCTCTTCAAATATTTGCTCGTGGTTTTCATATTGTTTCTGTTTTGCCAAAGGCAAGAGGTCATTTTGGATTTGGAGTAATAACCATAAGAGTGGGAAAGGTTTAAAGCTATATTGACACAGCAGGCTAATAAAGATGATACAAGTGTGAAAGCTATTCATCCTAACAAGCAGATTTACTTTATCTGTTCTGTCATTGGGAGCCCTAGAAGACAACAGTGGAGACACCATAATAAAGGTACCACTGTTCTGCTATATGGCCGCATGTAGGACTAGATCATGGCTTTGGCACGGCTTCTGGCCTCTTTGGATGCATGCATTATTTAAAGAGCACACCTCCAAAGTGACCCAAAGCAACTTTATTTTGGCCAGTCTGTTTGGGCCCTATGTTCTCCTATTTCGTCCTGCCAGTAGTACTACCTGCTGTCCCCTCACTTCTTATTTTTTTCATATTGTGGTGGCTGATGCTCCTCCTGGCTGCAAATGCTTAGAAACAACTGGCAGCACTTTTCTTTAATAGCAGTCCTTTCTATACCTCTACAACACCTGTGCCCATGCAATAGCCACTGTTCTGCTTCTCTTCTGTGGGTTACTCTCCTTTAGGGAGTGGGATTTCATTTAGGGGGTGTGTGTGTTTGTGCCTATCTCCTATGCACATTTATTAAGGTGCAAGACCTATTTATATAGACATAAGGCCTATTTAATTTATGTCTGAGTAAACACATGTCTGAGTAAACATATGCCTCAGTAAACATATACCTGAATATGCAAAAACTACTTAACTTGTGTCTTTATAAATATGTGTCTTTGTAAACAGGTCAAAGGACTCCATCATATGTCTCAGACATGTAAGTGTGGAGTTAATCTTTTTAAAAAGATGTTATTTATTTTTAAATTGTGAAATTTAAATGATGAATTTTAAGTGTGGGTTGTTTTAATATGTGTATATCCTATTTGTCCTTTTAAATTCATCTGTATTTTAACTGATGTGTTTTAACTGATGTTGATGGTTAATTGTTCTTGTTCCCTGCCTCAATCCATGGAGAGAGGCAGATAAGAAATAATAATAATAATAATAATAATAATAATAATAATCAACATTCATACTTATTTACCACTGTTAAAACCAGTTTTCTAAAATCTGAGATTCACAAGGAGCACCTACTTCCATAAGCTATCTGTCTGTCCTTCCATCTTTTCATCCCTCTGTCCTCTTATCTTCATCAAAGTCACCCTTTGCAAAGGACTGTATCCAGTTTAGGTCCCCAAATGCATGAAATACAGCCTGTATTTTTCTGGAAACCCAGTAAGATTACATCTGAGGTCTGCTGCAGCAAAAAGAAAACAATAACAAAACCCAAACCAACCCCCTCCCCACAAAAACTCATAAGTGCTAAATCAAATTATTAATACCAAACAAAAAAGACCAGTTGAACATTTATCCAGCGAATTAAGAGAGGATGTGTTGTCCTAAAATTTAAATTTCTGTGGTGCCAAAAAATGTCAATCATTTTTGTGAAAGTTCACTCATGGGATCAAAACACTGAAATGCAGTAACAGAGACATTTCTTGCAAAAAAGGTCAAATGGTGGCTGCATATTTTGCCCTATTTTTCTTCAAAGGCTGGATACTATTTTTAAAAATGAAAACCTGACATGGACCAGCTAATGGTATAAAACAATGCATGCTGGATAGCATGTCTAGAACTCAAGAAAATCTAGCCAAACAAGCCACGTAGAAGCCCTAGGTTAGGCCATAACAGCAATCTATTATGGATGAAAAGTGTGCTTTTGGGATAGAACTGCACTTTTCCTTAGCTCAGGTTAAGACACATTCAACCATGTTAGTTAAAAACTTTCTGTTTGCTGACCCTACTTATTTAATTGCTTTCTGCTTACTACCGTTGAAGGGGAATGCCTGAATATTACAGTAAAGGAGGCTATAGCCCCAGATGCTGGACATTCCTGGATAAAGCAGCACTATATTAAGATGCAGGAATTCACTGCCCTCTTTTGTTCTTGCTACTGCTTCTAAGATCACTATTTCCTCCCTTGACCCATGAAGGGCAGGTGTGATGATACCACAATGATAGCAGGTTTGACTGGCACTGCCACTGTTGCTAAATGAAGACAGTTGCCAACGTTCTAAAAATCACACCACATCCAGCATTCTGGACTTTCACTCTTGTAACAATATGGCAAAATTCAGGTTTGAGATAGGAAAATGCCATCCTGACACCAGCTCCTGTCATCTCCTTTCTTAGATAGCTTCCATGTCAGGGTACTGAAAACTCTACAGTGGTTTATAAAAGACTGGAGCAAAAATATAAATAGTATCTTGCACCCATCTGTAATACTGAACTACATCACAGCTGAGCCTCTCCTCACAGAAGTTGTTCTTGAAATTTTGTGACTTAAAGAATACAGTTCCTGATTTTCACAAGTCTGGCTTCATTCCCCCTCCCCTTTACACACACACTATCCCATAGAGTTCACAAATACCAATAAGCTAAAGACTAATTTTCCTGGACCTGGAGACCTCCAGATACACTGGGCCCCACAGTTCCCATTATCCCCAGATATATGGGCAGAGATGTTGGGAACTATACTCCAGTACTGTTGGGGGAAGGTGCTGAGTTGGAGACGGCTGAGCTAGAAAGATTTCAGCCATACCATTTGGTGGGATTGTGTGATCCTTTTGTACTTTCCCACCCTTTGCTTTTGGGTTGTAAAGGATCCTTACTCAAGAAGCTTGAAAATCCAACAGACGCTTATAACCATGAAAGGCTCAGTTAAAGGTAGCTGAAGCAGTGGCAAACATCTGGAAGATAGGACAGGGAAATTCTTTGGACATGTTTTTTCCCCCTTTCTTTTTCCCCCACTTTTCTTTTGTATTTTTGTTGGAACGGAAAGGAAACTGAACTGATTGCTTGGGGAAATTTTTGTGTGATGTCATTTCAAGGAGTGGATAGTATAATAAAAGGCGTTCAAGTTACAGCAGTCAGCCAGTCAGGCCAGCAGGCAGCAGCAGCAACAGAGAAAGTCAACATGAGCTGCATCTCTCAGAACAGAAGCCTGTTCCACTATGATGAGGGAAATGACAAGCAAAGCACACTGGCTTTGCAGCCTCTTTGGGACTTTGTCAGAACACAAGAGGCCTTGATCAGGTCACCGTTCTTTCCAGTCCTCTTCAACTTTACACTGTATACAGCATTCTGTCTTCCTTTTGTGGCTCTGGACTTCTTCAGCACTCGAGTGCCGGCACTGAGGAAATACAAAATCCAGCCACAGATTTCTCCCACAGTGGGATCGATGGTGCTCTGTATGGCACAAAGCATCTATCACCACATCATCTGCATCTTCCCTGTGACTGTTGCGCATTGGTACTGGAGACCTGTCAACTTGCCACTGTTGGCACCTGAGTTGTCAAAACTCTTCCTGGATGTAACCATATGCCTGCTGCTCTTTGACTTCCTATACTTTCTGTGGCACTTGCTCCATCACCGGGTGCCTTGGCTCTACAAGAACTTCCACAAGGTCCACCACAAGCATGTCTCTACCTTTGCTCTTTCAACCCAGTATTCGAGCATTTGGGAGTTGCTGTGGTTGGGTTTTTTTGCAGCGATGAGCCCAATGCTGCTGAAGTGTCATCCTTTGACAGAAATGATTTTCTTCATTGCCAACATCTGGCTCTCAGTGGAGGATCATTCTGGCTATGACCTCCCATGGTCGACGCACAGACTAGTGCCTTGGGGATTGTATGGAGGAGCTCCACACCATGATCTCCATCACTTGAAGTTCAAATTCAACTATGCACCTTACTTCACGCACTGGGACCGACTGTTTGGAACATTGAGCCATGCTGTGGGAGGAGATGGGCCAGTGGCAAAGATCACCAAAGAATAACTTTAACTACCCCCACTGCTAGAGACATACGGGTACATTCTGGAATGAAGGAAAACTGAAGAAATTTGTATTGCACCTTTTAATATTATTTTTTATATATTTATAGTAATTTATTTATGGAATATTTGCAGCCTATATATATATGTATGTATATAAACAGTTGTAAAGGTACAAGCCATCCGAGAGACAGGAAAGTAGAGATCACTGTCTTTATGGCCATCCAAGCTTTTATAAAGCTGCGGTGTATGTCTGATATTTATGTAAGAGGTTTTGCTTGCTGGAGTGAGATGTGTAATGAGAGTTGAAAGGATGCCTATAAATGATTCCTATGGAATTTAATTTTACACTGATAATGTAAAACACACCAAAAATTCAACAGAGACATGTAAAAAAGAAATTCTGCTGAACAGCAACAGACCTCCTGGAAACTTACTTGATTATACTTTTGTTCAATTAAAACGAAAATACAGTATTTATAAATAAACAAAAGGTTTTATATTATTCCATGTTTGTTGTGCCTCTTTGGAAAAGTCAAGAATAGATTATTCAGTGTGGCCAGTTTGTTATTTAATGGAGAGCCCACTCCTGAAGTTTTTTCCCCCCTCAGGGGTTTTATTTATTTCAAATGGACTCACTCCCAAGTAATTGTCCAGAGGATTGTAGCTTGATCTAACATCCATCATTTAATGCAGTGGTTCCCAAAATTTTCTATGTCACGTACCACTAGGAAACATTTGATCAGTGTTCACACCTCCTAAAAAACAATAATATCACATCTGAAGATGAAGATGTCTAATTTCTAATTTTTTGGAACAATCCCCATACAATACTGTGGGTGAACAAATGGAACTTAAAAAATAACCTTTTAACAAAGTGCATAAAATTCAAATTTAAATTGAGCAATTAGATTCTAATTTATTGAGAAACTGTTGAATGATGACTCGATACTCATTACTCCAGGACATTCTTTGTCGCAACTTCTGAAAATCCCTTTGGGATCCATTTGGCATCCCCATCACTATATAACCATTCACATATAAGCTGTTTAGTCAGTGGGTCACAGTCTCAGAAAAGATAGCAATATTTGTTGTTAACTGTTGTCAAGTGTACTCCAACATGGTGACCCTACAAAGAGTGCAGTCATCAACTGTCCTACTCAGATCCTGTGGCTTCCCTGACTGAATCAATTAACCTGTAGTGTGGTCTCTCTCTTTTATCTTCTACTTTACCAAGCGTTATACTCTTTTTCAGAAAAAGGTAAAGTCAGCAGTTCATACCAATGTTCTTCATTGACTTGTACTTCTGAATACTTCTGCCGCAGGACCACTGAGTAATCAGATGCAACTAATCAACCAATAAAAAAATATGTAATATAAAATAAAATAAAAATCCACAACTGATCCTTATTATTTTAAGGACCAACCCAAAAGTCACAAAACAGTGAGCAAGCTTCAGGTTCTCCAGAACTCATCCTCAGGCTGGATAGCACCACAATAACAACAACAACAACAACAACAACAACAATATAAAAATAAAAATAAAAAACTGGAGGACAGGAAAAACAGAACAAGTAAGGGGTGTGTATGTAGGAGCTCAGTATTGTAGCCCTAAAGTCTGCATTTTAGACTCAGGGTGCATCCACACTGTAGAAATAATGCAGTTTGACAGCATTTTAAGTGCTGTAGTTCCTTTCTATGGGATCCTGGGATTTGTAGTTTTGCAAGCCTTTAGCCTTCTCTGCTGTGCCTCATAAAACTACAAATCCCAGGATTCTGAAGGATAGAGCCATAGCAGTTAAAGTAGTGTCAAACTGCTTTATTTCCACAGTGTAGATGTACCCCTAGGCTGCATCTGCACTGCAGAATTAATGCAGTTTAATACCACTTTAATAGTCATAGCTCTATCCTATGGAATCCTGGGATTTGTAGTTTTGCAAGCCTTTAGCCTTCTCTGCTGTGCCTCATAAAACTACAGATCCCAGGATTCTGTAAGATAGAGCCATAGCAGTTAAAGTGGTGTCAAACTGCTTTATTTCCACAGTGTAGATGCACCCTTAGGCTGCAACTGCACTGCATAATTAAGGCAGCTTAACAGTACTTTAATAGTCATGGCTCCATCCTATGGAATCCCAGATTTGTAGTTTGTTGTGGCACCAGAGCTCTCTGAAAGCGAAGGCTAAATATCCCACAAAGCTACAAATCTGAAAATACAGTGTATATTTAGCCATAGTCTGATTGTATCACCAAGTGTTGCTGGTTGGTATCAGGTTATACCTAGAAATCTGGAATAAAGAAGCACTTCTGGCTTTGTTTTTTGATAATATACTGTACTGGTAAAGCTTGGCTCATTATTTGGCTCTGAATCTAGCCTTAAGTCAAACCTACAGATTTCTGGTCAGACAGACAGAAGCCTCCATTTCTTTTCATTTTGTGAGGGCAGCATTGGAAGATGTAGCTATGGCAGTGGAGCTCTGTCACCATAGCCATGTCTCTTAATGCAGGATCTTGCTGTTTTCTTTTTAACTGTCTCATTGGCCCTGCTGGCTGTGGATTCTTTCTGAGGACTCTTTCAAACGGGGAGGAATTTCTCCCAACTCCGAATGGAGCCAATGCGGATTTATGTTAATTCGCTTGTTTAGCGAATTTACATGAACCCCTGCTCCGTTTGGAATTACTTCCCATTACCTGAAAATAACCCCCTCCTGCCCGAATTTGCATGCGAAGCTTTAATTCGCAATAAGGTAAAACCCATGATTGCATTCGAATTGGCTTCCCTCTTGCCCGAATTTGCATGCGAAGAGTTAATTTGCAATAACATAAAACCCATGATTGCATTCGAATTGACCTTAAATTATACTTCCAATTTAGCCTTGTATGAAAGAGTCCTGAGAGATGTAGTCCAAGAAAATTATTTTTTCCAAGCCCTAGTTTTTGCCCTGCCCTGCCCTGCGCTGTCTCCTTTTACACTAGCATTTCAACTTAAGAAGGAGAATTTAAAAATAATAATTCTAGAATGGGAGCAGCTACAACCTGAGTCAGTTTGAGGTGCCTACAGTTTATTTCTCACCCTGTGTTACCAACCTGCATTGATATAACATTGCAAAGCCCAAACTCCAAAATGAAAAGAACCTGCACGGATGTGACAGGAACTTAATAATGCATCAAGAACAAAAGAATGACTGTGCTCATCAGACCAAAGTCCTGTCTATTAGGATTCGCTTCCCACAAAGTTCAGCCAGAAGCCTCTTAGCTGGATTTGAGTGGACTGTTGGTCTGAATCCAGTATTCAAATCCCAATGTGCACCATTGACCCATGCTTCTGAATAAATCTGTCACAAGCACACCAGAGAATAATTAGATGCAGGCAGAACTACTGAGTAACAAGATGAAACCCTGCAAAATCCCTCAATTGAGCCATACCTTTATCAAGACTAACAAATGCCACAAAATGATGAGTGAGTTTCCAGGTTCTCCAAAACTTTTTACCAGATTTAAACAACAAAAACGACAGAGGAAGAAGGATATAGGAAAAGTGTGGTGTAGTGGTTTGAACATTGGACTATGACTCTGGAGAACAGGGTTCCAATCCCTGCTCAGCCATGAAACCCAATGGGTGACCCTTGACAAGTCACACACTCTCAGCCTCAAAGGATGGTAGTGGAAAATCCCCTCTGGAAAAAAAATTGCCAAGAAAACACTGTGAAAGGTTTGCTGTAGAATTGCCATAAAGTCAGAAATGACTTGAAGGCACAAAACAACAACAAACATAAAGACACACTACTTATAATAGTGGATGGATCATATCTCCCTCCTGCCTAATAGCAACTGGCAGCCACAAACTCACTGAATTTGTCGAGTTCCCTAACAGAGCTGCACCTCTCTCTGGGAGCCATCTATATTTGCATATTACAAACATAATCACAATTTAATTCCATATACAGTGGGCCCTTGGTACCTGCTGGGGTTTGATTCCAGGACCCCCTCGTGGATGCCAAAATCTGTGGATGCTCAAGTCCCATTAAACACAATGGCTTAGAAACAGCATTCATGTGTGATAATTCAATGCTCATTCACTGAATTCTGGGGTGACTTTGGATTGGCTTTGGAATGGCTTCATAGTAACAGCATTCATGTGTTATAATTCAATGCATATTCATGTTAATTCACTTGGATGGATGCAGAGTGACTCTGGATTGGGGCTGCAAAAACCCTTGTCTGATAAGGGCCTTAGTTCAATTGCAGCAACAAACTGAGTTGAAATGGTAAAAGTAGTTTGCACTCACCTCAGTTGAGAATGGGAGAGGAGGGAGCAGAATCCTGCCCTTCCCAGAAGGCTTAGGCAGAAGTAAATTGCTGCAGCTTCTCCTGTGTCTTCTTCCACATTCATCACTTTTGCCATCTTGATCCCACTCTGATGTTGCTGACCCCATGTGTCATGGTTTTCATTGCTGAGATGTTTTAGAGCATGGAAACAAGAAGAAGATATCAGCAAACCAACAAAAGAGGTCAAGAGGAATAAACCAAAACACCATTAAGAAGAGGTCATAAGAATATATCCATTTAGATAAAGACACAAGAAGGGCTGGAAAGTCGTAACTGCAAATAAGGACAAGGCACTGTAAAATATAGAACATTCAAAAGTGTAGAGCATTACAAAATAAAAGCTAAAACACTCATATAAGAATAAATTCATGCTTCTCGGTCATGCTTGAAATGGAATTTTGGAATTCCTCCTGGACAGAAAGTTGAAATGTAGGAAATGTCCCAGAAAAGGAGGATGTCTGGTCACCCTGGACCAAAGGCTTACCTAATCTAGCACCTGTCTCCACAGGGGCCAACCAGATGACAAAGGGAAGTGTTAAAGTATTACAAGATTACAACAGCCAAGCCTTTGTCTCTCCAAAATGGATGTCAAACACCATGGAACCTCTGTTCCTGGACAGCAGCATAAACCCATCATGACTAGAAATCATTGATGGGATTGTCCTCCAAGAATTTGCCTGATCACAACATCTTGAGGGAACCATCTCCATGGTTCAACTGTGTGCTGAGGAATGAGAAGAACTTTCTTTTATCTCTCCTGAATCTCCCACTTTTCAGCATCACTCAGTGACCTCCAGCTTCTGGGTTTATGACCATTATGAGAAAAATCCTTTCCAGATCTCGACAGCTGCTGTGAGAATGGCTTTCACGATCTACAGAAAAGCAGTCTGTCAAGTGCCATCAATAATTTCCTAGGTATCTTTTTTCATTTCATTGTGGGTGTGTGATTTATCAGTGTAGGGCTGCCAAGGGAGACTGAAAGCTTTCTCTCAAGGTGGTATCCCTCACATCATTTCCGAGGAAACAGGGATGCAATGGAAAGCAGAGCTATGGGAGTTTCCCTTCCTTGCATTTGACTAAACCACAAACCAGGGGATGGCTGACTTTCAGTGTCAGACAAAATGTGAAGTAGGCCAAACCGCAGAGGCATGGAACTTCCCATCTTGCAGGCATCAACAAGAGAATTCTCAAAGAATAGGAAAGCTTTATACTATCTGTCAGGGTAAAGTACCTCTTCAATCAATGTACATTAACACTTTCTACAGAAAAGGTGGACTTAGGCTGTGGTTTGGGTATGATATTGTTTTCAATGTTTTGTTTTTATTGTAGATCTATTCGTGTCACTATTGACATCCCTATTTTCCCACAGAACAGGTTTAAAAAATTAGGGGAAATACTGCCACTCCTAGTTTACGCCTATCATGTAACTTGAAGGACAACCAGTTTGCACTTGCCCCATTTCCTTCTTTTTTTGACAGTTTCATATCCTGAAGCAAATTGTGCAACGATGGATTAGTCTGCCAAAGGTATACTATTCGAATAATTATTTCCAGTGAATATTGCTTTTCTTGTATCTCCAAGCAGGGACTTCAAGCAGGATTTAGTAACAGGAGAACCACAAGGCCAGTGAGATCACTGGGTTCAGGCAAGGCAATCATAAGTATCTTACTCAACTATCCCTAACTCATCTATTCACAGAACTGCTGGGTTTAATTCAATCTACAACAAGATAAAATTCAGCTTTACTTGGAAAATGGGCAACATGGACCTGGGCGATAAGCACTGCCTTACTGCTTGCTTGTCAACTACTGTAACAAGATTTGTGAAGATTTTAGGGTATATAATGCAACTACCTTATTGTACATAAGTCAGTCTGGGTCTGCTTAGTTCCCAGATGGGAAATCAGTAGGTTCTACAAAGGAAGAAAGATGGGAATTGCATTAACTAAGTAAACTATTCTAGGCTGCATCAATAGAAGTTTAGTATCTAGAACTAGATCAAGGAAAGTGAAAAGTCTATTCTGCTTTGGTCAGGCCTCATCTGGAAGACTGTGTCCAGTTTTGGGCACCACAATTCAAAAAGGATGTTGATAAACTGGAGCATGTCTAAAGGAGGGCAACCAATATGAGGAAGGGTCTGGAAACCATGCCTTATGAGGAGAGACTTAGGGAGCTGGGTATGTTTAGCCTGGAGAAGAGATAGTTAAGAGGTGATATGATAGCCTTGTGTAAGCATTTGAAGGGATGTTATACTGAGGATAGAGCAATCTTGTTTTCTGCTGCTCCAGAGAATAGGATCTGAGCAATGCATTCAAACTACAGGAAAAGAAATTTCACCTCAACGTTTAGAAGACCTTCCTGATATCTGTTGGTTCCAAGGCTCGAAAATGCAATGGACTCAGCCTGGCATCCTTCTGTAGGTCACTAAAATGAAGACCCAGCTTGTTGGGGGCAATTAGCTTACATTTTGTAAACTGCTTAGTACATCACTGGACTCACAATGTTGTAGTTTGTAAGTGAGTGAGCAGTTAGCTTTGATAAGGACCCCTGAGTTGGGAAGAGAAGTGCCATCAACATCACCCTTCCACCTTAATATTTACCACCATTCATCCCCGCACCTGCACTTAGTTGTCTTGTCAAAGCAAGAGTGACTGGATTGGGCAGAAGTGCCCAGTTTTGGAAAGTGGGGTTCTTTGAAATGGTAGTTGGGGTGTGTGTATGTATGATTCTCCACTCTTGCCTTCTTTGTTCTATGTCCTGCCTAGTGGGATGAGCAAATCTGGCTTTTCCATTATTCTTGTCACACCTCTCCCTCTTCTGTCTCAGTGAAATCCACACTGTGCCAACAGTGCTATATGTATGTGTGTGTGTGTGTGTGCATTATTTATTTATTTAGACATTTGTATCTGTCATATGTGAACTAGTGTGGTGCAGTGGTTTGAGTGTTGAACTACGACTCTGGAAATCAGGGTTTAACTTCCTGCTCAGCCATGGAAACTCATTGGGTGAGCTTGGGTGAGTCATATTCTCTCAGCCTCAGAAAACCTTGTGATATGTTAGGCTTAAATCAGAAACAACTGGAAGGCATACTAGAACAACATCTGCCATATATGGCCAGGTCTCAAGGCAGCATATAGAGACAAGCAGTTTAAAACAATGTGGAAAAATTAAAATAGTAAGGATAATTTAAACAAAGCCAGGAGGGTGCAATAGTTTGAGCATTGGGCAATGACTATGGAGAACAGGATTCAGATCCCTGTTCTGCCATGGACACCCACTGGGTGATCTTGAGCAAGTCATAATCTTTCAGCCTTAGAAAACGGCAATGGTAAACCCCCTCTGAAGAAACTTGCCAAGCAAACCCTATGGCAGGTCATATTAGGGTCACCATAAGTCAGAAACGACTTGAATGCACACAATAATTTAAACCAAAGTGGTTTAACAATTCAAACCAATTAAAACAATTTACTTTGTTTTATCTGTACTGATACAGATATGGGCAAAATTGGTTTTAGTTAAAAAAAATTTTTTTAACCTGGGCCTGAATAGAAGCCAGCATGAATGTTAGTTGGAATTCCAAGCGAAGGGATTCTACAACTGGGGTGCCACAGCAGAAAAAGGCCTTTCACATACCCCTATGCCACTAGTGTATTGCTTTCATTGCTGGGAAACAGGTGAGGGCCTCTCCTTATCTAACACAATCCCTTTCTAAACCAGTTAGGATTTTTCTGTGTTTTTGACACTTACTGCTTCCCTGTCTTCATATCCCTATTTGACATTAGTTCTTTCTTTGTCCTATTCCATTTTAGAACTGGGGGTCTACACATAATTCTTTTAGTGCAATTGACCTTTCTGGCCCCACACTTCCAGAAACCCCACCAGGTTTCTTTTAGTTACAATTTTGAATATTATTGAATGTTTCTGTTGTTTTGGAATAAAACTGTGCAATCTTACTCTTCTAAGCATTTTATAGCAAAACACAGTAGGTGCAAAAGGATTTTGCCTAACTTAGAAAGGGCACCAAGTATTTAGCATGGCTGCAGAATCTGGTTGGATCACTACTGGTAGGGTGTTGTGTGAACATGTGTGGATGCATGTGTGTGATGGATGGCACACTTCTGAAAACCTCTGTAAGCAATTGGGATGTGCTTCTCAACCACATCTGGACCACATGTGGTAGAGAACGGCAGTTCAAAAACCCTGTAGGGAAAAACAGGTGCGGTGCAGCGAGCAATGATATCAGACACAGCTGGTGAGTGACAACACTTCCTCCAGAGTCACAATGGTGATTACGTTTTCCTAGAAGGCACTCAGCAGGGAGAGGAGGAAGACCTGGGCTTCTTTCTTCCTCTGCCGGAAATGCTTGATCTCTTTTAATAGTGCAGGTGTCTACAAAAAAGGAAACTGGAAAAGACAAAGAAGATGAGATAGTGGTTGTTACGTGCCCAACAAGAGAACCTTGGAAATTTGTTTTTTAAATTGACAGCTCCCAAAATCTTCCAGCTGGCATAGCCAGTTGCTTTTTAAAAGTTCTATCAAATACAAGTAGATAAATTTGAAGGCTCAGGCCCAACACAAAAGCACTGTTTAGTTTATGGGGTGGTGTCTTATTCTAGTACTCCAAATTTCACTAATCTAATACATTCCTGTTTGTCAGAGTCAGCTTTACTATTAGTAAGGTAGTGATTTGAATGTTGGACTATTACTCTGGAGACCAGTGTTCGATTTCTGCTCAGCCATGAAACCCACTGGGGAATTTCTACGTAATCATTAAGCCCACCTTGGGCAAATCACATGCTCTAAATCTCAGAGGAAGGTAATGGCAAAACTCTGAACAAATCTTGCCAAGAAAGCCCAATGATACGTTCACCTTAAGATCACCACAAGTCAAAAATGACTTGAAGGTACACAACAACAAACAACAACCTAATTCCTCTTAGGTCCCCCACTGTCTCTCCGGTCATAGAGGACAGAAATGTGTTCGCCATTGCCACATGCCCCTTTCTTGCCCCACATCAATCTCTTGTATTCTGTGGGGCTTTTAATATTGCAAAAACAATTAAGTTTTTACAAGAATTTGCATCTCATTTTTAAAAAACCAGACAACAGGAAGGTCAACATGAGCAAGAATGGCACAACATATACCAAACTGTATTTATTTGATATATATTCTCAGGGTGGGTCTACACTGGCCAGAATACTCTGGGCTTCTTCCAGAGCATTGTTAAATTGCCCCCCCCCCCAAATTACCTCCATTGCTCCCTCTAAAGTAAAAAAAAAAAGAGAGAGATGCCCACTCACATGGCTGGGCACCTTTTGTAACCTCAGATGGAGTGATTTGCATGGCCCCCAGTTGTGGCGGGTAGCACAGCTGGATGCCCCACGTGACTCCGGGGTGCTCCAGATTGTTCTAGAAATCTGGAGCAAAAGGGAAGTCATTTAAATGTAGTTTTAGGCAAGATGACCTGAATGCAATGCAAAACTGGCTTTATGTCATGAAGATAGTCTGAAGTCAAATTGAGGCCCTGCACCATAAAGAAAGGTTGCAGCAAGGATGGGGAAACCTTGTTCATTTGACACATGTTACATGTGCTCAGAGTCCTTTGCATCCATAAGAAGTCTTGCAGAAAAGACCAACAGATAGTCCTTTCAAAATACACAGTATTCATGTGTAAAATTTTACACAGTACACATATGGCACTATGATTCCACATATAGCCATGGTTCCATCCTATGTAGTCTTAGGATTTTCATGTTAGGGAGGAGTATTTAGGATTCTCAGCCAAGAGTTCTAGCGCTTCAACAAACGACAAGCCCTAGGATTTCAACAGCATGCAGATGTGACAGTTGAAATGGAATGATAACACTATAACTACAATGTTAAAAAGCTATCTCGCTGAATGTTTCTTTAAAGTCAGACATTTTTCTGTATTCAGGGTTTTTAATACATTGCTGTTGAAGACATCTAGGTGTAGTACTGTTTCTCAGAATCAAAATGTTACAGGTTTTAGATATACAGTACAGTATTCTCTCCGTTTTCACAGGGGATCTGTTCTGGACCCCCTGCAAAAACAGAAAATCAGCAGTATTCAAGCCACATTGGCTTGAATGGTGGAGCACACCCCCACTTTGTCCCCCCCACTTTGTTCCCCCCATTTGCCCTCCATGAATGGGTGAGAGATGTGGATTTGAAGTCCATACAAATAGAGGGGCAACTTTACTTCATTTAGGGGCAAAACAGCTGGCCCCTTTGTGCCAGCTTGGGGGTGGTGATATTAGAGCATGGCATTTAGATGCTGCATGCTCTGCCCCCAAGATGCTGTCATGCAGCCTGCCCAACCACATGGCAGCCAGCTTTGCAGTGCTCCAGTGACATGATGTTTATATGCCGCATGCGACAGGAGTGCCACAAAGCTATGGCGGTGGCTGAAAAGTCAGCTTTTTGACTGCTCAAAAAAGAGTATTTTTGGGGCTGGCAAAAAGCCAGATTGGGGCTGCAGTGTGCTGTTATCGCTGCCTTGATCCAGCTTTCTCCAGGGAAGTTTGAAGCCCTTCAGGGCCATCTGTTTC
Organism: Urosaurus nigricauda; assembly: GCA_034509955.1. Lineage (NCBI taxonomy): Eukaryota > Metazoa > Chordata > Lepidosauria > Squamata > Phrynosomatidae > Urosaurus > Urosaurus nigricauda. Next base: position 188,009,049 of record JAOEGL010000003.1, on the reverse strand, counting down.
AGCCCTAAGTTAACAAAAAACTGGGAGTGGGGAAGGAGGGGAACAAGGACAGATTCATTGGCATTTATCACATGAAGGGAATTGGAAATATAATCCAATGGCAATCTGAATGCAATCATGGGGTTTTGCATGATTGCGTGAAAGCTGATCACACACATTTTCAGGCAAAGGAAAGTCCTTCCGAATGTAATCATGGGGTTTGGCGTGATTGCGTGAGAAACTATCACACATAATTTCGGGCACTAGGAGGCAATTTCGGGCAGTTCCTAACGCAATGCAGTGTCAATACGCAATCATGTAAATTCGCTGAACTAGCGAATTTACTTAATTCTGAACTGGCCTCACTTCCATTTCTTTCAAAATTGAGAGAAATTCCTCCCGTGTGATAAACTCCATTTAAAGTGGAGTGCAGTGTCTAAATGCCGTGCTCATACACCACCCCAAGCTGGTGCAAAGGGGCAGTCTGCTTTGCCCCAATAAGTGCATCTGCACTGTAGAAATAATGCCATCTGACACCACTTTAACTGCCATGTCATCCTGTAGTTTTGTGAGGCACCAGCAGTGTTCGATGGAGAGGGTGAGAAGGGTAAAGATCTTGTAAAAGTACAAATCCCAGGGTTCCATCAGTTAAAGTGGCGTCAAACTGCATTATTGCAAAAACTACTGGAATACAAGAATTGGGCAATTACAGCATCTAGATTCTCCAGAAAATTATATAAACAATCCTTTACATAGGAAACAGGCTCAAAGAAAGGCAGCCAAGGCTTCTTCATAAGTCTGTCAAGAGAAACTCAGTAAAAAACATGTTGTATCTTGCACTGGTTCTGTAGAAACTTCAGCATTTTACTCCCAAACTTACTTTTTGCACTTTGACTGCCCTGTCAGGAAAAAGGTTAAAACATTTCCGGCAGTCCTTATATGGAGTGTGGAAATGTACTTTTCTGAAATAAATAACAGATTGCGACAGCGAGGTTGACTGATAGCCTTTCAGTGGCAGTGCCTGAACTTACCCCAAGGCCTTAGAGATAATCACAACCAGCAAAGCCAACCCACAGTATTTCCTGCAACCTGCACTACAAACACAGCTGTCCCAAGATATTTTGCTACCTGATGCAATGAACAAGATAGTGCTGGCCTATGTTCTGTTAGAGATTACTTCTTATGTCAGCTACTGGCAACAAGATGATGGAGATTAGCACACCGCTGTGGGATGTAAACATACGGGGATGGATTCTATTGCACAGCTCCATCCCTGGGCAGTACTCATCCAGTACCCAAAGCTGGCTTCTCCTGGACCTTTCAAAGAATAGTTTCTTTAAAAGGTCCAGGAGAAGTCCAAGTTGGGTACGGGATGAGTACTGCCCAGGAACGGAGCTGTGCGATAGAATCTGTCCCTGTGCATTTACATCCCGCTCCTAGTGTGAGAATAAAAGCTGGTGAGCTAATCTCCAACATCTCCCACCAGTGGCATCACTAGGCAGTTGCGGGGGGTTCAGACTGCTCTGGGTGACACCCCAGAAGGGTCAGCCCCCCTGAGCCTCCTAACTGGGTCCATGGCAACAACGGAGGCCGAGCACTCCCCCATACCTCCTTGCTGCGGCCCCATTTCCCACCATCATCTCTGGAAGCCACGCCCTGCTCCAGAAGGCCCAGGAAGCACCATCCCCATACCGAATGACACCAGAGGAAGGGACACCTCTGTCACCCAAATAACAGTAGGCAAATTTTCTGGGTTGTAAACCTGCTCATGGACTAATTGATTTAGCCTAGTGGCTGGGGAATCTTTATGGTAAGTCTATGATGCTGAACAGACAGCCCGTTTGGGCCCGCTAGGGGCTGTCTTGGAGGCATGATGTTTAGATGTGCCAGGCTCCCAAGCAGGATAGAAGCTGGACCTGCAATTACACACCAGCCAGCTTCTCTCCCACTTGGGGACATGGTTCTTAGATGCCGCTTTCCCCAAAGCCGGCTGTTGTGGATGAAAAGCTGGCTCTACGGGGGAAGTGGTGGCTTTTTTTAAATCCCCCCCCCCAAAGAGTGGATTTTATCTAATCTGTTTGCTCTGGCCCCGATCCAGCCTAAAAGGGGTGGCTCTAAGATGCCCCCTTTGGGCTGTCTGTATCCCCTCTATGTTTTCCATGTATGAGTTTAGAAAAAGAGAGATGGAGAAGAAAGGAGACACTGTTTATCACAAAGGTGTTATCCAGACAGTGAAAATAATCCAGGATAAATCTGGATTAAATCTTTGTTGTTCACATGCATTTTGAATGCACCTAGTTAAGGGTTTTTTGGGGAGGGGGACTGCCATAAAAACCACTTAACTCAGGATAATAAATCTTGGGAGGTTCTCCCTACGTTTTTCTAAAAGATTCACATTCTCAGTTGTGTGAATAATCGATGTGAATAGACCAGGGATAAATTGGGATAAAACTCTGCATGCCTTGGATGTGTTTCAAATACACCCACATTACTGAATCCATCTTTATTTGAGTGCTGACACAGATGAGCAACACAACCCGCAAAGATGCACAGAGATGTGGTTCCAGTAAAAATACAGTATGAACAACAAAACCAGAATGTGTGAGATTACTTGCACAGTTGTGCTAAAAAAAAAAAAAAAGTCTGAATGACCCCAAAATGGAAGTAAGGTTCCATTATGTGTGCAAGATGAAATAAATGGAAGGGTAAATTCTTTTTAGTGGCATGATGTATTTCAATCCAGATTTATCTTTTCTTCTTAGTGTTTTCACTTCTTAGTGTTTTGACAGCAGAGATGCTTGACTGTCCTATGGTTTGTACAAACCTTAAGAAACCTGTGAACTGGGTCCATTTTTTAAAAAAAAAACACGTGTTGTTACTTTAAAAACTGAGTTTAGAATCTAATTTGCACTGCAGAAATAATGCAGTTTGACACCAATTTAACTGCCATGGCCCAATGCTCTGGAATCTTGAGATATGTAGTCTGTAATGGGACCAGAGCTCTCTGACACAGAAGGCTAAAAATTTCACAAAGCTACAAATCCCAGAATTCCATGGTATTGAGCCATGGCAGTTAAAGTAGTGTCAAGCTGCATTATTTCTGCAGTGCAGATTAGACCTTACTCTGTTTTAGCAGAAAAAGTCATAAAGAAATCTAGTAATAACTTTGAGATTATCTAGGAAGAAGACATTTCTAGCACGAGTTTTCATGGACAAGAGTATGTGGACAAATTACAATTGATGATGTGAAAGCTTGTTTTAGAATTGTCTTCTTCCCAATCTCAGACAGATGAATGAACTTGTGATGGCTCATCATTTAAGTGATTGAATTTTATTTAATTGTTCATAACCCTATTCCAAACCCTCTGGGTTCTTTTGTACTACATTTGCTTCTGCACTCAGTTACTGATTATTTCTTTATACACGCAATGTGTGGATTTTAATTTACCTCCTGATTGTATTTGTGCAGCTGCAATAATTTCTTTACTATTGGATCTCTTATTCCCTAGGGAAAAATTGAAAATGTAATGGGTGGGGGGTAGTGCGAATCTCTTAACAGAAAACAGGCCCACCATCCATGGGGTGAAGAACAGCTTCATAGGATTTGCCTCTCCCACAACTGCTGGAAGCTACGTCTCGATTTTAGAATGTCAAAAAAGCAATTTTGGCCTCTTCCTTTCTTTGAACACCTTCTATTCCAGCTGGTTATTAAAAAAAGATCAATTGGATCCAGCTGCATTATAGCTGCCCGTTATAAGAACCTAATAACATTAAGAACTGGTGCTTGAGTTTTATTATTTTTCTTTTCCCTTGTCACTCCTTTTCCTTCTTCTGTTATGACACTCTCAACTGTAAATGTACAGGTTGGAAGTCCTTTAATTTTGTTGGTTTGTATGCCAGTCTGGGAGCCCTTCTGAAATCATGAAAAGTAGGATAGAAATGATATAAATAAATAAAGGAATAGGAAAAATGGTTAGAAACTTCAAACAACTATAATTCCCAAGACTGTTAATGGAGGGCATTCTAGAGATAATTAAACTGGCATAAAACTAGGTATTGGAAAGCTTCCTTTTTTTGGACTACAATTTGCAGAATCCAGAAAGGTAACTGTGAAATAACGTTTGTAATTTGGACATGCTAGATATGCATGGCTAAGGAAGCAATGAAGGAGGGACAAAACACGCACTTCCGCTATGTCTTAATAGCCCTGAATCTGTATGCAAAGATTAGTAAAGCACATGAAGGTCCAAAACACACGGCTGAAATAATCCAGTTTGAGACCACTTTAAGTGCCCCAGCTCAGTGCTTGGGGTTTCTGGGAGCGATAGTTTTGTGAGACATTTGGCTCTCTCTGTCAGAGAGCTCTGGTGCCACAAAAAACTACAATTCCCAGAATTCCCTAGCCTTGAGCCAAGGCAGTTAAAGCAGTCTCAGACTGGATTATTTCTGCAGTGTGTTTTGGACCAAAGTCTATTAGTAGAGAGCCCTCATGGTGTAGTGGTAATATGTGATTTAATGGCTGCTGTTTTAGTAGCACGCAGCTGAAACACACAGGGATTTTCTGATCGTTTCTAATTGTTGTCTTTCTTAACCCTCACAACTTTTCTCATGTAGTAGCATGCATTATTTGTAGGCAAAGCAAGATGTAAACTCATAAATTACAGAACACTTTCAAATTTAATGTCTTAAAAAAGGCATTTCCGCAATACCCAGAAGTTTCAAGTACGGAATCAAAATGTAAACAGAGCTGGGTGTTCCTGGGTGAATCTCGGTTTCTGACATCCAGATGGGAAGAAAACAGGAACAGGAAAATATGATGTAATTTGTTGCACCTTCCAAGAAAAGGAATGATGAGGTGTGGTGGAGGGTGAGTTTCCCCTGAAGTTATGTAGATCCTGAAAGCATGCAGAACACCCGGGTCATCACCCTGGGCGGTTAATATTTAGCATGACATGGATTCCTCTTGGTAATTGAATAATAGGCCCTTCAGGCAAGACAAAGTTTGGGGAAAGTGCCTAAAATAGTCCCACACCCACCTAAGGGGTGGAGGGGGGGAGGGTTCAAAAAGCATTTGTTTTGATTTTAGCAGGAAGTTCAAATTTGCTAAAGGAGTCCGATTAGATTCTCTTGTGTAGAAATGATTTTATATCATAGCAGAGACATTTCAGGCTGGGAAATTAACATATATATAAGTTCTGTTCTTCATAGCAAGCTGTTCTTTCAAGATATATTGTAATATAACAACAAAATAACAACAACAAAGGATGCAAGAACATCTTGTGTCAGGGGATGTGCATTGGTTGCTGAGCAAAGGGAGTAGTGAGTTCTTCCCTCTGCAATGACCAAAAAATGACACATGTAGATCTAAGTTGGACTTGTCTCTGCTCATGTCATTAACAGGATGCCAGAGATTGCCCCAGCGCCTCAACCTAGAAGAAAACACCCAACATTATTAATCCACTTTAGATATTGTACCATCTGTATTCTTTAACTGTCATGATGAAACTATCATTACCATTTTCTGAAACCTTCAGTTGCACTACATGAAGGAAGAATTTGTGTCTGATGTCAGCTATGGTCTCTTTCCATTAACTTACCTGTAGCTCCCTAAATGGCAGATCCTAGGGTAAATAAAAGGAAAGAGACCACAGTTCTGAAAAGAAGTGTGTGTCTCTGGACTCTTTCACACGGAAGGAATTTCTCCCAAACTTCGAATGGAGCTAATGCGAATTCCTGTAAATTCGCTTGTTTAGCGAATTTACGGGAATCCCCATTGCATTCGGAGTAACGTTCCATTTCCCGAAAATGACCCCTCCTTGCCTGAAATTGCGTGCGAAGCTTCAATTCGCAATAACGTCAAACCCTATGATTGCGTTCGGATTGACCCTAGATTATACTTCCAATTCCCGATGTCTGAAAGAGTCCTCTGTGTATAACCATTTATAAAGAACCATTTTATCCAATCTTTACTAACACTAGTACACAATTTGGCTGGGGAGAGGGCTTTGTCGGGCTGTTCTAGTTTTTACAATCTTCCCCACTGCCATTAATCTATAACAATAACAACAATTTCAAATATATATTTTCCCTGTGATTTTTTAATTCCTTTTAAGAATGAGTATTGTTTATATGGTCAACCCCTTGTAACGTATCTGTGGCTAAATTTACCCCTCAATGTTTGCCTTTGCTGTGCTCTCATCTATTTGCTTTAGCCATCTTTGACCACTCTCACATGTGTGGCTTGAACCCAAACCTCTATAGTTTTGCTGAATGGGCTGTTTGTTTGTAACCAATGTGCCTGGAGTGTGTGCATGTGTCTGGATTTTCCTCCTTGTACAACCTTAGTAAAAAGTTTATTTAAAAACCCCGAGGGGGCTTGGATTTTTATACAGACTTCTGTGCTAGAAGAATTGGTGGAAACTTGAGTTTCAATAAAACTTGGGGGGACATTCACACTATGGAATTTATCACACTGGAGGAATTTCTCTGAATTTTGAAAGAAATGAAAGTGGGGCCAGTTCAGAAATGAGTGAATTCGCTAGTTCAGCGAATGTATGTGATTGCGTATTGATGCTGCATTGCATTTGGAATGACTTCCCATTGCCCGAAATTGCATGTGATAGCTTTTCACACAATAATGTCAAACCCCTCGATTGCATTCGGACTGCCATTGGATTATGCTTCCAATTTCTGTTGTCTGATAAACTCCTGTGAAATAACCCAGCATGGAAACCAGGTTATTTCAGGGTCATTCACACTGGCACTGAATAGACTTGGTGCAGTTTGCAGGGGTGGAGGGTGGGGGTGGGGTAGCAAAACCCCCATTTAACCTGGTTCTATTGAAACTGGGGATTTTACAGCATCTTTCAAAAGAACTGTTTTTTGTTTTTTGTTTAACCACCACAAATGGGAAATTGCTGTCAATTCAATTCAGAGAACAGGAAGGGTGGGGTTAATATTTTTAAATATTTAAAAATTCTAAAATCCTTACACTGGCTGCCTATTGGCTTCCGGGCACAGTATAAGGTGTTGGTTATCACCTATAAAGCCGTTGATGGCTTGGGTCCAGCATACTTGAGGGAACGCTTCCTCCCATACAATCCTTCCCACACACTCAGGTCCTTTGGGAGGAACCTACTACAGCCTAATAAAACTAGGATGGTAGAGACCTCCCAGAGGACCTTTTCAGCTGCTGCTCCAAAAATATGGAATGACCTGCTGGAGGAGATCTGCCATATTACATCTTTGGAGGCCTTTTAAAAGATGATAAAGATGGATCTCTTCCGGCGGGCCTTCCCAAACTGACCTCCTTGTAATTGAACTCTCCTATTGTCTAGCTGCTTCCACTGGATTACGGTATGATGGATTGTCCTGGGAATTTTTACTGGGAATTGTTGTTTTAATGCTATTATTAGGCTGGGAGGGAGGTAGGGAATTGTTGTATTTTACTACATTTTAAAATTGTCAATCTGTTTGATTTTTATTGCTTTTTAATTGTTGTTACCTGCCTCAATCCAATATATATACAAACAAACAAACAAAATGCAGGGGGTGGATCATGCCCACTTTTTTGCTCTCTCCCTGTCAGCTAAGTGCCACTGTTTTTCCCTTTCGGCACTAAAAGCAGCTCCAGAAATGAAGTGGATTCAAACTTCCCATGTCTTGGAAAGTGGTCTCTTTAAAGTGCAGCCCAGATTTTTTTCTCTTCTGCCAGTGTTCCCTTATCTGCACCGATGGCTGATTCCCAGAGCTCACCAAAGTCAGGGAGGGAACATCATTAGACTGTGTTCTTTAAAAAAAAATTTTTTTTGTACAGCTTATGCACATCTTTGCTATTGTGTGGCTGCAGTAGACAGTTGTTTTAAATACTTGCATCATTGGTATGACAAAGGTACATATCATTTGATTGGCAGTTAAAAACCCCTGAGAACAATAAAATTGTCAGCTCAGTTTAAATCGATACAAATGGTAATGAGAATGTAACAGACTTAAATCACCACAGACAGCTTTGATCGTAGCAAATGTAGTGTGAACACTGATTCAGTATCACATCGATCATGTGATACGGGTCTATTCAGCTCAAAAATGTAAGTGTGAATGACCCCTGGAAGTGTTTTCTTAGGTGATCTCTCCTGTTAGAGGGAATAGACTCCTGGGATCACACCTGACAACCTAGGTAAGGACTGAACCTATTCAAGTGAGAATTGTATGTTCAGTTTTGTCTAGTACCAGCACCCATCTCCTTCCCTGATTTCTTCATATCTTTCAGTGGATTTCACACCACACATCCTGCTTATACAATGAATCATAAAGCAATCGCCCCCCTTATTTACTATGTCCCACATACTTTATTAAATTATGAAGTAAATTGGGAAATTTGTTGTGAGGATTCTTTTGTGATGAATTCAGTTTAACAGTAGAGCAGGGAGGGGTATCCACCAGATGGTAAAAGTGTAACATCAGGCTGGCTTAATGTTTGGGAGGCACCGATGGTCCTTGAGGCTGCCAGTCACCAGGTAAATTTCCTGTTCACTACTTTGGACTTTATCACATAAGGCTACCAAAGCAGAATTACAGCAGGATAGTAGCATCTGTGGCTGTAACTGTCTGTCCTGTAATTGATTTGTCTTCCATCTATTCCTGCAGCAGTCCTTTTTATTAATGGGCAAACCCCATAAATCCTCCCAATTGCATTGCTTTTCCATTGTTGATTCAGGTATGATAAGTTCCTCCCAGCGTAGTTATGATATACAGACATAACTGATCAAATTCAAAGTCAAGTGTATAAAACTCCATCCTTACCTGACATATACTTTATACATAATGTCTTTCATACTGGCTATTTTGCTGAATTTTCAAACATTTCAATGGGGCTGGATAGAAATGCTTTACGTTTACTATGCTATACTATAGTTGTTGTCATTGTTGCTGTACCCCTTCCTCACCAAGATCAATATGGAGTTCATGGTTTGTCCTGTGGTTCCATTTCAGACAGACCTGCTTTTGAAGGATGTAATCCTATACTCACATGAAAGGACCACAGCCCTAGCCAAAATAGCTAATGGTAAGAAATGGTGGGAATTACAGCCCAGCAACATCTGGAAGGCAGCATGATTCCAGCCCTTGTGTGAAACTGATTTGTTAATTCCAATAAGAGCAGACCCACTGAATCCATAGGAACATAGTAAATCAATGCATATGTACTCTCTATAATCTTCTTTAGAAATGATAGTGAGATTTAGGTCTTGGGAATAAGCTCAATTGAACTCGGTAGGACTTACTTTTGCATAGATATGTATAGAATTGCACTATAAATCACAGGTTGGTAAAATCCATATTTTCCCATGGTTATGTTTGCTTTGTACTGAACATTAGACTATGTGTCTAGTATCGTATATCCTGTGGCTTGTGGTCATCTGCCTAAAATACCAGTGCACCACTGTGCTGGCAGTAATTTTTAAATATCAGATGATTTCCAAACCTAATGTTATTGCCAACAGCTAACCAAGGAATATTGATGTTCTAGCCAAGTGTCTCACAGGCATAGGGAACATAATAACTGAACAGATGTGTTCAGTCATTGTATAAAACAAAGGACAGTTTTATACAATAATGCAACTAAGTAGAATATACGGAAGTTATTTAGTCTGCTAACTCAGCTTTACCTTCATAATATGTTTACTTTGAATACGATTAATAGGATTTTTGGATTCTGTATGGATTTAAAGCTTACAAGCTTTGGAAGTTGGCTTAAATATTACAACAGATATTTGCGGCTGAGAATGATGCTCCTTAAAAGTTAAACATGTTTTTACTGGCAAGGATATTATATTGCCTTTTAATATTTGTGTGTGTGGTGTGTGTGTGTGTGTGTGTGGAATCTGTGGATGTAGCTAATTTGTGTTTTTCTTCTTTTAACTATGATGACACATATGATCAGCCATATTCTGTCATGGCAAATAAGATAACCATGGCCAAGCTTGGGTCTGAGCATGTGTGTTAATTATGAAAATTGTGGCTCATCTAGTTGAAACAATTGAAATTAAGTATTTCAGATTCATATATGACCAGCAATCATTGCAGCTGCCTGGTGAGAGAGCTACAGTGCTAAAGATTTTCATACTTCAGAATCATTCTATGAAAAGCATAGATTTAACTAGTTATTTAAAAACCAGTAATCCTTTTGTAATAATTCATATGTTATTATTGTAACTTGACAACCAATAACTTTATTCCTTGTACAGTGCAAGATGAATGTTTTCATTTCTTTTATAGTAAGGGACCACACCAAGTGGTGGTGGAGGAGGATGACTTGGTTCATGTGCTTGCTTGTGCTGTGGCTGTATTGTTTCTTTGTGCTTTATTGTGTGTTTTGTACTGCAGGCCAGTAACTTGTGGCATCGAGCTGTTTATTTTTTTAAGTAATATAACACTTTAAAATGATGCTAGTCTCAGTTGCTAGAATATGTTGTTGCAAAGGTGTTACACACATGGTCTAACCACCTATTAATCCCAAAATAGTAATTTATTTATACCAAATAAGTATATCCTGCTTCTCCCCACCAAGAAGGAAGTGCTAAATATAAACACAGACATAGAAATGGTGCACATCTGTATCTATATATATCTCCATCATTAAAGGAAGATTACCAGACTAAAAGACACATAAAATGTTTTGCAACAATGTCTCTCTGTGTATATTCTTTCAAGTCACCTGTTAATTTATGACTTACGACTTATGGAGACCTTATGATGTTCCCTAGAAATCAGAACATATTTGAACACGAAGTTAGATAATGTGAAATAGTCTTTGTTGTTGTGTGCCTTCAAGTCATTTCTGATTTATGGCAATCCTATCATGGGGTTATCTTGGCAAAAGTTGTTCAGAGTAGGTTTGCCACATTGCCATCCTCTGAGGCCGAGAGGGTGTGACTTGCCCAAGGTCACCCAGTGGGTTTACATGGCCGAACAGGAAATGGAACCCTGGTCTCCAGAGTTGTAGTTCAATACTCAGACTACTATGCCAAACTGGTTTCCATGAAGTAGTCTAAATGGGATTAATACGTGGCAGGGATGGCATAAGTACTGACAGTTCACAGACTGTTAAGGATGACTACAGGGCATTCTATAGTCTCCTCTCCTCACTTTTCTTTTATACCCTGATTTTTCATCATCACAGATCCTCAAACAATTTACACAAATTAAAAAAACTGCAATTTAAATAAATCACAGTGGATCACAATGAAAACAAACTAATGAACAGCAGAGAATTGTTGGCACTGAGTCATTTTTCTCTATGATTTCAGCTTGCTGACTTTTTAGTAACCTCTCTTGCACATCCAAAAATCCAGAAATCAGTCTGTATCCCAAAGGCATGTCCCTTTTATCAACCACACAGCCAGCTGTCATTGCTATGCCTGTTACCACATCACTATAAACCTGTGACTGTTAGCTACAATAATTACAATAGGACAATTGTTAATGTCATCATTGCCATTATGTCTGTTACAACGTTACATAGTTTGAGTATAGATGTGGTCTTATGCCTGGAACTCACTGAAAAATATCCATGAAATGCTCTGTCCACCCCATTGTTATGATAATGCTTTTACTGTGGTTAATGTTGTGTTTTCCTATAAGAACAAACAACCCCCTCCTATTCGTAATTATTTCAATTTAATTTTCCAGGCAAGCAATCTTTTTTTCCAATTGCCTTTTGGATTCCCTTTATGACAATGTATTGTTTTGAAGTTCCATGTGTATATATATGCCTTTACTTCCTCTTCCATCAATGGAAGGAGAAGGCTGTATGTTTTCTTTAACAGTTCTGAACAAACTGTAATTTCTTGTCATACTCAAATATAGGACAGGGTGTTTGATTCACCTAACAAAAGAAATGAAACTATAGATTGATCCATCTACATGCTAAAACATCTCTTCTCATTTTTGAAAGAAGAAGGAAAATCAAGGGGTAGTGGATGGGCCTTACATTTGTTGTGGTATGTCCTCATAATGGGAAACATAATGGGAACAATCTAGTTGTTGCAATATTCTGTTATCATTTTGTGTATGTGTCTTTGCAAGCAGGTTGGCTTAGACTGAAGAGTCTATTCTCTTTGGAGTTTATCACATGGGAGGAATTTCTCTCAATTTCAAATGGAGCCAATTTGCAATAACATGTATTTGCTAGTTCAGTGAATTCACATGAATTCTAATTGCATCCGGAATGCGTTCAGGATGACTTCCCATTGCTCGAAAATGGCTTCTCATTGCCCGAAATTGCATGAGATACACTCATACGCAATAATGTGAAACCCCATGATTGCGTTAGGATTGCCATTGGATTATACTTCCAATTTCCATCATCTGATAAACTCCTTTGTGAAGATCAGCTCACAATTATTTTACAAACTAGGACATGGAAGCCTCACTCAAAACCCTCTACAGAAATGCTCAAGAGCGTCTTCATGCATGTACACTGGCATGAGATCTTTAAAATAGTTAATGCTCAGTATTGCACCATTTCCATTTGACTTCAGGTTGAGTTTTGAATTAGAAAATGCCATGGTCACCCTATTGGATTACCCACCCACCCATCCCACATATTAGAAAGAGAAGACGCATGTTTGCCTGGTGAAAAAGTGAATCTTGAATCCCTGTTAGTTCTGTCAAATCTTTCAGTTGTTTCATTACCACTGACAAAGGCAACCTTGTTTCTGAGTGTAGTTCAGGGGGCTGTTTTATCATGTTTAAGCCCCTAAATAGCTTAAAACTTAACTGAAGAACCATCTCTTCCTATGTGAATCTGCCTACCCTATAATAACTACTAGGGTACTCTTCTTGCATTTGTTGTAACCTTCAGATGCCCTGTTGGTGACCATGAGCAAGAGGACTTTCCCATCAGCAGGGCCCTTTATATGGAAATGTGTCTACTTTTAAGCAGTTGGTTCAGTATGCCCTTTAGCTGCATTTCTCCAGCAAGTGAAGGTATGTTTAAAAACAAGCATATCAGCTCCTGCTGTTGCTCAATTTTATTAATTGGCAGTTCTTGTTCTTTCTGACCCAAGTTCCACCATCCTCTGTTAAATGTATGGTAGGGTAGGATGGCTGGAGAACCTGAGGCTGTTCAATGGAAATTTTCAGTAACCCTTGCCAGCCTGTCCAGTGATGAAGGGAACAGTAGCTCATCAACACTGGAAGGACCATAAGTTCCTCACTACATTTGCAGGAGACCCTGACATATCTTGCAGAACTTAAACTGTCACTTAAGCCCTGTACAGACTGGCACAAAGCGCCAGCTTGTGGGTGGAGTTAGGATGCAGCGTCCACATACTGCATGCCCTAACTCCACTCTCAGTGCGCCATTCTGATGCATGCTGGTCTACACGGTGCATGCCACCACGACGCCCCTCCAGTACTGCGTTCAAACGGTGCAGCACCGAAGGAGCATCATAAAGCTGCGCCACCAAGGCTATGGTGCACCTTGGAGGGTGCAAAAAGGAGCTGCTTTTTGCAGCTCCTTTTTCTGCTCTCCAGAGCCAGATCAGGTGTGGTGTTGCCGTGGCACCAATCTGGCCAGTAAATGGGCGGCTGCATGCCACCCATCTGTACAGGCCTTAACTCCCCTAAAGTCCAGAAAACATCCAGGGGGAGTACTGTTGGCCATATAGAAAATCCAATAAAAAATCCACCAAACTGTGTTACCTTTATCGGTCAACCAAAATGCACAATATACATGTTGCAAGCTTTTGAAGCTTTACTGGCTTCTTCATCAGGCAAGGTGTTACAAACCAAACAGGAGAAAAAATTGAAGATGTTAGTCATAGGCCTCCATGCTGCTGTTTCTCTTCTTAGTTAAAATGGAATGGAGGGGATTATCTTGCTGGCTGGCACCTCCTCCTTCTGGCAACTGGGAGATCTCAGAGTCCAGGACGTTAAATGCAAATGCATGTTAAATTTCTTGGACTTTGAGAATCTCCCAGTTGCCACATGGCTAGAAGGAGGAGGTGCCAGCCTGCAAGATATGCCCTTCCATACCATACCAACTTAACTAAGAAGAGAAACAGCAACATGATTGCCTATGACTAACATCTTTAATTTTTCCTTCCGTTTGGTTTGTAACACCTTGCCTGATGAAGAAGCCAGTGAAGCTCTGAAAGTTTGCAACATTTATACTGTAAATTTTGGCTGGCCAATAAAGGTATCACCGTTTGGTGGATTTTTTATTGGATCCCCTAAAAGCATTTTGCTTAAAACAGCTGTTTGGACTTATGCAATTTGACCAGCATTCTTCTCAGATAGCCACTTACCCTGTCTTGAGGTTTCTTTAGTAAACTGTTCTTCTGATTGTAAGATGGCAGCTACATCTTCCCAGGCTGAAACTCTTGCATAATACACATTTCCAAGCCAAAAATGTCTTCCAGATTATTCATCTTGGCAGAGATCAATAGCAAAATATAGCTAGTAACATATTTTAGCTCATGTCATTTTTAAAATAATTATTCCAGGCTTTTTCTATTAGCTCTCTGTTTAGCTTTTCACAATGTTTTCCATGATATTCCAAAGAAGCTCTTAATTTCTAACCTGCAAAGCCTAATCAGATGAATCATTTCCAGCTACTTTTATTGTTTGAAAGCTTCCCACAACTTTTGTAATCAGAACTGCTAGTTTTATTTCCTGTTCTAATCATTTGGGTTTTACTTTATGAATCATCATTTTATGACAGCCATACTTCTTAATCAGAGTTAAATATTTCTTTAATACTCCAAGACTTGTCATCTATAATAATAAAAGAGAATGATTGTGTGTCCCTGGCAGTCATAATCATAGGGAACATCATGACAGATGCTTCAAAATTTGGTAAGAGAATTTTTGGTTGCCTCCCAAGTTGCTTGGATTAGTCCCAAGTCAAAATTCCAAAGGGAGTGACTGCCTCAAAGCAAAAAAGAGGAATAATATTCTTGAGGTTTAAAAAAGGCAAGGGGAATGGAAGAAAGCTATGGACCTTATCAGACGGGAGGAATTTCTCTTTATTGCGAATGGAGCCAATTGGAGCCAGTTTGAATTCATGTGAATTCATTACTTTAGCAAATTTACGTGAATTCCCATTGTGTTCGGAATGCATTCAGAATGACTTCCCTTTACCCGAAAATGACCCCCCATTGCCCAAAATTGCGTGAGATGCTTTAATTCACAATAACGTGAAACCCCATGATTGCGTTCGGATTGCCATTAGAATATACTTACAATTTCCAACATCTGATAAGGTCCTATGTGAGGTTTTATTAATAAGATTTCTAAAGTTAAATAAAGTGGTGGTGGTGGTGGGGGGGGGATGACAGGAGACTCCCTGAAGAAGATATATCTATTTTCTTTTATTGCTAATATACCTCTTGCTTCTTTTTGGGTGGAAATTAATATTTATGTATTTCTGACATCTGCATACATTCATCAAACAAACATATAACACCACCCCATAACAGTCAATAAAAACAAACAAACAAATAGAAACAAACAAACATTCCTTTAAACAATAGACAATGATTTCCTTTTCTTGCCTTGTTTTCCAAAATCATACATTTTTGTTTTCTCTTATACAATCTCTATTTCTTTTCTATATTCCTCAGATTTTTATTTATTTATATATTTGTTAACAAAGAATATTAATTTTCCAAAAAGTATAACTGCAGCTTTTCCCCAGTTATTTTTTTGATAATATGGATCTTTTATGTTATAATTCATTAAGTGTTGTCCTATCTTTTTAATAATTATACTATATGTGTATTTGTATTTGTTTCCAAGATCTTTCTTATTGTGGTCGAATTGCATTGGGCTTTTTAAAACACTGAATAAACTGTTGACCATCCTAGAGCACATGGAGTTTGTCTCCTCATTCTTTTCCACTTTTTTACTATGCATCTGCACCAGTGCATTTATATGCACCTTTAGGGTTAGGGTTAGGATGGATCACTCCTTCAGAACTGCTATGGTGTCAGGACGTGTATATGCAGAGCTGAAGGTGTGCATTTTCTGGCCTAAACTGGAATATTCCAGGTTCTTTTTGCTCTGGTTTGTAGTCCCAGAGCTCAGCTTCAATCCAGTTTCCACCTGCTTTGGAGGCATGTGTCATCTAAATGCCCTGCCTTCATAGCAGTTTGAAACCACTTTGTTTGGCCTGTAGGTTTCACCCCTTTATCTTTTGATATAAGTCTGCCCAAGTTCTGAGATCTTAGGGGAAGTGTTATTCTTAGTCCTATCACTATCATATGTACAGTTGGTGAGGACATGAGAGACAGTTTTCTTGGTGGCTCCTCCTATGCTATGTAGCCACCTCTCATGGGAAGATAAGTTGGCCCCCTTTCTGCTCTCTGACAATATGCAAAGGTAAAAGGTAAAGGTATTCCCCATTGACAAGGTTTATTTATTTATTATTTATTTAATATCTTTTCTTCCTGAAGGGACCCAAGGTTGTGTCCTACTACAGGACATCCGACATCACGTTGTGTCTGACTACAGGAGCGGTGGTAATCCCTGTTACTCAGCCAAAGAGCCAGAGTTGTCAGAGACTATTCTGTGACCATGTGGCCAGCATGACAGCACAGAACAGTGTCCTATTTATCTACTTGCACTTGCATGCTTTCGAACTGCTAGGCTAGCAGAAGCTGGGACTAGTTATAGGAGCTCACCCTATTATGCGGCACCTGGGCCTTGAACTGCCAACCTGCTGATCTTGCACTCAGAAGAGTACAATATGTAATTTACGTTAAGTATGTTATTTACTAAACAGTGACTGAGATTGGCTAAGCAGGATTGCAGAGCATAAATCTCCACCCGCCTACTTATGCTGTTATTGGGATAGGGGCAGAGGTTAAGTCACGGTCCCCTCTTCATCCTTGGCTGTACAACCCCTGAATACAGCTCCACTCCACTGGCTACTGACCTCCTGTGGACCTGTGCTTTAGCACACTCCAACTGTCTTTGTGTATTTGGGGAAGATGAAGTAGCCTCTGTCTCCATATTGCTCCAGCTTGTATGGATGCAGTTGGAATATACCTAGGTAAAACAGCTGGAACACACCTCATAACAGCTTATGTGATGAGCTTTTGCACTATAAACTGACTAGAAATATCTCAAGATTATGATTGTGTCAGAAAAGTGATCACTCTCCCTCTTTCTCAGAGACAGATATTTGAAAGAATGGGGGTTGACTTAAAACCAGTCATGTTTATAGTCAACCAAAATCAATGTTGATAGTCATCATCATCATCATCATCATCATCATCGTTGTCGTCGTCATCATCTTTTATTTATATCCTGCATATTCCAACTAGGACCGAGGCGGCTTACAGTAAAACACATTAATAATCTTTTCTGTGTCCTCTCTCACGGAAGGACTGCAATTATAGAGTTTTTAATTCAGTAACACTCCTTTAACTGTTAAGGAGCTGGTAATCTGCCCTAAATACACCAAAGACACCAGATCCTGTCTGATCTTGGAAGCTAAGCAGGGTCAGCCTAAGCAAGGTTAGCACTTGGATGGGAGATCACTAATGAATATCTGGTGTTGTAGGCTATATTTCAGAGGAATGAACTAGGAAACCTTTGAGTCTTCCTTGCCTAAGAAAACCCAATGACATTAGTGGGGTTGCCATAAGTTGACAGGCCATTTGAAGGAACACACACACACAAAGCATAACTGCATCTGGATGAAACTTAAGATCTTTAGTTATTGTTTTGATTATATTGCTTGCTGGGCTTAATTATTTCAACCTAAATTGCTTAAAAGGAGTAAATGCTGTGGATAGTTGTTCTTGAGTTGGGAAATCATGTGATGCATTATATAAAACATCTGTCCTTGGAAATAAACCCAAAGTGCTGGAGGGAAGGGGGGGAAAAACATGGTTAAATAGCGGGTGGATAAGTGATAATTTTCTGTTTCCACATTTGTTTGTGGCAGTGGGTATGAAGAAGCTGAAACTGACATGGAATGTGGAGAGATGGTGGGATGTGGATGGGTAATTCCATAAACTAGAATGTGAATTTTCATCCTGAATTTTCCTCAGGAAATTCCCCTCATGTAATTATATACAGATTCCCACCATGCAAGATTCTATGATGCATCCTAAAGACAAATATCTCACCATGGCACTGCCTTCTACCACGGTGGGACTGCACACTCCTGTGAGGCAAGAGGCTATGCAGACAGCAGGAGTGGCACTGGTAGGATCTCCCATGTCAGACAGGCTTTTCCTGAGGAGATAAACAGATACTATGAAACAGTAGTAGTGGGGATGGACACTGATGGAGATTCTCTCAGAGACAGTTTTAGTGGTGCCACAGCTAACGTTTGTTAGTACAGCACAAAGGGAGGCATGGTAAACCTCTTTTGAATGCCTTTTACCATGAAAACCCTGTGATGAAAAAATCCAAAAAGAAACAAGAGATAGTGCCAGAAGATGAGACTTCAGGTCCAAAGGCATTCATTATGCTACTGGGTCCAAGTGCAAATAAAAAGACAATGGAAACAATACACTGAAGAACTATATATATGCAGAATAGCTGGCCTCCAAAAGCCTACTTCTGGAGAGTACCGTCACTGGGCTGTGTGTATGCGGGGGATGCAGACCGCACCGGGTGACACCTCAGAAGGGTGGTGACACCTGGTTGGCTTCCCCCCCCCATGGGCGCTGCTTTGCCCCCCTAGGGGCTCTTGGGGCCCATAGGAGAGCTCCTTGGGCCACTTGGGCTTGCCTTTGGACTGCGCAGATGTCTCTCCGGCCCACACAGGTGCTCCCGTGCACTCCCGGTGCCAGAAGTCCTGCCCCCTTGAAGTCCCACTCCCCAAACCAGGTGTCACCCAGTGTGGGAACACCACTGCTTCTGGGCATCAACAGTGCACAATGCACAGCATTTAGACACTGCATGTTCCAGTGACGCTGGGGAAACGATTTGAAGCTGCCTGGCTGCCCAGATGTGGGTGGCTTCATGACGCTCTGGCTGTGTGGGGTTTACACACTGCATGCCACTTCTTTGGGGCCGTGGCAAAGCTGGCAAAGCCAACTTTTCCCTGGCCAAAAAAAGGGAGAGGATCTTATTCACTCCTTTTTTGGCTGGGTTCAAGGTGGCGTGTGTTTGTCATGGTTCCAATCTATCTTTGGAAGGGGGGGCTTCAAAGGTTTGTCTTTTCTGACCCTTTAAAAAAAATTAAAGGATGACAGATTCATTCAAGGAAGAACCATTTGAAGATTAAGCTAAAGTTTTAGAAAGTAAAGTCCAAGTTGGGTTCAGGAAAAGAAGAGGCACTAGGGATCATAATGGAATATACCAAAGAATTTCAGAAGAAAGTCAGCCTATGCTTTATTGATTATAGCAGTAGCATCCCTGGGGAGGTGCGGGTGGTGTGGGCTGCACCAGATGACATGCCAGAAGGGGAGTGACACCGAAGAAGAGGGCTGACACCAGGTCTGCTCCCTGCCTCTTGGGTGCCCTTTGGGGCCATGTGGGGGCTTCTCTGAGCCACGCTGGGGCTTCTCTGGGCTGCACTAGGGTCCTAGGCCCCATGCCTGGGCTTCTCTGGGTTGCATCAGGGATTCTATGCCCCATGCTGGGGTTACTCTGGGCCCTGCTGGGGCTTTTTGGGGGCTGCACCAGGGCTTCTAAGCCCTGTGTCAGGGCTTCCTGGGGCTGCGCAGCCACTGCTTGGTGCCCCCCCCCAAGCCGGAAACCCTGCCGGAAACCCTGCAGAAATCCCACTCCAGGGAAGCCTCCCCCCACACTGGGTGTAACCTGGAGTGGGAATGCCACTGAATTATAGCAAAGTTTTGCATTGTTTAAGTCCTGAAAAACTATGATTTCATCTTAAAGAAATAAGTGTGCCGCAATGTTTGACTGTACTGAGGAAAAGAGAATACCATCAGGAAAGAAAATGGAAGAAATTGAATGGTTTCCATTTGGCAAGGGGAAGAGGCAAGGTTGTGTTTTATTGCCCTATCAGTTTAACTTGTATGCTGATTGTATCATACATAAAGCAGGATTAGAAGATGTGAAAACTGGAAGAAGGAACATCACCAATTTCATATATGCATATGACATCATACTGTTACCAGAAAATATCAAAGACTTGGAATGATTACTGAAGAAATTCATGGAAGAAAATGCAAAAAGCTAAGAAAACACAAATAATAGCCATGGATGATTTACTTAACTTTAAAGTAGATAATGAAGACATTGAAATAATTCAAGATTTTTCATACTTAGGCTCTGTTGTTAATCAGAATGGAGACTGCAGTCACAAAACTAGGATTTGGAAGGGCAGCTATGAAGGAATTAGTCTAAATCCTGAAGTGTAAAGCTACATCATTGAATACTAAAGTTAGGTTTGTTCATATCATCATATTTCCCATTTCTATGTATGGTTGTGAAAACTGGATAGTGAGGAAAGCAGATAGGAAGAAAATAAACCCATTTGAAACGTGGTGCTGGAGGACAGTTCTATGGATATCTGGACTGCTACAATTACAAATAAATGGGTCTTACAGCAAATGAAGCCTGAACTCTCCCCAGAAACAAAACTGACCCAACTGGTCCTATATAAATTCGAAGGCTTTCATGGCCAGCATCCATAGTTTTTGTGGGTTTTTCAGACTATGTGGCCATGTTCTAGAAGAGTTTCTTCCTGATGTTTCACCAGCATCTGTGGCTGGCATCTTAAGAGAATGCTTGCCTGGAAAAGGGTTGGGTATATATATCCTGTGTGACCCTAGGAAAGGAGGAGTCATCCACAAACCAAAACAATGTTTGGATCACACAGAATACAGAAAACCTAAACATATGGACAGATATCTGCACAAGAACTCCAACCATCACCCAGGACAAAAAAGATGCACAATAAAAACACTGGTAGACTGAGCAAAACGGATCTGTGAACCCCACTTCTTGGAAGATGAATTGAAGCACCTGGACCAGGCAAATGGTTACTCCAGTGCAGACATCAAAAGGTCTGTCAGGCCCAGAAAAACCCAGAGGAGGGAAGACAAACAATCACCCAAAGGGAAGGTATTTCTACCATACATCAACAGTCACAGATAGAATAGGGAAACTGGTGAGGAAACACAACCTTCAAACGGTTTACAAACTGACAAAAAAAATCCAGCAAATGCTTCGTTCAGCCTCAGTTTGCCTTAATAAATTTGATATGCATTTGCTGGCCATTATTTTTCCCATTGTCCAGAAGACAAAAGTATGCACATTGCATTGCCTAACATATCACTTCTCCTAGGTCTACATACATTTTATACTGGCAATGTGCTGAGCAATGAACAGGAGTAATGTTTATGGAAATTGGGAATTAAGGTTTTTTGGTTGTTGTTTTTTTAAAAGAGCACCAATTCAAATCCATCCCTTTGTCAAATCTATTGAGAGCTACAGCAGGAAGAAACAACCCACGCTTAATTATGGAAACTCCTAGAGCCAGCATTTTGTGTATGGAGCTCTGCTGGTAGACATTACGGAGACTGCATATGTGTCTATTTCTCTGTAACAAAGAGAAGAACAAAGAAACTTTGGAGAGGAAAGAGTAAGGAAGTGAGTCAAAATAAAGCATTCTACATTACAAGAAATAATTGGTTAGAAATGACAGATGACAAGAGACCTGGTTCCTCCCTGGCTATCTAGCTCTCTACCTGTCCTCACTGGAGATACATGTGTTTGTGCTCAGTTTCAATCTGAGCACAATAGCAATCAGGTAATTTTACATAAACCATGATGAACATCATATTAGTGCTCTCTGGAGTCACACATAAGTGAACAGTGATAAGCTTCCACTCAGCATAGTAAGCATTCTGCGGTGGATATGTGACCCATTTTATAAATACTTCATACAATGCACAGCTGGCAAAATATATTGTCCTCCAACTATTGATGGACTACAGTTCACACTCCTGGATGTGATGATTAGGACTGATGGGAGTTACAGTTACAGGTCCACATATTCTGGTGTGTGTTTCTGTGCATTCAAGTAGCCTGTCAACTTGTGGCTGCCCCATGAATTCCACACAGTTTTCTTGGGCAAAAAATTCTCCGAGGTGGTTTTGCCAGTTCCTTCCTCTGAAATACAGCCTACAGCACCTGTTATCTATTGGCAATTTCCCATCCAAGTGATAACCTTGCTGGCTCTGCTTAGCTTCCAACACCAGACAGGATCTGGTGTCTTTAAACAAGGATCTGGTGTCTTTAAACAAGCCCTGGTGGCGCAGTGGTTAAATGCCTGTACTGCAGCCACTCACTCAAAACCATAAGGTGGCGAGTTCAAGACCAGCAAAGGGCTGAAGCTTGACTCAGGCTTGCATCCTTCCGAGGTCGCTAAAATGAGTACCCAGATTGTTGGGGGGCAAATAGCTTACAATTGTAAACCGCTTAGACACTCCTTAAGGGTATGAAGCGGTATATAAATGAAGCTGTTTGTTTTTTTTGTTTGATTCAGAGAAGATTTGCCATTTCCTTCCTCATTATTGTTAATGTTAAATGGGTTGAGGGTAATGACATATTATGACCTTGGTTCCCATTCAAAAGTAGTGTGTTGTAAGAAACTTATATAGCGTTATTTCCAAGCTGTGAAAGACACATTTTTTAATACTAATACATGGAAGTTCAATTTTTCAGTTATATATTTGTTAGCACTAGGGATGAGACATTGGTCAGTTTTTCCTTCTCTCACATTTACATTTTTTTTTAAAAAAAAATGCAACTCATTCTGCTGTCAATATGTGATTTGTATGTTTTGGTAATTTCTCAACAGATGAAGTCAAATGGGATTCTCCCCCACTTTGCATCAGCCAAATGTAATAAATACAGGCATTGTAAATGTGGAGAGAGGACCACATTATATCAGCCTGCAATTAAAGTTCAGTTTTATTTTTGAAAATGAAACGTGGAAACCCTAATGTCTGAATACAGAGGGATTCAAACTCAGACATTTAAGAATTAAGCACTCAAAGCCCTGGGCTCAGATGGAGGGAAAAAAAATATTTCTTTCAGTTTTTTAAAAATCTCAAGTTCTTTTCATCATTAATATGGGGAAAAAAATCAGCACATTTTGGTAAATTCATATCAAAATCTAACTGAAGCAAAATTCTCTCCTCACCTAATCAAATGGCTCAACACCACTGATATTACCGAAGTCAACAAACATCAAGCCACCAAGTGCCTCTCCACCTGGGCTTCCAGTGTGTTGGCCCCAGTTTTCCATCACCCTTTAGAATCATAGAATCATAGAGTTGGAAGAGACCACAAGGGCCATCCAGTCCAACCCCCTACCATGCAGGAACTCCCAGTCAAAGCATCTTCTGCTTAGACTACTTCTGGTCACAAAAATCTTGTGTGATTGCTTTTGTGGAAATTAGTAGTCCCAGCCATACTGCAGAACAGGATGGCAAGAAGAGTTTTCCTGCAATGCATTTCCTTTCGGGAAGAGAGTTTATTGAAGCCAAAAGCAAAGCAAAGCAAAGGTTGTTGTCTATGTGAGCACTGTACAATTGCGAAAGCACAAAAATGAAATTTAATTGCTTCCTCATGGCTGGGCAAAGGGAAGGGCTGTAAACGAATACACAACAAGTGGTTCCATGTTTTCTTTGCTGTGAAGATAGAACCTGGCAAGGGAAGTTCCCTCATGCTGTACATTTACTTGTAAACTGGTCTTAGGTCTCTCAGCTGTCTCCTCTCCCTGCTTCCACTCCTCAATGCCCACTGTTAGTGATAACTGAAAGGT
The DNA here is from genome assembly GCA_034509955.1 of Urosaurus nigricauda. NCBI lineage: Eukaryota > Metazoa > Chordata > Lepidosauria > Squamata > Phrynosomatidae > Urosaurus > Urosaurus nigricauda. The sequence goes on along the minus strand of JAOEGL010000003.1, from coordinate 187,985,306 downwards.
AGTGCTTCTTTCTCAAGACAAAATTAAAACCCCATGCAGACAAACAAAACTGAATATTAACAGAAGGGAAAGATCTTACATCGGTTCTGATGTTATTCATCTACTTTATGCACATAGACATACATACACAAAAAAGTAAGGCGCTTTATTGATATTTAAATCCATAGGCAGCCACTCTGTACGGAGTACAACAGTTTAGTTTGCATAAAAGCTATTATAAGCTATGAGTGTCTACATATCAAGAGTAGGCAATGTGGCCCATAGGCCACTTATAGTATCTGGGAAAGTTTTGGGGGACCCCTCAAGGGCCAAACATTATATTGGAAATGAAAGGGAAAAAATGAACAAATGAACAAAAGAAAGAAAGATTAATTTTTTTAATGCTAATGCTTCTTTGAGGAAACATTTCTATATAAAGGATGTTCTTTCTGTTTGTTTTTTGATCATAGCATAATGACTTCGGTTGACATCCTGGTCATGATGGCCAGATCTGACAAGTTCAGGATTAATGTGCAAAAAACCCTCAACAAAATGCTGGGTAAAACAACAGAGAATCATGTACACTTCAGGACCAAACCCTAATTTATCCTAGATTGTAACAGTGATAAGATGGCCATCTAGGTACAATAAAAAAAAAAAAAAAGATTATAGGCACAATAAAAAAAGATTGTAGAATAAAAGAAGAATTTTTATTGTGCCTGCAAACCAGAACTGATGCAAAGCAACATTACAAATCAAGATCACAGGACAAACACTACGTAACACCAAATGAAACTGTTTTTTTAAATGATTTGGAAGGAAAAAAAACTCACCGCCAGTAGGTAAAAGGAATGACAGATTTATTACATTGCAAATCTTTGTTACCATATGTTAAATAAATTTATGTTTCTTCCTAAAGCAAGGCCCTTCCAGAAGAAGTTCACATTTCTAGTCAGCAGTTGGGTGCACTGCTCAGAGAAGCAAGGGCAGAGATCCTCCAGACCAGTGGTGTGTAGCACCTTGTCAAGTCTCCTGGTCTGCACTGAGCTGTCTCAGGGCAATTCTACAGGGGTTTATAGACAGAAACCCCTCTGGACTATGGGTACTTTTGTCTCTTCTAGCTATAATACCTGCTGTCAGATGGACATGTACTTACAATTAATGGCACCATGCCTGACGTGTACATCTAAACAACAAACTACTGTATTATAAATTGACATCATGTATAAGTCAAGGACAGGTTTTGGGGTCAAAATTATGAATTTTGCTATGATCCATGAATAATAAAACTTAGGGACATGTAAAAACAATTTTACCCTCTCCTTTTAAAAATGTATAGAGGGAACATACTTAGGAAGAGGTAAAGAGAAGGAGAGGATATGTTTGCTTGTCAATGATGGGTGTGTGTGTAAATTCCATTGTTGATCTTAAAATGTCTGCATCTATATAAATACAGTTCATCACACTGAGGCTAATTTCAGCATTAAAGAGAGATTAAAGCGCATTTAAAACATCCAACAAATAAAGCAAAAATGGGGAGTAATTGTACAAATGATTATCACATGCAATTGAGTAAATAAAGTGATATTGGAAATTCATTATCGCTGAAATCCCGAAAGTAAAAAGATGTGTGCTAATGCTTCTTTGTGACCACTTTAAGGGTGTTTTTTTGTGTGATGTCGTGTGAAATCGTTTCACATAATTACACGATTTTTCAGATATATTCATGTGATAAACTATTGATCTCCTTTGTGTGATAAACTCCACAGATAGGGAAAAGAATATAAATGAGGAAAAAGGAAAAGAATGCGACCTGAAAAAAGGAACGGGGAGAAGAGCAAGGAAAGCAAACTGCCTCTGTTATGGATCCAATGTGACAGCCATGACAAGATTCAGAAATGTGAAACCCTTCTTGCTGTGGTGGGGTCTGGAAATGGCAATCCCATCATTACCCCTCCTTTGCCCAAACTGGAGAGAGAGAAAAAGGCAGTCCTCCCTCCTTCCTCACTTTCTTTTTTGGCCCAAGCCGTGTTCAGCAGCAATGTGGAGGAGCCTGAAGAATTGGTTTTCCTGCCATTTTTGGCACTTGAGCTGGAAATTGACTATAGAATTGCGCTGGAGGACCTCCAGATGCCTAGAGAGACATTTTTGTTGATATAAGTGAAACTGTGAGTAGAGATCCTGCAGATATGGGGATCATACTGTGTATATTCCATCTAAGGAGAGGGTGGCAAATCTACAAGGCAACTACTTGAGAGCCAACACCTCAGTTATAATCCTACAGTTATTAACTTGGAAACTTAGGACTTTATCGGACTCCTTTTTCTCCCATTGGGACACTGGAAGGGGATGCTCAGGGCCACAAGAGATCAAGAAAAAATGGATTTTCCCACACACCAGTGTCCTCAAAATGGCCCCATTCCAGCGGTTGGCACCAGGCCATTTCCATTCAGTGCTGAGGTGCATAAAATGTTTGGGTCAGAAGTCTTCCATTCAAGACAAAGGACGTGCTTCAGCACTGAATGGAAAAGGCCTGGCACCGGGCATCAGAATGAGGCCACTTTAAGGACACTTCAGTGTGTGGTAAAATTCATTTTTCTCGGTCTCACACGGCTCTGAGCGTCCCCTTCCAGTGCCCATAATGAGGGGAAAATGTGACCAATAAAGTTCTTGAAGCCATCCTTGCCCATCCCAACTTGACTACCTTTGCCTCCTTGGGCCTGCTCATTGTTGATAAAGAACACAAACTTTTTGATGCTTCAAGCAGAGGGTAGATAACCACATTTTAGAAGTGGCACTTCAACAATGACTTCCTGCATAACAGGGGAAATGGCCCCAGAGGGTCCCTTCTAAATCTCTGATTCTATGTCCACTGCTATTACATCATAACCAATTATAATTAAAGACATTATTTTAGTAATGTCAGAAGCACTGCAAAATATGCTACATTTCTTGCATACTTATTCACTTATTTCCAAAAATGGTTATTTCATAAGGATATAGCCTCACTAGTGCATTTTATAGCATTTCTTGGGACAGTTTGCAATACCTTCCCATCTATCCACAGTTTCATGACAACTCTGCCATGCAGATCATCACAAAGAGCCACCACCATGACCTCTCCCTTCTACCTGCATCACCGATACTGTTAGAATGGAATATGTCTTTAGGGTCTTTTATCCTACATTTTAAGCAGACCTCATTTCATTGCAGTTAGTCTCCTAAGGGACACAGAATTGTTTGCGCTTACATTTGATAGTCATTGCTAAATTGCTGATATTTCAAATTCTGCTGTAAGTTTGTACTCAGCATCAGCTAAACAAGAGTGGTGATAGCTTTCCCAGCCCTGAGATTAAAACAAAACAAGCCAATGCGACATGCTGTAACATCAAGCAAACCCTGTTCTCAGAGGGTTGATGTGCAAGGAGGGAATAGTGCTGGTTTCATGCCTGACATTTACAAATACAGTTGGCCCTCCTTATCCACAGATTTACTATCCACAGATTCTAGCATCCACAGATGGAAAATATTAAAAAAGTATAAATTCCAAATAGAAAACCTTGATTTCCCTTTTTATACAAGGGACACCATTTTACTCTGCCATTGTATCTATGCGACTTGAGCATCCACTGATTTCGTTATCCACGGGGGCTCCCTGGAACCAAACCCCAGCAGATAACAAGGACCCAGTGTACTTGCTTAAGCTAAAAATTTCTATAAATGTTCACTGTTTTCAGAATATAGTTGTCTATCTTGACCAATCTGAGCTCTTGGTTGGACTGAGAGTGGGATTGGAATGCCTTGGAGTGTGTGTGTGTTTCTTACTTTCTAACCAGATTCAGAGCTCATCCCAGCTCCATGCTGTCACTCTGTCCTTGGCAAGGGCAACAGTCAGTCTTGGGATCTTAACCCTGTTTATACCATTTCTAAATTGGACAGTACTCCAGAGGCAGATCCAAATAGGTTTTATATTTTTGTTAAGGAAATAATCAACACACACATACAAGCACACACTCATGCACGCATGCACACACACAAGAATTAATGAAGCAAATGTGGGAAAAGGTGAATAGTGGAGGCCTTGCTAATGATGATACTTACCAATATTGAAGCTTGGTTCCAATTAAGGGGTGTTCGGAATGGAGATGGCTCAAAAGCTGCCTAGGCAAGAGTGTTGGCCAGCTATTCAGGAGCCTAGACAAACCAACAGTATGTCTGCCTGCTTACAAACTATATCAAATTGCTAGTGTGCAAGCACTAATATTTATACTCAAAACCGTGTCTTTAGGAGAGAAACCAAAGAATGAAAAGATTAAATTTCTGCTAAATGGTTTTCCAGGAGAATAAAAATGGCCAGGAGCTGTAGTAAATGTTTGGGTGATCAGTGTGAGTATCTCAGACAAAGGAAATCTTGCAGTCCTTGCCAGAGTGTCCTTTGTCTGTGTATACACATTCAGTCACCTTCTTAGTCCATGATCCCATCATCAGCCTCCTTAGATAAAAGGGATTATACTGATGTTTTGGGTGATCTCATTATATGTGAGTGCTTTCTCTTACTCCCTTTGAATTTCAACTATGTCCTGGCCATGCTTCCACAGTGGGGTCACCCACTTCAGCATTCCTTTTAATATTAAATTTGATATCAAATATGAGGGTTGATCAGGGGCTGATATTGGAGGAACACTGCCTTACCTGGAGTGACATGGTGAGGCTAATATTTTGGTCTCTCCCAACAATACAGCTTTACCAGACACTGGTAGACTCTGCTAAGGGGTAGCCTATGACTTGGAGAAGATTGTTTTTTGATCTTAAAAAGAAGAATGAGGACCACTCAGAGGTTAAGGGAGGCTTTTTGGTCTGTAGCATCCTGCTAGGAATAATAGACCTTCATGTTGCTATCCACCATCATTGTTTGGTATGCCCCAGAACTACTTCCATTGCGGTTGCAAAGGCAGTGTGATTCTCGTACGAAACAACAAGCAAAAAGCAGGAACCTTGCTTCTTAGTATAACTTGTTCACCTAGCAACCTGGACTCCTGGTTGCAAATTTTCTATTACACACTTCAGATCCTAACTCTTGGTCACATGTTTCAGATCTTTCCTGAGGGTGAAAACCATAGAAGCATTCATCATGAACTATTTTATTTTGGTTAGTACTTCTGTTCATACTAAATTAAAACAGTGGGAGAGTTAAAATGAAAGCAACAGGAGAGTTTTAATGATCAAGCCTGCAAATTTCATTATCCTGGCAGGGCTTTAGAGGCAGAAGTAAAAGGCAACTTTTGCTTCAAAAGAAAGCCAAATTAAGTCAGGCTTATGTGATTGCTATTCTTCATGACAGTGAAGCCTTTTGTTTGACTAATTATTGAGATATCTTGCTGTAGTAGAATTCAGTTGAACCTATGAATGGCTAGCAATGGCAATGCAAAAGATCCATGCCATTCTTCTCTCCCTCAAAGCAGGAGAGAGTAAAGACCATTTTTTTGAAATTCTTTCTCTCTGTGACTGGCACTTTTAAATCCTTGGGTGCATCTACACTGTAGAAACAATTCAGTTTGCTCTTGCTTTAAGTGCCGAAGCGCCTGCCTATAGAATCCTGGGGTTTGTAGTTTTACAAGGTCTTTAGCTTTCTCTGCCAAAGAGGACTCACAAAACTGCAAATCCCAAGATTCTGTAGGATGGAGCCATGGCAGTCAAAGTGGGGTCAAACTGCATTATTTCTACAGTGTATAATCCCTTCTCACTAATCTGAAGGAACATCTTGGAATGAGAGCCTGTTGTAATTACTGTACATGGAGGAGAGATAATAATCTTTGGATTTAGGATAGTTTCATTACTGGAAGGAGTTGCATGTTATCTCCTTCATTTCTCGATCTCACCTCCTCCAGTTTCCTCAAAGTCTGAGAAGAGTTTCTACCATCTGTAAGGAGAGACAAAACTTTGCATGATTCTTCAGCTGGCTTCCTGTTTCTCCTAATGCCACCTGGACAGTTGAAATGCCAAAGAACTGCCAGTCTTACTCTTTAGGCCTTGTTCCCACTACTATTAAACTGTGATTCTCTTGTGGAGTAGAGAGGAAACTCTGGCTGTTCAGGTGTTTTGCATTTCAACTCCAAGCAGCCATAGCTGCCCTATATTGGGAGAAGTCAGGATGTAAGATGATGATGATGACGATGATGACGATGATGACGACAATAACCCACATGGCTAGTGGTAAGGGATTTCAGAGACTGCAATGTAAAACATTTGAGGATTCCTCAGTCCTGCTATAATGAGATATGCATGTTAATATGCTTTAGTTGTCTTCTGCACAATGATACCAAGACTATTTTCTCATATATGGTCACAGTATCTAATACCAAAAAAATCTGAGGAGTATGAGCAGGAGAGGAAGTACTGAGGCATAACAGCTCCTCCAGTCCTGCAGTCCAATTTAATCCTGTAGGCTTAAAAAACCTACAAACCAGCTACATTACTTCCCTAAGTAGTTGTAAAATAAGCTACAGCTGTACTTTCAGTATGCAAGTGAATCCAAGCACAGAGCTTCCCTTTAAACATTAATTGGGCCTGGTTTGGGGTATGTCACTGAATTTTTCATTGTTTCGGTGGTGACTGTACACGTGAAGAGACTACATGGAAGTAACATCAGTGATATTTGATGGTATCACTGCTGAGCTGTGGTAACTTGTCATGTGCCTTCAAGTTGTTTATGGCAGCCCTAAGCTGCCTCTATCATGGGATATTCTTGGCAACATTACAGAAAGGGTTTGCCTTTCCTTCCTCTGAGGCTGAGAGAGTTTGACATGCCGAAGGTCACCCAGTGGGTTTCCGTGGGCGAGTGGGGATTTGAAGCCTGGTTTCTAGAATCCCAGTCCAACACTCAAACTGCTAAACCACAGTGGCTCTCTCTGTTGAAACTACTGTGGGAAACCTGGGGCCAACCAACAGCCAGGTCTAAAGAATGTGTCAGGATCAGAAGGCAACTGGGAAGTCAGGATCAAAGATCAAGAAAGGAACAAAACATTTCAAGCAATATAAAAACAAAGTAGAACTCAGGATGGCCTGGGCCCTGTCTGTATGGACCAAATAAAAAAATACTCCCCCTGGAGTTTGACTGCCCTTTTCTGTCCTACCCTCCCGACCTAGGAGTGGGATGAAAACTTTTAAACATGGATTTTATTGCACACCTCCATGCCCAAGCAGAAGGCATCCCATATTCAATCATGGCATCCTGTGCCCAATCCAGACTTTTCCCGTACTTTGCAAAGAATGGGAAAATTCAGTTCTTTCAAAAAGTGCAGGAGAAGTCTGGATCGGGAGAAGTCTGGATCGGGAATGGGATATCTCCTTCCTGGGCACAGAGGTGTCAAAATCTGTGTTTAAAAGTTTCCATCCCACACCTAGGTTGGGAGGGAAGGACAGGAAAGGGCAGTGCATGGTGAGGAGTCTGGGTGACTCAGGGCTCAATCCTGGATCTGGTGCAAACTATCCAGAGAAAGTCTCTTCAGATCAGTACTGAACACGCTGTATACTTTTCTTAAAATGATTTTTAAAAACTCACTTTTTGTTCTGGATCTTCCCAGAACATTTTCCTGGAAGTCCTCTGTTGTGACATGGGGTGGCTGTTTACAACATGTTCTCTGGTGCTGCCATAAATGGTGTGCCTCTTGTAATCAATGCTGGGTGCCACATTCTGCCCTCAGAGTGAGTGACTTGCACCAGCAGCGGTGGGGGACACAGTGCAAGACATGTGCAAACAGCTATTGGGTATTGCAGCGGAAGGCGCCAGGTAATGGGGGGACAGTTGGGTAGTTCTGGGGCCAGAATAATTCAGGCTGGTCCCAGAGTATTCTGACCTGTGTAGATCCAGCCCTAGTTCACAGAGAAAGTCTCATCTGGAACACAAGACCCCTTTGTACTCTTTTCTGCTGAAGAGGATTAAATGGTCAGATTATGTGGGTAAAGCATTTCAGTGAAGATTCTTAAGAAATATTTTCTTAATACATTTCAGTTATTATTATAAGAGAGCCACACATATCCATCCAGTAGTCCATGAAAAATGACTTAATCACACATTCATGCCATACTTTGATGTTGAAGTCATTCATAGTGGAAACACACTGTATGGTATCAATGGAATTTGAATGGTAGTATTTATCTTATTGTGGTTCATTTCCACATGCAAATCTGCACCACCTGCAGTTGTAGTCACTCTTGGACTTGGGCTTAGCCAACATTTTTGTCCTTCATTAGCTATCAAGTAAAGATAAGGAATCTGAAGATGCAGAGATACAGAATTTGCACCAAAGAGAGACGGAATATGGAAATGCAGAGATAGGAGTCTGGAATAAACTAGCAGTACCTGAGACTTGTGGTGAATCCTAACTTGTGGCATTATGTATGTATTTATTTAATTTAATTATTTGTATGCCATCTTTCTCCCAGGGCAGCACTCAAAGTAGCTTCCAGCACAGCAATTATTAATTATGGCACTGGCTTTGCATGCTTATATTTCCTTTGCTAAGTAGCAAATGTAGGGACCACATGACGAATGTAGAGAGGCATGTTACCACTCTTACCACCGCCCCAATTTTTACAGTCAGCTCTCCATATCCATGGATACTTTATCCACAGATTCAACCACCCGTGGGTTGAAAATATTCCAAAAAGACATAAATTCCAAAAAGCACACCTTAATTTTGCTAGTATGTATAAGGGGCACCATTTCACTGTGCCATTTGTACTGAATAGGACTTGAGCATCCATGGATTTTAGTATCCAGGGGGGATTCTGGAACCAAACTGCAGAGGATACCAAGGGGGCACTGTATTTCCCCCTCCAAATGTCATTTGTGCTGTTGTTTTTTTCAGAGGTGAAGGGTTAAAGTCTCCCCTCCCATTCTGAACTGGGGCCCTCTTGTGCTACATACTCACCAAGATTGCACAGATGAAAAACAGGACATGTGTCACCAAGTAACATCAGAGGCTGGTCAAGATGGCACAAGTTATCAGTGAGGATAAATACCCAAGCTAGGAGCGGTTTGTTTTTGCCTGAGCCTATTGGAAAGTATGAGATTACACCTATTCTCCACTCTCCCTTCTGCTGAATTGAGGGCAAACTACTTTTCCACTTTGAACTCAGTTTGCAATAATTGAAATAAGCTGAGGACAATTGGGGGGAAAGTGGGAGAAGGAGACAGACACTGTGTTTTAAAAGCAGCTGAAAAAGTGGGGCAACATAGGATTAATCCTTATTGTTCCTGTTGAATTGTTCTTGCTGAATTAGAGGGTATGGGGTTGTTATTTAGTAAAGGAAAGACATGCAAGCACCAGGGCCACATGGGTTAGTAAAGCATGGGTTAGAGCTTTGCACTTCCTTTTATCAAAGCACTATGAAAGGAATGAATGCATGAATCTGCCTGCCTGCTTACATCAGCAAAATGCAGAGTAAGAAAAGAAAGAGGAAGAAACAAAAAATGTGCACAACACTAACTGGAGAGAAATGAAAGCAGTTATATAAGAATGGTGGGGGAATTAGGGGAAATAGACATCAAGATGAATTTTTGTACTGGTTTCTATGCCCAAGGTCAACGCATGTGTTGGGTTTTGGAGGGAAGACCTGCTTTCCTGACCTACACTATTGCTAATCTGCCATTCAATACCTTTCACAATTTTTTTCCCGGGGGGGGGGCAAGGGTGCACCTGTAGAAATAATGCAGCTTGACAACACTTTATCATTCCTCTATCCTACAAAATCTGGGATTTGTAGTTTTGCACAAGTCATCAGTTTTCTTTAGCACGGAAGCCTTGTATGCCAGGATTTCAGAGGATGATGCTACAGCACTTAAAGTAGTGTCAAACTGCATTATTTTTACAGTGTAGATGCATCCCCAAGGCCTCCAAATGGAGTGGAAGTATTTTCCACAGACTCCATAGGACATTTTGGACCATTTTTTAAAAAAATGGTCCTGGAGGTCTACATGAAACCTATGGGATGCACTTTGCCCACTCTTGGTACACAGTACAAAGTCAACATACAATGTCATCACATCTTTTGCATGTTCATTGTTATTTCCAACCAGTCTGCCATTGGCACAGGTCAAGATATGCAACATCCAAGGTGAGTGAAGCTATTTTGGCATCTAAGGCTGAAAACTGCACAGGTGCCCTTGTGCCAGTTTCATACTCCACATCTGCAGCCATATGCAATTGCCCCACTCTATCTAATCACAGGGACTCTGCCTTCCCTGTCCTCGATGACTGCTTCAACCCTCTCTCAGAAACATATTACTACTGGTATGAAGCAGCAGTGGCTGTTGGATCTGTTACAGATCCTTTTATAGTTGCTTTCAGTTGTATGAGAGCCATGCTGTACTCCATAGAGGGAGAGGCTCCACACAGTCTGAAGCAGCTGCCTGAGAACATCCACAAAACAGAAGGTAAAATTACTGCCCCTGCCTACTGTAATGGACCAAACAGCAAATTATCATGAAGCAGTGACAGTTGCATCAGAAATTCATACTCTTCTCGCTTCTCCTTTTTATTGTGGCACACTTTCAAAGTCTGATCTACACTGAAGCACAAACCTGCAAATAGGTGGGATATTAGGTGCCACTGCATTTGATAGTTCTCATGAAAAATCTATACTCAGGACAAGAGGTCAGTGTCAGAACAGAATATGGAGGAACAGAATGGTTCCCAATTGGCAAAGGAGTCAGGCAAGCCTGCATTCTATCACCCTATTTGTTCAATTTGTATACAGAAAACATCATACAAAGAAGAGGATTAGACTTAGAAGGAGGAATGAAGATAGGAGCAAGGAACATCAACAATCTAAGATATGCGGATGACACAATATTACTAGCAGAAAACATCATGGACTTGGAACGTTTACTGAGGAACATCAAGGAAGAAAGTGCAAAGGCTACTGAATATAAATAAAACAAAAATAATGATCATGGAGGACCTGCGTTAATCCAACCTAGACAATGAGTAAATTGAAATAGTTAAAGATTTCTCGTACCTTGGATCAAACATTGAACAGAATGGAAACTGCAGTCAAGAAATAAATAGATTAGGAATGGAAAGGGCGGGCATGAAAGAGCTAAAAAAGAGTAAAGTTAGAATTGTTCAAATCATGGTTTTCCCCAACACTATGTATGGATGTGAGAACTTGACAGTGAAAAAAGTAGATAAAAAGAAAATCAATTCATTTGTGATGTTATGCTATAGAAGAGTGCTGAGGATACTGTGGACAGACAAAAAGTCAAACAAATGGGTCCTTGAACAGATCAAATCTGAAATACCCCTAGAACCTAACATGATCAAATTGAAGCTGTTGTACTTTGGTCTCAGCCAGCAAAATGTCTTTGAATTGAACTCTCCTCATGGTTTGGTTCTCAAATACATTTAGGTTGCATCCACACTGCAGAAATAATCCAGTTTGACACCACTTTAACTTCCATGGCTCAAAGTTATGGAATTCTGGGAATGGTAGTTTGTTACAGAAACCAGAGCAGTATCTGCTGGGATTATGTTCCAGGACCCTCCGTGGGTACCAAAATCTATTGATGGTCAAGTTCCAGTTATATACAATTGGGTAGTAAAATGGTGTCACTTATATAAAATGGCAAAATCAACATTTGCTATATATATATATATATATATATGCGCCATGGATGGTGGAATCCATTAATGCAGAATGCGTGGATATAGAGGACCAACTGTATTTGATGAAGGCTGGCAGTGAAGGTGGAAAGTCACCAAATGTCTCTACTGATGAACCCAGGACAGATTCTTTCCTTGCTCATGTATTGTAAAAGTGTAATTCCTCTGTTTCATAGGTTGAACAGTTGTATTCCAGTGTCTTCGAGTTTATATAAACGAAAATGTCCAGCATAAAACCCACAGGAAATTACTTATATACATGACATCGTTTTCTTCCTCAATCCATCTGCCTTGTGTTGTAACCAAATTATGTAATACCTTTTGGTTTGTTTCTCCTTGAAGAAACAGCACCCCCATTTCTGATACAGCCCAGGCTAAATGCTGACATGGAGTCAGCATTTATTTCTGTGGGCAGCCCATGTCATTTGTGGAAATGAATTTTGTGCTTGTGGTTGGTGCTTTTATTGTTCTTGAACAGAGCTGGAGACAGGCACTGACGTCTTGTAAGAATGAAACACACCTTTAAAACCCTTGGTCCAGTTCGCTGAGCACATTTGGACACACAAAAAAACTAGGTTTTCACCCACCCAGACCACAATGTTTATGTTATGTTAAACTATCTTATTTCCAAGATACTTTGAAGAAGAATTGATGCAGTGACATGCTGAAGCCCTCTGTAACTTTGAGGACCTCTTAGAGCAAGGATTCCTAACATGGGATGCCCACACCCCGAGGGGGTGCAAGGTGGAATTTCAGGGGTGTGACAAAGAGTAGCTTGTGTCCCCACTCATTATTTTCTGAATAAATTAGAATATAATTGCTCAATTTAGATTTATATTTTATGCACTGTGTTAAAGGATTAATTTTTAAAGTTTAGTTTGTTCGCCTTCAGGATTATATGTACAGTCTGCCCGCTGCAACCATGGGCTTGCCATCCATGGATTTGTGCAACTGTGGATGGCCCTGTCCCATTGTCCCTAATGGAGTGCCAATGGTGGCCCTATGCATGATGTGCCACCATTAAAAACCATGGGACTTTGAGGTCCTGTGGTTTTTGGCATCCTCAAAGAGGTCTGTGGATATGAAGGGCCAACTGTAGTTCAATTTGCATTTCAAAAATTAGAAGTTAAGACTTCTTCATCCTCAAATTTGATATTGCTTTTGTAGGGGATGCAAACATTAATAAAACATTTCTTAGGGGTGTGGGGCATAGAAAAGGTTAGCAACCACTGTCTTAGAGCCAGGTGTGGTTGGTGGACTGTCTGGAGAAATCGCCTGTGCCATGGAACAGACAATACCACAGAACAGCTTACCCATCGTTCCTAGCTCTGAGGGGTTCTCAGAGTCTGGCATATGGGTGGAGGGGGAGGTGAGTGGCTCTCTGGAGTGGTCTAAGCTAAGATGTTTGTTTATCTACTGAGTCAGCTGGCTCACTTTGTGTTAAGGTAAGGCTGGCCCCAATGCCTGTTTTGATCATCTCTGTACAGTAGCCTGTCCGTATCTGAAGACTTGCCATCTATGGGGAGGGGGAGAGAAGGAGGAGGGCACCCAGGGATTATTGCAGCCGGAGAAGGGGCTCCTCCCCCCGCCCAAATTCCCGTGAATTTCCTCATGAATGATTTGTTGCTGTTTATTACCTATTTATTGCCTGTTTAATAGTGACATCATGTGAAAATCTTAATTGCAATATCCATAGATTTTTGTGGTTTTTTCGGGCTATGTGGCCATGTTCTGGAAGAGTTTATTCCTGATGTTTCGCCAGCATCTGTGGCTGGCATCTCCTCTGAAGAGGTGAAACGTGAGGAATAAACTCTTCCAGAACATGGCCACATAGCCTGAAAAACCTACAAAAATCTATGGATGCCAGCCATGAAAGCCTTCGACTTCACAATTGTGATATCACCATTTTGCATGGGATAATCGCTGTTTAGACCCCTGATTTTGCCCAGTTTCCCCCATGTGATAAGGTCTACAGGATGGGTTACTTGAATTAGTTCATATACAAGTGGGATCTGCCATGAATTGTGGAAAGCCCTTGTTCCCAACAGTCTGGCTGGCATTGTGCCTCCCCATTTGCAGGATGCTTCATTCTTTGAATGAGACCACGTGTGAAAAGGATCTAGGAGTCCAAGTAGACCATAAGCTGAACATGAGTCAACAGGCAGCTAAAAAGGCCAATGCAATTTTAGGCTGCATCAATAGAAGTATAGTGTCTAGATCAAGGGAAGTAATAGTGCTGCTCTATTCTTCTATGGTTAGGCCCCACCTGGAATACTGTGTCCAGTTCTGGGACCACAATTCAAAAAAGATGTGGAGAAACTTGAGCATGTCCAAAGGAGGGCAACTAAGATGGTGAAGGGTCTGGAAACCATGCCCTATGAGGAACGACTTAGGGAGCTAGGGATGTTTAGCCTGGAGAAGAGAAGGTTAAGAGGTGATATGATAGCCCTGTTCAAATATTTGAAGGGATGTCATATTGAGGAGGGAGCAAGCTTGTTTTCTGCTGCTGCAGAGACTACAACGCGGAACAATGGATGCAAGCTGCAGGAAAAGAGATTCCACCTCAACATTAGGAGGAACTTCTTGACAATAAGGGCTGTTCGACAGTGGAACACACTCCCTTGGAGTGCAGTGGAGTCTCCATCCTTGGAGGTCTTTAAGCAGAGGCTGGATGGCCATCTGTTGGGGATGCTTTGACTGGGAGTTCCTGCATGGCAGGGGGTTGGACTGGATGGCCCTTGTGGTCTCTTCCAACTCTGATTCTATGATTCTATGATTCTTTTCCTCCTCTTTCCCCTATTTCGTGGCTCTTAACCTCTGCTGATGATTTTTCTTCCTACCATGTGGTCTTGGACTACTGCAAACTTTAAATAAGTAGGTCCAGAAATCCCATGTTTGCATACGTAGAGGTGGATATCCAGCGTGGCTGATCGGACAGACAGTTGGGGTCAGCATAGGAAGAAGCAAGGAAATCTGAGGTACCATATATACTTGACAAAAGTTGACCTCATGTATAAGTCGAGGGCAGGTTTGTGGGCTCAAATTATGGATTTTACTATGACCCATGGATAAGTCGAGGGTAAAATTTAGGGTCATATAGCAAAGGATCTAAAGGATGAAGCAAAGCAAAACAGTGACAAAGAACTTACAAAATTCCAGCAGACATAACTCTTTGTGCTTATTTTTAAGACTGGATGGATGAGAGTAGAGGGGGTTGGTGCTTCACATATTATACTATTGCTTTTCATCAGGAGATGGTTCCTTCTTTTAAATAAGAGTTAAGATACAATAGTAACATTGACCCATCGATGTCCACTCAGGTTTTTTGTGTCAATTTTTTAACCTAAATTTCAAGACTTATACATGAGTATATACAGTAGGTGTGCCTTCTGACTGAGATTTGGAAGGAATGCTATGGCCACCTAATCCAACTCTTTTTCAGTGCAGGAATCTATTGCTTAAGCACCCCTGAGGTTTGCTTTAAAACTCATTTTTCTTGTAATTTGAAGCCATTGGTTCAAGTCCTCTGGAGGAACACAAAATAAACTTCACCTTCCATTTTCCAACAGAAAATAAACTCCACTGTCCATCTATCACTTGCCATCCTTTCAGACATTTGAAGATTGCAATGGAAATATGGAGAGTGAAAAGTAAAGATCAGGGGAGGAGGAGAACAAATAAAATTTGGTCAAACCTCAAACCAGCTAATTAAAAAACTGTCAGAGGCTCTAATGTGAAAGGAGCCAACACCAATGACAAAAGCATTAATTGAGTCATGCTACCACCACCACCATCATCATTTTCATCACCATCTAACACATTTTAAAATATGAATGATGATGTCTTTAAAATGGAATTCAGTCAAGCTTCCAAGCACGCTCTTCAAAAATAACAACAAAACAGAACTCAGGCCTCCAAGTAAGCCATGCAAAAAAAGAGCTCAAACCCCAGAGTCAGAATTTTTAAAAAGGAGAAACAAGATTCAAAAGAGATTCCTCCCCTTGAAAAATAGCCCTCTAAATATAGAAGCCCCTCTACCTACTAGAACCTTGATGAGACTGATTTGCTCCCTCTCTCCACACTCACATAAATGGTTCAGTGGTATGGATTTACATTTTACTTAGCTTTATGCCTGGTGTAAAAGCTACCCACTCATGTTGAGCTTCAGTAACAAGCAATGGAAACACACAGTAAAAGCAGAAAACAAAACTTCTTCCTCTCCACCAGAGACTGGTGGTTTGGTCTGTCTATCACCCACTGTTATTTTCCTATACCCAGAAGGGATAGATGACAGGAGGGGTATGAGATAAATATTTTCTATGGGGGAATTTGCGGTTGGAGGAAATATGATGCTGGAGGATGGTAAGGGCACTTTCCAGCCCTCTTTACCGCTTTCTATTTACTGCCCCTGTACTAAGATGGAGGTTAAGTACAATGTGTATGTTGGTATCTCTCAGTGCAGGTGGTAAAGGGACAGCAGCGGTGGCCTTCCCTGCCCCACTGGCCACCCATGGAGACCAGCCTAGAGCCAGCCAAGGGATCAGTGATGGAGGTGGCAGGCTCTCACTCGCTCCACTCTCCCCGATACTTTGGCTAGCTCATGTAAGCTAGTCAAGTCACTGGGGAAGGTGGGGTGCAGTTGTGTGTGCACTCACTCCTCTGCTGCCTTGTGTCCCTCAGCCAAGAGAGCCAGGGCAGCAGCACTGCTCCTCCCCACAACAGGGGGAGGGACCAACAGGTGTCACCCCTCCTCTCAGGTGTCACCCAGTGCGATCTGCATCCCCCATACCTCCCTAGTGATGCCACTGCATGCGCCAAAGCAGAAGAGTCAGGAACACAGTATATGCATATGTGAGAGTGAGTGAAAGAGCAAGATGGTTATAACATGCATAGAACCATGGAATCATAGAGTTCAAAGAGAACTCCACAACCATCCAGTCCAAGCCCCTGCTATGCATGAATACACTATCAAAGCACTCCCAACAGATGGCCATCCAGCTTGTTTAAAAGCCTGCAAAGAAGGAGACTCCACCACTCCTTGAGGCAGCATGTTCCATTGTCAAACAGCTCTTGCTGTCAGGACGCTCTTCCTAATGTTGAGGTGGAGTCTTTCCCCCTGTAGTTTGAATCTATTGCTCCTCACAGGGCATGGTTTCCAGACCTTTCACCGTTTGGGTCACCCTCCTCTGGACAAGCTCCTTTTTGTCAGCATCCTTCCTGAATTGTGGTGTCCAGAATTGGAGACAGTATTCCAGGTGAATTCTGACCAAAGCAGAATAGAGTGGTACTATTATTCCCTTAATCTAGACACTATATTGCTCTTGATGCAGCCTAGAATTGCATTCGCTTTCTTAGCTACTGCATCACATTGCTGATTCATAATCAGCATGTGATCCACTCCTAGATTTCTTTTGCATGTGCTGCCATCAAGTACCGTGTGAATGCTTTTGTGGTCTGGGTAGTGTTTCAATGGCAGCTGGTCGCTCCCATGTCAGTAGGATGGTGACTCCACTCTGGGTTTTAGTGTGAATTTCAAAGCAGCTACCTGAAGTGATGAACCTAGTTTAGAGATAGGGTTCAGCACCTTGGATTACTTCTTGGCTGCTCAGGCTAAATCCCAGAGAAAATTCATCACTCCAAGGAAATGGATCCATTGTCAGCCCTTGGGTTATTTTGTGTGTGGATTTTTGGGGGGTGGGGTGTTGTAGAGGTAGGGCAGTGTTCCAGTGTCCAGGCTTCTTTTAAGAAAACCCCTGCCTACTGCAGCTACCTCTCTTTTCTGCACGAACTGTTCTCCTTTGTCTAGGTAACAACAGAATCTGGACAACTGAGATCACTATATAATGATTACTAGTAATTTCAAGGGGAACACAATGGTGGTTCAGTTAATCTGATCCAAATCACCAGCATGTACTTTTGTCCCTGAAATGGAAATATATTAGAAAGAGAGACCCTTGTATTTTGAACTGTTTCAAAATGAAATAGCATCTCCCCATTCTTTATGACACTAGAAACATTACTTTATAAATCTGCCATAAATAAGTGCCTCTTGCTGAAATATCATCTCCCAGTTCCTTATGGCACCAGAAACAATATTTTAAAATCTTCCATATATTAGTTCCTGTTGCTGAAAGACTATACACGTATTGCTTCAACCCACAACCACTTAAAACTACAGAATTGCAGTTTAGTCTCCCAAAAAAAACCGAAGCAAGCTGAAGTGGGCTGAATCTTAAGGTCTCTGGGCTAGAGTGTTTCATAAAAGGCACTGTGATGATTTCCATTGTTTATTTTTAAAGGTGAATTCTATTTGCACATTTGTTTCTGCACGTGCATGAGAGTGTTTGGAGATATAACTGGTTATAAACACAGCAGAGTTTTCCAACACCAGGCTCCATTTTGCCACTTTTGAACAAAACAAGCCATTTCCCTCTAGAAAGTTCCACTGCACATATAAACCACAAACTGTCTGTATGGCTGCAAAATTTAACTGGGTTGTTGCCGTCGGAAATAATTAGAGGTGGTTTGGCCAGAAATAGCTTTCGTTGGCTGCTGGGGTTTTTAATAACTCAAAATAGATACTGTGACAATGAATACAATGTAATGGCTATGGTTAGGTGTGAAGAAGAAGAAGACCAGGTTTGTGGGTAGCATCCTTCTTCCTTTGGTTTGGCGAGCACCCTCATTTTAAAGGTGTTTGTATGGCACCCTAAGAAACAAATTTGCTTCCCATTTATATCTGCAGGTTAATAATCTGATCCTAGGAATCTAGGAGTAAGCTTTCTCCCCAATTTGGTATCCTGTGGATGTATCCCTTTTCACCCAGCCAGCAGCATATCCACTTATGGCACTGGCTGGCAATGATGGGAGAGTAATCTAACACATCTGGCCAGTGCTAGATAAAGGATGGCTAATTTGCAGGGCACTGAAGTACTGCTTCTTTCTACTAGTCATTTTCTTCATTCCAAAAAGAAGGCTAGTAAATTATTGCTGTGCAAGCCTTACTTTCTTTTCTGTTTACTTCAGAAGAAGAAATTAAGGAGGTGTTCTGAAGGAGCATTTTTTAAAAAAAATCTTAAAGCAGCTGGAAATTTTAAATCTAGTTACTTTAAATCCTAAATGCAACAAGGTTAAAAGCAATCGCATTAAAAAAGAAAAAAAGGCAACAGACCTATTCAGCGGAAGTGCAGTCTTTTGAGGAACCAGTTTTTGGCTGCTTTTGGAAAGGCAATCAAGCCAGTTGGATAGTGTCCTTGGGGAGGACATTCCTCAGCCTACTCATTGCTGTTGAAGAAACCCTGTTACACATCAGCATTCACCTTCTGTCAAAGAGCAGAGATGGCTGGCGGAGGGAATCTCAATTGTTGAGAGAAGAATCCAGGCACACTTGTCTTAGGGTTACTGCAGCAACTCCTCAAAATTACGGTATCCAGCCCTTCAGGGGCTCATAAAAGATTTATAGCCTCTGAATTCCTGTCCTGGTTACATTAAAACCCAAGCCAGAGAAGAATACCTGGCTTCTCCTTTCCTGCTCTTACAGAAGTCCTCACTGCCATCCCTAATACCTGAAAAACAATCTTGAGTTCCTATATTGGGAGAAAAGCATGATATAAGTAAATAAAATAATAAATAATAACCTGCCACGGTGGGGGCAGCTATACCACCACCTGGAGTGAAAAGAGGAGGGTCACTCTACCCTTCCTTCCTCTGCTTTATCTCCCTGGTCTGTTGTTTAGTAGGGTAGGGCAAACTGGGAATATAAATAATGCTTGTGAATTTCCATGTCCTCACCAAAAAAGGCTCCACCAAGAAAATGTTGAGCCACCATAAGCTTTTTCGCATTTTGCAACTTTCCTAGAAACAAAATTATTTGCACACACCCCCTGGCCTTCTTGTTGATTTTTGTGCACTTGAAATAGTCCTAAAGTGCAAAAAGTCATGAAAAGTGTATTAAAAACTCTCATATTCTGCCCCAAGAGGAAGAAAATGTTTGATATTGTTCATCTTGCATGGGAGAATGAAATAAGGAAAGATTTGTGCGTAGCCCAGTGGCCTGTAGGAGAAGTAGTTCTCCTGAGGGCTACTGCAAATAGATTGTAAGGCATCTCTGCCCTCCTTCTCTGGCCCACCAAAAATCACAACCTGACTCTATACTTCAAAACACCTTTCATTTATCCAGCAAGCAGTGGCAAGTGCGGCTTCATTGGTATATGAGAAAAGAGGAAAGAGCATGTCTTACCAGACTGCTGTATCTGCAGGGAAATAATAATTTGTTCTAGCCCACTGCCAGCTGGTGGCTGATCAAATGGCTGGAGAGACAGATGTACACCAAAGTCAGTGAGTTACCTTCCTTTTGAAAAGCACACTTTGACAAAAATAATAGATTCATTTTTTTAAAAGATATTGGTTTCTTTTTAAGGGGATACCCACTAACTATTCTTTTTGTGAGTCAATGGCACAAACTTCATGGAAGCCATTATATGCTAAATTATGAAATTACAATAATCTCTTTTTTCTTTCTAATGTGATGTCTTGAAATGATGAGGTTTGCTTGTTTTGCATTGATTTCTGTATATGTTGTATATTTGTTGTAATAATATAATGATAATAAGTTTTATTTCTAGCCCGCCCCTCTGAACGAGCAATCAGGACGGGGTACAAAAGAGAATAACAATTAACAAAGCAAAAATACAAAGCAGTTATAGCAACAACAAAAATACATAGTAATTATAACAAAAAATAAAATTAACAAAGCAAAATATATAACAATTAACATATCAAAACAAGTAAAAAGAAAATCTCAATTCCCAACCCCCATCCCAATCCTAAAACAATGTGAACTATACACAATCTAAAAAGAAAAGAAAAGAAAAAAGTGTGTGTGGGGGGGAGTCAAGACTCCTCCTCAAGTCCAGGAGCCAAGGCATGGGAGGAGCCCAGGTGGAGGTAGGGCAAACAAACACTCTCTCAGCCGAGTCCTCTTCACTGGTACATGTTGGGGAGGAGGGAAAAAGGCCCATTTCTCCTCCTTAAGTCCAGGAGCCAAGGCATGGGAGGAGCCCAGGTGGAGGTAGGGCAGACAAACACTCTCTCAGCCAAGTCCTCTGTTGTATTGTATAAATGTATGTGATATATGTTTTGTGTTTTTCAATTAAAAAAAAAAAGCACACTTTGGAAATACTTTGGGGGGGGGGGTAACCATCCTTCAGTTTCTATTAAAAATAAATAAAGGTTAAAATTTGCAGTGTTTTATGTAATTAGGGGAAGAGGGAATCATGCTTGAATGTATGGGTTTGTGCTCAACTACACATTCTTATTATTCATATCGATCGTACTCAAAGAGAATGAGTGTCATTTCCTACAAAACACCCTCGACACTGTCAATTTGAGAAAAATTGCTGTAGGAATTCTTCCCAGATAATGGGTGTGCCTTGATTGGCTAAATAATGCCAATTTATGTTGGAAAAACGCATCTTTCAAGCAAGCAAGCAACAAAATAATTGTTGATGAAGCTGGCTCCAAAGTGGAATGACGTGTATTTTCTTGATGTCACCACTGCTGCTGTTGGGACAGAAGTTTGATCCTGATCCTGTGATCTGTACTCAAGAACTGCAAGCAATAGAGAGATCATTATGACTTTCTCCTCTCTCTTTCTCTTCCTTCACCCTCATTAAATTATAATGACCTGTCCCCATTGATAAATCTTCTAATGGCTGGTGTTTTTTGCTGAGCTCCTTGTTGTATGCATATTCTCCAACTGACTGAATTTGTCAGAGACAGTTCTGATTAATTCTCTGTCACTCAGTTTTTTCATCTGCATTTAAAATGTTCCAGTTTCTTTCTCCTCCTCTCACTCTTTCCCTTTGTACTTGGGTTATTTCCATTAGTGCAAATGAGTTCAACATGCAAAAATCGTCAGCTGGAAGGAGGAGGACAGGACAGAATTTTGTCCTTCCCTGTAGGCTCAGGCAAAAGCAAACTTATCTCCTATCCTGTCTCTCCTTCCTCATTAACAGTTTTGCTGTCTTGACCACATTCTGATTCTGCTTGGTGACACATGTCCTGGTTTTCATCTGTGAAGCACTGTGGAGGGTATGTATATGAACCTTGCCTCCATGTAGAATTTAGGATGAGAATCTGAAAAACTGATCTTTCATATCATCAGTTCTTTTTCCAGTTTGCTGTTCTGTGAAATATTTGACTGAGGCCCACGTAACCAATGCACAAAAGGATTTTACATGCACCCAGATCTTTCTAAATCCCATTCAACTGCAATAAAAAGAATTTTTAGGGAACCTCTTTTTGAAATAACAAAGGCTTACCTCACCCATGGAAGCAGTGTTGGTGAAACAACAAAGAACTGATATTTCTTTCAATAATATGTTTGTTTAAATAAACAAATAATTTCCTTATTATTGCTACATGCTCTCCACTTCCCGGATTGTGCACATCCAAGATTGTGCTTTAGACTGAAATCCTGTTTCATTTATGCATAGTGTAATGGAACCCAGTTCTCCCATCCAATCCATTGCCTATTTGGGTTGCAGAAGCAGAGTTGCACCTGGCATCATCTGACTGATGGACAAACTGTTATACAAGGAGTTTCTAGATAGTTTCTTACATAGAACTCATACAAGTATTTACAATGACACAATATCTGGTTATGCCAGTGTAAGGGACCAAGAAGAATCTGGTATCAAAAGCAGAGGCTGGTTAACACTATAGAAATATTTGGTATTTATATTAAGCAGAATGCAGCAGGACTAGTGCAATGAGCTTTACCTTGCAAGAGCATCCAGAGCTATTTCTCTTGGCTGTACCACAAGCTCATGTTGCACTAGCCCCAGTGCACTCTGCTTAATATAAATGCCAAATATTCCTGCAGTGGTTAACCAGCCTCTGTCTTTCAAACAAGAGGCTATGTGGCATAGATGGTGCCTTTGTGTCCATAGGTTACTGTCTATCTGTGGGAGAAACAGGATATAGACTCCATTCTCTTCACCCTGAGATAATTAATTTACTGTATCTTGGAAGACGAGGTAGAAATTTTCAGGACAAAAATGCAGACTAACAAAATCTCCAAAAGGCAAACTAAGGACAAGTTACAAAAATAGGGAGTACACATGGTAAACACAGCCAATTGTATGCCATGGCCAGAAAGAAAACTTTGTCCTTTTCTAATCTTTATCCATATGAGTAATTCAGTTGTTTGTTTTTTTTAAAAAAAAACAGACATGAAAATGTAATCATGCAGTTCTTCATTTCTTTTCAGTTTATTTCCAGCAATAGCAATTCAATCCGAAAGTATCTGGCCATTGACCAGGGACCAACAGAAACTACAACAGAAACCCACAGGGTGCCATCCTGTCCCCAATGCTATTTAATATCTACATGAGGCCGCTGGGTGAGATCATTCAGAGGCATGGAGCTCAGTGGCTTTAGTATGCTGATGACACTCAGATATACCTCTCCATGACCAGATCGTCGGCTCAGACTTCAGATGGCGTCTCTCCTCTCAATGACTATCTTGCGGCGATAATGGATTGGATGAGAAAAAACAGGTTGAAACTTAATCCAGACAAAACGGAGGTACTTGCAGTTACAGGTCCGTAACCAGGCTTGGGAATACAGCTCCAAGTCCTAGATGGAGTCACATTCTTCTCGAAGGACTCTGTTCGCAGTCTGGGGGTACTTCTCGATTCGTCGCTTCACATGACAAGTCAGGTGAATGCGGCAGTCAAGAGTGCCTGTTATCAGCTCCGGCTGATACGCCAGCTGCGCCCCTACCTGGATCTGAAGAACCTGGAAACAGTGGTACATGTTTTGGTAACCTCACGTTTGGATTTCTGTAATGCGCTCTACATGGGGCTACCCTTGTGCCTAACCCGGAAACTTCAACTAGTCCAAAATATGGCAGCCAGGCTTGTTAGGAAACAGCACATAATACCTGTGCTCAAATCTCTCCACTGGCTGCTGATCAGCTTCTGGTCACAGTACAAGGTGTTGGTTTTAACCTTTAAAGCCCTGCATGGCTTGGGTCCATCTTATCTTAGGGACCACCTCTCCCCGTATGAATCCCCCCACACACTTCGGTCCTCTGGGAGGAACCTGCTACAGCCTATAAAGACCAGGCTTCTGCTTCTGCTCTCAGGCTATGGAATGGCCTGCCGGATGAGATCCATCTAATTACATCGTTAGACTGCTTCAAAACAGCTCTAAACATGCATCTCTTCCGGCAGGCCTTCCCAGAAACCCTATAATCTTCCTGGCTCCAAAAATCTTCCAGCCGATTCCCTGGCTCCTCACATTCTGAGGTTACCCTATGCTGTGGCCAGCACTATGGGTTTTAATATGTGTGATATGTTGTTTTATTTTTATCTTTATTTAATAGTAACTTGATCTTAATTCTTGTTAGTTTAATTCTATTTTAAGAGGTGGATGGCTGGGGATGGGATTCTTGGGACAGTTTAACTGTAATTGTTTTTAATCTGTTGTACCCCGCCTCGATTGTTTCGACAGAGGGGCGGGTAAGAAATTATTATTATTATTATTATTATTATTATTATTACAAATAACTTATTTCTTTAGAATAGTTCTTCTACTGTTAGGGTGTGGGCATACCCTCCATAAGTTTCCAAATCCTGAAAATACATTTCAATACAAAAATTCACAAAACAATAAGGGCAAAGGGGTAGTACTTTTTCAGTGTTATTAAGCTGTAGGCGCTCATAACACAAAGTAACATACAGGCATCAATTTCCTTAGAAGGAAGTATGATAGATTTTCCTTTGCAATATAATCAGTGTAATGTAGGAACAGTCCATATGATGTAATAGAGGATGATAAATAGTGACTAGTTAAGATGGTTACAGATCACATCTAATAACCATCCCGACTAGTTGGTTTCTGGAGAATATAAACTGGAAGATACAGTAATCCTCCAGTCTTGCTGCAGGCTTCCCATAGGAAACTAACTACTGTGTGAACAGAATATTTAACTAGACAGGCCTTTCGTCTGAATTGGCATGGCTTTTCTTAGGTGCATATGCTGCAGTGATACTTGGAGAATTCGGGTCCTTTCTGGGCAACTTTGGGCCAGTCATTACCTCTCGGACTGACCTACCTGGCAGGGTTTCAGTGAGGATAAATTTATTATATAGGTTTGTTGGAGGAAAGTCAGAATATAAATGTAGCTAGCTGACTGGTTAAATAGCTAAAAGAAGGAATTCATTTTGCAATTATCTATCAACAAATACCCAAACAAGCCAAACAAATATCCAATGGTAAACATTTAAATATAAATACACAGATATCTGGGTTAAACATATATTCCTAACAAATATAAGGCCAAGTTTATTAAATTGATCTTTACGTAAGCACCAAATGTTTATTTATTCAATTCACTTCTTAGCCATCTTCTCAAGACAGCTTTCAACACAAACACACACACAAAAGCATATTACTATAATTAATATAAAATATAAACAAGGTTAAACAAAATCAGTTTCACTAAAGTATGATTTCACAGTATCTGTTAGCAGTGGATAACATTTAAGTTTTCAATTAAAATCCATGAAGAGCAGATGAGCTTTTTAAATCCCATGAAGAGCAACCACAAATGGGGCTAGGGGAAGAAATTCCTTATAGAAGAAGTCACCATCAAGGAGTCCATGCCTATAATGCCCATAATCCTTACTAGGGGTAGGGCCAGACAGAATCAACAAATTACTGGGAGCATTTCTGACCAGCCAATTGTGGTACTCATACTAAAACTACATAGTTTCTTTTTTTCTTTTTTTTTAAAAAGAACATTATAAAATTATAAATGGATGTATATTATGTGTTTTAATATTTTATTTCATTTAGGTACTAGGTTAACATGCCACCCTGAATAGAAAGATAGGGTATAGATGCAACAAACAAGCAAGCAAGTAAATAAATAGAGCTTGGAAAAATTAATGTTTGAGAGAACTCCCCCCTAAAGCCCCCCCACCCACCCAGCAACATGTTTTGATGTGTGGGAGGTTTTTTTTGGAATTGTAGTATGAAAAGTAAATTTTTAAAATTCTGAATCACCTCAGTATGAAAGAGAAAAATAAGAGACTATTGCCCTACATTGTAATGCGTCAGAAGCCAGTGACGTTTTCAGTTAACACCCCCCTCGTAATTCATTTCTTCATTTTGATAGAGCACAAAACAAAGACTTCATTTGCACTGCAGAATTAATGCAGTTTGACACTGCTTTAATTGCCATGGGTCAATGATATAGGATTCTGGGATTTGTAGTTTTGTGAGCTATTTAGCCTTCTATGTCAGAGAGCTCTGGTGTCACAGCAAACTATAATCACAAGAGTCAATAGGATGGAGCCATGACAGTTAAAGCAGTTTCAAATTGCATTAATTCTGCAGTGTGGCAGCAGCCAAACTATAATCTACAAGCAACGATCCTTAGGTTTATTGAAATCTCTGCACCCTAACTTTAACTACAAAGTATCATGCAGTTCTGAGATTAGCAATCCTTACTAACGTATGAGTTTGTCGCTTCGCCTCATGCCAGAAGAGATCATGTGAAATGGAAAAATTCTTCCTTTTTTGCTTTTTCTCCCCAGAGAGTTCAGATTTCAAACCCAGAGCCAAATTTTGTAAATCCTTCTCTTTTTGCTTGTCCCAAAGCATAGGAAAGTAAAAGGAGGGGGGAGAGTTTATGGATTTGGAATAGAACGCTCCTTGACCTCGGCCAAATGTGCATCATCTAATCTGTAAGATTATTACATCTGGAATCAATTTTGGATTTGTTCTTGTGACATAAACAAGGCTTCCTGTGTGTTAGACTGAAGCTGGCACCAACCATGCTACATTTCAAGTGTGGATGTGCTAAAGCATGTGATGCTTTGTCCTGGAAGTGAAGGCTGGCTGGTGGCTACGTTCCAAAGGGCTACAGATTCTAACCATTCCCAGAACTCCTACCCCCCAAGTGTCTGGAAGCCTCTGTTGTATGCTCCATTTCCTCTGGAAGGGACTGAGCACTGTCAGTTTGTGTTAATTCGATGAAAAACACTTGGCTTACGGACATCCATGTCTAGCCTTTATTAGACAGGTGCAGCAGGAAGCAGATGGGAAAACAGCAGCCATCCTGACATTGCTAGACAACAAGTTCCATCATTCCTGAACATTGGCCATCTTTGCCGATAAGAACAGAGTCCAACCACAGCTGGAGTGTTTCTCAGTCTCAACCTAAAGAAACTGTGATTCCTTCCTCCCACTCAGTTTGGCCAGGCCTCCAGCCAGAGAAAAGCAGAGATTTGCTTTCTTCTCTCTCAGGGGGTATCTACAATGTAGGAATAATGCAGTCTGACACTACTTTAACTGCCATGGTTCCATCCTACACAATCCTGGGATTTGTTGTTTGGTGAAGCACCATCACTCTTTGGCAGAGAAGACTAAAGACCTTGTAAAACTACAAATACCAGGATTCCGTAAGATGGAGTTACAGCACCAAAATGGTATCAAATTGCATTATTTCTACAGTGTAGGTGCCCACCATGTGTTCCTTGGAACTATGGATACAAAATGTATTTGTGGTTCTTTTTGAAAAAAGCTTTCTTACAGCAACCACTACCAATAACTTGTGCTGTTCTTGTGATCTAGCACACTCCACTCTGCACAAGTGATTCATTTTTTCATTTTTTTTTCTGTTGCAGTCTGGTCCCACATGAAATGCTGTATTTTTTAAAATCTATCTGCAAGTGCAAATTATTCATGATATATGAAGATCCATTCTTCCAGTGCAACAGGCATGTAGTTTCACCTAGGTTGCTACAACACTTCAGAATGAATGTAATTTAGCACCAGTGTCATGGTTCCATCCTATGGAATCCTGGAATTTGTAGTTTGTAGTGGCACTTGATCTCTCTGACAGAGAAGGCTAAAGATCTCACAAAACTACTAATCCCAGAGTTCCATAGCATTGAGCCATCATAGATAAAAGTATTAAACTGCATTAATTTGGCAATGTAGATGCAGCCCTTGCTCTATTTTGAGAAGACACATCCTTTCCCCTGACTTTTAAAACTGAAGACTGAAATTCTAGGCTGCATGATTTCACAACTAAAGCACCTGGATCAGGCCATTGTGGCAGCCAACAATCCATTCTGCCTGGGTCTGAACTTAAGAGGAATTATCCAAGGCTCAAGGGTGGTTGAGCTTATTTTGGGGACAGAATTCAGCTCCGTGAATGTCTCTTTTATAAGCTCAAATTGAAGGCCAGAGCAAGTTACCTGTCCTACCTACTTGGAACCCATAATTTACCACGTTCTGTGAGGTAATCCTAGCTTTATTCAGGCTGAGCCTGAAACATTTTCCTGCCTGAGGCCAAAATGACACCTGCTCTCCTATTCCACATCCAGATGGTAACTGGACACCATCTTTATTACAAACTAATTCTTGATTACATATTGGTGATGGGGTTAATATTCTTTTTTTATATGCCATCTTTCTCCCAGAAAGGGACCCAAGGGGGCTCACAAAATAAAAACATTTAAAAAAAAATTCAGTTAAAGTAATCTAGCTAAAAACAGTATAAAACATAAAGTCAAAAACAGAACTAAAAACATACATTCTGTATAAAACCACTCTGTCATGATTATATATTTAAAAAGCCTGCCTTTTTTTTTTAAATTTCCCTCCCCACTTGAAACCAGCAGCCCAGCTTAAAGGGTGCTGGTGGTTGGCATCTTGTTGGTTAAACTCAACAAGTAGACTTATTCAGTCAGTTATCGAATAGTGCGTCAACACATACATAAATCTATTGGATTCAAAGGGCTTACACTAGTCAGGACTAAAAGAGAAGCTAGGCCTATATGTAGCACATACAGAGATCTCCAGATTGACTTGGGGGAAAATCTTACAGAATAGCAAATTCTACCCCTCCAAATCTGCAACTTGAAGGAGCTACCTCACTTTGCCTAAGAATAGAGCTGGCCCTAAGTATGGCCAGGGCCACTTTATAGCAATAGTACTTTACACTTCTATACCGCTTATCAGTGTCCTAAGCACTCTGTAAGCAGTTTACAATCTGTAAGCCAAATTGCCCCCAACAAGCTGGGTACTCATTTTGCTGACCAAAAAAGGATGGAAGGCTGAGTCAATCTTGGAGCCCCTGGGATTGATCTCACAACCTTGTGGCTGCAATACTTGCATTTAATGACTGCACCACCATGAGTTTATTAACAATGTCTGTTTCTGTAGCCACTACAGAAAAGGCTCTTATATAATAAAAGGGTTGCTGGGATTTGCAGTTGAACTGGACAACTGTATGGATCGCATGGAATCCCTCGAGGACTGTATGAATCCCACCCTTGCTAGCACAGACAATGGTGAGGAATGCTGGGAATTGCAATCCTGCCACATCTGAAGGGACACATATTTCCTATTCCTGTGTACAGAACTGCATCCATAAGCTTCTAGAGAACTCACACAGAGCTCCCCTTCTTTCTGATTATCATGAAATATATTACTTTGTGCTGAAGCCTATGAAGAGGATTGCTAAATCCCTTTAACCCAAACTCCAATTTATCTTCTTTCTGTTGTTTTAATCTCTGTTCTATTGTTGGAGTTCTTACGTACAATTTGATACTGCATGATTTTAAAATGTGCTATGTCCTTTTGGTCACTCTGAGAGCAAAGGTGGGGGGAACTTACTTAATAGACTACAATGCCCAGAATCCCCAAGCCCAAAAGACCTAGAGTTGTAGTCTTTAAAAAAGATTATTTTTTCTAGGGCATCCTTAGATCTTACATTTTTCTTTCCTAAAGATTTCTCTTCCAAAAAGTGTGTGAATATGGAATTTACAGAGATTGTTTCAGTGGTAATGACTAAGGACATTGGACATGCTGGGGAAAATCCACACTGATTTCACAAGGAGAAAAAGGCACATTATGTTGTTGCTAATGTTGTTCTTGCCACTTGCAGTGCCATGGAAAGTCCCGGCAGCTTTTCCTCACATTATTAAAGCAAATCAAAGTTTAGATGTGAAAAGTGGGACTAAGGAATGAAAG
Source organism: Urosaurus nigricauda (assembly GCA_034509955.1). NCBI lineage: Eukaryota > Metazoa > Chordata > Lepidosauria > Squamata > Phrynosomatidae > Urosaurus > Urosaurus nigricauda. The sequence continues at coordinate 187,955,604 of JAOEGL010000003.1, read as the reverse complement.
TATGTGAAACAGTTTTCAGTGTCTGATTTTAGTCCAAGGTGAGGTTAAAGAGCCAAAGACCTCCTGTGTCTTTTAGAACTGATTAGTTTTTCCTCAATAGGAAAAAGAAGTTATGTAGTAAAACTCTATTTGTGTCAAACTAGACTGTATGAAATATATCCAGTATGAATAATACAGTGTTTTAAACAATGATGGTATTCCACAAGAAAATTGAAGCATTACAAAATACAGTCAGATATCAAAATATTTAAACAGACTGGGGGAAATATCTGAGTAGAAAATCCATTCTGAAAACATGTTAAAGAGCATCATTGAATCCATAAATAATAAAGATACAATGGATGTCTTTAGCAGTGTGTGTCAAATGGAAATCTTCATAAACTGTGTAACTTCAATTGAATAGTTCCATGGGAAAGTCCTATATGCAATCAGCACAAATGATTATTTCCCAAAGAGGTCCCATGAAGTTCCACAATACAGCCATCCCCAGGGGAAAATTTACAGATGTTTTGATGTCACATCTCCATCAGTCAAAATTTTCCTAAGAAACACTATACTATCACACACACACACACACACACACATGGTGTGTGTGTGTATGCATTCATATATGCATGAATACCACTGTTGGTTACACTATTGAAAGTACCATGTGTTTTTACCATCAGGACTAGACTAGATTTATAATTGCCTAGAAGAAAGATGGTCCTGCCATGCTCATCTCATTCTTTTTCCCCAGAAGCCAGCCAATTTAGGATTGTCCCAAGCCCTGAGGTTTCTAGGCCAAAACCTGAGATCTAGATATACACCTGGGTGATGTCACTAAATGTTGTATATTAAGTGACAACCACAATTGCCACTTAGCAGAGGGCCAGCATGGTGCAGAAGTTTGCGTGCTGTATTAAGACTCTAGAGACCTGGGTTTGCATCCCCGCTCAGCCATGGAAACTCAATGGATAGCCTTGGGCTAGTCACAGTCTCTCAGCTTCAGAGGATGGCAATGGCAAACCTCCTCAGAAAAAAATTGCCAAGAAACCCCCAGAATAGGGTCACCATAGGTTCACACATTTTCAGCACCATTCCTTTCACAGATGTGCAAATTGATCACATAAATACACATTAGAATAACAATACCATGATTGCATAAATACATATTAGCATAACAATACCATTAGTACATCATGATTCCTTTTGCAGATGTGCAAACTGCACAAGAACACAGTAGCTCAACACTGCCATCAGAACAGCCCCATTTCTTTTGCAGATGTGCATATTGATTGCACAAGCACAAATTAGCACTACAGTACCATCAGCACAGAACCATTGCTTTTACAGATGTGCTGCAAACTGATTGCACAAGTGCATATTAGCACAATATCATCAGTACAATGCACCAACACTCAATAAGTTGACCATTGCCTGGGGAGTGTGCAGACAGTGCTGCTGGTATTAGCTCATTCTTGGTGCTGGTTGTGCGGACAGCTTGTCCTCCCCATGGATCTGAAAGCCCCAACAGTAAGCTGGGTTTTCCCATCAGTGTAGACACTGCCCTAGTTAAAGCAGATGTGAGGGGATTATTCCTTCTTTCTTACATGGGGAGAAAGAAAGGGAATAATAGAGCTAGTTTACTTGCTTCTAGCCAGAGGGTGGATGCAGAACAGAGGGTGAGCCCTGGTGCCATAGAAGATTTTCAGACCAGCACTTACATGGGGGTAAGCACTGGTAAAATGCAGCTAAAACATTTAGGAAGCATGTGTGTCCGAAAGCATGATGCGCTTCCTAAATGTCAGGGAATCGTCAGCTCCCCTCCAGCATCCCTGTATCACTTGGAGAGCAGCAATTTCCTATGAATGCAAAGTTTCCTTTCATAGGAAATTGCTGCTCCCTGGACAATTCAGGGACTCTGGAGGGATGCTGATGATTCCCTGATGTTTAGGGAGCATGTTAGACTCACATGCTTCCTAAACGTTTTGGCGGTGTTTTACCAGTGCTTATCTTCATAGTGACTGAGAAGGAAGAAGGAAACTAAGGGGCAAAAGAGATGGCCCCAAAGCAGTGGCTTGATGCTGGTGCTTTGATTGCCAGATCGGGGCCAAAGCAACCACACACCACAGCCCTGCTCCAGCATTTTTCCAGGCCAAAAAGAAGCAGAAAAATGCTGCTCCTTTTTGAGCTGGAAAAAAAGCTGCCCTTTCTACCATGGTGGCAGCTTTTCCCTGTTTCTGCGATGTGGCATGTGTAAATGCCATGCTGCAGAAATGTTGTGATGCTGCCCACTGTGTAGTCAGCAGGGCGGCATGATGCCAGTCTGGGGGTGGCACTGGGCCATCTAGTGTGCATATGCCACACCCTCACCCCAGCCTGAAGCTGGCTCTTTATGCCGGTCTGCTTTGCCCCTAAGTAAATACATAGACACCCCTCTCCAGAGTCATGGCAAGGCATAGCAATTGATCAATTAATTTCTCCAGACTGTAGCAAGATGTTGCTCTCACAGCTGAGCTGGAGATTTACATCTTCTCTGGATACGAGCTCTCCAAAACTGGAATATTTGCATGCTTATCTCCATCTGGAGGTGACCCACCAAAAATGGAGAATGAGGGCCAAGCCCTGAGATCTGGTAACCGTCTTTCCCAGTACTGTGATGGGAGCAAGTTAGAATCTGCCAAGTCTCAAATACTCTCTTCTTTATTTATTTATTTGAGTATTTATACCCCGCCCTTCAGCCTTAAAGGCTATCATACTAGCTGCCTTCAAGTTGATCCTGACTCATGCTAACCCTGTGGATAAAACATCTCCAAGACCCCTGTCCTCCACTTCTTAGGTCTTGTAATTTCATGCCTGTGACCTCCCATCTGGTGCATGCCCATCTTCTCTTTCTACTACCTTCAATCTTTCCTAGCATTATTGTCTTTTCTAATGAATCATGCCTTCTTAAGATGTGGCCAAAGTGCAACAGCCTCAGTTTGGTCATCTTGGCTTCCAGGGAGAGTTCAGGCATGATCTGTTAAAGGAACCATTTGTTTGTGATCCCTAGTTCCTCATCCCTTCCTGAATCCCACTTGCACCTCTGGGATTTCTCCCTCCATGTATGATTAGAGCCAATGTTGCAGAATTGACTACATGATATTACTTGAGTGGGAAATTAATGCTATGGTTCTATAGTTGCTACAGTCCATTTATGCCTCCTTTTTGTGGATTGAAATGTACAGTATATTGATTGTTTCCAGTCTATTGGCCACCATTTTGTTTTCCATATTTGTTGGCATATTTTGGTTAACACTACAGTTGATTCTGTCTGTGTGGATTGTAGCAATTCAATTGGTACATCATCTGTTCCTGGTGATTTATTCTTTCCAATCTCTCTTAGTGCAGCTTTCACCTCACTTTCTAGAATTTGGGTTTCATCTTTATATGACTCTTCGTTCCATGTCATTCATTTTTTCCTCTCTTTTATACCGCTCTTCAGTGTATTGCCTCCATAGTCTTTTTATTTCTTATTGATCTTGTAGTATCATTCTCTTTTTAGCATAGAACATCCTGGTTCTTGGTTTGAACTTCCCTTTAAGTGCCTAGATCTTGTGGAAGAGGTCTCTTTCCCCCCTTTTTGGGGTTGTTGTCTTCTATTTTTCTGCATTGGTCATTGTAGTAGTTCTTCTTATCCCTGTGCACTAGTCATTGAACAATTGCATTCATGGTTTCTTCTCTTTCTTTTTGGCCACTGATAGCATCCTCCTACATTCTTCCTTGATTACGTCCTTGGCTTCTGACCATACTGGTTCTCAGTCAATTATGCTTAATAGCTCAAATCTATTTCTTACATTGTCTTTACATTCTGTTGAGATATTGTTCAGATGATATTTTGGTATGATAACTATTTCAGCTTTCCTTTTCAGCTTTGCTCTAATTTTTGCTCATGATCTGTGCCACAGTCTGTGCCTGGCAATTTTGGCCAGCAGAATAGAATTGCTCCAGCTTCTGGTGATGTCGATGTGTATAGCTGTATGAAGAAAGTATTTGCAATGAATAGGTTGTTGTCCTTGAAAATTCTATCAGTCACTTTCCTGCCTTGTTTCTTATGCCTAATCCAAATATGTCTACTGTTTTTGACTTTTCTTTGCTGCCTATTTTTCACCTATGATTAGTTTGAAGTCATGTGTTGCTGTGTCATCAATTTCTTCCTTGAATCCTTCGTAGAATCTTTCAATTTCTTCTTCCTTTGCCTCTGTGGTTGGGGTATATACTTGGTTTGTGGTAATATTAATAGGTTTTTCCTGAAGCCTTATCAACATGATTCCATCTGATTTTGCATTGTATCCTTTTACTCCTTTTGCTATATCTCTCCTTAGTATGAACATTACCCATTTCTTTGTGTCTTTTCATTACCTGAGTAAAACACTGTGTAGTTGTCTGAACCAAAGTAACCCATTCTTGTCCATTCTAGTTCAGTCATATGGTGATGTTTATGCATTCCTTTTCCTTTTTCATTATGTCTAGCTTCCCCTGGGTCATACTTCTCACATTTCTTAAATCTGTAAGCATCCTCTGAAAAGTTTGGTTCTCCAAGTCCTTCCTAGCTGTTACTGTAAGCTGCTTGCCACTCATTCACCATTCATGAAACATATTTCAGCTTTATGAAGCTGCTAGAAGTTGGTTGTTTTGATTTGTAGGAAATCCCATTCCCAAGGCAAAGTGAGCAAGAAGTCATTAGGAACATGAAACCAGGCTGCTAAAACTGAGTTGATAACACCCTCCCCCCTTTTGTAAATCTCACCTCTCACAGATGTCTTTTGATTCCTCCACTGAAGCCTGCTGTGTCCTTAAGAGCTGTGCAATTGGCAGAAATTCAGCAGTGTGGGCTTCTCCCTCCCATAGCAACATCTCCATGCCAGAAAGATTTGTGCCTTTTGAACTTTTGCCTTACGCACTGCAGTTAACTTACAGTAAATACATTTGGGAAAAATCAGCACTCTTACGCTCATAGCTATGTGTCCTTAGCTAGCCAAGCCTAATAGCAATGTAAACATCATCTCAAGATACTGGAGAGCTCCTCAAATGTCAATCCAAACAAATGCATTGAATGTATGAAAGGTGGAGTGAGATTGTGGCTGCATTTCCACTGGGTTATAAATCGGAATATAGGATTTTAAGAATCAGATTATAGGATCTCATTCCCATTTGAATGCACATTCGATCCTCATTACAGGGACATTGTTCCCGTTGGAATTCAGATTAGATTCCCATTTGATTGATTTATCTAGCGATAACCCGAATCAGGGGGTCGAACCTGGATGAAGCGCCTAAGTGCTAGAGCAACTGCTCAAATAAAAAAACCCAGAAAAACTGGTTCCACAAACATAATGGGAACATAATGGGAACGGGGAGCAAAATAAATCCACATCAAGATAACTGGAGAAAAGTGAATGGGAACAAAAAATGAGCTAATAAAAACCGAATTAGTATGCTCCACTTGGTAATGGGAATGATAACCGTGATTCGATTTCAATTTGAATCCTCAAACTGAACTCGCAGCAAGATAACATGGTTTATATGCCCAGTGGGAATGCACCCTGTGGGTGCATCTGCACAGTAGAAACACTGCAGTTTGACCCCACTTTGTCATGGCTCCATCTTGCAGAATCCTGAGATTTGTAGTTTTGTGAGGCACCAGCACTCTCTGGCAGATTTTTAAATTTGTAAAAAGACAGACCTCAGGATTCCATAGGCTGAAACTACAGCACTTAAAGTGGTGCCAACCTGCATAATTTGTACAGTATAGATGCACTGTGTGTTTCATGGCGCCCAGCAGAATGTATGGAAGAGCCTCTGCCTCTAGGCTTCAATTCTCCAAATGTTTCTGAATTCCAGCTCCCATCGGCCCTAGCCAACACAACCAATGCAGAGTGGTGATAGGAATTGTAATCCAACTTCTGGAAGACATAGAGGTTCACTCTCTCCTGATCTACATGCTTTGCACTATTCACCCAGAAATCTCCCTGCACAAGAGGAATCCTGACTGAACCTTTGAACCTCTCATTTTGAAAGCTAAGCACTGAAAAGTCCCTGGTCATTTTTCTTAGTCATCTCCCTTCAGATAAAACAATGAGGGAGTAAGGAAGGAAGATGAAATAACTGTGTCCCTTTTTAACAAGACAATGTGTAATGTCCTGGGGGCAGGGGGGACAAATACTGGAAAAGTTAGGTTTTTGGACTACAAATCCAAAGATCTACCCTGGTTGAGAACTTGGGGGGGGGGGATTCTTGGCGTTTTAGTCAAATAGGCTGCTTTTCCAAATTTGGGGATGATGGTGTTTAATTCCAATCACTCAAAAAGGACACAGCAAGGGAGGGGATGATAACAGACCATATGGTTTGCAGTTACATACACCAATTCTCACTTTACTCAATGGCAACTCCAAAATTCTCGGAGGCACATTTGGGAAATAATCTTGGACAGCTGCCACCAGCCAAAATAGACTATAATGGGCTATAATGACCAAGTAAAATGATTCAGTAAAAGCAACCACATGTTTGGACTTCAGCTCCTCTGAGAGCCCAGTTCTGTACATATCTACTCAGAGACATGAGCACTTCTGCTTTCTGTGGAACTTACTTCCAGATAAACAAGAATAGGCTTGTAGTCTTAATGCAGTCAAAAGACAAACATGATGAAAAATACCCCTTCTATTCTGTACTGCTATTCTGGGAAGTATGAAAAGACTTTAAATGAAAAGCTGGTTAGCTGCCAGCACACCCTTTAGTTTAACCTGCCTACTACTACTACTACTACTATTATTTATATAGCGCTGTAAATTTACACAGTGCTGTACATACAATCTTATAATTAGATGGATCCCTGCCCTCAGGCTTACAGTCTAAAAAAGACAACACAAAAGGAGAAGGGGAAGGTGGTGGGAAGAGGATGAGGTCCAGTGGTTCTTCTCTCCCTCTGGGGCCTGGACCAAGGCAGATGGACTGGAGGGAGGGCACGGCTTCTTAATACATAGTTAAAAGGAGGCATCCTGGGGCAAACGGCACAATTCTGGCAATGCTTCCCTAAACAATACAGTCTTTAAATTAATTTTGAAACTGGTTAGAAAAGTGATGAGGCGTGCATGTGGGGGAAGAAGGTTCCAGGAGTGAGGGACAGCAAGTGAGAAGGGACAAATCCAGGATGGGGCAGTGGAAATCCTCGGCTGGGACAGGAGACCTTGACTACCAGAGCGGAGGGTATAAGAAGGAGTGTGAGGAGAAAGAAGTTCAGACAAGTATGGAGGGGTCAGTCCGTGGAGGGACTTTATATCCAGAAAAAAAATGAGTTACATAAAAACTGCAAGTTTATGCCTCTCTCTTTCCTTTCTTTGCTACATAGAGTTCCTACCTGGCTCAGCCCAAAACATTTTGCTGTCTGAGGCAGAACAGTATGTTGTTAGTGTTGTTGTCAGTCCACCAAAGAGGGATTTAAGGAGATATATTCCCCTTTTGTCAATTTGCATTAATACTCAAGGACAGTCCAGTTACTTTGGCATTCAAGACAAAAAAAATCACAAATCCCACAAATATTTTTCCCGAGGAACAAAATTCAACAGCAACAACAAAACCAACAGCAATAGATTAAATAACTTAAAAATTTCTGCCTTTCTATGATATCCAAACTTGGACGCCTCAAGCAGCTGCACCACATTGTCTAATGGTAGTTATGGGTCTCTACCTTATCTTTATTATCCATTTAAAGTGACTAAATAATTTCACTTTCACATTTTATAATGTCACCTTGAAAGATTTTAATGGAAAGATGGGGTAAACATATTTTGCATGAGAACAAAAATTTTTTCCTTGTGTTTTGCTGCAGCTGAAGTGTGCGCCTTCAAGTTGGCTCTAACCTTGAAAGCAAACATATCTGTTTCTTGACACCATTATTTTATTTATTTATTTATTTATTTATTTGAGTATTTATACCCAGCCCTTCAGCCTTAAAGGCTATCAGAGCGGCTTACAATTATTATTTTTAATTAGACAGTTAATTATTAATTATGCTAATAATTGGTTTGTCATTGCTTTTCTCTGAGGCTGAGAGTGTGTGTGACTTGTCCATGGTCATCCAGTGCCTCTCTGTGACTCAGCCTGGAAACTCTGGTCTCTCAGAGTCCTAGTCCAACACTCAAACCACGGCATCATGTTGTCTCTCCCTCTTTTATTTCCTGTTGACCTTGAGTCTTTTTGAAGTTAGAATAAGAAAGATGGAGGTGGTGCTGGTGGTAGTTCCAACCTCTCTGGGTTTCTCTCTGAACCTATGTTGCGCCTACACAACTAGAGATGCTGCATTCAGAACCTCTGTTATTACCAGGGATTTGGATTACCGGTAGGTAGTATATCATTTGCTGATACAATACATGCATTGGAATCAAAAGATTCCAGATTCAGTTACTAGTATGTCACAGCAGAACTTACATTCTTCTTCTAGAGATGAAGAAAAAGTCAACTGGTGTATTTGAACCTTCCCCCACTAGCAATAGGGTTTCCTACCCCATCTGAAGGCAGCAGGTTAGTTTAGGAGGTGCATGTAGCCCTCCAAAGAGGGGAATAGATAGGGGCTTGGACAAAATGGCTGGGAAACCTTCACTGCTATCCCCAGGGTTGGTCTAATGTAGTGCCTGCTGACTGAAAGGGTTGTCTCATTCTTCCCAGTGATAGGGCCAATCTTGGTGCCATGCAAGGGTGAAAAAAAACTCCTGCCTACAATCCAGGAGAGTCACTGGCAGTTTAGGTAGACAACACTGAGCTAGAAGGACAAATATCTTGACTCAGTATAAGGCAGCTTCTTATATGCATGCACAAAGGCCCAGGTTTAGTCTCTGAGAAGTCCAGCTCAAGGGACCTAAGGAACAGGAGATGCTGGCAAGACAGATGAGTACAAACAGCCCATCCTATTTCTAAGCAGAAAAAGTTGACTACATGTTTCTCAGAGGGTTTGATTAAACGTGATTGTAGTGTATCTTAATTCTCCTCTCCCCAAGGATTTTGTTTGTTTGTTTTTTGTTACAAGTGGCAGCCACGACAACTTAGGGAGCTGGGTATGTTTAGCCTGGAGAAGAGAAGATTAAGAGGTGATGTGATAGCCCTGTTTAAATATTTTAGATGGAGCATGGTTGTTGTCTGCTGCTCCAGAGAGTAGGACCCGGAACAACAGATGCAAACTACAGGAGAAGAGATTTCACCTTCTTGGTGGTGAGAGCTGTTCACCAGTGGAATATACTTCCAGGGAGTGTGGTGGAGTCTCTTTGTGTTTGGGAATGCTTTGATTGTATATTCCTGCACAGCAGGAGGTTAGACTGGATGGTCTTTGTGGTCTCTTCCAATTCCATGAGTCTATTCTATTCTACTCTATTCCATATAATTGATGCATGACAGTTAAAGGGGTGTCAGACTGCATTAATTCTGCAGTGTATAGGCAGCCCGAGTTTCCAAGTTCAAAGATAGTTAGCTATCTAGCCAAAAATTTTATTTTAGGGTGAGATCTGGTCAGGTTCAGGCAGCACATGCTGGAAGGAAGTAATGGAGGTCTGTTGTAATGGAGGCCTGGTGCTATTTTTTTCCTCAATGTAAGAACTATGGAGGATGAATCATGTTTTTAATGTTGTTGATTTTAAATTATTGCTAATTTAATTTATTTTTAAGGGGTGGGTGGCTGGGAATGGGTCAATGAAGTGTTTTAATTTGTATGTTTTAATCTTGTTGTACCCCGCTCCGATTGTACTCACAGAGGAGCGGGCTAGAAATAAAGATTATTGTTGTTGTTGTTGTTGTTGTTATTATTATTATTATTATTATTATTTTGGCTGTTTCTCTTGAACTTCGACACTATTACCCTTTGCTATATTATATGTTCTGGGCTGCTTGATGCCTCAAGTGTATTGAGTGACACCTTCTAGTTCTTACCAGTACTGGAAATTTGAATGTACTTTCCATCATTGCTTGTAGAGGGAATGAGGAGAGTGTTCTTCTTCACCTCAGGGAGCAAAATGACTTGGGTTTGACCTAGGTGAGATATAAAAGTGGAGTGAGATTATAGGCTGAGATGCACTAGTGTAGAACCCATCCTGATCAAATTAATTACTTTTATAAATAACTTTATTAGACTTGTTAACTAATGTAACATTGCAGTCAGCTAACTTTAAAATATTATTCCTAGGGGCCATTCACATTACAGAAATACACCGATGGAACCGGTTTACTTCCATGATGTTCAAACTCACCCCAACTGCACTTGGTGCAGTTTGCAGGGGAGGGGGGAGAAAAAAGTCCACTTAAATCAGTGTATTTGGCATCAGTGTTTTTTTTTTAAAGTGCTGCAATGATTTGCAGCTTCAGGAGTGTGAACGCACTACTGAATCGATTCGGACTGCACTACATTGTTCCTGGAGATGGAGGCGCCTCTGTTTTAAATCAGCACAGTGGCAAATGTGAATGGCAACAGGGTTAAAATGGCACAAGAGATTTGATTGTGGTAAACGTAATAGGAACACCAAATCTATTTTGAATCAGTTCTGCATTGGCGCAGAGATGTGAATCTCTTCATTCAAAAAAGTAAGTGTGAATGGCTCTCTGACCATCTTTGTTGCCCAATGACAGATCCATTCCAGTTTGTCCAAGTCTTTCTAAAAAGCAACTGAGATGTCCAGAACTAGACATGTTAATTCTGTAGATCTCACTAGTATGTAATAAAGTATACTAGTGTGGAATAAACCTCTTCCGACTTGGAAACTAGGGCTGCATTTACACTGCAGAATTAATGCAGTTTGACACCACTTTAACTGCCATGGTTCCATGATATGGAATTCTAGGATCTGTAGTTTTGTGAGATATTTAGCCTTTTCTGTCAGAGAGCTCTGGTGCCAGAACAAACTACAAAATCAACTAGATTCCATAGGATGACAGTTAAAGCAATGTCAAACTCCATTAATTCTGCCATGTTCAGCCTAACATTTAGCCTCTCCCCAGCTAAATGTTACATTTACAGTTCAAATAATTCATACAAATAAGCGTTTCTCTCTTTTTATCATTTGTTTGCTCTTTAAGTGAGTGGACAGTATCGTAGCAAATAAACTGATTGTTCATTGCAGCCAAGTCCTCGCTGTTCCTTGGATTTCTTTGTTTCCTCTAACTGATGCTGCTTGAAAAGAATCAGTTGAAGTAATGCCAAGTAGAAAATATAAAACAACATTTTCCTGCCTGTCTCTGGATAGGCTGCCTGACTTCCCTTCTAACAACTGGTGACTAACTTCCCTTCCTTCATTTAAAAAAACCAAACCAAACAAAAACCTCTAACAAACGCTGATGTTTGGAAATCTGTGTTTGGCAGATGAAGTGCATTATTATGCGTTGACTGTTGCTTTTTAGATGCAAAGGACAAAAATGTGCAAGATATACAAAAGATGTACCTCAGGGGTGGATGGAGGGGGGTAAACAAGAACTATTATGCAACAGCTGAATATTGTGTCATGGCTTAAATCTTCAAAGTTTGCTTCGTGTGGCAGGGTGTAAGAGCCATACACGGCCAAACACAAACCACTGGTGGCCTCTGACTAACCAGTAACATGAAACGGAAAAGAAAACTGCCTTGGATAGAAAGGGAAAAGAAAACTGCCTGGGTTACTCTGTCCTGCTGTCTACTAACATTTTATTATCTACAGTTGTGAACTGCTGTCTGATAACATTTCATTTTCAACAAGTCTGAAGGATCCCCTTCTGCTGTTTGCTACTACTTTCAACATTGCTACTACTTTGCTACTACTGTTAATATTGTGAAGGACTGTTTGATACTACCACAATTGAACTGACTGTAATTCTCTTTTTGGATATTAATCTTGTGATTAATTACTGCATACTACACAGCTTTCCCCCCTAAACTATGGTAACAAGCACACACATATTTTACCAGGTGGTGTTACGTAAGGAGATTATCACACTCCTTTTAAACTGACTTATCCTTGACAAGATAAAGTCAAATTTAAATTTAAAAGGGGGTGTTATCGCACTCAGCCAGGGATGGGTGAGTGCAACCTATCTGCAGCCTGGACCTCAGATGCGCTTATCCAGAGGCTTTTCAAAAATGGCTTAAATTGTTCTATTACATGAGCATATAAACAGTTACACATAGTTGAATTGGGTATTTTTATTTACATGATACACCTGCATTTAGGGTGTAAGAGCCCCTTTCACCCACATGTCTGAGATGGGCATATAATGCAGGGGGTGCAAATCACACTGGGTAACACCCCAGAGGGGGTGTCACCTGCTGGGGTGGTATACCCAAAGGGACTGGCGTGGCTACTGGGCAAGTGAGAAAGGGTGCTTTCATGCTTGCCAAGCAGCTGTATTGGATCCAAAATGGGTCCTCCAACGACCACAGCATTGCCCCCCTCAGTAGCGGCAGATGATGGGGGAGTGGAGGAGCCTTTGGAGTACCATGTTGCAGTAGCCACATGAGACTTTGAAGGCTTGTGGGAGGCCTGCAGCAGTCTGGCTTGGTAGGGGTTGAGGGAGAGCAAGGTAGCTCACACACCCTGCACTCACCTTAGGGATGTTACTGGTCTGAGAGCAGGGTGACCAGATCTCATAACAGCAAAGGAGGGCAAGGCACCTCAAAATAGGGGCCATTCAAGAAAAATGTGGGACGTAACAACATAAAAGGTAAGAACACTCATGGGGCTGAACAGACAGGTAAAAAGAGGTGCTTTCAGGCTGGCTTGAAGGGGTGGCATTTAGATGACACATGCCTTGAAGCCAGCAGAAAAGTGTCCTTATGCAGAGAAAAGCAGTTTCAAAAAGGAACAGCTTTTTCCCACTTCTTCCTGGCTTGAAGCCATGCCATGTGGTCATGACATGAGCACTCCAGCTGCCTTGAGAGCCAGAAGTGGTTGGTAGGGTTTCAATGTGGCTTCAGAAAAGGCAGCTTCAAGCCACTTTTTCCTGCCCATCTGTTTTACCTCATAGAAAAATAAATTCATACTACTTATTCATGCTCAAAATGGAGGACATTTTGGAATTTCTCCTGGTCAGAAGGCTGAAATGCAGGACATGTCCTGGAAAAGGAGGGAACCCTGTCTGAGAGCAGCCAAAAGTTGGCACTTGCTTCATGAATGAAGTGGACTAATACATCTGGATCTGGAAACAAGATCCTGCCACCATCATAGGCTCCATTGATGAGGACACAAGAGAGAACCTTCTTGGTGGCTGCTCCCAGCGTCTGTAATGCTCTTCCCCAGGAGGCTAGGCTGGCCCCCTCACTACTTGCCTTTCACCGACAAACAAAAATGATTTTATTTAGACAGGGTTTTTAATATACAAACATGACAGAGTGGTTTAATATGGGGTGTTTTAGTTACCTTTTTAACTTCTGTGTGTTTTTGTGCCAATTTTAATGCTATTTTATCTAGATGATTTTAATTGCTTTTAATTTTTTTAAAAATGACTTTTAACATGTTTTTATCTTGTGAGCTGCCCTAGGTCCCTTTCTGGGAGAAAAACAGCATAGAAATGAAATAAATAAATAATAAAATAATAAGTAAACTACAAGTTTATAACAACAAATCTTCAGAATTGTTGATGTTTCAAAGTGTTCTCAGTTCATCTGAGACACATTTTGATGTTTTACTGGACAAAACTTAACAATGTAAACAGTATTTGTTTCTTGATGTAGAATCAACTCAGTGTGCACCTTTAAGTCTCAAGTTGAGTCTCAAGTCCTTGCAAGATATTTTCAAGTCATGTCTCAAGTCTAGGAGCAAGCTGTAACAGGAAAGAAAAAGGTGGTGGTGGTGGTGTGTATGTGGTGTGTGTGTGTGTGTTAGTACTTGGATGGGAGACTACCAATGAATCCTAGGTACTGTATTTCAGAGGAAGGAAATAGCAAAACCATCTTTGAGTATTCCTTGCCTAATAAAATGCTATGAAATCCATGGGGTCACCGTTAAGTTGACTGGTTACTTGAAGGCATATAGACATACAAAGTAATGTCTGATACAAAAACTTATTTGTGTAGGACATTAAAGAGAGCTTGATCTCACCATTCACCCACTTAAGTGATCAGAATGTTAATGGGGCTACTGCCTAGAATCAGACAGTCCAGCTGCAGGTGAAACTTGCTGCCTGGGAGATATTAATGCTTAATATGTTTGTTTGCTCCCCACATCTTCGGAATATTTAACATTCAACAATTACTAACATTTAAAGAAGTTAAATTTCTGTAAATCTTTTTTGACACTTGAGGACCAGAGAGAGAATCCTTACCAGCCACTGGTTTAACCCTTCTTTGTCTTGGGCCAGACAGGATTCCAGTTTAATCAGCAATTTCCATGTAGAGTGGACTGTACCTATATGAACATGCACATGAGTGTTCAGACAATATAGACATTTGAGCAGTATTGTGTTGTTTTAAATCTTTAAAAACTGGAACGATACATGGCCCCTGCACAAGGATGACAAGCAAATTTATGTTGTTTTTAATATTTCATAGTTGATGTTTAATTTTATTCAACACAATATGTGTATTCAATGCAATTTTATTCAACACAGTATGTTAGAACAAATCAAATTGATTTCATTTTTCATTGATTTCATTCATATCCCTCCCCACCATTGATTTCATGCCAAACATTATTCCTTTTTCAGGTTCCATGCAAAACAGCTGTGCCTATATAAACCACCAAGTCCACACCTCAGATCTGAAACCATGTATATCCAGAAAATACACAATCAGTCAGTGATCATAGCATGCATTGGCTAACCTGTCATGTGTATCTCAGAGACAGACTTTGTGAGCAACATTCAGCACAGTAGCTGAATGGAAACGGAAATCAGCTCACCACAGCTTTTCTGTGACTGTTCTTGTCTGCCATTTAAACATTTAGACCCAGGAACGGTTGTAGCCTTTGATGATACTAATTTCCCTTTCCTTTGGTGATATGACTCATGGTTTATTTGGGTGTTAAGTGAATGAAATGTACTTTTTTGTTTTAAGTAGAGTTGCGCAGTGTACCTGTAATGTACTATGAGTGAAATGGGCCCAGTGTGGGGAGGCAGTGGGAGGAGTGGACTGCCTTGCTGCCCTTCCTCATTCCTGATGCCTTGATTGCCTGTCCCCTGGCCTGTCCCCTGGCCAGCCTGCTGCCATTTGCCAAGCTGCCCAGTTTGGGGGAAGGGCAGTGCTGGAGCTGCAGAACAGCCATTCAGGGTCCAATATGGTTACTCAGGGGAGCAGCTGCACTGATCTCACACAAAAGGCACCTGCCAGTGCACACCCCCAGCAGTACCTGGTGCTTGGGTGGGGTGGTGCTGTAGCCTCTGGAAGGCCATTTGGGATCTGATGCAGCTACTTGGGGGACAAGCCATGCTGGAACCCAAACAAATGGCACCATTCCCCCAGCAGCCAGGGGCAGTGCTGCGACCTCCTGATGGCTGTTTGGAGTCTTGCACAGCTGCTGGGCAAGTGAGAAAGGGCATGACACCCTTTTTGTTCAACCAGCAGCTATGCCAGCCCCACTGGGTGTACCACCCCTTTGGGTGTACACTTTCCTCTGAGATATCACCTGCTACAGTCTGCACTCCCCTAGTGGAACCACTGAATGAGCCTATACTATAGTTTATAATTTTACATATGTAGCTGGGAATTGGTTGTGGTGGTGAGAGTATAGTGTCAACTTCTTGCATATGTAGGTTTATACTTTGTGCAAGTATATGCACTTGTGTGTGTTCTGTATCAGCAGTTCTGTGTCTTAGATAAGTGAAGGGCAGATGTCAGGCTTACAGGATCTAGTTATTCTGCTCTTCTTAATGTTCCTTCTCTAGCTCCTCTTTTTCCTAGAACCTCAAGGCCCACACATTAGAACCAGATAAGAAAAATTGTGGCTCAAGGCATGAAGGCAGTTCTTTATTGCATTCCACGAACCTTGGTATGATATGCACATACAGATACAAATCTGCAATTGAATTAACTCTGAACCAAGAATTTAGACCTTTATAAGTTTATTGTTCATTTTTCTTAAACAATTAGAATTTGGAGATACATCTACAGTGTTACAAATCATCCAAAGACCTACCAGCTGATCCTAATTTATCTTCCATCCCTGCCTGTTGGTATGAATTAGGGCTGTGCAACTGAACTGGGCAATTGTTTAAATGGAATCAGGCTCATCTAGTCCAATCCAGACGAAATCCAAATTACTTCAAAGTTGTTTGGACTGACACAGCTATCTTTGAAAGCCAAATTGTAAATATGGATGGAATAAAAAGTGTAAATAAATTTGTTGGCAATAATAGTTAATTTTCATGGTGGTAGTAGTGGTGGGGTACCATGATTCTAACATTTCATGCAGTTATATAAAACAGAAATTTTATGTTCACTTTGGTTTTCCAAAACAAATCAAGTGTAAATGTTCAGATTTCCACATTTTGGTTGGGACTGTGATTGAAATTGGGTCAAAATCAGTCTGAACCAAACTGATCTGGGCCAAATCTGAATTGCCAGATTGGACCCCAAATAAAATAGGAAGCATGTGTTCCCATGGGTATAGCCCCAGTGTTCTTCCCGTCTCTTAGTTGGATAAGAAAATCCCATAGGAAATTGGGCTAAATAAATAATTAGCTGTATGAAAAAGAAAGAAATGTATGTCATGAGATACACACATGATTTTATGTCATTTGTGTAATGAATTTGATAGAGCTATGTCAGCCTTAAACTGGATAGAGTTAAGCCAGATTAATAAACCAAACGATAAGATCCACACTTTCTCAGCCTAAGAGGAAAGCAATGGCAAACCTCTGAATATATGTTGCCAAGAAAACCCTAGCATAAGATCACATAAGTTGGAATCAGTTTGAAGGCATACAACCACCACCACCATCTTAACACCAAGAGGAGTACACTCAGATTTTCAATCCTCATGTATCACACACTTCCACAGTATTCTATATTATTGCAGTTTAGACATTTTTATTGAGAAAGAATCTAAAAGCAACTTAACACTGCAACACTACTGTAGTTCTAAGGCCAACAACACCCACTTCACAATTATTTAAATACTGTGGTATATTGTTAAGTGATTTTATATTGGGTGTAGATGTTTTTAATTGGTTTTAATTTTATTGAGATTTTAAGAGTTTTGTCTGTGACCTGCCTGGGGTCCCTCCATTTGGCATGCCATTTGGAACTTCAACATATTGCTATGTTCATGTCTGTAGCTGCCCCAGGAAGTGGCGAGATGGGGCCAAGGCTGCTGCACCAGCAGCCTTGGAGGTCCCATCCCACTGCTTCTGGAGGCCACGGGGAAGCGGCAAACTGCTGCTTCTCTGTGGCCTCAAAGCGGGGTGCAGCAGGTGCCCTGGGCGCCCGCTGCACCCCGCTTCCCTCAGCGCTGGCGAGGGGAGAAAGGGGCCACTGCTGCGGCCCCTTTCTCCCCGGGTGTTTGGCGTGGCTGTTTGAAGGCCACGCCAAACACCTGGTGCACAAAAGGAGCTCAGTTTGGCTGTATGGACACCACCATGTTTAAATGGCGGCGCCATACGCTTTAGAGTTAGGGAGGGTATGGACGCTGCACCCTCCCTAACCCTAAAGGTGCCTTTTCTAGCCCTAAACGTGCCTCTTCAAGCACGTCTAGATGGGGCCTATATGATCTTTATCAAGGTCAAAGAGCAAATGAATCACAAAGGACTTCAGAAGTGAATGACACGATCAAGCTGATTAAAGATGAATTAAAGCATTCATAGGAGCTGGAATACTATAGTAAGAATCAACATATTTGAAAGCCATTCTTTGTTATCCATTTTAATACGTCATCTGAGTGGGTGTTTCTGATAACATCAAGACTGGTCCTCCATCAGGTTGATGCTGATGGACAAGCAACAAGGTTAAGTTGTTGGTGGACAGAGTTGTCTACATCAATACTCTACTGTTAGCCTTAAAAAAGAAGAGCAATCTTATGTATGTTTACTCAGTGAAGGCTCTTCCTTAAAAAGTGCGTTTAAGTTTGCAATTTTTGTTGTATGGACATCTCTGCAGAAGTTTCAGCTAAACTAGAAAAAATAGCCTTTTGTGTTTCAGAGACATATTGGTTGTTGAAGAAGACTTTCTTTGGCTTTACTTGTTTCAGGAACCTGTTTTTTAATTTAATTTCTGTAATAGCATCTTATTTTACATAAAAGCAGGGATGGATATGGTAGTTGACATTTACATTTTATTGGTTTTTTTGCATTTCTGCTGAATTTTGTTAAAGTAGATAGACCATTATTTCTTGTAGAAAACATCCAGGGGTAGCGGTGTTGGCCATATAGCAAAGTACAATAACATCCAAAATCAACAAAACAGTGATACCTTTATTGGCCAGCCAAAATGCACAAATTACATGTTGCAAACTATTGAAGTTCCACTGGCTTTGTCATTGGGCAAATATGGTAAAAAGGAGGAGGATGGGCTGGCTTACATGAACTGAGAACAGCAACATTTTGACAAAATGCAGGCTTGTGACTAATATATTCATTTTTTTTCCTTTTGTATGATTTTTATTATCTTTGCTTGATGAAGAAGCCAGTGTAACTTCAAAAGCTTGCAATGCATATTTTGTACATTTTGGTTGGTCTATAAAGGTATCACTATAGTTTTTTGTGGGTTTTTTGGGCTATGTGGCCATGTTCCAGAAGAGTTTATTCCTTTTGTTTTGCCAGGATCTGTGGCTGGCATCTCTGAAGATGCCAGCCACAGATGCTGGCGAAACATCAGGAATAAATTCTTCTGGAACATGGCCACATAGCCTGAAAAACCCACAAAAACTATGGATGCCGGCCATGAAAGTCTTCGACTTCACAAAGGTATCAATGTTTTGTGGATTTGGGGTGTTCTTGTACATTATTTCTTATGCTCTTCATATGAGACAATCTAACATTTGACATGCAGTTTGGAAACTGTAGTGTCAGGAATGGGATTAGTCAAAGTTTAATTAGATATGGTAGATTTCTTCTTCTTTTTTCTTTTTGTCTTTTCTTTCTTCTTTTAGGCTTTCCAGATTCCTCTCCTCTTTATTGTTATTTCTGATTTTAATAACATGGCAATAATGCATACTGGATATGCTTCAAGGTACTTAGTATGATGTGTTATCAGAAGTGAATAGAAAAGTTTTTATCTTGGGGAAGTGTCTTCCTGGAAAGGAACTTTGTTGTTTGCAAAGTCATATATCATAATGATTTTTCTTTTGTGATCTTACCATAAGTCTGTAACATTCCACTGCTCTGCTTTACAGTCATGGTGTTTCTTGACCTCTGGCTCTTTGTCCCTCTGCTGCTGTAATTAAAAAAATACATGCAGTGCGATACGGTAATTATTTTTTCCCAGGCTATTAATAGGCAGCCAGTGTATTGTAAAAGCCAGCAAAGTTGCCAGCAAGGAACAATGGTGTTGGTTCCAGTAAAACAGCAATAGAAGCAATATAACTTTTAATAGATTTTCTTTGCCACATAAGACTGTGTGGAATGTTTGCATTCTGAACATTGTCTTATGTATCCACACTGTCTCTGGTGTAAGGAGAACCTTCTGAAAGACTGCTGCAAATAACATAGATTTCTTGGGTTTAAACTACGCATCATATTAAATGCATAGTACGCAGCTGAAAGTTGTTTTCTTTTGTACTCGTGAGTGAACATGCAAAGCTCCAATTTGGAATGAAAGGCTTAAACCAGGGCAAGGTTTAAGCCAGAAAAACCCTTATTTAGTTCATCAGTAATAGCCCTAAGCCAAAGTAGACAGTCTATTCCTCTTCCTCCTCCTTCTTCCATTATTTACCTGCAATTTGCATTTTCTCCAAAAACTGGGTTTCGGGGCAGCATATAACAATTAAACAAGATACAGGTAAAAACACAAATAGCTGGAAGTATACAGAAAGCTAGTGCTGAAATGTAATTATTAAAATATTTATAGAACTGAAGGCAAGATACTTTCAGATCTGTTAAAAGACAAGAAATGAAAATAGTACAGGATACTATTAAAAGCTATTACCTTATAAACAGTCAGTTCCTGAAAAGACTGTCAAATAATAATAATAATAATAATAACAACATCACCTCCCTCTGGAAGAACATCATGGAAAGCACTAGGCTTGCCTCTGCAGGGAATTCCAGAGCCTGGGAGCAATCACCAAGAAGGGCTTCTCCCATGTCCCCTCCAGATATACCTGAGAGAGTAGTGGAAGAGAAAGAAGGACCTCCTCCCAAAATTGAAAAGTCCAGACAGACTAGTATGTATGCGTGTATGTATGTACATAAGATCCTTGAAGAGATGTGCAGTGGATGAAAACATGAAATATACAGCATAAACAAAACCTTTTAAAAACAATCTAAAATAAAACTTGAAAAATATTTTTAAAACCACAGGCAGCTAAAACAGTTAAAACACCTATATGGGAGGATATAGTTCTTCAGATAGTCTATATCCAACCTGTATAGGGGGTTATTTAGTGAGATTTAATTATGATCTGTTTACAGATTATTTAATTATCTGTTTACAGATTATTTAATTATGATCTGTTTACAGATTATTTTAACCAGTACTTGTTTAAATTTTATTTTAAGGGGGGAGGGAATTGTGGGCTATACTTAGGGTATTGTTGGAATTGTATGTAAGCCACTCCGATTGCTTGTACAGAGAAGCGGGATACATATAAAAGTTTTATTATTATTTTTTTAATGGGTCATAAATTGCACTCTTAATTGTATGTGGAAACAGACTGATAACCAATGAGTTGTTGTAACAAGCAAGTTGCTGACCTTTCTGAATGCTCTTCAAAGACAGCCCCATGTAGAGTGTATTCTTGTTGCTGTTGATGTGTACTTGGAAATTGAAAGACCATGCAGGATTCCAGCCATAAATTCCTCAGTTCAGTACATTTCTTCTTGAAGGAAGTAAGGAATAATTTTAGCAATGTTCTTCCTGCTGTCAGAAAGTCTTAGAAATCTACAGTTTTGTCCCAGCCCCCTGATGCCTATTCATAATTTGAGATTAATTCTTGCATAACTTGCATATGATTGTTTTGCACAGAAAGACGCTTTTTCTGTGCAGGAAACTGCATTTTTGGTGCTGTTTTCTATGCAAATTTTGCTCAGAATTAGTCTGCAAAAGTTCATGTTGACCCAGGATGTTTCTCATCAAGGCTTCTTGACACTTGAAAAAGAAAATTAATAATTTTGTGAATTTTTAAAAAAAATATTCTTTCCATCCCAAGTGATGGGACACAACAGGGCTTCAGCTGATGATGGGAGACTGATGTGACATCGCAACAAAAAGATTTAGAAAGAGCACATCTGCGATCTTTAGCCATCTTTCCCAGTTTTACACATTTCCATCTTCTTCTGATGTCTTCTCCACCTAAATCAGGGGTGAGCATGTGCAGCCCATGAGCCATGTCACAGGCTCATCCTGGTCAATCCCGTGTGGTCAACCCAATGCAAAACAAAACAAAACAAAACTGGAACAAAACCCTCCACCTAGACTCAAAATGGCCCAAATGATCAATTGCTGCTTCTGGATGGGCGGCTTTAACACAAAACACACTGCAGTCACAAAATCACAAGTGACTGTAGACCTCCATTTATTTCCGTTATTGATTTTTGACCGATTTCCCGTGATTTGGAAGGTGATGTGGCAGCTGCAGGTCATCAAGGATGAAAATTCACCCTCCACCCAGCACATTTGCCTACCCAACTTATGCATTCGATGCTTGGAAAAGTTACCTTTTTGGAGTACACCTTGCAAAACCTCTCAGCCCACATGGCTACTGGAGTTGTGGTCCAAAGAAATAATTTATCCAATCTCTGCTTAGAACACTTGTGAGTCCTGCCCTTTCCTCACTTGGCCTTGAACAACCTTACTAGTAATGGCTGCTGATCCTCACTGCTTGGTGCCTCCTAACCACTCCATCTCTTCAGTATAAGGCAGGATCAAGAGCCTTCACTTGACTGTTGCACAATTCATGGCTCATACTATGTATGCAACGAGAAAGAGGCATCTGCTTTCCTTTGATTTAGTTCCCCCTAAACTGTGACTCTCGAAAAGATATGTTTAGGTTGTTCAGGAAACTGCCTGGACAAAGGAAGACCATGAACTGGATTAGGGGAAGTCTGCGTCTTTATTCATTGCCTGTACAATATATTCCTAGGAGTCCCCCAAGGGCAGCATACACACTTCTACACTTCCATGCTAATTTAACCACAACTAATTAGTCACAGTTTAAACTGATTACAAAGCCCCAAGAATACTCATGCTGAAGAATAATTTATCAGAACAGGCTGGAAGAATGTAGATGTTAATTATCACCTTCTCATTAAAACAGAAGCTTGAGGGCTGGATCTATGCATGGGTTCCAGCCTTTTCTGTACAGAGAATGCTAGAATGTTAGTTCCTCCAATGCATAAGAAATATTATATTGTATAATTATTGCTAGTGTGAATTATCACAATGAAGAACAGGGAGAAGATATTGAAATGTGATATAGAATTTATGTTGTACTTTTTGAAACTTATGTCTACGTTTCCTCAGCTGTTATTCTGCAGATTCTTGCAACTAAATCCTATCAACATTAGCAAGGCAGTGAATCTCATGGAAGTCAATGAAAACGAAGAAGAAAAAAGAGCAGATTCACCACTTTATTGACATTGAACCTATCAGCTGCTACTGGTACCTGACCCCTTTGCCAATTGGGAACCGTTCTGTTTCTCTGTGTTATGTTGTGACAGTAGCCTCTTGTCCTAAGTACAGATTTCTCATTAGGAATCAGCTGCACTGTTTGGCAATGGGACACTGCCGGGTGACCTTGGGAAAATTGCACCCTCTCGGCCCTGGAAAATTGTAGGATCATCTATTATATAATCCTGCTCTTTTCCATCTTGGGCTTTGTTTATTGCATTGCTTATTGAAGACACACTGCTGCAAACTGACATTGAAAGTCTGGGGGTTTCCAGCCCTCCTTCATCTTCCTTCCAGTACCAATGCTGCTAAAAAAACAAACTTGTAGTTAGAAGATGAGGACAAAAGGGGGGCTTGGCAGGCATAAAAGGCCTTTGTAAAAAAGAACTCAGTCAGAACCTTTGTTAACTTAGGTGTTCTGTATTATTTTTTTTAAAAGTAGGGTCAAAACCTGATATGGGTAACAGTATTCTTGGCTCTGTCCCAAATTCATCTCTACGCATGGGGAAGGAAATCTACCCTGTGCACCAACTTATTTTCAAACAAGTACTTAAAGACTGGCTTTCCCCCAATGTTTTTTGTTTTTTTTAAATATGTCGTATAGTTTTATTTTATCAGCAACATACAGGATTCTATTTTAGTTTTCCAGGAATCTTGAGTGCATCATTCTTTCAGTTTACTGGATTTACAGAGAAAGAGAAGGCCATTTCCTAATAAACTCATCATCATTTCTTAAATGTTTACATTCAAAACTCTTGGGAAAGGATGCAGACATTTATAAAATTCCCAGAGGCATCTCCTGGAATTCACCCATACAGCTAAAGATTCTCTGAAGAATACTATCTGAATTAAGACTTAAAACAACATTGAAACATTCCTTTGTTTTTCACAACATGCTTTACTGTATGTACCAGTACTATGCATTTTTATTATTAGATGTCTAATAAAAAAAATAAAGTCCCATTTTATGAAAGGCATTTAGGGTTCTTTCACTGTTTGTGAAAAATTATTTGGCATTCCTGTGTTCCATCAGCAGTTCTGCAATTGGAAGCCAGATGCACATCAATGGAATGTACTGCATGGGAATGGGCCCTAAGGTATTGGCTAAAGCTCACCTTTTTGGGCCCAGAGAGAGGTTATGTTAACTTGGTATGGAAGGACTCATACAAATCACAAACATTCATGGCTGTCCAAGAGAAGCTTCAGAGATTGGATCTCTCAGATAGCTTTCTTTGCACAATTAAATAGGATAGTGGCAAAAACAATTCTCACACAGAGGATCAGGGATATTGATAGCCCCAGTATTCCTTATAAATTGCCAATACAAGCTGCTCTAGTAATTTAGACTTGGCATTTAATCCAAAGGGTGGTACAAATTACCTTTAAAAACCCCTTACAATACCCAAATATCACTTGTCATTTACTAAAGTAAGATTTAATGCATTTCCATCTGCAGTAATGGAAGGCTGATTCCAACAAGTGGAGTATAAGGACTGACTTGGCCCGTGTGCAGAAGCATCAGTAGAATCTATGGTCCGTTTTACATTGGCAAAAAGAGGTGTCATGAATGCTGCTTGAAAACCCAGCTTTTACATTAGAAAATGGGAAAGTGTGCCATGAAAACGCCATTTTGGCGTTTTAAGGGGAAAAAACGCGCCTTTAAAAAGTAGTTCGGTTGCCCCACTACTTTTTTAAAAAGTGCGTTATAGCGCTAGTACATCAAAACGCTAAGATGCCATTGCACAGTTAAATGGGGCTCTGTTTCCTTAAGGCGCCCATTTAAAGGCTGTGCTGCAGGTGCGAATCAGAATGGATCGTGGGTTGGGAGCATGCGTGGTGTGGACTTCACTCCTAATTAAAACGTTCTATGCCCTCCAGGTGTAAAAGCTGGGGTTTAACCGCGCAGTTTTTTAAAGCTCCCAAACCCCCTTTAAATCATTTAAAACTGCGCAATTCGCAGCCGCAAACAGCGCAATAGCGCAGTTCAAGCCTCGACCCTCGCAATAGCGCAGTTCAAGCCTCGACCATCGCAATAGCGCTGTTCGCAGCGGCACGAACAGCGCAACAGCGCAATTCGCAGCCGGCAAGGAAAAAAAAATTAAAATCGCAGTTTAAAGCCGCGTTTATTGCTGCCCATGTAGCAGCTCCGCCTGTATTTGTAGTGTTCTGACAGCTTCCCATGTAACTGCTGAGCCACAAAAAAGACCTCAGATAAGTCGTTCCCACACCCCTCAGTGTAGCAGCTCTGCACTTTTTAAATGCACACCTGGGGCTTGCTATGTAGCTGCTAAGCATTAAGATAAAGGCGACTTCAGGTCACACTTTCTTCCCAATGTAAAAAGCCCCTATATCACATATCCATCTCACATGCAATTTCTATAGGGTTGACAGATTAAGATTAATAGCATCCCTACTAGTCAAATTCCAAGGAAGATCCCAGGGCTGGTATATAAGATATTTACTATGAGCCTGTACATACCAGCACTTTGTGCCAGCCTGCAGGCGAACTGCTGCAAGCCCTAGTTCTGCTGCCTAGGTACCATATTGGCACGTGCCCATACACATGTGGCTCTCCATGATAACATCCCTCAGGCACAGTGCCCAAATGGCACTGTGCACAAGGGGCATCATCATGGCATGCAAGCACATCAATGGTGCCCCTTCAGGGATTCAAAAAGAACCCACCAAGAAGCAGGTTCTTTTTCATCCTTCTGGAGGCCACAGCTTCTGGTTGCTGCGGCCTGCTTATGGGACAAAAACAAGGCAAAAACTGGCAGCATGGAGCCGCTTCTCTGCACAGCCCCTAAGAAACACAGACAAAAAGGTGACAGAAGAAATTGCAAAATTCTGCTTTGCAGCTATTAAGACTCATAGGGCTATAGTAACTACTTCAATTAAGCAGCAGTAACTGGTTCTAGTATTTTTACAGTAATGTCTTTTCCAGGATCCAACCCAACATCATTGGTATATAGAATAATGAGGATGAACAGTACCTGTTTTATATAATAAACTAGGCAATTTTCAAGAACACAGAATTTTTGTGCAGAATAGTAGTGGGCAGTAGGAGTGGTTGCTGTGGAATTTTTGTGGCCTGTGACATCATTCCAATCTAGAGTTGTGTAACTGCTGAATTTGGTGGTCTTAGGCCCTTGGAAAATTGGCATCTCAGGGCCCATTTTTTGGCAATATTAAGGCTTTGTTAGCAATGAATGTGAGAAGGATTTTCTGTAGAATTTTTGTGGCTTCTTGCATGAATACCATTTAATCTTGCAAGACTGATGAATTCCATGAACATGGCTATCTAAAAAGTTGGTTTTGAATGTATTTCTTGCATCACACCCATTTAGCCTTGTGCCACTGATTAATTTGCTGATGTGTCTATCTGAAAAGTTGACTTGCTGGGCCATTTCCCACAATATAGGTGTTTTGACCAGCCTGAGTACAAAAAGTAAAGCCTGTGGAATTTTTGTGCTTTCATGCATAATGTCCATTTTGATGACGACGACGACGACGACGACGATGATGATGATAATTTCTAACCCGCCCCTCTGAGCGAGCAATTGGGGCAGGGTACAACATGTTAAAAACGTATACAATTAAAATCTTTCAAAGCATACCCACCTCCCTCCCCTTAAAACAGGATTAAACTAGTCATGATTAAAACAGTTAAAATCTAAAATACGTTTCTTTCAAATCCAGTATAGGCAGCCGGGTGGGGGACAAAGAGAGGGAGGAGTCATTAGACGGTGGGAGGATTAGTTACTATCTGGGAAGGCCTGCCGGAAGAGATGCGTCTTGATCACTTTTTTAAAGCCTTCCAAGGTTGTAATAAGACACATCTCATCTGGCAGATTGTTCCAGAGCCTGGGAGCAATAGCAGAAAAGGCCCTCTGGGAGGTCTGGGACAGCCTAGTTTTTATAGGTTGAAGTAGATTCCTCCCAGAGGACTGAAGACTATGAGGGGCTCATATGAGAGGAGGCGATCTCTAAGATAGGTTGGACCCGAGCCATGTAGGGCTTTAAAAATCAAAGTCAACACCTTGTACTGTACCCGGAAACTAATTGGCAGCCAGTGGAGAGATTTAAGGACTGGTGTTATACGCTCTCTCCTCGATGTTCCAGTGACTAGCCTTGCTGCCATATTTTGAACCAGTTGAAGTTTCCGGATTAGGCACAAGGGTAGCCCCATGTAGAGTGTGTTACAGTAATCCAGACGTGAGGTGACCAGCGCATGTACTACAGTCTCCAGGTCCCTCATCTCCAGGAAAGGGTGCAGTTGGAGTATCAACCGAAGCTGAAAACAGGTACTCGGCTTTGCTTAGCAGCTTCACTTCTGAGTCGCAGTCTGAGCTAAGCTGAACCGATCTCCTGGTTCAGATCTTGTGTTTGGGGGGTAGGATGAGGGACAATCGGCTCAAGCAGCACCTTGTCCCGTGTGTGAGGTTAGCGGGAATGTAGTTGAAGGTGTACCCCGCACATGTCCAAAACCACCCAAGAGGTAGCTGAGCGAATTTATAAACATATGATATGTTTACATAGCTGGAGCAATTGAGTTCATACCTGTGGCCAAGACGGACGCAATTTGCAGCCGTGCAGTTGACCATGCGAGCGCATGTCATGTTACTGCCAGCCACCCGAGGGGTTAACAAGTGAGTGGCTGAGGATGGCACCTTTTTCGTCTGAGCTCCCCAATTGTGGTATCCTCGGTACCCCTCATTGCGCAAGCGGTTGCCCTTACTTAGACCATTGTAAAACCAGGTCTCATTTTGCATATCGCTAGGATCATGGCAAACAGGTATGAGGCATGTACTTAATATCTCTCCTACTGCATGTTGGTTAGACAGGCAGAAGGAGGATTGATTAAGCGAGAGGGCGAAAGCTTCCCAAATGTTTACAGGCTGGGTGGGTGATTGGGTAGTGCTCCTGCTCACAGTTCCTGGCACAAAGAGAAACAGAAAAATACATATCATGACTACAGAATTAGCATTTAGCGCTGCAATTAGCGCAACAGTAAAGTTCTCGTCAGTCTTTTGCAGGCCCTGTTGTTCTATGAGTTTTTTGGCCTGGTTGCTCAAGGCCTTGATCTGTCCCCAGGTCACCGGGTCGTTCCGTCTCCCTGGTCCCCTCTTCCTGGCCGGGCACTCGATGGCCTGGCACTCGGTGTCCTTTATCTGTATGTTGAAGTCTGGAATTGGGTTCTTCAGTCCGTCGTGCCACGACATGGGGTCGGATGTATTTTGTCGGAACCCACACTGGGCCTGAAGGTGTTTCGACTGCACCGTAGCCTCGTCCCCACGTTATTAGCGGCACGGGTTGGCTCCAATCCCGTCCAGGTAGTATTCGATAAGTCACCAGCGGCCTGGGAAGTGGACCTGCAGAACGAAAATGTTTTTCCACTCGAGAGAGAAATTGATTAGTAGAAACATTTAATGACAAATTGAGGTGATTAATCGTATACAGAACAGCTCCCAGACGTTCCTCTGCCATGGCTACTGTTGGGATGGGGCTGAGTGAGAAATTTGGGATCGGGGTTTTCAGTCCTTGGTGCATGCCATGGGTAGGCTATGAAGAATGTTTCTGAAATAAATAATCTGACAGTAAAGTTAAATGATTCCAAGCAAATCAAATACAACAGATGTGGCCCGGTTCACAACCTGTTTGTTTTTGTTGGTTGTTTTTGTTGGTTGGGGGGTGCATTCCCCCCCCTTTTTTTGTTTTTTGTTTTTTGTAGAAGAAAGCTATTTGAGTCAGTAAAAGGGAGGATGAGGAACGTTTTATGTCCTCCTAACCTCTGGGCATAGGGAGAGTTCAAAAAACTGGAGATATTTGCACCATTTGCTAATTGCTTGGGAGTTGTACCAAGCAATTTGAACTGAGAGGATGTACCACACTTCAGGTTGATGAGATATGTAGTCCTTTAGCACAGATAGACTGTGCTGATCAAGATGAAGCTTAACAGAAATTCCTATCAAAAGTCAACACAGCAAGGACTTTTAGAGCAAGAGAAAGGAGCTGCCTTCAGATTTGCAAATCAGACAGCCAAACAAACACACAGATAGACAAATGCAAACAGCAATTAACACCTATTTTGACCATTCTGGCCTCTAGCTTTTGAAATTCTCCAGCCAAGCCTATCCCACAAAGAACACAGGCAGGCTGAGCTGACCACTAGAAGAAGGAGATATAGAACATGGAAAGCCTAGTTTTCCCAAGTACCACGCTAAGTACTGATTTTATTCCACAAAATGTGATGTTCTCTTTGTCTGCAAGACTTGTGCATCCAGAAGGGATTTTAATTATGCTTTATCACAACCAACATAGCAACAATAGCACAGATTTGAGTCAAGGGAAAAAACTAGAAACTCTTGTCCCTTTACAATTTCCACAATTATAAGACTCTATCAGATTTTCTTTTTACACATGTCTCCAAATAACCATGTCCAGGCTATATAGGAAGCCTATAGTTTAAAAAGAGAGGACAAACTAAAAGCATACAGAATCAGCTGAAAGCCAGAATGGAGGAAGAGACCAAAAGGTTGAGACAGTGTCACTCTTGGGCTACACACTCTCAGGAAAGGAGAACGAAGAACTAGACTCATGAAGAGAACAAGCTCAGATTTAAAGGAGCTTAACTGTCTGTTTTATCCACTGTGCATTGATACCATTAGGCTCTATATCCACTGGGTTTGGGAGTCCGCACTGGAGAGGACCCATTGGCTCAATGATAGCGTTAATGGCTCTGAGATCATGTAAAAATCGCCACTTTCCTGATTTTTTCTTAATAACGAAAACTGGTGTATTATATGGGCTGGTAGTTGGGATAATGTGGCCTGCCTGTAATTGTGCCTGCGCTAACTCGTGGAGGGCTCTGAGCTTTTCGCTTGTCAATGGCCACTGGTCTACCCAGACGGGTTTATCCGTTCTCCAGCGCAGCGGAATTGAGGTGGCGGGCATTTTCAGTCAGGGATTGTTAGAACAGCATGTACCTGTTCCAGCAAGTCCCGACCCCACAAATTGAGCTGTAGTGGCAGGACGTAAGGTTTGATATAACCCTTCACGTCATGTGGTTTAGCCTCAAGGGCAATGGATAGCCATTCAGCGCTTTGGCGAGCCGTTTGTTGCCTCCCAACTCCGGATACGGTGGGGGCAGATTCCAAAGGCCACGAGGCTGGCCACAGGGCTTGACTAATTACTGAGACATCTGCTCCTGTGTCCAGCAGCCCAGCAAAACTTACGCCTCTCAAAAGTACTTTCTGTGTCAGGCGGGTCTCAGGAGTCGGGTGAATGATGGCATTTAACTGGACCTGTCTAGCAGACCCGAAACCGCAGGTTCTGTCAACAGAAGAGTGGGTTGGGGGAGAGACACAGGGCAGGATGATAAGCTGTGCCCATGATTCTCCCTTGTGCGCCTTAAAGGGCATATGTGACCACATCTGGACCTTGACCACACCCTTGTGGTCAGAATTGATAATGCTAGGGATGATGTGAAGGCCATGCTCGGAAGAAGAGGACCGAGGGAGAACCAGGCCTACTGTGCCTGGGGGCAGGGGCCCTCTAAACTGTGTTGGAGCAATTACCACCTCCCCAGGGAGAACTGACTCATGGTCCTCTACTAGCTCCAGGTTTATGCCTGCACTGCTGGAGGTGGCCGGAGCGGCAGTCGCAGAAGGCGCCCCCTTGTGTCCAAGGCTGGGGGCCTGCCCGCGAATTAGTTTCCCGCTGCCGGGGGGGGGCAGGCAGCACTGGTTGGCCCAATGGTAACCCTTATTACACCTCGGGCATTTCTTAGATGGCTTTGTCCTTCCCCCATCCTTTGAGGCCCCTCCCCCGGGGGCCCTGCATTCAGACCGGAAATGTCCTGGCTTCTTGCAGTTAAAGCAATTTCCGGTGGGTCTGTTTCCCTTCCTTAATGCCCCTGCCAGCAACTGCATAGCGTACGTTTGGCTCCCTATCTCAGCACAAGCCTGAATGTAGTCAGCAAGGGTGGCATCAGACTTATGAATTATCCCTTGCAACACCTTTTTGCAATCTGCATTTGCATTCTCATAAGCTAGCTTCACCAATAGCTCACTCTGAGCAACCTCATTGTCCAATTGCCTCCCAATGGCCTCCTTAAGCCTATCTATAAACTGAGGGTAGGGCTCTGTTGGGCTCTGTTTAATGCTGACGAATGATTTCAATGGCTTCCCAGCCTCAGGCACCCTACGGAATGCCCTTTGGATGCATGTGCTGATAGCCGTGATAACGGCATCTGCCTGTTGCATCTGCATTTCCATTGTTGCAAACTGTCCAGACCCATAAATTTGGTCAGGAATGACTCCTTCAATCCGTATAGTGGCTGCGGACTGCTTGTACTCATTATCCCACACCAAGTACTGGGAAGGGGACAGGATCATCCGAAACAAATCTTTCCAATCCCTAGGAATCATACGGTAGCCCGTGGAAATCCCCTCTATCATCCCTTGCACATACGTGGACTTGATGCCCGTCTCCGTGATGGCTTTTCGGAGTTCCCTAATTACTGAAAACGGGAGTGGGTCCCATGCGTAATTGGTGGTGCCATCGCCTTGGGGAGTGATGGTTGCAGGGTAGAGTGCTGGGTGATTTTCTGGGTCCCATTGTATGTCTCCCTCCCACATGTTGACCCCTTGCCGCCTAGCCTCCGCAATTCCGGCAGCAACGGCTCCCATCCGAGCTGGCCATGCTCGGGCGGGGTCCATGCCGCCAGGGGTGACGGTGGCAGGTTTTTGCAGCTGGGGCAATGGGAGGGCCACCACAGGAAAATTACTTATGGCTTGTGGTGGTGTCAGCAAAGACATGGGAGAGGCAGTGGGTCTTGACTCATTAAGCCTAATGGCTGCGGTGTTCACTGTTTGCCATGCTACCAAATGTGGCAGCGAGGTGCGAGGTTCTGCTTTCAAATGACTCCCTATCATCTCCCACTGATCTGTGGAGAGTCTTCCCTTCTCGGGATACCAGGGACATTGGCATGCAATTTCCAATAGGAGTGCCTCAATTTCCCCCAGAGACAGTTGCCTGTCAGTTATCAGCCGTTTAACCAGCTGATGTAATTCTTTCGTGTGAGCTTTCTGCTCAGAAGATAACGATCCACCCATACTTACGGGATCCTGAGATTAGGATGAGCTAGCAGACTTTTCCAGTCGAGTAAGCAAGGCCTTATCTATCACGTCGGGGGTCACCAGAGGTTGGGAAATCACTCAGTCGCAGGCAGAGCTGGAGGTTGCAGGCAGGCTTCTTCCCGCCACGTTTCAAAAATGCTCCTTTTATTGTCTTTGGTTACATCATGAGTTACATGCTACATTATTGGCTACAAAGTATGAGGTTACATGATTGGATACAAAAGTACACTTGGCGGGTGCTGATTGGGCCAGGCAGCATCACCTCAGTGAGCGGGTGTTTCAAATGTGGGTTAGCAAACCATGTATCCGGCCCACTATCAGGGCAGGGTGGTAGCCGCCTCGCGGTCTGCCAGCGAGAGCCCCACACTTAACACTTTTTCTGGCTCAAGGCTATGGAATTCTGGGAGTTGGAGTTTGGTGTGGGGCCCAGAGCTCAAGGCTTAATACTTTTTCTGGCTCAAGGCTATGGAATTCTGGGAGTTGGAGTTTGGTTGTGGGGCTCAGAGCTGAAGGCTTAACACTTTGTCTGGCTCAAGGCTATGGAATTCTGGGAGCTGGAGTTGTTGGCGGGGCCCAGAGATCAAGGCTTAATTCTTTTTCTGGCTCAAGGCTACGGAATTCTGGGAGTTGGAGTTTGGTTGTGGGGCCCAGAGCTCAAGGCTTAACTTCCTCCATATTACCAGGGTGACCAGACGTCATCCTTTATCCAGGTGGACACGTCCTACATTTCTGCCCACGAGGAATTTCAAAACGTCCTGGTGTGTTCAGAGAGTTTGCCTTTGGTGACTTGGGGGTGTGTGCGAGTGTATGTGTGTGTGTGCCTTCAAGAGGTTTTCTTGAGAGGTTTGTTCAGAAAGGGTTTGGCTTTGCCATCCTCTGAGGCTGAGAGAGTGTGACTTGCCTGAGGTTTTTAAAAAGATTTGTTCAGATAGGGTTTGCCTTTGTCTTATTTTGAGGCTGAGTGTGTGTGACCTGCTGAAAGGTTTTCTTGGAAGATTTGTTCAGAGGGGATTTCCCTTCACCCTCTCTTAAGGCTGAGAGAGTGTGACAAGCCTGGTGGGTTTTTTATGCCCAAAGAAGGGATCGAACCTTGGTTCTCCTCCACCGCTGCCTCCTGCCACACTTCCTCAGATCAGTTGGCAGCATGAGCTGCTTCCTCAGACGCATTTAGTCTCAGAGGTGCTCCAAAATCTCTGTCCTTGAAATCTATTATTATTACTATTAATTGAAAGAAAGAAGTTGGAAGCATGAGCTGCTTCCTCAGATGCATTTAGTTTCAGAGGTGCTCTAAAATCTGTCCTTGAATTCTATTATTACTATTAACTGAAAGAAAGAAGTTGGCAGCATGAGCCAGACCCTTTCTAGAACTTTCCAGACCAATTCTTGCAAGAGAGAAGGAAGAGGAGAGCACTTCTGGGTGGCTTTTTTTTCAGTGGGTGAGATTTGAATTTTTGAAAATTTTTGGGAGAAGTTTTTGTTGCTGGGGGGCGGAGTCTCTGCAAGTCACACCTCTGAGTCACCAGGGGGTGGAGCTAGCAGTCTCAGAGCCTTTCTACAAAGTTCCAGCTGGGGGTGGAGCTTCTGTGAGTCACTAGGGGATAGAGCTAGCAGTCTGGCTCTATATAACCCCTCCCAACGCCTTTCTAAACCTTTCTAAACCAGTTTCTGCTGGACAGGGGGAAGTGGACAGCAGTTCTCGGTGGCTTAACATTTTTTCTGGCTCAAGCCTGTGGAATTCTGGGACTTCTCAAGAAAATCTCTTGAAGGCACACACACATACACTCGCACACACCCCCAAGTCAACAAAGGCAAACTCTCTGAACACACCAGGACGTTTTGAAATTCCGCAAGGGCAGAAATGTAGGACGTGTCCACCTGGATAAAGGATGACGTCTGGTTACCCTGGTAAAATGGAGGACGTTAAGCCTTGAGCTCTGGGGCCCAGAAGCAAACTCCAACTCCCAGAATTCCATAGCCTTGAGCCAGAAAAAGAATTAAGCCTTGATCTCTGAGCCCCACAACCAACTCCAACTCCCAGAATTCCATAGCCTTGAGCCAGACAAAGTGTTAAGCCTTGAGCTCTGAGCCCCACAACCAAACTCCAACTCCCAGAATTCCATAGCCTTGAGCCAGAAAAAGAATTAAGCCTTGAGCTCTGGGCCTCACACCAAACTCCAACTCCCAGAATTCCATAGCCTTGAGCCAGAAAAAGTGTTAAGCCTTGAGCTCTGAGCCCCACAACCAAACTCCAACTCCCAGAATTCCATAGCCTTGAGCCAGAAAGAGTTAAAGCAGTGCCAAAATGGGTTATTTCTCCAGTGTGGATGCACGCTGACTGGCATTTGCTGATATTGAACAGGGGTCAGACTACATGTCCTCTAGGATCCTATATATGCCTTCATAACAGAAGGAGGTTGGACTGGATGGTCTTTGAGGATCCCCCCAACTCTACCATTTCTGGTTGGGGATTCAAGCAAAGTTTATTTGTGTTCTTTCAACCAATGCTAAGCCTCCTTTTGACATGGTAATTGAGTTTGGAATGCAAATTAAATTAGCACCTACACACGTAATTAACGTAATTATTCGACTTGCCTTTCATTGTCATTCGAGAAATCTGTCAATAATACTTCTCTAGCTGCTGACAGGGAGAGACAAAATAACCTTTTGAAAGTGGGACTTTTGAAGCAAATATTTTTTAAAAAATTTCTCAAGTTCTCAGTGGACGAGAAGAAAAACAAAGATTTGTCAAATCACTACTTCTGACCACCGCATTCACCTGGAGAGTGTGACTCCATCCAGGACTGGAAGTTGTATTCCTTAACCTGGTTTCGGGCCAGTGACTGTCAGTACCTCCATTTTGTCAGGATTTAGCCTCAATCTATTTTTCCTCATCCAATCCATTACCGCTACAAGACAGTCATTGAGAGGAGAGACGCCATCTGAGGTCTGAGCAGATGATCTGGTCATGGAGAAATATATTTGAGTGTCATCAGCGTACTGATGTTTTCTTCAACTTGTGAATTTGGAGGGCATGAACTA
The DNA here is from genome assembly GCA_034509955.1 of Urosaurus nigricauda. Classification (NCBI taxonomy): domain Eukaryota; kingdom Metazoa; phylum Chordata; class Lepidosauria; order Squamata; family Phrynosomatidae; genus Urosaurus; species Urosaurus nigricauda. The sequence goes on along the minus strand of JAOEGL010000003.1, from coordinate 187,920,702 downwards.
TTTGGAAGTTGGCATTCTGGGTCACTTTATTCTGTTCTGGATGGTTACTGGAATTAATAAACGGATACCATCTGAAATGTTTTAGTTCTAAAGTATTGCTCTCAAGCATACTCAGCACATCCCAGTGATTTTGATATTAATGTGTCTTACACGTGGTTCATTCCAGCCTGTTCTGCTGAGATTTTTACTCTCAACCTGCACTATCTGCATTGCCACCTCATTCTCCCCATCTAACCTTGCCTCCTTCCTACTCACTGCCCCTGTTACCTACTCCTCTCACTTTATTTCTCTCTCCTCCTCTTTTTTTGTCTTGCAGAAGCAGGGGCAACACAGTGCCTTTAAATGCCTGCTTTCCTGCCCTCTATTTAAGCAGCACTTTTAGCTTTCAGTTTTGTGCAGCTGTTGCTTGTTTAGAGTATAGGCAGGGAGGAGAAGAAAGCTGAACCAAGGGAGGGGGAAGATGAATTTGTATTTGACAATACAGTGCTACGCTGTTATAATGTTACTATTCTACTTTAATGGCTATAGCTACCTCCTGTGGAATTCTGTTGTTGTTTTTTATTTTAAATTTTTTTATTAGACAAATACATAAACTAACAGATTGACAATAAATTTGGCAAATTTTGTTGTACATATAAATGTATAAATTATTGCATACAAAAACAAATATACATCAAAACATCTAAATTAACACTCATCATACATTCTAAATTCGACCTCACTGCGTCCTTAGATCAAGTTCTTATTCCTTGGCTAAGCTACTTCTTTTACCTTTATCCTAAACTTTCAAATACTACCATTTCATCCTCCTCTAAAAATCCCCTTCTTAGCTTGTGAGTCACCTACTCTGTCCTATCCTTTACATAAAATCTTCAAAAAGAAAAGAAAAAACAAAAACAAAACCAGAACAACGAGAACAAAACAAAAAACAACAGCTACAAAATCTATACTATAAAAACAAGACAATACTTCTTACAAATCTACAAATTGGATCTTCCTATCTTATGAATGAGGCAATTAATATAATATCTTTTGTGACCCCTCTTCATAACTTTACTATATCTCTTATCTTTTTTCCTCAACTCTGTTTGTTACAAATATATTTAATTATCTTCTAGATATCTCTATATCCATTAAATTTGACTAAATATAATACATTTTTGTTTTTATAAAACATTTTCCTTGTATAGTTAATAAGATTAAATTTACATTCTGGAGTTTGTAGTTTAGTGAGGCCTAAGAACTCTCTGGCTGAGAATTCTAAATGCCTGACCCTAAACTGTAAATCCCAGGATTCCACAGTAGGCAGCCTAAGCAGTAAAAGTGGAATAATGGTGCTATAACAGTGTAGTGTGGTATTGTCAATTAGCAGAGCTATTAATAACAGGATGTTTTTTGGTCTCCCAGTTGGAGGGCTGCTATAAGGAAAGTCAGAGAGTCAACATTGTGTAGTGGTTTGAATGTTGGACTATTTATTTATTTATGGGATGTATACCCCACCTTTCTCCCAAAATGGGATCCAATGAGGCTTACAATAACTTAAAAGGATAAAACAAAAATGTTAACTACAGATATTAAAATATAATGATTGCGTTCAGATTGCCATTGGATTATACTTCCAATTCCCATTGTGTGATAAACTCCTGAGAGACATTGATAAATCTGTTTCATGAACAAATTTGCAATTGATAAATTCCTCAACCATACAAAGTGTAAAGAGAGTGTAAGTCCTGAGTCTTTTCATGCCATGCTGTGTATTTCAGCAGAATGGAATGGAATGTCAAGTTTCCTAATCCAGCAAGTGCAATTTCAATACCATGTTTTAAGTCACGTAGCGTATATGGATGACCTGCAAGCGTGGAAGAAAGCCAGACCTTTGGGGTTAAATGTAAATACATTGGTGACAATTCAAATATTATTTATGAACCCCCAAAGCCACTTCCCCAAAGTGCCTTCAAGATGCTGTGCAGCCTAGTTCCTTATTTCAACAATTAAGTAGAGACTCAGAAATTCTGCCCCTCTATTTTATTCAATTTGTGGTCAGGAGCTGAGTTTATTCCAGTGTAAAAAGAATCACTCAAGCAGAACTGTTTCAGTCTGTGGCTAACCTGCCACCACTTCTCAGTCCCTCTGCCATTACCAAAGCTTCACCATCTTTTTTAAATAAAATAAAATAAAATAAAATAACAGATTCTAGAAACTGGATCCAATGCCTATTTGTCAAAAGCTCAAATGCATTGCAGCCTAATGAATATCTTGTACAAGCACTCACACCTAAATGGGCATCTCATTCCCCTTCCCATTTTACTGAATTTTGCCACTCCACCAGCAGAAAGCCACCAGAAGATTCTGCCCATGGTTCCCTGACAATATGAGCTGTTCTCTCCCCCCTCCCCCCTTCTCCATTATTTTTGCTGTACTTTATGGCTTTTCAGAGCTTTCTTTCACAAAAAATACAGGATTCCTTACGTTACTAAATCTGCAAATGGATGAAAGCAACAGTACTAAAGTAGAAAGCTTACTTTCTTTGGATTCCCCACCCCTTTATAGGGGTTATAAAAGATTATGCTAACTGATGATCAATTTAAGTTGCAGTCCTAGGTTTTAGCTTTCAAGTGTACATAGAAAGTGACTTTTGGTGGTGATGAAATTTGCTTATGTGATTTTGTGGCTGAATTTGTTTTTAATAAAGATGAATAACTTTGGCAAGTGAAAAGACAGCTAATAAATTTCATAAAGGGCAACATTGTGTGTGTGTGTGTTTTAAAAAATTGTCCCACTCACTTGATTCTCCACTGGGAAACTGTGCCTGTCAACATGGTAGACATTTATCCATCCCACAGGGATGGTGTAACTGAATTACTTACCATGAAAGAACTTAGAGCATTCACATCAGGCTTAAAATTCTCTTGTCCAAGTCTAATCATTCTATATATCCATTTTTAATTCAAATGTTACATATTGTCTTTCCACTAATGGACCCAAGGGTATGTAAGATCATAATGATAAAAAAAGAACAAAACACCAAAGATATCAAAAATAGATAAATATGAAAGACAATATACATATGAGGAAAACCGATAAGTAAAACAGCAGCCAATTAAAGCCTATTAAAATAGTCACAGAGTAATAAGAACATAAGAAAAGTCCTGTTGATGCAGACTAAAAGCCTATCTATTTCAGTACCCTGTTCTTATGAGGGCCAGAAGGAAGCCTTTGCAAAGCTCATAAGCAGGATATACACACGGACCTAATTCCCACTATGCTTTAAACCGGATCATGATTCCATGGTTCCCACTTTATTTGAATTGCTGAAGCGATTTGGAAAGGGGGAGCCATGGTTTTTACCCACTTCGCCCATGTCAAAAAGATGCTGGTAACATGGGGTGTTTTGGGGTCTGAATCGATTTATTTGGAAATAAATTGATTCAGCCCAAGTGGGAACCAGACATTTTTGTAATGTCTACTGACTGGAACTGTAGCATACACTTTATTCCAAAAGAAGTTGCACCATAAACATGTAAACCAACATTATGATAGTTGCAGTTTTATTTTCCATCCCTTTCTTAATCAGCCCCAACATGGATGTTACATTTTACAGACCTTAGCTATGTAGCTAATGCTCAAACCATTACACTGTGCTGATCTTTGGCATCTTCAGGTCTGAGCCTCCTTGTGTACATTTACTGGGCAGCAGCCACTGCAAGTGATACAAGGGGGGGGGGGGAGGTGGGATTGTGGAGTGGGAGTGGGATATGGGAATGTATGTTTTTATCTTGTAAGCCGCCCCTGTTGTGTTCCTCAGAGGGGCATTATTATTATTTTTATTATTATTATTATTATTATTACTCTCCTGTCAATCAGGAAGTAGCTGGTTGATGTTCCCACATTCTCTAGTGGGTCCCTGTTGCAGTTCACCCTCACACTGGCGGTCACTGATAGCAGGGCAGGAGATATCAGTCTGCTGCTTCCTGATCAACATCTTGTAGCAGTTCCTGCCCAATATGTAGGGACTGGGAACTTTAACAGACCATACATATTCCCTAAAATATATGGGAATCATGAATATGAACCAGTCAACAAATGTGTGTTCTTGGTCATGTGTACATAACTTCCTGTTTTATTTATTATTTTGTTTATTATTGCACACATGCAAGCAAAGGGCAAAAGTGCTAGTAGAACGTTCTGCTCCAGGTAATTTGACCATGTCCTATATACCTTGACATGAACCATAGTGGGTGATGGAAGGGTGCCATTTACTGCTTTATCAGAAAAATATCTTGGGCCAGCCCTGTCAACATCGCTTCAGACTCTTGGTTAAGAATATCTGCTTTTCAAAGTGGCTTTTTTACTTTCATGAGACTTGCTGACATCTTGTGGACACTGCCATGAAGGACAACAAGACACTTAGCTCCATACAGAAATATCACAGAATGTTTTTGATTTCTTAAAGAATGGTTGGTGTAACAGGTTGTTGGAATTCCCTGGGTTAATTTCAACTTCAGAACATATAAAGATTCAGTGTAGAAAATGACTATGAAAAGGCAAATGGGTCTTCATCGTCATGCTCCATGTGGGCATCTGAAACAAGCTCAATGCATTGTTAAAACAATTTACTACATAGGGTTTTTTAAAAATATTTTTATCTTGGTCTAGACTTGTTAAAAATTGGAGTTTTTGTTCAAAATAACAGTTTCCAGTAGAAAGCAACAGAAGCTATTCAAACTATTAATGGTGAATGTTCCAAATCTCAGATAATTTGGGGTTCTTTCAATTTTTGCGATGACTGCTGGCTAATGGTAACATTTGTATGAATAATGAAGCCAGGTGGGATCCAGATACTATTTTTAAACAAGAGTGCCCCATCAATTGGTTCTAGTTTAAATTCAAGCAGAATCAGGGTTCCTGTTTCTGGAGTGTTATTTCTCAGATCTCCATTCTGAGATCTCATTTTGATTTTAATTTCCACCTACTGACAAGGAACCTCAAAACTGTAATAATTATTTCTTTCCCTAAGAAACACGTCTCCTACCTACCCAGTGAATTTTCACAGTATAGTTGTTTGAGCATTAGACTGTGGCTCTGGAGACTAGGGGGCTTTTTACATTGGCAAGAAAGTGTGACATGAAGTTGCACTTTCCTTAATGCTTAGCAGCTAGACAGCAAGCCCCAGGTGTGCATTTAAAAAGTACAGGGCAGCTAGACTGAGGTTTTTTCTGTGGCTCAGCAACTACATGGGAAGCTGTCAAAACGCTACAAACACAGGTGGAGCAGCTACATGGGCGGCAAGGAACGTGGCTTTTAGCCGCGCTTTAAACATTTTTTTCCCTTGCTGGCTGCGAATTGCGCAATTGCGCAGGTACACCATACAGTTGGAGCTTATCACATGGGGGAGTACAGGACCATTCCGAAAGAGGGAGAAAGTGAGGTCAGTTCGGAAATGCACGTGATTACGCACAAGCTCATCACACACAAAACAAGAGAGCATCTACACAAAAAGAAAATGCAGAGTCAATACGAAAGAATTCATCACATGTGAACATACTGGTCGGCTTTCTGTTGCAAATTAAGGCATCTTGGGAAATGGTAGCAAAGGCTAATGGGAGTTGTAGTCTGTGTTCTGTCAGAGCATTATATTGAGTTGTCTTGAGGTTTCAGCCCTCTGTCCAGGAGGGATTCCCATATGTCCTCCATTCTTGAGCAGAGGCCCCCCTTTTCCAAGTTGACCAGGCACGTCCTCCTTTGCCAGGACACGTCCTACTTTTCCAGCCTTCTTTTTGAAGAGGAAGCAGGAGGGCCAGGCGTGCTCTGGCCAGGCTCTGGGGGTCTCTTCCTGGCTCCTTCCCTCCCTCCCTCCTTCCCCGCTGCCTTCCTCCTCCCTTTGGCTGAGAGAGTGTGACTTGCAGGGAGGAAGGGCAGCGGTGGTGCTCCAGGTCCTCCTGATGCTGGGCCAGGGCAAGCTGGAAACAGGAGGAGGAGGAGGAGGAGGGAGGAGGAGGAGGAGAGGGACATGGGGCCCCTCTGCTGCCCTGCCTCCCTGCAAGTCACACTCTCTCAGCCAAAGGGAGGAGGAAGGCAGCCAGGAGAGAGCCCTGGAGCCTGGCCAGAGTGTGCCTGGGCCTGCCTTCTCCTCCCCCCTTCAGCTGAGAGAGTGTGACTTGCAGGGAAGCAGGGCAGCGGAGGGGCTCCAGGTCCCTCCCCTTCTCCTCCTCCTCTTGCCAGCTTGCCCTGGCCTGGCTGAGTGCCTCCAGTGCCCTGCTGTCTCCCTAGAAGTCACACTCTCTCAGCCAAAGGGAGGAGGTGAAGGAAGGTGCAGGCGCACTCTGGCCGGGCTCTGAAGGTCTCTTCTTGTCTTGGCACCTTCCCTCCCTCCGCACTTGTATCGCTGCCTTTAAATGGGCGCTTTAAAGATACAGAGCCCCATTTAACCGTTCAACTACACCTTAGCCTTTAGATGCAATAGGGGTGCTTTTTACATTGGCTAAAAGGGGCGGTCCAAACTCGCCCCTTCTAGCGGCGAGATGAGGCCTAGGCTGCCACACGCAACGACCCGCCGCAAAAAAGAGCTCCGGGATCGAGCTCTTTTTTTTGCGGCGCGGGAAGGGCGCGATTGGCGCCCTCCCGCGCCGCCAGAGCGTCAAAACGTGCGCAGCGCGTCAAAACGCTGCGCACGTGATGACGCTTGTACGGCGCCACCGTGTAGACGCCGCCATCTTTAAATGGCGGCGTCCATGCGTTTTAGGCTTAGGGAGGGTGTAAAGGCTACGCCCTCCCTAACCCTAAATGCGGGCTTTTTAGCCCTAAAAGCGCCTTTTTTTGCCCGTGTAAAACGGGCCAGCAATGCTGCACCCTTTTTAAAAAAGTAGTGGGGAAATCAAACTACTTTTTAAAGGCACTTCTTCTCCCTTAAAACTCCAAAATAGTGTTTTCATGGCACACTTTCCCTTTTTCTCATCTAAAGGCTGGGCTTTCATGCAGCCTTCAACACACCTCTTTTTGCCAATGTAAAATGGGCCAGCTCCTTTTTAAAGCACTTCTTCTCCCTTAAAACTCCAAAATAGTGTTTTCATGGCACACTTTCCCTTTTTCTCATCTAAAGGCTGGGCTTTCATGCAGCCTTCAACACACCTCTTTTTGCCAATGTAAAACGGACCTAGGATTCAAACCCATTGCTTCCCTTGGCTGGGAGTCCAATAAGGCCTTTTCCTGTGCTCCAACCAGACATGTCTGTGAAGTTGGTGAAACAAAGGAGTTTATCAGATGGGTGGAATTGAGCCAATTCTAATTCACGTAAATTCGCTAGTTTAGCTAATTTACGTGAAATCTAATTGCATTCGGAATGCATTCAGAATGACTTCCCATTTCCCAAAAATGATCCCCCATTGCCCGAAATTGCATGAGATACTCTTATACGCATTAACATAAAACCTATGATTGTGTTCTAAATGACTTTCCTTTTGCCTGAAATTGCGTGAGATATACTCATACGCAATTACGTGAAACCCATGATTGCATTCAGATTGTCATTGCATTATACCCCCAAATTCTGTTGTATGATAAACTCCTGAGAGAAGGGCCTTGCCCAAAGATCTCAGAATTCAGATTCACTCTGAATTGGATGCTATAAATACTGGGCCGGGGACATAGCATTGGCTCCTGCTTTTTCAGTATCAATGAATGTTCAGTGATTGTTTAGATTTTGGTGGTGGCCAATTTGTCTATTTGTACAGTTAATATAACTGGCCTAACTGCATCCATTCCTAAGTGACATGTGTTTTACTTACATCGTATTTGGAAGAATTGTGTTTTCAGATAGTCCAGAGAATTGCAGTCATGGGTGGCTGATTACAGCAAGCACATGACAGCCTTGTTACAAGCATGGTCTGTGTCTGCCAATCTGCTTTGGAGCATAGTTCAAAGGACTGGATATGGTTCATAAAGCCTTTCATATCCCATGTTCAGGCTGCTTGGGACTGGTGGGAGTCAGAGTCTGGAGTTCACCTCATATTGGAGAGTGAAGAGGCTGGTGGTGGGCTCACTGAACTCCACACACCAGGAGGGGGACAATCTGCATGACCATTCTTGGCAGGGCAAACAGTAACAGATATGGCTTGAAGGCAGTTTCGTCTCCCTCTTCCTTGTTGTCCTTGGCTCTCGCCCCATAAGGTATGCAGCAGAACCAAAGAGGGAATGCCTCTCCTCCTCTTCATTCTCTTCCTCACATTTTCCTATCACCTTCTCTTCTTTATCCTCCCTCAGGGTCCCCTGTGCTGGGTGCTTCCATTGCCTATATGCCTTCCTTGGCAGCAGGAACAGCCCTGATGGTTTTGGCAGGAGCAGCGGTGGTAGTGGCCCTCTCCAGCTTCTCTTTTGCCTCCTCCTCCTCCAGTCAAGCCAAGGTGTCTTAGTCACAGGGGGCAAACGGGATTTAAACGCGAGTCAAACTAGAGAAATCCAGGAAATGCCTCATGTTTATCACATGGCACTTCCTGGATTTCTCTAGTTTAACTCTCAGTTAAATCCCTAGTGTGTTAAAGCAGTTCAGAGAGATTCCTACCCCTGTTCCCAGAATGATCCAGAGACATCCCTGACTGTCAGTAGTTCACCTTCACCAAGTGCCTTCTCTTTCTGACTGCTTTGCTCTCATTAAAAGCCCACAATGAGCCTCCAGACTCAGCAGCATGTGAACTCGTGTGTGTGTGTGTGTGTGTGTGTGAGAGAGAGAGAGAGAGAGAGAGAGAGAGAGAGAGATACCTGGGCTGCATTCACACTGGAGAAATAAACCGGTTTAAGTGTCATGGCTCAATGCTGTGAAATTCTGGGAATTGCGGAGCTCTGCTCTGGGCCCACAACAAACTACAATTCCCAGAATTTCACAGCATTGAGCCATGGCACTTAAACCGGTTTATTTCTCCAGTGTGGACACAGCCCTGGCCAGCTGAATGCAGGCAAACACCCTTATCTGCCCTGGTCACCCTCTGAACCTGGAAGATCTTTCTCTGTCCATCAAGCAGATCTGCAGATCAGTGGGCAAAGAAAGGAAACACACACTCATGGTGAGCAAGTGTCACCTTTCTTTGTCCACTGAGCTGCATTTTGCCCCTCCCCTTGGACATTTTTGGGAAGCAGTAGTGTCTCCCCACCTGGGAGGTCACCCAGGGTGGCCTGGACCCCTGCACCCCCCTAGCGACGCCCCTGCTTGGCAGACCCTACCGGCAGCACTGCTGCCATCAACATAGCTTCTTGCTTTATAGGATTACACAGTCCCACCATCACCACGATGACTGAACTGTGACTACTGTACTTTGGATATAACATGAGAAGATGTGGCTCATGAGAAAACACAATAAGACTTCATAAAGTAGAAAGCAATAGGAAAAGAGGAAGACCATATTACTCAGTCAAGAAGGCCACAAGCACTGAGCTGAAAGGGTGATGCTAGGGTGACTTGAAGGTCTCCCACTGATAGGTTCACCATAAGTCAGCCATGTTGATGGCAGTTAATAACAAAAAAACTATTTTTATTCTTTGCTTTTAAATCAGTGGTTGGCACCTTGTTCCTGAATTATAATAGCATAAGTCCAACCTACTATAGATAGATCAACGATAAATAGATCAACGATAGATAGATGATAGATAGATAGACAGACAGACAGACAGACAGACAGACAGATCATGTAGGGAGATACAGGTCTTGAGATAGCTGGCTCCAAATCATACAGGGCTTTATAGATTTGGCAACAATCATGCAATTTGCTCTATTTTGGGTGCAATCAAGTGGAAATTGGGAGGTCAGTTGAATTAATTGTGTATTTTATGATGTAGTTATGTCATTTCTGCAGTCCTGATTTTTCTGCCAACCAGATGACAAGTTCAATGAAATAGCGGGGGAAATATTTCCTTGTACTTTCCACATATTTTCTCTGCACCTGTGGGATCAAGATTATGACTCCTTTAATCTCCATATAAGAAGCAATGTATTAGTAGCATATTGCAACATGGGCAATTCTGTCCCTCAAAAAGTAGTGCATATATGATGAAATGGTAAAGCACCACTTCTTTTATTAATAGCTTTCCAAATAGAAGCACTTCACTAGGGAAATAACCATGATGACTTCATTAGGATCATCACCGCTACAGTATGTTAGACTAATGCATTGTTGTATCATAGATACTGCACCGTAGGATTTGTAATCCACTGAAAAATAGACAAAAGGTTAGTTATTATAGGTGATACAGCTAACATTTTGTTCTGACATTTTTTTCTTTTCTTTTATGAATGTGCTGTGTGGGAAACTCATTCATGCCACGTGAAGCCTTAAGCTGACCTTATTTCTCTCTAAATCAGAGCAGTATATTTGTTTAAGGAAGGAGTGACTCATTTCTGATACCTTTTTAAAGCAGTTCTTTTAATAGCAGTGGTTGTTCGGGAAATTCCATTCTGTGTTAAGATTGCACTACAAACATGATTTTTTCTTCAAATCAATCTCATCTCAAAGCATACAACATGTTCCATAGACTTCACAGTTTGTTAACAGTAGGAAATTATATATATGCCTTTTAGGAAGGGAAATCTAAAGAAATGGAAAATAAGCATATAATAATTCCTGTCTTGGAGCCAGTGTGGTGTACTGGTTTGAGTGTTAGACTATGACTCTAGAGACCAGGGTTTAATTCCCAGCTTGGCAATGAAACCCACTGGATGACCTTGGGAAAGTCACATAATCTTAACCTCTGGGGAAGGCAATGGCAAAACTTTTTTGAATAACTCTTGCCAAGAAAACCCCACGATGGGTTTGCCTTAAGGTCATTATAAGTCAGAAACAACTTGAAGGCACACAACACAAAGAAATTCATGTCTATTTAATTCTATTTAATTTAATTCTATTTAATTCTGGTTAATTCTGTTTTAATGTACAACTTATGTTGTTTTTAATTGTACTGTTCTTTTAGGCCTCATTTCCACTACGGTTTAAACCAGATCATGATTTGGTATGATCCTAACATTCTGATTGTGCTGAAAGGGATTTTAAAAATTAGAAGTTGATACTGAGCTGCAATTAAAAAAACAAAACAAAATCAATAGCCTAGAAGTTCTATTAACCTGCCCACCACAAAAAATACCTGAATTAAAAGGAAGAAATTTTTTTCAAAGAATTTCATAGCTTAAACAATTGACTCTGAAAGGCACAATTGACCTGTAAGTGTCACTGTAAAGATATAGAATTTTTATTTTCGGTTTGCAGTAGCATGCAGAAGGCATTGAAATGAGCTTGGGGCGGCGGAGAGAATTACATGGTTTACTGATAAAAATAAATGCTGTCATTTGTCTACATTGGGTATCCAAAACTCAGTGCTCAGTGCCCATTTGTATTGATAACTAATACATAGTTTAAAATGCCGTGTCTATCTTTTGTGAGACATAGGCCCGGTACAAACAGGCACTATGAGGCGCGATTAGGGTTTGAAGAGGCGTGTTTAGGGTTCGGGAAGGCGCAGCGTTAAGTCCCTCCCGAACCCTAACGCGTATGGACGCCGCAATTTTAAAATGGCGGCGTCCATACAGGTGTGCCATAAGAATGTCATGGCGCGTGCAGCGTTTAAACAACGCTGCATGCGCCTGACGTAATGGTGCCGCAGGAGGGCGCCAAGCATGCCTTTTCTGCGGCGCCAAAAGAAGCTCTTAAACGGAGCTCCTTTTTTGTTCTGGGTCCTTGCTGCAGCCTTTAGACGGCTGCGCCAAGTACCCAGGGGGGAAAGGGGCAGTGGTGGCAGCCCCTTTCTTCCCTTGGCACTGCCGGGGAGAGCAGGGTGCAGCAGGTGCCCAGGGCACCTGCTGCAACCTGCTTGCAGGCCATGGGGAAGCAGCAGTTCACCTCTTCCCCACAGCCTTCAGAAGCGCCGGGATGGGGCCTCTGAGGCTGCCAGTGAGGCAGCCTTGGCCCCATCTCGCCGCTTAAAGGGGTGGCTGCAGACCGTCTCAAAAGGGCAGCCTTTAAAGCCCCATGGAAGAGCAGGCATAAGACAGGGGTGGAAGTCATGATGACTTTCCTGGGACTTTATCACATGGGAGGAAAGCAGGGAAAAGCCGGATTAAAAAGGTATTTTTCCAGCAAAGTCCCAAGATTGCAGCCAAGATCTTCAGATGACATCGTGATTAGAGAGGATTTATCCCGGGAATAATAGGGAATAATCAGCAGCAAATCATTCATTGGGAGATGGATGTCCAATGAATAGGCATCGACATTGTTAATTGGAGTCTGTGTTATATGTTAATAAATAGTTATGTAGCTAAATATTGGTTATTGATTTTAAGCCTTGGGAGTATGTGTGTTGGATAGCCTCAACCAGCTTTAGAACAGGGACCTTCACTGAGAATCTGCATGAAAGGAATGCCAGTTGCATGCATGGGAGTTATTTTATATTGCAGGCTATCTCTTTGTTATTGGTGGTTTCAATGGTTAGAGAAGTCAGGCAGAGACAGCCACAAGAAAACACTCAATTGTTTTGAAAATGGGAAGAATACATTTAGCCTACCCATGTTTTTAGTGATGGGACTTGTGCCTTTTGAATACTTATGTTTGATGTTTGTGTGCTTAGCTCTTAGGTCTGGCCAAGACATTTTCCAAGGAGTTTATCACACGAAGGGAATTGGAAGTATATTCCAATGGCAATCTGAATGCAATCATGGGGTTTTGCGTGATTGCGTGAAAGCTGATCACACACATTTTCGGGCAAAAGGAAGTCCTTCCAAATGCAATCATGGGGTTTAGTGTGATTGCGTGAGAAACTATCACACGCAATTTCAGGCATTGGGAAGCAATTTCGGGCAGTTCTGAATGCAATGCAGCATCAATACACAATCAAGTAAATTAGCTGAACTAGTGAATTTACTCAATTCCGAACTGGCCTCACTTCCATTTCTTTCGAAATTGAGAGAAATTCCTCCCGTGTGATAAAATCCCTAGGTGCTTCTCTTCAACTGCTGAAATAAAGTCTTACAGTTTGCACCTACAGTGGATTGATTTACTGAGTTGGGGGAAGAATACAACTAGTTCTTTACAGGAATGCTGGGATCAGTAGTCCAAAAACATCTAGAGTTTTACAAAATGTCTACACAAAATTTCTGGTGCAGCCTGTTAAAATGTTTGAATGTGCTACTTTTATGCACATTTATGATCACAGAAAATACAGTGGCACTACATAAAAGGACAGAATAAGAAGCAAATGAGATATGATATTATTGTCAAAATAGTTAACTGCATGAATGCAACTATAGATATCTCAACACTGGGACCTATTCAGATCTCTTCTGATAGAAAAGAATTAGAACTGACATCAGTGGAAGCTTTCCTCCAAATGGAAACTACAAGCTCATCTCAAGATTGTGCCCATGACACAATTAAGACCTTCCTCCATGACATGATCCCAGTTCACAGGATCTCCTTGAAGCTTCTGATTTGCTTTGTTAGAAAAATCAAACTTCTGCATATAAATTGTTGTGGAGTGGGGTTATTTTTGGCAATATAATTTTAATTAAGAAAAATGTGCAGAAGGACAGTATTAACTATCACCATTACTTCACCTGCTGTTATATGCATAAATAAATAACTAAACAAACTAAGAGATGCATTTATACATTCCTGTTCTCGTACCTGGCTCGGCCATAGAGGATTTTCAGAACATAGGAAGAGCCCTCTTGGCCCAGATCAAAAGCCTACCTAGTCCAACATGTTATTACTCACAGTCAAGGAACACATAAGCACAATCCCACACACCTACTCAATAACTAGTGGTGTCGAAAGAGATGGGTGGAATACTGTTGAGTTTCAAAACATAACCTAGATGCAGTGATTCCCAAACTTTGGTCCTCCAGATGTTTTGGACTGCAGCTTCCAGAACTCCTGATAGTTGGCCAACCTGGCTGGGGCTTCTGGGAGTTGATGTCCAAAACACCAAGAGTTTGGGACCTAGAGTTATACATTCATAACTGTTTGTTATTCATGATCCCTACCTATTTCTTAGTTTAGGGGACATGCAGGGACTATGAAAGTCCACCAATCCCTACTTACAAGGAAGCAGCTCCTTCATTGGATGGGGGTCCAATCTCGTCACTCAAAAAAAAGCTGATTGACAATCCCATTCCCCCTTGTGTGAGCAATCTCTGGTAAATGGGGAATAACAGCAGGGACCCCACTTCTGCAATAGAGATCATTCACGGGAAGGGGTGGGAACATCAGTCAGGAGCTTCAACCATTGGCGATCTCTGCTTCTTGATAAGTGGGGATTGAGGGGTTCAGGCTGGGAATCATTGCATACCCATGGAACTATGGTGGTTACATATTCCTAACTCCACAACAGGATTCTGGACTATATTCATTCTATGATGATGGTTGACATTCCATTTTGTCTAACACTCCAGCTTTGCCTATCTCATTGGTTCTGTGCATTTCAACAAAAAATTATTTTCTAAATTGGCTTACAGGACTTCATGGGTACATATTTCCACCTAGGGATGGTATATTTGCCATTATTTTTCCTGGCCAGAAATATTACACAGAGATGAGAATTTTGCATGCGTTTTTGCCCAAAATGGACACATCCCAAAGTGTTCCATAAAATTATTCAGTGCAGACATGAAGGTTTTTGCATAAAAAGTGTGGGGATTGTACAATAAAGTGTGTCCCTGTAAACAGTGCACATTTTTGACTGCAAATAACAATGTTTTCCCACAAAAAACCCCAAAACACCCCTGTTTCCAGAAACACCCATGTTTCTGCACACACACACACACACACACACAATCACTCGCACAAAATGGCACGTGTTCCTGAAAACAGTGATTTTTTTTTTGCACAAATACATTTTTTTTTTTTTTTGCACAAAAAGACATACTTCTGTGCAGAATAACTGAAATGCGTGGATTTTTGGTAAAAACTGCATGGAAATACTCATTTCCCCCTTCAGTATGCAACCCCCCCCCCTAAAGAAATCACTTGAATGCAAGGACAAACTAGTCAAAGGTTTGCACTCCTATTCCTTATTATTGCAAATATGCACTACTGAAACCATTCCAGCACTATCTACTTGGTTCAGTTAACAGAGATCGACACTGCACCCTAGACATTCATGTCAAAGAGGAAACCTTTACCTTTATGATATCCATAACTGTCACATCTGGTAGGGGTTCACCATGTGGTCTATAACTCAGAAATACAGTATATCTATGTCTACAGTGATCAGATCACTATTACCAGGAATTCCTGGAACAAGAGGGAGTAACACTGGTACTGATGATTTTACACATTTTTAGAATTCAGATATCTAACAGTAAAACATCAATACTTCCCTGAGGAGTAAAGCATTTCAAGGATAAGTATTAAAAGCCCATTTCTTTCTTTCTGAGAAAAGAAGTATGATAACTTTTTTTAAAAAAATAAAAAAGTTTATTTACACATGTACAGGCTGAACAGATGGTATTTTACTTATCTACAGCATTTACATGTCACCCTATATCCATTCCTCACTAGTAATTTCAACCCAGGTTACTGGGGATTAAGAATTTTAAAAAATGAGGATGAACTATGTTGGATGAAACCAACTTTGTGCCTTTGTCGTTCATGCATAAGGTATGATGTTTACAGACATCACCAGCAGCTGCTTCTTGTAACATCAGCGGGGGCTGCTCTCCCTGACATCACAAGAGATAATCTCTAGGTTTCAGGTTTTGGACCCAAAATCTCAAGGCCTGGAAAAGTCATGATCTGGCAACTCTACCACTAAAATTATGCTTTGGCATAATTCTGTTTTACTATTGCTTCTCCTTCTTTCTTTTTTCTTCTTGGAGGAGGTAACATTTGTGATCATGGTCAATGAGGAATCAGGTGAAGCAAAAGTTATCAACGTGTGGCCTCTGGGCCATACAGAACCCCACTTTTTTCTACAACCCCCACAGCTCAATTTGTTTTGTTTAAAAAAATATGGAGAATTGCAATCTAGGAAAGGGATGTATGCTTTTTTCTTTTCTTTTGGTTTCAAAGAGGTTTTGAAAAATGGAAATGGACTATCAACCATTTTTGCCTTTAGTGGGAAGGGATTTCTGGGATGTGCCCAGCAAACTGGTTTCTAAACCCTTCAAAGTTGCCACTTGTATAGTGTCAATACTATACAGCCAGTCAGATCTGGCACCATGAGAACATAACTGAAAGCAAAAAGATATATCTGGAGCTTAAGAGCAATAGAAGAAAATGCAAGTAAATATAAAGGAATTTTGGACAGAATACTGAAAAAATGTTGAAAAAGTCAGGGCTACCTCTTCAACATGAATTCAAGTTACAGCCAAGACTCTACATCAGAAAAAAGGATTACTTTCCTGGAATACCTTGGAATATTTTAATCACAACCATGCCTTATTTTTTGCTTAATATTTTCAGCAGTAGCACGAAAGTGAAGCTCTTCCAGGGTGGTTATTAGAGTCTCATAAGCACCATTTTTGCCGTTCTCTTGATACCAGCACTCTAAAAATTTAATTTTCTGCTCAGAGACATTGTTGTAATTATTAAGCTTGACTTCCTCTATACGAGTGGGTGACATGCCCAGTTTCCGAACAAGTTTAATGACTTCCTCTACTTTCATCTCCTCTGCAATGTCAGAAATATGATGGGTCAAATCAATATCTAGAAATAAAAAAAATAAAAATCATGCAATGTTTGTTATTAGTTATATATAAATAGTTTGTTTTTTAAAAAATCTCCTTATCTCAAATTTTGCAGTCATTTTGTACAGTACTGTGTAAATTTACAGTGCTATATAAATAAAGGATAATAATAATAATAATAATAATAATAATAATTTTACTAGCCTATGCAAAAGCACAAAAATATGAGGACTCAAGTCCATACATATATAGAAATGAAGAACAAAGAAAATTAATTGTCCATTATTAATTTTATATAAATAGATCTAAAAATCTATTAGCTTCTCTTAGGACAGATGGAAGTGAACTGAATTTTGGTTCAACCGTACTTTTCTTTTCAATGGAACCAGAAGACAGTGAGACAAAGCAGACAGACTGGAAGGAGCGATCTCTGGCTGCTCCAGCCGCTATTCCTCCCAGACTCTGGCAACTGGATAACCCAGCTCTCAAAGCAGACCACTATCACTGTCATGAACAAACTGCTGGTAGGAATGGATTAAATCCATTCCTTTTGCTGGCAGCTTCAGGCCAACTTAGGCGGCTGCTATGGGGACATGCTTTGTCTAAATGACACGCTCCCAAGGCAGCCAGAAGCCACTCTATTTGGCCTGTTTGTTTCAGGCCTATGATAAACATGTGACATGTAACATCTACTTTATTCTTTTAAAACAACCAAACAAACATTAGATTTCTTCTCTTCCTCCAAAGAACACAAGAACATGTACTAATGACCATAAAATTGAATTAGACAATCAAAATGTAAATAACATATGAACATCAAAATAAAAGCGTGTGCCATAAATTCACCGGGGAAAAGAATATCACCAACATAACTAACAACAGCTAAAAATAAACTAGCAACCATCCTAATTAAAGGCCTTTTAGGAAAGATAAATCTGCTTCACAAATATAGTAGAACACCATTAGCGAAGAGCAAGATGGGGTGGTCTGGAAGCTTCAGTGTGACTATCCAAAGACCCTCACCCTAATAACATTATGGAGGATGGTGTCATGGAACATGTAGACCTGCCTCTCCTGATGACAATAAGGGACAGTTCACATAGGACTAGGAGCAGGTGTGCCTTCAGATATCCCACTTTCAAACGTTAAAGAAGTTTAAAGGTAATTTTTGAACTGGGATTTTGCAGCTGTTTCAGCAACTGACTTACATGTCCCCATCTTAGAAAGCCCAATTAATAACCTAGCTCCTGTGATTGGGAGTTCCTGCATGGCAGGGGGGTTGGACTGGATGGCCCTTGTGGTCTCTTCCAACTCTGTGATTCTATGATTCTATGACCCTTTCCCAATAAAGCAGCATGTAGAAAACATGGTGTAAGTCCAAATGTGATCTAAAACCAAAGTATTATTCTGGCTAGATCTCTTCCCAAGCCCAAAGACACAGACTCACACTCCATTCACCTTTTGAAATAACAACAATAACAATAATTTTACCTGGATAATTGGGAGGTCCCATTTCCTAAAAAGACAGAATATTTTTTTATTTTTTTAAAAAAGAGAAATCATGTACACAAACCATGTACAGTTGCCCCTCTGTTTTCTCAGGGGACCTGTTCTGGACCCCCAACAAAAATGGAGACTTGCCTATATTCAAGCCCCATAGGCTTGAATGGGGTGCATGCACATGAGCACACACAGGGTGCGCGCCACATGGGTGCACCCCATTGTCCTTAATGGAGGTTGCCCCTCTGTGAATATCCAAGTCTGTAGACCTCAAGTCTGCAAGAAAGGAGGGGCGAGTGTAATTTCTCTTGCTATATGAAATGGAACTACTACCAAAAGCAATATGTTGAATTCTTTTTCTCTTCCACTACAAGGAGAGAGATCAGGTTTTTGTGTTTTGATTTTATCACAATTTCTAAAACAGTACAAGCTGGTGTAATAGCTCTTCCAAGCACAAGCAATGTCTAATCCCCCCTCCCCCATTGTCTGACATTACCCATGGAGATTATCAGACAGGAAAAGGACGTCCCTGTCATATCCTTTTCTCATCCTTGACCCGTACTTATCGCACAATTGTGGGAAGGACTTTCACATGATTTCATGCTTATCCAGACATTGTCCTATCTGGGAAGCCCAAGTGACAGCAATCACGTGAAAGCCTTTCATATGATGTCACACTGATCCTGTCATTGTCCCATCATTGCAGTGGAATTATCCTGGCATTTTGTGTAAACGGGAATTTGCATTAATACAATTCCACTTCAATGACAAGATAATGACAGACTCAGCACTACGTTATGAAAGGCTTTTGTGCCGCGATCGCTGTCACGGGGGGGATAAAGATAGGAGAGCGAATTCCCATTAATGTGAATTCCCATTAATACAAAATGCCAGGGCAATTCCACTTCAATGATGGGACATCTGACTATCTCCCATATCTTTATTTCTTTCCTCATAATCTTGTTTGAATTGCTCCGTGAATGTCATTCATACTAAAAAGCAAAGTAACTCACAGTGCGGGCATCATCTCGAGTTGGGATATTGGAATCATATTTATTGCTCACTGAAACTACAAGAAAATAGAAACGGCCATTTACAATAACTCCATATAGTGACTACCACCCTGTATTGCAGCTAAGGATTGGTAACCTAGACTGATTGATTTGTAACTGCTCCATATTCACTAATACTATATACAATTGTCGCAATAGTAACATGATAATAAATGTCCCCCCTCTTTAACAACTGGCAGCTGCATCAAGTTATGGAGGACAATTCTGCTGTTAAGAAAGGTTTGAAGAGGTTGGGCTTGGAGAGCTACTTAGTTATGCATTAGTAATTAAATAGGTGATGCAGAATATATGTCAATATATTTACAACTTTTTGCAATTGATAATAATAATAATAATAATAATAATTTTAGTCATTTATATCTTGCCTTTCTCCCAACAATGGGACACAAGGGCTAATATAATATTTAAAACAAGAATTTTTTGTTGGTTTTTTGGGCTATCTGGCCGTGTTCTGGAAGAGTTTATTTCTGATGTTTCACCAGCATCTGTAGCTGGCATCTTCAGAGAATGCTGGCATGGAAGAAAGTGGGGTATATATAATAATAATAATAATAATAATAATAATAATAATAAGTTTATTTTTATACCGCCCTTCCCAAGATCAGGGCGGTGCACAGTTAAACAATTAAAACATGTAGAAAAATTAAAAACATCCAATGTTACAATAATAATAATACGCTATCAACCAGGGAAGCACAATAAGAAGTAACAACAACACAGTTATGGTAGGGAAATAGAATAACAGCAGGGGAGTAAGTCAGGGATACGCAAGTTCAAAGAGGAAGGTTTTCAGTCCTTTTTTGAACAAATTGAGGGAGGCGGCTGAGCAGAGCTCCGTGGGCAGCGAGTTCCAGAGGCTAGGGGCCGAGGCAGAAAATGCCCTCTTCGCCGTTATTGACAGTCTAGCCTCTGGAACTCTTAAGCGTTGTTGCCCTGTAGATCTAAGTGTGCGGGGCGGATTGTATGAGGAGAGACGGTCCTTTAGGTACTCTGGGCCCAAGCCATATAGGGCTTTATAGGTGATGACCAGCACTTTGTACTGAGCCCGGAAGCGAATAGGCAGCCAGTGTAGATCTTTCAAAATTGGTGTTATATGGGCGGTCCTGGGAGCGCCAGTGACCACCCGAGCTGCCATATTCTGGACCAATTGTAGCTTCCGAGTGTGATACAAAGGCTGCCCCATGTAGAGCGCATTGCAGAAGTCCAACCGAGAGGTTACCAGAGCGTGTACTACTGTTTCAAGGTCCCTCCGGTCCAGGTAGGGACGCAGCTGGCGTATCAGCCGAAGCTGATAACAGGTGCTCCTGACCGTCGCATCCACCTGAGAAGTAAGATGGAGCGACGAGTCAAGGAGCACCCCCAGACTGTGTACAGTGTCCTTCACAGGGAGCGTGACCCCGTTCAGGACAGGTGGAACCACCTCCAAACCTGGGCCGGGGGAACCTATCACGAGCACTTCCGTTTTCTCTGGATTCAGGCTGAGTCTGTTTTCCCTCATCCAGTCCATTACCGATTCCAGACAGGCCACGAGAGGAGCGACGCCATCCCTGGTCACTGCATCAGTCGGAGACATAGAGAAGACTATTTGGGTGTCATCAGCGTACTGATAACACCGCGCCCCATGCCTCCGGATGATCTCTCCCAGATTGATTGAGAGGAAGTGATTTACATGTTAATCTATGTATTATTCTGTTGTTGAATTGCAAGGCCTCAAGGTGTCCATTTAATTAGTGATTCATTATCTGCTGGGAAATTCCCCATGACCCTGGGTGGTTTTCATTTGCATGTGCTGGGTCTTGATTTTAGTGTTTTTCCTGTTGATGTTGTCTAGGTGTTTGTGGAGTTCAATGGCTTCCCTGTTTATTCTGACCTGATAGTTGTTGACATGGTCTAGAATTTCAGTGTTTTCAAATAGCATTTTATGTCCAGGGTGGTTTATAATCTGTTCTGCTACTGCTGATTTTTCTGGCTGACCCAATCTGCAGTGTCTTTCATGTTCCTTGATTCATGTTTGAATACCGCTATCAGATCAGAATATATATATATATATATATATCCCACTTACTCCCATGCCAGCATTGTCTGAAGATGCCAGTCACAGATGCTGGCGAAACATCAGGAATAAACTCTTCCAGAACATGGCTCCATAGCCCCAAAAACCCACAAAAAACTATGGATACCAGCTGCAAAAGCCTTTGACTTCACATAAAACAATACAGTTTAAAAACAATGCAAAAACATTAATAAAAATATTAATATAAGATTTTAAAACCATTAAACAATTGAGGAAGTTAAAACATTAAACATTAAAGATATTAAAATGCATTCGAACTTTAAAAACAGCACCACACTACAAGCAAACCTTAAAAACAGCACCACACAGGATTAAAAGCCTAACCCCAGACAGTCTGTAAAAACCTAATGGCACAAAAATATTTTGATCTGCCAACAGAAGAATAGCAAGGATGAAGCCATCCTGGCCTCTCTAGAGAGGGATTGCTAAAGTCTGGGAATAGCCAGTGAGATGACCCTTTACCTTGCTCCCACCAAATGAGCCTGAGCAAATGATGGGAGAGAGACAAGGGCCTCACCCTCTCTCCAATCTGTATGCTTGAAAGTAGAATAAATTAGACAAATATAGAAGAGTATAAGAAAAGCAACATCAACTTACTTTGCCTCCATATAAAACATGCGACGATAGCAACCACAATGAGAGAAACAAGTGGCATGAACCAGTGCCACCAAAGTACATTTTCTGTTAAGTAGAGCATTGTAAAGTTTTATGTAAATATCTGCAAAGAAGGATGATTAATAAAACTCTCCAAACTGATAACGTTTGTAGCTTTTCCATTTCATGAAATTCAGTGTTGATGCCAAAACATTTTGGGGACATATTCTGGGTTAGCCATGTTAGCCCTACAGCAAAATCCAACAAATTCCAAAATCCACAAGGATGAGCTAAGCAAAACCTTGAGCTGCCATAGACTGAAGCAGTCATATCACTTTGATATTAATTACTGTATATTCATTATGACTTTGTCAGATTTCAAGAAGATTCAGTGGGCCTCACCATCCATGGGCTTGCTATCCACAGATTTGAGCATCCATGGATGGCACGCTCCATTGTCCTCAATGGTGGTGCATGCACATGGCAGTGCTATTGGCCACACACACATCACACTGCCATTAGGAACAACAGGACTTGAGGTCTCACCTTTTTTCATATCTGCAAGGGGGGGGGGGTCCAGAACAGATCACCCATGCATACAAAGGTACGACTCTACTGTATTTGCATTTGCACTAGGTATACTTCTGGTTTGCAATGATTATGATACATTTATTATTTGGTGATTCTGTCCTCAAAGTACAACTAATTTCAAAATACACAAAACAGCGATACTTTTAGGGGGCCAACTAACATGCACAAAATACTCCAAAGTGCCACTGGATTCATGGTTATGGCCAAAGTGGGAAAGGGCCTCTGCATGCATCTCCAGACCATCTTAACTGACAACAAAAACAACAACTTAAGACAAAATGTAGGCCTGTGACTCTAACATCATCATTTATTTTTCTTTTCAACTATTTGAATTTTAACACCATTGACTGATCAAGAAGCCAATTGAGTTTTTGAAGCTTGCATGATGTACTTTGTGCATTTTAGTTGTTCCAATAAAAGTATCATTGTTTTGTGGATTTTGGAATTTGTTGGATCAAACCCTGGTATCCAGAGTTGTAGTTCAACAATCAAACCACCATGCCATACCAGTTCCCATCCTGCCTCTACCTAACTCAAATAATAGACTTCCTGGATGAATTCACAAAAGTTTTATTAAAGTTTAGGTTTAGCATAGCTGTCCATTGCCAGATCTGAGGCTAGAGCATAGGTTTCACTTTTAAGAATCCCCACAGCCTCCTAACAGCCTGCCTTCTTTCCCACACAGTACCAGGCAACTAATCCCACAAACATCCTCCTGAAGCTACTCACCCTTTCCAACATACCTGGCCTATTCCAACATGGTTTCAGAGCAGCTAAGCAAGCTTCGACATGGCTAACAGACCTTAGTCTGTGGCCTCTCTGACACATGCTGGTTGATAGCATGTCATGCACCCCATGAAGCAAAAGGAGATAAAGTCTGCACCATTGAGGTCCAGAAAAAGCCCACTTCTATCCCCAAAGCACCTCCTCTCTAGATTGCAGGAGATTCTATTGTTTATAACTACCCTTTATAACTGGGATGGCAAGCAACATGCCAATGAATCCTACCACTGAAGCTTATCACACTAGGGGCCAATTTCAAAGTTAAAATGACATTAAAGTGGTAGAATCATAGAATCATAGTTTTCACAAAATTAAAGCAAATTTAAAGAGGAAATAACATTATTTCACAATTAAAATTCATGCATGACTTTGCAATTAAAGCAATTTCGAATTTACATATTCTGTAGAGATCCAAACCTGAAAAAATGTGGATTAATCCTCCTTTGGATCTAGTTTTGTGGCATCATGTGAAATAGCTTCGCTTAATTCTCCTTTAAATCTAGTTTGACTGCGGGTTTTTTGTAACGTCGTGTGAAACGGTGTCACATAATTTTGCGATTTCTCCAGAATATCTTTGGATTAACCCCTTGATATCCCTCATGTGATAAAGCTCATTGTCTCTGATCACTGATTGGAGATAACAGGGGGTTTCTCCACCCTGCCAACCATTCAAATTCAGAAAGGCTGTAATAGCAAGCAACAGCATGGCTAAAGGTTCAGACAGGTTAGCTGAATTTTATAGCTAAGTCAAAGATTTTGATAGTTACCTTTCCTTTGGCAGATGGTGTCTTTAGTTTCAGTGCACTCTTCTAAAATTATACCATTTTCGCACCTATGAATAAAAGTATTTGCCAGCAGAAGAGTGATTAGATACTCTGCTAAGGGAATAATGAAAACGTTCCTGCTTTATCCAATTTTAAGAAGGGGCAATTTCAAACATATTCTCTGTGTTTGGACTGCAATAGCACAGAGTACGGTAGCTAGATTCTCAGAGGTATTATGCCATCTGGTGCCTGAAAATGATGGTGCACCTCTCTGTCTTGGAAATGTATCACACTGCTCACTCTTCCAAATATATCACTCTGCTCATTCTTCTGAGCAGATTGTTCACTTTTTGATCTTTCTACAAGGGAGGAACTGTGCTCTACACAACAATGTTCTATAATACACAGGGTTGCATCTCTGGAGTTTATCACATGGAAGGAATTTCTCTCAATTGCGAATGGAGCCAATTCATAATTACATGAATTTGCAAGTTTAGCAAATTTACATGAAATCTGATTGCGTTTGGAATGCATTCAGAATGACTTCCCATTTCCCGAAAATGACCCCCCCATTGCCTGAAATTGCATGAGATACTGTAATACACAATTACGTGAAACCCCATGATTGCATTTGGAATGACTTCCCATTCCCCAAATTGCATGAGATATACTCATTCGCAATAACATAAAACCCTATGGTTGCGTTCGGATTGCCATTGCATTGTACCCCCAAATTCCGTCGTATAATAAACTTCTTTGTGAACATAGGGACACTTAAGAAAGGTGTGTTTTGTTTCTGCTCAGGTATAATAGTTTGAAATAGTGCAAACAGGGTGCATGATGTCTCTTGGATGTTCTCTTCTTCCACCAACAATTACAGGACAATTTCCAAAGAAGTACAGTTGGCCCTCCATATATATGGATTCTTTATACATGGATGCAACTATCCACTGCTTGAAAATATTTTTAAAATATATAAAATATATACAGGAACTGCTGAGGGGTAAACAACAGCAGTGGTAAACCAATTCATACTTCAGACCTACTAGGGCCAGTATCCCATTCCCATTACAAATTGTGTTTCTATACTGCAGAATTTCAGTAGCAATGGAGGCAAAAGAGGGAATTGTTTACCTTTGTTGAATAAATTTTAAAAAGATTAAATACCTTGTAAATGTATAAATCCCATAATTTCATAGGATGGAGCTACAGAACTTAAAGTGACCTCAAACTGCATTATTTCTACTGTGTAAGATCACCTATAGTGTCTGCAAGAATAGGAGAAGGTTTGAAAACTACCTGAAATGGAGGTAGATCCACAGTTTCAATAGAAGATGTGGTTTCGAGGATGCTTCATTCCCATTTTATTTTTAAATTCATTTCTTACCTTTAAATCTTAATGATTGTTTGGGAAACTTACTTATCACATGAATTACAGTGTTGACATGGTTGAGAATCACAAAAGAAGCCAGGCATGCATTTGCATTTTATATTCTGTGTGATGGTGCAATTTGTTTCAACTTCCAAGCCTAAAATAAATGTAAATATTCTGTTACATTATGTCAAAAAGAAACTTGTTCTTTTGAGGGGAGCCAATACTGAAAACTGGGAAGCACAAGTGGAATTACAAAATACCTAACATCCTATCATACGGAGAAGGGGAAAGGCTTGTGGAGCCGAAAGGGCTAGATCTAATAAGCTTATGTTACAGGAGAGTACATTTTATTAAGAGAAACTTTTCATGGTTATTAATAATGGTACTAATTTCTTCCTGGATGACAGGCTGTCCTTCATGGCATGTCTTTATGGACACCAATCTGTTTCTGCTTCTCAAAATGGAATAGTGCTATTAATATGTTTTTTCTCTCTTTCATCCATACTCTCTATATGAGGTAGTGGAACAGACTGACCATGGAAAAAGAGGGAGTATGTGTGGAGTATTTTTTTTTTCTGGGGAGGGGGGGACTCTAAGGAAACAAACATGTCAACAAAAGATGTAATTTAGGAATGCTTGCATTCACACTACACAAATATATCACTATGATTCCAATTTGACTGCCATGGCAATTCCATCCTATGGGATCCTGGGATTTGTAGTTTAGAATTCTCTCTCAGAGAGGTCTAGTGCCTGCTCCAACTACAAAGTCCAGGATTTCACAGGATGCAGCCAAAGTAGTAATATAGAATCATAGTGCTATAACTGCGCAGTGCAAAAGGGCCCATAATTTACCATTGTATCATTAGTGAAGTTTTTTTTTTAAATTAAATACAAATAAAACAAATCCAACAAGACAGTGTGTCTTGTGAGTATTACGACTTATCTGGAAACACATCTAGGGAAGGGTACAAATTGGCTGAATAATACTCATTTCTAATAGCACTGCCCATGACCCAAGCAAGTCTTCCATATATGAATCAGAATGTGCTGCCTTTTTAAAGAGACAAGGAGACAGTTTGAACAGGGACGTGACAAGAAGCAACATTAAATGGTATGAAGCAGCAAAAATCACCAGTCTCAAATTCTCCATAAGATGTCCTGAATTACACAGAAATAAAGGATAATAATGCTGTTCAAACAGCAAATTACAACAGCATGAGGTTAACAGCTATGTTACAAAATGGACTAGCTAGAGATTGACAATTCATAATGCAAGATACAAGTCTTTAGTTGTCAGGATTTTTTTTATCATCATTAATCCAGTAATGGCACATCAAGTTCTAGTTTTAAGATAGTACCATGCCACAGTAGCCATACAATCCTGTTGTGATAGTGGGATTGTCTTACCTCTGGTCTAGAGACAACAAACATAAATGTAGAAGGGCCCTGACAGTGTGTCATTTGTAGATTCACAATCTTTCCTTGTCCAGTACAGGCATATTATAAAAGTCTGCTTCTGTAATAAAATGCATTTAAATTGTTCTTGTGTAAATACATTGGTGTAATAAGAAGGAAGCCGAAAACATACCATGCTGCCTGTCACAGTCATTGCACCGCAGACATTTGGTTTTATGATTATGTTTATCCATATACTCAATTCCTTCTGTGCATCTTTTACACTTGGTTATAGGATCGGCTTTTGTGCAACCAACATATTTAGCAACAGAACCTGTTTAAAAAAAAACCCTTTGAGTTCAAGTCGGAAGCCAATAGGAACCCCTAGAATATTTCACCTTTCTAAAATCATTTTGCTCTCTCCTCAGATGCTTATGTAGCAAACTAAAAGGTGGGTTAAACAGATATTTAATTACACACTATTTAAAATGTGAAAGGCTGACTCTGACAGCAAAAGATCTAACAGGTTTCCTTTTAGAGGGATTTTATGAGAATGGCACACCATCTACAGGCTAAATAGACATCTTCCTCAAGACATGATAAAGGACAGAGGCTTGAGTACTTGTGGAGTGGATGGAATGGTTCTAATTTTCAATGTAAAAAGAGGTAATCCCAGAGGCATGACCTTTCCCATCCCCTGATACAAATAAAATAAAATAAAAATAATCAATCCCTGGTGAAGGCAAGAGACATTATTAAACCTGATGGATTTGGCCCTGACTGGTGGAAAAAAACCAGAACATTTCTGGAAATGAAGAACTCCCAGTATTCGCCACCAAGGAAGATGGTTGTGTCAAAATGTCTCAGGCCTTTGTCCAAGTGTTGCTTTGTTTATACCAGTAGCCAGCAGTTCACCAATGCAAATATTTATGCTAAATTGACCTACACATGGATAGTATTCTGCCTTTATTATTATTACAAAGCAATATGGACCATATGCTTACTATATAGGCAAATGAGTTTTTATGTAGATTTGTTATAAATTTATCTTTTAAATTTATTCTCTCTCTTTCGCTCTCTCTCTAACTTTATTAATTTCCTGACTATGTTGGTTTGATGAATCAGGCCTTATATTTCCTTTTTTTCTGACCAGTTATAGGTGCACATCACATTAAGAAAGCTGCACTGCTGAGCTTGCTCCCAAATGTTAAGACACACCTAATAATATTGACAAGTTTGCATTATCAATAAATAAAATCTGAAACCTGGAATGGATTCTTTACATGGTCCATTCTTTTTGACCCTATTCTGATGGTTTCTTTTCAGTCAGTTGGCCAACACTCCCTAACCTGCATATTATACTAACTAGTATTCCAAAATATTTGACAGGTAGCTGATGAATATATTTTTTGAATATATCATGTACTAATATGTATAATATAAAATGTACACCATATGCAGGTTTATTTTATCTATTTGAATTGATTGTATGTATAGCGCTGTGTAAATTTAGAGTATTATATAAATAAAGCTTAATAATAATAATAATAATAATAATAATAATAATAATAATACCCTGGTCAGAAGTATCTTAAACTAATGAGAATCTTCAGAGTTCAAGATTCACTCTATAAACAATCTGCTTGTGGTTGTTTTACAAAGAAGCAGGAAACAGCATTTTTGATACAGAACATGACATTTCTATACAGAAATATTGTCTCCACAGAAACAAGTTTTTCCTGTGCAGAAAATGCTGTAATCCATGATTCATTCAGTGTGAAATTCACATGTAGTTGATTTATACATAAAACAGCATTTTCTGAACAAGAAACAGCTCTTTTTTGCTGCGCAGTAAATGCTGTCTCTTGTGCAGAAAATGCAGTACAAAACCATTCGTTGCACAGAATAAGCCCTGCATTGTAAGTAGGCTTTGAAAACTGTATAGTTTTCAAAGACTTTTTCACAGTGGGAAGAAAGCTGCCAAAATACCCATTGCTTCCTTTGAGAAGACAATTAGTGAAGAATTAAAATCCTAATGCTAGCCCATCATTGTTATGTTGCATATTATTCAAAAGGACATTCTTTCCTGTGATACTCCAAACACACATCCTCATGATCTTTATGCTGCTCTATATAGTCAACTACGTGTGACTATATCAGAAGTATGGCCTCAATCCCTTGTCAACAAAGCCCCATTTCCTATTCTTTGACATGCTGAGCTGCAACTAGTTTCAAACCCTAACTGCAAAGAGGTATACAGTGGTCCCCCGGCTTACGAATCCCCGGGGTTGCGAAAACCCCAGGATCCGAAAGCTGCGGGACCGCTAACATATCCCCCGGGATCCGAAAGATCCCCCGGGATACGAATAAAAAAAACCGTGCAGCCCCTTTAAATCGGCCGCACGGTCCATTAGTGAAAGCGGTCCCCCGGGAAACGAAAGCTTCCGGGTTACAAAAGGTAATCCGGAACGGATTACCTTTGTAACCCGGGGGACCACTGTATTAAAAATATATCTGAAAATAGCAAAAATGAAAATTATCAAACATGCATCCATTTGGAATATCCAGAATTATGACAGCCTTTTTTCTTACCTTACAATAATACCTACCAGGATCACAAGAGTAACAGCAGAAGGCATCAGTAGTTGTACTGTGTAGATATTGTGTGTCAATTTGACAGCTAGTGCCATCTCGCTTAGAAATATGTTTCATTGCAAAACGCTTCTTATATGCTCTATGTGAATCATTGTCACTTGATAGTCCAGCAATTAAGATACATGCCTATGACAAAGTTGGAAAAAAGAAGAGCATAAATACTGAATGTCAATGCCTTACTGATATAACTGTAGTACCACTTATGTATAATTTACAGCATGGAACCTATTGTGGGGAGGCTCACCTGGGTGGCAGCAGCTTTGAGGATCAAGAAGGTAGAAACATGGATGGGAAAGTCAAACTACAGTCCTGATGTGTGGGCAGAAAGCAACAACTTGATAGCTGCAGTGATTCTGAGGACCAGCTGAGGAATTTTGGGGCTCAACATACAGCCCGTTCAGGGGTGGCTGTATGCTGCCTCTGAACGGACTGGGTTGGGGATGTTGCAGCCGCGTGCCATGCCCCCAACCTAGAATGAGTGCCATAAGAGCCGCAGCGTGGCCTTATGACACCCGTTGTGCACAGCACTGTGTAAGCGCTGCACATGAGCTCCCGTCTGTACGGGAGGGTGCCAAGATGGCACCGAGGGCATGCTGTATGGTTGCTGAATGTGTAAACACTCAGACCCCACAAAATCCTAGTTCAGGCCCAGGCTGGCACAAAGTACCAGTCTGTCCAGACCCTTAGGAAGCTATTTTATTCTTGCTCACACCACTGGCTCATCATCTAGCTCATCATTACAGAACAAGTTCTCAAGTTCTGGTCCTTTGGATGTTTTGGACATCAATTCCAACAATCTCTCCCCACTGGACATACTAGCTGGAGCTTCTCGAAGTGCAAAGAGCAAAAGCCACTGTGTACATTATAATGACTGCCTGTTGTTCTGCACAGCTTCAGGTAGGGACCGTGCCCAGCCTTTACAAGCAGAAATGTTGTTATCTGCCCTCAGTGGGAGAGAGACAGGCCCAGCTCCATCTGCCATGGTCCAGGCCTCAGAGGGAGAGAAGAACTGCTGGACCTCATCCCCTTTCCCACTACCATTCCCTTCTCCTTTTGTGTCATGTCTTTGTAGATTGTAAGCCTTAGGGCAGGGAACCTTCCAATTAACCATTTGTAAGCTGCTCTGAGAGCCTTTGTGGCTGAAGAGCAGGGTATAAATACTCCAAATAAATAAATAAATAAATAAATGAGGTTAAATTGATCCACCTTGCCTCTAATCACCACTTTCTTCAAAGAAGCATAGCTTGTAGAACCTTAGAGAAGGGAAGGAATGTGGTGAGGAAAGGGCAAGGAGTATTTGTATGGCCTTCTCCAGAAGCCACAATTTTGTCATTTTTTAAATCCCTTGTTAAACCTTGCCTCCTTAAGAAAGGGAAGGTCCAGAGTAAGGATGGAAAAAGATTTTGCCCTGAAGTGTCACAGAGCTGTAATGTACACTGTACGCTAAACAGAGGCTTCATTGTCTACAGATGTAATTGATACAAATAACTTCATAAAGATATGCATGCAGACAGTCATCTCCCTTAGGGCTACTGATGAAACAACAGATTTCCCACCTTACTGGAAAATTATACACAATTCTTATATAATAAACACTGTATCTCATTGATACATATCTCCACATATCTTGGTGTCCAGTCTGTTCAGTGCCAAACTCGGTGCCAAATCTTCCAGGAAGATCCAGAGTCCTCTGATGCTTGGTGGCTGTTTAAAACCTGCCCCCGTTACCCAAAATGCCGGGGTCCCAGAGGGCACCCACAACCAATATTTAATAGGGTGAATTTTATTTTCTTTAGTGAAGCTGATGAGAGGGATTTGGGCAACTAAAGGCAGGGATCAAGGCTGTGTGTACCAGTTCTGAGAACTAGAAGTCCAGAATGCAAGGTCAAAATATAGTTTTATTTACTACAGCGAAAGATAAACCAACTTTCATGCAAATACACATGCTCACACAAATACAAAAACTAACAATATATATAGCAGATAAGATTTTCAGGATTGAGGGTTGCTATCTTGGCTGCCTGTCTAAACCATGCCTTCTGATATCAAATTGATATCAGAAAAGAGGGTGTGTGGAAGGAGGTTAGAGGTAACATCCCACTGTTCTGCCTAGTGCGGTGGTTGCAAGTCACTCGCTCTCAAGTCAGAATGAAGTGCCCAGCCAATTGAGCAATGGTGAGAACCTCAATTTGACCTCAGTAATGAGTGGCTCACAGACACATTGAATAGCACAGTGGGACATGTGTACATACAGCTGCCTAATGTGAGAAGAGAGTGCCTAAGGTAATGGGGAAAGGTCAGGGCAGCTCTGGAGCCAGCATTCTCTGGGCTTCCCTGGAATATCCAGACCACTGCAGCCAAGACTGGGATGGGGTAGGCATGGGAATAATGTACTATAAATCAAGGAAAGGTAACCCTGTATGTAAAGGTTTGGAACTTGGGATGAAAACCTATCAGTATCCCAACTGGGGACCAATCTGGAGTTCTTGACCCCTTAAAACATGAATTGATGTTCAATATTGCTGTTTTCTGTGCAACATTTTTTTCCTGGGCAACCTTATGGTTTCTCTCTTTATTTCTCTCTATATATAAAAAACAGCAATCTTGCACAAAATACCCTTGTGGCTACCTGGAAATGATCTTTTTTGTGCCAGCCCCATATGTGAATTTTGTTCAATTTCCTCACCAAAAATGGAGCAGTTTCCTTAGAAAGCTTCTCAGTGCTTAGGAGAGTTTTCTGGGCACACTGTGCAACTTTTGTAGAAAAGACTGCACATTTTGCAATCATTGTAGGAAAAAATAATTTCCAAGTGTCTCAAAGCCATGAAAAAGGGGAAAAAACTGTTCCCAACATCAGGATTTGGAAAATCAAAATACACCATCCATAGCAGATACCTGTATATGCATATCATTGGAGATTATCATACCAGCAAAAAAGACGGGAGCATTGGGAAACCACGCGGGCTTGCCGTCTGTGGATGCTTGAATCTGGGAGTGGCAAGTCCGCAGATACCAAGGGCTGACTGTATATCTATATACAATGCAAACTGATATGGGGGTTGTCCGCATGGATAATAAAATGTGGTTTCATCCCATCTCAAGCCTCAGCTGTTTAGCTGATGCACAAGGCTGAAACAGGGTGTAACTGGGAAAAAGCTCTCCTTCAGGGCAAAAAACTGGAGCAAAATAATGTTCATTTGCTCTGCTCCAATAAAGTGTGCATTATTTCAAGAGCATATAAACAACACAATGCAAGTATGGGAATGCAAGAAAACCCAGGCAATGTATGGAAGTGCTCTGGAGCATGTGCCCTGAGACCAGTAGTTGCCGCCATTATTCAGCATATGTTTTTTTTTTTTTTAATTTGTCAAGCATACATGTGCACACGTGGTCAGTGGCACCATCATACCATCAAGCCATCAAACACCCCATAAAGTGAAATTATGACAAACATGGCAGGTTGCCAATAATGCAATGGATGTTATTAAAATATACATGAACTAGACAGTCCAGCATGGAAGTGTGGGGTGAAGGAAGGGGGGGACTCCATGTTTGTGATTTGCCAATGAGTCACTGGGTGCACCAATGCACTGTACGGGTATTGCTTGTGCTGCTATGTAGCCGGTCACACAGGGCATCCAATGAGATGGCAGCTGCGCAAGAGGAGAGAGGTAATTGGTAGTTGCAGACAGTGTATTCTTGTGATGTTGAGTATTCATGGGGGATGGGAGGTAAATAAAATGGAGCAGTGCAGCTTGATGTTGCATGGTGTGGACTGTCTGTAAGTGTCCAGCCTGCCTTGGGAGCAAGGTGTGTAGACAGTGGGGGTTCCACCTGATTTGGAGAAACCAAGGAGTGACCTGCTTTTTCCTTTCCATCTGCTCAGCACCATGGTACCATACCAATGCACAAAATTTAATTCATTTATCTGATTGTGGTTAGGTGGGTGGGTAAGTGAGTTGGGAATCAAGGCCAGGTAAGAACAGAAACTGGGGGACAAGATTTTCCTTGGAATTGGCTGATTCCAGGGGAAAAGACGGGAAGAACTGTATATCCCTAAATCCTGCCTGTAGGCACCAAATCCAAGAAGAAGCAAAGCAAGATCAGCCCTGGTTAGTATATGGATGGGAGATCACCAATGAATACTAGGTGTTGTAGGCTTTATTTCAGAGGAAGGAACTGGCAAAACCATCTCTGAGCATTCCTTGCCTCCAAAAACTCTATGAAACTCCTGGGATTCCCATATGTCACCAGGTAACTTGAAGGCATATGTACAATCCTGAACAATCTAAACAGATCAAGGGCTTTGTCCAGGCATGTTTCAGACAGTTCATGCTGAAAGAAGACTCATTCAGAGAAAGTCCATGGAAAATTCTAACAGTATGTTCTAGTAATGACTAATTCCACAGAATTTTTTAAAGGTCTTTAAAATGCCCCCACCCCCACCCCATCAAGCTTTTCTTAAGCCAAGTAACCCCTTTTTCTTGGGACAACTCCATGATTAATTTATAATGTAAAATGACAAATCTTTAAAAGAGCTACAGTATATACTTCCAAACATATATTCATCATCTTAAATAAGAACGCGATGTTTCCTCTTCAAAGATACCAAAAACAACGGCTAGCTTTCTGCTCACACAAAATTAACTCCGGATTGCATTGTAACTCATTGTAAACAACATATACTCTTTTGCACCTCACCCTCCCCAAATATCTGAGCAAAAATAGCTAAGTGGTTTTTGTTTCGCTGTTGATTGCACTGTCAGACACGAGGTAATAAAAAGTAGCTTTAAAGTAACAGCCTGCAGCTCACAATGTAGTGAATTAACTTTTTAAAGTGAAGAAAAGCTCTAACAATCGTTCTTGATGTGCAATGCACAAAGTTGTTTGCCTTCTCTTTCAACACACAAGAAACAACCCGTTTCTTCTGTGTCAATTTAGCTGTCTTTTAAAAGCACCATCCCCAACTAACTCTTTCAGACAGAACTATCAAATTTACTCTTCTTCTGCTTCCTTCTACCTCTTACACAGCCCTTTCCTCAACCTGTCAAACAGTAAACTAATAGATCTGTCATGAAGAAACTTGCAGCATGAGCAAAATAACTGGCTTCTGTACGATTGCAGGGAAGTGTAGAAATACTTACAGGGCACAGTGTCAAAAGGCAGAGAACAAGCCTCTTGATCATGTTGTGTTCAGGTTGCCGCTAAGTTGGAACTGTAAAAAAGAAAGTAACATGCACATTTGAAAGAAATGTACTCCTCTATTCTGTGAACAACTGCAAGTGAAACTAGTGCCATCAGGGGGAGGGCAAATCACTCTGCTGTAAATACTGTATGCTATTTTAAGACACTGAAACTACCTTTAACTGCTGCTCTCTGGGCAGCAGTGCCATTGAGCCAAATCTAATCAATGTGACATCCCTGACACAACACAATATTAGTGAAAGAAATATTTAAAAGGGAAGAATGACAAAAGTTATCCAAATATTGTTTTTTGTAAGACAACCCAGAGTCACAAAGTCG
Organism: Urosaurus nigricauda; assembly: GCA_034509955.1. NCBI lineage: Eukaryota > Metazoa > Chordata > Lepidosauria > Squamata > Phrynosomatidae > Urosaurus > Urosaurus nigricauda. The sequence continues at coordinate 187,885,715 of JAOEGL010000003.1, read as the reverse complement.
TGTGCAAGATTTGTAACTTCTGCAGAATCATGCAAGACAGTGAACAAAGTGCCACATGCAAATGCATTTTGGGTAATGGCAGAGGAGGGCGAGGCAGGAAAAAGGGGTTGAAAATCAAGCCGTGGTCTTTAGTTTTATTTGCAATAGTGTTTGGGAAATTCCAACTCAGAAGCCGGATTTGGCCATCCAGCCCTGTCCATCCAGCGTGCAGGACTTCAAGTCACTGGTGCCACTAGGGCTGGCATCATGGTTCACCTTCCCCATTGACCTCCTTTTATACTATGCCATATAGAATCCTTAGTAATTTTTTTTTTTTGGTACTAATGTTACTCATAAATTCTAATTCCCATATATCACTGAATGTACTGGCAATAACTGTGACACAAACAACTAGCAAAATTAAAATTATACTCTTAAATAAGAATAATATTTGCACATTCTAAATATGTTTGCATCTACATAGTTTCATGTGATTGAAGTGATAATTTGGTCAAATGTGATGTTTTTAAAGAAAATTTTCAAAGAATATATATATATATATATATAATATTAAAATTAATTAAAAAACAAAACTTCTTCCTCCCACTGAGCATTGCCTTACTCATACCATTTCTTTGACATTTTGAAGGGATGCAGGCAAACACCACACAGGTCGTTTCTGCCAAAAGGCAAATGTTTGGGGAGCAGAGGTGTCACCCCCTTAAGGTGTCACCTGGTGTTGTCTACACTCCCTAGTGACACCCCTCCTTCAAGTGAGGAAGCCAGAGTTGGTGCTTCAAGAAGCTGCCTGAGTCCACTTTCCCGGCCCATTTAGAAATTGCAAGGCATTTAGCTGATATTGATTTCCGGGAAAATGCTGCATTAGTGGATAATTGTCATTCTGTTACTTTGTATAAGAATTTCACCATTTATCCTGGCAAATTGTCACCTTATTTGGCCTTTGCTTGCCCATACAACCTTAAGTACCCTTTAACTAAGGAGCTGTACAGACGGGCAGCTAGCCGCGGCCCATGTATGGCTCGGATCAGTGCCTCAACAGCTGCAGCACCGATCTGTGCCCCAAAAGAAACTTAGCAGCTTCCTGGAAGGGGCGTCACTGGAGCGCTTGCGTAGTGCGCATCATGATGGTGGCCGAGCGACAGAACTAACTGAGTAGTGTAGATATGCTGAGAGCTGAATGCAAAACAAAAACAACACCAATAGTGACAGTAGCTTAGTTATCAGCAAAATACCAGGAACTGTGACACAGCATAAAGAACTACATCTACAGATGGGAGGAGCAGCTCTTTAGCCTGGCAGTTCAAAAGCATAAACTAACTCATAGTCCCCAGGAAAGAGTTAACTGTAGAAACAGAAGTCTCATAGGCAGCCTATGGACACAGGGAGTCTGGCAAAATAGAAGAGTATGAGGAGGTGGAAGAATGACATTGGCTAAGATATCAAGGAAGGGGAACGAAAGCAAAAATATAAGCCAGAGCTAAAGGAACAACACCAGAAAAGAGGATTTCTAGACCAAGGCCTTCATTTACTAAGAGTAGAGATGATTTCTCACTGTGTTTGAAGAATTTCACACCGGTGCTTACAGTGGGTTAAGCGCCAGTAAAGCTCCGGTAAAATGTTTCTGAAGTGGGAGGATGTGAAAGCCCATCACACTTCTGAAACATCAGTGAAGCGTCCTCTCACCTCTACTGTCTTGAATCGCTCATGGAGCAGGCATTAACGCAAAGTTCCCATTAATAGGAAATGGCTGCTCTGCAAATGGTTCAAGGATGGTAGAGGTGAGGGGACACTTCACTGATGTTTCAGAAGTGCAACCAGCTTTCACACCCTTGCATTTCAGGAACATTTTACCAGTGTTTTACCAGCACTTAACCCACAGTAAGTGCTGGTGTGAAAATCTTCTTTGTGTATGTGTGTACTGGTCTGCCACATCAGCTTGAACTGCAGCCTCACTCATGACCCTTGAACGTGATTCATATATGAGAGGGCCTATCTGTCCAGCTTGTAGTCTATATTTAGGTTCTGCTGTTCAGGCATGTATGATCAGGAAATCACTCCGCAAAGGACAACGAATACACAAGGGCAGATACACCTCTGTGAAGTCAGCTGTCACATTGCTTCAGTGCCAAGGGCTCAGAGTAAGAGGCAGGGGCCTCACCCAAGGCAGCCAGAAGAGAAAGGGAAACTAATCCTTACTTGCTGTCTTAAAGATAAATGCGTAACTGCTGCCAAAGGGCACCGGCATTTAAGACAGCTGTTATTTTAAAAAGACACTGTATATGTTTGTGGATTGAGCAGGCCAGTGAAAAGAACCTGAACTCTCAATGAACATTATCCTTTTATTTTCTGTTAAGAGTTTTCTTCAAAATTAGATTTGGCACTCCTCTATTGGCAGAGAACACAATATCCATAACCCAATGCACTCATTGTGGCTGGAAGCATCTCTCCAGGTTAGAAGCCAAGGATCTTTCACACCACCTCTTACCTTTTTATACAGAAATACCAAAGTTTAAGCTGGAATAGTCCAGATGCAAAACATGTCAGTTTTTCCTTCCTTCACAAAGATAGTGTGTCTTTGAATTCTAGATTTTTAGGAGAAGAGATATATAACATTAGTATTATCACCACTGCAATTTATATCAGACTGAATACTGAACTAGCTGGTAATTTTCTTTTTTTTATAGCAGTCAGAAGCTTCTGGGAAACCCACAAGCTTGTGGTTTTTCAGAGACCTTCAGCTGGTGACTGAAAAATCCTAAATTGATCTGGATCTGGTACAAAAATGAAATCTGTGTTCCAGATTTCTGAAATTAGGATACCTCTTTACAGTAAGGACAATCTAATGTTTAACAAACATATTGTATGTCTTCCAGCTTTGCTACTAGTACATACTTCTTGTGTTAAGTATGAAAGTGATTTGTTGATTGTGGGCCAAAACACACTGCAGAAATAATTAAGTTTGAGACCGCCTTAACTGCCTTGGCTCAGTGCTAGGGGATCCTGGAGACTGTAGTTTATTCTGGCACCAGAGCTCCTTGACATGTCTCACAAAACTACAGTTTTCAGTATTCCCTAGCATTAAGCCCGGGCAGTTAAAGCCATCTCAAACTGGATTATTTCTGCAGTATGTTTCAGACCACATTGAGCAAGTCAAATTAAGCAACCACGGGTATCAGGGTCTACCAAAGCTGAGACGAAGAACAGCCTCGACAGATCAGTCATTAAGACTGGCATCGGGGTGGAGTGGGGGTGTGGTGTCCACACCATACATGCCCCGACTCCATCCCCATGCCGGCATTACAGCATGCACCCCACCACACGGTGGGCGGCATCATGGTGCTCCTCTGGCACTGTGTCCAGATGATGCAGTACCAAAGGAGCATCAAAAAAGAGGCGCTGACAGTTAAGGCGCACTTTCCGCAGTGCAAAAAGGAGCTGCTTTTTGTGGCTCCTTTGTGGTGCCACAGAAAGGCCAGATCAGGGCGCAGCATGTAGCTCCCGCAGCCCCAATCCAATGCTAAAAGGGACGGTTTGTCAAGCCCCAAAGTCTTCTATTCCAGGGACATAATCCAAGGAATCCCATCTGTGCAACCCCTCTTGAAGTGAATAGAACATTGTTCAGAGTTTAGTAGTGCATTTGTTCTTTTGACTTCTCACATCTTCTGATCTCTCCTTAGTGCTAGTTGAGCCAAAGCTGGAGTCTGACATAGGCAATACAAATGTTTCATAGTACAGAGCAGTACTTAGAATGGGTATGAAGAATTGTGCCCCCCCCCCGCCAACATTGCCAAACTCATATTCTTTTAAGCTCTAGTCAGTCTGGTCATTGCTGAGGTATGATAATGGAGTTGTAGTTCACCAATTTCTGGAGGAGCAAGAGTTTCCACACTGTAGTAAGTTGTAAATTCAAAAACAAAATGTAGCTGTTCCAAATTGGTGCAAAGAAGTGTGATATAGCTGATATAGCTCCTGATCTGCTGGTTGGCTTTGGTTCTGTGACACCATTATTCTTGTTACGATATTTTGATTCTGCACTATACTGGTCAAAGACCGAATAAATTTTATTACATTACATTACATTGATTCTGCACTGGTGTACTTCTAAAGGTTTTTAAATCTGGGATGTGGTTTGCTAAGGCAAGAAGTGTTTGAATACTCTGGGAGCAGACCAAAGTATTCAGATCCCAAAGCTGCCCTGAAGTCCCCGTTACCAGGACACTCTAATGAGAAATGCCTGGCAGCTGTTCACATGTGCATCCTACTGTTGATGCCAGTGCAAGTCACTTCCTCTGTGGCTGAAAAGGAGGCACCCAGTATCAATCATACAGCTGGGTGCCTCATTCTGACTTCAGAGGACACAACACGCACCAGCGATGGTGGCACCAGTCAACACAGTGGGATGCAGTGTAAACAGCCACCCAGCATTACGCCAGAGAGCTCTGGATTTTCTGGGAAGATTCGGAGCAAAAAGTAAGTTTTTAAAATCTGTTGTAAGGACAGTTTACTATAGGTTTGGGGCTGAACTGGCTGTACGTCATCAGGACAGTTTGCACCAGAACCAGGATTCGGCCCTGTGCCATCTGGACAGATCATCATGAGGACGGGGGGAGGACGTGTTATTTGGCCCATGTGGACATGGCTATAGTCTTATGTTTCGAGAGAAGAGTTTCTCTTTTTTTTGGTAGTGCTATTAGGCAAAAATGCCACTTCACTGATGCAATATATTACTATAAGTGTAACAGAAGAAGAAGACGAAGAAGAAGAAGAAGAAGAAGAAGAAGAAGAAGAAGAAGAAGAAGACGCCTTGTTTCAATATATCTCAGAATAATAAAAGAAATTGATTTGAACATGGAAACAAAATCCAAGCATTTGGATGGGTTTAAAAAACAGCCCTAGAGAACTACATCAATAAATATAGCAAATCTCCTGTCACATTTGGCCCATTTGTAAGAGGCCATCAGCTTATAATTACATCTCCTTGCCGTGGGTGTCCTTGTGTCTTACTTCACAAAATATATAGTTTATTTAAGAAAAAGAATGTATATAGTCTCTTAATTATTGTATTGCTTGACTGAGCATCAGTCACTTTCTTATCAATAATCTACAATATATAATGAATATATAACTGTGTTACCAAGTGTTGAAGAGGAGACAAAGATTTCATTTTATTTCCTTTATGGACAACTCTTTGTTGTGATTGGGGAGAAAAATCCAGCCCACAATAGAAAAACTTTGTTACTCAGAAAGAAGATCTGTGTTCTCCCTTGTCTTCATAGGCTTGTACAAGCAAGCCAAATTGAAGGAGCAGCAATTTTATTCCCCTTTCCCCCATTTCACTTTTCCTCTTTGAATGGTTTTCCTCCCATCAAATCCAAATGGAAGGAAAACAAACATTGTCAGCTCTAGGAATGGCAACATTTTCCCACTGCTCTGGGGCATATTGAAGCATGGCAGGGCTTTGATGCCTGCAGGTTCACAGCCTATCCCAGAATACATGGGAAAGGCCTTGGACCATTGGGAGTAATATGCTACAGATAGCGTTACCTCTGACGAGTTAGTTTTGAGCTAACAGAATTTCCAGCATTGTTTCTTAAAAACACACAACATAACAGGTAAAATTCTAACTTTCAAGGCCTAATGTTTACTTGTTACTTCTAAACTGGGGGTTATTTGGAGGAATGTGGAGCCACTTCTGTATTTTGAGGTACTGTATATACTCATGTGTAAGTGTAGAAATTTTAGTCAAAAAATCAACCCCCCAAAAAACTGGGTCGACTTATCCACAGGTCAATAAATTACTGTACTTTAACTCTTATCAAAATAGGAACCATCCACTTCTCTGAGCAGAGTGGCAAAAAGTGAGGGTTTAGTCCATCCAACCTAAAAGAAGCATTGACTCCCTTCTGTTCTCTCTGCAGCAGCATCACCTCTGGCTTTTTTGAATGTCTGGGTGGGGGAAAATGGTGTGCATCATCCTTTACAGCCTTTGTTACATGCCCCTAAATTTTACCCTTGACTTTTACAATTTTGTCCCCAAACCCTGCCCTTGACATGAAGTCACCTTATAGTCACGTATATATGGTTCAGCACACACACCCCAGCTGCTGGCTTTCCATCTGCGGATGGCAAGCCCCATTGATTTCAATGGCCACGTGTGCATTTGGCCCCAGGACTACAGCCGCGTACACCACCAATGAATACCACAGGACTTGAGACTCCGGTTTTTGACATCTACAGAGGTCTGGAACAGGGTGGATAAGAAAGAGCCGCCCCCCCCCCTCTCTCCCTGCCTCTTTCTGTATAAATGAAAAAATAACTGAAAGTGCCTTGTAACATGTAACATGTCACTATTTAAAAAATAATAATAAAAAGTGTAATGTAACACGTCACTCTTTTAATAATAAGCAATGCTTAATAATGAGACTAATCAGTTTTCATACACCACCAGTAGCAAGAAGGAACAAGTGACTTTTCCCAAGTAGTGTTCAAAACCCTTCCTTTCAGAGTTTATGACACTGACATTCGAAAGTCTGGAAAGAGCTGGCTATGGTTGGTTTGGTACACGAAGTGTGGATCTCCCCTTCTGTAGTGGGAAAGGGTTCCCCTGACTGCAAATGGGAGGTGGGGATCTAGAAAATTCAGTGGTCTCTTGAATGCCTTCTGAGGTACTGTAGGATTACAGCTTTAAAATACAAATTCCACTGCAAACACATGCATACAAATCCTCCCGTGATATAGCCAGCAGCCACCTATAAATACTCTAAATGTTTCATCACAGTTGGGGGACATTTTCTCATCAAGCTACTCCTCAGAAGCCTAAATGTTGATGTCATGAATGAGATTAGGATTAAGGAATCCAAGAAACCAGTCCAGCTAACCTGAGTTTCCTGACTCCCCATGTTCCTCTGTCAAAACAACTTGATTGGCTGTGGATGCTATGCACCTTGACATGGGCGAATAGCAGGCATCATTGGGTACTCCAACTCAGGCAGCAAAATGGTTTGGGCAAGCACTGGGTTGCTGAAAAATCACATGCACACACACATACATCCTTTATTTAGTCCTTTTTATGGCCAATAAATGGTTGAATCCAAATCAAACTGCTTACCAGTCTACTATTGTACAAAAATGAAGTGGGATATACTTTGCACAGCTTATTATTTAACTCCTTTCTTAAAAAAAGAGAATATAATATTTTGAAATCCATTAAATTGTCTACTGTAGGATCAATTTTTACTCGATAGGCTGAAGCATTCTCTAACACTCGAAAAGCACTTTGGCATTCTGCCTTAATGTGCTCACAACCAATCAGTGCACTGTTAACCATAAATGTAAATGCATTTTCATTTCAGAATAGACTATCTTGATTCTTTATTTTAGCCACAAGGTTCACTTGTTCTTTCAGTGTTGCTGTGAGTGTGTCTCTGCTTCTAATGAATTCCATTTTGGGAGAAAGGTGGGTGGGATATAAATCCCACAAATAAATAAAATAAATAAAAATTATGCAGTCTGAGTTTTGCAATGCACAATCAGAGCTATGGGGTTTACTTTTTATCAGGAATGTTGTGTTTTATTCGTTTGTCAAACATTTATGAGCTTCTCTTTAGCCTTGATTCTAAAGCTAGCAAACATACAAAAAATAGCCCCCAATTGCTGCAGCTGTTAAAGGTCCTATGGAAGAAGAAGTAAACTGGAAATATAAAAATATTTTTATCTGGTGCCAAAGATAGTCAGACAGACAAATAGACAATAGAGAATATAGGTGGCACTGTGTGATCATTTCTGGGAAGGATATGGTTGTCAGGTATCTTGTAAGGGATATATTTTGTTTGAGAGTTGGAAAGTTTTTACTCTTTGTAGACAGAAGAAGATGCCAAAATATTCCCATATTTGGTTGCGTGCAGAAAATTGTGCATCCTGCCATTTATGAAGGTGGACAATATGTTAATTTTACAAAGAAACATATAGCTAAGTGAACTGACATTCAATACTTTAATTTGGCATTTAGGTACGAGTAGAGTACAAATTTGTTAACAGCTTCTTCCTGTTTATCAGCCCCGCATGTCATGCATTTTGACTGTGTCTTGCTGCAAATGGCAACACTAGGAAGTTGTGAAAGAGTGTCATACTAGAAAAGCCTCAGTCCCTCACTACCATTGACTTAAGTTTCAGATGGTGCGGCAGAAATGAAGAGCAGTAGCCCTGAAGCTGATCTCAGTGGCTGGACTAGTAGGGTTTTGCAGTTCTGAATGTCTATTGCAAAATCTAGTTGCAAAATTTATCTGACTCTAACCTTTTTTCCCTTACAACTCAAGAAAGAGCACAGAGGATCAGAAGTCCTAACTAAACATCACACTCACACTTTAAGGTATTCTTGTGAACCCATAGGCTAAATGAGTGATGGAGGCAAGGGTACAGATATACTGTATATACTCATGTATAAGTCTAGAAATTTTAGTAAAAAAATTAACCCCCAAAACCTGAGTCAACTTAACCACAGGTCTTTGTATGTACTGTACTTTAACTTCTGGTGAAAAGCAGAGCATAATCTGTACTGGAAGAACTGACCTCCCCCCCCCCCCCCCGAGTATTCTTTCATCCAACCATCTTTAAAATGAGCACAGTTGTGCCTGCTGAAATTTTGTAAGTTTGGCATTGTTTTCCTTGCTTCATCTTTTAGATCTTTTGTCACATGCCCCTAAGTTTTAACCTTGACGTATACATGAAGTCGACTTATAGCCAAATACAGTTGGCCCTCCATATCCATGGATTTTTTAATCCACAGATTCAAGCATCCATGGATTGAAAATATTCCCCAAAATATGTAAATTCCAATAAGCAAGCCTGGATTTTGCCATTTTATATAAGAGGCACCATTTTACTGTGCCATTGTTGGGGATCCTGGAACCAAACCCAGTGGATACCAAGGATATACTATAAATCTTGCCTCCCAAATCTCCATGTACCTGGTCATGTGAACTCCTCAACCACATTCAGCCAAATACAAGTAAAAGTCTTTGAGCTAAATGAGCTAAGGTTTATGACACTATTGGGCATGATGTTGTTGCTGTTGTTGTGTGCTTTCAAGTCATTTCTGACTTACAGCAACCTTAAAGCAAACCCATCACAGCGTTTTCTGGGGCTGAGAGTGTATGACTCACCCAAGGTCACACTGGGGCTTTACAGACTGCCCAAAACAGGTGGTCTGGCGCCACCTTTTTTAACTGCACACCTTCACCACAGCAGCTAGATGGAGTGGCGAAGGTGTGCAGTTAAAAAGGAGTGGGGAAACCCAGCTCCTTTTTTGCATTGCAGTTGTGATGCACAAAAAGTAAATGGTGCCATAGGGTGCCTTTGCGACGTTGCAACTGCGAAGTGCCGTATGGTATCACTAAGTATGCTATTTAAACATTGCTATGTAGTGGCAACACCCCCGTCGTGTGCTAGGGTTGTGGGGTGTGTATACGCTCCGCCCTGAGGAGCACATGACAGGGGTGCCTCATAGCACATGACAGGGGTGCCTCATAGCCTGTTTCAGGCCATCGTGTGTTTCCATGGTTGAGCAGGGAACTGAATCCCTGACCTCAAGTGTCCTAGTCCAGTCCTCAAACCACTACACCACACTGGCATTTAAAGACCTTTCTGTTACCAGTTGTTAATGGTCAAGGGATTTAAATGGACATGCAGGACTTTTGAATAGTTTAATTCTTATTTATTATTAAAAGCTCCTGATTGGTTTTAGCAAATCTCAGGTCTAGACAGTAATTACATGGAAAAACATTTCTATAAATATTCTAAATATTTACAATATACAAATAAATAGATATTTGTGTGTGTGTGTGTGTGTGTGTGTGTGTTTAAGTGTTCACTTTCGACTCATCTGCCAACTTAGAGTAACCCCTTGAACTTCATGGATTTTTCTTAGGCAAAGAATAATCAGAGGCAGTTTTATTAGTTCCTTCCTTTGAAAAATAGCCTAAGGTACCTGGTATTAGTTGATGGTCTCCTATCCAAATACTAAACAGAACTGACCCTGCCTAGGTTCCAAGATCAGGTAGTATCTGGAATAGTCATACAGTTGGCCCTCTGTATTGGTGGGCTAGCCATCCAAAGACTGGAGCATTCACAGATGGGTCCATCCCATGATTGTCAGTGGTGGTGCATGCACATAGCCATGCTGACACAGCCATGTCCATGTCAGCATCCATTGAGAGTAATGAGATTTGAGGCTGCACATTTTTTGGTATCTGGGGGGAGGTTCAGAACTGAACCCCCGCTGATACAGACAGATATCTGTAATAACTCCATCCACTTCATGGCAGTGGGGTTGCTTCATGGGCCAAGACCCCTTTGACAGCCATGCCCCCTAATTTAGACTTCCTTTCCAATTCATTTTTGGTTCCTGAGTACAAACTAAATGAATTACAGTGGACCCTTGATATTTGCTGGGGTTTGGTTCCAGGATGCCCCATTAAATCCATGGATGCTCAAGTCCCATTAAATACAATGGTGTAGTAAAATGGTGTCCCATATAAAATTACAAAACCAAGGTTTGCGTTTTGGAATTTATATATATATATTATATTTAAAATATTTTCGAGCCATGTTCGGTTGAATCCGTGGATACAGAGGACCGAGTGTAGCACCATGTTTTCCCCCAAACAAGACAGTGTCTTATATTTATTTTTGCTCCCAAAGATGCGGTAGGTCTTATTTTCAGGGAATGTCTTATTTTTTCCATGGAGAATTCATATTTATTGTTGAACCAAAAAAATGAACATTTATTATATACTGTATATATATTTATATACAAAAACTTTGCTAGGTCTTACTTTTAGGAGAAGCTTTATATTTAGCAATTCAGCAAAACCTCTACTAGGTCTTATTTTTTTGGGGATGCCTTATTATCGGGGAAACAGGGTATATTTATGCTCCACTGTTACATCAGCCTGATACCAGTTTGACTCTCACAGCTCCATCTCATAAAGTCCTGGGGTTCTCTGTTTGCTGAGCTCATTAGAATTTGCTCTGTTTCAGGAGAGTGGACTAGAGTTTTGTGGCAGAAATTTTTTAGTACTCATCAAATGACAAATTCTGAGACCACAACTTAGGGTCATACAGGTTAAAGTAGTAGTGCAGATCTACTTGGGCTCTGTGCAAAGCCTCCTGAGAGCAATGTGTCCCTTCTAGTGCATGCAAAGCACAACAACTCACTAAGTGGTTAGGAGCATCCTTCAATGCAGCAGTCTAGCCACTCACTTAATCATTGTAGCCAGGAGCCAATGCAGACTTCAACTGCATACAACTCTTTGTTTTTCCATCAAAATGTGAAATCCTCCCTCCCTCCTCTTCTCCCACATGCACATAACATATTGCTCTGAAGTACTGGAGAACTTTTGGAGAATATGTTTGGCTCAATAGAGAGTAGCAGGTAGGAGAGAGGAGGAATTTCCGATTCATTTTGCAATGGATCTCAAAGTACGCCATTGCACCTTGGCCAATGTCTTCACATTCTTTATCTGAAGCGAAAGAGGGTAAGGATGGTGCATGTCTCTGAAGTGAAAACAGTAACTACAAAATTATTATTATTATTATTATTAGTAGTAGTAGTAGTAGTACTTTCCCCTCAAATTTGGGACTCAAAGCGGCTTACAGTCTAAAAGTACAGTACAACTGAAAACTTACAAAAAATGACAAAGTGGAATTAAAACTATTACAATATCAAAATAGGTCATTTGTTTAAAAATAGAATGCAATCAAAAAAGATAAAACCACTTAAAAGCCACACACAAAAAGCCCTCTTCTGTTCAGCTGCAGAACATGTGAGATACTTTGGAAAGAGAAAGTCTGAAATATTAGACAAGCACTAATTTCAAATGGAATAGGATTTTTCTTCCCATTCTATTTCATCTCTCCCCTTATCCACAACTTGGGCTTCTTTCCAGTTAGAGAGAGGCAGTGTTTGAGTCTAGTATTTTGTGCTTTACAGGCACACACTGCAGATATGACAACTGCAGTAAATCAGGTTATTTCCAAAATCTGGCCCTCTGACTCTCCCTCCCTCTTCTGCTTCACTTTTTAAAAAGAATGTTATTAAAAGTATCTTCGCCATGAAAAGGAAAAGTTGATGAGCTTGGGAATCTTACTTACTGGCAGAAAGAAAGGCAATGTCTAAATCAAATGGCAGAGAGAGAGATCCATTTTTAGCAGGACCACCCACTCCAAGCACAAATTATTCTTGTGTGCATTGAGTCAACTGCTTTGCCTTATAAAGAAAAAGCATATATGCATTTTATTCCTTCCTAAGAGAAGAGTTCTTTGGCTGTCAGGATTTTTTAAGAAGCTAATATAAAAGACACCCATTTGTGTGTGTGTGTGATCCAAAATAACATTATTTTTGCAATTCCTTTGTAATGCACAACATGCTATATAGTACAGGAATGCCACAGTTAACGAAACATACGTTTCTCAGCTTTACTTTTTTAATGGAAAATTTGGTACCAGAGGCAGAAATACCATAAAAAGAATTGACACAGATTCCTACACTAGAAAAAAGAAGAGGGGGGTATGTTTGGAGGATTTTAACTGTATATGTTTTTAATATGTTGTACCTCGCCCCGATTGCTCGCTCAGAGGGGTGGGTAAATAATAATAATAATAATAATAATAATAATAATAATAATTAAACATGTTTCAGGTTTTTAAAATCCAAAACTAACAATATACACATGTAAAATTAAACCACCAGGCCAGGTAAGCCTTACATGAATAATAATAAAAAAATCCAAACATTGAAACTTCTACAGATCACTTGAAAGCTTATTTCAAAATGCACCCAGAGCTATTTTATTTCTTTCACAACAAGACACCACTTCTTTATTATTTCCATTTCAGTGGAAAGATCTATGCTTTGTCTTCTTCTTTTACCATGCTGGGGGGGGGGGGGGGAGGTGGTAAAGTAGGCTTATCTAATTCCCCTATTTCTCTGTTTTTCTCTTCATGCATGCTCAGAAAGGGATTATGGAGGCAGTAGCTCTTTAACCTTGCCTGTTGTTGGCAGGCACATGCTACAGTGGGATCAACGAGAGTAGAACCTCATTCTTTCCCAGCCTAAACTTTATTGTTTACTGCAGAAACCCTGCTACAACCTAATATCAAAAGTTTGTGTTTCTCCAGCTCTCTTTCACCAGCTTCTCAATGCTAATGCTGCTAAAAAATTTCCAGTGAGACAGAGGACAAGGAAGAAAAGGGTACTGGGCTAGTGTCAAAAGAGTTTGTAAAAAGAAGTTTCTTTGCCAGAGGCTTTGTAAACTTTGGTGTACTATAATCAGTTAACAGTAATAATACCGTCAATGGGTTGGACAGTCTATTCCTATACAGGCTTATCTGATTTCCTCAATATAGATAACATGGAAACCCAACCTTGGACGAGTCACACACCCTCAGCCCCAGAAGCTCCTAAATTCACTTTAGGGTCATCATAAGTCAGTAATGAGTGGAAGGCACAGAACAAGAACAACAAATTTATTCTAATAAGGTTTAATTGTTTTTTAACATTTGTTGTTAATTTTTAACAAAGTGAAATCAAAGGCTTTCATGGCTGACATCCATAGTGTTTTTTTGTTTTTGTTTTTTTTGGGGGTGGGTTTTTCAGGCTATGTGGCTATTTTCTGGAATAATTTATTTCTGATGTTTTGCCAGCATCAGTAGCTGGCATTTTCAGAGAATGCTGGCATGGAAGAGAGTGGGGTATATATATGGCATGACCCTTGGATGGGAAGTGATTTACATGTTAATCTGTGTATTGTTCTGTTGTTGGATGACAAGGTCTCAGGGGCCCGTTTTAGACGGGCAAAAAAATGCGCGTTTAGGGCTAAAAAGCCTGTCTTTAGGGTTAGGGAGGGCGTAGCTTTTACACCCTCCCTAACCCTAAAGCGTATGGACGCCGCCATTTAAAGATGGCGGCGTCCATACGGAGGCGCCGCAAAGGCGTCATCATGTGCGCAGCGTTTTGACACGCTGCGCACGTTGTGACACTTTTGCGGCGCGGGAGGGCGCCAATCGCGCCCTTCCCACGCCGCAAAAAAATCGCGCCCTTCCCACGCCGCAATCGCGCCCTTCCCACGCCAATCGCGCCCTTCCCACACTGCGGCAAAGACCCAGGGAGAAAGGGGCCGCGGCGGCGGCCCCTTCCTCCCTTCAGCCCCGCCGAGGGAAGCGGGGTGCAGCAGGTGCCCAGAGCGCCTGCTGCACCCCGCTTGGAGGCTGCAGAGAACCGGCAGTTTGCCAGTTCCCCGCAGCCTCCAAAAGCGGTGAGATGAGGCCTCGGGGCTGCCCGTGCGGCAGCCTCGGCCTCATGTCGCCGCTTGAAGGGACGACTATGGACCGCCCCTTTTGGGCAGTCTAAAAAGCCCCAGGGTGTCTATATCATTAATGATCCATTGTCTGCTGGGAATGGATGGTTTTTATTTGCATTTGTTGGGTCTTGATTTTGGTGTTTTCCAGGATTGGTAGCCTAACTTTGGGCCAATACAAACTGCATGGAAAAGGCAGTTGGAGCCGCTTCTCTTTGCTATGCAGTGTTGCTACAGCAACCAAATGGTGCTGTACCGATGCACAGCAAAAAAGAAGCGCTCAGAAGCAGCTCCTATTTGCTTTGCAGTTGTGATGCCACAAACTCCCTAGTATGGCGTGGTGATGTCGTAGGTGTGCCATGACATTGGGATGCAGTGCACATGCTACATCACCGATGCATGCGACATGTGGGCGGGGCTGTGCAATCATGGCAGTCCCCCCACATACTAGGGATAGGAAGCGTGTGGATGGTGCACGCTCCCTAACCCTATTGCCGCCGCCATGCTGCTTTTAGGCTGGCTGTCTTAGCCCTTTGTTTACTTTCCTGTTGAAGTTGTCCAGGTTTTTATGGATTTCAATGGCTCCACTGTGTGTTCTGACCTGATAGGTATTGGAATGGTGCAGGATTTCAGCGTTTTCAAAGAGCATTTTATGCCCAGGATGGTTTATAACATATTCTGCTACTGCTGATTTTTCTGGCTGGCCAAGTCTGTAGTGTCCCAGTCTGCAGTGTCTCTGGCTCGCCCAGTCTGCAGTGTTCTTTGATTCATGTTTGAACACTGCATTTGGTAGACTTGTCTGCAGCTGCATGGTATGCCATAAGCTCCTGCAGCTGTGAGAGGGCTTCTCTTGTCCTTTGCTGAATACCCCATTTGCTGCATTTTATTGGTTAGTTTGTAGCCCAATTGGAGGTTGTGTTTCCTCAACAGTTTTCCTGTTCTGTCTCTGACTCTTTTGATGTATGGTACAAATACCTTCCCTTTGGGTGGTTGTTTGTCTTAATAATAATAATAATAATAATAATAATAATTTTTATTTCCTGCCTCTCCCCCCGGATCGAGGCAGGATTCCAACAATGTTAAAAATACATATACAATTCAATACAATCTAAAAACATTTAAAAACAATTACATAATCAATTAACCAACTACAACTCTGTCCTTCTGTCCATCAGTTGCTGCCATATCTATTGTAAATCTGGTTCTGCATATCCATTCCCGATCCATTAAAGTAGATCGAGTGGGTAGGCCTGCCGGAAGAGATCCGTCTTTAGAGCTTTCTTAAAGGCATCCAAAGAAGCAATAAGACGGATCTCCTCTGGCAAGTCGTTCCAAAGTTACGGGGCTACAGCAGAGAATGCCTTGTAGGAAGTTGATATCAATCTTGTATTGATGGGATCTAACAAATTCTTCCCAGATGTTCTGAGAGTGCGGGGCAGATTATGCAGGGAGAGGCGCTCTGTCAAGTAACTTGGGCCAGATCCATATAGGGCTTTAAAGGTAACTACCAACACTTTGTATTGCACCCGGAAGCTGATCGGTAGCCAGTGTAGTGATTTTAGTATAGGGGTAATGTGCTCTGATCTTGATGCCCCTGTGAGTAATTTGGCTGCTCCATTCTGAATCAATTGAAGCTTCCGGACTTGGTACAAAGGTAGCCCCATGTAGAGCACATTACAGAAATCTAAACGAGAGGTTACCAGTGCATGTATCAATGTTTCAAGGTCCTCTCTGCCCAGGTAGGGACACAGCTGGCGTATCAGCCGAAGCTGGTACCACACACTCCTGGCTGTCGCTTCCGCCTGAGATGCCAGCTGGAGCAACGAGTCCAGGAGCACGCCCAGACTGAGAACTTTGTCCTTTAGGGGAAGTGTGACCCCATCCAGGACAGGTTGACAAACCTCCATTTCTGGGCTGGGGGAGCCTATCACAAGTACCTCCGTTTTCTCTGGATTCAGCTTAAGTGTGTTTTCCCTCATCCAGCCCATTACCGACTCCAGGCATGCGTTTAGAGGAGAGATGCCATCCTTGGTCACTGCAGCAGTCGGAGACATAGAGAAATATATTTGTGTGTCTTCACTCCTATGGGTTTTTCTAGGTCTGGCAGCCCTTCCGATGTCTGAGCTGGAGTAACTATTAGCCTGTAGAGCCCAGTCTAGTTGCTTCAATTCATCTTCCAGGAAGTGAGGTTCACAGATCCTTCTTCTATAACAAGGATATCAGCAATGTTTGTTAGATGTTCAATTTACATTAAAAACAAAAGTATGTCATGCAAATTTTGTCTAACCTAAAACCTAAAATGCACACTTTGAGGATACAACTACAGTGTGCCTTAAAAATGATAATTTTTTGTTATTATACAAGTCCTGAGAGGACAAAGCCTGTGTCAAAGGCTTGATAGTCCTGGATAAGTACTCCAATGTATCTCTTGGCAGAAATGAATTCAGTCTTAAATGATCACCAGCCAGATGCATTGCAACTTAGGGTCTTTGGATGACATTTATTCCACATATTGTTTGTTATAATAGTGATAAATCATACACATTTTGACAACTTGTTTTTCCAGTAAGATTTTGGATGAGAACTGAATTATAAGCGCTGTGATTTAACTGTAACTTCTTGCAGACAGGACACTTATTGATACTCAAGTCACTGAAGAAGACGATAAGCCGAAATGCATCTGGCTGATGATCACTTGAGTCGTCCAATACTCAAACAATTATGCTGGCTCCTTTTTATCATAATCTCTTCTACATTGTAGAAATAATCCAGTTTGACATCACTTTTAAGTGCTGTAGTTCCATCCTATGGAGTCCTGGAATTTGTAGTTTTACTTTAGCCTTCTCTGAGTGTGGTGAACTCTCAGTCTCTCAGTCCACCTACAACCTATTCACAACTGTGACAGCCCTATGGGACTATTAATTCCACCACTGCCACCAAAATATTATGTGGTGATCCCCTTATCTTACACCACTAAGTCTCTCTAAGATGACACAGCCCCCCTGAATCTCTTAGATTAGGTAGCGTGGTTTGATTCATACGGAGGCCAAGTTGTATTTCAAACACTTGTCACTATTTTTGTGTGCTTTCAAGTCTTTCCCAACTTAGGGCGACTCTAAGGAGTTTATCACATGGGGGAAATCCTGTGCAAAAATGGGGGTTTAAATTGGAAAAAAACCTGCAGTAATGGTTGATTTTCACACAAAATAATTGTTAAACTAATGTTAACTCGAATTGAAAGTGGAGGGAAAATCCGAAAAGTAAAAAGGAGTGGCTTTTGTTTACTTTTTGTTCAGGTTAACACAGGTTTAACAATGACATATGTGAAAATCAACCCACTTTTTCAGGTTTTTGCTACCTTTTAAATCCTGTTTTTGCACACAGGATTTCCCCCATGTGATAAACTCCTTAGAGTCGCCCTAAGTTGAGAAAGACTTGAATAAAGACGTGATAAACTCCTATGTTTCTTCAGAGGAGGTTTGCCATTGCCTTCCTCTGAGGCTGAGAGAGTGTGACTTGTGTGTGTGTGGTGCCTTCAAGTTGTTTCCAACTTATGGTGACCCTAAGGTGACACTATCATG
Organism: Urosaurus nigricauda; assembly: GCA_034509955.1. Taxonomy (NCBI): domain Eukaryota; kingdom Metazoa; phylum Chordata; class Lepidosauria; order Squamata; family Phrynosomatidae; genus Urosaurus; species Urosaurus nigricauda. The sequence continues at coordinate 187,867,780 of JAOEGL010000003.1, read as the reverse complement.
GAGTTTTCTTGGCAAGTTTCATCAGAGGGTTTTTTTGCTATTGCTAGCCTGAGGCTGAGAAAGTGTGCCTTGGGTTTTTACCTGGAAGTAGCACCCCTGGAAGGGGAAGCCCCGACCCTAGAAGCTCCACCTCTGGAAGGTGGCAGTCCCATCCCTGGGTAGAAGGCAGAAGCCCCACTCCCAGCACCCAGTGCCACCCAGTGAGGAAATGCCACTGAGTTTGGGCACTTGGTCTCAAAAAGGTGACTGAGATGGCTATTGTCTTCATGGGTTTCAAGAAGCATTCGGAAAGCTTGATGATTACCAGAAGAAGTGACTCATCTGGGTTTCCCCTTCTCTCTCTTGTCAAGAACTTGGGGCAAGGATGTATTTTTGTGCAAAATAAATAAAAAAATAAATACAACAGGGACAGGAAGAGATAGTTCTATGTGGTCTCTGTAAACATCTTAGTAAGCTGGCTATATCTCTTTGGAGGTCGGATGTGGCCACAGTGGAAACAGCTGTGCACTATGAATTGCATGTGAACTTTTCTTATGCACTGAATACTCAGAGATGGATTTGCCAATGAATACCAGGTGCTGTGGGCAATATTTCAGAGGAAGGAACTGACAAAACCACTTTTGAATATTCCCTGTCTAAGAAAATCCTATGAAATTAATGGAGTCACTATAAATCGACAGACAACTTGAAGCCCCCCCCCCCCCCATTTTGAAACACTAATTTTTTGCTACCCCTGCATGCAGAATGAGACAGAAGATTTTCATATCAGTGCTTACCATGGGGTAAGTGGTGGTAAAATGCCAGTAAAACGTCAGAAAAACACGTGTCTGGAATATCAGGGAATCATCCCCTTGCCTCTAGTGTTCTTGAATCATTTGCAGAGCAGCAATTTCCTATGAACAGAAACTTTGCATTCATAGGAAATTGCTTCTCCACAAATGATGATGCTAGAGGTGAGGGGACAATTCCCTGATGTTTCAGAAGCATGTCAGGCTTTCCGACATGTGTGCTTCCCTGATGTTTTACCAGATTTTACCTGCGCTTACCCCACGGTAAGCACTGATATGGAAATGTTCACATTCATCCTTCTTACTGTTATCACTTTTTAGGCTAGGCCCATGTAGTTGGATGGGAAAGCGGTGAAATACTGTATAAACTGATGTATAAGTCTAAACATTTTAGTAAAAAATTGGACCAAAAACCAGAGTTGACTTATCCACGGGGCAATGTAAATGCTGCACTTTATCTCTTATATAAAAAGGAACCATCCCCTGGTAAAAGTAATCTGTCCTGGAAGCACCGACACTCATTCCCACAAGCATCCAGCCTTTAGTGTGAGCATAAACAGATATGCCTGCTGGAATAGTTCTTTGACATTAGTTCTTTGCTTCATGCTTTAGGAGTTTCATCCTTTGATTCACCCAAAGAACTGTCTGGTTCTTTGACAGTAGGTTCTTTGCTTCATCCTTTAGATCCTTTATTGCATGGCCCGACGTTTTACCCTTGATGTATCTACCGGTATGGTTCATATCAAAATCCATAATTTTGGCTCTAAAACCTGCCCTTGGCTTATACAGGAGGGTTGACTTATATTTGAGCATATACTGTACAGCAGAGTCTCGATTATCCATCCTTCGGTTATCCAAAATTCCGGATTATCCAACATCATGATTGCTGTGATTTCTTTAAATTTTCTGTGATTTCTTTTAAATTTTCTGTGATTTTTAAAAAAATTTCAGAGGACTGAACTGTTTATACTGTACATCACAATGTTGATCATTGATTTCTGTACATTTACTTTCACTGTTACTGCAATAAAACTTCAAAACATTTGCAATTCATAGTGATTTCAAGGCTTTTCTATGACCCTCTGGATTATCCGATATGTTTGGCTATCCGACTATCAGCCGGTACAGTTTATGTCCTATAATCAAGACTCTACTGTATGTTTCTCTCAAGGGGTAGGTAGCATCCTCCTCCTTCCTTGAGAGCCTTTGTATGGGAGGCAAGACAGCGTGGGGTATGTTGTCGAAGGCTGTGTCCTTGCCAGGAGCCACGGGTCACTTGTGTGCATTTAGTCTTTTCTGCATCTCTCTTGAAATTTCATGCTGTTGATCTGACAGGCAGCTGAAGCCTCCTCCTGCCTGGTGTGCTCCAGATTGGAATGCAGCATGGAAGAGACCCAGGGCCTGGTGGCCACCCAAATCAGAAAGTTTTGTGTTGAAGCCCCTATATGGTTCTGTTTGACAGAGATACAGACATGAGGCCTGGGTTTGCTCCTTCTTTGGGAAGCTTGTGGGAGGGGAAGAGCCCAAGGAACTATAAAATGGGAGTATGCTCTCTTTCCCAGTGCACTGTCCCAGAGCAAGCTCTCCCCAGCCAAAGCACTGAGAGGGTAAGTGGCAGCAAACCAAAGGAGAGATTTCAGGATTTGCCTGCTCTGTTTAGACAGGAATGGTTGTTTTTCTGTTTTGACCAAGTGCCTTGCTGCCGGAGAAATCTCACTCCATAACATATGAGTAAATGTCTAATCTACACCCATTGAAAAGGCATGTGCTGTTTGTTTCCACAGTGTGTGAAGTCCATCCTTCAGGCTGCAGTTTTGCAGCCTAATAGTAGTCTGTTGGTTTACCTGGAAGTCAGTCTCACTGAATATCAGGGGACTTCTTTCAGATTAAACATATGTTGGATCTAATTCTTTGGCATGATCCTAATAAATATTTTAATTCTCATGTATTTTGGCAGGAAAGTTTAAGCACAAACCCAAGGGATTTAAGGAAGTTAATTTTAGCTTTCTTCTGTATATATATGTTTCTCCCTAACCTTTGCTCTTTTAATTCATATTAAAATTGCAAATTAAGCAGCTATGATATTTATAGGTTGCAACACTCTCAGTCAAGATATTATACAACCTTTCTGTTTATATAGTTATTTCACTAGTCCGAATGTTCTTGAAACACTATTTAAAAAGCATGCTTGCAAAGTAGATCCCTTTAATTATTATAGTTCGGTTTCTTTTTCCTTGTGTGTATCTTCTCTTTTGATGCTGTAGCCTTTGGTTGTACCTGAATTTGTTCTGTATTCCTTCCTGGAAATTATTTGTCTCTTAAGATTCTGACAGATTTCAAAATCTTATTGGAATTACTTAGTGTGAAACAGGTCACTAGTTCAGGGCCAACAAAGATAAGCACAGTCTATATTTCACAGAGAATATGCGATGCATTTGAATTTTGGCATGAACTTGCATCTAAAGTAAGGAGAGCTACCTGAGCTCTATGGGGAAGAAATGTGTTGTTGTTATTATTGTCCACCTTGGTGATGCTATATGAAGGTGATGCTTATTTTGATGATTGACTGCTACTGCTAATAATGTCTAAGGGAAAAAACGAAATAAAAATCTGTTGGAGTGTTATAAATTTCACTGTCTTCAATTTAGCATCAAATGCAAATGCCATCTATCTCAGGTAAAACTAAGGCTGCATCCTTACCATAGAAGTAATCGAGTTTGACACCAGTTTAACTGCTATGGCTCAAGGCTATGGAATTCCGGGAACTGTAGTTTGTTGTGGCACCAGAATTCCCAGAATTCCATATTTCTGCAGTGTGGATGCTGTCTCTCTCAAGGGTAAAAATGCTGCAAAAATAGTTCTTGGTCTAGATGCTCAAAGACATCCATTTGGGATTTGTAGGTAGTACTAGCGTGTGCGAAACAGAGTTATATTTCTGGTACTGGCTCTGAGTAATAAACCTTTTCCTTCACCCTCATTTCTTAGAAGATTGAAAGGTGCCTATCTTTACCACAGACACACGGAGCATATCAGGTTCGATCTCACTGATTCATGGGTCAAATGTATAGATATTTGAAATACGACTAAATCGGGTGTGGCTGTGTGCTATTGATTTTCATCATTATAAAGTTGATATTTTTCTTCCATACCTAAACTGGGATTAAACTGCATCTACACTTTGAAAAGAATGCAGTTTGACACTTCTTTAACTGTTATGGCTCCATCCTACAGAATCCTGGAAGCTGCAGTTTTGGAAGTCATCACCGCTTTTTGACAGAGGCTAAAAACCTTGTAAAAGTACAAATCCCAAAGAGTGGTGATGCCTTCCAAAACTGCAGCTTCCAGAATTCTGTAGGATGTAGCCATAGCAGTTAAAGAGGTGTCAAACTGCATTCTTTATTTAGTTTATTTGGGAAATGTCCATTGTGGGAAGTCCAATGCCAAACATTTATGCCTTCAGGCTAGAGGTCTTTTAGGAAAGGCCTGGTATTGCAGGTGTTTTTCCAGCTCATATCAATCTAGGTATATGGGGCCAGTGATGAGCACAAATGTAATATTTGGATGATTTGTTACTAGATGGTTGTATACTTGTGATACTGGTTTTGAAGAACCCCCTGCCATGGATGCATCATGTAGTCAGCTCATTTGATGACTTTTCAGGAAGGTAGAAAAATCCTCTATTTAGTAAGTCGGTTCAGATCAACAGCTTTTAAGGTAGCGATATTAAATCTTTGATATAGTTATGGTGTTTTGGTCTAGCTGTTCATTGTGGTGTTTTGGGGGGCAGAAGGGGAGGATTTCTATTTGTATTTGACTGTAGATTTTTGCTTGATTTGTTTTGACACATTGTTTGCCTGGATCTAACTGAAATATTGCATAAAGTAGTATGGCATAGTGGTTTGAGTGTTGGTCTATGACCAGGATTCCCTGGGTTCACTTCCCAGCTTGACTATGTAAACCCACTAGGTGACCTTGGACATGTCACACTCTCTCAGCCTCAGGGGAAGGCATTGGCAAACCTCCTCTGAACAAATCTTGCCAAGAAAACGGCATGATAGGTTTGCCTGAGAGTCACCATAAGTCAGGAACGACTTGAAGGCACATATTTACTCCCACTTTGGCTATAAGTGCAAAACATAAATAAAATTAAGTAGGAGGGAAATAATCTTAGCAATATTAGTAGTGGTGGTAGTAGTATTTGAGTAAGGACTACTGCTACAACTCCCACTGCACAGTGGTGGTAGTGGGTGGTGGATCTGGGAGGTTTAGTACCAACCCTAGACTCACAAAGTTCTGAGTTGGCCCCAAACAGTAAAATTTCCAAGCTCTGGATTGCAAACAATATTTGTTGAATGAGATTTCCTTTTGCTCAAACATCCTGTGGAATACTGGTGTACTAGGATCATTAGTAGTCACGTCCAGGAGCAAGATGATTAACAATTTATTGCCTACCTTAATCATCCTTGGAGAAATACACATTACAGGTTTATTGCCAAGCTTGGAGTTAAATGAGCTACTACAAGATCATCATCCCAGCAAACAGGAGCATCTAAGGGCTTTAAATCACTTCTTGGCTGCCACTAGAGGACTTGATTTAAAGGTCTGATTTTCCTGAATTTTTGAGATTTGCTAGTTACTAAATATGGCTTTCATTTAGAGTTCACCATGCACAGGCAGAAATGCAACATTCCCGCCTCCCCCCTCTCCCTCTAAGGATTTTTTGGCTCAGTTGACTTGAGTTTGAGGGGAAAAAAACTTGACTGCTCCAGCTCTGTTCCAAAAACAGACTTTTGAAAGACTTTGTTTCCTAATTAGGAAATGGTTTGTTCCAAACAGGCTCAGAGACACTCACGTTAGGTAATGTTTCTGTGCTTTTGAATAAATGCTGAAATATACATATCCCCTGTCCCTATTAAAGATAGGCTCTTGAGCATTTCCTTTTTTCTTCTTCTTCAGTATAACTATTTTTAATTAAAATAAATTTGCTCCCAGAATTTCAGATGAACTATGATTAATGCTTATTCAAATCAACCCGGTAAGCAGCCAGTGAAAGACAGAAAGTACCCAAAGGCACATGATGTTGTTGTTCAGATATCATGTTCAGAGGTGCTTCATCTGAGATTCAAAGTAGTTTAACAAAAACTGTCAGTGTAAATTATTTGGTTCTCATCCCAGATGGTCAAATTAGGTCAGGTTTAAATCTTACGTTTACCATGTTTTAGTTGCTAATCTGGGCAGTGAGGTATAATGCTAGTTCTATGTGGATCTTGCATAGGATTTCCAGGTCAGGTCTATCCCATTCGCTGAGATTTCAGAGCCAAAACCTGAGACTTAGGGACAACTCCTTGTGATGTTGCACTGGGGCTGGTCCTGCTGATGTTACAAGGGTGACATTACAAGGGGCAGCCTCTGGTAATGTCATGAAGTGTGATACCTTAAGGATCAATCACAGGTGCACAGAGTATGCCATTGAGACACATTTCTTTTTGTAAAATCAAGTCTACCAAATAAAGGAACACATGCACCTACACACCTCAGGGCAGCATTCTTATCCTGAGATTTCTCACCCTGAGAATTGGAGAAGAAGGGCCAAGCTCTGAGATCTAAGAATCCTAGTCTTGCAGGGTGCATCTTACATGTGGTAAAGGGATCACCACAGTAGTGCCCAAATCCTATATGCATATTTTTTACTGTGTTGTGGAAACAGAAGCATATTTACTATTAAAATGGAAGATTTGCCAGCCTTCTTTTGGAGTGGTGGGGGAGTTAACATTTGCCCTTAACTAACATATCCACTCTGCAAGCACACATTTATGATTTCAAACCTTTATGATAGTGCTTTAACATACCTTCAAAGTGTGGAGTGATGAGGAAGAGGACTACACTGTCTGTATAAGATCAATTGCTCTGATCATTATGTAGAGAGATCTTGTAGCATTTTTTAGACTAACTGAAAGAGGTTGGCAGCATGACCTTCCGTAGAGTTAAGTTTATGAAAGCTCATGCTGCCAAATTCTTTCAGTTGATCTCAAAGGTGCTACAAGATCTCTCTACATACTGATTCTACAGACTAAGACAGCTATATCTTTGAATTCTACCATTTTGATCATTGTACTGGTACAAACTATCCCAAAAAACACAATAACTTCCACACCATATTCCACATGCATCTAATATAAATGTTATACTTATTGTGTGGGTAGGATAATGTACCAAACTATTATAGAATTCCTGAGGTGGAGAGCAAATGACGTAGTATGCCCCCTACATAATACACATTGCAAACAAGCAGTGTCATTGATGTGGGCCCTTCCATGTGGCAGAATGAGGCCAGCATCTCAGGCATCAAATTTTGGATATCACAAGAAGCCAGCAAATCATTCATTTTTTTTTAAATTGTTGTTATTGTAATTTTACTGCCAGTGTGGAGGAAAAGTTTTGTCAGATTTTCTATTTTGTGTGCCAAAATTATATGGTACTATGGATTTGGGGGAAAAAGTACCATTTGGCAGAAAAATGTCTTGAACCAGTTTCAAGAACCCCCAGTTCTGCTTCATTTTCTGACAATGATAATGTTATATTGTATTGCATCAAGCCATCTTTGCTGTCTTGATAGGACTGTTACTCGTGTGAAAGGTCTGAGAAAGTCGCTGTAGAAGATGTGCGAGGAAGAGGATAGCACTGCATTGGTTTGTGATAATGGCTCAGGGCTTTGCAAAGCAGGCTTTGCTGGGGATGATGCTCCAAGAGCTGTTTTTCCTTCCATCGTGGGACGTCCCAGGCATCAGGTAAATTATTGGTCCACTTCTTGAAACTCTCCCATTTTAGTAATGAAAAGACATATCAGAGTTAATTGTATGGAGAAAATTTGAAAGTGTGAGTCACACATCATATAGTATTTATTTTAGATGAGTGTAGCTCATCATGCAGTATATCTGGTCTTCTTCATTTCCAATAAACTCTTGATCAGCCATCTTGGAAGTTAGTTACCTTTCATAGGAGTCTGATAAGCCTCTTCTTTACCCAGAGTATTTTTAAGACACATGTCATTCGTCAGACTAATCAGGAACCTTGAGGTATTATTTAGCTGGAGTAGCATGAATGAGTTTGGTGAACAAATCAAATGAAATGGCTGTCATTTATGGTCAAGTAGATTTTTTTTTAAAAAAAATGGGCATCTTCAAGGTTGCGGAAATCATAGTCTAACATAGAGAGGGTTCCTTAAAGTTCAGAAAATTAAATATAATGGCAAATCTGATTAAATACAGTGTAGTCCTTGAATGGAAATGACATAAAGTTCCAAAGCCTAAGAAGACCATGAATATGCTGAGACTTATAAATTGGAAGCTCTTAGGAGAGATTTTTGATCACGAGTCAGATCAAGGGAGTTGTAGCTTGGGTCACATAATTTTCAGAAGAAAGGAACAGTCACCTTTTTTGATTTGTAATCAAAAGTGTTTGAAAAGTCTTGAAAAATAACATTGTCACTTTTCTTACTGACTGCAGTTCTAAGCATATTTGTTCAAAACAAAATTCAGTTGAAATCAAAGACACTTGCTTAAACATGGAGCCACTACTCAGTATGATTCGCTCTGAAGTAGTGAATTTGGACAATATGTGCCAGTAGATGGCTCTCTGTTCAGTTTATCGCCACACAGTGGCAGCTTTTGACTGAGTGCAGATGGACTATTGCCTAAAATAAAGATAAATAATCTGTTTGATAGAAAGGAGTCATGTTTCAGTGGCAGAGCATATTATTTGCATGCTGAACATCATAGATCTAGTCTCTGATCTATAGTCCCTATACCAGGAAAAAGGTGGTAAGTAAGTAAGTAAATAAATAATCTGAGCATCTCTAGGTACAGGATTTCTACAGAGAAAACACCAAACTGTGTATGAAATACAGGTTTAGATGGATGAATGATCTCACTCAGGGTAGTGCAGCTTCATATATTAATATCGTTGGTGAATTTTCTATCATGCTTGTTATAGTTATGATTTAGGGCGAACGTTTTTACAGCCCTTTACTTATAATGACACTGAACTACATGTCACCTTGTGTGTTTGTGTTTGTTTCTTTTTTGACATTGCTTGCTTATGAGCTGGAGGTAGTTATCTTTCTCTCTTTACTTTTTAGGGAGTGATGGTAGGTATGGGTCAGAAAGACAGCTATGTAGGCGATGAAGCTCAAAGCAAGAGAGGGATCCTGACACTGAAATACCCCATTGAACATGGAATCATCACCAACTGGGATGACATGGAGAAGGTATTTAAACCACAAATATGAATGATTTGGTATAAAAATAATGGACAAAAATGGCCTAACATTTTAACCCCTCCTTTTGCAATAGAAAGCAAAAATCATTTTAATTTCTTGAGTGCAGTTAGAATTTTTTTGTTGTTTCATCAATTGTTGTAGTAATGTCTTCATTCTTTGGAGATCCAAAGTGCAATATTTGGTACAGGTTGAGTCTCCCTTTTCCAGAATTCTAAAATCTGAAATACTCCAAAATCCAAAATTGTCTGTATGAGTGGTTGAGATAATGACATCTTTGCTTTCGGATGGTTCAGTGTACACAAACTTCTTTTCATACATAAAACTATGTGTTTATAAATACTTCAAGCAATGTGTATAATGTATATGAAATTTATATTTAGACTTGGGCCCCCTCTCCAAGATGGCTCATTAGATATATGCAAATATTTCGCAATCCAATAAAATCCCAACTCCAAAACACTTCTGGTTCCAATCCTTTCAGAAAAGGGAGGAGTTTATCACACGGGAGGAATTTCTCTCAATTTCGAAAGAAATGGAAGTGAGGCTAGTTCGGAATTAAATTCGCTAGTTCAGCGAATTTACGTGATTGCGTATTGACACTACATTGCATTCAGAACTGCCCGAAATTGCCTTCCAGTGCCTGAAATTGTGTGTGATAGTTTCTCACGCAATCACGTGAAACCCCACGATTGTGTTCGGAAGGACTTCCCTTTGCCTGAAAATGTGTGTGATCAGCTTTCACGCAATCACGTGAAACTCCATGATTGCATTCAGATTGCCATTGGATTATACTTCAAATTCCCTTCGTGTGATAAACTCCGGAGTCTCAGCCTGCACTCTTGTATCTCTGTAATTTAAAAGGATGGTGAGAGAGAAAGAGAGAGAGGGAGGGAGGGAGAAACCAAACAAGTTACTTCACAATACTATACCACCAGAATCCATTGTTGCCACATAAGAAAGTTCTTACCACCCACCAGTAGTAATTGGTGGCTCCCTTGTCAGTTGGGCAGTAAATCCATTTCAGGTTTTCGTTTGAACTTAATGGAAAGGTACTGACTCTATTTAGGGACAGAGTTCAGCACCTTGGATTGTTCCTTTAAAGTTAGGTCTGGAACCTGGAGCAGATTCATCACCCCACTGACATGGAAACCCATAGCTGCCATTGCAGCTCACTGTTGCCCTCTCCTCTCCAACTGCTTTATTTATAAACATAGAGCATTTCCTCTTTAACTCTCGTTTAACTCTTGTTTAAATCCTGTTTGCCCCCTAGTGCGATAAAGCAGTAAGACAGTGATGAGGAAAGTGTTGCTCTCCAGATGTTGTTGAACTGCAGCTCCCATTAGTTATACTGGCTAGGGCTGATGGGAGTTACATTTTAGTAGCAGAGGGACACATGTTTCCCATGCCTGACCTAAGGACTGCTGTATGTATTAATTTCTGATGGTGTAAAATCCTCACAGAGTAACATTTGCATTGTCTTTTCCCAGGTAAAAGACCAACATTTATAGAGAGGAACCAACAAGAACCGTGAAAAAAAAAATAATCTGTCATCATAGGTCCAAAATACACTGCAGAAGTAATCCAGCTTGAGACCACTTTAACTGCCCTCCTGGCTCAGTGCCATGGAATTCTGGGAATTGTAGTTTATTGTGACACCAGTGTTCTCTGAAAGAGAAGGCTAAATGTCTCACAAGCGGGATTACTTCTGCAGTGTATTTTGGACCTATGATGACAGATTTTTTTTCACGGTTCTTGTTGGTTCCTCTCTATAAATGTTGGTCTTTTACCTAGGTCTTTAACCTTAATCCTGCAGTGTGTCGACAGTCAATGTAATTGTTTCCATTTTTTAAATAGCCATTTCAGATAAGTGGTTCTCCAAATAAGAGCAGTATTAAGTCATTGCCCCAGGCAGTCACTGCCTCAGCTGTAAATTAGGCCCAATTACCTAAACTATACATTTTTCATCCATGTAAAAAGTATTGTCTATTTCTAGTGTCTTAAAATGTTTTGTACTTACTGCAGCTTTTGACGTGTTGTAAAGGTACAGCCAAGTAGCATTTTTATTTAAGCTGTGGTGATGTTCAGCATAACCCAGGCAGTTCTCTTTGCCCTTTGCTACAGATCTGGCACCATTCTTTCTACAATGAGCTACGTGTTGCTCCTGAAGAGCATCCAACTCTGCTTACGGAGGCACCTTTGAATCCCAAAGCTAACCGAGAAAAAATGACACAGGTAAAATAACATCTCCAGTTCTTCAGTTTTTGATGGGTGATATACTCAGGTTTTCTTGGTTCCAGCCTCAGAGTGCGTAAAGAGAATGATCCCTATCAGGTTTAGATTTTGTACTTATGTTCTCCTTGATGTGAAACCTGATGTTCACTAGTTCCAAAAGTACTACTGTTGCTGTTTTGTAACCATGTTAAATAGATTGAATGAAGTTACACAACCTCATTAAATAAAACAGCTATTTAATCATAAATATACATATCTTCTTCCTAGATTTGGGAATTTTAAAATGATCGGATCTTATTTATGCAGCAGCAACAGCAATGAGTTAGCACCCATCATTCTTTAAAAAATGTAATTTCTAAGCTTTGTTCAGACTAGAGAATTTCTCCCATGCCTTGCTTGGATAGAGACTCACAAAAGCCCACCTCCATCAGTAAACAAGTTTCTGTTTTTAATCCCCTCAAACTCTTCTCTAGTTCAGGGATTTCCCACCTTCTCCTACCCTTCTCTGCAAACCCTTTGTCATCTCCCTCAAGCCCCCCTTGTTATTCCACTGGCCAAAACATAACCTTCTCCTCTCTTTCCTAAATTATCTTCATCCGGTGCTACATGATCTCTCTACATACTAAAATAAGGAAGTTCATTTATTTTTGTCCCCTGCAAAAGCTTGAAAGGTTGGATTCTCTCTTAAATTATGCTCATGCATGGGAACAAGGCAAGACTGGATTGCGTTGTTTGAGGGTCCTGGACTAGTTGCACAACCAGGGCTCCCTTTCTGCACATGTGCATACTATTCCAAGAAGGATGAGGCATGGAAATGGATAAAATACAGAAGATAATAGACTACGGCACGCACTGAAACCTCAGCTCTGTAATTTGAATGAGACTAATAGGCTGATCTCATGCCATTTTACTCAAGTGACACAGTGATATCAGAAAGATTTGGGTAATTTGGGAAGTGAATGGGGAGGAAGAGGAAGGAATCATCTGAAGAAGTCCTTCTCTCTGTTTGACCGACTTCTCGGGCTCATTTGATGGGAACAAGGGAAAGGGCCTTCTCAGTGGCTGTTCCCAGACTTTGGAACTCCTTCCTTAGAGAGGCCAGGACAGTTCCAACATTTGACCTACCATAAGTTTTGAACTACAACTATAAACTCCTGCAATTGGCCAGGAATGGCTGGAATTTCTGGGACTGAAATCCAAAACATCTGGAAGGCTTAACATTTGCTGCTCCAGAATTAGCATGACGAGGGAACCATTAAATTATGTATTGATGATAATTAAATGTGCCTAGTAATATATTTCTAGTAGTTTCCTGTCACATAAAGTAACCAATAAGATATACTCATTAACACAGTACTTCCCTTTTTTTAAAAAATATATATATATATTTCAGATTATGTTTGAGACTTTCAATGTCCCAGCCATGTATGTTGCTATTCAAGCTGTTCTGTCCCTCTATGCATCTGGACGTACAACAGGTAAGAAAGTTATATTGGTTTTGAGACTTCTGAAAATGAAGTGGATTAGGTTAACATTTGGACAAATGCCATCTGTTTCATGTTCCCTCAAGGTATTGTGCTTGACTCTGGGGATGGTGTCACCCACAATGTACCAATCTATGAAGGCTATGCCCTGCCTCATGCCATCATGCGTTTGGACCTGGCTGGCCGTGACCTTACTGACTACCTCATGAAAATCCTGACAGAACGTGGCTACTCGTTTGTTACAACTGGTAAAAGACTGACATATGTCCTCAATATATTCTATTTCTCCACATAATACATGCCTAAGAACTTTGTAAACATGTGGCTGCTGTATTGCTCTAGTTCATATATCAGGCCAAGTATGTCCAAATTATCCACTTTTTCCAAATAATCCACTTTCTTCAGAGAGTTCCAAAGAGGACTCAGCAATTCTCTTGAGAATTCCCTAAATTACTGATCTTATGTATTATACTAGAGATTCCATTAAACAATATTCCATGCTATTTGTGGATCCTGACCCCAGCAGGATGGCAGGTTGCCTGATGGCAGGTAACAGCAAAAGCAAGACAAGGAATAAAATTCCAGATTATTCTCTCCCAAGGGTTTTGAGGACATTATTTGCCATTGGAGAGGATTTTTCCCCCAGTGGCAGGCACTGGGAAGACTGGAGCAGAGGTGTGAACCTTCAAGGTCCAGGAAACTGCAGAAATGGACACCTATCCCAATAAAATAGCCATCCCTGTTCATAGCTCTGCAGGAATATATAATTATAATAATATATTAATTTTGAATATTAATAAGTAATATCTAAATATCCAATATTATCTATTTATAGATAATTTTAGATATCAGTTGTTAGAAAATATCCAATACCTAAATATACAAACTCTGAAATTGTGCAGATGTAACAAGAGTAGCAACATCTGTGCCTGGGCTTTCCACTTCACCAATTGCATCTGAGAAAGTAGCCTCCAGTCTATGAAAGCTCATGCTACCAACATCTGTCTTTCAGTTAGTCTCAAGATCCCTTTGCCTACTAATTTTCCGGACTAACACGGTATCTTTGAATAAAGGAAAAGTTACAAATATTTTTGTAATATTATGTAATATTTACAAATATTACAAATATTTTGTATGTTCAGATTTTCTTGTCACACAGTTAGAACAGAATTTTAAAAATACAACTCTAGACATTACTATCTTTAAACATAAAAAAATCTGTTTAGCAGTCATACATATTTAACTTCTTCAGACAATAAATTTAAATAATGTAGGCTACTATGTTGAATTATAGATAAGCAAACAAACAAACAAACAAACAAAAATACCAAGAAAGAATTCCATTTTATTTTTTATGATCTTGAGGACCATGAACTGATTTTTCTTCTGAATCCCATGTACAGCTGAGCGTGAAATTGTTCGTGACATCAAGGAGAAACTCTGCTACGTTGCCCTGGACTTTGAAAATGAGATGGCCACAGCTGCTTCTTCGTCATCTCTAGAAAAAAGCTATGAGCTGCCTGATGGTCAGGTCATCACAATAGGGAATGAGCGTTTCCGTTGTCCAGAGACTCTCTTCCAACCCTCATTCATTGGTAAGATATATAATATATCTCTTAGCCAATAACTTTAATATAACTTCTGTCTCCTAGCCAATAACTTCATTCTTTCAGCACAAAATTTGGCTGCCCCTATGCAAATAGTAATGCTTCCCTAGCCCTTACTCTACAGAAGCGGCAAGGAACAAGTGATGCCCCAGATGTTTTTGGACTTCAGTTCCCAACAGCCCCTGCCACCATGGCCACAGTTCAGAGATTGTGGGAGTTGGAATCCAGCACATCAGGAGATATATCATCTGCCTATCCCTGCATTAGACTGACCCAAGAAATGACTCTTGGACAACTAGTCATTAATTCCCTTCACTTATTGATTTCTTTACATATTCAAAGTAATATGATGCATTTCACAAGTTATGGGGCAGAAATGTTGATTTGCTACAATACCAGGTGTAACTATCACAGGGCAGCCACAGATATTCTTAACTCCTCAGCACTTGTACAAAAATAACACATGCAATACTTAAGTACACTTGCTGCCTTAGGGGGAATGAATGTTATTGTAAGTAACATTTTTGTATTTTTTAAAAAAAGAAAAATCAAATGTGGGCGTGGCAGTTTACTGTGCCAGGCAAATGGACTAAGGAGTTGCATACCTATGGATTAGAGGGCATGCTTTGAGAAGCTGAGCTCAAATTGGATTTGTGATTTTTTTTTTTCTAAGACAATTTCAATAACCATATAAGGAATTCTTAGCCTCCTGGAAGCTGTGCTGAAAAAAAGTTAAGGCACTTCTTCTCTTCTTTCATTATAGTCATTCCTTTCCAAATGCACATTTTAAAAAACACAACTAGCTGTGCTAGTTGGATTTAATCTGCAGCAAGATATTTCCCTACTCCTTAAATACATACAGTCATTCAGTGCACTGTGTTATGGTTTTGATTGAAAGGCTGATGTCTTTAATTCTGTATACATTACTTACATGCATACATGTTGTACATTGCCTGGTGCTTCTTTGGAAGGATGCGGAATTAAACACATGCAAGCAAGTTGGACTTCAAATAACAATTCCTCTTTACCTTAATTAACTTAAGGCTATTTGACTAGCGTTACTTCTAGCATTGTGCTCATGTCTTAAGAGATCTCTGAGGTGTCCCCATCCTTAGAAAAAAGGGTGGTGGTCAATTCAGGACCTTCTCACTGGTGACACCCAGACCGTCCTATGATTCAACTTCAACTGCCTTGGCCAAGGAATCCTGGGGTTTGTAGTTTGGTAAGGCACTGTCACTCTCTGGCTCAGAATTCTAAATGCCTCTCCTTAAACTGCAACTCCCAGGATTCCATAGGACATTGCCATGATAGTTAAAAGTGAACCATAGTAATATTATTTAGAACCAGTATGGCATAGTGGTTTGGTTGTTGGACTGCAACTCTGGAGACCAGAGTTCGATTCCCTACTTGGCCATGAAACCCAAGTTACATGCTCTCAATCTCAGGAAGGCCACGGCAAACCTCCTCTGAACAAATCTTACTGAGAAAACCCCATGATAGGTTCTCCTTAGGGTCACCATAGGTCTGAAAGGATTTGATGACAACAACAAAGTGCTGATATTTTCTAGTATTACAAGGCACCTGATAGATGCTTAAATTGCTGTACGTTGGCTGTTTTAAAATAATTTTATTCATCTAGTCTTTCAAGATTAGTTGAGTATTACACATCATTATTTTTATTTTGTTGGATATATATTTTTTTAAAAAAAACATTTGCCACAATATTTTCTCTAATTATATTGTGTTATATTTATCATAATTGCCTGACTTTTAACAATTGACTATAGTTGGCCCTCCGTTTTCACAGGGGATCCCTTCCAGAACCCCTCCCTGCAAAAATGGAGACTCGCTTATGTTTAACCCCCATAGGCTTGAATAGGGCACATGCCCATAAGCGTTCATGGGAGTTGCGCCACAGGGGCAAGCCCCACTGAAAATAATAGGTCACCCCTCTGTGAATATTCAAGACTGCACATCTCAAGTCCATGAGAAAGGAGGGGTGACTGTACAATACACTTTAGGGGGACATAGCTCAAAAGGTGAGGAAAAGGAAAATATTCTTAATACTTAAGAATTTTTGGATATTTATTGAAACCTCACAGGCATGGAATCTGCTGGTATTCATGAAACCACCTATAACAGCATCATGAAGTGTGACATTGATATCAGAAAGGACCTCTATGCAAACAATGTTCTATCTGGTGGGACCACTATGTATCCAGGTATTGCAGACCGTATGCAAAAGGAGATCACTGCCCTGGCACCCAGCACAATGAAAATCAAGGTACTGCATTACTGACCATTATCTAGTTCATAACAATATAGAAAACAAATTGAATATATGATGCCATATTTTAATTCTAGGTGGCTGTGTTGTTTTAGTGCTATGAAGGAAAAAACTCTTGGGAAAAACCTTTAATAATTCCCTGGTGCAGAAAAGCCTAAAGCACATAGAACAAATAATTGGTCTCACTTATTGAGGGTATATCCACACTACAAAATTGTAGCAGTTTGATAGCACTTCAGTTGCCCTGGCTCTATCCCATGGACTCCAGGAACAGACTAAGCTTTCATTCTTGTTTTGCTATTTGGGTTTGGGTTTGTATTTCAGATCCCACTTATCAAAATGTTTTGTGGGGATCAAGAAAGACCCTGCTGCTCAAAACACCCCTCATTAGTGGGCTTTCCCTGTTCAAGTTCTAGTAGCAATTTTCAGAAGTGTAGCTTTTCTGGCCTCCTCCAGTGCAAATAAATGAAGGGAATCATAACAGAATGCAATGTAAAGAATAAAAATTAAAGAAAAGCAAACCTGAAAGGAAGAAAATAATTTTATTTTTATTTGTTTTCATTTAATCGGATTTATCTGAATAGGGTTCTTTCATTTTTTTCCCTTGAAAATTAAATAAATGTAAACCCCTAACCAGAATTCCCACTGGGGAAAACTAGGAATTGGAAGAAGAAAAATGAAATGCTATGTAGGCTGTAACAAATAGTTAACAGTAAACCTTTACTATCTTGTTTAGGGGGCTATCAGTTTTCTTCACCTAGCATGATTAAAAATACTTTGGTGAGTTTTCTCCACATGTTTTTGCAGGAAATCTCTCAAAAACTGAACTGCTTTTTAAAAACAAGGTAGAAATGTAAATCATGCCATGTAAGAATAGTTTTTCATGAAATCTGAACTGCTCCAAGTGAAAGAAACCAAATGTTGACTTTTTTTGTGTGTCAAAAACAGTTGCATAAGCAAAAATTTTTAGATATGCAGACTGCCTAAGTTCACCACATGTGGAGATTGCAGAAGCAGTTTTCACCTGCCAGATTTACACACATATATGTGCAGATCAGAGCTGGCAGACGACTACAAACCCCACACTTGCTAATCATGTTGTCTGGGAAATTCTGGGAAGTGTAGTCCAAACAAGTAACCTTTAAAGCTCTGGCTCATATACAAATCCTTTGTTTACTTTTTAGTCATAGGAATGGCGTACAGCATTTCAATAAATGAAAATTCTTGATGCAATCCATAGCATCCTTGTTCAGTGGAGCTTTCCGTTTCTTGTTTTCTGCAGATTATTGCTCCCCCTGAGCGCAAGTACTCTGTTTGGATTGGGGGCTCTATCCTTGCCTCTCTCTCCACTTTCCAGCAGATGTGGATCAGCAAACAGGAATACGATGAGGCTGGCCCATCCATTGTTCATCGCAAATGCTTCTAAATTGCTTCCTCCTCACTCTGTCTCTTTTTTTCTTCTCTGTCTGAGCACATTACTGTGAATGTATTCAGGAACAACAACATTCTTCTAACTCCATTCCAAATACCTTCATAACAATGTCTCTGGCTATATTTTTAGTTAGATTTATGTGTCATTTTGGAGGGGCTGGGGGTGTGTAAGGCAAATTGTAAACATGTTATCATTTAGGTGCTTATAATTTTTATTAATAAAACACCTTCAGTTTTTCTTACTCCGATTACCACAAATGAAAATCCCGTTCTTTTGGCACAAGTATAGTCTGGCACAGTAGACAGATACTATGTGAGTCAATACTTGCATGCCACATTCATTTTAGAGAGGTTTATCAATGGCTATTATCCAAGATGGCTAAATAGAACTATTATATGTGGATTTACATCCTGGGGCTTGTCTACATGGGCAGTTTACCCAGATTTCCTGTTTACATGACACAGGGCCAAACCCCCAAATCGGGTGCAGACTACCTTTTAAGCAGACTACTTTTTAAGCAGAGGCTGGATGGCCATCTGTCGGGTATGCTTTGATTGGGAGTTCCTGCACGGCAGGGGGTTCGACTGGATGGCCCTTGTGGTCTCTTCCAACTCTAAATTTCTATGATTCTATGATTTGGGTCGTCCTCTAATCTGCATTTAAATAATTCACCTTTTGCTGTGGGCTTTCGGCTTTCTTCACAGAGACATCGCTGGCTGCCTTCACTTGTGATCCTTGCAAGTCACACAGTGCCGCTGGGGTGAATGAAATCAGAATGAGGCATTCAGCATCAGTAATAAGTTCGGGTGCTTCATTCTGACCTCAGCAGTGGCACTGGGTGACAAACAGGCACTTGGGAAGACAGGGGTCTGTCATTTGCTGTGAGAATGAAAAACCTGCCGTGAGAATGAAAAAGAAAGCAGGTAAGGGGGGGGGGATTCAGGGCCAGAGTACTCTGGCAAATGAAGACAAGCCCCTGGAGTATCAATTGCAGGGAAGGAAGGACACAGCTGGGGAGAGCTGTTGTCTCCATGCCCTGCTTGTGATGTTTCTCAAAAGAGTTGGCTAGTCACTGCTGGAAACAGGGATGGAAATTAGCTGATTTTGTTTTTGCACAGGAAGATTCTCATTTCACGTCTGAAACAAGCAGTAGAACTGAATATACATCTTGTTCCAGAAGTCTGTGCATATGCAAGACTTCTGATATGTTTTGGAGAGAGAAAAGTCTTGCTAAACTTTATGTTCCAAAAATCTCAGCTAAAATGTTAACCTTTTTAAAAAATGTGCACCAATATGGTTCAGTAGATTTAAAATATTCAGTTAAACATAATTCACAACACACACTAACATGCACCCATATTTTCATGTGGCAGAGGGGGTGGGGTGGGGGAAATCTTGAAACCTGCTATGGACTCAAACAGGATGAAAATGCAAATGGGTTAATAATAAGCACAATGATAAAAATGTGGACAACATTTAATATCCCTATTAGCAATGGGTTCCTGATCTACATTAGTCTGCTCCAAAATGGTCTTATGTTATTCTGACAATAGCAGGGATGGTAATACCACAGCATTAATAATACTTCCTTTGATACCTGTGCATACATACCCAGTATAAACACATATAGTTGCCTTGTGTCATGATTCATCTCTTGGGAATCTTGCTGTTTGAGACAGCTGCATTTACAGTTTGACAAAATATTTCAGATACCAGTCAAAACTAGCAATTTTAGTGGGATTCTTGGAAACTATTTCCCCCTCTGCCTGAAGCAAAATGTTTCTCCCAAGGCTGCAATCTTACATAACAGATCTGACAGCAAGTAAACATGGATAGAATGCAATGCAAATTAGTTAGAATGGTTCATTCCAGTGAGATACTGAGAACTAAGTTGAAGGGGGACTCAAATGGTCAGGTGGCCTCACTCCATGAGATTTTGGAGGGCCACATGCTATGCAGTGCTATTGATATAATTAACAATCATGGTTGAAATTTACCCCCCCCCCCCCCGCTGCCAAAAATACCAACTATAGAGGATAGTTGATATTGTTCTTTGATGAAATGGATTTGTAATTGGTTGACCAGCTGAACCCAAAGGATGTTCAGCAATGGCTCCTCTTCATCTTGGAGAGAAGTGACCAGTAGGTTGCCACAGGGTTCTGTCCTGGGTCCAGTGTTCAACCTCTTTATCAATGACTTGGGATGAAACAATATAGACTGCATTGCTTATCAAATCTGCAGATGATACCAAATTAGGAGAGTAGCTAATACCCCAGAGGAGAGGATCAAAATTCAAAATGGCCTTAATAGATTAGAAAGCTGGGCCAAAGCTAGCAAAATGAATTTCAGCACGGAGAAATGTAAGGTACTGCACTTAGGGCAAAAAATTGAAATGCATTGATATAGGATGGGGGACACCTGGTTTGACAAGAACACAAGTTATAGGGATCTAGGAATTCTAGTAGACCACAAATTGAACATGAGACAGCAGTGTGATGCAGCAGCTAAAAAGGCCAATGCAATTCTAGGCTGCATCAATAGAGGTATAGTGCGTGTGGAATACTGTTCTGGGCACCACAATTCAAAAAAGATGGTGAGAAACTGGAGTGTGTCCAAATGAGGATGACTAAAATGGTGAAGGGTCTGGAAACCATGTCCTATGAGGAGTGACTTAGGGAGCTGGGTATGTTTAGCCTGGAAAAGAGAAGGTTAAGAATAAGTTATGATATGATAGCCCTGTTTAAATATTGGAAGGAATGTCATATTGAGGATGGAGCAAGCTTGTTTTCTGCTACTCCAAAGAATAGGACCTGGAACAATGGATGCAAACTACAGGAAAAGAGATTCCAGCTCAACATTAGGAGAAACTTCCTGAAAGTAAGGACTGTTCAACAGTGTATCAGAGTGTAGTGCAGTCTCCTTCCTTAGAGGTCTTTAACCAGAGGTTGAATGACCATCTGTTGGGGATGCTTTGATTGTGAGTTGCTGCATGTCAGGGTAGTACTTGAAGCCTCTTTCAACTCTATCTGCTTTTTTCACACTAGGGGGCAAACAGGATTTAAACAAGAGTTAAGCAGGAAATGCCCTATGTTTATCACAGGACATTTCCTGTTTAACTCTCATTTAAATCCTGTTTGCCCCCTAGTGTGATAAAGCAGTATGATTCTATGAAACACAGTGCCTGTGGAGGGGAGGTTTCAACTTGACCTCCCCAGCCACAAAAGTGGTATAAATCACACACTCCATTATATGTATGCAATAGCCACTGGTGCCAAGAGGAAATGTTGGTTGCTATTGGGTGCAGGATGCTTCTTATAGTGTAAAATAATAATGAAAGGATACTTAAACCTCCCCTCCTTATATGCTGTATTTCTTAGAACAAATGTTTGTTAAATACTTTAAAAAAAAGATTGCTAATCATGTCATAACCAGCATATAGACTCAGGCTCTCACATTTAAAAAGAAAAATACAGATAAAAGATTTTTAGAAAGTTCTACAGTCTCATATATCCTTTCCTAATTCTAAATATATGTTGAATGATTTTAAAAAAACCCTTGAAAAACTAGTTTTCCTTTAAACAAAAATCATGTAAGCCAAGTAAAAAACAAACAAAACCGATTTACAAAAAATCATCTCTCTTCCCTGTTTCAAGTTCATGTTCATTTTATTTTCATAGTATTCCAGTATAATAACATATCCTGATAGAATGCCATTGTGACCTTCATTTTGACAGAACAACAAAATAATCTCAAAATGGGAAAGGGTAATAAATATCAAACTATTAAATCTAAAATGTATAAATATAAAATGTCAATAACATTTGGAAAACACTAGGAAAAATCTGGCAGCCACGAACTCCATTGAGCGTTTGGTTTCTGGAAAGCTTTTTTCCCCTCCATGTGTATCACCTCAGATCCAATACAGTTATGTTTACATCTTTCCCAATGACATGCTTACACATCTGTAAAAGAAGTAAATACCATATTATTAATCACCAGACAGAATCATCCAGGCAGTAATATTTCTGATTTCTACATATGGTTGTGAAAGCTCAACAGTGAAAAAAGCTAGCAGGAATAAATTTAATTCATTTGAAATGGGGTCCTGAGAAGAGCTCTCTAGGTGGGCTGCTACAAAGACAAATGTGTGACTCTCAGAGCAAATGGAACCTGGACTGGGAACTGAAGATGACTAAAGTGAGGCTTTCATGATTTGGACATATCATGAGACAACGTTATTCACTGGAAAAGATGATAGTGCTGTGGAAAGTGGAAGGCAATAGGACAAGGTGAAGGCCACATTACAGGTGGATTGAGTCAATCAAGGAAGCCTGAGTTTGCAAGACTTAACTAAGCAGGGCAACTGATCAACAGGCATCTTGGAGGTCTCACTCATAAGGTTCCCATAACACAAAGATAACTGCATAGCAAATAATGACAAAAAGAAGTCAGCAAACCATCACAGGTATCTGTCAGTAAGGAATCTTCCTCCAGATATAACATCTCCAGCATAGTTTAGAAAAGTTATTTTTTTTGGATTAGAACTCCCAGAATTCTTTAGCCAGCATGTAGCATCCATAAATAAGTAGTTTAGGGAAATGACAGGGTGGGTGGGGGAAATCTTCCACCTCAAGACAAAGAATGTAGATCAGCCAGAGGATATACAGTACACCTGAATCATACACGGGAGCGCCATATGCATCTTTCAGCTTATGTTGAAAGCTGCACACCGGAAGAGGCAATGGTGCATGTGCCTGTGGCGTGCACACCATGGGCACAAGCCCCATTGTTTTCAGTGGGGCTCAGGCATACGCAACATTTCTCTTATGTGGGAGGAGGGTCCAGAATGGATCCGCCACATAAGGGAAGGGTGCACTGTATTACCCTTTCCACATTCACTTTGATATATTCAAAATTTCTGGGCAACACCTGCCCTCTCAGTCATCTAATAAATGGAAACACAAGTGCTGGAAAAGGCTGAACTACAAGTCACATAATCTCTCAAACAGCATGGCCAATGGTCATGTTTATGGGGGGGGGGGGGGGTATCCTGGGAGTGTTATCCTAAACAGTGGTATTTCCAGGGTCTCTCTTAGTGAATCAACCTTTTCAATTCACAGCCTTCACCTGCCCTTTTCAGGTGAAGGCTATGAATTGAAAATGGTCCTACCAGAGACCAAACAGGATGCAATACATCCCTGATCTCAGTGGCCTTGCATTCAATGTAAGCTGAACAATATTGTTCTGAGGCCTCATGAAAGGAAATAGTTGGTGCCTGATTTTTGTTCTTTAGCTTCTCTATGCAACTCTTTTGCAAATAGTCAAATAGTGCGGAGGGGGGGGGGTGGGATATGGGAAAGGCAGCAGACTTTCCATTCTGAAAGTCTGATGTGGATTTTAACTTTACATGTTTTTTTTTTAAATATTATGGAGAAAATACTTTCAGCCCATCTTATATTACTGTGAAATTGCAAAACTCCATAACACCTGAATGTCACTTCTCTTTCCCATGTTCAGAGTGGGTTTCACCTCTCTGCATTTTCTCACAAATGTACTTAACATACTTCTATATAAATGTTTCTATTATTACCTGTTCACATTTTCCCTCTCCCTCCTTCCAAATGAGTTTTAAAATGGGAACAGTCTTTAACATACATGTATTGAGGTTACTGCACAATATGGTTTTTTCAACCATTCTAAAATGACCAAAAAGAATGGATAGTGCGAAAGTATTTTAAAATTTTAAGACTCAATCCAGTTGCTAAGCCTAAATTCAGAGTAGTCCCACTGAACTGATGGATCTTACATACATATTGTCTTACTGAGTTCTCACTGATTCATATAGTCTAATTGAGATGAGCTGGATTAAGGTCTATAGTAATAGATATTTATTCAGATTATGATATGATTTGATTTTTATTTATTTTATTTATTTATGGTATTTATACCCCGCTCTTCAGCCTTAATGGCTATCATTATATTGATATGATATGATAGCCAATGTTGTTTAATGCTTTGAGT
Source organism: Urosaurus nigricauda (assembly GCA_034509955.1). Lineage (NCBI taxonomy): Eukaryota > Metazoa > Chordata > Lepidosauria > Squamata > Phrynosomatidae > Urosaurus > Urosaurus nigricauda. The sequence goes on along the minus strand of JAOEGL010000003.1, from coordinate 187,843,651 downwards.
GTTGGATGAGGATTCTGGGTGACCAGGGTTCAAATCTCCACTCAACTGTGGAAGGTTACTCGGTACCCTTGGGAAAATCACAGTGTCTCTGCTTCAGAGGAACAGAATTGCAACCCCCTCTGAACAAATCTTTCCAAGAAAACCCTGTGATAAGGTTGCCTAGGGCACACGAAACAATATAGATATCGATGTTCTTAACCAAGGGGCTGGAAAATCATTTTTTCCTTACATTAAACAGCCTAGGGTCCTTGGTATGTGGATGAAAGCCCTTCTTCTTACAAGCAGAAACTTCCAACATGCCAGCATTAGTAAGTCGGAAGACTCCTGTGCTAGAAATCAAAGCAAAGTTTATGTCACCTGCAGTACCCAGCACCATACATCTTCAGTGTTAGAAAAATCAAATGAAGGTTTCATGAATTAACAATACAATAAAATAATATACCCCAGCAATTAAAACACTATCCACAGGGTCATCCAGCTCTCCCTACTTATACCGATAAAAGTGCTTGGCACTATGTTAAACTCACTGAACTACAATATTATACTGAGGCAGAGTAGTTTCACCAGCCAACAGATGACCATAGAAGAGTAATGTGTTTCTATGCAATTAATATATATATATATCACATTTACTGTATAGTTGTGTCCCATAAGGTTTACATGGGCAATATGTTATAATGCTGTCAAAATTCTGACTGCTTTAGTTAACTGTGTAGTTTACATCCACTGGTAACTCAGTTCTGTTAGCTATATGGTAGCAGATCTGTTAAGAATCATTGGTAAAATAGTCACTGAATAGGTCCTGCATTTTAAAGTACAAAACTTTTTTTCATAAGCTAGTCAGAAATCCATTTAGTTGATTCCTCACTCTAAAATAAAACTGTCATCGAATGTCAGTTCATATGAATTAACAATATAAACAAAGCATGTATTTCAACATTTTTTCTTTATGTTATTTGACATCCAAAAGTGAATTTATAGATGACTATATTCTAGTACAGTAAGCTAAAGTAGCTATCTGAACATTACTAAAAACCAAAAAAGGAAAAAAAAACTCACTCATTATGTTTTGGTGAACAAACAATTGCAATAGCCTCTGGTAGCATTAGCTGATAAGAACAATGTGTGTGAAGATCAACACTGGATAAGAATGCAGTCTGTGTTGGATGTGTCTATGAAGTGAAAAAAGGAAAAGGGTGTTTTTTTTAAAAAAATGGGTTAAATATAATGAAAGAGAAGTCACAGTTAAGCTATGCAGTTGTTTTGTGAACTTCTGGCAGAAAGAGAAACCATCAAAGTTATTTTTTTTCTTCCCAAAGGACTGCCATTGGGTCAACAAAATGGGGAACATCATGGTCAGCACCAAGGCACCTTCTCAAAGTCATTCATTTCATTAAAAATAGGAGAGAAAGAGGGGGAAATCCTGAAAATAGAAAACAAAGGCTTTTGCCCATGCAACTATGTTTAAGAAATGAAGAAATTCCACAAACTTCTAAGAAAGTGGAAGAGACTTGTCTTTGTTGTTTGCAGTTGTGAAGGACATGTGGACAGTGTTCAGTAGTTGGCTCTTGTGACAAATGCAAAGCTACTTCTCTACTGTAGTCTCCCCCCCCCCCCCCAAGTTTGAAACAACTGACTGGGGTTTAAGAAAAAGGAAAGAAAAGCACTGACCACATGTTTAATTGGAAAAAAACTGTCAAGGTGCTTGAGAGCAAAAGGGGAAGGGGAGCCCATTTTTGCCACAGGAGCTGTAAAGAGGAAATCATAACTGTCTACCACTGACAAATGTGCCCTGGAAGATTAGCCTAAAGGGGCTGCAGCTTGTGGCCAAAAATGTTCCAATCCCCTGCTTATAAGGAATGCTCACCCCTTATTTTTCTACTGAGATTAATGGCAGGCTTAGATGTACATACATGGATCCAGCCCAATGTGAGGAGATCATGCTGATCTTGAACACTGAACAGCTCTTCCACATTCTCCATGTCACAGTAATCTGGCCCAGCAGACTGTTTTGGCACTATCACATGAGTAATAGTGAATTCATTATGGGTCTGTAAAATACATATGAGGATAGCTTTCTGAATAAGTATTAAAGTTTAAACCTTAGAACACCATTGATATCTGCTGATTTCAATTCTTATTACTGATTTCATAGGAACTTTGCTCATTTACATCAATTGGTGCTTGGATCCAAAGTCTCGTCACTGCAACAGAAGTAAAATTAATGTTACATATAAAAATATTAAAACACTTTAGGAGTATTGAAGGAACACAGGAAAGTGTCTTATCCAAGTCAGACCATTTGTAGTACCTGTCTACACAGTGATGGCAATCATGCAGCCTTCCATACCTTGTTGGACTACAACTCCCAGGTAGTCTAACCAGCATGGTCAATGGTGAAGAATGCAGTGAGTTGCAGTATATCAAGACCTAGAAGGCTGGTTTATCACACAAGGGGGGCAAACAGGATTTAAACGAGAGTTAAACAGGAATTAAACAGGAAATGCCTTATGTTTAACATAGGACATTTCCTGTTTAATTCCTGTTTAATTCCTGTTTGCCCCCTAGTGTGATAAACCTCTGCAGACTGACGTTATCAGTACAAAGTATGCCTCTATCCTGCAGCCATTGCACAGCATGTATTTCGATTCTCATATAAATCCAGAAAGACCAAAAGAGACTGCCATCTGTATTCCCAGCTATTTGGGACAAGCTTATTGAATTTAAGGGAATTAATTCTCATTAAACATAGGAGTGAGTTGCAAAATGAAGTAATGCAAACTCGAGGTGGACTCAAGTCAGGCTCAAATTGCTTCAGTGACTCAATTCCACAATAAATGACACACTGACTCAACTTGCAACTTGTATATTTTTAGTAACAAACTCTGGCAAAATTTCATCCCGAAACACCATAGAATACAAAATGGTTTTCCTCCTTTGAAACACACTTCCATCTCATTGTTTTTTGCTTACTGGTCGTGTGACGGAAACATACTTTACATCTGCCATACAGGAAGCCTCTTCCTCCTGCAGCCCTTTGCCTCAAGCCTATTGTCTAACACATTAGCTGTTCTCTTCTGAGAAATGTGCCTTGAAGTAAGGTTGAGGTCTGTATCTGTATCTACTGGATCTACCGTAGTCTGTATCTACTGCACACTGGAGGAATCTTCAAAAAAACTTTGTACAACTGTAGAAGGATCCTTCTGCCTCAGTCCAGTTGCTTAACATGTTTGCCTCTGAGAAATGTGCCCTGCTACTCCTAGAAAGATCTTTAGAAGGTTCCTCTGGTGTGCAGCAGGGACAGACTGGTGAGTACACCTCATTTTTCTAAAATGCAATCTTAATAAACCGTCAATGATAACTTTTGTTAGATAACTGTGCATATCTTCTTTATTTTCTAGCTATTAAAACTCCCCACAAACACCAATACCACCTCATTTTTTTTCTGTTCAAGTTGGCTCCCAGACTTGAGACTTGCCTTGAAAATATCTTGCAAGGACAAGAGACTCGATATAAGACTTGAAGGTAGAGACTTGTTTATATCACTGGCACAATTGAGTATCTTTGTATTAGTTAGAACATATAATTTTAATGTATACATTCATTCTCTCGTGTGTTAGGCTGTGCAGTTTAAATATCAGCTGTATTTTAGATACAATCTTACAGTAAATTATGCCTGTAAAATGAACATTAGTCAACACTGTTTTGGCAGAAAAAGAAATCATAAGCAACAATACTTAAGTGGGATGGTTTTGAAAGAGAGAGAAAATCTGATGTGTGATATCATTAGCTACCACTGTCTTTATTATCCATTTTTCTGTAACAAACTTTCATCTGTGTTTCAGAAAAATCAGAAAAACAATAAAGAGGTTGATGGCTAAATTACATTATTTGTTTTCCAGTTACAAGAGTGCTTCTAAACTATGGAATTAATGCAGGTTGACACCACTTTTAACTGCCATGGTTCTGTCATATAGAATTCTGGGATCTGTAGTTTTGTGAACGTTTATTATTCTTTGGCAGAGAAGGCTAAAAACTTTGTAAAACTACAAATCCCAGGATTCCATAGGATGGAGCTACAGCACTTAAAAGTGGTGTCAAACTGCATTATTTCTACAGTGTAGATGCATCTCTTTCTGGGGAGATCAACTCTTTCTGGGGAGAAATCAGATGGGGAGGGCAAACAGCAGACCACAGTTCAATAAGAATTTCTGAACAGACCCATAAAACTATTTGATATAGTCTATTATATAACACTTACACTTCAGATCTGCTTTTGCTCTGATACCAGTTCATTACAGGAAAATACAGTACTATCAAAAGAGACTTCCCCATACAAATGTGAAGGTTCAACTGTACCAGTTTTCCACAGAGAATCCCACATGTCTCTATTCCTCTTACTGTATTTGCCTCTGCCAGCACCAGAAATTTGTGACAAAGTTCCCTTGGCAGAACCACACTTCGTAACCCTTCAGCCACATTGTCTAACAAGAGAGAGAATGAGAAAGAGTGGGACAGAGAAAGAGAAGGAGAGAGAGTCATTATATAATGTTAAAAGTTCTCCTACAACACTATTTGAAAAGCACTCAGCTGGCTATGTGGATATTCTATTGTGGGGTCTAACTTCTCCACAATCAGCATTCAGGGTACATAGAAAGCCCCTTACACGTGACTGTCTTGTTCACAGCAATTGTTTTCCTTTTTTTCCTGAAGCCATTCTCTGTTCATGAAAAATGACTTGCTTGACTTCTGTCTCACTAAATAAAGTTGTAATTTCTTTTATATGGCCTTGTAAATAAGCCCACAGAGAGCCAGCATGGCATAGTAGTTTGAGTGTTGGACTACAATTCTGGGTTTGAATCCCAGCTGAGCCATAAACCCCACTGGGTGACCTTTGGTAAATCACATACTCTCAGCCTCATGGCAAGGCAATGGCAAACCTCCTCTGAACAATTCTTGCCAAGAAAACTTCACCAGGGTTCCATAGGACCCGCACTTACTACAATGGTCCCTTGGTATCCACTGGAGATTAGTTCCAAGCCTCCCCACCCCAATACCAAAACCTGTGGATGGTCAAGTCCCATTATATACAGTGGTGTTGTAAGATGGTGTCCCTTATATAAAATGGCAAAATTAAGGTTTGTTTTTTGCAATTTTGGGGGTGGTGGATATTTCCAAGCTATGGAGGTTGAATCTGTGGATGCAAAATCTGTGGGTATGGAGGGCCAACTGTATTATCAGTGTCAGGAATAAAATGAATAAATGTGAGATTTATCAAGTAATACTTGTAGCTATTTGAATGGGGAATATGTTTGCCATTATGATGGGGGAAATGTTTGCCATTATTTCCTGGCTGAAAAACAGGATTCCCTGACACTCAAGAGACCCTGTTAGGGAAAATCACTCAGCAACAACACTTGTTCATTTTTCTCCTGGTATTCCCATATTCTAAAATATTCTTGGGGATTATTCAAGTTGAGACCAGCAATTGGATTTATGCCAGCCAGTCTGAGAAGATGAGCTGGGGACATGGAAGGATGCCAACAGCATAAATATAGGCCTGAACAGAGGGACTGAGGGCCAAGCATTTCTCTGAAGCAAACCAGGAAACAAGAGGATCTGGCAAGTCAATTCCACCGCCACAGACAATTCTGTACTATTTCTCAGAAATTCTCTTGGATCACTTCATGGACTTCACCTTCCATCTGTTGTTCATTTACTTGTTTCTCCTTAGGAGGGGGTGAATAACTGCTGTGGGATGGGGACTACTTTTCAAATTGGCCAAATGCTGCATTATTTTTTCTATAAAATTAAAATAGATAAAAATTAGCTAAAAAATTAAAAATAGATTTACAGTTAGCTGAGAATGAAAAATTAGTTCTAATGAGTTTAAATATTTGAATCCCTTTCTAATACTTGATTATTATTACATTTATAGTTTTGTGTAAATGAACCTTAAATGCATTTAAATTTACTTTACTATGAAACTTTCTGTAACAAACTATAATATCAATTTTAAAAAAATTCTGGGAAGCACTCAGGGGCTACATAAAAAGCATGGGGGTCCCCATTTCCCCACCTTAGGAAAAGAACAATTCAGTATGAATCAGTCTGTCCAAATAACTGAACAACCTGAATTCAACACTACATCCTGGATGAAATACATAAGAAATATGAAACAGTTATTTAAAATAAGAAAACATTTACTAACCATATGGTATCAAACTTTTAGGGGGTGGAGTGACTACACAGGAAATGGGAACCATTCTTCCTTCCTGTGTCTACCCCGTACGTGACCATCCACCATTCTGGTCATTTTTGGGCTGCCTTTGTGTGTGTGTTTGTTTTGGCTTTGTGGGGTTGGGGGAGCATACCACTGCATTTTTCGGTGGTTTTGAAAACTTTTGGTCATATTTAGGGCACCATTTTTTTTTTAAAAAAAAGAAGACATGGGAGTGGGTTCTAGGGACTTGTGGGGTCATTCTCAAGTGATAACCCACGGCCAACACTCTGCCCACCCATCTTTTAGCGTATACACCATCAGCAACATTATCTTGTTTGAGATTCCAATGATCAGCACAATGTAGGTTTTAAGTCAAATCTCTTATCACTGTGGGTGTACAAGAGATAACACCTGCCCTAAACATTTGAATTTAGAACTAACAGTCGAACAACATGGGAGAAAAACCAAAACAAAGTGGTTTCTTACTCTGAACAGCACTCAGTGTAGCGGCTGGCTTTAAGGCCCGACTTATAGGAGGAGACTGTCCAGGAGAGGCATCACTCCTGTTTGCTATTGTTGCGGGGAAAGAATTGTTCAGATGTGCAGAAATGCATGATGACAACATGCTCCCATCAGTCTGCTCAGATGTAGCTGAACTGTCCTTAATTTTCTGATCACGAGCTAACTCTTGCTTCTTCAGCTGATCTTCAAAGAACTGAAATTGTTCAGTTTCCAGCTGTTGCTGACGTATCTGTGCAACCCGTTTCTTCTCTGCTTCAATCAATTTCTGTTGCTCTAGCTTCTTTACTAATTCAGCTTTGCATTTGTTCTAGAAAATTTATTAAAGGAGAAAAACTGATTGAGAACTGAAAGAAAGCCAAATATCTTAGTTTTGTTATGGGTGAACAGGGCCATGGGGGCTCAAACTGCATGTGACAAGATAGACCCTATTTAAAAATTACTTTCATATCTTGACTGTAAACTCCCATCCCACCCCCATCCCATGAGTTCAAGGCAGCATACATGGCTCTCTGCCTTCCCAGTTCTTCCTCACAACAGTTCTATAGGTATGCCACCATCATGTGTTGTTTGTATCTAGGAGACCAATGTATACTCCATGTATAAATCAAACACATGCATCAGTGAAAACATTATGTCAGGCTAGCAGGCTGTCTAGCATAGAAAAAGTGTTTTGTTTTTGTTTTTGAATAGAGCTGATCCTGAGAATACTGCATTTTCTGAGAAGAGATTCATACAGTCATATAGGGGAAAATATGATGACCTTACTTTATTATTCATAAAAACATCTAAAAGAAGATACTGCACAATACATTTTAGCCCATTATACACTCACCTAGCTATATGAAATGCATTTAGCTCATTATATACTTTCATAGGTTGTGGGAGAGATAAGATTAAATCTGCACATATAAAAAAGTAACAAAAGAGTACGCTTAGATAATGTTTAAAGCTGTAATGCTATGCATATTTAATGGGCAGAAGCATTACTGAATTAAGGAACATTTAATTTCAAGGAATCATGGAAGAAATTCATCTATTTGGTAATTAAAATGTCATTGATTTTCATGTGATTTAAGATTTGTAACAAATTCACAAGGCTTGAAAACATTTCCTCCCCAAACTGCAAGCATCATAAAGCAGTACATGTAGTCACTGGAGAAAAATCAAGTAAGACAGACTGTTGGAGGTCACTGTGTTTTAAGTTACTATAGGCAATATTCCATGACCAAATGTATCTCCTTTTGACCAGTAACAGAATACTTCTAGCTGTAGTTGTAGGGGCATCACTGGATGGGCGCAGGGAAGGTGAACCATACTGGGGTGGTGACACCCTTAGTGAGTGACATTACTGATGCTAAATGTGTGCTTTGTGGCAGATATGGTTTCTGGCATTCACCCACAACCCTTTAAAATCCTGGAGCTCAGCAGAAGAGAAGGTATAAGTGGGGTGAAGCTCAGTGGGTGGAGAAAAGAGAAACCTCGTTGTTGTTTTAAATCACATCTTACCCAATTTTCACTGTAATCACATGAAATTATATACATGTAAATACATTTAAGATGTGTTTATGGTACTGTAATTTAAAAGTATAATTTTAATTTTGCTAATTGTTTATATCAGAACTATTGCCATTACATTCAGTGTTATATGGGAATGGCAATATACAAGTAACATCAGTAAAAAAAAACACAACACTACTAAGGATTCTGTATGGCATGGTATCAGAAGAGGTCAATGGGAGGGGGGAGGGCTGACATAATGAGTTATTTCACCAGATAATGCCAACCCTAGTGATGCCTCTATATAGTTGCATGGCCTGTTACCTGTAAAATGTTGGCTTCCCTCTCATAGGTGTGGCAGGATGGAGCTCACACAAATCCAATAGGATATTTTTCTGGATCAAAATTGAATTAAGTAGTTGATTTATAAGCACAACAACAGGTTTACATATTATTTGGTAGCTTCTTTGTTCATCTGGATATTTTTTTAAACAAGATGGTAATTATTCACCCGTATCTGTACCACCAATACCAATGTCAAAGAAAATACTTTTTTAAACTTAAAGGTATCTATTAATCTTCAAACCCACTTTTTAGCAGTTTCAACAGCATTAACATTAGATGTTTGCTTTCACTTTGTCACTCAGAACACAGATTATAGATTGCACACATCTGTAATTTTTAACATCAGTAACACTTAAAAGATATATTTAGTCTGATTAAATTTACCTTGTCTTGCATATATTCCTGATATTCTGCATTGTATTTCTTTAACAGGCCCTTCTTTAGCTCATCTGTCCTTGGAAATGCTATGTCTTTCAATTTCTTTGTGGAGGGAATAAAAATTAGAGTCATGTCCAGACAATGAAATTGATCCAATGACTAAAATAAATAATTCATTAGCATAAAATTAAATTAAAAAGAATTTATTAGGCCTCAGTGGTATAATGAACCAACTTTAACTGTAAGCAATGTCACTCTCAAATACTGATTTAATTCTTTTTGTTCACAACAGAAGAAATGAGTAATTTCAGCAATCATACCTGGTTATAAGAAAATCTTCAAAAACTGCAGTTTTCAAAGATTTGTAGTTCAGGGCTTATTCTACACAACATTTGCCCATTTTTAAAAGAAATTCTGCACCAACCGCCCAGTGCCAATTTTGTATAGCATAAGTCCAGAACTGAAGATTCTCATTAGTACAGGATTCTCCTTGTCAGTGTTTCCCAATTTGAGAAAAACATTTTTTAATCATTTTTGGGAATATTTTTGAATATTCTTACCCTCCTTACCTGCTTTCCTTCTGTTTCAAACAGTCAAACTGATTCCATGAATGAAGAAAACCCTTCACTCATATAGAGTAATTTACAATGTATAATTTATTCTGTGCAAAATTTGGACAGTTTTGAATATTTTTATTATCCATACTATCCATATAGTTCTGTGGGCAGCTTAGACATTTCTCCTGGCCTTACAAGAAGGAATATGTAACTTGGCTGTTGTGTATAGTAATGATAGTTTCTTACGGTCCTCGGACTGCTGCTATAGGATTTGATTATTTCACCCAGACCTTGAAGGGAAAGCTGAGTTCTGCAAACACTCAAGACTAGCACTAAATAGTGGTAGTGGTATCCATACTTCCATAGACATCTGCCAAGGCCCAAATACCTCAACAAGGACCCATCAGAACTGCTATTTCTTTCTGGAAGAGCTCATAAGAATTACTCATTGGTATTTACTACAACTCCCAGAACCCTCTAGGCAGCATAGTTCCAAGAAAGAAAGAAAAAAAGAAAGAAAGATTCCTCTGAAAGACTAGTAAACAACAAACTCTACCTTCATAATATCCTGTTTTTCTGGAACTGCACATTGCTGGTAGTCTCGATGAGAGGGCAGCTTTTCTACAAACAAACTAGAAAATGAGACACACACATTTTCCCCCTTGTATGTCTGATGAATGCCCACAACAGCATTGTTTTTCTGCTGGAACAAAAGCAGGTTGCATAAATCATATGAGGCTGGATACAACATCCCTTTCTGATTCACAAACAGCAGCTTTCTATAGTTCTACAATTTAAATTACAACACTACTGCTCTATAGTGCCTCAGTGTACAATGGTTTTAATCTTCAAGTTCTTTACTACAGCAAGCACAGTACCACTAATTCCAATGGAACTATTCTAGAAGAAGTAGTTGATCAATTATACCCAAAATATTTTTTAAAGGTTATGAACTAAAGCCCCAGAAATATCCTTTTGTATATCCACTTTTGTTAAAAAACAACAACAGTAGCACCTCTCACTATTCTTCCATGTATTCTACTAAAAATGGTACACTTTAGTTGCCTCTCTCTTTAAGCAGCTTTCCAAAAATGGATTAAAGATACCCCAGTGATACTGAATCTGGGAATTAATATCTGTGCGAAGGTCTTGCTTTTCCATTTCATCATCTTCTTCTGTTTTCCCTCAAATGGGTCTACAACTTGTGGCTCGGCTTGGTAGCCAACAGGATATACAAACAAGCCTCGTTTTTTCTCTTCCTTCTGAACAAGTGCAGATTGGTCTAATGAAAGAGCAGGGCTTGTAATACAGGAAATACGGCTTCTTAAGTTCCTGTAAGGGTGCATCTACACTAAAGAAATAATGCAATTTCACACCACTTTAAATACTGTAGCTCCATCCTGTGGAATCCTGGGATGTGTAGTTTTGCAAGGCCTTTAGTCTTCTCTACTAAAGTACTGGTGTCTCACAAAACTACAAATCCCAGGATTCTGCAGGATGGAGCCATAGCAATTAAAGTGGTGTCAAACTGCATTATTTTTTCCAGTGCAGATGTATCTTTATTTTCTGGCTCTGCTTTTATGTCCCTTGCAAATATTCTAAACACAATTAAAGCAGACTGCTACCCATCAAAACAACAACAACAACAACAATCAGGTCATGCTTTCACAAAAATATTCTATTGCTCGTTCCACCAGCTTTTGCTGCCATTTTAACAAGTCCTTTGCTTGCAATAGGCTACTGTCCCCCTACCCAAAATTATTTTCTGTTACCTCCCATAGCCCAGCCTAGCTAGAATCTTATTTTTGATTCTGAAACAAAACACGGCAGTAATGTGTTATAACTAATAACTTTCCCCATATCACATTACTCTTGCGGCATAATGAACTATTTTTTTTCCAAATTAATGACCTGTTATTAATTTTTTTGATGTAATGAATAACATAGGTTGATTACTTTGAAATCTTTGGGGGATTTTTTTTATTATTCTCCCAGTTTTCTATTTGTAAGTATACTTTTGTTCTATAAAATGAAAAGGTAATACATTAATAAACATGCAAATTTAATAAAGGTGTTATAAAATGTAGTAGCAACCCCTGTCTTTTTCTTTAAAAAAAACCTAGTGACTCATTAATTTACAAAATAAAACAAAATTCTACGCTCTGTTCCTGAATACAAGCTTTCCTTCCATGTAGATTATCATCACTGAAATCCACTCCGAATAAACTCTTTTTATCGGCCTTTTTTCTCCCACTAAACAAAAGGAAAACAAAAAAGGCCAGCCTTTGAGCACCATACAAAGAGCTGCTGTGGTGAATTGTCTAAGGTTTCTGTTTCCTATCTTGAGAATAGAGGGAAGAGAGAGGATAGTGGGGGTGGATTTAGCTTATTATGTGCTGCCACAAATGCACCTTGTAGCAGAAGACAAATCAAGGAAATGCCATGCATTTTGGAAGTGAGACAGAGTCTATTGAGGTGCAACTTCTTATCAATGGAGACTGCTTGTGTGTATTGTGTGTGTGCCTTCAAGTTGCCTATCGATATATGGCAACTCCTTGAATTTCACAGGGTTTTCTTAGGAATACTCAGTGGCTCTGACAATTTCTTCATCTGAAATATATACCCTACACCACCTCCCTAAAGGTACCAGATCCAGGCTGAACTTTGAAGCTAAGCCAGGGTCAAGCTCTTGTTAGTAAGAGGCTGCTTGCCAGAATTAAATTCAGGATTGTCATGGTGACAGTGGCAGCTTGTAATTGTTGGCTGTTCATTAAGTTGTGTCTTGGCAGACTGCCCTACTGATATATGGCAGGAATTAACTGAAAAAGTCAAGTAAATCATAATAATAAAGTTAGAGATCGAACATTCAGCTGCACTCAATTGCAACACCTCTGATTAAATCAGGGTCCTACGTGAACTCCCAAATCAAAACTGAACTCTTAGAAAGGCTTGAGTCTAGAAGGCCAACTTAAACTGGGCTGTGAGATGGTGCATCAACTCGATTGTTAAACACTCTTCAATTTCCATTATTCTGGGTCCTTATAATCTCCAGTTTGAGCAAGCAGGGGGGCAATTACAGTGTTGTCTTCCCACTGGCAGGCTATAGTGAATCATATAATTCATGCAAGAGTGAAACTAAAAATTAGAGCAAACTTGAGATGCTCCTGAAAACAACAAGCAATCTCTTTGTCCCTGAATGACTTCAGACAACTGGTGTATGACACAGTGTCATTGTGCTGCGCTTTTGTACCTTCACAAGTGGCAACTAATGAACTGGAGTCAGAATGTAGAAATTTGCAGAATGATACTGTGCCACATTTTAACAAACAACTGTCATTACAGAGGTGAAAGAAGACATGGCCCTTGCTGTTAATGGCAGCCTCATTTCCACATACTATTTTAAAAACAGGAAAGCAAGCATTTTCTTTAAGTTGACAGCACAGTGATGGTTGCACTGTTATTACTACATGACATTTTCTATGATATTTTCTATGAAACATCTGTGGCACTAGCTCACAACTTTATTGCATGACAAAAGAAAGAAGAGACACAGAGAGAGGGAGGAGGGGGAGGGGGAGAAAGAGATGCGATTTTTTCCTTGCCTCTCTGCATGCTGCTGAAGCATTTCCATTCTTTTCCCACGGTCAGTGGTCCCCAAACTGTGCCCTTTAAGGTATTTTGGACTTCAGCTCCCAGAGGCCTCAGCCACATTGGCCGATAACCTGGGATTCTGGGAGCTACAGTCCAAAATCCCTTAAAGAGCACAGTTTGGGGACCACTGCCCAAGGTTATCAAACCGTATCTTTTGTTGTGCTGGAAAAATCAATTTGGCAAAAGGCATGCTTTTACAACCATCTCCCTTTGGAAGGAGAACAGGAGTGCTAGGACAGCATGTGGAAAGGTAAGGAGAAAACCACTTCTCTCGCTCGCTCGCTGCATCTAAGCTTTCTTTTTCATGTGATAAAGCTCCTACATACATAGTACAAAGCATTCAAGTTACAACTGACAGGCTATTCAGTGACAAAATCAGATTTACAAAATCAGATTTTTCCAGGGACGAAATCAGAGCTAGTAAAAAACAAAGCAGCAACTAGTTTCAGTGATTACCTTAAGCCCCTTCCAAGAGCTAGTTACCATACAATTTATAAAAGTAACCCTCTCCTTTCCAATTTCTCCAAGGTAACTAAAATAATGAGCTTTTAGTTACTTATTAAAAATCCGAATGTTACAAGCTGCTGACCTGAATATAGCTACAGATATATTCTATCCTTAGTAACTCCATCTGAACAACACACTCTATTCACATCCACCTTGCTGTGACCTCAACACCCACAACAGAGCATGAGGCAGCAAGAGTACCTGAACAATGGGATAGTCCTCCTCCATCATTTCATCAGACCAAACTGTAAAAACAACTAAAAGGTTACAATTACAGAATAAAAGGAGTGAAATTATCACTCATTAAGTTACAACTGTAATGTAATGTAATGTAATTATGCTTTAGTTGTTAACAAAGAATTAACTACACATTGCTTATTAGCAATTAGCAATTAGCTACTTCCAAGTTCCAGACAAAATCTTTACTGTTTGTGTGCTGGAAAAAGACAGTATCTCTGAATAGCTTACAGATATATTATATCCTTAGGAACTCCATCTGAATGTCCTTTAACAAATGAGTATGCTTTTATTAAACTCTACAATCATTATCTTCGAAGACAAGTTAGTTTCTAAAAAAAAAAAAAATTATTCAAGTCAACTTTAGATCAATTCTTACGTTATAAACTTATTGTAGAGAACAAAGGCATTTTCAAGATTTCCCTCTTCCATATATACAGATGCCATGCGCTCCATTTCCACTCCAGATCTAAAGTAGCGCCGTGGTGTAATGTCTTCATTTATTGTAATGTTACAACCAAGCTTGCTTAAGGCACGTACACGCTCTTCTGGGCTCAGTGAAACATCTGTGTGATCAGGTACAGCTGCCAGCCTTTTCTGTTAAAACAGAATCACAGACTACATTTCACTTCAATAACTGACCCTATTCAAATATGTATGAACTTGGGTCCAAAATACACTGCAGAAATAATCCACTTTGAGACCGCTTTAACTGCCATGGTTCATGCTTGGGAATTCTGGGAACTGCAGTATTATGAGCATTCTTTGTTCTGGGGCCACAATAAACTACAGTTCCCAGGATTCCATAACTCAGAGCCAGGGCAGTTAAAGCGGTCTCAGACTGGATTATTTCTGCAGTGTGTTTCGGACCTTACTCGAGAAACCTGAGTGAAATCTTGAGGTATAGCTTAAACAGCTGTAACTGTGTGATTCACAAATGTTCAAAGAGCTGTAATTTATTATTATTATTATTATTTCTATATCCTGCCTTTCCGTCAGATCAAGGCGGGATTACAGCAAAAGAAATATACACAATACAATGTCAATAAAATAGCCAAGAAATAAAGCCCAATACACCAACATGTCCATACAATACAATATCTATAAATAGCACATAGTCATCTAGCATATTAACATCAGTTTAACACATATAATAATTAAGCTTCCTTAAAACCAATGCAGAATAATGGTGGAAATTTATATTAAAACAAACCCCAGCTCCAAAACAACAAGCCTCTCCAAGGCTTCTTGCTACTGATCATCTGTGAGTTCCCTTTAACGCCCATCTACACTGCAGAATTAATGCAGTATGACATTGCTATAACTGCCATGGCTCAGTCCTATGGAATTCCTTGATTTGTAGTTTTGTGAAATATTTAGCCCTCTCTGGGGCTAGAACAAATTACAAATCCCAGGATTCCATAGGATGGAGCCATGACAATTAAAGTGGTGTCAAACTGCATTGATTCTAAAGTATGGATAGGCCCAAGATAAGAGCTAGAATGCTGTCACCAAAACTAACATCTTTTTTCCCCTTCATCTTCTGCTTCCTCCTTTCCTGGATGACACCTAGCAATGCAAATGTTTTCTGCTGCTCCAGAGAACAGGACTCAGAACAATGGATGCAAACTGCAGGAAAAGAGATTCCACCTCAACATTAGGAGGAACTTCCTGACAGTAAGGGCTGTTCGACAGTGGAACACACTCCCTCGGAGAGTGGTGGAGTCACCTTCCTTGGAGGTTTTTAAGCAGTGGCTGGATGGCCATCTGTTGGGTATGCTTTGATTGGGAGTTCCTGCATAGCAGAAGGGGGTTGGATTGGATGGCCCTTGTGGTCTCTTCCAACTCTATAATTCTATGATTCTATGAAATGCACTGTATAATATCACCAGGCTGAAAGTTTTCCTGTGAGAAATGTGGAAGCCATTGAAATGAAACAGAGTAAGATTATTCTTGTGGAAATAATGCTTCATTAAACACTTTGTATTATTGGGGAAAGGGGAGGAGAAAGTTTAGATTGTGATCTCATTTTCTCCAAAGGAGCCACAAATCATCCACTATGTCTAAATGAACCCCAAAGTTTAGTGATCTTTATTGAGGACAGCCTACAAGGCAGTGGTATAATATAGGTTTGATAACTGATACTGGGGAAGAGTGTGTCAGAGATGCTCAGAGAAAGAAGATCAGATTGTAATAAAATAATGATCTTTAGATGTTATGCAAATTCTTTCAGATTTGGAAACCAGGACAATATGGTTCAAGGTACATTTTGAGCTTGTAACACAAGGAAACAAACAAAAGTGCTCACTCTGATATCCATTCCATCTAAGCAGTGTCCCATGCATTACAGAATATTTCTCCTCAGTACTACTTACCAAGGAACTCACAGTGATTGGCTGTTCCATGTTACTTGAAGCTGGTGGACCAAGCTTACTGTTTCTTTCCAGCCCTTCCATCTGGCCACGAAAAAATGAAGGGGAATTATATACATATATTATCTAGAGAGAGAGAGAGAGAGGGAGAGGGCACTCAATAGCAACAGTAATTGGATCTGATGTCTTAAGCACAAATTATAGCCAATGAAGAACTTCCAAAGAAATATACTGATGATCTGTCACCAACTATTCTCTCATCAATAGTAAAAAAGAAGTATTTGTCTTCAGGAATATATAACATTTGCACAAATTGATCATCAAGACTAGACCCGGCTATTTTGGTTCCCAAGACAGAAAATGAAAATGGTACCCAAGGACATGCACAGCATATGTGGGATATCCATAGGCTTGGACAAGCACACAACACAACCTTTTTGTATACCACTAGTAATTTGCCTGAATTGCACTACATGTTCATCACATTATGCACAACTAGTTTTTAGATAGCTATACCTCAGTTAATGAAGGAGATGTGTTCCTGGGCATGACTGGTTTAATAGAAAATTTGGTACCACAGGCAGAAAAAATATGGGAAAAATAGCAATAGGTTCCAGAGACATCACTGGGAGACTACACTGGGTTACATCTCAGAGGGGGTGTCACCTAGTATGCTGGTGGAAAGGGGCTGCCTTCCAGGTCTGGCAGCTCTGCTGGCCAGGATGGGAAAGTGAGTCTTCTCCCTTACGCGCCTGGCCAGCAACTCCACCAAACTGGAAAAGGCACAGAAGCAGAGTGTTAAAAAATGAGCCCCACAGGGTGTCAAATAGGCTAGTTATGCCACTGTCTACATCTCAGGAAAGAAGAGCACTTCATTGTTTCAGCAAATGTTTTATTCAAAACTAACAACTAAACTATGAGCCAGTGTGTTGCAGTGGTTTGAGCACTAGACTAGGAGTCTGAAGACCAGGGTTCCAATCTGGGCTCAGCCACTTGGGAATATCACACTCTCTCAGCCTCAGAGGATGGCAATGACAAACCCACTCTGAAGAAGCTGTCAAGAAAACTCCATGATTCACCTTAGGGTCACCATACGTTTAAAATGACTCGAAGGCACAGAACAACAACTAAACAGTGGAAAAGGAGAGGGCCAGTGTAAAGACTGTGTAAAAAGAAGCTTCACTTTCAGAAGCTTTTTCAGCTGAGATACACCTGTATTTTGGCTAAAACATAGCAGGAAATATATGCAAGATAATTTTAAGTAATTAAATTAATTAATACTATTTAATAAAAACAAACAAACAAGCAAAACCAACAATGTGTAATATATACAAAATCTGCTGCCCGATATGGCTTTTCATTCTGCCATAATGAGAAGGGGCCTTCCTTGTGAATTTGTAAATCCATCTTAAGAGCCAATTTGAGAAACCTGTGTTTGGCTCTACTACACAGCACATATCTGTACAATGTAAACCACCCAGGACTGTACAACTTGTGGCTCCCAGATGTGTGTTGTGTAGCCCTCCTGCTTCCAGTCCTGCTGAATTCCCCCCATCCTTTGTTGGTATCATTGGGGCTTTCTAGATTGGCAGGAAAGTGTGACACGAAGTTGCCTTTTCCTTAATGCTTAGCAGCAGCACCACAGCCTTTAGATGGAGCTGCGCTGTTCCGCAGTTTTAAAAAAAGAAGCTGGGAAAACCAGCACCTTTTTAAAGGCGCTTTTTCTCCCCTAAAATGCAAAAAAAGCGTTTTCATGGCACACTTTCCCTTTTTCTCATCTAAAGGCTAGAGTTTCATGCAGCCATGAACACACTTCTTTTTGCCAATCTAGAAAGCCCCATTGCTTTCAGGCTAATGGAGGCACAAAAGGAGTGATTCTGGATGGGGTCACTGGGAGTTGGAGGGTAAGACTTGGCCTCCCTCAAGTGACCTAGAAGCAGCCAACATCACAGCTGTGGCACAATTAATTACTGCATGGCCTTTTCCTCACTCCTTGAGATCTTGAAGCTACCAGCTGACTCAAAAATGAGACTAGTACCCTGGAAGATGCAGCTGCCAGTTCTCTTCTGAAATTGGTAACTGACTTAGATGCCTTAAAGTCAGCAGCTCTCATTTTTTAATTTCTTCTTTGTATAAATCAGGGTTTTTACCTCAGACACAAAAACAGGAGATGATAATCCTAATTTTGTAAAAAAGACCTATGATCTAAGTAGCTCCAATCTATCCCCAAGCCATCAAAATCAGGGGAGTAAAATACAGGATTCTCCAGTATGTTCTAGGAGGAACATCAGTGAATTTTAAAAGTTTCAGTTTTCAAGCCTCATTTGTTCCACCCACCTGCACCCCGGCAAGTTTAGGGAAATGACTAAAAACTGACATATGAAATCAAAAACACAAGAAGCAGTAAGATGATGGGAAATGAATGCTATCTATAGATTTCCTAGCCACTTAACACATGTATACACTGAGGCCATCTGCAAAAAATGGTATTTGACGAGGAATGATTCTCTCAAGCTCATTTGCACTATGAGTTACTCATGGGCTAGGGACAGAATCTGCACTTGCTCAAGCAATGAGAAATTGCAAGGGCAGCACTACCAAGGTTTTGTTTTCTTACAAACAAGTCATTTTCTCTCCTAGAACACGGATAAGATTCATGTAAGACTCCAGATGTCGCTGGACTAGAATTCTCAGCATTTCTCTCTCACTCCTAGCTATGCTGATAAGGGCTAATGGGAGTTGTAGTCTACCAAAATCTAGAGGGCTGCATGATTAGCCTCCAACCATCACAGAAAAAACAAAACCACACACACACCATACAAGTCTCCTTAGCTGGAGTAAGTGATAGACATCCCTTTCCCAGTTCTGATAGCTATTCTATCAGCCCAAGTGGTGCAGTGGTTAAATGTTTGTACTGCAGCCACAACATTGGGAGTTTGTTCCTGAGGGGCTCCAAGGTTGACTCAGCCTTCCACCCTTTAGTAGGTCAATAAAATGAGTACCCAGCTTGTTGAAGGCAATTGGCTTACACATTGTAAACCACGTAGAGACTGCTTAGTTCAGTATGAAGCAGTATAGAATTGTAAATGCTATTGCCGTTCTATACAAAACATTATCCCCTGATTATCAGCTCCAGTTATAGAAACATCGACCAGTCACTCTAGCAGTCATATCAATATTGATCAGCATTTGATTATAGTGATATGAATTTAGTGTGGATTCCAATTATGTTTGTATGTGCTTTAATAACCTTCAAAGATTTGAGGAAAGGAATTAGAAAATGCTATTGTTTTGGTGTACAAAATACTGTTGGCTCTTATTAGGTTGGTAGTATCAGACCATGCTAGATAGAAGGGTAGTATTTTGGTATGCTTGTAATACTGCCTTATTTGTTTACTAGGTTTGTGTGTGTTTTGTTTTGTTTTGTCTTTTATTTCATAGTAACATAGAAAGGTTGGTACATACAATAGCTCATTAGATCAGAGCACTCGATACTACATACTCAGAGCAGAAGGGTTATACAGTGCAAAGCTTTTGAATTATCCTTATAATAGGCAGTCATTTTCTTTTGACTTTCAAAAAAAGCCAAGTATCTTGCCCACTCCAGAATTCAGGCCTGTCCATTTCAGTGAAACTTGCAATGACTGCTTAGCTGCTTTAGAAAAGTGAGGGAAAAGATAGACTATTTATAGTCTGTGCAAGAATAATTCCAGTACAGCCTACTTGCATCATCTCTCTTCTAAACAGAAGACATCTCTGTCTATACATTGGCACGTTATTTTTCAAAAGCAACTAACAATTAGCATCCTTCAGCCATCACAAAACTGACATTATCCAATTATCTCACTATGCACCATCTTTCTCAAAAACAATACCAATACTGAAAAACCAGGAATCCAAATAATCTGACAATGGAGAAAAAGTTAAGCAAGGAAGGAATTCTACTCAATGTGTTCTCATGGTAAGTTCACTACCAAATTCTGCTGTCGTAACAAAAGATATTCATTTTTCACCCTATAAGAAACCATTTTAAAACTACTTAGATGAGGATGGGCAACCACCGGGAATTAAGAGGCCAGACAGATCCCAATAGGAGATTATGAAGGACTGCATCCCCCACCAAAATAAAAAAAAATAAAAATAAAATTATTAATTATTATTATTATTATTATTATTATAATTAATTTGCCACCCAATAGCTTCCAAGGGCCACAGAGCAATTCATCACTTTCCTGAACATTTTAGGCCCAGGAGAGGCCTTTGTCCAGCAGGGCATGAGTCACAAATTTGATCTTGTTTGTTGTTGTTGTTGTGCCTTTAAGTCTACCATGGCTGCACTAACAACATTTTGTGCCTAACTCGGAAACTTCAATTAGTTCAAAACATGGCAGCCAGGCTTGTCAGCAGTACATCTAGGAGAGAGCACATCACACCTGTGCTTAAAGCTCTCCACTGGTTGCTGATTAGTTTCCAGGCACAGTAAGCCCTACATGGCTTGGGTCCATCTTATCTCAGGGACCGCCTCTCCCTGTATGACTCCCCCCCCCCCGCACACTCCGGTCCTCTGGGAGGAACCTGCTGCAGCCTGTGAAAACTTGGCTGTCGCGGACCTCCCAGAGGACTTTTCAGCTACCGCCCCCAGGCTTTGGAATGGTCTGCCGGATGAGTTGCATCTTAGAACATCCCTTGATTGCTTTAAAAAAGCTTTAAAGATGCATCTCTTCTGGCAGGCCTTCCCTGAAACCTCCTGATCCCAGCTCCAAAAATTGAGATCTACAAATGAAATCTGACCTGGCTTGCTGCTATTCCTTTCCTCACCTAAGATCTGCCGAGGATGTATAATATTTTTAATCTGTTAGTGTTTTTAATTCATTGTTGATTTAATTTATTTTTAAGGGGCGGTTGGAAATGGGTTGTGATGTATTTTTAACTTCATATGTTTTAATCTTGTTGTACCCCACTCCAATTGTGTTAGAAGTGGGTTAGAAATAAAGATGATGATGATGATGATGATGATGAACATTTATCAGTGCAATAGTGAAGCCAGAAGTCTGGTTTGGAGGAATTCAGGGATTGCTAATCTCTGTAGTAGAAGCTAGGCTATGAAATTTAATAAAGGGGTGGGTAGTCATACTTAGAAAGAATTGCAAGGCAATCTATATGTTTATATATGTGAGAGGCATGTGTTTATGGAACCTGACTTGTACAGGGCTAGTAGAACCTATGGTCAGTGGCCTGTTATGGAGAGACAACAGCCCATGAGACAATGAAAAAGGAAAGCTGTCACTAGCACTCAGGTCATGTCATCCTTAGAATATGTGAAAGAATTACTCCACTCATCCATATCTAATAAAATGAACAGGACTGCCTGTATCCTTGAATCCTGTTTGCTGTATTGGACATGCTACTAAGATGTAAACCATCTTCTCATGAAGTATTTGACTTCAGCCAATTGTCTGATCAATTTACAATATTTGAAAAGTCAATTGACACCAAACAGAATACACAAGTTAGCTTGGCTTCCCAGCTCATTAGATTGCTAATGAAATGCTTGATAATGGAGATACCTGTTCTTGCACACCTGCTCTCCCACTTGACTTCATCAAAGATGATGTCCACCGCCATACTATTGCTCTTATTTCTTCCCTTCCTTTGACACTTAGAGAATGTGACTTTCTTGAGGCCACCCAGTGGATTTCTATGGTTGAGCCACGATTTGAACTCTGGTTTCCAGAGTCCTAGGCCAAAACTGAAACCAGTACACTACATTGGCTCTT
This sequence comes from Urosaurus nigricauda, assembly GCA_034509955.1. NCBI lineage: Eukaryota > Metazoa > Chordata > Lepidosauria > Squamata > Phrynosomatidae > Urosaurus > Urosaurus nigricauda. Next base: position 187,821,585 of record JAOEGL010000003.1, on the reverse strand, counting down.
ATTTCTGTTTCCCTTTCCAGCACAAATATCCTCAGCTTCATTTCAAGTTGCAGTTGCAATGCAATCAATTACTGTACTGAGAATGTTGCTTGTGTCTTCTAACTCTTTCTGGTTTATACAAAAAGCTAGTTTTCTAGTTCAAGAGGCAAGAGCTGAGAAAAAGGTACACACCTATTATTTGAATGCAGTCAAATATTTCATGAAGCCAATGTGTAGTTTGCAGCTTACCTATATAATTAGATCAGGTTACTACTAGCAAAACGGGGAATGAGGTTGCTCCCCAATAGTCCTACTGCAGTTAGGAAAAAAATCTAGCAGCACAGCACAGGTTTTCCTTCTGATTACCTGGTATACAAAATATTTCCAAACAAAAATGCTACCAGCTATCAGTGCAAAAAGTCACAACCTAAAGGTGCCCAGCAACCCTATCTCACTTGCTATAGTATTTGAACTGAAAGGACAGCTTCCTGGGAACTGAGTGCCTGTCAATTGTTACTGCTACTTTGTTTTATATTTTTAAAAATGTAACTATGATTACTCTGAAGTAAAGGCAAAAAAGAATGGTTTGCCAGAATGGGAGATTACTTGCCAAACCATCTGGCACCTTGGATATATGACAGAAGAAATCTATAAATGTGCTGCAAAAATTAACTGTTTTTTTAAAAAGTTAATTTAATTGTTTCAAAATAACATTGTTTTTATTGATTACCATAACTTTCAAACCTTTCAATGATCAAATCACCCCCCCCTATTTTTTTTATTGTTTCAGTCAATTTAACGTTTTAAAAATTATATCACAATATTTGGCTGGCAACCTTGTAAACAGTCAAATATACTTTTAAAATACAATTTGCTTGTTTACAAATGGCCTCCATTGCAAATTAAAAACAAAAGATGTTGTTCCTTTTACATTCAGGAACAGTAGATCACATTGAAGGTAAATATTAATTTGCCTATTCACAGATGGAAAGATTTGTTATTTACCTTTGGGGTGCCAATACGCCAGATAACCTATGGTGGTTATGTGTGTGAAGGTGAACTAATAAAATAATAACTGTGGATATAATGAGTAAATGAAATAACCAAAATGTAATCAAAATCACCCTGGTTTTAAACTAAATCAATAACAACACACAGTGAACAAAAGCATCCATACTAATATTTCAATATCCATTTCAAATAATACTTAGATGTCAAATACTATAAACATGGTGGCAAATAATATTTGAGCTAAGAAATTCATCTCCTATTATCAACTGAATGAAAACTTAGCTACATTTCAGATGTTGTTGGCCTATGCCTTCCAGTAATTTCTGATTTATGGCAACACTAAGCTGAACCTATCACAGGGTTTTCTTGAAAAGATTTGTCCACAGGGAGTTTGGTTTCCCTTCCGCTGAGGCTTAAAGAAACCCAAGGCCACCCAATGGGTTTTCACAGCTGAGCCATGATTTGAACCCTGATAGGATGAAATAGGATGATGATGAGGATGATGATGATGACAACAACAATAATTCCTTTTCTCACACTAGAATAAGGACTAGATTTGGTCAGTGCTGGGATGGGAGATTACCTTGCTAATGCCTCTGTAGACCACCTTGCATTTTTTTAATGGAAGAATTTCCAGGGAGAAAGTCATGTTATATTAGCCTATTAGTCAGAAAATTGAGGTTTATGATACTAAAACTTGCTTAATTTTAAGATGCTTCTCAATTTTGTCATTGTTATGTTGGAACAAAAGTAAAATGCAGAAAGTACTATTAAAAAAACAAGCAATACACCATGGTATATATATATATATATATATATTCCACTTTTCCACAAAAATTGGGACTCAAAGCATCTACTATTATGTGGAAATATCATGTTACAAGTAATATGTCTATAAAAGCCCAAAGAAAAGTGTCAGTGTTATTAAATCTGTGATTCCACAGAATCTTGTCAGGGGTTCTTAATAAGACAGTTTGAATGACAGACATACTCCCCTAAAGTAGCGTTTTCTCATTGCCACAAACCCTAACCCAAAGCCATAGAAAAGTGTACTGTACATTCAGTGCAACATGTTCTGCAGACAAAAGAGCAGGAAAACAGGCATGGTTAGTGTGTGAAATGAATTGTTTCTCAGAAGACACTGACATGGTTTTCAAGAAGAAAAGCTTGCAAAGCATCTTCAATAGCAACAATATCTATACTATAAGTAACTGCCAATTAATATACTCTTCACTCTACCATCCACCAACTAATTTGTGCAGCTTACAAGCTTAAAGGTCATCAAAATGCTTTCACTCCCTCTTTAATGTCAATTTATGTGAGATTTAAATTAACCCTACCATTCTGCAAGGTTCTAACAACTCTTAAAAGAACAGTGTTAAAATTGATGTAGCAGTCATTCCGGTACAAAAACAGTTACAGCTAAAAACTGGATAAGATTTAATAGGCATTATCCATGGTGGCTTCCTGTAAGTATAAACCAGGACACAACTACTCCAAATTGTTATCATAGTTGTACAACTATGAGTAGAAAAGACACTGATGCTGCCTCAACATTAAGTCAAGGCTGATTATGCCGACATATTAAGAGGTGGACAACTTGTGGCCTTCCATATGATCTTGGACTGCAACTCTCATAAGCGTTAGGCAGTATAGTAAATAGAAAGAGATTACGAAAGCTGCAACCCAGCAACATTTGTAAGGCCCTGTGTTGCTTATCCAAGCAGAAAATCTGTACAAAATCTGTACAAAAGTAACATAACTTTGGATTTTTTTAAAAAAAGGAATAGTAATAATAGTACTTCCCAGCTAAACCTCTTTTGTTTTGAGTTGAATAATCTATAAACTCATATCACACAACACTCGTCCCTCAATATCCGCGGACTTGCCATTCATAGTTTTGATCATTTGCGGATGGCAACTCTTCCCTCCCTCCCTTACCTTCTTCTCCCCCCTGTCCCCGGCACTGCCGGGGTCTACAATCCACGCCGGCCACATGTGGACTCTTTCCCAGCAGTGCTCAGGGCTGACACGCACACGCCCCATCCTTCCCCCCTCCGCTACAGAGAAAAGGCAAGTGATATGTCAATTGACTGTGGTGGAGGGGGCAGGGTGTGCACATGCCAGGCCCCTGGCGCTGCTGGGAAAGTGAGTCCCCATGTGGCTGGCGTGGATTACAGGCTCCGGCGGCCCCAGCACTGGAGGGAAGAAGGAGGTAAGAAAGGAAGGGAGGAGCTCCATTGTCCCCAATGGCAGGCTGCCACTGGGGACAATGGGACTTGACTATTCATGAATTTCTGATATCCATGGTTGGCGAAGGATGGTAAATACCATTTACCATGGTAAATACCGAAGGATGGGTTTATGTCCGTCAAGCACAAGGACATGTGTACAATATTAGTCCATAAAAATATAATTCAACTTCTTTCCCACCCACTTTATTCAATTTCTTTCCCACCCTTCCTCCCAGGGCACCAAGATTTATTCACTTTGTCCTCACAACAAACTTAGGAGAGGCAGGTAAAGTAAGAAAGTGGGAATGGTTCATTGTCAGCTGTATGGCTCAGAAGGAATTAGAACCCAGAATTCCCAAATCAAAGCCCAACTTCTGTCTATACTCCACACTCATTGTGTTTGATTTGTTTGTTGTGTGTGTCTTCAAGATATTTTTTACTTATGGCGACCCTAAGGCCATAATGGTCTTAGTCATGGGGTTTACTTCGGAGGTTTGTTCAGAGCAGTCACTGCCTTCCCCTGAGGCTGAGAGTGTGTGACTTGCCCAAGATCACTCAATGGGTTTCGTGGCTGAGTTGGGAATCAAACCCTGGTCTCCATAGTCATAGTCCAACACTCAAATTACTACGTTGGCTCTCTGTGTTTGATTAACCTTAATGATATTCAGAAAACTACTCCCACCTAAACATTATAGTAATAGCATTTTATTTTTTTAAAATAAATTTGTCACCAATTAAAGATATTTTTCTCACTTATGGATATGAATATTTAAGCAGCTTGATCTTTGTAATATTTTAGCAGCTCGTTCTAAATGTGAGCCTTGCCTAGATATGAGTATGCTCAGCAGCACACTGCTCATGCACTGCTGCACATTTTTGCATGTACTGAACAGATGGTTGTACTGTAAAGTTTGACAGAGCAGATCACCTACTCAATAAGTAGGTCCAGTTCTTCTTCTTCACAATGGGAAGTACAAAGTAAGTGGGGTAATTTTGTCTGCCACTCACAAATGAAGAATCAAGGTTTTGTGTAGTTCCTAAATTGGAGTCAGGCATATCACATAGCCCTGGACTGCCCAATCCAGCAAGGCATGTGAGCATGAAGGTCTGCTTTTATACATATACCACCACCTCTGGTTAGATTGAGAGTATATGTGATTAATCCAAAATTAATTCTGTTGTTAACCATATGGTAAAATATTTTCTACTGCCAGTTAGAAGACAGAACTAAACCTGACCAAGGCAGTTGCACCAATGTACCAATGAAATCAATGGAATAAAATTAATGCTCAGAGTAAAGGGGGGATGTTGTATGCTTGCCACAGGCATGCTGAATACTATTGGTACATTCCGTCAACTGTCCGCATTTGCTTGTGGCTGAGGCAACATGCTAAATGACTATCTATTCTGAACATAGCACCAGCAGCCACATTGCCCTCCCAGGCCAACTCATAAGAGGCTGAGTTTTCTAGGGATGACAGCATGGTGAGTGCGTTGTATGATTCAGCTTTTCAGTCACATCCAAATCTAAGCCAAAAATCATTTAAGCCCATATTCTCAATGGACTGATTAAGCTCTGGGAACCAGCCCTAAGCTCCACCAGGGAGATATCTTTAAGTGAAACATTTAAGAGTGTGGAGAACAATTTGTTACAACCCTGAAATGTTGCCTGGCACCGCATGATAGCATATTTGATCTAAAACAAACAGAAATGTGTATGTGTGCATATACGGTATATCAAAGAATTATTATCTTGAATAGGAGTGCAAAACATCAATGTAACATTCAGCTTTATATACCTACCGTAACAAAATAGGTGGAAGGGAAAAAAAATAAACCCATCACAGTATATTTAAGTGTCAACAGCATAAAGCTTGTTATCAGTAGAACCCAGTTTTACAGTTTCTGAGCAGCTGCCTCACAACATCCTTTGCCAGCTAGGATCTGATAGCACCTTTCACTTTGAGCAACTGAATTTCTCAAATTGATGATCAGGAGATATGGCCCATTCTTATATCAGCCACTAATTACTCACTAATCATATTAACTGTCCTTCTTTGTGGGATCCAGCCCACAAATACAACAATTCCTTTTATGTGATATTTTCAAATAAAATTGCCCAATTATTTAATTGGCCTATAAAAGCATGTTATTGCAAACTAAGCCTTTGTTTAGAATCTCGAGACTCAAAAATAACAATTACATACAACCACCACTTTTTCCTAGTCTTCTTCACCATTTGTTCTTCAACAGTCTGGCAATGTTATTTACAAGCATCATTTCAAAATGCCCATGACAACATGTTACTTAGAACAAGAGCAATTACAAGAGCAGAACCTGCTCTTTACTGTGAAGATCAAGGACTCCAGTTATGCTGGAACCCAGACATTAGTAATTTTGAGATGTAAAACCAGAATAAATTATGAAGGCCATACCTGATATGAGGTGTTCAAGAAAAGAAAAGAAAGAAGCTATTTAGCGTAAGATGTCTACAACATGGCCTGTCAGGCAAAGACCATTCCTGGGCATCTCCTCCGTGCCACCTTGTTTTTATTAACTTCCTTCCATTGCAATGCCATCATAATGCAAACCACAAGTCTTTTTGAGATCAATAAAGTAGCTGTGAAACTGCTGAGGACAGGCAAAGGAAAAGCTGCAGTCCTGACCTGAAGAATGAGCCGAAGCAGCGATGCAGTAAATCCCTAGAGCAGACACACCACCTGCCAGTACTGGAAAAAAGCATGAGAGTTGCTAACCCACAATATGGTTGGATGTGTCCAGCCAGAGAAGTACAGTGGTCCCCCGGTTTACAAAAGTAATTCGTTCCAGCACCCCTTTCGTAACCCGAAAACGTTCGCAAACCGGGGGACCACTGTAAGTATAGGAAAAAACTTTGCGCCATTTGAATTTCGCGCCACTTTTCTTTCGCAACCCGGGGGTTTTTTTGGATCCCGGGGTTTTCGTACCCCGGGGGATTCGTAACCCGGGAGACCACTGTAGGAGAGTTGTGTAGCCCTGTTGGATGCATGTTAGGATTGCCAAGTGTTCCTTCTTACAGTATAAGGAATGTCTCTCATTATCTGAGGAAGCAGACTGAGGTCTATGAAAGCTCATGCTGCCAATTTCTTTCTTTCAGTTAGTCTCAAAGGTGCTACAAGATCACTCCTGTCACAAGAGACATTCCTCACTTGTAGTCCAGAAAGCCCGTCCTTTATAGGAGTAGCAGGTGTCCTTTATTACGAAGGATGCCTCCTATTTGGGGGGGTTAGAACGCTTTTCCTGTTTTGTTTCACTACAGGTTGAACAGGTGCCTCCAAATTCCCCATATTTGGGGATGTGGGCCCTTCATAAAGACAGAAATGTGCACATCATGCAGTTTAAGAATGTGAGCCGTATGGTAATTTTGCACAAAATAAGGAAACGAAACACATATGGCTAAGTGAACTAAAACCAATATTTTCATTTGGTATTCAGGTCAAAGAACAAATTGTGCCTTGTCGACTTTGCATGTCTTGCTATCCCGCAGCCCCTTAGTGCAAGCCTGGCAACACAAATGCAGCTGCACTGTTCTGAAAAAACCTAGGGATTTTCATGCTGTTCCAGAGAACTGCTCTGTTGTGAAATGAACCCTGCCTTTGAAGGAGCAGTATTACAGTACAGAACTTTGAAACCAGCATCTGGCAGAACTGGAGGGATGGTTTCAGTTCTGTAACTTCTGTTACAATTTCAGCCCCAGGAGGAAGGGAGATGATGTTCTTCCTTGCTCTTTCTTCCAGATCAGCTCATTTCCACATCACAGAACCACCACCAGCAGTTTTTCCATTTCCTCACAATGTATTTTCCACCAGACAGAAGAGCTGAGGGGAATCCTTACGGCAGATGATAAAAGGGAGGAAGAAAAGGAGAAGAAAGAGAAACATGGCAGCACCTTTAAGCCTAACTGGTTTTTTAATTTTATTTTATTTTTATTTTTGCATGAGCTTTTGTTGATACAAAGCCCCACTTTTTCAGGTGCAGCAGAGAGAGCCATATTAAGGCCTTGTTTGTAAAGCACATTTTATACACTTGCACACAGACACTTGCTCCAAAGGAGTGGGTTTGTGTGAGGTATAAAGTACTTAGAAAAATTATATCCCTGAAAGCTCAAGGGGGAAAAAATCTAGTTAATAGTCTTCAAGGTCCTGCCCCATTTCCTTCCCTCCCTCCTTTTTACTACCCATTTTATTTGGAAAAATTTAACCTGTTTTACTCTATGCAGGAGTGAAAGGCACACAACCAGAAAGAGAGCTATAAAAGCCATGGGGGTATATAATGGTTTGGATGTTGGACTGTCCAAGACCAGGGTTCGAATTCCTCCTCAGCCATAGCAAACCCTTGAGTGGCCTTGGGCAAGTCACACTCTCTCAGCCTCAGAGGGAGGCAAAACAACAACAACAACCCTCTAAACAAAACCTTGCCCAGAAAAAAAACCCAGGATAGGCTCCTCTATAGGGTGGCCCTAAGACCTGAAGGCACACAACAACAACAGCAACAACAGCAACAAAGCCCCTATTTGATTTCCACAGGATGGCCAGGTGTCCTCCTCCCCTCAAAATGGAGGGATGGTTTCACACAGGTCTGTTACTTACAATTTCAGCCCCAGGAGGACTAGGAAAGGGGGAGGTGGGAATGGAGGACGCGTCCTGGAAAAGGAGGACGCCTGCCTCCTCCCAATGCAGCAGCAATTCGCCTCAGAAAAAGAGAGAGAGAGAGAGAGAGACAAAAGAAGGCGGTGCCTTGCTCTTACCATGAAGCCATGGTCCAAGGAAGAAGAGATCCTAGAAGGAAGGAGTCTTTTTGCAGCAAAGGATGGAGGAATGGAGGGAGGGAAGGAAGGAAGGAGACCCCCCTAGTCCTCCTCTCCCCTTTGCAAGGATTAAGCTTCTCCTGCAGCCCTAGTGCTGGGCTCCTTTCCCCGCCAAGACTAGAGCCTCCATTCCTCCTCCTCCTCCTCCCAGCACCAGGGATAGGATGATGATGTGGAGGTGGAGCAAAACGCAGCAGCAGCAGCAGCACTAGCCACCTTTTGTTTTGAGACACACACAAAGCCTGCATCCACACTGGAGAAAGAACCCGCTTTGGCACCGCTTTAACTGCCTTGGCTCAAGGCTATGGGATTTTTTAGCCACCTCTCGGGTTGACCCTAGATTGGGTTCGAATTGACATCGGATTGCCTTCGGTTACATGTGATAACCTCTCGCGCAAAAAAACCTGTGAAACATCATGATTGCCCCTGGGAATGGATCACGGCACTGCATTCAGCTTCTAATTTCCCCCCTGTGATGATGATAACGCCTCTGCTGCTCTGGGCCCCACAACAAACTCCAGCTCCCAGAATTCCATAGCCTGTTGAGCCAAGGTACCAAACCAGGTTATTTTTCCAGTGTGGATGCAGCCATAGGAGTTCATCACACAGGAGGAATTTCTCCCAATTTTGAATTGAGCCAATTTGAATTCACGTAAATTTGCTAGAATGACTTCCCATTTCCCGAAAACGACTCCCCCCCATTGCCTGAAATTGCGTGAGATGCTCTAATACGCATTAACGTAAAACCTATGATTGCGTTCGGAATGACTTCCCTTTCGCCCAAAATTGCGTGAGATACTCTAATACGCAATAACGTGAAACCCCATGATTGCGTTTGGATTGCCATTGCATTATACCCCCAAATTCCATCGTATGATAAACTCCATAGTGGCTGCATCCACACTGCAGGGATAAACTGGTTTGGCACCGCTTTAGCTGCCATGGCTCCCATGTGGTGTGTGTTTTTTAGTTATGTTTTTAACTTCTATATATTGGTAGTTTAAGTTTTAACTGTTTTAACTGGATTGTTTTAATTGTTTTCAATTTTCGTAGTAAAGTTTTTAAAATGCTTATGTCTCGTGAGCTGCCTTGGGTCCCTTTCTGGAAGAAAGGCAGCATAAATATGAAATAAATAAAAATAAATAAATAAAATCCATTTGAGATATGGTACTGGAGAAGAGTGCTAAGGATCCTGCGGACAGCCAAGAAGATAAGAATGGGTCTTTGATCAGATCAAGTCAGAAAATCTCCTTGGAAGCCAAAAAAAGCAAACTGGGGATGTCTTACTTTGGCCACATTTGGAGAAAGTGTGACTCATTAGAAAAGGCCTTTCTTTTCCAGCAAGCCTTTGGAAAAGTGAATTTTTAATCGTAAAAGGACTTGTATGGTACTGCACTGTTTAAAATCTTTGTTTTAAAATAAAATTTAAATAGTTTTAACTCAGTTGTTATTTAATCTTAATTTTGTTTGCATTTAATATGTGTTTTATTGGTCTTTTTTTTTTTTTTTTTTTTTTTTTTTAGGAGGGGGAGCTTTTTGTAAACTGTCTTGAATCCCAGCCTGGAGAAAGGAGGATTATATGTAAAGTGGGGGATGGATAACCCTTGCAGACTCATTAACAATAACTGGGTGCATGGTGTGTGAAGAGGTAAGACAGCTATAAAGCACATAACTGATGGTATCGGCTTTTACATTTAAAGGAGCTCACAAAGCTACTGCAGCAAATTATATGTATGTCCCCCGCCATGTGTGAATACATCTGTGAATCATAGATTTAAAAAGTTACACCATGTGACTTTTGTGTGGAGCAGCTCTGGAGCAAACCATATTTCTATGATATGTGCAAGTAATTTCATTTCTTCTTTTACAGGACATTTTTCTACTTACCAAGGATTTGCTGCACATCCCCTGACCTGACCACCCCAAGATGCGCTAGAGTACAATTCCCATCATCCCCAGCCAGCATGGCTGTTAACTAGACTGTCTGGGGTGCGATGGAGGGGGGGTGTGTTAATCTGCTATATCTAGAGGTTGCCAGATAAATATATCTGGAGGCTACTAAAAGGTGTCATTGTTAAGCCCTATTTGCTGGTTTAACTCTTACTGTTTGAACAATGATTGCATGTGCTCAGTGCAGTAAACCATTGATTATATGCTCAGCGCCTGCAGGTGGGTGATGAGTAGAACATTTGTTGATTCTGGCTTCCAGTGCTGCATTGTGGGGCAAAGGCAATGAATGCAGAAAGGTACAATGAATACTAGGTGCTGTGGGCTATATTTCAGAGGGAGGAACGGGCAAAGCCACCTCTGAGTGTTCCTTGCCTAAGAAAAGCTGAGAAATTCATGGGGTTGCCATAAGTCAACAAGTGAATCGAAGGCATGCATGCATGCACGCACACACGCACAAACACACACACATGCCAGTGTAGTTATAGTTCAAAAAAGTTTGCTTCCTCTCTCACTCTCGCTTCCCCTCTTCAGTTTCTTTCTCTTTCAGTCACTCACACACACAAAAACACATTCAACATACATAATTCATTCTGCTTGGTTCTATTGCTTGCTTCTGTTTGCTTTTTTTTTCTTTCTTTTTTTATACTGATTTCTTTTTAATTCCAAACATTTTTCTTTAAAAGAAGAGTGGAACAACTTGTGGCCTTCTGATGCAATTGGGTTTCCATCTTTCCCTAGTGGTGCTAGTTAGATCTGATGGGAGGTACAGTCCACCATGTGGAGGGCCATACACTCCTCACTCTTGCTTTAAAGGGAACTTTTATTTTGGGTGCTTTCAGACAGAGGAGTTTATCACATGGGACAGATCTCGTGCAGAAACTGAATTTAAACTGGATAAACCCTGCAAAAACAGGTAGATTTTCAGACAAAATCGTTAACCCGAACAGAAAGTGGACAAAGCCCAGAAAAGTGGGTTAATTTTCACACAACATAAGGGTTAACAAACAATAGCACAACATTAACCCAAACGTGAAGTAGGCAAAACCTGCTCCTTTTTACTTTTGGAGAATCCTGATAGTAAAAAGGAGCAGGCTTTGTTGAGTTTCCATGTGGGTTAATGTCACATTATTGCTTATTAACCCTGATACGCCTGAAAATCAACCCGCTTTTGTGGTTTTTTTTTCTGGATTTTTAAATCCCTTTTCTGCACGGGATCTGTCCTGTGTGATAAACTCCAGAGTGCCGCTGCCAATACTGCTTAAAAGACATTGTGCAGCTATTCCACCTTCCTTTCTTCCTTTATTGGTAGAGATCAAAAGGTGAGGGAAAGAATGGGTAAACATGGGAGAATTCAAACTAAAAATGAAAATCTGAGTGTGAAAGCAATGACATGAGAGTTATCCATTATGCTTCCCTTATTAATACATTGGTTTGAATAACAGGCATATTTATAAATGCTGGCCTATCATAAATTTTAAAAATTAGAGTGGAGGTTAGCAGATAATACATTTTTAAAAAAACATAGTTGAAGATGGTTTGAAAATGGGGTCATGGCTTGCTTAGTGCACTCATTTGATTTTTAACTTTTAAACGGGTGATACAGATTTGCATATGGTTTCAAAAACTTATTTAACTGGAGTCAGATGCATCATTTCGCCAGCAGGCAGAGATCTGTTTGTTTAATCAAGCTTTTTAAATATGTATTTGCTGTCAGAGAGGCTTCTTGTGGTGGGGTGTGTGTGTGTGCTTTATTTTTAACTTGTATGCCTAACCCTAACTTGGAAGAATTATTATGGAAGGTCAAAGAAGAAAGTGCAAAAGCAGGCTTAATGCTGAACAGAAAGAAAACAAAAATAATGACGTACATATATACATTCAACCTAGACAATGAGGAAATCAAAATAGTAACAGAGTTCCTCTACCTTGGATCAAACATTGATCAGGAAGGAGACTGCAGTCAAGAAATCAGAAGAAGATTGGGAAGGGCAGCTATGAAAAAACTAGAAAAGATCCTAAAGAGTAAAGGCATACAACTGAGCACTAAAATTAGAATTGTACAAGCCATTGTATTCCCCATCACCATGTATGGATGCGAGAGCTGGACAGTGAAAAAAGTGGATAAAAAATATTCAACTCATTTGAGATATTGTACTAGAGAGGAGTGCTGAGGATATTATGGACAGCCAAAAAGACAAACAAACAAAAAACAAATAGTGGAGGATGTCTCATCCACAGCATTGCTATGAGCTGGGACTTGAAGGCAATTCATAAACAAATGCCTTTAATGATTTTATACTAAGATGACATTTTAATTGTCGTTAAGTTTTATTAATATGTTTTAGCTGATTCTTTTTGTGAGCTGCCTTGGGTCTCATTCCAGGAACAAGGTGACATTGAAATGAAAGGAAACAAACCATTAAGTCAACAGAAACAGACACGTGTGCATCATGTGTACTTAAGGTTTTTTACTCAACCTTCTTTTCTTCTTCTAGGTAACCACTGTTTGTTTTCAGCATTAAACTAAAAAGAGTTTTAGGATCCAATATTACTACTTTTATTTCGTCCTAAATTGGCTTTTATCATGTCAGTTAGTTAAAACAGTGTAAAATTACATGCAGAGCATTTTGAAGTAAATCAGTGACCCAAAAGTTTTAATCAACTTCCAGGGATTCACTTGGCACCTAAAAGAAGCTATCAGGCCTCCCATGGGAGAGCAGCCTACAAATAGGGTGACATAGCTGAGACAGCCCTTTCCTACATTCTCACACAGTGTATTGACCTCACTGGTGGAACATAGATGAAGGCCTCCCCAGCAAGGGAGGGGGGGAATCCGAAAATGCAAGAACTTACATACTAGCTTATCACGTGCACAGACAAACACAGTGTCCATCCGAAATAGAAAGCAGTGCGAATGTCAATGAATTTATGACATGAGTATGTACCCATTGGCTTCTTGATTTTGAATTAGCATGTTTGCGCACGCACAGGGAGGACAGGATCCCATGGCCGACAGCAATCACATGGCCAAACTGTACATTTGTTATCTCTTTTATAAAATCTAAATGGCGAGATCAGATCATTCAAAAAAGCTACATTGAAGATTTAATATTTGAAGATTTGACTATAAAAATTTATAAAGATATCCCATTAGAAGTATTGAGGAGGAGACAGGATTATAAATTTTTAACAACAGAACTTCTTAAAAGGAACATATCATATTCATGGGAAAGGATTGAAGGTGTTTCAGTTCTTTACAAACAAAAAGATACAAGATAAATACAGTACAGAAAGCTAGGGATTTTTTGAGAAGACTTCGTTGTGATGAAGAAAAAGGAACACAAGAGGAGTTCAAGAGGCAAACTAGACAGGAGACTAAGAAAAAAGGAGAAGAAGCAGAAGGTGAGCCAAATGGAAAACTTACACCAGAGCTAGACATACCAATACAAGGAGAGGAAGAGAGAGAGAGAGTGGACAGTTAATAGAGGAGGTTAAAGAGAACTAAATATATTATAAAGTATTAATTTAAAGATGTCAATGGAGATTGGATCTTGGAATGTAAAAGGATTAAATTCTAAGTTTAAACGTAGTTATTTGGCAAAGATAAAACTGGGTATAATATGTCTACAAGAAATCAAAATAAAACAAAAAGATGTTGCTTATTCAAACTGGAAATTTCATACTAACACAAATGTCAATTGACTGTGAATTTGCAGTGGAAAAGGATGTAAAAATGCAATATTTTTCTGAATTCAGCTATTCCTGGGATGTCTCATGATTGTATTTGGACTGAGTTCTGTTTGTGTGCAATGTCACTTGAATTTTTTTTTTTTTATAAAATTACATGAAATACCTTGGATGACTCCAAATTAACCTTTGATTAACCTTCCAATTTTCCCCGTGTGATAAAGTCCCTAGATCCCTTTCACTTAAAATATAACTTATTATAAGGAGATCTGAAGACCTATGTAGGATAACACAGAGACTTTTTAAAAACAGCCTTCCAGGTATCTCTAGGGCAAGCCTCAAACAGTGTGTGTTTGCAAGCAAGTCTCCTGCTGACTTATGGTGACCCTATTAATTCCATAGGGGTTTCTTAGGCAAGGAATACTCTGTCATGTACACTTCAGTTCAGAAATCCAGACTTCAGTAGTAAAAACAAGAAAGCTTTATTCAGAAATTGAAGCTTTATTCACCATAGATGTATGCTGTCAGAACTGAAGAGCCAACATTACTGCAGTATAATTAAAGCACCAAATAATTCAAATTTTGAGCAGGCGTACACCCTACTCACCCATAAACACACTCATTTTTCCCTCTTTCCCAGGGCCACCTCTCTTTCCACCCTTTACCATCTGTTCTCATAAAATTAACTTAAAACATCCAGCCTAGTGTCTACTTCCTTCACATCTCCTTGTTCCCAAATGAATGTATGCAGCAAACTTAGCAATTAACTTATAACAATGTGCCCTATCATCCAGTATTAATACAATGTAAAACACTGAAAGCAAGCAAAGAAGATTTCTAGTAACTATGGCAGTCAAGCAGAGGTACTCAGATCCTAACATGCTCAGAGGTGGTTTTGCCTGTTCTTTGCTCTGAAATATAGCCTACATCACATGGTATTCATTTGCGGTCTTCTATCCAAGTACTGACCAGGCCTGACCCTGTTTAGCTTCTACAATTGGATGTGATCTCATGCTTTTAGGGTATTTAGGCCAGATTACCAACTCCTTAGTACTAAAAGCAGTGTCACTGAAGTATAAAGTCTATCATTGCAGCGGAAAACAGAAAAGAAGGTTATACAAACTGAAGTAAAGGACTGCAGCCTGAAAGGAGATCTGTGAGTTCTTTTAAAGCCCAAGTAACAACTACAAGCTGGAAGATACTGTGCTTAGTAGTAGTTAGGAAACAAAGGTACCTCTATGGTTATTACTGTACATGCTGATTTTGGATAAAATCTTTGGAAAAGGAAGATGCAACATGTTGACCATACTGTGGACATGGGTTAACTCACAGGAGGATTTGTCTAACAGTACAGTAAGCATAACACATTTCTTAAAGCAATACAGCTCCAGAACAATGTGGGGCATATTGGCCTTAAGCATCCCCTTTCCCTATCAGGATCCATGCCATCTAGCATGAAAGACCATGGCAAAATATGGATGCATGGAGGGTTAAGTTTACAGCAAGCACAATTTCTAACTTTGTACAACATCATTTCTAATCACAGAGTACATGTCATAAAGGATCAGCTTTACTTTCCAGTTTAGTGTGCATAGACTGAGCTAACGTGATAGCCTTAACTGGGTGGGGTGGGGTATTGTAGTATCTTCTGCATAACATGGTAAGCGGGTGCTTCAAAATGGAGTGCTCTTTAACATGATTTCATCAAAATACGTGTGTCTCATATTTTGCTACTTAATGCATTAGGCACTTCTTACAGTAGTTTACTAATTTTCAAGAGATCTGTACTCGATAACACTTTGCTTCCTGGTTTATTCAGATCTAGATATTCCAAAATGACAAAGTTGTCATTTCAACAGCTTCACACCAGGTGGTGATGTTCAACTTTTACACTCTTTAAAATAATGCTTTTCCAGAATGATTTGCCTTCTCTGTGTGTGCCTTCTTACAGAACAACTACACACAACAACAAAAAAACAATACTTTAGTGTACTCATTTTGTGTACCAAGTGGTACAGCAGAGAGCATATTTGCAATGGAGTTCAATCTCTGAATTAATATACATTGATATTCCTAGCTTTGGGATATCCCCTGGTATGTTGATGTAAAGCGCTACTAGCCTGTTTCAGCCAAGGAATCTGATAGCACAGTGTGAGGAAAAACTAGATTTTCCAAATGTAGCTGAACTGCCCTATAACTGCCCTAATCAAGCACAGCCCTAATCTGCTATTTGCCCTATTTAAGCACAGCCAATGTTGAGAAATTACAGTGAAAGCTGCATTTGAACCTTATTTGGAGGGACTACACAACCCCTATCCCATGATAGCAGGATCCACAAAGCTCAGTTAAATTCATAGGTTCTGTCATGAAATATGTTCTTTTTCTCACAAGTCCCTGGCCCTTGCTATTCTGGAGTACTAACTCAAGCATGGTTATAACTGCAGTGTGTGAAAAGTAGGTCTGGAAAGCCAGTAAAAAGCCAGAGAGACTTACATAGCTGTTGCCAACCTGAGCAGTTTCTCAGTAAGGGTGGTTGCTTACTAGCTCCAATAACCTCAGTTCTCACATTTCCCCTACAATGCTGCCTTTCAAAACTTGGCTGCCTGCATTGAACTATATTATCTCACCATCCTCGTGGGGCTTTTGGAGCTTTGTGGTAAGTTGCACCTTTTAGAACTTAACCTCTTGCTTGCCGTTGCTACTTTGGTACATCCAGAGTTTGACTCAGTAGACTGACAACCAGTTCTTAGGATGCCAACATGAAGCTTGAATCTTCTTGATTTATGCTGGTCATTAAAATCTGCCTAAACATCTTGTCCCAAGCAGAGACAAAAATCAGACCATTATTTCAAGTTACTTTGCTACCCTATTGAAACAAGAAACAAAGGATATACATAAATTTATTAAGAATTTTTAATAGTCCTATTAAAGTTTGGTGAGTTTCCTTCAACTTTGCTCAACTATTTCCTCTTGAAGATTTCATCAGATTTTTCTTTTACTTTATGTAAAATTTGATTATTTAAATCTAGAAATGATTTATTGTATACTTTTAACTTTTACTGTAGGAATGAGAAATTGTGGTAGGTCCATATCACATAACTGGAAATCTGTGTTCCTTGAGTCCTACAGGAAAATAAGATTGTTGATGGCCTACAACTCCACCCGCATGTCATTTTGTTCTCCATACTGGGCAAAATAAAACAAAACAGTGTATTGAGTCCTTGTTACACTGTTATGAGAGGAACAAATGATTAAGAAAGACCGTACTTAACTGTCTGGGCCAGATGACCCAGAAGCAATAAATGTTTTTACCAGAGCTCTATAAGCCTGTCTGTTTTAGTCATACATCATCTCATTCTCCACACTGATAAAAAATAAGACAATCAATCATGTTCTTTCTGCTATTTTTATGGGGAATCCAGATGACAGAACCGAGGCACTTTCTGCTTTTCAGGAACAGCAAAAAGAAAACATGAGAGTTGATGTACATGTCAACCCATACCTATACAATTTTTTTTTACCAACCCTGGAATAATATGACACACCAGGTCCTTGTGTCGTTCTGAGTTAACAGAATTTGCTGTGTGTCCAGAATCTCTGAGTTTTCCTCAACCTAGTGCTTACCTACAATTCTTGTCAGGCTCAGTCAGCACAGCCAATTTTAGGGATGATAGGTCTTGAAGTCTGAAGCATCTAGAGGTCAGAAAGTTTCCAAGATTTTGTCAGCTTCAGATTTCACTGTAGGCAAAATTCATTAGGATTTTTAAGTCCTGAGAAGCCTTTAGTTGACAGGCTGCAACTAGTTTAAAAATAAATTGAATAATCCTTAACAAAAGGGCAAAAACACCTAGGAGTTCCCAACCTTTTTGACTTGTGGAGCACTTAAGTTTATGGCGGAGCCCCTATTAGGCCTACCCTATGTCTTACAAATTAATGGTGTTAAGGAGTATATACAAGAATATATTTTCATTCTTTAATCTCATTCAATTTTTATATCCTTCATTTTCCTGGAGTGGCTGCAGAGCACTTGGGATGTGTACGTGGAGTACTAAGGGCTTCTTGGAGCACAGGTTGGGAAGCCCTGCCCTAAAAGTATCAAATCTCTTCTGATCTTGAAACCTATGCTGAGAAACATCTGGCTATGTTTCTGTAGTATCCATATCACAGCATTTCAGATTTCTATACATGACTGTGAAAACTGGACAGCGAAAAGGCCACTCATTTGAAATTTTTGGCCTGGACTTCTAAAAAGATGATGGAGTAAATTAGGCCTGGATTCACACTAAAAGTCAAGATGACTAGATTGAGGCTGCTATGCTTTGGGCACATCATTTTTTAAAAAAATTATTTTATTTTATCAACAAGAACAAAAAAGCAAATAAAATATTTGTACTTTGGGCATATCATAAGATGATGTGACTTAATTGGAAAAGACAATATTCAGTAATGTGGAAGGCAGTGGGAAAAGTGGAAGGCTGCATGACAAATAGCCTGTTTCAATAAAAGAAGCCATGTTCCTGACATTGCAATACTTCAGTGAAGTAGCTGATGTCCAAGACTTTAGAGATGCCATTTATCAAAGGTGACTTGTGAAAAAGGAGAATCTACTATGGCCCTGGGGCTAAATAATAAATTGTCCCTCACTTGACGGCAAATAAAATGGCTATCTCTCTTCTGTTCATCCATCTGAGGAGACACAACTTGCAGTCAAATGAGGCCTTTACAGAATTATACACAGGAAGATGGAAAGCACTTTGACTCATACTGTCCTGAAGAAGGAGAAAGAAAAGGGGCTCTTTGCAGCCTGGGGAAAAGATCAGTTAAAGGCCTTTGAGCCAGCATGTGCAAAAGGACAAGAACAAGATAGCTGAACTTGTTCTACAAGTCTATAAATACTTTGTGATATTGCTGGATGCTTTACCGCTCTGTGGTAGTCACACAGTGAAACCGGACAGCCAAAAATTGTGACTCACAAAGAAACAAAGCTGAGATTGATTAAAATAGTAACAAGGCACAGGAGGTGAATTATAAGTAAAACACCTGGTGGTAAGGGCATCCCAGTATATTCTTGCACACTGTCACAATGAAGTGTGTGGACACTTTATAATTGCTAGGTATATGTGTAGAGGTGTGTGTGTTGTTATTTTGTTGTTGTTGTTTTAGTTATTCATATGTATTCTGTTGCTGCAAATGATAGAGTAAGTCTACCAATTCTGGTTTTACAGGTTCACTCACACTGGGAAGCTGTCTCTAAAGATAACTTTAAAAAAACGGACAAGTCCCAATTCATCTCTTGCTGTTGTTTCGACAGCTTCCTTCACAGTAACCGCTAACGTATGTTGCTAAACTGGCGAAAGAGAACCAACCCTCTCTCTGTTGTAACTTGTACTAAGTAGTGAGCCTTTAGTAAATTGACACTCACCTCTGTCTCACTGGGCTGGGCCTCTGAAATAACACAGTTCTTAGCGTGCCTGATTAAGAAAGCACTTAAGGCAAACATAGGAAGCACTTGTTGCAAGTGAACAATCCTTGAGCCTTGTTGCTGCTCACAGTGGGTTTTGCAGCTTATAGTGTAATCACATTTAAATCAGTTGAAGGGTGATAGAAAGTCAAGTGCCTTCTGCTTCACCAAGGAGGAAAGGATTCCAGCAACAGTCTAAAGGAAAGCTATGGGGATACTATATTCAGAGGTAAGTAGCCATTTCCTAAACTGCTATCTACTACATAATAACCAGAAATTACCTGAGCTTGCCTTGAAGCATTTGAAACCTATAATTCAAACCTCTACGAGATCTAAAGCACTGTATCTTTCAGATACCATCAGATCTAAAACTGTATCTTTCACTGTATCTTTCAGTAGGGCTGGGAGTGAAAGCTTTTCACACTTTGAATTAGATGGAAGTCATGAAGGTTGGAAGGCTTATTATGGCTTATCGAAATTGGAACATACTTTTTCCCTGATAGTTCTCAACTTCCAGATGTTTGTTAATGAGAGAAGCAAAACTGGTGACAAATTCTTTCTCTTTCTTCATTTCCATCATCAAGCCCCTCATAAAGCCAAAGCTGAGTTTGGGGAGCTGTAAGATGGCTATGAAATAATTAAACATGCTGCTAAATATTAAGTCACAGGCTGTTCGTTGTGTATTTAAGGGGTTGTACAACTCTGTATCAAACTATCTTCACAGATTTGGAAATAGCCATTTTGATTCTGAATTGAGGTGGTTTGAATGCTGACAGGATTGGATCCCAAAATAGGGTCACTGAGAGCCAAGAAAAAAGTGTCAGCTTGGCTGGGGGAAGGCTTTGACTGAGGGAATTGTTGTTGTTGTGTGCCTTAAAATCATTTCTGACTTATGCTGACCCTAATGTGAATTTGTCAAAGGGCTTTCCTGGCAAGATTTCTTCAGAGTGTGAGGCTGAGAGAGTGTGACTTGCCCAAGGTCACCCAGTGGTCTCTGGAGTCCTAGTCCGATGCCCAAACCACTATACTACAAATCAATTAAAAGAAAACCCTGCTTCCCCCAAACAGGTGAAGGAGCACTGAGCATACCCATTGCAGTCTTCAGTATTGTGAAGGAGGACTACTAATTGACACTCTCAATAGAAGTATTCCTGTTTAGACTGCAACATTTTGCTGCATGTCCCAAAGTATGCGAATTAATTTTAAAATTTAGAGAGTAGCTTATTGGTGTTTGCTTTTCTGGGGTGCACTATTATGCTGCTCATGGAGGTGGGGAGGGAAGTACTGTTTTCCCATTGAAAAAGTCATTATCTGAACTGTATCACTTGGGAAAACATGAACGCTTGTAAAAAGTGAATAGGAAGGAGGCAGTTCTGTTGCATATGCACACAAATGAGCCCACAAACGTGTAGGACTGCATTCCATTTCAGACAGTGATTTGGGCCTCTTGACATTTTGATCTAGTCGCGGTTTTCTTTGACTCTCCCTTTTTCATGAAATGTAAAATGCAACTTTCTGCAGCATGGGCTTGGAAAATGTAATATGGTGTTGAGTTCCATATTACAGAACGAAGGTATTCTTTAGCCGGTTTGGGGAAAACCTTTTCACCCTATCTCCATAATGCAATATGCTCCTTTGCTGCTGTTGTGTGCCTTCAAGTCATTTCTAACTTATGGCTACCTAAGGCAAATCTATTATGGGGTTTTCTTGGCAGGATTTGTTCAGAGGAGGTTTGCCTTCACCTTCCTCTAAGGATGAGAGAATGTGACTTGCCCAAATTCCTTTACAGTATAAACAAGTAGGTATAGAAAAATATAGTATTCATTAGGTGCTCTGTAACTTTCTATTTTGATTGAAGACTCTTCAAGCATACTGACACGAGAGTGAAATTTTTGAATACACTCACAATATCTGTACCTCATTCTTTATTCAGAAAAACTCCCAGAACAGTTTACAGATCAGTTCAGATAGCTTTTACCCTCAGGCTGACGTTGTAAAAAACAAAAATCTAAAAAAAAAAAAAAAGGGGGGGGGAGGAATGCAGACAACTGTTCCTGATTTTATTCAACATTAGTATACTTTTAACCAGTTATGCATCTACTGTAATCCTATCATGCAGTTGCTGGTGTGAAGCTGGAATTAAAACAGTTCAAACAGAGGAGGAGCAAAAAACTTCTGTTCTTCCTAGCAGCCACCATCCTGGCAAGTTTTCATCTTGGGCTGCATCTGCACTGCAGTATTAATGCAGTTTGACATCGCTTCAACTACCACAGCTCCATCCTATAGAATATTGGGTTTTGTAGTTTGTTGTGGCACCAGAGCTGTTTTACAGAGAAGGCTAGAAATCTCACAAAACTACAGCATCCAAAACTCCATAGTATTGAGCC
Source organism: Urosaurus nigricauda (assembly GCA_034509955.1). Classification (NCBI taxonomy): domain Eukaryota; kingdom Metazoa; phylum Chordata; class Lepidosauria; order Squamata; family Phrynosomatidae; genus Urosaurus; species Urosaurus nigricauda. The sequence continues at coordinate 187,800,033 of JAOEGL010000003.1, read as the reverse complement.
ATGGCAGTTAAAGCGGTGCCAAACTGGCTTATTTCTGCAGTGCATACACAGTCCTCAAGATCAGTGCTGACCAGTCCCTATTGGATTGAAAGCCAGACAACTCCAGAAAAATGAATATTATTTGTTTTTGTGCATTGTGATCCATTTAAGCCTCAGCATCCCAGTTGCACAAATTTTTCCTAGCTGGGCACTTTCCAGGTACATTAGATTATAAATTTCTACTACTCCCAGACAGAAATCCAATTGTGGCATCAGTACATAGCAGGAAAGTACCAATTTGGAATGACAACTTAAAATTCTGTAAAGTGCACTTCCCATTTTCAGACAATGGTGTCAACTCACGTGTTATATGTCATTTTTCCTACCCCACAGCAACACAGTACATTACCTCCTCAATTTTAATATTAGGTTTTTGAGTTCACTAATGCTTAACAACATGTGCTAACCCCCTTCTATTAATGTTCCCATTTTGAAGTTATAAACAGATGTCTTCCCTGCATGAAGCCAGTATATGGATGCTGAATTTTATTAATTGATTGACGTAAATATTATTCCTCCTTTATATCATAGGATCTCAGGATGGTGTACAACAAAATCAGTTTAATCAGTTGAAAACAGTAAAAAGCAAACAAATGAAAAGCGCTTTAAAAAAATTAACAAGTTGAAACAAGGTAGTTTAAAGCCAGTTAAAACAATTTAAAGCAATTAAAAACCATGCACATGTGCAGATATTATAAAAACCACTTAGGCCCCAAAGGCTTTAATGAAGAGTCATGTTTTTACTTGGTGCTGGAGTGAGGCCATTATTAATAACAATAAGGGTTCTAAGGGGAGTGTATTCCAGAACTGAGGCATCATGGGGTGCCAAGGCTTGTTCCCATGTTCTCTGGTAATGTAATGTCTCCACTGGTGGTACACAGAGGCTAATCCCTTCACACGAATTTCCTGAGGCCTGCACTCTCCAAACTCAAGACTGGGCACAATGCTGCCTCCACACCTCCATTAACCTGGGATAGGCTCAGAACTGAAGGCCAGCATGGCCTAATTATTTGAGTGTTGGACTAGAACACTGGGAGATCAGGTTTCAGATCGTACTTAGGCTATGGAAACCCACTGGGTGAGTGGGCAAGTCACACTGTCTCAGCCTCAGAGGATGGCAATGGCAAATCCCCTCTGAAGAAACTTGCCAAGAAAACCCTATGATATGTCTGCCTGAGGGTCGCCATATGTCAGAAATGACTTGAAGGCTCACAACAACAGGCTCAGAATGATCACCATACCTTTCCAATTGCCACCCATCTCCTATTTGCAAGAAAGTGGCAAAAAACAAAACATAACAAAAACTCTCGCCCTGTCCATGACATTCCTCTCTGACATCCTTTTCTTATGTGCCCTTGAAAGTGCCAGTTATTTTCTGTTCCTTGACTTGTAGGCATATTAATCTTACTAGGACTTTGTAATACTGCTAAAGTTAGCACAATAGTTGTATACTGAAAAGCATTATCCCAGATTGCTTGGCCGCTAGAAGTAAAACATTATTTTCTGTTCTCGTAATTGAGTAGAATAATAAGACTCCATACAGATGCCTTTTCCAGTACATGTACTCTTTGGTATCTGACACCAATGAATAAATAATATGATGAATTTGAGAATTTAGTGCTGTTAAAGACATAGAGCTCTTTCATAGAATGGAATCAACAAAATACAGTTATTTTGTCTGTCATACTGTTGTGTTGCTGCTGTTCCTGTAGTTGCCATCCAATTAGCTTTGATGTATGGTGACTTTATGAATGAGACACCTCTATAGGCTGTCATCAACACCCTGAATCAGATTTTGCATAATCAGTTCATATGTATGTGCATATATGTGTGTGGATAAACATCATTATCATTGTTCTCTGCATACTGTTATTCCAGACTAACTCTGCTATGCCTCTAAATTCTATTATCATTGCTGTCATCATCACAATCTATCTGTAATGTGCTCTTCATCGTTTCCTACTCCCTTCCACTTTGCCAAGCATTATCATTTTTATCCATGAGACATGTTGTTTCAAGATGTGTCCAGTATATTGCTCAGTTTTATTTAGCAGGTAAGAGGGAAGAAAGAGAAAAAAATAGTAATGCACATGGACAAAGTATGCCCTTTCCCACCATACCAAGATGTTTGGGATTTGTATCTTACATCCCAAAAAACATAGGATGTAAGAACACAATACATACAGTATGGGGCGCCAAGAGGGAGAGAAGGGCAGCAGCCTCAAGAGAAAAGGTGGACAGAGTGATATATGGAAGGACAGGGGCAGTACCAGCAGCCCACTATATTTCTTCTTTGTTGGATACTTCATGTGCCTGCTCTTTGATGCCCGTTGTGCCAGCCTGCTGTCCTCAGGTGATGGTTCATGTTGTTAAAGCAAGTCTCATGGCTAATCCAACTGGCTTCTGTAGGCACCAACTATTTTTATTATTATTTAGTTGTAAGCAGGAAAATGCCTTGGGACAGTTCCAGGAGTAAGAGTAGGGGTATGTGGACATTAAATGTATATTAATGTTGAGATTGTGTGTATAATTCCATGCTATTTCAACTAGTGTATGAAGAAATACTTCCTTTTCTCTGTCCTGCAACTTCTACCATCTAACTTCACTGAATGTCTGTGTATTATAAGAGGGAGGGGGGGGGGGTCAGTGAATCATTCTGATGATTCAATATAAAACAGGGCCAGAGTTGTCAATACCTGGATTTTACTGACAGGAACTATTTGTCTTTTAGCAGTAGATGCAGTAGGCTGAACTGCAACTTGATTGTATCATCTTTCCTCATTTTCTAGATGGTACATTGGTGAATGTCCTTGCTGAAACTTTAATAACATGATGATTTTTTTGGCTTATGTTGTTGATTTTTAAAATTAACTTCATGTCTTTTCTAAAAAAAAGGTTTGTAATTATCCTGTGGTAGCCCTGGGCAAACAGTATATGCATATGTATTTATAAGCAAGAGAGCCACAAAATATCACAAAAAGGTTCACGTTTCAGACAAAAACTTGGGAAATATTTTCGTGTACTGTTGTTGCAAATTACCTTCTTAATCTACTGATTTCCAAAATTATGTGTCACATGAGAGAAGAAGCATATTTGTGAGGAAAATAAGCCTTTGTACTGAATCTATCCACAACTTGCTCTGCATTGGAACAAGGAAACTTCTTGTAACACCAGATTTCCATTTCTCTGACACACAAAAAAGGATCTCATCAACACAATGGGGGTGTGGGAACACCAGAATTCTCATTCAATGAAGCTGAATGGTAGAAGTTGCAGGACAAAGATACTAGTGTTACAGCTGAAAGATAGAAGGGAAATCCTGATGAAAGGATTGTTCAGGTAGCATGGTCTGTCCCTGAATCTTTACTAGTTGGGAAAAGGAAAAAATACCCTGTTGACTGGCATTATAGAATCATAGAATCATATTATGAATTTATTCAAACTATAGTTGTAAGGTTCATTGCCTCATTTGGGAAACCACTATGGTATATGAAGAGGGGGTAATCACTTGTTTGCTTGTTCATTTGAATTGCCCCCTATTGCTTTGTCTTTGTTGTTTCATTCCCCCCTTGCAAATGTGAAGGGGGGAAATTGTGTAGCTACGTAAAGACCAGATTTGTTTAACAACATAGCATAATGATGCTGGCTCTTTATGATCTCTCATCCGTACTGATCCTTCAGTATTATCATATAAACAAAGCTTATTGTTTGTGTAGCATTTTAACATTCTACTGTCCCTGTCCCTGTCTAGGTACGTTTGGAGGATGAGCATGCTGACCTGTCTAGTAGTACAGTGATTCAGCTAGGTAATAAGAACAAAATTAGCAAATCTTAGCTCAGATGGATTTTTGTACAGTATCAGCTCATACCTATTGGGCTGGGAAGATGGAGTCACTGTGATCTAAAGAAATATAGGCCCAGTAGAAACGGACAGGAAGTGTTGTGCCGCCACCAATTCTAGGGTTCGGGAGCATGCAGCAACCGCATGCTCCTGAACCCTAGTCCATACAGACGCTGCCATCATGGTGTCCACATGGGGGCCACCATGATGACACAAGCACGGCGCAGCATCCGCACGTCACAGCCATGCACTTGCATCATCGAAGCATGCTAGGGTGCCAATGGCACCTTGGCAGCATCACTGGAAGGAGCTGCATTTTGCAGTTTCTTTTTGGGGTGGATCGTTGTTGTGGCTGTGCCCCATAATCTCTCATAGCATGTTCCCAGTTTCAAGTGGCTGAAGCTCATACTTGGTAATTAAAATAGATTAGAGACACACATCCTGCTATCAAAATTTACTCTTTCTTTCTGTTAAAAAAAAAAAAAGATGCTCTGCCCTGCAGGGTTCTGTGATACAGGAGAGTATTTTGGGACCCTGTTTGACCTAAGCCAGCTGTAGTAGCTGCTACCAAATTTTAGCAGCCTGTGCTGGCTGCTTCTGAACTGTAGTGGCAGTGTGGCCCTCATGAAGCCACAATTCATGGTTATGGTCCCTTGGAGCTTCCTAACACTGTCATGTTGTTCTTCTGCATCATTAATGACTAAACCTGACTGACTGGCTGTCTTAACCCTAATCCTCCTTTTGCTCCTTACTACTTTTTCTACATCTATTTCAACTCTCATCCCAACTGTCATTGATCAGCATTAATCAAATCCTCTCAGATATTTACCACTCATTCAATGTTCCATTCTTTCACCCCCTCCCAATAGCTCTTTATCTTATTACTTCTAATACATAGGGCATACATAATCAAATGTTGTTGCTGAGTGCCATCAAAATGACTTTGATTTATGGTGACCCCATGAATGAGAACCTTCCAAATCACTCTATTATCAACATGCTCAGGTTTCACAGACTCAGGGCCCTGGCTTCCTTGACCAAGTTTATTCAACAGTGATGTGGTCTTCCTCTTTTCCAATTGTCTTGTATCTTACCAAGCATTATTGCCTTTTCTAGTGAATCATGTTTTCTCATGACCATCTCAATTACTCATCTTGGCTTATAAGGAAAGTTCAGGCTGGATTTGCTCTAAGACCCATTTATTTGTCTCTTTTAGCAGTCTATGTCATCCGTAAAAATCTTCTCCAGTATCACATTTCAAATGAGTTGATTTTCTTCCTATCAGATTTCTTAACTGCCCACCTTTCAAAACCATACATACATACATAGAAACCATACATAAAAACAAGAAGTAGTATAGGATAGAAGATCCTAACTTTAGTATGGTTAGTATGTCCATCTGAACATTTTACACTTTGGGATCTTGTCTGGTTTCTTGAGGACTGGAATGTATATTGAGGATTTCCAATTCTAGGATTTGGTTCCAGGGGCCAGTGTGGATACCAAAATCCATGGAAACTCAAGTCCCATTAAATACAATGTCATAGGAAGATGGTGTCCCTTATATAAAATGGCATAAGCAAGGTTTGTTGTTTGGAATGTACTGTATACTTTTTTGTTATTTCCAGGCTGTGGATGCTTGAATCCATGGATAAAGAATGTGTGGATATGGAAAGCCAACTGTAGTAGGCCTGTATTTGTTTTCAACAATTGTTGACAGATTTTAGTTAGAACTGGGGTAGATTCTGTCTCTGTAGCTTGAAGAAGCTGTCTTGGTGTGCTATCTGTTCCTGGTGATTTACTTCTCCAAATACTCTGGGTCCAGCTTCCACTTCACTTTCTAAAATTGTAGGTTCATCTTCAAATGGTTCTTCCTTAAATGGATCTGTCATCCTTTCACTTTTCAGTGTATTGTTTCCATTGTCTTTTTATTTCTACTTGGTCAAGTAATGTGTTCTTCTGCTGGTTTAAATTTCCCTTTGATTTTTCAGATCCCATGAAAGAGGTCTCCTGTTATTCTTTTTTTTTTTTTGGGGGGGGGTCATCTTCTGTTTTTCTGCATTATTAAAGTAGTTCCTCTTGGCTGCATCCTCATGGCACAGATAATCCAGTTTGACAGCACTTTAACTGCCATGGCCCAATGCTACAATTCTGAGAATTGTATTTTGTTGTGGCACCAAAGCTCTGCCAGATTAGCTCTGCTCTGGTGCACAACAAATTATAATTCCCAGAATTGTAGCATTGGGCCATGGTGCTTAATGTGATGTCAAACCGGATTATCAGTGCTGTGCGGATGCAGCCTCTGTCCCATGCATAAGTCACTGAACAGGTGCATTCAATATTCTGATCCTATTTCTGCCACCTTTTACTTTTGTCTTTCATCTGTCTTTAACTGCTTGAAAAGTTTCATCTGTCATCTATTGAAGCTTCTCTTTCTCTTTCGGTGCAGATAGTATCCTTCTGCAATCCTACTTGACAATATCCCTCGCTTCCGTCCAGAGTTGTTCTGGTTCCTGATCAATTAAGCTTAATAGTGTAAGTCTATTTTTGACATTATCTTTAAATTCTATGTGGATGTTCTTTAGGTTGTATTTTGGCACAATGGCTGGCTTAGTGTTCGTTTTTAATTTTTGATATTAACACTTCATGGCCTATGCCACAATCTGCTGCTCGTCTTTTTTGTGAGGGAGAGTGGATCTTTTCTATTTTCTTTTTCCAATCAAGTAGTCTATTTGATTTCTGTATTGGCCATCAGATGATGTCCATGTATATGGTTGTGTTTTTAGTTGCTTGAAAAATATGTTTTTGATGAATGAACAGTTGGCCTCACAAAATTCAGTCAGCTGCTCTCCTGCTTTATTTCTTGATCCTAGGTCAAATTTCCTCACAGTCTTTGATTCTGCTCCGTTTCCTACTTTTGCATTCTAATCACCTATGATTAACAAGTCCTGTTTTGGTGTGTGATCAATTTCTTCCTGGACTCCAAGATAGATTCCCAAATTCCTCTTCTTCCGTATCTGTAGTTGGTGAATACACTTGGATTATAAATATATGTATAGGTTTTCTCTGAAGTCTTATTGATATGATTTGGTCAGACTTTAGTTTATATCCCTTGACTGCTTTTGCTATGTCTCTCCTCACTATTAATGCCACTCCATTTCTTCTTAGATTTTCATAGCCTGAGTAAAACATTGTGTAATTATTTCACTCAGTATGTCCCATTCCTGTCCATTTTAACCTGTTCACCTCAAGCACTGCAAAATTTATATGTTCCATTTCTTGTTTTCCTATGTCTAGCTTTCACTGATTCATGCTTCTCACATTCCATGTCCTTATAATCTGTATTGTGCAGCTGTGGACTTTCCTTTCTCCTCTGAGCAAATCAACAGCTACATTTTGTTTCAGCTTGAGTCCAGTTGCATCATTAACCACAATGCTGCTCATAGTTGTTCTCTGCTCTGTCCTAGTAGCTCACTGAGTGCTATCAGACCTGAGAGTCTCATCTTCTGGCACTGCCTTTAAATAGGGTTTACCATGCCTTCTTCTTTGTGTTACTAACATGTGTTTGCCATGGTCTCTGAGTGATCCTCTACTGCTGTCAAACCCCACCTCACAACTACTAATGCTGCTCAGTAGCTGTTTGGTATATTTAGTTTGGCTCTTCACAAAAGCCTGTCTGCAGGCCCTACTACCAGCACTGTTACCATCAGCATTGCCACTTACTCGCACGCAATCCCACCATCCTTAAACGGGGTTTACTGCCATTGGTGGGATAACCAAATTACACACACACACACACACACACCATATTGCTTTAATATATATAGTAAATTAAAAGATATTTAAACAACATACAACAAATGTCCATGACATCACATCATCTCCCAAGTATAATGGAATTCTTGAGAGAGATAGGAATCAGGAGCAATGCACTGCAGTGGTTTCGATCCTTTCTCTCAGGTAGATTCCAGAGGGTGATGCTCGAGGACAACCGCTCCTCAAAAGTGGAACTTAAATGCGGCGTCCCTCAAGGCGCCATTCAATCCCCAATGCTATTCAATATATATATATATATATATATATATATAATGTATGTATGAAGCCGCTGGGAGAAATCATCCATAGATGTGGGGTGGGGTGTTATCAGAATATATTTCTCTGTGTCTCAGTCAGCAGCTCAATCAGTGTCTTGAGGTGGTAATGGGCTGGATGAGGAAAAACAAACTCTGGCTGAATCCAGACAAAATGTAGGTACTTACAGTAGGGCCCCCCAAACTAGGTATTGGGTTGCAACCTTCAGTCCTAGAGGGGATCACACTCTCCTCAAAGGAATGTGTTTGCAGTCTGGGGGTACTTGACTGCACTTCAGATGACAAATCAGGTGAATGTGACGGTCAAGAATGCTTGTTATCAAGTTCGGCTGATAACAGTAAAGGACCTGGAAACTTTAGTACATGCACTGGTGATCTCACGACTTGATTTCTGTAATGTGCTCTACATAGGGCTACCTTTGTACTTAGTCCAGAAACTCCAACTGGTACAAAATATGGCAGCCAGGCTGGAACTGTAAAATCTAGGAGTGACCAGATAACACCTATCCTAAAATCACTTCACTGGCTGACTATTAGTTTCCTGGCGCAGTACAAGGTGTTGGGTCCAACCTATTTAAGGGATCATCTACTTCCATACAGTCCACCCCCCACACTCAGGTCCTCTGGGAGGAATCTATTGCAGCCTTTAAAGACCAGATTAACTGCAACCTCCTAGAGGGCCTTTTCTGCAACTGCTCCCAGACTTTGGAATGATCCATCAAATTACTATCTTAGACAGCTTTTAAAAAAGCTATCAAGATGGATAGCTCTTCCGGCAGCCCCTTCCTGAATAAAACCGCTGGGCCACAGAAATGATAGCTCCTCACACTAGCTATTATATTACCACACTGCCCATGTTCTGTTTATTATTAATCAGATATTTTTAAAGCTTTAATTTTTAACTGTAGTATGTTCAATTCTATTTTAAAGGGGGGGGATGTTGTTATATTGTTTTAATATTGTGTGGGGATTTTAATTGTTAGCCACTTTGATTGTTTTACAGAAAAGTGGGGTATAAATAAAAGTTTTATTTATTTTTTATTATTAAAAAAGAGCTTGCAACAATGAAGTGTTTGGGTTCATGACTAAATGAAATGGGATGAATGTCAGAAATACAGGCTGGAGACACTTAAAGACTTATTCTATAAATGGAGAGAAGGAAATACTTTCCCATCACCAATATGTCATCAGGAATCAAAAGCTACTAGAATCCTCCAGATGCAAAGGAGGTGCTCCTTAGAAAGATGCCCTTCACATATAGAGGGCAATTGAAATGGTAAAGGGAGGAGGGATAATCCATCCCTCTTTCTCCCTGCATGTAATCTTTGAATATGGGTTAAATCTTTGGAGAAAAAGCTAGGAGAGGTTTGTGGAAAACAATCTTCTTAATAGGGAATTACAGCTAGAATCTCTGGACTTGTCATGATCCTGTTTCTAATTATCTTGCAGATAAAATAATTCATATCCACTCTGATGTGAATGCCATGTTGAATGCAGTAAAAAAATATTGTATGACTCCTTAGCCCCATCTTGTGATTACTTGGGGAATATCTGGTGATGGAGCTGAGGATGTGACTAGGCAGTTTGAAAAAGCACAGATAACCTCAAAAACTTTAAAAGAACAGAACAGATCTCAGGTGAACCTTTCCTTTTTCTTTTGTATAGAGGGAATTTTTGGGGAACATCATAATACAAAATAATGCAGTTTCACTTAGCAACAACAATACAAAACCATCTGTTGTACAGTTATTCTCAAAGTTCAACCATCTCTCCATTTATCAATTTGAGTCACAGCCAAACTCTTAAAGGGCTTCTGTAACAGATGGAATACAGCAATTCTTCCAGTACCTATGCTGTTGCTAATAAAGTAGCTATGAGATCTTTTATGATTTCATCTTAGCTTTCTTGGGCGTAGTTCAGTAATACAGCTAATACATCAGAAAGTATCTTGACACTTCTTATAAAGTATATATGGAAGGAACTGGCAAAGCCACCTCTGAGTATTCCCTGCCTAAGAAAACCCTATGAAATTCAGGGGGTTGTCATAAGTTGATAGGTGACTTGAAGGGGCATGCACACACAAACATATATGGTCATAGACACCAGGTCCTTTCAGTTTTAGAAAGCTAAGCAGGCTCAGCTCTGGTTAGTACATGGATGGGAGATCACCAAGGAGTACCAGATTATGTAGGCTATATTTCAGAGCAAGGCAATGGCAAATCACCTGTGAGCATTCCTTGCCTAATAAATCCCTGTGAAATTCATGCAGGCAACACAAGTGTTTCAGTCCAATTTGAATATATTTAACAAGATGTTGTTTCATTGAAAAAATACACATAGAAATATTATTTTGAGAGGAAATAAAATAATAAAAAAGCCAGATCTAAATGCTCTTTAAAAAGCCAGGAAGGTACATGAAGAAACAGGACAAGACAGGCTTACAGGAAAACACAGGTGAATATATGGCAAAGCAGAAATGGATTAAATCATGCATCATGGAGAGAGAGGTCATTTCCCCCTCAGTTGCCTCTCCAGCTGATTCAGATTACCCATGTTTTACTTCAGGCATTGAGATGCATTAACAATGTCCTTCAAAAGAGGCCTCCAGTGGCTTTTCAAACCTGTTCACCTGAATACATGCACTCACATCTCTGTTCCATTGTAAGTCCTGATCATGATGAACTAGTTTGCTTGTAGGATGCCAGAGTTTTTGTTTTCTTCCAGCTGCTAAACCCTCAAAGATCCAATAAAATTTATGAAAAGAAAACACTGCTAATTGGTGTGAGGGACTGGCAATCCCCCCCCCCCCCCCACACACACACTATGTCAGAAATAGCTGCTTCTATCAGATTTAACCTTAACCAAGTCGATCCCTGTTCTCCAGTATGTCTTTCATTGCTTTCATATCTGGGTTCAGCTGCAGTTTGTCTGAATTCGACTTCAGCGAGACACTTATTTAGTTGTTTTGTGGTCTTTTACAACTCTGTGATTCTATGATCATATTTGTATCCATTGGCTATAATGGTTTCTTTCTTTCCCGGAAAATTTCCAGAGATCAGCAGCTGTCAAAAGTCCATGGACTAAGGTACCACTTTGAGTAGCACTGCACGAAAGAACATAGAGTGCACTGTTTTGTTTTGCATTGGGCAGCACAGCTGAAACTAGCTTCCAGAAAGAAGCATGGTCGTCTCTCTCTTCTTATAATTATTTATTTGTACCCCACTTTCCCCCCAAAATTGGGATTCAAAGTGGCTTACATCTAAACACACTGTACAATTAAAAACCTACAAAAGTGACAACTAAAATGGAATTTCTCTTGTTCTTGAAATCTCACTATCAGCTATGATGCCTGCACAGCTTTTGTTAATGGGGTTGGACTTTGACTAATCTACTATCACCACCTTGTGGATGTAAGCTGTAGCTACATCCTTAATAATGGCCCTCTGCTACTTTCTCCTCATGCATAAGGCAGGCTCAGGTACTAACACTTGTGCCTTCTAAAAGCACTTGTGTTGGTTAGTCTGGTGTAGTGGTTTGACACTAGACTATGACTCTGGAAAGCAGGGTTCAAATCCCCACTTGGCCATGAATACCCAGTGGCTGACCTTGAGCAAATCACATTCTCTCAGCCCCAGAGGATGGCAAGGGCAAATCCCCTGTGAAGAATCCTGCTAAATCCCATGACAGCCTTAGGATCACCATAAGTCAGAAGAAGACTTAAAGGCAAACAACACATGGACACACACACAGAATAATTAGTTCATACATCATTCCCATATATATATATATATATATAGTATGTGTGTGTATGTATAGTTTCACAATTGCTTCCCCTAGTTGCTTTACTGCCTCCAATACCTAAAGAGCTGGGCTAGAGAGCCTGAAAAACCATGTGCCACCTTTCAGCAGCCATTTCAGCACCCAGGTTTTGTTTTGCTTTGTTTTACTTCTTTTTTGCTGATTGAGAGCTGATTGGATATATTTATTTGTTTGATTTATATCCCACTTTTCATCCAAATGAAAAGCAGCGTACAATATAAATCATAACATCTAAAACAATATGTGCATTAAGCGTTAAACATGTTTAACAATTAAAACAACTAAGACACATATTGCATGCCAAAAACAGCATATGTAATTGAATATCACTCTGCCCTGGTCATTTGAGGCTGAAAACCTGCTTTAAAAGGAAGGCCTTTTATTGCTGGTAAAAAGGCTGCAGAAAGGGGGAAGACTGAGCTTTCATCAAGGGATAGTTCGAAGCCTTGGAGCAGCCACTGAGGTTTTTTGGTTGATTCCATTTCTGTGGGTAGAAGGAAAGGAGAGGAGTGCGGTGCTCTTAGGTGCTCTTGCAAGCTACACTTTAAACTAGGGAGTTTTCACACAGCTGAAAAACCCAGGTTATCTTCTAAAGTTTGAATTCTCTTCGGTGATGCAGCCAGGTATTATCACTTGCATTTTGCCACTGGTGCCGCCTCCCACCTAAAACTTGCCTAAAATCCGGCTCTGAGCCATGCTTTGCAAAGCCGGGAAGCTCATGACTTTGCAAAGAGGCCAGCTGAGCATGGCTGGGAACCAGGATTGATGCAGGTTTTAGGTGAGAGGCAGCATCGGAAGAGGATTCAAACTGGGAAAGGTAAGACGGGTTGTTGTTTTGTTTTGTTTTTAGCTGTGTGACAAACTCCTAGGTAATGGGATTTCACTGATTGGACATTACAGAGGAGTTTCCTCTGTCTTTTGCCTTTTTTGTCTGCTGCCCCAGACTGTGGAATGACCTGCCAGAAGACATTCCAACAGCTGAAAATGCTGGCTGCATTTATAACAGCATTAAAGACATATCTCTTTTGGCAGACCAATCCATTCAATTTTAAATCATGACTTTTTATATGAACTCTTATGAGTGTATTTTAATGATTTTATAGTATTGTGGTGTAGTGGTTTGAGCATTGGACTATGCTGGAGTCCAGGGTTCAATTCCCAGTTTGGCTATGAAATGCATTGGCTGACCTTGGGCAAGTCACGTGCTCTCAGCCTCAGGGAGAAGGCAAACCTCAGCTGAACAAATCTTGCAAAGAAAACCCTATAATAGGTTTACTTTAGAGTCACCATAAGTCAGAAATGACTTGAAGGAACACAACAACAAACTACAATTTTAACTGTAAGCTTATGTGGCTTTCTAGATTGGCAGGAAAGGGCAACATGAAGTTGCTTTTTCCTTAATACTTAGCAGCTGCACTGCAAGTCCCAGGTGTGTAATAAAAAGGCATAGGGCAGCTACACTGAGGAGGTGTGGCGATGACTTATCTGAAGTCTTTTCTGTTGCTCAGCAACTACATTGGAAGCTGTCAGGATGCTAGAAACACAGGCGGAGCAGCTGCACAGGTGGCAATGAATGGGGCTTTTGGCCGTACTGAACCTTTAATATTTTTGTTGTTGTTATTGCCGGCTGCGAACTGCCCAGTTGCACCGGTACATCGTACAGGCAATTGTATTGTCAGCTGCAAACTGCGCAGTTGCGCAGGTACATCACACATGAACAGTTATGAAGATCTGTCAAATTACCGTTGTGGTTTCGCTTCCCTTTTTAAAGTGCACAGTTGCATTGGTGCACCATGAATGAACCCCTTTATTTAATAATAATAATAATAATAATAATAATAATTAATACCCAACCCCTTTGAGACCAATCGAGGTGGCTTACATATTAAAATACTATTACATCAATGAAACAAACTGCATCCCTCCTCTCCTTAAAAAGATATTAAATCCGTTACGATTTAAGTTTATGAATAAACTTCTTTATTTTATGAATGAATTGACATTTTATACACAGTTGCATAACAGTTACAGCATCCCAGAGTCCCTACTGCACATGTCTAGGGTTCGGAATAGGGCTGGAGCTAGGGTTTGGGAGCTTTAAAAAACCTGCACAGTTGCACTGCAGCATTTAGACGCAGCTACACTGTTACACCCTTTTTAAAAAGAAGCTGGGAAAAGCAGGTCCTTTTTAAAGCTGCTTTTCCCCCACTAAAATGCAAAAGAAGTGCGTTCGTGCCAAACTTTCAGTGTGGGTCATCTAAAGGCTACACTTTCATGCAGGCATGAACGCACCCCTTTTTGCCAGTCTAGATCAGCCCTATGTGTTTTGAATTGTGTTTTGTATCATTATTATTATTAACCTTTATTTATATAACACTGTAAATTTACACAGCACTGTACATACAGTCATTTAATTAGTCAGTTCCCTGTCTTCATGCTTACAATCATCATCATCATCATCATCATCATCATCATCATCATCATCTTTTATTGCAATCAATAGATTCAATAAGAGACTCAAGCATAAAATTTAAAACAGCATCCAAAAGGGATAAAAACAATAAAACAATGGCTGTCAGCTTTTATCTAAAATACACAAAAAGCTCTTATTCTCTTTGCCTCTGAGAGAAATTTAGCAGCAGCCAACATTACATTTGGGGACTTATCCTCCAACAAGAACCTGATATGGAATTGGTCAGAACATCCAACATATTTTCTCAGTAGTGGAATAATCAGATTCTGCCCCGCCCCCTCCCTCATTATAAAACCTATAGGACAGAAAAATATGCTTCATCGACTCAACTTCCATGTTATTACAAGGGCACCGTCTCTCTAAGTAAGATAAAATGTTTTGTATTTTAATATGCTGTACCCCACCTTGAGCCTTGAGGAGAGGTGGGAAACAAATAAATATTATTATTATTATTATTATTATTATTATTATTATTATTACAATTATTAAGTGGAGAGTAGGAGTGCTTCACAGAGAGCCACAGAATATCTCCAGCAGGATGGATTCTGATCCTCCACCGGCCAGATTAAGGCCATGAAACAGAAGGCTAACAGCTCTCTAGATCTACGGAATCTATCAAATAATACTGAACTATAGCTAAAATTTAGAATATTAACAAAAAAAAAGTTTTTATCCACAAAACCTACATGCACAGTACTCTGGTAATATTCTTAAGAGTTAAAATATTTATAGGTAGAGGTGCATTTTCCTTTGAATATTTACATGGATATGTTTGTAAAGGATCTAGATGTGTGGTGGTGAAACAGTGAACACGTTTCTAGGTGTGTGGTTAAGTGGTGAACAAGTTTCTGTAAATGGAGAACTCACTGAGAAGGAATTGGCTTCTCACTATTGCAGAGGTATGGCTGTTTGAATAGTTTGTTAATGCCAGAAAACTTTGTTAATCCACACTCTATTTCTTTCCTTTTTTCCCCTCAGCCCATTTGTCAGGCAGCTTATAATAATGACCTGAATGAAGTTCAGCTCCTGCTGGAAGAAGATAGCAAAAAACTGAACATCCAGGACAGTTTTGGTGGAGATACACCCTTAATCTGTGCTTGCAAACAGGGGCACAACAGAATAGCCAGTTATCTGCTAAAAATGAATGCTGATGTCAACATAAAAAATAAGGTGAGGAGGAACAACAACAGAGTTGAAGTGGTCTTATTAAATTCAGAATGCATTTTATACCTAGCAGGGAGGGGGAAGCATTCTATGATTACATTTACTCACACAACTAAGGCTTTTAACAATGTCCACCATGATATTTTTATGGTGGATTTAATGGTTGACAGACCAAACCCAAAGAGTGTTCATCAATGCCCATTGTTCATCCTGAGGGAAATGACTATTGGGGTGCCTCAGGGTTTTGTAGAATGAACAGTGTGTCTGCCAAGTCTCAAACGAGAGCCAGTCCCAAACGAGACCAAGTGTGCAGGCTATGGTATCTATACTCAAAATCATATCTTGGGGCATTAACTTTGGAATGAATGTATTATCTTACTGCTAAATGGTTTCCCAAGGGGAGAAGAATGTTTGAGAGACTGAGGAAATGTTCAGATGCTTGGTGTGAATATCTCAGATAAAGGACATTTTTAGCTCTTGGAGAAGTGTCCTTTCTCTGTGTATGTACCGCCACCTCCTTTGGCCAAAAGCCCAACATTGCCCTCCATAGACAAAGGGATTATGCTGATGTCATGGGTGATCTCATTGTAGTGAGTGCTTTTGCTTCCTCCCTTGCTAGGGCCAACAACATTTCCAAATATAGTATGGCCAGGTTTCCACAGTGGGGACACCTTTCCAGGTCACCCACCCTAACGTCTCTTTTAATATTAAATTGATATCAAAATTGAGGGGTGATCTAGGGCCTGAGCTTGGGGTAACAAAACACATTACTGACATGGAAAAAATACCCCAGCTGTTTGATTTTTGCTGCTGGTTATACCAGTATAATTATGGCAAAATACAGATAGAGCCTGTACACACCTGCCTGAAAGGCTGGCTGGGGGGTGGGGTCGGGGTATAGTGTCTCCATGATGCATGTCCTGGCTCCACCCCCAGGTGTCCATGATGCCACATGCTGCACCACATGGCGCATGGCATCATGCTGGTCCTCCAGTGCTGTGTCCACATGACATAGCGCCAAAGGAGTGCTGTATAGCCATGGCATTGTGGCTATTGTGCCCTTTCTAGGGCGTAAAAAGGAGCTGCTTTTTGTGGCTCCTTTTTGCACCCTGGAATGGCCAGATCAGGGCCCTGGCTTGCAGATGCCACGGCCCCGATCAGGCTGAAGAAGGAGCAGATATGCACAGCCCCATAATGTTCTTAAACTGATATGTGTAAATGAAACAACTTTAGTCTTTTGTATAACTATTTGCCTTTCTGAGGCCTCTTGGTACTGCTTTTTGGTTTCAACAGAATTAATGGGAGTCAAGCACTGTTCCTCAGAAGACCTCCTTGGACATATTCTGCAATGGAGAGCTGGTGAAAATCTGGACAAATTACAGTTACCTATGCTCTATGTGTAAAATAAAAGAATTGAAAACTCTGCCCATTTATAATGATAACTCTTTTATTCCTGTCTAGAAAGAACGAACATGTTTGCATTATGCTGTCAAAAAACGGTTTGGATTCCTTGACTATTTGCTCATTATCATCTTAATGCCTGTTATGCTTATTGGATATCTCCTCATGGTAAGTTCTCTGAAAAACAATCATGAAAACTGCTTCTCTCCATTCCAGTCCATCCTCTACTGTATGGAGATGCTTTTGTAATGATAAAGTTCAGAAGTCACTCTGTTACAGGCACTCCTTTATATCTCCCTTTAGGAATTAGGAGAGGGGAGTTTGGCTTTACTATATAAACCTTACAGTATTCTAAATTGTCTCAGATCCACATTTATTGTTCCAGAAACTAACATATAACCATTACATTTTAAGTGAGGAACAGAGTCACTTGACATCAAGATGAGTCTGCCATTGGCATCTGGACCACCTCTCATATTCTGAAAGGCCAGATGTGATTGTCATATGTGACAATGAAACATGTATTTTCTGACATAACTATCACATGATGACATAGCACAAATGAACACAGCTCTCTAGCACACAGAAATGCATGTGGAAACAGCACATTTAGCACACTGAAACATCTTTTGTGTAGGAATTTTTGCACATGATGAAGAAGATGCTTTTGACGATGGGCCCATATCCACCAGTGGTTCTAGCCCATTCTTACCTCAGACTGGCATGGCAATGGGCAGGTGCTCGCATCTGGTCTCTCTGATCTCAGCATAGAGCTATTGGCCTGCATCATCTATACGGGATGGCACCAGACTGGAGGAAACACAGTTCTTTTAGCCCATGGTTTCAGTTCTTATGTTCCATAGAAATCAATGAAGCATAAGCTGATGTACATAAAATGACATGTACATAAAATTACATTTGGCTGAGAACTATACATCAGATTTCCCTTTTCCCTGAAAAAGATCATTGCTAGAAAATCTGAATAATAATAACGGGGTGAAAAAAGAGCTGCACTTTCTTTCCCACAAAATTAGAAAAATAATGTCACAACTTTGTTTAAGTGACTGTGTGAAGGGAAGTCTTAATTTTCTCACTATTTAGTATGATTATTTTGCAAACTGAATCAAACATGGATGGTCTTTCTGACAATCTCCTATTTCTCCCCACATCTGATAACCAGGTATCTAAAAGTAAGCAGAATGAAAACCTCATCAAGATGCTACTTAGAGCTGGTGTAGATGTTAATGCTACTGATGATGTAAGTCGACCTGCCCATGTATATAGTTTGTCTTTGACACTTTCTAAACCAGAAAAATCCATCTACCATATAAAGCAGTATTCATCTATATTAATTTTATGGTTTAGAAAGGGTCAGTATTTGTGCTGCTGTGATAAACCCTATTTTGATGCATCTTTTGTTTAGACAGATGGATCTTTAGAGCACTACTTTGTGAAGAGATGCCATGGCTCCCTCAACTATCTACTAAAGTTTCTTTTGCTTCCTTTGACAATGTGCAGGGATCATGAAAGGATTGGAAATATATTGTATTTATTATTATTATTGTTATCTATTAAAATATCTATATTTAAAGAATCATAGAGTTGGAAGAGACCACAAAAGCCATCCAGTCCAACCCCCTGCCATGCAGGAACTGCCAATCAAAGCATCCATGACAGATGGCTATCCAGCCTCTGCTTAAAGACTTCCAAGGAAAGAGACTCCACTACACTCCGAGGGAGTGTGTTCCACTGTCGAACAGCCCTTACTGTCAGGAAGTTCCTCCTAATGTTGAGGTGGAATCTCTTTTCCTGCAGTTTGGATCCATTGTTCCATGTTCTAGTCTCTGGAGCAGCAGAAAACAAGCTTGCTCCCTCTTCAATATGACATCCCTTCAAATATTTGAACAGGGCTATCATATCACCTCTTCACTTTCTCTTCTCCAGGCTAAACATTCCCAGCTCCCTAAGTTGTTCCTCATAGGGCATGGTTTCCAGACCCTTCACCATTTTAGTCACCCTCCTTTGAACACGCTCCAGTTTCTCCACATCATTTTTGAATTGTGGTACCCAGAACTGGACACAGTATTCCAGGTGGGGCCTGACCAAAGCAGAATAGAGTGGCACTATTACTTCCCTTGATCTAGATGCTATACTTCTATTGATGCAGCCTAAAATAGCATGTAATTTTTTTAAAAAATTACATTTAAAAAAACAGCATGAATGTACCTTTGCCTATACTATTCTGAACAATTTGGAGAAACCACTTAATTTAATTTCTATTTTAATAGTTCATTAAAGACAGAGTTCTTCATAAAATAGGGCTTTATGAAATAGGCCAACTTATTATAAGTGTGTCATAACTGCAACTTGACTGTTGTGTGTTCTTCTTCTTTTCAGTCAGGAAGAACAGCCCTCCATTATGCATGTGAAATGAAAAATCAGTCTGTCATTCCTTTACTAGTTGAAGCAGGGGCTGATCTTTCCATAAAGGATAAGGTAAGGCAGACAACGCTTTAAATTGAAACAGTTATGACTGTTCTTAACTAGGGAGATTATCTCACAACAATATCCTCAATGGGATAGACATGCATTTAACCTGTCCCTGCTGGATCTTACCTTACTGCCCCATGGCCTGGCAGTAGGCATCTCCTGTGCAACTCAGGTTTATCCCATAGCTTTTCGAGAACGAAATTTGTCATGCAATAATCTCTTAGGATTGTGGATCTCCTAGAATTGTGGATCATCCTATGATTTGGAGTATCCCAACTCTAGTGAGGGAGAAAACCTATTTCTGTGTAGTGATTTATATTTGGAAAGGGAGGACATCAGTGAGGCTCTTCCCTCTTCCTGTGGGGCACAGAGCATTCATTGTTTCTCCTCTGCTCTTCTTAAACATTGGATAAATTTTTGGGTAATCTATTCTGGTTTATAGCATCCAGAAACAGAATGCTAAATGCATGTTGAAACGATTATAGTTGATAATTCCAGAAAAAACCAAAAGTTGGACCATTGTGAATTGGAGCCTAAATCCAAACTAAAGTAGATCCAGAAAATCAATGGAAAATGTATTGGTGTTGACTCAACAAGTTTTCATCGAGGTGTCTACTCTATTTGGGTCTAGCAATTGGATTGAACTGATGTTTTCACTAACTTTGGGGAAAAGGAAAAGTATAAAGGAAGTAATACAGTAACGCATATTTACCCTGTTTCCCTGAAAATAAAACATTCCCATAAAATAAGACCTTGTAGAGGTTTTGCTGAATTGCTAAATATAAGGCTTCCCCTGAAAGTAAGACCTAGCAAAGTTTTTTGTATATAAATATATATACAGTATATAACAAATGTTCATTTTTTATGTTCAGCAATAAATGTGAATTCTTCATGGCAAAAAAGAGATCCCCTAAAATCCCATAGAGCATCTTTGGGGGAAAAAAAAAATAAGACACTGTCTTATTTTCGGGGAAACATGGTAGAGACAGCTTCTACACTGCTTAATTTGGTGATGTCAGTAATGCCAAGGTTGTCACTATGGGGTTGCAGGAGGTGCAGACTGCATTAAGTGATACCTCACAGGCTTGTGAACATCTGGTGCGTCTGGAAGGGCTGTTAGCCAGTAGCGTCACTGGCAAGGGTGCAGGGGGTGCGGACCTCATTGGGTGACACCCAAGAAGGGGGGGGGGAGTGACACCAGTCTGGCTTTATGCCACCCAGACCACACATGGGGCCTTTTTGGGCAGTCTAGAAAGGATATGAATCAAATAAGTAAACATATGATATAATATAATATTACTCAAAATTGATTCCTTCAATTGTTTTTATTACATGATGGCTTCACAAAAGTGGTCACCTTCAAGTGGTAGTACAACAGAATCACTACATAAGCTTCCAGTACTGACTGCAGTGAGAAAAGGCCTGGAGTATTGATTTCCCCCCTAGATTGGGTTTCCTCCTAGAATACACAGGAATTTGCTTTGAAACCCAACAGTTAGCCATAGTGAGCATAATTCAAAAGAAGAATCTCTTGCACAATTCACTCTTCAAGATTCGTACTCTTGCACTGAAGCTGTGGAATCTTTGGTGCTATGGAAATAAGAGATTATATGCAGTATTTTCTTGGAGGGGTGAATCTGTCAAATTTGATTTTGTTGATATTCTCAGATCCACACTACTAAACTTATTCAGCCTCAGCTCAATGTGAACTTTTCCCTTCATAAACAGATATACATATGTATTTGTGTGTACATTTTTTTTCAAATGTAAGCATTTTTGTATGCATATATTTACTGGTTAAAATGTATTTGTGTACATTTTTTACATAATTATGACTGTTTCCTTTGCATAATTTAAAAGTAAACAGAGGATGCCAAATGCATTTTTTTTTTAAAAAAAAAAAAATGCAACATACAAATTCCTGACCACAAGCTATATTCAGATCCAGGAGATGAGGAATTTTTTTTTAACAAACTGTCTCTGGAGCAAATTTCTCACTCATCCTGCTTGGTATTGCTTTCTTCAATAATTATTTCCATTACTTATTTTTTTCAGGAAGAAGAAACTCCATTGGACATAGCAAGAAGACTGAAGTTTATAAATATAGAGTCCATATTGAAGAAGGAATCCTAGATTGTAATGGCTTGTTGTCAGAGTTGTTATGGCTGAGACTACTGGATAATTCACTGTAATAAGTGCCGTTGTATTCCCATTTTACAGTGAGCTCATGTTTAGAATGGGTGACATATGTGTGCAATGTAGGCACATAGCATTAAATCTTCTGCTCTATACTGAGAGCTGATGGAATTTGACCCAAAGAACATGTTCAGTTTTGTGAATATTAAGATGTGTTAATGGTTTGCCCTGCCATTTCCCCCCTCCTAACGTAAGATATCCATATGAATATCAGGAATGCTATTTATTTGTTATGCCTTATCTGAAAATGTTGCAGTTTAAAGCACCTTTAGTAATAAAGGCCTTTTTTTGTACAATCAGTCACAAGGAGTATCTAGTATGATTAAAAACAAACAAACATGGAATAAAGCATTGGAAGGAGCCAAAATACTTTCCTGTCCAAAAATTGTCAAATAAATATGTGTGGTGTATTTTGGCTTTACTCTTTTTCTCACCACATTGCAGTTCTCCCAGTTTTGGAAGTGTAGAGGCAAAACCATATGAAGTCATCAGAAAAAAATGAAGATAAGGTTACAATGGCTGAATCCACGCAGGGCCTATATGCCAGCTCCATTTCCCAGTCTACTGATGTGGTTTGATTTTGGTTAAAATCACATCCATTTTAAAGTGAAGTAAAATTTGTCTTGAAAGTCCTGCAAGTGATGTCACATTGGTGCAAAAGTGTCTGGCATGTCTACAGGTTCATGGTTTCAGATTATGTTAGGACCATAACATGTTAGGACATGACCATAACAATTGCACCTTTTCTTCTTTCCCAGCGTCCATAAATAGCCTTTCGTGTTTTCCTGTCAATCCTATCACCCATCTTCACTCCCATTGGATGGCTCTCCCATCTCATCCCCTTCCCTTCCTGCCCAAGCAATTAAGGGAGGGAGTGAAATTTAAATGTCATGGCTTAAACTGCATTAAGAGAATCTCAAACCTTCGGAAATGGGGTGCCGTGAACTTGGCCCAACTCCCACCCATACATCCTTCTATGTAAAGCAATATTTCAAAGATTAGAGACATTGCAGATTATCTCACTACAATCTTAAAATGGTGCCAATTCACTTTCACTGCTCTGGCTGCCTCCTGTTGCATTTCGGGGTCTGTAATTCAATGAGGCCTAAGAGCTCTCTGGCTGAGAACTCTAAAAGCCCCTTCCTAAACTACAAGTTCCAAAATGCAACAGGAGGCAGTCGGAGCAGTTAAAGTAAATTAGCAATGTTTTCCATTGCTTCATCTTTTCAATAATGTCCATGTACCATGTGGAATACAGGTATTTCTTTAACAACCATGGGGCTGTCTGCATGAGCTAAAAGAAGCAGTTTCCTCATGTTTTCAACCCTGCTAATTTAAATGATGCATGTGACCAAAATGGAAGGAAACTGGAATGAAGCTGCACTCTGGGGCTAAACACCAGATCAAAATAACCCCCTGGATTTTTCCAATTCAAGGCAGGAAGTGAGAACTATCACAGTGGTGTGCATACTGCATGCTGATGTAGAGATGGGGGAAGGCACTGGCACAGGCACCATTGCTGCCCACTTTCAAATTGATAACATATGTGAACATATGTGCATGAGTAGTCAGCTGTACCACCAGCCCATCACATACCCCATAAAGTGAAATGATGACAAACATGGCAGGTAGCCAACAATACAGTGGACATCAAAAGAATAATAAACTTGCTAGTTCAACAAGGGGACATGGGAGGAAGGGAACATGTATGGAAGGACCTCCTCCATACAGAGCCAATGTGTAATTGGGTGCACTGATGTGTCATATGGCCAGTTGATCGCTTGTGCAATTGAGTGGTAAGTTGCATGGTTGGTTGCACAGGTCATTGAAAGGGCTGGCATCTGGGCAAACTGAGAAAGGCAATTGGTGGCTATTAGTATTTCCGTGTGCACATGTACATACATTTGGGGCAGAACAGAAAAAAAAAATGGCACAGCATAGCTTGTGCACCCAAATACCTTGTTTTGGATGGTCTACTCTGGCACAATAAGGGAAGTGATATGGACTACATGTGGGTTTTTGGCCCTTTGTGGAAGCTGGTGGTGTGGTCAGTGGGTTCTCCTTCAGAAACAGGTACCACAGAGTTAAGACAGTTTTCCCCCTCACCTATGCTATCTGAACTTTTACATTTAGACATCAGGAGAATATTGAGTGCTGTTAGTGGGTTAGTGTTTTTAGTGCCAGGAATGCAGTGGTTTAGTGGTTAAGACGCCAACTCTGATGATTGGAAGATCAGAAGGATTGGCAGTTCAAGACCCGAGTGCTGCATGATGGAGTGAGCTCTTGTCACTAGTCCCAGCTTCTGCCAACCTAGCAGTTTGAAAGCACGCAAATGCAAGTAGATAAATAGGTACCACTTCGGTGGGAAGGTAACAGTGTTCTGTGCAGTCATGCTGGCCACATGACCATCGGAGTAGTCCTTGGACAACGCTGGCTTTTGGCTTAGTAACAGAGATGAGCCCTGCCCCCTACAGTTGGTTACAACTAGACATTCATTTCAAGGGACTACTTTTGTCTTTACCTTTACCTTTAGTGGATTTTAAATAGTTTTATTCATGGTCTCTGTATACATTTGCATCTCCAAGCATCTCTTATCGGTACTTCATGATCTCAATGATATCCATATACATGCGTTTGGTTGCATCTAGTCCCCAGATAAAGTCTAAGTGTTCCCATTCAGGAATATACATTTCATAAATGACATTACTAATCCGTGAGACTAATATTGCTGCATCTCTTTGATCAACAATCAAGTCATTTCCACCAGTCCAAACTGCAATTGGTATTTTTATCTCTTCTATTTTGTAGATAGGGGGAGTTGTCTAGAGGGAAAAAAAACAACAATATTGGTAAAATATATAACAAAACAGACATTTCCATATGATTTTTACAATTCTTCAAAGAAATGTTTCAAAACTGACTTAAAATGGGGTGGGAGCAGTGTGGCATTTAAAGTTCTTCTCTTAGGCTTGATGTCCTCCTCATGGTGATTACTAAAATATGGCTTTCCTGGGTTTGTTTGCTATATGTACCACAGCTTGGAGACCAAGGTTTGATTCCCAAGTCATCTGTAAAACCTGCTGGTGACCTTGGGACAAGGCACATGTTCTCAGTCTCAGGGAAGGGCAATGGCAAACCTCCTGTGAACAAATCTTTCCAATAAAGCAGCCTTTTAATACCGTATTGTAATTGCAGGCTTCTTATTGGGGCATTTGCTATTTAAAATGTTCTTAATGATTTTTTTTTAATTTTTAACTTGTGCAATGTTTTTAATGTGCAATGTTTTTAATTCTGTTTATAACACTGTACTGTTTTTGGGGTAACCTTTGTGAAGCGCCTTGGGTCCAGTTTGGGAAAAGGTAGCATATTGAATGCATGCATACATACATACATACAGACATTTATTAGCGGAGTCTCACTCCTAAATAAATACACTTATTAGTGACATCCCAGCCCTAAGATGGTCACAGCAGTGAAAAATGTGTGAACATTTTCTAAAAACTGATTAAAATCAATTATTCAGCAAGCAAAAATGCTAAAAATAGCAGATAGTGATTAACCAAAATTAATGTATAACCCAACCCAGCAAATGTTTGAGAGAATAAATCAACACTGTGGATGGCAGTAAAAAATGTGCTGTATCTAGGGTACCTGGAAAGGGCTACTAGAGAGCAGCATTCCTCTGAACATTCAATCAGTACTATGAGACCATTGCATGGAGAAAAAGACCTGAAATAGATTCAGGATTGCAAACACAAAAGTGGGTATTATCGCACGTAACATCATCGCTGCTGCCACTGGACAACTACAACCGGGGTCCCAGCTGCACTCAGGCAGCTGTTTTGAAAAATCAGAAAGCTCCTGTTTTTGCAAAGCTGCTGGCTGAGTGTGGCTGGGACCTGGGTTGTAGTCATCAGGAGGCACCGGTGGCAATTTTATGTGTGATAATACCTGCTTTTGAGTTTGCAATCCTGAATCTATTTTAGGTCTTTTTCTTCATGCGATAATCACCCATGACTGCCCAAAAATCATGCTTAGAATGTAGCACCAAAATTATGTATGCATTATAGCAATGTATGATGCCACTCTAATTTCAAAACAAGAAGTGCAGAGCAGCTAATTATTTAACAAAAGAGTTATTTTACTATCCTACCTGATTATACTTTGCCTTATTCTTTTCTCTGGAGCCATAATCATAGGCCTGAAACACCTTTCCATTGTATACCTATAATTAAATAGAGGTGAATAAAAAGGTTAACGAGGACACTAATAAATATTATTTATATAAGCTTGGATTCAGGATGGATTGGACTTTAGTCCCAATGAAATAAATGGATTTTGTTAATCTTGACTGATTTAAGTTCATTCTCCAATAGTGCTATGTGGGTCTAAATTAGCTTGAATCCAACTCTGGACACATTTCAAACATCCAGAGTGCCTCACATACAATATTTTATCAAGCTTTACCAAAGTCACATTTTTATGCCCCGTATTGCAGATGTGTTGCAGTTTTCTACAATTCTTTTCATCTCTGTCATACATGAAATCTTAATAGTTCAAGTAGGTGCACATGGCTGCACATGCCTTCGCCCAATACAGGTATGTCTTGTAGTGAAACATACTGGTAGGTTTATTCTAATGGCATCTGGAGGGTGCATGATTTAGGATTTTATTGTACACATTTTTCTGGGCACTGGAAGGGGATGTGTGGGGCCATGTGAGACCGAGAAAAAATGGATTTTACTGCACCTCAAAATGTCCTCAAAAAGGTGCCATTCTGGCAGGACGTTTCCATTCAGTGCTGAGGCACATCCTTTGCTTCTAATGAAAGTCTTGTGCCCTGAACATTTCATGTGCCTCAGCACTGAATGGAAACATCCTGGTGCTGGGCACTGGAATGGCGATGTTTTGAGGACATTTCAAAGTGCAGTAAAATCTGTGTTGTTGTTTTTTTCAGTCTTGCATGGCCTTGAGCATCCCCTTCCAGTGCCCATTACGGGTGGAAAACTGTGTCCGATAAAGTCCTTAGACCCCTGCTTTAGTAGGTTTATTCTAAGTACAATGATGTCTGAAATCAATCCATAATGAATAAATCTTGAAAAATCACTATACCTGGTACCAATGAAGACCATTTTGCACAGAAGTTCCAGCAGGGAAATGAGCTGAATACATGTCAAATCGACTCTGAAATGAAAGAGAAACCAATCATGTCAAATCGACTCTGAAATGAAAGAGATACCAATATCTTCTTGCCAGATGGCATATACTGTATAGCTAAAGGGTGTCAATTAGTGATTAAGACATGTTGTAAGAAGTTCCAGTATGTGAACTTCTTACAACATGTCATAATCTTGTCTGTATCTATCTCTCATACAGATAACTAAAAATCTCCCAAACTGTGTGGATCCAGAGACCTCATGGCCTGGCAATGGTCAATGAATTTAATAATAGGATAAATGTGGATATAGCCATACTCTACTTTATTCTAATGTTAGTGCTTATAGGCAAAATAATAATAATAATAATAATAATAATAATAATAATAACAACTTTTATTTCTAGCCCACCCCTCTGAACAAGCAATCAGGGCAGGTTACAGCAAAAGTTAAAACAGTGTCAGTTAAAATATCCCATCCCTTCCCTCACCACCCCCCTAAGAAGAAAATTAAATCACAATAGAGTTAAAAACATGGAATAAAACAAAACAAGACAATAAAAGCAGCAACAGGGAAACAGGCCTGAAGAATCTAGGTTGTATAGAGGGTGGGAAAAACACAGGAAAGGAAGGCTGGAGGACATTAGGGCCTAGGTTTGGAGCTGGGAAGTGTTCACATTCTCTGGGAAGGCCTGCTGGAAGAGATGCGTCTTTGCCTTCTAAAGATGGAATAAGGCGTATCTCATCCAGCAGGTCATTCCACAGCTTGGGGGCGACAGCTGAAAAGGCCCTCTGGGAGGTCTGGACCAGCCTGGTCTTCAAGGGCTGTAGCAGATTCCTCCCAGAGGACCGAAGTGTGCAGGGGGGGGGGGGTTCATATGAGAAGAGGCGGTCTCTTAGGTAGGATGGACCCAAGCCATGTAGGGTTTTAAAGGTTTTATGTCAGCATAGCATATATATCTACACCTTCAGTTTGACAAATCTTGTTCTGTTGGTATGTGCCTAGATTTCGCATATAAAATTCCAGTTACAGATATATAATCTTTCTCCCAGCTAACTGCAGTGATTTCTGGAAGAGCTTAATTTTCTTTCAAGGAAAGTGTTGCATGCTTTCTACTTCATTGTAAACCTGCTGAATCTGAATACAGGTTCCCTTAAGTCTCACCAACAGAAGAATTCCGCTTACCATGTTTAAATTGGGCCTATTACATCCATTTATAAAGAAAAAAATGTTGGCACAGAATTTAGGCTGACGACCACAGAACACAGGGGCAAACCTTCTCCCATAAGCAGTATAATGCAACAATCCTCTATTGCCAAGTACCACCTGAAATGTATATTATTTGAAATTAGTTACCACTATATAGAAATCTGAAAACCTGTCAATCCTGTTCTCATTGAGTGTCTCAATTTCCCACCACCACTCTTATTCTCTCCCATTTCATTCCCCCATTTTTGTAAGCATTTTTCTAATATATGCATTTTTTGTATTGAGCAAAGAAAGTTTGTGAGCATTTTTCTTATATTATGCATTTTAGTCATTTAAATTTTTGAAAAATAGACTTTTTTTTTATACATTTCCCCCTTCCAAACACCCTGCATCCCCACAATGGATTTCTGATGCAAAATATGGCCTGTTGCACTGGAAATCTCAAAGGGTTCAAAATGGACCTAGAAATGTAAGCCCAATTAATTTTTCCTCATGCATATTACTAAATCAAATGAAAGATAAATGAAATCCTGTCCTTTGCTCTCGTCTTCTCCACCATAAATAAAAATACTGCCTTGCTTTGTGTTCTCTCCTTCTAGTCAAGCCCAAACTTAATTACTGTATGCTACTATATAACTTTCTTATGTCTGTGAGCACTGTGAAGCCAAAAAAGACAGAGGTACATTCATTGGGTCCCTGGTCTACCATAGATATTGCATGTGAATCACGTTGAAGATAGGAAAATGCTACAGAAGTGTTCAGTAGAGAGCCAGCATGGTGTAGTGTTTTGAGTGTTAGACTACGACTGTGAAGACCAGGATTCAGTTCTCCACTCTATCATGGAAACTCACTGAATGACCATGGACAAGTCCCAGAAAATCCCATGATAAGTTTGCCTTGGCATTGCCATAAGTTGGAAACTTGAAGGCAAACAACAACCCCAGCTTCTGTTGCTGTTGTGCTATAGCGGGGATAGAGAAAGGGGCAGAAAGATGGATTACATATCTAACCAAACAATATTTGGAATACAACCTCAGATACTTCAGTGGGACTTAGGGGCTGTACAGACCAACCATTGAGCCAGCCTGGGGTTAGAGTTGGAGCATGGCATCCACATGATGCATGCACTGAGTCCACACCCATGCTGGCATGGTGCTGCATGCTGCACAACACGGCATGTGGTGGTACGGTGCTCCTATGGCACTACATCTACATGATGAAGCGCCAAAGGAGCACAGAAAAGCCACACACTGGAAGCTATGGCACCCTTTCTAGGATGCAAAAAGATGAGATTAGGACGATGGCATGTAGTTGCCATAGCCCCCATCTGGCACTAAAAGGGGCAGTCTGTCAAGTCCCTTTATGTCTATTGAGTAGAACTAAGACTAAAGCCTTGGGCTATAAAAAGCATATATAATAATTCCATATGCTTTTAATTGCATTATGTTATTAGTTTTTAGTTTGCTACAAAACAAAAGTGGTGTCAGTGTATATGAACAGATTGTGCATTTTATCGGTGGTAACATAAACAGAGCACAGAAAGACTTACACGGAATAAGATTTCAGGAAACTTCGTTAGTTTTGTGACCGGGGATCTAGAAAATGTTACTGTGGATGCAGGAGCCAAAGCAAAAAATACTTTGATTCTTTCTGCCAGTTTTGGCCAAGTAGAGAAAGCTACAAAACCTGAGAAAATAAAAGATACCCTGAGCAAGTTTCTTTAATTACGTAATAATATGGTTGAGCCAGCATGGCATAGTGGTTTGAACACTGGACTATGACACTGGAGACCAGGGTTCAATTCCCTGTTCACTGGATGACCTTGGGCAAGTCACACACTCTCAGCCTCAGATGGCAATGGCCAAGAAATTCCCAAGATAGGTTCACTTTAGGGTTACATTAAGTCAGAAATGACGTGAAGGCACATAACAACAGTAATATAGTAGAACTACCATAGCTCCACTTTGGTCAGAATTTACCTAGATTCTAGTATATCAGCCAGTGCCCATTTGGACCATCATCTGGTCCAGATTATTATTATTTCTTCTTCTTCTTCTTCTTCTTCTTCTTCTTCTTCTTCTTCTTCTTCTTCTTCCTCCTCTTCCTCTTCCTCTTCCTCTTCGTCGTCGTCTCTAGGCCTTGTAGGAGCTGAAGTATGGGGCCAGATGTGGTGGCAACCTTTTGTGAAATTACTTGGGACACACAAGTCCCCTTCTTTCTTTCAGGCACAATGGAAGGGAGTTTTGCAAGTGAAAGAACATGAAGGAAGGAGAATGAGCAGCGGAAGCAGCAGCATATAAGAAGCAAGGGAGGAGCACATTGAAAGGGTGCTGAGAAGCTGAGGAAGTGAATAGGAAGGAAGATGAGTGACCAGCGGTAGTTGGTCCTTGCTGTCCTTCTGGCAGCAAGTTAAAATATTTTTGTGCCACTAGGCCTTTACAGATGGTTGAGGTCAGGCTCTTAATGCTCGGAGGTGCTGGATTTGAAGGTTTAAGGGTCTTTATTGTTCTAATGTTTTAGTATTTTAACTGTTCAAATATGTGCTGTTTTAAAGCACTTTTATCTTTCAAATTGCATTTAATTTTTAATTAAATATGTTTAATACTATATTAGTTTAATTCTGTTTTAATGCCCATTTTTGTATATTTTCAATTGTATTTTTTAAAAATTTGTAAGCTGCTTTGTGTCCCAACTGTGGGTAAAAAGCAGGATATAATTGCATATAATAATAATGATAGGAGGGAATGAAGGGAATAGGAGGGAAGCAGAGTAAGATGTGAGAGTGGCTGTGTATAAGATGCAAGGGAAAAGAACACTGAGAGGGCTAGAGGGCAAGGGAGAGGAGGGAGGGGTAGGAGGGAAAAAAAGTAAGTGGTACAAGTGGTGCAGTACAAGAGGCAAAGGTGGGGTGCACTGTAAGTGTGTGAGATGGGGAAAGAGAGAGACTAGGAGCAGTGGCGTCCCCACCCAGTGGCATCCCCACCCAGGGTGTCACCCAGTGCAGGCAAGTGGTGATTCTGAGTGTGGGGCTTCTGGAGTGGGACCAAAAGGTCTCTCTCTCACCTTGCTGCCATGGCTTATAAAATGGTGCCATGGCAGCAAGGTGAGGGTGCGCTCAGCCCTTGCAGCACTCTGGCCTTCCGAATGGATCTAGAAGGCAGCTACCCATACCCAACCTTTTGGGTCCCGCATGAACATGGCTATGCAGGTCCCAGAACGCAGATTGTCAAAAGTATAATTTTACTACCTCTTGTGCTATCTACTACTGAGGTTGATTCTTTGGGATGGAAGGAAATTCTCGAAAGAAAGTGAAGGGAATACCTGGCCCCAGGACCAGAACTGTTCCCTGGCACTGATATAGAAAATTTGTATTCTGTACCCACCATGCATCCTACCCTGAAGGAATGAAATGTTATAATACAATGTAACAAGTTGAAAAAGCAGCAACATTTCATCATATCATTTGAATTTTCTAGTTTAAGCAGCCTGTGTTCTGTAACGTACCTACTGATGATCCTTCAGAATGGCCTACATAATATAGTTGTTGTTGCTGACTTTTTTCCAAGATGAAGTCTATAACTGCTGGAATGTCATAATATCCCATCTCATGAAAACTAGAGAGAATCATACACAGAAGAATAAGTAAACAATTATTCATGGCACAACTGTATTAACAAGGTCTATATAACTAGTAGACATATTCACAGACTGTATAAAAATGTGTGTATGAAACTGGAAACCATCCATGACAAAATTCTTTGCTTGTTAACCACTATGACTATGTTCAGTCTGGAGAATTCCAGTATTACAAGGAACAAGTCATAGACAACTAAGCAATTTGGATGCTAAATACTAGTTTCATATCCTCCCCCTGTACATAAGGAAAAGGGAAGAGTTATGTATCTTCCAATTTTTCTCTGTAAGACTGAAATGATGCATTGATTCCTTTTATTCTTTCTTTTGGCAGGTGGATGTTCAGTAATTCATTTCCATTCCTTTTGTTTCTGGGTTGTTATGATGTCAGAGAGGGATAGACTTGAGTTTGCCAACCATTTTGGCTCTGTTCCTGACCTCTGGCATATATTGTAGCTGTGGTTCTCTTATTGTCATTTTGAATGAAATCCAAGCATTTTGGAGAGATTTGACTCAGCCAGTTTGCCTTTTAACTGCCTTCTATGAATTCTTTCATTTTAAAGGAAATTTCTCTTCTGGACTCAAATGTTGACATGACTGTAGATTCTTGACAAATTTCCCACACACATATAAATTAAAATTGATAGCAATGTGATCAGTGTTCCCAATTGCTTCAACAACATGTATATTTCATGTTAAATTGTGGGTGGCATGATCAAATCTGGAGTCCTCATCCACATAGTTAGGATGCCTAGAAATGTTACCTCTTTGAGTGATTGAAACATGCACTTAAACAGCCAACATGAGGGCTTTTCGAATTGCCTAATACTACCATACTTTCTGCTTAGGATGCCTCCATTCTCCATTTTATGATGTCCGTCATCATCCATGTCAAGATCATCCATGATCATTTCGATTATGGTGACAAAGTCAGCACTTGTGACTTAGTATTATCAGTGATTTAGTTGTTGAATAAGCCTTTTTAAGGACTTTGGGTTGTTTCACACTATGATTTTCTTGACATACAAAGCAATATCACTTCTAATATGTCCATTTGGTAGGGTTTGGCATACAGAATGACTGCATTCCATTGGCACTCTTCCTTCCACAGGTTTC
This sequence comes from Urosaurus nigricauda, assembly GCA_034509955.1. NCBI lineage: Eukaryota > Metazoa > Chordata > Lepidosauria > Squamata > Phrynosomatidae > Urosaurus > Urosaurus nigricauda. The sequence goes on along the minus strand of JAOEGL010000003.1, from coordinate 187,767,405 downwards.
TTTTTGTATTTGGAATCTGCTACATATTAAGTCAACTGTGGCTTATGGTGACTGTTTGAATGAGAAACTTCCAATAATCTCATCATCAGTTCCAAGAATCTCATTGTACAACCTGGGCATGTGGACAGGATTCCTGGAGAAGCAAGAGCCACTACATGTGTTCTGGATCCTTAACCTTCCTGGTTTATTTTAAAAAAGCCAGAGAGGGATTGTTTGAGGGGGTAGACAGACCTACTAAAACAAGGCAGAACTCCAGCATGTCTAAAGGAGGCGGTTGTAAGACATTGCTGAAAAAGCCCTCCACGAATCACACCACACTGGAAAATTATCAGCCAGCTCCCAACATTCAGTTCCTAGGTAAAATACTGGACTGTGTGTGGCTTTCCATCTCCATTGTTTCTCAATGAGACAGATCATTTAGATCCATTTTAATCTAGCTTCAGTCAAAAGGCAGATCAAGTAATAGGGATCCAGTTTGAATAGGGTTGCTCTCCCTGTGATGATACAGATCTACAGCATGGGTGTGTTCCTGAATTCAGCCCTGAGCCCGGAAGCTCAGATTTTGGTAGTAGCTAGGATTTCATTTGCACAGTTAAGGTTTGTTCACCAACTGTGCCCATTCTTTGAGAATTCAGATCTGGCCATTGTGACACATACTTTTGTTACATCCCATTTAGATTACTTTTATACAGTCAACATGGAGCTTCCTTTGAAGCATGTTTGGAAACTTCAGCTGGTCCAAAGAGCTGCAACCGTTCCTCTGAGTGCCAGTCTGTTTTGAAACATAAAGCTAAGTGCAGGTGATGACATATAAAAATTTATACAGTTCAGATCCAGGTTATTTGAAGTACTGTATTCTCTCATATGAACCTACCCATATTTTGAGATCTTCTTAAGCAATCTTTCTCTGTGTCCACCTATCTTCACAGGTACACCTGATGGGAATATGGGAGAGAACCTTCTCCATGGCTGCTCCCAGTCTCTGGAACCTTTTTGCTAAAAAGGTTAAATGTGCACTCTCCTTACTATCTTTCTGCAGACACTGAAGACCTTTTTATTCTATCAGGTACTTGAGAATTAATAGACATTTAAAGCAATCAGTTTCCTACAAGATTTTGATATTTGGAGGTCTTCTTACCTAAATTCCCAGAATTTTTCATCACTTGGTTTTAGGGACCTATGCCTTGAAGAATAGGTATTGCCTCTGCTGTTTCCAAGCCAGACATCATAACCAGCATCTGCTAAAATGAAACCCAAACTATTGCTGGGTTGATTTGAAATCCAATGGGCAGCATCTCCAAGTAAACCATGATATAAAAGCACAGCAGGCCGTGGACCTGTAAAATAGAAACGGTTGTTTGGTATGGGCAATTATGTTATTAGTTAAAGGTTCCAGTTCTCAGTGAGTATAGGAGACCATATAATTTCTCCTTAACTGTTGTTGTTAGTGGAGTGAGCCTTCAAGTTATTTCTGATATATGGAAACACTAAAGTGAATCTTTCACAAGGTTTTCCTGGTATGATTTGTTCAAAGGAAATGTGCTATTCCTTCCTCTTAGGCTGAGAGTGTGTGACTTGCCCAACATCTCCCATTGGTTTCCATGCCTGTTTGGTGATTTGAACCCTGGTCTCCACTACTTCACTACTTGGTTGTCAATAGAGGTTAGAAGAACTCAAATTTAGCATGCTTCATGAGTACCAGTTTTACCCAGCACATTGCTTGTTAATAGTATGAGGGGCTATCCAAAAGTTTTAATGATCGGCTTTTTAAAAAATTGTCAGAAAGTTTGTTTTGATTTGTAGTTGTTAACTTATCTCTATGTAGTCACTATCTAGATTTACACCTTTTCCCCAGTGTATCTTGACCCTCCGAATAGCTGATATTGTAGAAGTCTGCAGATTGTGCCTTACGAGGGGGTATCGTAAAGTAATAATTATCACCTGGAAGTTATTATGGCATATTGATGAAATTTTGACAGTGCTGAGAAAATCAACTCATTGTGTCCTTTATTTTTGTGACTGGCTCTGCCAGAAGTGACTAAAGTGTAAAATCCTTGTCAGGCGCAATCTGCAGACTTCTACAATATCAGGTATTTGGAAAGTCAAGATATGCTGGGGAAAATGTATAAATCTAGATAGCGACTACATAGACATAAGTTAACAACTACAAATCAAAACAAATTTATACTGAATAAAATGGAACACTGACAACACCAATAAAGAATTACACACCAGCATGGCATAGTGGTTTGAGTGTTGGACTTGGACTCTGAGTCCAAGGTTCAAATCCCTGGTTTGGCCATGGATGCCTACTGGGTGACCTTGGGTAAATCACACTCTCTCAGCCTCAGAGGAAGGCAATGGCAAACCCCTCTAAAAAACTTGCCAAAGAAAAGCCCATGATAGTGTCACCTTAGGGTTGCCATAAGTCAGAAAAGACTTGAAAGGCACACAGCAACAACAAACCATACAATAAAGTGTGACAGCAAGGCTGGAATCCTGCTGGTTAATTCCAGCTAGAGTAGATCCATTTAATCAGTTGTCAAATGGTGAGTCAACAGATAAGTAAATCCATTTGATTCAATGGCCCTGCACTACCAAGGGCTAACAATATGATTTAGATCCACGTGAAAAAGTTACTCTTGTGGAACTGCACTTATGCAGCCATAATCTGAATATGTCCATTGCTGAATAGCCAAGAAAGTACAACCACATGTCTAAGAGAATTTCCACATCTGTATGATGCCAACAAAATCCCAGACTCCCTGTATATATGGGTTACACACCAGTCCAAGAAGACAGAGGGAAAAAGGTTCTCATCAGCTTCTGAAACTACTGCATAGTGCAATAAATCTGATCTAAGCTTTAGATGTTAAGGAGCTATCCAAGATGCTGATTTCTACTCTCCAGATAGGTTCAGAACCTTTGATATTTCCTTTAAAGTCTACAAAATACCCAGAATTGATTCATTGTACCATGGAACTGATATGGGAACACCCACCTGCCCTGATACATCTATCCTGGAATTTGCTTCCTATCTTTTCCCCATAGTAACACTTGTTTTCTCTAAAGAAGGACAGCTTTACATTATATTATGTGATACACAAGACATGGGCAATCCATGATCTATAGAGGGTGCATGAATCCTGCACACCATTTTATGCTTCACCAATTCCCTATCTTACAGCTGAATGTTAGTGATGCAACAGTCTGGCCTCAGAAGCAGCATTTTATTTACAGAAAAGCACCACATGGTTGCTTGCTTTATTTTAAAGTAAAATAATCTTCTAGAAGCACAATTCTGCTTTAAAACAAGATGTGCATTTTTTAGTCCATTGTACATAAAGAAAAACATGGCTTTATTGCCACTGCCACACCAGCAATGCAGCTCTTAGCATTGCTAAAATTCAGCAGTGTGATGGCAGTTTAAGGGGTGGTGGTGGGACTGGCTTTTTGTTTTTGGCTAATGCATCATATTACCAAAATTTAATGTTGCAGTGACAGAGTGAGACCATTTTATGCACTGTGGAAAGGAACTCCACTGTCCCCGACTTGAGAAGTACCAAACCAGTACCAAACCAACAAACTGAAGCTTGCAGTGGCTATAATTGATATTTTATTTGTTTAGCCTTTCTGTGACATTACCTTTGTTTGCATTATTATATCTTCCATAAGGTATTCTGACGACTGTAAGGATATAGCCATCTTCTGTCACAACTAGATATTCCTCACTTGGGTATCCATGATAACAGATAATTTCAGTCTGTTGTGGGGAAAACACAGTGGTGGTATTCTCTCTCTTTCAAAATAAACTAATAATTTGGAGAAATAATAGAATTTGATCCAAAGAACATTCAGGAATTACATACAATTGTTCATCTAACTCTGTATAATATTCCAGTATTTCAAATATACAGTGGGCCCTTGGTTCCAGGACACTCTGTGGATACCATCCATGGATGCTCAGGTGCCATTAAATAAAGTGGCATAGTAAAATGGTGTACCTTATATAAAATGGTAAAATCAAGATTTGCTTTTGGAATTTATATATTTTCAAAAAATATTTTCAAGCAGTGGATGGTTGAATCTGTGGATTTTAAAAAACCCATAGATATGAAGGGCCAAAGACCACAAAAATGCTGCAAATTTCATCCATTCTAAGGCTGGGTCAACAACAGCAACAGTAACAGCACCAAAATACCCAGACTTTCAAAGGTACTGAGGTAGTTTATATGAAGCACCTGTTCATAGGTTTTTTCACCTGACTGGATTAAAATAAATAGCAGGAGAAATCCCATTTTCATCTGGACATAGAGTTTAGCTATACTGCATAGGTAAAGGAGTTTGATTCCATTTTAATTGCCAGCGCATCATCCTATTATTCCCAGTATAATCATTTGGTTTCTGGAATTAGACTTAGAATTCCATGCTATGGAACTCTTGTGTAATCTCCTGAGCTATAGCAGGGAATCTTAAATAGGTCAACAGACTACAAATCCCTTGAATCTGTTTAGAGATGCCAGTATTGTGTAGGGGAGTGTAAAACCTAACTAAAGGAAATTAAAAAATAGCAATTAAAAAAAACCTTTCTCCATAAATGAAAGAATGAGACACAGAAACCTACATAGGAAACATAGGTTTGGACACTTTGACTTATAGGATGTATTTACAATGAGGAAATTACTGTCTGTTACTATTAGAGAAGGAAAGCAGATCCCACTGATGTCATTAGGGGTTGCGGGGGTTGTGGACTATACCGGGTGATACCTGAGAGGGGGTGACACCAGCTTTGGTCCTTCTCCAACTGTGGGTGAGTGGGTGGGTACTGCTGCTACTGCCAGCACCCACCCCTTTTCTGCTGCCCTGGCTCTCTCTGCAGAGGGAGACAAGGCAGTAGAGAAGGAGGAGCAAGTGTGTGTGTGTGTTACACACGTACCCCCTTCCCTGTTGCTCTGGCTAGCTCACTCTCCAGCAAGCTAGCCAAAGCAACTGGGAAGGAGTGCAAGTGTGTGCTTGCCCTCCATCTTCTCTGTTGCTCCTTGTTAGGAAGAGCAGCTAGGAAAGACATGCACATGCATGCACTCTTTCTCCTCCAGCTGCAGGCTGGAAAACGTGCCCCCCACCCTATGTTGCCTACTCTTGAGTAGAGTGGCATGGGCGGGGAGGTGGGGATGCCCTTTCGGCCCAACTCCCTGGAAGGCCCACTCTTACCCCAAGTGACACCCTGGCCAGTGACACCACTGCCAAATACACATTGGTTTGGGGGTTTTCCTTATCATACTGTCCCTCCACTAACACATCCAAGGTTTTCTGTGGCATGGATTCTTTTTTCCAGACTCTTTAATCATACCATGTTTTACCCAGCATACCTTTCATTTTTTTTCTTTTTTTGTTTATTTCTAATAATAATAATAATAATAATAATAATAATAATAATATTTATTTACAAATGATTTTAGCATTTACAGCACTGTGGTTGAGGGGGATAGAAGAAAAGAAATGAAAGTGGAAAAACCACGGCAGAAAACCATCCTATTTGGGGCTAGTGAGAGGGAGTAGGAGTAGAAGAGAGAAGGAGACATGGAGACCACATGACTAACCAATGCCAGGTCTGCAGGTGGAGACAATAGAAATTATCAGATGGGGGATGAAACATCTTTCTCCTGTCCTTTCGCTATTCTTGTAGTGCAATCATGAGAAAATTTCCATACAATGTTGTGCTTGTCCGGACATTATCCTTTCCAGAAAGCATGATTGACTGTGACTGTATGAAAGACTTTCAAATGACACCATTCAGATCCCCTCATTGTCTCGTCATTGTCCTGTCATTTAAGCTGCATTGCCTGGCACTTTACATTAACGTGAGTTCACATTAATGCAATGCTGCTTTGATGACAGGACACAGTGTTGTGATCTTGTGGGATCTCAGTCAAAGATGGGAAAAGGATGGGGGAGTGATCCCATCCTTATCCCATCCCTGTGTTATGATCACATGGCAGGGCTAATGGAATACAGACACGTTAGAATTTTGGGGATTCTGTGGATTCAGTCTTCTCTTTACTTAATTCAACCTTAGCAACAACTCTTGACAGTCTTGTGCCTTTATCAGTATGTATGACTTTCTCTTCTAAGCCACAGTCCTGGCTTACCCCTATCATTTGCTTTCTTGTTCTTGTTCTCAAGCAGCCGAGCATTTATGGAAAAGGACCAGGGAACGGGCTGATTTTATCCATTATAAATTTATATTTTCTTCCTTTTCACCTGCTATTTCTATGGCAAGACAGAATTATTATACAACATTGATTAATGTCAACAAGCGGAGCAATATTCTTTCTCAATTACTGTCAATCATATTTGTATTCAATGTGCGAAGGAGGCACATAACCTTGGCTTCAGCTTTGATTCTTTGTTATCATTTGTCCCCTGGATCCTGGCCACAGGCAAATTGTGTAGAAATTATCTTGATAATTTTGCTAAAATTCGAACTTTTCTGTTGGCAGCTACACCTAAGACATTGGTCCATGCATTGGTTATCTCTTGCCTGGATTATTGTAACCTTTTGTTAACGGGGCTTCCTTTTCTGCCTTCCTACTCCTTGTCAACCTTTCCCTACCTTTGGGGCTGAAACGGGGCCAGGACAAGGAGGCCCTAGGCCACCTTGCAAGAGAGCGGGCAGGGGAAGGAGGAGGAGAGAAAGACAAAGTGCAGCGGCCACTGCCGTGGATGTAGAGCATCCCCTAGAGGGTTCCAGAAGAACAGCGGCGAGGTGAGGGGCACACTGCAGGGCAGCCCATCTGGAGGAGGTGGAGGAGGAGTCGCTGGGGCCCAAGCCTTCCCACCATGCCACCAGCCTTTTGTCTGTTTGAAGTGTTTGAGGTGTGCCTTGTCGTGGGGTTTTCTTAACAAGATTTGTTCAGGAGTTTGCCTTTCCCCCCCTCCCCCTCTTCTTCTTCTTCTCTCTAAGGCAGCTATTTTCACTCCCCCCCCCCTTAAGTGTGAACGCAAAAGGGAGTAAATGGCCCTGGAGAGATTCGATTACAAAATAATCCAATTTCTACACCGGGTTATTTTGTAGTGGGAATGAGCCCTATCTGTCTGTGTTTTGATGTATTTTAAGCTATGTTTTAATGCTATTATTTTGTTTTACTTAGATTTTATGCCTTGAGAGGGTTTTTTAATGATATTTTGTATATTCAACATAAAGAATGTTGTGCAAACTTACAGCACTTTCTAATTAGACTTCAATAATAATAATAATAATAATAATAATAATAACAACCACCTCCAGATGTTACAAATTTCCGTCTTTCTTGCTTGATTGCTATGGTTTGAAGAATGTTATCCCTAAAGAGCACTACTCCCTTTACATTTTTCATAACTTTGTGGCACCAGCCACCAAAATATCACAAATTTATGTCAAATTTATGTCAAACTTACTACATTTAAAAACGATTCTGGATTTATTGTAAATTCATCTAGAGGCACATCTGAAGTCATGACGTTTTCAAAACTGAAAATTCCTTGGCATAAACATGCTGTTATAATAAAAGTCCACATCTTCAAACCTGAGTGAAAGAAATAATAAGAACAACCTAGATGATTACAGAATTAAATCTCCATGCCCACAAATTTTAATTATCATAAAGCATGAGTCTCACTAACAAATTATTTTCCACATAACATTCCCCTTCCATGGATATTTAATCTTATGATACTTAATCTTATGACTTCCAACCTTTGAAACCATTGCTGGTTGCAACCCTACATCCATTTATCTGGGAGTAAACCCTCTCTTACCTACCAGTGCTTTGGGGATCTTTTCACCTATGTGTTATACCAGCACTAACAGAACAAAATATTCACAGTGGAAGAGATAAAGGAAAATGAAGTCCCACTTATTGATAGTCCACAAACTTTATTATCTTAAAAAGCCCAACACATTTCAGCCTTGTCACAAATTGGCCTTCTTCAGGGACTATTGTATAATGAATATATTTTATAGTTGTGGTATTGGGACATCACATAGATCATCTCTAAACACATTATTTCTTAAAAATAAAATATCATCTATTATCCATATTATCATATACATACCTATTACCAGAGATTTCAGGGGTTGCAGTCTGCACTCAACAAAATGGAGACTCTGAGTATTAAAAGGAAGGGACTAGGATTACCAATGAGTTCATATTTATGGATTTTGAAGTAACATCATCGAAGAGAACCAATGAGATAATACATGATGAAATTTGTCCATAAAGTTACTCAGTTCTGTTCTATCTCACTGATTCAATATTGAAATTCTTTTTAGCCATTTGTTCCAAATTTTTATATAAGACATTGCATTTCTAAATCTTCATTTGAACCCCCGGTACTAAAGTTTTAAGTTTCAAAATCCACTCTACCTTTTTCTTCTTTAAAAATTCTCATTATTATTATTTATCACCTCCAGTACCCAAAAGCTTGTGTCAGTTGCTGCATGTTTCATTTGTTCAAAGTGATTATCTAGAGGTGCCCCTATTCTTTTATTTCTCAAATTGGACGGATTTCCTGCTATTCTTTGTTTGATAGATCTTGATGTTCTTCCCACATATATTTTCTTGCAATTACATTGGGTTGTATAGATTACAAAAGTGCTTTTACAAGTACTGAAATGGGACAACTTACACAAAATTGTTAAATTCTTTTATTTGGATTGTGTATTTACAGAATACACAATGGGCAATGTGGTAGGAAAAACACTGAGATCTATCATACAAAGAACAGCAGAACAAGATACATGGCCTCTCCATAACAGATGTCTGTAGACTTTCATGGGTAAGAGCCTTATTTAGGGATTTCTGTAACCAAGTTTTTTTTTTCTTTTTAAATTATCTTGGATGGATTTCTTGAAGCAATTAATTATTATGTTTTCCTTTTCTCTTATTGCAAGTCTCAAAAGTAATACTAGCAATTCCTGTTCTACATCTGTAAGCAAAGGAAAATTGCAACCCTTGCAAGATGAATAATGACTGCTGTATATGAGAGACAGTGGGATTTGTGTGTCATTCATTTGTTTGAATTATTGCAACCTGTTGTGTGTAAACTATCTGCACAGTCATATGATAGAAAGGCAAGATATACAATTCCACAGTAAAGAGAGTGTGGTGTAGTGGTGTGAGGGTTGGACTATGACTCTAGAGATTAGGGTTCAAATCCCCACTCATCCATTGAAATGCAATGGGTGACCTTTGGCAACTCACACTCTATCAGCCTCAGAGGACCCCCTCTGAATAAAGCTTGCCAAGAAAACCCTGTGATAGACAAGCCTTAGGGTTGCCATAAAATAGAAATGACTTGAAGGCACACAACAACAGCAACAAACACACAGACTGCATTTCAAAAAAGACAAAGCCATAGATTATGCCTATCAGGAAATGCATTTTTTTTGTTCCAGGTTTGAATGCCTCCGTTCTTTAGCTTAGAACTGCTGTATGGATGGAAATGGCATTATTTTATTGACTAACTGATAAGCAATAGTAACCGAAACCACTTAGGTCCTATACATACCAACGGAAAGTGCCAGCCTGTGGGTGAAGTCAGGGCGCAGCGTCCTGATGCTGGATGGCCTAACTCTGCCCCCATGGTGCCATGATGGCGCATACTGGTCCAGATGGCACACACCGTCATGACACACCTCTGGCACTGCATCCACATGATGCTGCACCGAAGGGGCATAATAAAGCCACACTGCTATGGCTATGGCGCCCCTTGGAGGGTGCAAAAAGGAGCTGCTTTTGGGGGCTCCTTTTTGTGCTCTCCACAGGCTGGATCAGGGCTGCGGTGTAAGGTTGCGGTGGCCCCGATCCAGCCAGGCAATCTGTATAGCACCTTAGTTGTTTTTCTTAACCACAAAAATTCCATTGTATCTTCTACCAACCTATTAAAAGTAATGGATTGATTTGTCGTGGGAAATTTAATAGTTAAAATTCTTGGGACACATTCCCCTTTAATACACATTCGTAATTTTACAGATGAACCTATGACCTAATTGAACTGAATGTCTGAAACATCTTAATTCACATACCCAGGTATCTTATTATAGGGTAAAGTAGAGAACCTGTTGCTTACTAAATGTTGGATTACCAATCTCATAATGCCTGCCCACATTGGCCATGCTGGCTGTGACTGACATTTCTTTATTTGAGTAGCTTCTCTGCTCTAGTATGAGGGAAGCCACCCTCATCATGGTGTTCTTCACATGTTTGGGAATGCTTGTTCTATCAGCTCCAGGCAATCAATGTTCAGGGATGAACAAAGTAGTCCAGAATATTTGGAAGGCACTATATTGTGGTAGACTGCATTTGAGTCTTCAATTCTTTCTCCTTAAGAGGCAAACAAATTATCATATAAAGATCACTTACCTGGTGTGAAGTCTCACTCTCCTCCTTGATGCTTTCGCTTGAGCCAGAGCTCCCAAAGCAATATGGGGGAAATTTCTCCACTCAGTTATCACTGTGATAGAAACACAACAATTAGTCAGCTTCACATAAACTTTATGAAGCAAGCACTGAACAAATAACTAGAATGGCGTTGTTGAAAATGAGGATGGGCATAAGAAATTAGGATGGGCATAAGAAGTTCATAATTACCTGCTCATAAGCTAGAAAGATGCGGTGCATGCTTCTAGAACACCAACCATTCTCTCCTCTCCTTTCCATGTTTTAAAACACTTTTTAGAACTGTGGGTCTTTCAAAAGCAGATTCTTACAAAACCTCAGGCTTTAAATTACAGTACCTGTGATGTGTGTAGGTGATTTGAAATCCTGGATCTAAGGGCTTTACAAGATGGGTGTGCCTTTATAGGGTAGTATGGTTTCCTTCTGTTGTAAACCAGGCAACTCACATTTTTTTTCTTAGCTGTCACTGCAGTGCTAGTCCATGCTATATGACTGTTTCTTCTAAGACTGTAAAGACTATTTACAAATTTTCTCATCCTCTTGACTGTTGGTGAAAAAAAAAAAGGCAGTCTCTATGAGATTTCTTGCCCCTGCATGAGAGTAAAGAGACTAGAACGTCTTTCACTTTATTTTGCACACAAGACACAATATATTTCCCCACACAAGAGTAAATGTTGGTCCAAGGTTCCACTAAAGACGATAAACCACAGATAATGAGGTTTCTAGCGGGGGGGGGGGGTTCAAAAGAAATTGAGAAAAAGGAAATAAGTAAAGGAATGCATACCTGTTATTTGACATTGCTATTATTATTATGTTGATTACTTTGCAGCATACCTTTGGAAGGCTGATCCCTTAAAATATGGATGTCTGATGATGGGTTAGGTGCCCCACAAGTGTGCATGTGTACCTGAAAGCATGAAGTCATGTAGTATACACATACATAATTTCTCCACCCATGGAGATACACACAGAGGCAAATACACACACCTTCCTCACTAAACAGAAGTAGACCACAAACTACATTGCTTCAGTGTAGCACAATATATTAATCACCAATGTGAATAACTGACAACTCATTGTGCAGTTGCAATTTGCAATGCACAGAGGCAATGTGTGGAGGCATTTACACACTACTTTGTATTTTAATGAACCAATAAATATGCAACAGTTACACCTGTGCCACTCTGTTTATGAGCTGTTGCAACCATTGCACTTTATTTATTCTTTTAAAAAAACACCACCAAACCCCTACTCTGCGTGCATAGTGAACTTATGACTTCATATGTCACTCACAAGATGCTGGCTAGTAATTTCCTCCACAGTTATACCATAAAAGATAACAAGAAGCTAACATGGGAATGATTTTGAAGTCATTGCCACCATATGAATTGCAAAATGATAGAGCTGGAGGGGACTACTTTTAACAGTCTTAAGATTCTGTGACTCGTAAAAAATAACAGCTATTCAGCTAATGCAATGAAATTTAACAACATCCAGAACCAACCTGATATGTGCAAATATGTGTAATAAATATATGTGTAAATATATGGCTCAAGTAGTTAAGATGCTGACTGTGTTGATTGCAAGATTGGCCGGTTGGTAGTTCGGGGCCCGGGTGCCGCATGGTGGGGTGGACTCCCATCACTAGTCCCAGCTTCTGCCAGCCTAGCAGTTCGAAAGCATATAAATGCAAATAGATAAATAGGTACCACTTTGGTGGGAAGGTCAACAGCGTTCTGTGCAGACATGCTGGCCACATGATTGCAGAGTAGTCTGTAACAATGCTGGCTCTTTGTATTAATGGAGATGAACACCACCGCCTATGGTCGGACACGGCTTGACAACCTTGTCAATGGGGAATACCTTTACCTTTTAATATACAGCACAATTACAATTGGGAATGTTACATCAAATTAAACAGGTCTGGCACTTCATTCTTTGCTTTCTTTTCCTCCCATTTTTGAAAAGACATGCCCCAATTTAAGCCTTTTTTATAATTTCATTTGGTCTCAGTATCACATCAAGTACAATATAATAGATATGGATGAGGAAGTGGAAGATACAGTGGCAAGACAGAAAAACTTGTACACAGAAAGACTCAAACAACTAGCTTTTTCCAAGCAAGTGCTGTCAGCATACTCTACACCCCTCCTGCTGGGTATGGGGTTTCATAATTAATATTTAGTGTTGGGCATGTTTTGAGAGGTCACAGTTACTTGCAGGATTATATGTGTAAGGAGTCACACTGACCTGAGGATTCACCTGAGACCCTAGAAATAAGGAATTGGTTTGCTGAGCACCTCATATCCCCCCAAGGCTCTTTGCATTTCCTTTTTTAATGGAGAAAATGGGAGTCCCATCATAAAGCAATGGGATACCATACATGGTACCTCATTTTCTGTTGTTCCTACATTCCTCTTCCTACCAGATAATTCAATCTAAAGACTCCAGAGCTAAATTCATCATTAAGGACCCTTTTGTCAAATCCTTGGGAATTACAAAAATGTGCATGTATGGGAGAGAGGCAACAAAAGATTATTCAGAAGTATACTCTACTCACAGATCTCATAATGAGAGCCTTTCTTTCTGTCACATTTATGGGTACATATACTTCTTTCAAATATATGAAAATATGTCTCTATAGATTGTGATCTGTGGTTGTTCGTAACAGAAGGGGGAAGAAGAAGACTGCCAGCTGTGTGATTGCAATAGAGATTAGGAATCTTTCAGTCTTCATTTTTGATAAATTGCACAGAAGCCCACCTACATTTTCTTCCTGATCATGTTTCATATTGCTGTGCAATATTTTCTGTTTTCTTATTGCACTGAAATTTATAGAAATGTGTAATGCATTTGACTGAATTTATTTACACAATTTATCTCATATAAGCAACTTTTCATCATTGACTGGTTTATAAAGTTTTAAGTGTCTGTATATTTATATTTACTTTTAAAATGTGTTTTAGTATTTTTAACTATTTTAATATGCACTGTTTATTTTTGATTGCATGTTATTCTCTTAATGAGTGATGTTTTAATATTCTACTAGTTTAATTCTATTTTAATGTGCATTTTTGTATGCTTTTAATTGTACTGTTTTAATTATTAAGCTGTTTTGTATCCCAGTTTGGGGGAAAGCAGAATAAATAATAATAATAATAATAATAATAATAATAAGCAGCACCTTTCTGTTTTGTTTGTTCTGTGTTTTTTTTTAAAGAACACACATTTTAGCCACAAGTTATTATTTGGCATACTGCATGTACACTCACAAAGTAATACTAGTTATTCCTGTTTCATGGCTATAAATTGAGTCCTAGCTTGCTTTACTATGGTAACATAGATATAAAATATTTTTACAAGTGAGAACATTCAACTCTGCCTGTTGCCCTGGTTCCATCTCCTGCAAAAGGTATACAAATTGAATATTTTTCTGTGAGAGAGGTTTGGATTTGTTTGCTTGGACCATTACAACTGATTGATTGTATGTTTCCATGACAGTCATTTGATTGAAAGGCAAGCTATATAATGTTAAACTAAATAAATTAAATAAATAAATACATGGATTGCATTCCAAAAGTGTCAATTATTTTGTGCAAAGCCACAGAACATACTTATGAAGGAGTGCAATGTTTTCTGTGGTATTTTGTCAGTCCTCTCTTCAGTAGAACTACAGTACAGGTGGAACTGACATTTCTTCTTTATCAACTCACTGATACATACTATTCACTGAGACACATGGTCTTTTCCTACCTAACCATTGTCTCTGGATAGTACTTGGATGATAGACTGCCAATGAATACCAGATGCTGTAGGCTACATTTCAGAAGAAGGAGCTGAGCTAGAAAGCATACTGTTCTTCACTACATTCTAGCCAAGAGCTCTTGATCTCATTCTATCCTATTTAATTTTATAGATAAACTTACTGTTACTGAGATTTGAACTAAATTATTTAAAAAATGGTCATTTGCACTCCCAAGTGTATACAGTAAAGAACTATATACAATGTTGGACTACCAGTCCCATAATTTTTGACCACTTTGGCCATGCTGGCTGAGACTAATAGAAATGGGACTCTATTAACAACATCTGGAAAGCCATAGCATCACTATTCCTTATTGGATCCTCATTCCATACACACCGCTATCTTTTTCTATCTTTTTTCTTCTTTTTTCAGCCATATAAAACCCTGCCTAGTGTGATTTTGTCAAGTTCATTTTGGGGCATGAGATCAAACTGAAATAATGAAAACTATAATTCCGAATGTTTCTAGGCAAAGGTAAGGCCTGCTGAATTCAATGGGACTTATTCCCATTCAGTAAATGGGCACAGAACTGCATCTTCAAAAAATACATAAGATTAATGAATGGTTTTTCAGGTCTGATTAATAAAACTGCCAGAATAGATGCATAAAAATTAAGTGTAAATATCAATCTCACATTACATGCTGTAATTGAAGTGGTTCTGTAGTATTTATTCCTTAGCAATTCAATCTCCGTTCTTGGAATCGAAGTAAACTACAATTGAGAATTACATTAAATTACATTTCATGAAGTTTGTGGAGAAAGATACTTTTACAAGAAGAGCCCTCCCTTCAACCACCATCTTGAGGGGAGAGAAAGGCAGGCCACCTCCTGCTGGAAACAAGAAGAGCCCTCCCTTCATCCACCATCTTGAGGGGAGAGAGAGGCAGGCCACCTCCTGCTGCAAGCAAGAAGAGCCCTCCCTTCAACCACCATCTTGAGGGGAGAGAGAGGCAGGCCACCTCCTGCTGGAAACAAGAAGAGCCCTCCCTTCAACCACCATCTTGAGGGGAGAGAGAGGCAGGCCACCTCCTGCTGGAAACAAGAAGAGCCCTCCCTTCATCCACCATCTTGAGGGGAGAGAGAGGCAGGCCACCTCCTGCTGCAAGCAAGAAGAGCCCTCCCTTCAACCACCATCTTGAGGGGAGAGAGAGGCAGGCCACCTCCTGCTGGAAGCAAGAAGAGCCCTCCCTTCAACCACCATCTTGAGGGGAGAGAGAGGCAGGCCACCTCCTGCTGGAAGCAAGAAGAGCCCTCCCTTCAACCACCATCTTGAGGGGAGAGAGAGGCAGGCCACCTCCTGCTGGAAACAAGAAGAGCCCTCCCTTCAACCACCATCTTGAGGGGAGAGAAAGGCAGGCCACCTCCTGCTGGAAACAAGAAGAGCCCTCCCTTCAACCACCATCTTGAGGGGAGAGAAAGGCAGGCCACCTCCTGCTGGAAACAAGAAGAGCCCTCCCTTCAACCACCATCTTGAGGGGAGAGAGAGGCAGGCCACCTCCTGCTGGAAACAAGAAGAGCCCTCCCTTCAACCACCATCTTGAGGGGAGTGAAAGGCAGGCCACCTCCTGCTGGAAGCAAGAAGAGCCCTCCCTTCAACCACCATCTTGAGGGGAGAGAGAGGCAGGCCACCTCCTGCTGGAAGCAAGAAGAGCCCTCCCTTCAACCACCATCTTGAGGGGAGAGAGAGGCAGGCCACCTCCTGCTGGAAGCAAGAAGAGCCCTCCCTTCAACCACCATCTTGAGGGGAGAGAGAGGCAGGCCACCTCCTGCTGCAAGCAAGAAGAGCCCTCCCTTCAACCACCATCTTGAGGGGAGAGAAAGGCAGGCCACCTCCTGCTGGAAACAAGAAGAGCCCTCCCTTCAACCACCATCTTGAGGGGAGAGAGAGGCAGGCCACCTCCTGCTGCAAGCAAGAAGAGCCCTCCCTTCAACCACCATCTTGAGGGGAGAGAGAGGCAGGCCACCTCCTGCTGGAAACAAGAAGAGCCCTCCCTTCAACCACCATCTTGAGGGGAGAGAAAGGCAGGCCACCTCCTGCTGGAAACAAGAAGAGCCCTCCCTTCATCCACCATCTTGAGGGGAGAGAGAGGCAGGCCACCTCCTGCTGCAAGCAAGAAGAGCCCTCCCTTCAACCACCATCTTGAGGGGAGAGAGAGGCAGGCCACCTCCTGCTGGAAACAAGAAGAGCCCTCCCTTCAACCACCATCTTGAGGGGAGAGAAAGGCAGGCCACCTCCTGCTGGAAACAAGAAGAGCCCTCCCTTCATCCACCATCTTGAGGGGAGAGAGAGGCAGGCCACCTCCTGCTGGAAGCAAGAAGAGCCCTCCCTTCAACCACCATCTTGAGGGGAGAGAGAGGCAGGCCACCTCCTGCTGGAAACAAGAAGAGCCCTCCCTTCAACCACCATCTTGAGGGGAGTGAAAGGCAGGCCACCTCCTGCTGGAAGCAAGAAGAGCCCTCCCTTCAACCACCATCTTGAGGGGAGAGAGAGGCAGGCCACCTCCTGCTGGAAGCAAGAAGAGCCCTCCCTTCAACCACCATCTTGAGGGGAGAGAAAGGCAGGCCACCTCCTGCTGGAAGCAAGAAGAGCCCTCCCTTCAACCACCATCTTGAGGGGAGAGAGAGGCAGGCCACCTCCTGCTGGAAGCAAGAAGAGCCCTCCCTTCAACCACCATCTTGAGGGGAGAGAGAGGCAGGCCACCTCCTGCTGGAAGCAAGAAGAGCCCTCCCTTCAACCACCATCTTGAGGGGAGAGAAAGGCAGGCCACCTCCTGCTGGAAGCAAGAAGAGCCCTCCCTTCAACCACCATCTTGAGGGGAGAGAGAGGCAGGCCACCTCCTGCTGGAAGCAAGAAGAGCCCTCCCTTCAACCACCATCTTGAGGGGAGAGAAAGGCAGGCCACCTCCTGCTGGAAGCAAGAAGAGCCCTCCCTTCAACCACCATCTTGAGGGGAGAGAGAGGCAGGCCACCTCCTGCTGGAAGCAAGAAGAGCCCTCCCTTCAACCACCATCTTGAGGGGAGAGAGAGGCAGGCCACCTCCTGCTGGAAACAAGAAGAGCCCTCCCTTCAACCACCATCTTGAGGGGAGTGAAAGGCAGGCCACCTCCTGCTGGAAGCAAGAAGAGCCCTCCCTTCAACCACCATCTTGAGGGGAGAGAGAGGCAGGCCACCTCCTGCTGGAAACAAGAAGAGCCCTCCCTTCAACCACCATCTTGAGGGGAGTGAAAGGCAGGCCACCTCCTGCTGGAAGCAAGAAGAGCCCTCCCTTCAACCACCATCTTGAGGGGAGAGAGAGGCAAGCCACCTCCTGCTGGAAGCAAGAAGAGCCCTCCCTTCAACCACCATCTTGAGGGGAGAGAAAGGCAGGCCACCTCCTGCTGGAAGCAAGAAGAGCCCTCCCTTCAACCACCATCTTGAGGGGAGAGAGAGGCAGGCCACCTCCTGCTGGAAGCAAGAAGAGCCCTCCCTTCAACCACCATCTTGAGGGGAGAGAAAGGCAGGCCACCTCCTGCTGGAAGCAAGAAGAGCCCTCCCTTCATCCACCATCTTGAGGGGAGAGAAAGGCAGGCCACCTCCTGCTGGAAGCAAGAAGAGCCCTCCCTTCATCCACCATCTTGAGGGGAGAGAAAGGCAGGCCACCTCCTGCTGGAAACAAGAAGAGCCCTCCCTTCATCCACCATCTTGAGGGGAGAGAGAGGCAGGCCACCTCCTGCTGGAAACAAGAAGAGCCCTCCCTTCAACCACCATCTTGAGGGGAGTGAAAGGCAGGCCACCTCCTGCTGGAAACAAGAAGAGCCCTCCCTTCAACCACCATCTTGAGGGGAGAGAGAGGCAGGCCACCTCCTGCTGGAAACAAGAAGAGCCCTCCCTTCAACCACCATCTTGAGGGGAGTGAAAGGCAGGCCACCTCCTGCTGGAAGCAAGAAGAGCCCTCCCTTCAACCACCATCTTGAGGGGAGAGAAAGGCAGGCCACCTCCTGCTGGAAGCAAGAAGAGCCCTCCCTTCAACCACCATCTTGAGGGGAGAGAAAGGCAGGCCACCTCCTGCTGGAAGCAAGAAGAGCCCTCCCTTCATCCACCATCTTGAGGGGAGAGAAAGGCAGGCCACCTCCTGCTGGAAGCAAGAAGAGCCCTCCCTTCATCCACCATCTTGAGGGGAGAGAAAGGCAGGCCACCTCCTGCTGGAAACAAGAAGAGCCCTCCCTTCATCCACCATCTTGAGGGGAGAGAGAGGCAGGCCACCTCCTGCTGGAAACAAGAAGAGCCCTCCCTTCAACCACCATCTTGAGGGGAGTGAAAGGCAGGCCACCTCCTGCTGGAAACAAGAAGAGCCCTCCCTTCAACCACCATCTTGAGGGGAGAGAGAGGCAGGCCACCTCCTGCTGGAAACAAGAAGAGCCCTCCCTTCAACCACCATCTTGAGGGGAGTGAAAGGCAGGCCACCCTCCTGCTGGAAGCAAGAAGAGCCCTCCTTCAACCACCATCTTGAGGGGAGAGAAAGGCAGGCCACCTCCTGCTGGAAACAAGAAGAGCCCTCCCTTCAACCACCATCTTGAGGGGAGAGAGAGGCAGGCCACCTCCTGCTGGAAGCAAGAAGAGCCCTCCCTTCAACCACCATCTTGAGGGGAGAGAGAGGCAGGCCACCTCCTGCTGGAAGCAAGAAGAGCCCTCCCTTCAACCACCATCTTGAGGGGAGAGAGAGGCAGGCCACCTCCTGCTGGAAGCAAGAAGAGCCCTCCCTTCAACCACCATCTTGAGGGGAGAGAAAGGCAGGCCACCTCCTGCTGGAAACAAGAAGAGCCCTCCCTTCAACCACCATCTTGAGGGGAGAGAGAGGCAGGCCACCTCCTGCTGGAAGCAAGAAGAGCCCTCCCTTCAACCACCATCTTGAGGGGAGTGAAAGGCAGGCCACCTCCTGCTGGAAGCAAGAAGAGCCCTCCCTTCAACCACCATCTTGAGGGGAGAGAAAGGCAGGCCCACCTCCTGCTGGAAGCAAGAAGAGCCCTCCCTTCAACCACCATCTTGAGGGGAGTGAAAGGCAGGCCACCTCCTGCTGGAAGCAAGAAGAGCCCTCCCTTCAACCACCATCTTGAGGGGAGAGAAAGGCAGGCCACCCTCCTGCTGGAAGCAAGAAGAGCCCTCCCTTCAACCACCATCTTGAGGGGAGTGAAAGGCAGGCCACCTCCTGCTGGAAGCAAGAAGAGCCCTCCCTTCAACCACCATCTTGAGGGGAGAGAAAGGCAGGCCACCTCCTGCTGGAAGCAAGAAGAGCCCTCCTTCAACCACCATCTTGAGGGGAGTGAAAGGCAGGCCACCTCCTGCTGGAAGCAAGAAGAGCCCTCCCTTCAACCACCATCTTGAGGGGAGAGAAAGGCAGGCCACCTCCTGCTGGAAGCAAGAAGAGCCCTCCCTTCAACCACCATCTTGAGGGGAGAGAAAGGCAGGCCACCTCCTGCTGGAAGCAAGAAGAGCCCTCCCTTCAACCACCATCTTGAGGGGAGAGAGAGGCAGGCCACCTCCTGCTGGAAGCAAGAAGAGCCCTCCCTTCAACCACCATCTTGAGGGGAGAGAAAGGCAGGCCACCCTCCTGCTGGAAACAAGAAGAGCCCTCCCTTCAACCACCATCTTGAGGGGAGAGAGAGGCAGGCCACCTCCTGCTGGAAGCAAGAAGAGCCCTCCCTTCAACCACCATCTTGAGGGGAGAGAAAGGCAGGCCACCTCCTGCTGGAAGCAAGAAGAGCCCTCCCTTCAACCACCATCTTGAGGGGAGTGAAAGGCAGGCCACCTCCTGCTGGAAGCAAGAAGAGCCCTCCCTTCAACCACCATCTTGAGGGGAGAGAAAGGCAGGCCACCTCCTGCTGGAAGCAAGAAGAGCCCTCCCTTCAACCACCATCTTGAGGGGACTTAATTGTCTAATTAACAAATTGTAAGCCGCTCTGATAGCTTTGGCTGAAGAGCGGGGGTATAAATAAAATGTATTATTATTATTATTATTTTAGATTTTTAAAAACAAATGAAGGCAATAAATGTATGCCCTACTCATAGAGCTGAATTTCCCCCAGGGTTATTAAGTGCATATATATATATATATATAGTGGACAGCACCACATATTACTAGAGGAAAACATCACAGACTTGGAATAATTAGGTCAAGGAAGAAAGTACAAAGGTAGGATTAAAGCTAAAGAGTAAAAATATGCAACTATGCCCTAAAGTGAGAATTGTTCAAGGTCAGACTTGTTGGCTTTAAAAACATAGATCTCAAATCCATCCTGTGCGAATACATGTGTTCGTCCAACCAAAGGGCATAAACTACATCTCAGTAGTTTTCAAAGTTTCACCAGCTTTGTCCGCCAATCAAAAACCCACCAAACAGTGATACCTTTATTGGACAACCAAAATGCACAATATACATGTTGCAAGTTTTCAAATCTTCACTGGCTTCTTCATCAGGCAAGGTGTTACAAACCAAACAGGAGGAAAAAAATTGAAGATGTTAGTCATAGGCCTGCACTTTGCTGTTTCTATTCTTAATTAAGATGGTATGGAGGGTCATATTTTGTAAGCTGGCCCCTCCGCCTTCTGGCCATGTGGCAACTGGGAGGTTTTCAAAGTCCAAGAAATTTAACATCCATTTACATCACAACGAAGACACTTTCTTTGGAGTCCAATATGTCTTCATCCTTGTGATGCCGCAGGCCCCTTTGTAGGCAGAGGACACTGGATTTCTCAAGAAGCCTCCAGGCTTTTGCATCAGAAAAACTTTAGGTGGTGTTTCTTCTTCTCCATCAGGCAGAATTAGTAAAACAAGAACATTTGCAAGGGAAATGAACATGACGTTGGTCCCAGAATCTACATTCTTGTTTGGATATTATGTGTAGCTGAAAAGTGATCCCCTCATTGCTGTAAAATTACTGGAAGCAAAGGCAATAAAGCAGGCAATGAACCTGGGCTCTTCTCTGGTGTTCTCATAGGTGAAATTGTTAGGGACTGAGAGATAAACGGGCTTTTACAACCTTTATTAAAATTCATGTATTTTTGTTTCACCAGGAGCTGCAGACAACAGCAATTCTACACACAAAATTACCTCCCACAGTTTTCTCTTGCTATCTCCACCTCTCTCAGAACGCTGACAGGAAAAAATCAGAAGAAATTACATTCTGGTTTTCCCAGATTCCTCTCAGATGGACCATTTGTTCCTAAACTCTCCCTGCAAATGAAATAGCCCCCAGCCTGTAAATTTTGCTTTTGCAAGAAGCTCCCTTCACCTAATCATTTGAAACAAGGCAGGATTGATATGAAAGGACGATTATCCCTGCAAATGTTGATTAAATTCTGCCATTTAAAATTCTTTAAAAAAATCAAAATATAAAGGTGGATAGCACAAAATCCTGAAAATATTACTCTGACATTTGGTAGGTGTAATCCCCTCATATGGAGCTACTATGATTGAAAATGCCATACAGTTTTAACAAACAGAGAAAGAGTTGTTGCAATTTGTTCATTTCCAATGGTAATGAACGGAAGTGTATTTCAATAGAAGGCTAGTTTCATTAGATGTCTAAAACATACTAGAGCAAGTATCCAGCTTTAGAATGAAACCGAGGACACACGACATAGCATTTTTCACCTGCCAATGCTATTTTGTAGAAGTATTCACACACACACACATACACATCTATGCTTGTACCAAGTATGGACTGGGGTGTGTATGAACATTTTATTCATACAACAAGCGCCAGTGTATGTTTGTTTACTTAACTATTTAGCTGGTTAAAACTGTTGGGTATCTTGTGTACATTAAATGATAGCAGTGTCTATTAAATTCCTTTGAATTCCAAGTTGTAAAAGGAGGGTGAATATTTCTGCAAGACAGTGCTGGATTTAATGCGGCATGGAAACCTTAATAATCATTTTAACCACTGCTGCACTTCATGAAACCAATGATAGAGGTTTTTCTCCAACCAGCCTGAATAAAATTGACCAGTGCTTTTCAGCAAAATTTGATGCAACTATAACTTGGGGAAGGGCTAAATGGGTCACTTTTCATCATTTAAAAAAGAAACTTACTGTAGATCTTTCCGTCTTTATCAGAGTCCTTGAACTTTGGAAAATCTGTACACATCCTGAAGTAGTTCATTGGTGAGAAGCATCTAGTTCTTTGATCAACATGCTCCATTTTTATAAGCAATGGAACTTGGAGGCTTATAAGGGATGAAGAAACTTTTTGTAACTTGTCCAGAGGCCTAACCTTTGTGAACTACAACACAGAATTTCTGGTCTGGATGGTTGAGGAATTCTGGGAGCTCTAGGTAGAGAGATGCTAACTTCATGTTGTGCTATTGGATTTCCTACAGGCATCTGGTTGTTTACAAATAAACCTTTTAACAGTGCTATAAGGATTCAAAGTAGACAGGAGACTAAACAAGAAGGACATAAAAATCCCAAAGCCCTGAACTGATAATAAGAAACTTCTTTATTTTTGCTATTGGAAACATTTTCTTAATTGGGAAAAAAAGTTCACAGTATGCGCCAGGCCATTTGTTTTTGTCCCGAATGGTGAAGAAATAACCAAGGACTGGGGCTGCATGTGCACAGGAGAAATAATCCAGGTTGACAGCACTTTAACTGCTTTAGCTCAATCCTGTGGAATTGTGGGGAATGTAGTTTGTTGTGGCACTGGAGCTCTCTGATAGAGAAGGTCTAACGTCTTTCAAAGCTACAATTCTCAGAATTCCATAGCATTGAACCATGGCAGTTAAAGTGCTGTCAACCTGGACTATTTCTGCAGCATGGACACAGCCTGATGTCATAATGGCAATCACTAGACATGGTTTTTAAAAAGATCAAAACAACTACAGTCAGGAAGGTTTCACAAACAAATGCCAAAAATGAAAGGAGAAACTTAATAAAGTACCACAGTACTATATATCTGTCAGGATCATGTTGCATCAAGTCTGAAAAAAATGACATGGATATAGCCCTTAGGTGGAGCTGTAGCGAAATGAATTACAGTTCCAGTGGCAGTTACATGGTCCGCATTTTGAAAACAGTGCATCCTGGGAAGAATGATGCAATAGAACACACACACACAGAGTGTCAATTATGACGGTTGTTGTTAAATGCCTCAGAGCTGGTTGGTTATGGTCAGTCGGTGGTAAAGCAAGTTGTTGATGAGTATCTAAGACGGATGTCTTATACTCTCTGTAATCTTTGTAAATAGTTCAGTAACAAAGATTAAAGGACCCTCATTTGAAAGAAATCTTGTTGTACTGAGATTCATTCCTGTATGAGAGGAAATTTGCCATGCAACTCAGATTCTTCATGGACCTTCTTCTGGGCTTCCTATCCACGTACATAAACTCTGCTTGTGTTTGCTGAAACCAGCATGCACCTTCCTGACAATATCACCAAGCACTTTATATCCCAACAAATGAAACCACCACTTGAAAAATGGAACTAATATTATATTTTGCAGTAACACCACGTGGCTAACAGTGAAAACCAACAATTATCCATACAAATATAAGGTGCAACAAAATTACTCAATAAAAGTCCAGTAGTATTCAAAGTCCTTCTGGCCTCTGCTGCAGAAACATACTGTTGAAAATGGGGGCTGGACTTGTATTGAGTAATTACTTATTTACTAATCATTATTGAGTAATTTACTACTTATTTATTGCGTAATTTTAAAAAGATCAGTCAAATTCATGGAAAATAAAGGCACCAGTGGCTACTGGTTATGATTGCTGTGTACAACTGCCAGGATCAGAGGCGACATTCAGCTTAACACTTGCCAACAGGCAAACAACCATGGGAAAGAACTACAACTTTCACATTCTGCTATTGTGCTTCCCATAAGCACCTGTTTGTTCTGAAACTGGCCTTTAGTCTCATCCAAAGGGCTACTATGTTTTTCACAATGAACCCAAATTCAGCATTTATATGAAGGAATCAAAGTAGACAGCAGGGACCAAGCCATAAACCAAAGATAATAATAGGACAGTTTGTATTTCCCACTGGGAATGCAATGCACTGTTCTGTCCATGGGGGTTTGATTCTGAGGCCACAGGTGATGAAAAAATGTTCATTTCCCATTAAAGTCAATGGGCAGCAATGTGCATGGAGTCAAGTTGGCACAACTGTGTGTACATGTGGTGTGGACAATAACGGTGAGGGGCAATCCGTGGACACTTGAGTCCTTGCATGCTTAGCCAGCCAATATGGTGGACCACTGTATTTTCTTAATGAAAAATGTGGCTCTCTGGTATGTGTCAGGCCATTTGTTTAGCTCCAGAACAGTGAAGAAATAGCTAAGGCGTCAGTTATTGTAGATTTATTTCTAGTCAATGAGACATTATATAGATAGAAGAACATCTCAAAGCGATACATATTCAGTTTTAAAAGATAATACTTTGCCACACGCAGCCTACTACATCACAAAGAATGAAACCGAGGGCCCAAACAGGCCAAAATAAAGCTGCTTCGGATCATTTTGGAGGTATGCTGTTTAAATGACACACTCATCTTAAGAAGCCAGAAGCTGAACCAAAGGTGTGCTCCAGCCCTTAGGACTGGAGTGTGGCTTTGGCATGGCTTCTGGCCTCTTAGGATGCATGCAACATTTAAACAGCATACCTCCAAAGTGACCTGAAGCAGCTTTATTTTGGCCTGTCTGTTCGGGCCCAAACGTAGCAAGAAAGAAAGTAGCAAACTTTTTTCCAAAGTAGTCTGTAGTAGATTTTTCAACAGTTCCAACTATTTGTAAAGTGTACATGGGCCTTGATTGATTTAGATTTTGAAGGAACAACATTAAGCATGTAGAGATTATTTTAAAAAATATTTGAAAAATGATTGAAACTCCCTCCTCCCATGTTTTTCAAGTGTTGAGAAACCCGGATGAGAAGAATCCTGGATTTATCTTCATAATTTGGGATTTATTCTCTGCAAAATTCACACTTGGTTGTTTTGCTTAGAAAACAAAATTGTGTGTGTGAAAAATAATATTTCAACATAGAAAATGCAGATCCACCCCCCCCCCCCCCAATGTAACTGGGGATTTGTTCTGTGCTAAATTTGCCAAAGGCTGATGTTCATGGTAAACAGCATTTTGTGTAGAAAAGTGGTATTTTAATGCAGAAATCCTAATTCCTGTACAAAAATAATTTCTTTGCAGAAAAGATATCTTATTTGTGATTTGTTCTGCAGTAAATTTGCACATGTTTGATTTGCATAGAAAACAGCATTTTCTTCATAGGAACTAATATTTCTGCACTGAAATATCATTTCATATGCTATTTTCTGTGCAAAACAACCACATGCACACTTTGCCTAGATAGGTCTCAGAATACAAATACTGTATATACTCATGTATAAGTCTAGACATTTTAGTCAAAAAATTGATTCCAAAAACGTGGATCGACATCCACAGGTCAATGCAAATCTTGTACTTAAATGCCTATAAAAAAAGGGAACCATCCCCTGATGAAAGGCAAGAGCATAATCTGTCCTGGATTTTACAGACCCCCTTCTGTTCTCTCATCCATTCAGCCTTTAGTGTGATCACAAACAGTGATACCTGCTGTAATTTTGTAAGTTTTCTGGCATTGATTTCCTTTGCTTCATACTTTAGATCCTTTGTTACATGCCACTAAATTTTACTCTTGACTTATGCATGGGTCAGATCAAAATCCATAATTTTGGCCCCCAAATTTGCCCTCAACTTATACATGAGTTTGACTTATAGTTGAGTATATATGGTAGCCTCTGAAAGCTGTGTAGTTTTCATGGAATTTCTTGCAGCAGAAAGAAAGTTGTTAAAATTATTCACTGCTATCTTCTAGAAGAAACCTAGTGAAGAATTATATCCCTAAACAAACATAGAGAGTGATTATGAATATATTTTTATTGTGTAAGTTATCAACTTTTAAGCACCATTGTGTAAGTATTTAAACTTTTAAGCAGCATTGTAAACTATTCCGGATCTTTGTGTGGATGTACTTAATTATCAAGAAGAGAGAACAGCATTCACTGGACTTACAGGTACTTTTTCATTGTCTGAATGATATCAGCATATATTCGTTTGGGTGCATCAAGTCCCCAGATGAAATCTTGGTGTTCCCATTCAGGAATATGCTTTTCATATACAAGATTATGAATCCGTGAGGATAACATTGCTGCATCTCTTGAATCAACAAAGAAGTCACGCCCACCTGTCCAGATGGCAATTGGTATTTTTATATCTTCAATTTTATAGATAGGAGGAGCTGTCTGGAGACAAAAACGACAACAAATGATTTGATGATGCTAGATTTTTAGATATATATCAATGTAGGCATTTTTACATGATATTTCAAATTCCTCCTAGAAATGTTTTTAGTTTGACTTAAAATTGCAGTCAGGAGAGGTGAGGAGCATTTGGAGATATCTTTTTTTAGTTTGATGTCCTTTTTTTCTGTGATGTAAAGGAAGACCCCTGGAAAAGGACTTCCTGGGCTTGTTTGCTATGTATGCCATAAATATTAAAACAGTTTGTAACTTTATATGTAACTGACCATTAGAAAAACAAGGCAAAATATAAACTTTTATTTCAGAGAATTTTCTCTGGGAATTATGTAAAGCTTCCGTTGTTGTTGTTGTTGTTGTTGTTGTTGTTGTTGTTAGCTGCCCTTGAGTTGAGTCAGACTCATGGCGACCTTGTGGATAAAACATTTCCAAGAATCCCTATCTTCCACTGCCATGCCCAGATCCTGGAAGCCCTTGCTCATAACCTCCCTAATCAAATCTATCCAATTGGTCTGTGGTCTTCCTCTCTTTCTTCTACCCTCTACCTTTCCTAGCATTATTGTTTTTTTCTAGTTATCTGTGCCTTCTCGTTATGTGGCCAAAATATGATAGTCTCAACTTGATCATTTTAGCTTCCAAGGTGAACTCTGGTCTGATCTGTTCAAGAACCCATTTGTTTGTCTTCTTGGCTGTCCATGGTATCTTAAGTAGTCTTCTCCAGCACCACATTTTGAATGAGTTGATTTTCTTTCTGTCTGCTTCCTTCACTGTCCAGATGTCACACTGATACATTGTAATTGGGAATACAATGGCCTGGATGATTCTAACCTTAGTGCTCATTGTATGTATTTGCTCTTCATTATCTTTTCCAGTTCTTTCATAGCTGCCCTTCCCATTCCTACTCTTCTTATTTCTTCACTGCAGTCACTGCTCAATGTTTCATCCTAGATATGGGAATTCTTTAACTATTTCGATTTCCTTGTTGTCTAGATTGAATATGTGCATTTCTTCCATGGTCATTGTTTTTGTTTTCTTTATGTTCAGCATCAGACCTCGCTTTGTACTTTCATCTTTGACCTTCCTTATTAACTGTTCAAACTCCTTAATGTGTTTTGCTAATATTATGGTGTCATCCACATAGCTTAAATTGTTAATGTTACTTCCTCCTATCTTAACTCCTCCTTTTTTCTAATTGTCATTGTGCTTTTCTTATAATGCTTTCAGCATATAAGTTAAACAAGTAGGGTGATATTTATAAAGTAGGCTGCAGACCGTGAAAGTTTATGGCAGATAAAAAATGTTAGCCTTGGCAGCCCTGGACAGCATTAGCCTTGGCAGCCCTGGGCAGGCAGTGGCCCAGCAACCAAGTGAGTGTGAGCGGAGTGTGAGCATGAATGAGGCAGCATGAGGGAAGTATTGAGGACAGTGTAGCCTGCCACTGCAGCACTTTCTGGGTCTGTCCAGGAGGTAGGTAGCCAGGTAAGGGGACCCTCAGCAGGAAGGAAGCCAAGGCAGAACAAGAGGACTTATGAGTGTGCCCCACATGTCTGTTCCACTGCCTTGGCTCTCTCCCCAAGAAAGAACATGAGGCAGCAGAGAGGGAGCAATGAGCGTGTCCCTTTTGTCCCCTTCCACTTTCTTACTTGTTCAGCTGCCCCTTAGCTGCTCCGGGCAGGTGCATTGACAGAGCAGAGGGACAGAAGAGTCCACTGCTGCTAGTCATTGCAGGATCTTGCCAGGCAGTGGAGGAACCTGGACAGGTGGGAGTGAAGCAAGCAAGGCAACAGGAGATGGGGCAGGGTAGGCTGCAGCCATTCCTCCCCCTCAGCAGCCCTCCGCACTGGGTGACATCAAGGCTTGTGATGCCACTGTAAATACCTATGTTACTCTCTTACCTGATTATATTGTTCCATATTCTTTTCTGTGGATCCATAGTCATAGGCTTGAAAGAGTTTTGCATTATGAACCTATCATTAAATAGCATATAGTTGCAAAATTGAAAAGAATGTTATTAGTGACAGCACTGATAATAATTACTATTTACATCCCACATTTTTTCTGTGCTGCGATGGGATATTTACTAAACAAATAAACCTTTGATCCAGACTATGTTAGTTGTGCTTCAAGTAAATTCTGTAGAACATGTTAGACTTTTTCCTGCATTCCAAGTATCTACATACAGTATTCCTAACATACAGTATTTTCATAGTTTTTAGAACGGCCCTGTAAAAAAGGCCAGTATCATTATCACCCTACTTTAGATATATTGTTACTGTACAACGGTATCACTATGGATATTGTATAATGGTATTGAATTAGTCTAGAACAGTGGTTCTCAAACTTTGGTCCTCCAAATATTTGGACTACAGCTCCCAGAATTCCTGACTGCTGGCCAAGCTGGCTGGGGCTTCTGGGAGTTAGCACAAAACACTTGGAAGGCCAAACTTTGGGAATGACTGATCTAGAAAGACTGGTTTTCAGAAAGATGGAGACTGAATGGTAGATATTCCTTTCTTTGATGCCAGGCATTAGATGGCACATCTTGTATTGTAGTGTTGGACTGCATTGTATTTTGGCTTATTTTGTCATTCGGTATTGAATTTTCCTGTTTTATGCTTCTGCCTGTTTTATATAGTAAGCTACCATGGGAAGACTATATTCTGGGAAGATGGCTAAGAAAACAAATGTATCATTGGTAATTCCTGGGCTAGATACCAGCAACATCTAGACCAAGGGTAGAAGACTGCCAGAATTTAATAATAAATAATAATAAAATTTTTATTTATATCTCCCGCCTCTCCCTACGGATCGAGGCGGGCTTACAACATATTAAAATCCAATACAGTAAAATATCTAAAACAATATATCAACAATTAAAAACAATTACCACAGTCACATCAATAATCTGGGGAGTTCCTGGGTCAATGGGGGTTACATAAGGTCAGGTGGGTATGCCTGCAGGAAGAGATCCATCTTTAGTGCTTTTTTGAATGCCTCCAATGTAGGCATCAGACGGATCTCCTCCGGCAGGTCGTTCCATAGTTTTGGAGCTACAGCTGAGAATGCTGAGCGAGACGTAGACTTTAGTCTTGTGTTTTTGAGATTTAACAGTTTTTTATCAGTTGTTCTTACGGTGCGGGGCGGATTATGTGGGGAGAGGCGTTCTCTCAAGTAACCTGGGCCCAAACCATATAGGGCTTTAAAATTTAGGGGCTGTATTGGCCTCAGGTGACCTGAGAAGGCTGCAACCCCCTATGCCCCTCACCCTCCAAACATTTTTATTTTAAAAAAAATTCCTCCATTTTTAAAATTAAGAATGTCCCCTCCTCTTAAGAATTATGGAAGGCATATTTTTGATCTTGCCCCTACATGTTTTAAGCCCAGGAAAGGTCTTTTTCAAACTAGGAACTGAACTGTTTAAATATATTGTGCCTACTCATGTATAAGTCTAGAAACTGAATTCAAAAATTAATCCAAGAAACCTGAGTAGATATATCCATGCAGTAATGTAAATACTGTACTTTAACACTTACTGAAAAAGGAACCATCCCCTGGTGAAAGGCAAGAGTGCTATCTGTCCTGGAAGCACTGACCCTGTTCTATTTTCTCATCCATCCAGCCAACTGTCGGAGCACAAGAAGTTATGCCTGGAGGAATTTTACAAGTTCTTTGGCATTGTAACTTCCTTTAGATCCTTTGTTACATCCCCCTAGGTTTAATCTTTGACTTATCCACAGGTCATATAAAATCTATAATTTTGGCCTCAAAATGTGCCCTCAACTTATATATGAGGTCAATTTATAGGTGAGTATATATTGTATATTGCACTTAGATTGGGGGGAAATTGATGTGGGGCATAAAGAAATGTATTTGATGAGGCCTCCTTGAACACTTTGAAATTGTTCTAGCTTTTTCATGGACTCCTGAAATTATATTGCTGTATGGAGATGGGTGACTGAGGTATGTATTTAATGCTGGTTATATTTTTATAATGACTCTTGTCTGCTAGAAAATGAAAGAGGCTGTATGTATTTATTTGTAAATGCATATGTACATAATGTATGTATTTATTTGTAAATGCATTGTGTATATATACACGTACTTTAATGAATGTAAAGAGCTTGGTTACGATTCAATCACATTTTAGAGTAGTTCCATTGATATCAATGACTAACTTTAGTACCATTAAGTTCAGTGGACTATCTAAATATGACTAAGTCTAGATCCAGCCTATAACAAATAGATAAAATATTGAACAATAATATCAATATACCTGGCACCAATGAAGAAGATTTTGCACAGATGTTCCAGCTGGAAAATGTGTGGCATACACATCAAGTCGACTCTAAAATTAAACAAAACCATTATTAACATAAAATGGTAATAAAATTTTTCTACTGCTATTGAATTTTCTAAAAATGAAATGAAAAAAGTTTTTGTAAAAAAGAAGAAGAAGAAGAAGAAGAAGAAGAAGAAGAAGAAGAAGAAGAAGAAGACCAAGAAGAAGACCAAAGAGAGTCTTCATTTATCCTGTTGGAAATGGGCCGCCTATATTTAAACTAGTGGGGCAGGGGAATATGAATGAAAAAACATTCTTGGAGATCATCAGTACTAAACAACCAATGCCAGAGATTGTATAAAAATATGTATTTTCCAAGACCATTTGAAGAGTATTGCAGTTATGGATTTGTAATCTAGAGTTACAGATCCCCAACTAATGTGTATGAAGTAAGCTTACTTATTACTCGTACTTACGTCTTGCTGGAAACCTACATAAATGCCACCCAGTCCATGTTAACAGCCAGCTGCTGGGTCAGTTGAATTAGGACTGTTCAGCTTCCAACTGGGGTGCAAGGAGGAGGATATTTCTACTCTCTCTCCTCCAGGGAGTGAGCCTGTGACCAGTGAGGAAACTCACTGGCAGGAGGGGGTGGAAACATCACCTTCCTTGCACCCCTCTGTTCAGAAACTAAATGGACTCCTTCACCTGATCCAGCAACTGTGCCTTAAGATAGGCTGGGTGGGAGAGTGGTCAGGCTAGGAGACACTACTTAGTTTAGTTGATGTAACTAAGTAGCTGATCTAGGATTCTGGCAAATACATATCTTGTCCAGAGAAAGGAAACATTACAGTCAGCCCTCCACATTTGCTGGCGTTAGGGGCACAGGACCCCTGTGAGGGTGGAAAAAATGTCATTAAATTTAGCCCTCCCCCAAATCATATTTAATACACACAAAAAGTACAATCTGCAGGTTCTACCCACTGGGGATGCCTTAATGGTGGGAGGTTCCTATGCAAGGCAGAAGCAGGCAACTGATAGGGCGTATTGCCACCCTTGCTGCTTCCCCATGCTATTTTTAATAAGAATGTACAAGCCTCACCACATGTTTGCAGTCTCTCAATCTCATGGGTCTTGCAAGTCCTATTCAAAATGGCATAGGGCAGCAGTGGAGGTGGTAGCAAATAATATATAAATAATTAAATCTGCAAAAATCAAACCCACAAATGTTGAGGGCTGACTGTACAGTTGAGGGAAGTACATCCTACTTCTCCTGTTGAAAATGATGGATATTTATGTAACAGGGTGCAAAATCCTGCCAGATATGGACATTCTACAGGAGTTGTGGCATAGTGTCAATACAGATTGTGGGAAATGTGCATAGTTCTTCAGGGTGAGATTATGTGTAGTTATTCTATGACGCATGTAAAATGTGCATCAAATCTAGTTGTTTTTCATGTTGGTTATTCAACCATAACACAAATACATGCAAACACACATATACTCAATTTAAAAGAGGCAACAGAACAGTCTGTACTAGTACATAATACAACTCTGGACTCCCCATTCCACCTCACCTCAGGCATCTGAGGAAGTAGGGTCAAGTTTACGGAAGCTCCTACTATCACCTTCTATCTTTCAGTTAGTCTCAAATGTGCTATAAGATCCCTTTCCATACTGATTTTCCAGCTTATGTCTCTCAGTTATTCCATTCAGTTGAGTTGAGAGACTTGTCAGACCAAAACATTCTGGCTATAGACGTAGGAATCTTTGGATTCAAGACATTACTTTCTAAAAAAGAGCTGTGTTTATTTTCATGCATTATGTTACTAGCAATGAAGAGGTAAAAGAAGGCCTAGTTGCTACTGCCAAGAAGAGAAGACTTGCTAAATCAAATGAGGAATACTGTATATTCTATTATAAATCTAGAAATTTTAGTTAAAAAATTGACCCTCAAAACCTGAGCTGACTTATCTATAGGTCAATGTAAACACTGTACTTTGAATCTTACTTAAAAAGGAATCATTCTCTGGTGAAAGGCAAGAGTAAAATCTGTCCTTGAAGCACTGACTTCACTCTACTCTCTCATCCATCCAGCCTTTAGTGTGAGCAGTTATGCTTGCTAAAATTTTGTAAGTTCTTTGGCACTTTTTTCCCCCACCATCCTTTAGTTCTTTTGTTACATCCCCCTAAGTTTACCCTTCACTTATCCACACTTCATATCAAAATCCTTAATTTTGGCGCAAATATCTGCCCTTGACTTAAACATGAGGTCAGCATATAGCTGAGCATATATGGTAGTAAGTCAACACTTAGGTAAATCTCGTTGATTCATTGTGTTTACTTCAACTGAAGCTAGCAATTGGATTTAAGATGAGGTTTTGGGCTCAGATTAACATTCAAAGTCTCAGTCAGATTATTGCTATGGAATCAGCTGTTCAATGATGAAAACCCCATTTATTCCACGGATACACTCTAGCTGGGACTAGAAACTGCGATCAGTCTTACATCAACATCTTCAGTTTCACTATTCTTTTTTTTTTTTTTAACTGATATCTGCCAGGATTTCAGCTGTGATATTGCAAACACATGTCTTAATCTCTTGCTAGGCAAAAAGGATACCATGAAATGTTTAATTTTCTGGCATAGCTCAATTTGGTTTAACATAACACTTAATGGAGGCCCCCCACTTTTACTTCAAGCATACTGAATATAAATACAGGTATGTCTCAGATTTCTCTTAAGTGTTACCATGTTTAAATTGGGGATGTTATATCCACATATGAAAGAAAGAAAGTTGGCACACAGTCCAGGTAGATGAGTACAGAACGTTGCCATTGGCCTTCTCAGATATGTAGGGTACTGAAACAGTCCTTTGTTGCCAAAAAGAACCTGAAATACATGGTATTTGACATTAGTTTCCTCCAGAATGTGAAAATCTGTCTGATTTATGCTAGCATGTTTTGTGTTCTTGTGGTTCTGTGTACTACAATAGTTAAGAGATAGGGCTACATATCAGCAGACCCTTGACTACTGCTAAATAATGGATATATAAAGTGCACTGAATATGCTAGAATCCTTAATGTTATATAGTATTGCTATTACTGCTTTGAGTGGGTAGCAAATATAACCAGATAATCCTATCCACATCTTTACTAAATATGTACTTCAATGAGACTTACTTCTCAGTAAGCATAGTTAGATCCTTAAGTTACAAATATTCATACATAGGGTTAGTTCCATAGAGTTCAGTGAACTCTTTTCCATATGCTTTTAATTATGCTTATGGCAACAGTTTTAAGCTTGCAGTTGAAGAAAAATGGGGCCCTTGCTTAAAGAAACAAACAATGTATTAATGTGATTAGATGATCTATCAATCAATGCTCAAAGAAGCAGAACTCAGAAAGACTTACATACAACATTGTTTCAGAAAACTGGGCCAATTTTATGATGGGAGTTCTAGCAAACGTCAGTGTTGTTACAGGACCCAAAGCAAAGAATACTTTGATTCTTTCAGCCAGTTTTGGCCATGTAGAGAATGCTATGAACCCTGAGAAAATAAAAGAACTTTAAGCAAAGAAACTGGCATTTTTCATCAGCAAAGGAGAATATTCAAAATATTTCCATGTGATAAACATGTTTTCCTTCTATATGCTATATTCATTCTAAACTTCATTGCAAGTAGTATCATATCAGGGGTTGGAGCCAATTTGAAGATGTAATTCAGATTTGGT
Organism: Urosaurus nigricauda; assembly: GCA_034509955.1. Lineage (NCBI taxonomy): Eukaryota > Metazoa > Chordata > Lepidosauria > Squamata > Phrynosomatidae > Urosaurus > Urosaurus nigricauda. Next base: position 187,732,862 of record JAOEGL010000003.1, on the reverse strand, counting down.
TCAGACCTAATCCAACCATTTAGGAGTGAAACAGATTGCCCCAAAGGGGCAGCTTCAAGCACCCCTTCTGAAGGCAGATTGGGGCAGTGGCAACTGCACACCACAACCCGAATCCACCCTTTTGTCAAATTTTGTATCAACAAAACCCCAGTTTTTCCTCCCCACCATGGCTGGAAGCGGGCTTTCAGGCACTCTGGCAGTGTGCAGCATATAAATACCATGTTGCTGGGGCACCCGGAAGCCAGCCCATGTTCAGGCAGCGAGGTGGCTTGAAACCAGCTTCCAGGTGTCTTGGGGGTGTGCGTTGCCTATATACCATGCCCCCAAACTGACTGGAAGCTGGCTTTTTATGCTGGTCTCTTCCACCTAATAGTCACTCAGTTGAAATTAATGTTTAAATAAGAAGCAATATTAATGAAATGTGAAATTGTTCTCTGTAACATACCCATTGCTGTGCCTTCAGAATGTCCTACATAATATAATTGTTGTTGCCTAGTTTTATTCAGAATGAAATTAATGACTGCTGGAATGTCATAATATCCCATCTCATGAAAACTAGAGAGAAAAAGATACTAGTGTTATATATCACATATATGATAATAGGGGAATAGAACACATAGCCACCCTAGCTTGCTATAAGCTTTTCTCATTTCATAAAAATAGCAGTGGCTAGCAGTGGGGCACAGTGTTCAACACCTTGGACAGCTCGTATAATGTCTGGACTGACGTGGGTACAATCAACTACCATTAATAAATATAATGGGAGAGATTAGTATTGCTCTTCTACCAAGTGCATTTGGTGTTTTCTTACCTGAATTTCCAGAATTTCTTCTCACTTGATTTCAGAGTGCTGTGATTTGAAGAATAGGTGTTCCCTCTGCTGTTTCCAAGCCAAACATCATAGCCAGCATCTGCTAAAATAAAACCCAAACTATTGCTGGGTTGGTTTGAAATCCAGTGGGAAGCATCTCCAAGAATACAATGTTGCAAAAACACAATTGGCTTTGAACCTGTCAAACAAGAAGAGAGACTTGTTATCACCCAATTATGTCCTTCTGCCTCAAGCCCACTACCCAATGAATTTGCTGTTCCCCTGATACTTTTATTTATCTAACTTCATGCACATCTTCTTGATTTTCTAGTTATTGAAATTCCGCCCCTCACATCCCACTATCACCACCTATATTTCTGTTAAACTTGGGTCCCAGGCTTGAAACCCAACTTGAGACATGACTTGAAAGTATCTTACAAGGACTTGAGACTCGATACCTAAAGACAGAGGAGTTTATCAAACGACGGAATTTAGGGGTATAATGCAATGGCAATCCGAATGCAATCATGGAGGTTTATTACACTAGAGGGCAAACAGGATTTAAACAGGAATTAAACAGGAATTAAACAGGAAATGCCCTAGGTTAAACATAAGGCATGTTAAATGCCCTATGTTAAACATAAGGCATTTCCTGTTTAATTCCTGTTTAAATCCTGTTTGCCCTCTAGTGTGATAAACCTCATGGTGTTTCACGTAATTGCATATGAGTGTATCTCACGCAATTTCGGGCAAAAGGGAAGTAATTCCGAACGCAATCATAGGTTTTACGTTAATGTGTATAAGAGTATCTCATGCATTTTCAGGAAATGGGGGGTCATTTTCGGGAAATGGGAAGTCATTCTGAGCGCATTCCGAATGCAATTAGATTTCACTTTAATTTGCTAAACTAGCGAATTTACGTGAATTCGAATTGGCTTAGTTCGAAATTGGAAGAAATTCCTCCCATGTGATAAACGCCAGAAATTTGAGACTTGACTTGAGACTTGGAGTAAAAGACTTGAATACATTTAGCAGTGGCTAAAGGACTTCATTTGCCACCAAAATTCAGCAGCAGGGTGACAAACTTAATGTGATGTGCTTTTTTTGGTAGCATACCATCATCAGGGGCATGTCCCATGCATGATGGGGGAAGACAATCTGGCTCTCATCCCAGGAAATGCTTGTCTCTGTCCTAAACTAACAAATCAAAGCAAGGCATCAAGTTTGTTATTTAATTCACTTAAATTTTACATAACAGTACCTTTGTTGGTACAATTATATCTTCCATGAGGTATTCGGAAGATTGTAAGGATATAGCCATCTTCTGTCTCGACATGATGTTCCTCACTGGGATATCCATGATATTGAATAATTTCACTCTGTAATGGGCATGTGAGAGTAATACAGTACAATTGTTTGCAGGTATTGTCTCTTCACAAGAAACAAAGCATGTATGTATTTAGAGGAAAACTATAATGATTTCTAAAGGAAGCCTAAACATAGGTCAACCAGATGTCACTGACATTGTTTTTAACACGTTAGAAAAAGTTACAAGGATTGTGATATGAAATGAACATTAAACTGGTGGTGGAACTTAAGCAAGATGCAATCTGTTTATTTTGGACAATTGTAATACATTGTTAAGGTTGAGCCATAAAAAGATACTGCCTTAACGGTATTGAGTTGTCTTACATGAGTAAACTGAATTTATCTAGCCAAAATAAATAGCAAGTTCCATCCTATTCTTCTTGAGTGAGATGGGAAACCTTGTCTTATTAGGCACATTTTGTACATAACAGCTATCAAGAAAACAGCTTTAAGAAATCAGTATATCAGCCCTGGCAGGCTGAGTAGTGACCAAATGTTTCAAATTCACCCATCTGTCCATCCATCTATCTATCTATCTATCCATCCATCCATCTTTACAATACCAGATTTTCATCAGGAAATCTAAAACTTGCACTCAGTATTCCTATTCATTTTGTTTACTTTTATAGCACCCATTAACAAAGACAATTGGTCATGTATGTATCTCACTTACAACATTTAAAAAGCACTCTGGATCCACCGTATATTTAGCTGTAGGTTCCGTTGAGGTGCCAAGAATTCCTTGGCATAAACATGTTGCTATGATCAAAGTCCACATCTTCAACCTGTAAAAAATAATATTAAACAACTGTATTATTTTTATCTTATATCTTATTATATATATATGCATGCTATATTTATGCGTATTAAAAACAATAGCCCTCAAATTCTGGTTAACATGAAGAGCAAATGTTGAGGTTTCATCTGCCAATGATGCTTTACACATATCTTCATGTCACCTAAGAGTGACCTTTGACATCTTTTAAAAATTATAATCCTGTACCTAAATATCTGGGATTAAGGCCTATTATCCAATGGGGGAATTCTGGTGGTTGCTGCCTGAAAAGTAATTCTGCCCTTGAGTTCAGATTGCAGCTGATTCTCCATGTGAGCAACATTCACTGTGAAAACCCTAGTCTTCCTATGGAGCCCTGAACGAACTCTCCCAAAATTCAGTATTTACCTTAAGGCCACCAAATACCAGAAAACCTTCTCAGATGACATTTAGTACATTGATGAACAACAGAGACTAAGAAATGTATTGTCCATATGCTGTATCATAATTTCAGTAGTTGAAAATCCTTTGGGAGGGAGCATATTTTCCCACCATTCCTCCCTCCTAAAGGATTTTCAACTACTGAAATTATTGTGAGACAGAATGGTGGAAAAACATGCTCCCTCCCAGAGGATTTTCAACTACTGAAATTATTGTGAATCTACTGTATGCATTTTCTTAACCCTAACTTGAGGGCTACGTGAAAGTCTAGACTCTGAGTGAAAGGGGGGCTTGAGGAAACGGAGATTGTCTAAATTTCCCTCTCATTGCAGATACTCTACTCCCGATATATAATGTTTTCATGTGTGTATATGAAGGACCTCCTGGTATATCAAGTGTGGGAAGAACCTTCAGAGCTTTCCTTCTATCTTCTCCTCCCTTAAAGCCTTTTGTGTAGAGGTTCACAGACATTCAGACCTGGATTTAGAAATGTATGGAGAGGTTGTAGTGGGGAGAATGAATGGCTTCCCTTCCAGTGCTGTCTGATTCTTTTGTTCCACAGGTGGACATCTTCTGTTGGACTCTACCTGGTGACTGTTTACATAAACAGGTGTTAATAGTCATAGGACCTTATCACAATGGGGAAATTGGGGAAAATCAGGAGTTTAAACAGTGATTATATCATGCAAAACGCAATATTGCAATAAAGATTTTCACACAGATTGCTATTAAACAGTCAATAAACAGTAACAAATCATTTTTGGGATTTCTGTGTGAATGATTTGTTGCTGTTTATTGCCTGTTTAATAGCAACATTGTGTGAAAATCTTAATTGTGATATCACATTTTGTATGGGATAATCACTGTTTAAACCCCAATAAGGTCCATAGAATCTTAGAGCTGGAAGGGACTAGAATGGGAAAGGACCACCATTTTACAATTGACAAATTGCAAGATTAATTTGAGAAAGTATCAGGTTTATTTTTTTTGCTTTCCAGAACCATTGCATTTTCATACGAACACTTCAGTATTTCAATCTGTGAAGAGCTAATTTGCTAAGAAAGGAACTAATTTGACCCCAAAGAAGTGGAAACATCATGTGAAGTTTAACATTTCGACCATTCCAAATAACAGTTGTTGTTGTTGTTGTTGTTGTTGTTATTATTTAAAAACTGTTTATAGGGTAGTTTTTAGTATATTGTTTCCTGTATTAGTCTGACTGTTCTTTCAGGAAATAAATTCAACATTCATGTCACTGGGCTAATACTTCTGGGCAATGTATTGGTTTTTCTTTGATCTTCAAAAGCCTTTCCTCAAAAAGCCTCTTTCTAGTGTCTTAGAACTATAGCATTTCCTGCCAATACTGTAATCAGGCAATGGGATGAATTATAGTGGAATATTTAATACCAAAAATATAATTCATGCTAGCACATTTATTTTCATTACTGAATACACTGCAAACCAAAAGAGCTTCAACTAGGTTTAATTGACTGTGGATAGGTTCATTATTATTGAGCTACATTATTCATCCATCCTGGTTTTGTCACATTTCTCTTGTAACCTGAAAAGTTAACAAAAATAGTTAAATTAAATAGCTAATAATAGCTAAACTAAATTAAAGTAAAGTAAAATAACAAATAGTGTGGTCCTATATAGACCTACTCAAAAGTTTGATCCCAGATAAATATTACAGCCTATGTAATTCTCCAAGGTAAATTATACAAAATGTTAAGAAGCTTGCTAGAACATCTGCTTACAAAGTTATTACAAATCTCTCCCATTGCAGGATCACCTGGAAGCTAGAACTATTTCTGTACTATCTGTTCAGATTTATTAATTGGGGGGAAGAAAATCTATTTCTCAAGTGGAAAATGGCAGAAAAGATGTGTGCATGGAACACCCCTATCTTCATGGATGCGAGGCAACATAAGCTTCTAATGGAGGTGTGGAAGAATTATCATCTTAACAACCAGGTAGCTGCAAAGGTGTTGCTATGTTTTCACTTTCCTTTGGCTATCACATTAGTAAAAGTTCTGTTAAATGAAGGGTTGAAGGGTTGGTGTTCAAATGAGTTGGATAGCACCACATTAAGGAAAATGTGTCAGAACTACCAAAGTCTGTAGAAATCTGTATATTATTAAAAAGACCGCTCACCAAGTGAAGTCTTCATTCACCTTTGCTCCTTCTCCTTGAAGCTGCTCCTTTGGCTCCTTGTTCCCAAGGTAACAAGAGAGAAATTGAACTGCAAATATTGCTGTTGCTCTGACACTAAATTCAACTTCTCCTGAAGCAAAACAGATATTGCAATGAGCTTCTTATACAGTTTTATAAGGCAAGTCATATGTTCTTAATACTGAAGCAATGGAGAATACACTCCCTATTAAGCTGTAATTATTTTCTTGGAAAACAGGATGATAATAAACAAATTAGGCAGTGCTTATATAATTTCACAACTACTTCTTCATATCTTAAAGTGAAGTGGGTGTTTTCAGCAGCTATGCACCCCTTCCCCTTTCTATATGACAGAACACTTTTAAAGGTAAATTGACTTTCAAAACTAGCTTCTGATAAAGCATGATGTTTGTCTCTGAAATTAGAGAGGCTGAAGAATGTTACTGGGTGTAATAGCATTGATCTTTTGATTGTCCAATTGATTATTTCAGACACGAAGCAGACAACAGACATTATTTCCTTCCTCTAACCATTCCTCTGTCATTCCATGTTTCACAACAACTTTCTGTTCCCTATAGTTTCAATTTGTAGTCATTGTGTGCCTTCAAGTCTTTTCTGCCTGGTGGCGACCCTAAGGCAACCCTATCAGGGGGCTTTCTTGGCAAGATTTGTTCATTGGGATTGGTATTTGCTTTCCTCTGAGGCTGAGAGAGGGTGATTTATATAAGGTCACCTAACAGGTTTCCATGCAGGCCCGTAGCTAGGCTGGAGCAACCGGGGCATTGCCCCGGGGCCCCCACCCAAAAGGGCCCCCAAAAAGAGGCGGCTCCTTTGTCCGCCACAACAGAGCCACCATAAGTGCCCTGGAATAAGGCTGCTCCTTTTTTCTTGGGTATGTGAGGGCATCCAGAAAGAACCAGGACACATCCTACCCGCTAGTATTCAGGTAGAGGGAATGAAGCTGCTACTGGGATCCCCTGGATGTTGTTGCACAGCCAGAGCAATGGTCATTGTGCAAAGAATATTTAATAACTCTTTGTGAAATGCCCCCAAAGCACAGGTACAAGTAGGCATTGCATTGGCTAATGTCACTTAATGATTCTAGCCTGTTTATCAGTCTAACATGTTTTTCATAAAGGTACCATGGAGGAGGAATTTTGGGTGGATTACATTGATCAAAGTAACAAATGATTGCCGTTCACTTTAGAAATTATCATGCAAGGATTTGTTCTGGGAACCTGCACTTCTAATTGATGCAATCTTATTTCTTCATTTTGAGATCAAGATATTCTGACCTGCTTTCTAAGCGTGAACAATTTCCAGCTTGGCTCCAAGCCATAGAAAATACTTTTCTAGTGCATGACTTCATTTCCTTCTATAGCCAAAGGAAATAAGATGAATTCTGCAAATTCTTTTTTTTTTACCATTCTCGGACACAAAATATTTCTCCAGACTAATGTTTGTAATATGGAAATACAACAGGTCATTCTAGGTGACAATGCATGAAGAGATGTAGTGGGCAAAATAACGGCATTAATGCAGTCACAACTGTTTATACAGATCTTCATAAGTTTTGGTGCTCCAGATATGTAAAACCAAATTCTTTTTAATATGTATTAGCATCACAATTTGCATGCACTCATGAACCTTTGTATTGTACATGTTTACATGTATTAAGCCAATTTAACAACTGGACAAATCAGTAAAAACTTTATAACAAGAGTCATGACAGAAAGTCTAAGCAGGAAATTTGAAATACTGAAATGGAAAACCAGGCTCATTGGGAATAACCAAAAATACTTCACAAACTGTCTTGATGGTACATTCAAATGGAATAGGACAATGCCCAGGGTCATCTGTCCTACCTTGGCTCACTTCAAACTTTCATACCTGTAAAAACTTGAATTGATTCTACATCCAAAGGGCTAAGACAAAATATATAAAGCCTACTATTTAATGTGAGCTTTTAGCCAATTTATCAAGTGAAATGATAACCATTAAAATGAATGCACTCTAAAAAAAATGCAACATAAAGGTGTCAGCAGTATGAAAGATGCTTGAGAAGAACCACAGTGTTGTTCAGTGGATGCTGTGACCTGATCTAGAAAGGAATTTTATTGGAACTTGAGAGTTGTATGGTTAGCATTGAAATGGTGGACATAGCAAAGGTTTTGATGAAATTAACATGTTACTTAAATTTGTTTAAATATTGTTGTTGTTAACTGCCCTCATATTGATCTCGACTCATGGCAACAATGAGACATCTCCAAGACACCTTGTCCTCTACTGTTCTGCTTAGGTGCTGTAAACTCATATCCATGATCTCCTTAATAGAGTCCATCCATCTAGGGATTCATCCTGTGTTAGATGGGGACACACTCCCCCTGAGGATACAGGTTCACAGTTTGGGGGTACTCCTGGACTCAGCTTTGAACCTGGAAGCCCAGGTCTCTGCAGTGATCAGGAGTGATCAGGAGTGTTTTTTTACGTTTAAAACTTGCATGCCAACTGCGTCCATTCCTTGAGATGCCAGATCTGACCTTAGTGGTTCATACCTTGGTTACATCCCATTCGGACTACTACTTGGAGGTGCCTTTGACCTTTAGCTGGTTTAAGGAGCTGGAGCCAGGCTGTTAACAGGGGCAGGTCATAGAGATCATAAAATGCCCAGTCAGCCCAGGATTGTTCCAGGATCATGGCAACTGGACACCCTGATCCTGAAGCCAGCTGCTGCAACTGTCCACCACAGGCTGTCATCAAGGAGCAGCTTTTCACCACTCCTTTTCTGGCTGAATTTGCATCACCTTAGGCAACCATGGAGCAGCTTCCGGCAGATCCAGGGGCATGCTTTGCCACACTCTCGAAGTAGCCAGAAGCCAGACTTTTTGGCCCATGTATTTTAAGCTTGAAAATAACAGAAGATATGTGTATGCAGTGTGATCGAAAAATGAATCACACTTTCTGTAAACTTCAAGAACATGACTCTCTATTTTTATGGTTTTTTTTTTAATTGGGGAGGGCTTGGGGTCTGCAAAAGGTATGTAGTGGAAGGACTTCCTAAGGAACACAACATCAGGTTTAATTCCTTCTCTATGGCCGCTTTCAGTCTGTTACTTACCATACTTTCTATCAGATACAAATGTGGATTTTATGTCATATTTTGCTTGGGCTGCAATAAACTTTTGAGACTAAACACATTGTTGGATTCTAGCCCTCATCAACTACAGACAGTATGGCCCATGATCAGAAATGATGGGATTGCAAGTCAGTTTTAACTGCCATGGCTCAATGTTATGGAATTGCAGGAACTGCAGTTTGTTGTGACTCCAGAGCTCTCTGACAGAGAAGGCTAAATGTATCACAAAAGTACAACTCCTACAATTCCATAGTAATGGCAGTTAAAGTGGCGTCAACCTGGATTATTTCTGCAGTCCAGATGCAGCCTGAGTATAGAAGGTAAAGCACTGATATATTTAGCCTTAGAGCTCTGGTGCCACAATAAACTACATTTCTCACAATTCCATAGTATTGAGCAATGGCAGTTAAAATGGTGTCAAAACTATTATTTCTGCAGTGTGGATGCAACCTTAGGGAACTTCAGGTTGGCAGTGACTTTCTCCCTTTGCACTCAGTTTCTTTGTAGCAAAAGACTATTCATGGTTCTTGGCATGAATAAAATGAGTAACAATATAGAAAATACTTCAAGAATTAAGTTTAGGCAAGAGAGTGATCTAAGTTCCTGGTGGAACTTAGAAATAAGCTGAAGCTTAACTATTTTCTTTCAGAATAGTAGCACCTACCATCCTATAGCATCTACAGGGAAACAATCTCCAAACTGAGACTGTATCTAAACCAGCATTTCTCATGGCAATTAATGTGGGGGACTAGCTTTTTTTAATCTAGCGTACTAGAGTTCAATACATATTTGTGCCCATTAGCTACAATTGTTTCTTTCTTTTCCTGAAACTTGCTATCGACTGACAATTGTTGGCTTGCAGACTGGCAGCAGTCCATGCACCACCTGTTTGACTAGCACTGATCTAAACTATAGCTCTTCTGGTTAAAGAACTGGGCCTAACTTTTGGACTTTGATATTTGTTTCTCCATTCTTTCTTCATTCTCTGCTAAAGAATTCTTGGGAACCTGAAAACAACTGCAATCTTCTTGGCATTTTGGTTGATCATAATAAAGATGATGGTGATAAGAATGCTGATGACAATGATGCTGATGTAGATTCTATGTTTTTTCCCTAGATACCACCAGTCACATATTCCCTGAATTGCAAGCATTGTGTTCTCAGGAAAATGTTTTGGCTCAGCAATGATAACATGTCACAAGATCTTTTATCTTTCCAGGAACTTAGTATATGGAAAATGTAGGCTTCCCAAAAGTGTCAGGTCATTGGCATGATTGATTACTAGCCTTCTTGGAATTAGATGCAATATTATTAACAACTTCATTTGAAGTAGATGCACAATCTGTATCAGTTGAGCCCACAACTACTGTCTGAAGGATGATGCTCCTTCCTCCATTTCACCAATTAATGAAAGATGAAACCCTAAATATTGTGAATATCATTATGTATAAACGAAATTCACCACTGGACTGTGCAATCACATTTCCAACTCTGTAACCAAATGTGAAGAGAAATATCTAATTTGTCACTCACAACACTGATACAATATAATAATTAATATAATAATAATAATAATAATAATAATAATAGTTTAAGTATCCACCAGCCCACCTCTATTATTCTTGTTAAGCCAACAGAAATCTAGCTTATTCACATTTTTGTTGGTATGATAAAAATGAGGCTTACTCATTCTTCAGTTACGATGCTGTAAGGGGTTTCAGGATTTTATTCATTTTTTTTGATAGTAAGTGACCTATAGGCCCATGGGCATCCATTTCTCACTTAGAAAGAGGTTGTACATGTGCAAGTGTTTGGTCTCAGTGTCTGCAACTCACAGAGTACCCATCTCTGCTGCCTTCCAACCAACACAATATTGCGGATTTGGGTTTGTTTGTTTTTAAAGAGGGAGTTGATAGGAGAGGTAGGTTCATTTTTCCCTGTAGGAGAAGGACTCAACAGTGCAGTCACAAATATTTTCATGTGCCTGAGGCACTAGCACACATATAGACAAAAAAAGAATTGCAGCACCCTTAATCTCAACTTCAGTAGATGACTTCTGGGTGATAAAAGACGCCTTATGAGCAATGATCAGATTAGAAACCACTGGACTTTATCAGACGACAGAAATTGGAAGTGTAATCCAATGGCAATCTGAATGCAATCATGGGGCTTCACCTTATTGCAAATGAGTGTATCTCATACAATTTAGGGCAATGGGAAGTCATTCCAAACGCAATCATAGGGTTTCACGTTATTGCGTATGAGAGTATCTCATGCAATTTTTGGCAATGGGAAGTCATTCTCGGGCATTGGGAAGTCATTCTGAATGCATTCCGAATGCAATTAGAATTCATGTAAATTCACTAAACTAGCGAATTCACGTAATTGCTCCCTTCAAAATTGAGAGAAATTCCTCCCGTCTGATAACGTCCATAGACAGTCTGTAGCTGAAAATGGTAAGGCTCTAGCAGCTTCTGGGTAAATGTATCAGTCTGAAGCTGCATAAACTTTTTGAGAGCATCATGTCCATGTCATAAACTTAGTGATAAGTAGCATTCCTGATAATACCTGCAGTCTTGTCATATTTTGCTTTGGTGGCATTCAACCCTGAACCATCAGGGTTTGGCTCTGGATCCATCATGCTTGTTTTCCTCATACTTAGGGGCAAATTTTGTTATGACCTTGGCTTTGTATCTTGGTTCCTGACTTTTGAGACTCTTTGCCTGATATTTCTGTTGACAATTTGAGGCTTTAATGTTGCTAACTTTGGAATACTTAACCTTACTGCTGGGAATGTAGCAATGTAAACCATTGACTATTCCATCTTCACATGTAAGGATGATTCTTTTCCATAGTTTTGTCCCTGTTGTAGCGGAAAATGAATATTGCTTTGCAATTTTTCTCCCAGTATTGGTATTTTTCACAGTGTTTTGGGAAATTACTCTGCCCAGATATGACATTTTAAAAATATATACAAAATTGTGATTTTTGTGGTGGTAAAATTTGTGCAAAATATTTACTGTTTTCAGGAATGTAAATATTTTCATGCAAATATTGTGGTGTGCGCGCGTGTGTACAAAAACCATGAGTTCTGCATACATGTGTATATGTCTGGAAACAATAGTTTTTATTGCAAAAACACACTTTAGCACAAAACAGTACCTCCAGTTACACAATTTTTGTGTAAAAATCATGGTCTTTTGTGCAGATATAAAATTTGTGCTCAGAAAAGTGCATGTCTACCGAATAGTTTCTCAAAACACTTCAGGATCTTTGAATATGTGGAAAAAAATGGATTCAGCTCATAGTTTTAAAAATTTATTTATTTAAAAATGATACCCGTTTCCTCAAGATGTGCTCATGGATGCCAAATTAGATGGCTTTAAAAGCATATCAGATAAGTTCATGGAAAAGAAGTCAATAGTTTCTAGTCATGGTGGTTATAGACAGCTATCAAGATCAAAGGCATCATGAATCTCAACGTCAGCCAACAGGGAAGCAATAGTAGGTGAGAATTACTCCCATCACACCCTGCTATTGACCTTTCTATGGGCAACTGGTGCGCCACACAAATTGGTCCTTAATCTGGTCCAGTAGGGCTGTTATGCTATTAACAGGTAACCAATGTAAGCATAACTGATGCAAGAACCAAATGCAGACAATAGGTTAAACAATACATGTTTAAAAATCCTAAAGTCAAGGATTGATAACAATAGGACATTTTAACTTTGCTATTGAAAATATTTTCTTATTGGAAAATATATTTGCTTTCTGATGAGCCACTTTTTTCACTGCAGCAGTTTGAAGAAACCAAAGCCGTACGTATTTTGGATTTGCTTCTGATCAATGAGACAATATGAATGGAGAAAAAAAATTCAAAGAGAAAAATACCTTGTTTTCTTTTAAAGATGTTCTTCCAGTTAATATCTGTGCTAATATAATTGCACAAACAGGAAACATATGCACAGAGCCCTTTGTAAATTCATAGTTTTATTAAACGCTAGTGCCATTATTGCGAAAGATCAAATAGACAGCAAGAAAAAGGTTACCATATTCAAAAGCTGCAGTTAATGAATAACAGACATTTGTTTATCATTTCAACAATCTCATTTTGTATGTCCATGGTTATTTTAATGAAACAACACTGATGAGGATTATGGATATTTCGTAATAATTTGAATTATCAGTTGCACTTAGCCCTTAAAGCAATATAATTTAGTATTATGGATTTTTCATCACATTCCATTGTCTCTGTGCCTAAGTACTAATAATCAAGGCTTCCAAACATCATTTATAAGATTTATAGGTATTTCTTCATTATTTTAGTGATATCCATGTACATGCGCTCAGGTGCATCAAGTCCCCAGATAAAGTCTAAATGTTGCCATTCAGGAATATGCTTTTGATAAATGAGATTACTAATCCGTGATACTAACACTGCTAAATCTCTTGGATCTGTAAAGCGATCTTGCCCACCTGTCCAGATAGCAATTGGAATTTTTATATCTTCTACTCTGTAGGTAGGAGGTACTGTCTGGAGATAAAAACAACACAGGGCTTGATGATGCCAGATTTGCACATGTGAAATAATATAGGCAGTATTATATGACTATATAATTTGTTGATGGAAATGTTTAGGACTGTTTAGCACTGATCTACAAGCTTGCTTATGACAATGTGAACTTGTATGTTAAAGATACATAGTGCAATTGTGCATGCTTAGATTTTAGATTATATTAAAACTGTCTCTGGTAATTGGAGAGAACCTAAGGGTCCAAAACAGCTGTGACCATATCTTTGATTATGACTGATGCCCTCTTTTTTTGAGGGGGGATTCTAGATGGATGTCGATGTTAGGCCCATTAGAATATTATTATGCACCCACAGTCTCATCTTACTAGGAGGGAATCATCATATATTTCTATATATGAAGTGGGCTGATGAAGTGGGCTGCAGCTGACAACACTTATGCTAAATAAAAATCTTTAGGTTGCAACAACACCCTTAGATTTTATCCCCTGCAATGGACTGAAATAGTTAATCCACTTCAAATCATGAGTTTTATGAGACTTCATTCAAAAAGGACTATGTAACAACTGGATTTTAGGGATATTCTCCTATACATATTGGATTATTAGCATAAGAGCAGTCTGAGTGAGATCAAAACAAGGGAAAGTAAGGATCCTTTCTGTTTGCTCCTGGCCAGCCCTTCAGCTTGCTATGGGGTTCTGGTCCCTCTCCCAGCAAGGACTGAGATTGATGAGGTGCCATTATTGTTTACCTGACTAGAAGGAAAAATTGGATAGAATTTAGGAATAATTCATGCTTGTTACATAGGTGAAACTTGATGTCCACAAAGTCAACTGACACTGAGCCTCCCTTTTGTACATCCTGCAGAACTGTCTACTCTTACTTATTTCTCAACCAATCAACCATCAGCTGGAGGGTGCAAAACAGATAGACAGTAGGGATCACTGACTCTTTGGGTGGATTTACCACTGTTAGTCACAGAGGCTGCCGTTTCCTCAGTGTTATTACAACAAGAACACTGTGTAAAGCTGGAAAGAATATTCAAACATATTCAAAAAATGGATATGTATTTTTTTTAGTGATGACATAAATTAGACATATTAGCCATTATTCTCACATTTTTGTGCAAAAAGCAGATGCACATGTTGCCTTTTTCTGAGAAACTGGATTAGTGAAGAAACATATCCTTAACACAATGTTGTACATGATGACTGCCAAAGGAGGGAGACAACTTAGGGGCTTTACAGACTGCCCTGTCAGGAGCTGCCTGCACCCACCCCTGTTTGGTGCGCAGCATTGCCACAGCAACCAAGTGGCGCAGCACCGCTGCACAGCAAGGAAGGAGTGCACAGAAGCACTCCTTCCTTTTTGCACTGGATTGGGGCCAGGGAAGCCTCACCGGCAGCCCTGAGGCCCCAATCCAGTTTTTTCCAGCCCAAAGAAAAGCGGAAAAAGCTGCTTCTCTCTGGATTGGAAAAATGGTGTCCGTGGGGCTTCATGGACACACTGGGGGCCCTGAGGGAGCCCTGAGGGGAAAGGAGCGGCCCATTTCTCCTCAGGATTGTTCCTGTGGCACTGTGGGTGCCACAGGAATGAGCCGCTCCTCAGAAGAAATTCCCTTTCAGAGCCCCTTCTGGGGAGATCACCCCAAGGAGCATTGAAAGGGAACTCCCCAAGGCCTCCCTGGAACTCCAAAAGGGAATTCCAGGAAGGCCTGGAGGAGTTCCATTTCAGAGCTCTCCTCTGGCCTCCCTGGTTTTCCTGGACCATGGATAAGTGGCAAAATTCTGCTTCCCCATGGGGACACCCTGACAGGCTCAGCAAAGAGGAGAAAGGGGCCACCTAGCTGCATCACTGGCGCAGCCATGTAAAGGCCGCGCCAACAATGTACGTGCGAGAAAAGAGCTCTGTTTTGGAGCTCTTTTCCGCAGTGTTGAAAGGGCGCCCCAAGCGCCTTGCAGAACAGTAGGGATGTCAGGTACACGCCGGTCTGTATGGATACGGCGCACATGTGACGGCATTGCTGCACACGCCGTCTATACAACACTGCGCAGCGATGATGCCCTGGCGGTGTGCTAGGGTTGTGGGGCATATGGTCGCTCCACCCCCAGACAACCCTAGCATGCCGCCAGATGCCCCTTAGTACCCACCTGTATCTGACCTTAGTCTTGCCCTCATTCCAGTAATCCTATTAACAGCAGTAAAGAAATAGCAATCTGACCTGGATCCTAATATTTCCTTCCCTTGTTCTTAGCAGGCAAGGATGAAGCCTTCTCTTAAGTGAAGGGGTATATGGATGCATGAATACATGTATCTCTTGCCTCATCACCCATCACAACATGCAACCCTCAGGTAAAAAAACATACACCCCTGCAGGATGCATTTGTTGTTTTAGGACAGGTTTGCTGTGTAAGAAAGTAAAGCATTGAACTTATGTACTGGGTAAAGTGTTTCTTGGCATAAATGGTGGAACCTTCAAATTAGCCCAAAATAAGTAAGCCATTTTCTTGTACAATGCCAAGTTAATTGTCTTACCTGATTGTACTTTTCCATATTCTTTTCTGTAGAGCCATGGTCATATGCTTGAAACAACTTTGTTCTATGAATCTATAAGTAAATAGAATATTTTTATAAAAATGGAAGAATCATGGTATGTCAATCATCTTGCCCTTTCACTCTTAAGATCCCTCCCTGGATCTGGGACTCAGGCCTCAAGATGTCTTATTCTGGACAAGTGGCTGTGTTGATCAGTTGGCTCAATGTGGCAAAGCATGACCAGTTCTCCTTATCAATTCTTAAATGAAGCAGCCAGCCACAGTTGTAAAAAATAAAACAAGTAAAGATTTATTATATCACAATTAGGTTAAACCTGAACTTCCTGAACAGTTTCCTCATGTCCAGTTCCCATAACTCTATTAAGATCTTTACCTTCTCTTGTGCAGTATTACACATAACAGGTGGGAAAGAAAAAAGGAAAATGATGGGCTCCATTATGTGGGCTCCATATGAATGCTGTCTTTTAAAATGATCTAAAAATCATGGAAATTATGGTGTATGAATTATATAAAGAAATACTTTTGATCAGGGACTCTGTAAGCACCTTCAGATGGTTCATGTTTCTTTATATACAGTGTGCCCTCAGTATCTGTGGAGGTTTGGTTCCAGAACCACCACCACCCTGGGGATACCAAAAATTGTGGATACTCAAGACAGTATTTAACATTTAAAATTACCTGGATGACAAAGTCCAGACACTAGGAAGGCATTCATCCTGTATTGTTTGCCACCTTCCCATCATGAAGGCTCTGCCAGAATTTAAACCATTTCCTGGCCCTGTTTCCCACATTCTCAACCTTCCCATCGCAAAGCCTCTGCTAGATCTGAATGCAGCTCAGGGAGGGACAGCAGAAGGAGTGGGGCAAGGAAGTGTATCAGTGGGGAAAGGGTTTAAATTCTGGGAGAGGCTTCCCTGGGTGAAAGTGAGAAACAAAGCGAGGCAGTAATTTAAAATCTGGCAGAGGCTTCCTTGTGAGAAATTGGGAAATGGAGTGAGGCAGCTTAAATTCTTGCAGAGGCTTCCTTGCGAGAAAGTGGCAAAACAGGAGTTTAAATTCTGGGAGAGGCTTCCTTGTGAGAAGTGGGAAAATTGAGTGAGCCAGAGGTTTAAATTTTGGCAGCAGCTTTGTGACATGAAGGTGGGAAAGACATTAAGAGGTTTAAATTCTGACTGAGGCTTTACAATGGGGTTGACTTCCATGGGGGAGGGAGGCATGCCCAGGTCTTGATACAGCAGCCTCTGCTATTGCCCTGGGACCGCAATGGCATCCCTGCCCTGCATCCCTGCCCTCAGCAATGGCATCCCTGCCCTGATGAAACCCCATGGAGGGTGGGCAGGGCTCCCAGAAACTGAAGCAGCAAGAAGGTGTGGGGGGATTTGGTGTCACCCCTCTTTTGGGGTGACACCCGGTGCAGGCTGCCTTCCCCATATGCCTTAGTGACACCACTGCTTCCTAGCCTGACTATCACAGGTTAAAAAAATTAAATGTTTCTTCATTTCATACAGTAATTGCTTAAACCCATGGATATCAAATCAGTGGATTTAGGGGGGCCACTGCCCCCCCTTTAATATAGCTGCTTTAATGGTGTTTTGTTAATTGTGGTTCTTATCCACTGAAAATAGAAAGGTAAAATGCATATATATTTTAGTAACTATATAAGTTGGATCCAGATTAGTCATGTATAGAGTAAACCAACGGATATTGGTGACATTGATGGGTATTATCTAATGATGACTAAGTCTGGATCCAATTCATAATAAAGTTATGAAGTATCTGAAAAAAATCAAAATACCTGGATCCAATGAATAAGATTTCTCCCTGATGTTCCAGAAGACCAATGTGCTGCATACACGTCAATTCGGCTCTAAAATAAAACAGTTGTTAAGCATTATGTCTCATGAAACAGTACATACTGTCTCTCTAAGAGTCTAAAGGGCAATTCAGACAGTGAAAATAATCCAGGATGAATCTGGGTTGAATCTCTGTGGTTCACATGCATCCCAAATGCATGCAATTAAGTTTTGGGAGGGGGGCTGCCCCAACCCCACTTAATCCAAGTTTTTTCAAAAGATTTGAATCATAGTCAGTGCAAATAATGATGTGAATAGACCCAGTATTGAAACCTGCATGCCCAAATGTATCTTTTCCTCCCAGTGGATCCAGTTAGGAGGACTGCTCTGGTGGCCTCTTATTGCTCTCTGGGGTTTGTAGCTCAGTGAGGCCTAAAAGCTCTCTGGCTGAGAATTCTAAATGACCCTCCTTAAACTTCCAATATCAGAATGCAACAGGAGGCAGCCAGAGCAGTAAAAACGGAACAGCAGCACCATAAGAGTGTAGTGCAGTAATCTACACTGCTGCCATTGCCTTGAGCAGCTGTGGAGAGTTTCTCCCAGGGGTCATCAGAACCCTTGGGGAGGAGATGGAGGGCCGGTGAGCATGTCTGAGAAACAGAATATGGAGACATGCAAAGGGGTGTGAAAAAATGGTGCGAATAACAAATCTGAAACTTGTGAGTTAGCTCATCCCACTAAAAAACAAAAACAAAACCATGTCTGAATGACCCCTACGATTCAACCAAGTTGTTACAAAATCAGGAAGGGAAGGGAAGAAAGATTTCATCTTAATGGACCTTATCACAAGGGAGGCAAAGTGCCCAAATCCCATGGATAAATATCCCGAAAAAGCAAGATTGTTTTCAGACATGTTGATCATTAATGTGACATTAATCTGTGCAAAAAGTTGGCAAAATTATGCCGCTCTTTACTTTTGGGATTTTCCCGAAAGTAAAAAGCGGTGTGATTTTGCGCCTTTCTGCATGGGCTAATGTTACATTAATGTTCAGTTAGCTCGATGTCATCTGAAAACAATCCCACTTTTGTGGGATAGTCTCTAATTTAAACCCCGTTTATCCACAGGATTTGGGTGCTTCCCTCCTGTGTGATAAGATCCTACGTCAGTTCCGCCTGTTGTTCTCTTGAAATGTAATGGGGAAAAAAATGTCTGAAGACTCATCAGTGAAGGACCTGGTGATATTATGAGTGTTTCAAGGCCAGTTTTAAAAACTTCTTAGTCCTCCTCTTTTTAGTGAAGCAGGCAAATAACACTTGACATACTCTTCCTTCTAGGTAATACCATGAAATATCTTTTCTTCCTCATTGGACAATCTATCCAGCCTGACACCATGTTCAACGTGCTCCATCTAATAATTCAGTTTTTTCTTAACCTCTGGGGGTACACAAAATATTTTCTTCATTGACTTCTAAATTCTAATTCCACTGCCATTGATATATACCTTTGTAGTCTGGTCTAGCTGCTGAGCCAAGCAGCTATTTTCCAGAGAGGACAATAATCTAGTTTAGGAAAACAATAGATGCTTTATTTGACATTATTATTATTATTATTATTATTATTATTATTATTATGTTTTATTTATATAGCGCTGTAGAGTTACACAGTGCTGAACATAAAGTTAATAAAATTGATAAAAATGAAACCTGCCAATGGCATACATTCTAAAGGATAGTAACAAAATAATATAAAACAATCAATAATAATACAAGATAGCATTAAATAAAATAAGCAGGCAACAAATTAAAAACACCAAATATCAAACATCAGGTCAAATATCAAATAATAATCAGATAACAATCACACAATGCCTGGAAACGCTTCCCTGAATAATAAAGTCTACAACTCAGTTTTGAAACTGGTTAAAGAAGTGATCACCCATGAAGAAGGTTCCAGGAGTGAGGGGCAGCAAGTGAAAAGAGACAAATCTGGGAAGGGGCAGTGGAAATCCTGGGCTGGGACATCAGACCTTGACTACCAGAATGGAGGGCACGAGTGGGAATGTGAAGAGAAAGAAAGCTCAGATAAATAAGGAGGGGCCAGCCCATGCAGGGCTTTAAAAGTCAGCAACAAAAGCTTATCCTGAATACAGAAGGGGAAGGGGACACTGAATATGGAAGGGGAAGAGGAATATCTCCTCACTCCCAATTAGTCCCCTTCTAAATAATTATCATTACAAGCTCCCCCCCCCCCAAAAAAAAACCCGTTTCCCACTCCAAGGTCTTCTCATAGGGTTAAAATTTCCTCAAAAGTATTACCAAATATATATACTGTATATATCTACTTACCATGTTATAATTGGGTATGTTAAATCCTGATATCCAAGAGAAAGCGCTGGCACAGGATTTAGGCAGATATGCACAGAACATAGCACATAGCTTTCTTATATATGTAGGGAGGTGACACATTCCTTTATTTAAAAATCCAAGCTGAAATATATGGTGTTTGACATTAGTTACTGCTTAGTACGACTATGAATATTTTTTTGTTCATGCTGAATTTCTGCATTTTTACTTGCTGAATTTCTGAGTTTTTCAACAGAGTTCATACTTCATCCCTTTTGCACACATAAGAAATACCTCCTGGCCAGACATATTCATAAAAATTGGGTATTTTAAAATTTTAAAAATTATTTAGTATATACTTTTCAAATGTATGTCTTTTTTTTACTGTGCTTTTATTTGCGTTTACAGTGACAAAAGCATGTCTGTGTACATTTTTAAATATTATTTGCAAATTTCAAAAATTTTACTCTTACACTTCCCCACTTTGAAATTCTGCCCTTCCTCTTTCACACATTTCCAATCCAAGAAGGATTCCATTTAGTTGACAGAGTGGGTATTTTGACAGAGAAATATGAATTCTCTATTGAATTCTTGACTAACCCTAATCCAAATCCAATATCAACCCAATATTGTCCTCTGTTTGAAAGCTGCTGCTGCTCCTCCCTCCCCCACCATAAATCTAATGATAAACCCTTTAGGAAATAGCAAAATGTCATTCTTTGATTTATGCCCCTGTTTTTGTATCTAAGCCCAGCTTTGAATGTGCAAACATATCACTTCCTTATAGTTAAGTTTAGTGTAGGGAAAGAGAAATCAGTAAGGGGATGTACAGACTGGACATTAAAGCCAGCCTGGGGGTGGAGTCAGGGCACGGTATCCATATGACGCATGCCCCGAGTCCACCCCCTGGCTGGCGTGATGCCGTGTGCCACACCAAACAGTGCTTGGCATCACGGTGCTCCTCTGGTGCTGTGTGTGTCTAGATGATGCAGCACCAAAGGACCATCAAAAGCTGTGGCGCTGGTGGCTACGGCGCCCTTTCTGGGGCACAAAAGGTGAGATCATGGTTGCTGTGGCCCTGATCTGGTGCAGAGAAAGGTGGCTGCAGGCTGCCCTTTAGGGGTGGTCTGTACAGCCCCTTAGTTTTACCACTGGATAAAGCATGTGAAACAACTTGAACACATGAAAAAAATCCAAAATGCACATTGGTCTACATCCTATTGTTAACTCCTTACTAAAACTTCTGGATTTAATGCTAACCTGCCATTCAACAGTTGATTGAATAACTCTGCTGTAGTGAGAACTAACCAAAAGGGTTCTGGCAATTAAGTAATATTATTTCTAGCTCTACTTTGAGAACTGAAGAGAAAGCAAAGGGGTTATATATTCAGTGAAGCAAATACTGTATATGTTTTCTTCTATTACTTAGAAGCAAATCCCACTCATTTCAGTGATCTTCCTCCCTAATAAGTATGGTCGAGATGTAAATAGAACAATAAGCCCAACCCAGAAAATATGGTGCAATAAAAATTCAGAACAACAAATACCAACACATGAATATGAGATAAAGCATGAGTCTTATTTGGAAGCAGGATAAAATTGCAAGTATTGTTAATATTTTTAATAGTAATACTTCTGTAAGAAAAAGTGGTTAAAAGTGTAACCACCCAGTCATACACTGTTATTTGGAAAAAAATCTATTTATTTCAGTGGGAGTTCCCCATAGTACGTATATGTAGGATTGCAACATTAAGCTGCAAACATGGATATGTGTGTATATGTTCCATTGGAGTCAGTGGAGCTTGCTTCCATATGGTTTTAATTATTCATATGTATGCCCTTGTGAATTTGCTACACGATAAAAGTGGGATCAGTGTTTTACCAACCAACCAGTGTTTATACAAATAACAAAGCAAAATCATCATCATCATCATCATCATCATCATCATCATCATCATCATCATCATCTTTGAAGATGCCAGCCATAGATGAGGGTGGAACATCATGAATAATTTTTTCCAGAACTCGGCAACAAATTCCCCCATAAAACCACAAAAAACTATGGATGTCAACTGTGAAAGCCTCCGACTTCACAAAACAGTAAAACATAGTAACTGTAATCTTCATATATAATAATCAATTGCTATGGAAGCAGATCTGAGAGAGACTTACATGAAATACTTTTTCATATAGGGTTCCAGGTTTTACCATGGGAGTTGTAGCAAATGTCACTGTAATTATGGGTGCCAAAGCAAAAAATACTTTGATTTTTTCAGCCAGCTTTGGCCAAGTAGAGAATGCTATGAAACCTGAGAAATGAAAAGACAACTGAAGCAGAAGAAATTGACAGTTTCTTCAGGTAGGCAATAAAGATGTACTATAAGTCAACCTCATGTATAAGTCAAGGGCAAGTTTCGGGACCAAAATTATGGATATGACCCATGGATAGGCCTTGGAGGCTGCTTTAATGTGTGTATGTGAACGGCAAGAGGGAAAAAGAATCAATATGAGGCTCCAGTGTTTCAGCCTTTACTCCCAAGACAGCAAACAAACAAACAAACAAACAGCTTCATTTATATACCGCTTCATACCCTTAAGGAGTGTCTAAGCGGTTTACAATTGTAAGCTATTTGCCCCCCAACAATCTGGGTACTCATTTTAGCGACCTCGGAAGGATGCAAGCCTGAGTCGAGCTTCAGCCCTTTGCTGGTCTTGAACTCGCCACCTTCTGGTTTTGAGTGAGTGGCTGCAGTACAGGCATTTAACCACTGCGCCACCAGGGCAGCAGTGCAGGGGTGGGAGAGGGACTGTTAAACAAACACCAAACAGTCACCAAGGTCTCTTATCTTATCTCTTATCTGCTTCACTCAGGATAGAAAGAAACTGCATGGGGAAATTGGTTACAACTACACATTCATACACATTGGCTGGCATCCTGCATTGCATTTATATATTCATAACCGAAAGTTACTGATCTATATGTGCTCCATATATTCACCTATGCCACTTGTTTGCAACCATGGCATAATTGTCATGGTTATAAATACACTTGGAAAGCAACTTTAACCCTGACGGAGGTGCTCTATGTGGTGGAGGTCTGTGGTTTGGTCAGGTGGAATAACATAAAGCTAGCACACATGAATCCACAGTGATGTCACCTGGAACCCAGTCACCCTAAATCCAAGGAATAGTTCTGAAGAGGGAGTTTTGGCAAAGGTGAGAGTGACAGGCATCAAAAGCTAGGAACTGCCAGTCTTGGGAAGGTCAACGTCACCGTGAGTTTAGACAATACTGAAGCAGAGGTAACAATGGATTGAACTGGTATAAGCAGCAGTGGCTGGTGGCCTCTGTGTCAATTAGGCACTGAATCCATTTCAGGTTTTAGTCCACCCACACAAAGTGTGAACAAATTTGGGGTCCAGCTCTTTGTAAAGTCTCTTTCAAGTTTAGACTAAAAACCAAAATAGATTCACTATCCAGCCTTTTTTAAAGCAGATATTCCAGCTGTACAAATTCCACACCCTAAAACCAAATGCCAAATGAACTCAATGCACACTTTACTCCTTGCTTGCACCTTGTACTATTGACAGTTGTAAACCAACAAAAGTCCCTGTGGCTGAAAACCCAAGAGAAAACCAAAAAACTGCACCAGAGAGTTTTACCAAAAAAAATAAAAAATAAAAATAAAACCACAATATCAATATCACACTTGCCATTATGAAAGGACAATAATGTGAAAAGCTTATTAGAAATAAAATAAATTCAAGAGCAGAAAGAACCAGTTAAATTTCTAAAAGGATAGCAATAGCCCACTGATATTAAACAAATGCTAAAAATAAAAATAAATCCTACTTTTAAATAATAGAACTCAAGGCCAGACAAACAACAAAGAAACAGCTTCATTTATATGCCACTTCATACCCTTAAGGAGTGTCTAAGCGGTTTACAACTGTAAGCTATTTGCCCCCCCAACAATATGGGTACTCATTTTAGCGACCTCGGAAGGATGCAAGCCTGAGTTGAGCTTCAGCCCTTTGCTGGTCTTGAACTCGCCACCTTATGGTTTTGAGTGAATGGCTGCAGTACAGGCATTTAACCACTGCGCCACCAGGGCTGTTTCGACAACAGTCTTCCTCACCCTAAAACGAAATGCCAAATGAACTCAATGCACTCTTTACTCCTTGCTTGCACTCTGTACTATTGACAGTTTCTCCACTGGAATCAGCAGCTCTTACTTATATATACAACAACCATATATACAGCAATTGCCTCGGTTCATTAACTGGCAAAACAATTCAATGACTCATGCAGCAGTACAAATGCCAGCTCAGTGCAAGAAGTATTCCTATTGCCTCATCAAATATACACTGCCAAAACTGGCACCTCTCAAAAACTGGGCTTCTGCTTTCACCAAGATTGCATGAAAAATAATATCATTTATGTGCTTGCTCAATAAGCACTTTGATGTGTCCAGTTTTTCTCCCATTTTCCAACTACACATTATAAGTTTTCACACTGAACACTTTTCCCAGTTCTCCATTTTGAGTGCACACTGATATAGGAGCAGTCAGCCACCATTAGATATAAGGCAGCTTCCCTAGTTCATGAAATTACATTTGAAAATATTCACCAAAAAGTATGAATTTTGTAACATACCTGTAGTAGAACCCTCAGAATGGCCTATATAAAATAGCTGTTTTTGCCTAGTTTTATTCAGGATGAAATCTATGACTGCTGGAATGTCATAGTATCCCATCTCATGGAAACTAGAGACAGAAGTACATAGAGAAGGATAGATAAACAATGGTGTTACCGGAGTTAATAATATCTAGCAGAAACTGCAGAATAATACAGACATGGGCTATTTAAACTGGCTCAAGGCAAAATATTCTTGAGATCTTATCCATTTAAAATGGAGTAAGAACAGACAATGTGACAAGGCAAGCTAAGCAAGTTGGGTGCTTAAACACTTGCTCCCCATTTGCCCCTCATGTAGAAAAGGAGGAATAATGTGGCTTCCATTCTGCTCTGTAAAACTGCAACAAGGCATCTGCTTTCTTCCATTCTTCTTTGAATGGGATTTTTGTTTGGGAGAAGGAAGCTGTTACCTGGTTTCTTCATTAAAAGTTCTATCGTAGTTTTGAACAATTGGCCTTAGTCCAGGTAATATGTCCTGGACAAAGGGCTAAATGGTCTCCTCTTGTTTACATCAGTTTTCTACCTTCTATACAGGCTACATCCGCATGGCAGAAATAATCCAGGCTGACATCACTTTAACTGCCATGGATCAGTGCTATGCAATTCTGGGAATTGTAGATATATAGTGTTTGTCAGAGGTCTCTGGTCCCACAACAAACTACAGTTCTCAGAATTCCATAGCATTGAGCCAAGACAGTTGAAGCAGTATCAACCTGGATTATTTCTACAGTGTGAATGCAGTCTCTGAATGCTCATCTGCCTTGTACAGTAAGACCCATGTATCCACAGGACTAGTATCTGAAGTTTCACTTATCCATATCTGAAAAAAACATGTCTTCTCTAGGCATTTTCTAGGTCCTTCCATGCAATTTTTGGTATGCTTCTGCTGGAAGTTGGGCCGGAAGTCCTTCATTTCAATAAAGTTCACTATTATCTGTGGCTCCACATTTCCATGGTAAGTTTGGGAAAGTATCACTCACAGATATGGGGAGGCTGTATGATATACCCAAATGAGGCCTCATTCCTTGTGACATTCTTATTCTGAGTTTCTAACTCCTTTGGTTCAACCACCGTTCAAATTTTATGGGATATCCAGGAGCTACCTATACTGGTCATACAGCTACAGTCTTGGGAGATGCCTTTCAATCTGCCTTTTATAATCTCAGAGAGTTCTCTTGTGAAGTGGGATACAAGAAAGATGTCACTAATATGAGTTGTTGCCAACTTGAAACATTCCATTAGTGGGCACACTGGGAGTATAGAGCAGCGGTTCCCAAACTTTGGGCCTCTTCTGTTTTTTGGCATTCAGTTTCCAGGAGTCCTAACCTGCTTTGCCAACAGCCAAGACTTTTGGGAGTGGAAGTCCAAAACAACTGGAACATTAAAGTTTGGGATCCATTGATCTAGAGCACTGCACTGTGTTTTTTCAAATTCTGGAGCTAAATACAAACTCCTTTCACTTTTTAACAAATGGTTGACATCCTATTAGTTAAATATGCCAGCATAACACTGTCATAAGTTTTGGTGACTGCAAAGGGTGGAGTTCACTAACTTGCTCATATATATGAACAAAAACCTTCAGACCCTCTACCTTTTATATGCTGCCCCTGCACCAAAACAGATTACTAACTAGTGGGGAGTGAGGCACAGCAGTGGCGACAAAGCAGCAGAACTGAATGTACAATGATGAGATGCCCTCCAGTACCTCTCAGGTGTCCTCTTGAGGTCCAGGAGGATCATGTTGCTCTAGGTCAAACTACAAGTACATAGCTGGACAATTTACTGGTGCCTCTTTGCTCTTCATCAGCTAATGAATGACTGTGTTGGTGAGGCAGAGTGTGGCATATAGTAATTTTTTATTTTTTATTTTTTGCAAGAGTAACAAAGGAGATGGAGTGTATTTCTACCTGAGAGGAATTTCTGTTTTCTATTTTGTCATCTCTTTCATTTGTCACCTTCTCCCTCCCTCTTTTTATATTTGTATCAGACCATTCAAGAATCCAAGTTTATTGGGGTATTAGGACTGCCAGATGAAATAAGGAACAGGATTCCTGCCGTTTTAATGTTTGTATAGAAGATAGAATTTTAATTTCTACCCAACAGGAATACTGCCCCTTGTTTCACCTGGCAATCCTATCTAAAGATGTATAATCTTTTAATGCTTAATACAGGCTTGGTCTTTTTTAAGACAAGTTGGTGCTGGAGGGTGACTAGACAAACATGATGAATTCTCCTCCATAGTATTATTCTGTTCAGTCTCCAGGACCATTGCCTAATATTCCTTGTAGTTCTTTTTGACTCATACGAGAGCAGATGAATAAAAACCATCAAACCAAGGCTCTGCTTTTAGGGCCTTTCCCCACAACTGCTGTTAAATCATGCTGTCTAAAGAGAACAACAGAGTGATTTGTCAGCTACGAGAAAATTCTGCCAGCTTTTCACTTAATGCTCCTAATTTTGTTGTTGTGTTCATTCAAATCTGAGTTATGGTGACACTAAAGTTATTATCCCGCTGGTAAAAATATTTTTTATTGTTCTGTACTGTTTTAAATGCTGCAATCCTGCCTCAATCTGCAGGGAGAGGTGGGGATTATAAATAAATTATTATTATTACCATTATTACTATTATTATTATTAGGTTTTCTAAGGTTGAAATTGTGTGACGTGCCCAAGATAACTCAATGGCTATTGTTGAGCATTTGAAGTTCATTGCTTTTCCTTCTACATATATTAAATTATCCTAGACACCACTTCAGCTGGAAGATACTTCCAAATAGAAGGGTATTCTATGACAACTCCTGTAAAGTAGGAAACTTCTTAATCCAATAAACAAGGTGTGTTTAAAGCAGGGGTGGGCAATTGTGGAAGGGTAGGTGACCCCATTAACACAGACCTTGGAAGGCTGCATGCCTACAAAAAGTTGCCGCCACCACCACCACCCAAATGCATTCTAGGGGACATGGGAGCATTTTCTCCATGATTTTGAGCCTTCCTAGACTGTCCGAAAGTGAGTGGAATGTATTTCCTGGCCTTAAATTGGTCACAGCTGGGGCAAAATATGTGGAAATATCACCTATACCCTCAACAGGCTTGAAAAGCCATGGGATAAGCCAAGGTTGCATACAGACTGCATATGGGCTGCATATGGGAGAATACAATAAGACCTGTCTTTGAAGTTAAAGGTGTGTGTATCCTGTCGGTAAAAAGACAGACTAATTCGCATGTGATAATCTCTGCCATCCATACCCCACAGAGAACATTTTGAAATAAAATGTTTTTTACCTCTGTGGAATCCTGGGGGGGGGGGGGCTGTTAAAATAAGCCTGGGGACTAGATGTAGCCACAAAACACACTTTGCCCATCCCTGGCTTAAAGGGAGCACAGACTCCATTGTTACAAGAACTTCAATGTTTCTGAACAGAATTCATACTGCTGGTTGTTACTCATAAAGTTCTAAATGGCTTGGGTCAAGGCTATCTGAAGAATTTTCCCATATGAGCCTCCCAGAGGCTTGGGATTGCTCCCAGACTCTGGAATGTCTTTCCTAGGGAGACTAGACTACCTGTCTCCTGCTTGTCCCTCCATTAACAGGTAACACCAGCAGGCTTTTGGGAACTGACTGTTCATAAAGAGATTTAATGGCATGCTGTACTAGTTTTTCAACAGATCTGTTTTATACTGTTTTTAACTCTATAGATAGTTTAACTACATTTTAACAACAACTGTTTCAATGTTTTTGTGTATAGCTGTTTTAATTTCTGTTAGTTGTCTTGCACCCCAGTTTGGAGGAAGAGGTAGAAATAAAGGCACACGAACACAACAATCATTGTCATAAATACAAAGGGGTGATTAATACTAGTTTTCCTTTGGGTCCTACCAATTTTCTTACCTAAAGTCCCAGAATTTCTCTTCACTTGGATTCAGTGTTTTATGATGTGAAGAATAGGTGTTCCCTCTGCTGTTTCCAATCCAAACATCATAGCCAGCATCTGCCAAAATGAAAGCCAAACTGCTGCTGGGTTGGTTTGAAATCCAGTGGAAAGCACCTCCAAGGAGAGAATGTTGCAAAAACACAGCAGGCCTTGAGCCTGGAAATAACAGCAGAAAAGGAGGCTTTATTGCCTGAAATGTTTATATATTTACTCTTGATAATTCATTCCTAAGGATATACTATGTTAGTGTGTCTCACATCTTTCTACATTTCAAAACTGTTTACAGTTGGTTCCATCAAACCTTCATCTTTAAAGAGTTTTGGGGAATACCATGGATTTGAAAGATGGCTATTGATAACCAAGCATCTTTATTATACAAACACTGGGTGGGATCCAAACACGTGCATGTATGGAAAATTTAAATATTGACCAACTTAAATTGCTTTAATATCAGTAGAATTTTTGTCCCTAACATCATTTTGCCATATTTTCCAAAGTGAGTCCAGAATATATTTAGTTCACTCTTTCTGCATTTGGTGGTGAGAAAGAAGACAGTGCTCAGACTATAACATGACATCAGTTCAAGACAGCAATCCTGTATGGCTCAGCATAGTATAGTAGTTCTGCATATGGACCTATGCTAGAGCCATATATCATTGCACAGACTGATCATACAGCCTCTGAAGCCCCTCATGTAGCCATTCTGTGTGTAATGGGGAGTGGCAGATTCAAGGAATCATTTGACTATGTCCCCAGATGAAAATGATTTACAGACATCTGCCACTGTCCTCAGGAAGTCTCAGCACAACTATAATCATTTTGCATCTGGGTATGGGGACATAGCCAGATGTTTCTCCAATGCTGACCACTCTCCACAGAGCAGAGAATAACTGTGTGGGGGAGTATCAGAGATGATATTAAAAATCACACTATATTATACTGTAATATAAAATAGAAACGAGTTCAGAAAATAATCAGTAGAGAAGAAAAAAGTACTGAACAGAGCCATAATGCATACACACTCCCCAGAAGGACTCCAAACTCCTTTCCTTGCATATAGATGCATGATCAAAGGGCCTTGATCTTCTGATAAGCAAACTTCCCTCACCATCTTCATTCCATTCTAAGGCTCACTTTTTTCTTCTTTTCCATGCTGTTTTTATTTCCAGCATAACAGTTTTTCTGCTCCCTAAATCAGTTATCTGACGTGGATTCCAGAAAGTACTTGCTGTCCTCCCCCTCCCTGCTGTCTTCTCAAAGAAATCACCTTTGCTTAACCACAAAGCCATGTGACACATTTCTTCCCATTCTAGTATGTCTCCTCCTGAAGCAGCTGGCTTTCCTGTTTTATTGAATGGAACAGAGAGAGAAGCACCCACCCAAACAAATTCTAATGAATTCTGATAACTGGTTTTGTTAAAGCCTATGTTAACTTTAACACTAAACTGGACAATCTAGGAAGTTAAGTGAAACCATTAGAAATTTTATGGCTTGATAAATTGACCACTTAATTAACAAGTTACTTGCAAGCTCTCTAGGAGAATTGTTTGAATGATGAAAAGAAGAATCTCAACAGTAATTCAGTTCTCTGAAACACCATCCTAATCCACTGTACACTCTAGTTCAGGGAGATGAGGAACCTGCTATTTCAATCTTGAGAATAATTCTTATCTGTTCAGCAAAGGTCTTGCAAGAATATTGCAATCATTCAAAACTCAAACACATGTCCTCTGGAGTAGGGACTTTAACACATGGGGAAAAGTGATGGGAGCATAGCGGATGTTCCCATCACTATCGCGCTAGTGAGCTAAGATTATCAGATGATGTCGTGAGATGTCACCATAATCCTGTCATTATAGGGTGAATAAAGAGGAACCCTAGCACCACTTTTCATTCATGGGAAAGTCTTGTGAATGAAAAGTGGCACTAGAGTTCTTCTTTATTCACCTGATAATGATGGGATTATGGCAACATCACACAACGTCATTTTAAAATCTTAGCACACTAGAGCAATAGCTACAGGAGCATCCTGCTATGCTTCTGTCACTTTTCCCTATGTGATAAAGTCCTGTATTTGTCTTTCTTTTCCTCAGAGTTTCACTTGGCTTCTTTCAAAGGAGTATTCACACTAGGAAGTAAGAAATATTAAGGCAGATTCTAAGATGCTAAACAGACCAGCCAAAAGGGCTGGCATTGGGATGGAGTGGGAATGTGGCAGTTACATGACCACACCCTGACTCCATCCCCAAGCCACCATCATGCCGACTGGCCGACTGCATAGTGGGCAGCACTATGGTGCTCCTTTGGCATGGCGTTCAGACACCACACACCAAAAAGAGCACCGGAAAGTGCTGCTACAGTGGAAAGGAAAGCTTTTTGCCAGCTCCAAAAGGAGTGCCTTTCTGCCCCCTTTTTTGGAGCTGGCAAAATGCCGGATTGGGGCCACAGTATGCAGTTGCTGCAGCCCCGATCTGGTGCACAAAGGGACAGCATGACACTGCCTCTTTAGGACCTAAGTTAGAGCAAGGTGTTAGAGTAAACTAATTATCCTTTATATGTACTAAATCAGCAG
The DNA here is from genome assembly GCA_034509955.1 of Urosaurus nigricauda. NCBI lineage: Eukaryota > Metazoa > Chordata > Lepidosauria > Squamata > Phrynosomatidae > Urosaurus > Urosaurus nigricauda. The sequence continues at coordinate 187,701,736 of JAOEGL010000003.1, read as the reverse complement.
ATAAAACCGGGGGGGGGGGGGAGAGATAGAAATTGTATTTCTGTTATTCACATAGCCTTTTTATGGCATTACTTTTGTCAGCCCCACTGTATCCATGAGGTATTCTGAAAACGGTAAGGATGTATCCATCTTCTGTCTCAATATGATATTCCTCACTTGGGTATCCATGATATTGGATAATTTCACTCTGTAAAACATAGCACATATATGTTAAAGTATCCTCTCCATATCAAAATGAAGCATTCATTTTAACAGAAGAATTAATGCTAAATGCAATTTAGGAATATGCTAGCCGCATACCATTACATGGCATTTAACATTGGATAAGCTACCAGGCCCACCAGAGGCACTACCTTTCTGAGTGGTGGGATTGTGTACTCCTGTGAAACAACAGGACAGTGACATATTCAAGTCTTTTAGTCCAAGTCTCAAGGCAAGTCTCAGGTCTGTACCTTCAAGTCTCAAGTCCTTTCAGACTACTTTCTAGTAAGTCTCAAGTCAAGTCCCCAATCTCAGAGCCAATTTTTAACAGAAAAAAGGAGGCAGTACATGTTTCTCAGAGGGAAACAAAAAAACATGTTAAGCGATGGGCATAATGCAGGGATTGATGTCCACTTGGTAGCTTGTTCCCACTGCACAGCAGAGGATCCTTCTAAAGCTTTCCAAAAAAGGAGTCCTGATCCTGTGGTTAAATGCCAGTACTGCAGCCACTCACTCACAAACCACAAGATTGTGAGTTCAATCCCAGCCAGGGGCTCAGTGTTGACTCGGCCTTGCATTCTTCTGAGGTGGCTAAAATGAGTACCCAACTTGATGGGGGCAAATAAGTTTACAGTTGCAAACTGCTTAGAGACTGCTCAATGCTGTATGAAGTGGTATATAAATGAAGCTGCTATTGCTTCAAGCTCATTGCCTAATGCCTTTGCTGCTCCCTTCTGAGATATGCACCCCACACTTTGGGCATGGGTTCTGCCTGTTGCTCATAGTGAATGGCACTAGCAAGCAGTTACTAAAAATATACAAGTCTCAAGTCAAGTCAAGTACAATTCAAGTCATTGAAGTGACCAAGTCAGTTTAACTCAGGTCTACATCACTGCAATAGGCTATGCTGATGGAAACAGTGCTGCTGATAGGTCTCCTATGTCAGACAGGCTTTTACTGAGAAACCAGACTAAATGTGCCAAACAGTTACAGGGTAGTAGCAGTAGTTGGGGGGGGGGGCGGGGGGGGCCGTGACACTGGCAAAGCATCTTTCAGACAAAACAGTAGGAGCATGATAGCTAACACTTCTTAGTACTGTGCAGAAGAAGGCATGGGAAACCCCCTTTCAATGTCTTTTGCCATGAAAACCCGATGATGAGACAATAAAAAAAAATGAAACAAAAGACAGTAGGTTCTGAGTTGTCGTGGGAAAGGTGTAGACCCATGTGGGCTGCAATGGCCCTTTTGACCTTTATGGCACCAGCTACCAAAAGACCATTGGTCAACTCAGTATCTAACTTACAACACTGAAAAAGCACTCAGGATCCACTGTATGTTCAGTTGCAAGTTTCTCTGAAGTGTAGAATCCTAAATTGATTATTCCTTGCCACAAACATGCTGTTATGATAACAGTCCATATAATCAACCTGTATGAAACAATAATTGTTTAATAAAAATCAGACATAGAAATGGTGCTTTATATGGTGTTTATATGACATTTACAAAGAGATAGCTGAAAAACATATGTGAATTATATTGAAACAGGACTCTTCGTTTTCCACATACATTAATTCTATCTTGGTATTTAAATTTCTGTTACTTTACTGTACTAAAAACCCAACCTGAATGAAGTTAAAAATATATAAATGATTTGCTCTTCCTATAAGTAAATAATAAAACTTTTATTTTTACCCCGCTTTTTGCCATAGCAATCAAAGCGGCTTACAGAATTTAAAACGATACAACAATATATATAAATACCGCACTTAAAAAGGAATTAAACAAATTACAATTAAAATTTTCATAAAAATTAAAAAATAACATTCCTCTTCCCCATTCATTCCTTTTTGACTTTGGGAGAGAAAGAAACAGTTAAATAAAATATTCCATCCACTGAAAGGCGATGAAAAAAAAATATAAATCTTTTTTGTTTCCTCTTCACTTGGCATTAGCATTTCTGAAAGTGCAATAAGACAATGAAAGATGATGGATGTGTAGATACAGTGACAGTCACACATGAACATGAACATTTAAAAAAAGAAGAAGTTAGCTACAATGTCCCACCCTCATTAAACCTTATCTCTCTTTCTCCCTTCTTCCACCCCTGGTACTTTCCTTATGTGGCTAGTCTGGGGAGAAAAGTTCTGACTAGAAACTGTTAATCAGACCATGTTCATATGAAAAGCAGAAAACTACAATGTGTTTTCATGTCTTTCTTTTTTAGTATTTTGTTTAAAAAGCTAGTGTGGTAGTTATAGTGAGATGGATACATACAAAGGTTTAAAACAAAAACAAAAACAGATAGCATTATAGATTATAGCACTTTACAAAAGTTAAGTGCCCACCTTGAATTTAAATTATTACCATTAGTTCAGTATTTATATTCCCATATATCATACAGATACTGGGGTTAAGACAAGACTGCCAACACTGTAATTGGAAAAGAGATGCAAATATCTGCTAATTTTGTTTCACTGCTGTAAATCCCACCTGTATCTTCCTTCTATCAAACCTTTTGGTGATTTTGTTGAGTTTTTGGAAATTCTGCCTCCATTTTCATGATTTCTCTTCTTCATACTGGGCTGCAAAACTTCTGTCTTCTCTCTGTATTGAAAGTTTCAATTTTTAAAGACACTTTCTTAATTTTTACATTTATTTGTTAATTATAACTTTTTACATTTTCAAATACAGTTGGTCCTCTGTATCCATGGATTCTGCATCCATGGACTCAACCAACCATAGTTCAAAAATATTCACACAGTTCCCCCACCCCCAAAAGCAAACTTTGCTTTTGTCACTTTATATAAGAGATACCATTTTACTATGCCATTGTATATGATGGGGCTTGAGTATCCATGGATTATGGTATCCACAGGGTGTCCAAGAACTAAATCCCAGTGGATACTGAGGGCCCACTATGCACATTATTTTGTTCCTACTTTATTTCTTGAAACTACCATCTAAACCTTATAAAGATAGGAATGCACTTGGGCAATGTGCAATACTTTCATAAGGAAGATGTGAAAATGCCACATTCATTGAAACTCCCAAATTCAACATTTCTTTTCATTTGTAAACTACTACAGTATGTCTGCAGAAGTTCAGTTATCAAAATACCTGACAATACAAACACTTCAGCTGTTTCAGATAACTACTCTTATCAGCCCAAGAGTGCACTGTTTATTTTCAGGGATGTATCTGGGAAGGCTAGAGCTACGCCAGAGAGAGAGAGAGAGAGAGAGAGAGAGAGAGAGAGAGAAGACTCACCCAAAACAAGGTTGCTGTTCCTCTCCTTTTCCTTGAAGCTGTTTTAGTGCTGAAACTGCCAAATTATGAAGGGCAAACTTGCTGTGCAAATGTAAATTTCACTTTGCAGCCTCCATTTTTAGATTACCTTCAAGTTCTTCAGAAAGCAACAGAGAACTGAAGTTCACAGAAGATCTTGTTAAGCACATCTGTTACTGCAAGCATTGACAGGTAGTAAACATACTCCAAACAGAGCTGTAATTATGCTGTTGGAAATAGGGATTACTAGATGGCTAATTTCCAAGGAATTTCATAACAACTGTTTCATACTCTTTTATACTTGTCCATACTCTTCCATACTCTCATACTCAGAGATATGTGGATAGGTGTTTCTTGAACGTGAGCCACCCCCTTCTCCCAATTCCTTTCAGAACTGAGGCACTTTTCTCCACAAAAGCATGGGATGCAACATCCTGCCCCCAATTGCCATTCTTTGGCTGTCCATAAGAATAGATTGGTGTTTTCTTATATGGTCATGTTCGAAACAAATTGTCTAGCTTTTTTTGCCCACATTTTTACATTTGGATTCCCAAATCAGTCAGAAAGGCTTTGGAACCAAATTGGTCCAATCCAATATGGTCTGGGACTGGTAAAAATTGGCCTGATTTGCTTCATTATTGAGTCAAAATGGATGCATAGCCTTAGTAGGTTTAGCTGTTTCTAGCATGGAGATAACCATATTGTATCTGTTTACTATATAGATTATGAAGCTGATGAGTCTTGGGAGAGGGGGCATTCAGCACTATCATCTTAGAATATGATTCAATTGAAAACCCAGAGTTTTAAGATTTATTTAATAAAAGTCCTGGATATATATCAGTGACTTTGCCAGCTTCAGTTTTACCCATATTGAACTCCCCTCGCCCCCAAATACCCGGTTCTTTCCAATGTGAATATGAAGAAATTGGTGAAATATGGTAAAACCTTAGGGAAAAACAAATTGAAATGTATAAAGATCAATCATAAGGATATTGCTAAGGGGAGTGGGGAGAGATGAAGGACTGTCCCTTCCACATATGAATTCTGTCCTGTCCCTAAATGAAATTTTCATTCAGGCTCCCAAATTCTAGCTTTGCAGTAACTCAAAGCTTCAGTTGAACACTTTGAAATAAAGCTTAGGCATCTAAAGAAAAGGGGAGGCAAAGTTGCCTAGGCAATGTGAACACAGCAAACAAAAGAGTTCAAAGTGTAAACCATTTTCAATGTGAAATGCTAGAAATTGAGGGATTGAAAGAAAATTTTGTTTCTGGGCAACTGCCTCATTTCGTGCCCCCCTGTAGTTACAGTGATGCTCAAGCAACTCCAATTTTCTATTAGCGTTTTTCAAAAACAACAACAGGAACAATAGCAAGTCAAGGCTTCTTTGCACACTTTCCCTCATTATGTAATGTAATCTTGATCTACAACTCCAGATATAGACATGCATTAGCAAGACCATGTAAGAGGGAGGCATATGAACAGAGAGTTGTTCAAGCACTACACTAACAGGAGATGTTTACAGAATCTGTCTCAACTGCATTATCATCCAGATATCACTTCTGTTTCTTCTCTAGCATGGTTTCTAGTAAAGCTGTATTCAGAAGAAGTTCCAAGTTTAAACTAAATCAAGCCACTTCAGCTTGGTTCTGATCACTGGTGGCTGTTCAGGGCTGCTGGAAATTCGCTGTGTTTTTAGTCTGAACTTTAAAGGATCTGTCTAATGCATAGAACCTATTTGAGGACAGAGCTTAGCACTTTTGATAGTTGCTTCAAAGTATGAACTTGGAGCATCACCAAACTGATATGGAAACCACCTGCCGGTTATTGATGCTTTCCAAATTGAAACTGATCTCCTTATTCTGATCCCAGATGTTGATAAAACCACAATTGGGCTTCAGTCAAGACTTTGTGGGAGCTTCATTTTTCAGAAAGGCAGGGCGACATATATCTTTTAGGGTTTGTTTCTGTAAAAACAACAACAAACAACCCAATTATACTCAGGATTGTGCAAAGGAAGGAGGGGGGGGAGGTCCATTCTACTAGCTACTGATGTAAGCAACAAAAAGACATTAAAGACAAAAAGACAGGTGGATTCATCTGACAATACAGCAACACTCGACTGTTTCAAAATGCAATCCAGGACAAATACAATGTGTGGAATCTTTCTAGTATTGGACATCTAATCTCTCCATTTGAATTTGATCCTTTAAAGCAAAATAAGAGTATGTGGAAAGTAAGTTGTAAGAAATTTTTGACTTTGCACAACAATACTCTTGATCACAGGGTGTGTCTATTGAGGTGAAATGTCAACCTACACTTTCTAATCTAATAACAGGAGATGGTCTTAACTTTGGCCTTTAAACTGGCAGAGTTTTGAACACTGAGTATCCAAGGTTTTGAAAAGAAATTGGAAAGCATTAACAAACGTATTATGGAGTTTATCATGCAGGAAGATAAGTGCCCAAATCCTGTGCAGAAACAGGATTTACATCCCGGGAAACTCCTGCAAAAGTGGGGTCATTTTCAGACACATCAGTGGTATTGTGCATTAATTCAACATTATTAACAAACACAGAAAGCGGACAAAATTGGCCACTTTTTTACTTTGTGGTGTGTACAACCACCATTTTTTTTCTGTATAAATGATCCCACCCTCACCCCACCCCATATTATTGTTTCTGGTCCAAAAACCAGAACCTTTGCAAATTAATTGCAAAGATCTGAAAATCTTCAAAACCCGCTTTACATGGGGCAGTACCTGGTGAAGGGCAGAGAGCAATGTGTGTGGAATCTCCACACAGTTCTGCATATGTAACCTTCAATCCTCCCAAAGCTCCCCAAAACTATTCTCTTTCCCCATCCTTAGTAAACATATTACATTAGCTCTCAAGTTAAACCCCCTTTGTTTATTTCGTCATTATGTGATGATGTAAGGAGAAACCGCAAGGCTGTTTTCACTGGCTGAACCTTCATAATCACATCCTTACTGCCCCCACCTTGCCATACACGTGTGGGGCTGGAGCAGGTAGACCTGTTTTTGCACATAGCTCCCCCATGTAATTTCAAACCCTGTTCTCACACATAAATCAGCCTACTTTAGACCTCCCTTAATGTTGAATCTTCATCTGTGAAGATGCAACAGTGGAAGTGGCTAAGCCTTTCTTGTATGTGATCATAAGTATATACAAAGAAACAGCCTCCAAGGGTTATTCACCATTTTATTTTCTAAAATGAAATTATACTTTCCCCAGATGTCCTGAATAGTGGCATCCCTAGGGTTGGTGTCACCCAATCCAGTAACTCATGGTGTCACGCACACCCCATTGACTTCCTCCCTTTTTACACTTAGCAATGCTTTTTTGCACTAATGTTACTCATAAATCATAAATCCCATACACCGTTGAATGTTATGCTAATCATTGTGACATAAACAACAAGCAAAATTAAAATTATACCTTCAAATTACAATATCATACACATAATCTAAATGTATTTACATATACATAGTGAAGACTTGGTTAAAATGTAATGTTTTTAAAGAAAAAAAATTCAAAATTTTATTTTTTTAAATTAAATTTTGAAATTTGAAATTTTAATTTTAAAAAAATCTGGGGGACCTCCTTTCTTCTCCCACTGAACTTCATCTCACTCCCACCATCTCTTAAAGCATCTGAAAGAGATACAGGCAAATGCCGCAATGTGTTTGTCAAAACACAGGTGTTTGAGCAGCAGTGGTGTCACACACACCCTTATGGTGTCACCTGTTGTGGTCCACACCCCCCACCCCATTGATGCCACTGGTCCTGAATTACATGGAGGTGTTCCTGACAACAGACCCAGAATTATATTTTCACTAAACAACGTATAAAGATGCTGAAAATGCCTGGCCTGATTTGTATTTGAAAGTGCACCACCCGCCTACCTGTCTTCATAAAACATGTACTCTATACACCTGATCATCTCCACTGTCCTCACTCTGTCAAGGATTTTGACAAACTGGAAATGGTTCAGAGGAGGTCAAGAGACATTAACAGATGTATGGGAAATTAATCCTGTATAATCCTAATAATGTATGAGAAAGCGAAACTAGATCTAATAGGATGAAATCAGAATAACAGACTGAAACCTCGAAGGTAATAGGAGCTTGAGAATGACACTAATTCTGAGGTGACTGATTTTGAAAGATACTGATTACGACAGTCAATGATAGCAAAGCTTCTGTTCAGGAAATACACCCACATTTCTCTAGTCTAGCTGATGATGGGAGCTGTGAAAATCGTTGGGATTTTTGGGATTTGGGATCATCTTATTTTCTAACAAAATAATTTGAAGGCTATGGTAATATCCCTTTAATTAAGACAAGGTTTGGACTATCTTTCAAAGACCAAAACCCAAACAAAGCCTGGACTGGGATACATCGTCTCCTCTGTTAATTTTGCAGAAGAGTTCATATTGCACCAAAACTGATTTGGAGGAGACTGTTTATGATGTCAGTTCATTTGAATCTGATGTACATGACAATTGTAATGTTTGGAATTGCAATAAGGTGGTTGGATGGGAAATGTTAGTTATATGTAGAGACAGAAAGAATATTCATTACTATACATGTATTGGAAGAGCACTGGGTTTCCTGATGCTTGAGAAATGCCTACAAAAAGAGTAGTTCAGTGGTGATAATTATTGAGTTTGCAATGTACATGGGGGAAATTATTTCTATGCAAAAAAATACACATTTCTGTACAAAAATGTCCTTTTATTCACCGGAAAACATTGTTCCTTGCACAAGGAAATGTATCCTGTGTTGGACCCAATCCCTCCCATTTTTTGCCATGAAAAGCCATGGGTGGCATCCTGTTCAATATTTACAAGATTGTAAGCAGGGCTGGGGATATCATAACTATTTGGATTCATGTTTACCATTGTTTATAACCAAATATGACCCTAAAAACCTAACCTCTTAAATCAGGCAATGCCCCAAGTGTTCTGAATTGCTGCAACTCAGGTTCCTGGGAAATGTAGCACTCTTGTAGTTGTGGCGTGTGTTGAGACAAGCAGGTGTGGCAAGATCCTGAGGGTTTCACCAGCTACCTATGTGCTTTGCAATTGGAAAAGTACTACAGTCATCACTTTCTAGCACCTCAGAAACATTTTGAGTGAGGTGCTGCCTTGCTTAAAAGGTAGGTCAATGGGATGGCATCAGTGGGTGTAGCTAAAACAAGAACTCCAATGTTGCAGTATCTGACAATGCAGAATCTCAGGGCTTATGTATTTCTGGATAGACTAATTCCACAAAAGGCTTATCATTGTGCAAATACTGGGAGAATAGTGCAGAAATATCTTTGTACTCTTACACAGAGGGGAGAGTACTATGGAAATTTTTTTGGATGTGAGCATGAACAGTGGAAAGTTGCTTCAAAACTGAAATGATCTATGTGACTATTTAACTACAAACCTTCTCCTCCCTAATCCTGGTAAGACCATGATGCCCCATATTGAAAGTCACCTAGATGCACCACTGTCTAACTTCTCTCATTCAAATGTCACATCTCATGCTTTATCAGAGAATAATCTGGAAAGTTACTAACATCCCTTTAATCCCTTTCAAATGTAGTAACTTTCCAGATTATTCTCTGATAAATCATGAGGTGCGACATTAGAATGAGGAGGAGAGGATGGATCCTAGTCCAGACTTTGTTTGGATTTTGGTCTTTGGAAGATAGTTCAAACCTTGCCTTATGTAAAGCTATAATACCATAGCCTTCAAATTATTTTGTTAGAAAATAAGATGATCCCAATTGCCTGTATATCTTTAAGATGCTTTAAGAGACAGTGGACTGTTAAAAGTTGAAGGGGCTATCTTTTTCAGGAGGTCAATCTGGGAAAGACTGCCAGAAGAGATCCAGCTTGACAGCCTTATTGAAAGCGTCTAGGGTGGTAATAAGAAAAATCTCCTCCGGCAGGTCATTCCACAGTTTCGGGGCAGCAGAACAGAAAGTCTTCTGGGAAGCTGCAGCTAATTTGGTCTTCTGTAGCCAGAGTAGATTCTTCCCAGAGGATCTGAGAGTACAGGTTGGTTTATAGAGGGAGAACCTGGACCCAAGCCATGTAGGGCTTTAAAGATAATAACCAACACCTTGTACTGTGCCCAGAAGCTGATTGGCAGCCAGTAAAGGGTTTTTAGTTGTTATATGGTCACCCCTGGATTTACCAGCGACCAGTCTGGCTCCCATATTTTGAACTAATTGAAGCTTCTGAACTTGGCAAAAGGGTAGCTCCATGTAGAGCGTGTTGCAGAAATCAAGACAAGATAATCTGGCCCTGCCTGTATGGAAGAGACTGTATGTACCACATAGATGTATCACTTTGCTAACATATCTAGGGCAGAAGGCCAGATCCAATTGCACCACCAAAGCTTCTCCTTGGCCAAAGGGCCAAATTACACACTGTGCCCAATCCTCTTCAATGTGTTCTTGATATTATATTCCTTCTCAAAATGCCTAAGTAATGTTGCAAGGTAGAGCATGACTCAAATTAGGGGTGGGTAGGAATGGGGGGTAGGATCCCTCGTCCTCTTTCCTCTATTTCTAATTTAACATGGTGATGATTTTTTTTCATAGATATAGGAGAATATAAGCAAGTAATAGAAGTATTTCCTCTTGGATAATTGAAAACAAATATGCTAACTATTTCATTGTTATTCATCTCAAATCAGTTTTGACTTACTGCAACCCTATGAATGAGAGATTTCCAAGAGCCCTGGTCATCAACAGCCCTGCTCAGATCTTGGAAACTCAAGGCCAAAGCTTCCTTGGTTGAGTCAGTTTTCCTACATTGTTGTCTTGCTTCTTTTTGAAACTGACTTCCACTTTATTGTAAAGAATATTATCATATTTCATGGTGAGCCATGTCATCTCATAATATGTCAAAAATACAATAGTCTCATTTTATGTTTGCACTAAACACATCTGTTAACACCATGAATCTAAATCCATATTCGTTTCCTGCTTTTAAAACTGAAACAAGTTTGGAGGTAGAGGAAGATTTCAGAAAATGTTATAGTTCCAGACCAATCTGAACATTATTTATTTATATTTATTCAATTTGTATACCACCTTTCTCCTACCAAGAGACCCAGGACAGCTTTCAAAATTTAAAACAGAAGTTGGATAATTCATACAAAAGGTTTTTTTAAAAATCAAACAACATTCTGTGTGTAAAATGATAGGAAATGTAATACTGGAGACTGCAGGGCAGTAAAGATCTAGTATGCCCAGTTTTAAAAACAAAAGTAACAGTGTAACCATTGCCTCTCGCAGGCATGATGGAACATATATAACATATTTATACAGTTATGACAGTGTGACACAATATTCCACTCCCACAAATTGTAGAAATATACTTTATATCTGAGGCCTTAAGAATTCCATTTGAAGAAATGGTTTTATTTCCATCAAAGCTCATGCTAAAATAAAAACCAGTTACTCTTAAAAGTGTGGCCACATTTCTCTTTTTTCTTCTTCCCTGCCTCCTTTTTTTATGCTGGAAGAGACTAACAGTGGGCCTTTGGAACCTTATGGGGTTTGGTTCCAGGACTCCTGTGTGGATATCAAAATCCATGGATGCTCAAGTCACATTATGCACAATGGCATAGTGAGAAGATATATCTGTGTTAGCTGTAGAATCAGTATGTATAGAGATCTTGTAGCACCTTTGAGACTTACTGATAGAAGAAAGTTGGCAGCATGTCTACCAAAACTCGGTCTGCCAACTTCTTTCTTTCAGTTAGTCTCAGGTGCTACCAGATCTCCCCTACATAATGGCATGGTGATGCTTATATAAAATGGCAAAATCAAAGTTTGCTTTTTAATATTTATATATATATATATATATATATATATATATTTTCAAACGATGGATGCTTAAATCCATGGATAAAAAAAAAGATCTGTGAATAGGAAGGACTGACTGCACCTCTTTGAAAGCTACCATTTTTTTCAACTGATTTTAAAAATATTTATCAAAATCCTGACTTTATTTCAAATTCAAGATGAAAGGAATACAGTCATTTCTGGGTTAGCCAGTAGCCAGTGGACATGCAGAGACAGGCATGTGTAGGGACAGGTTGTATGCACCCACAGGAAGAGAGATGGATATGTCACCATCCATCCTCCCTCTTTCTGCCTGCATAGAAATGTGGAGGCTGCACTGCTGAAAAGGTAGACTTTGGTAGGATAGTATCTGATGACACAGCTAACGTATCTGTAGCAATATCTCCTGAGGCAGGATCTCAGTCACTATTTCACCCAATTCCCTAGAGTTATAGAGCTGGCTATTTTTCTCTACTAACTAGACATATACAAATTTCCCTCCAGTTGATTTGGAAATGATCTACTTGAACTGAGAAATCTTCCAGGATGCTCTGAATTCAGAAACACTCTCATGTCTCACAAATTGACATATGATGCGCAAAAAAGCTAGGATCCACTCTACACTGTCTCCTAAATGGTTATCTCAAATGCCTTGTAGACTACTATGCCTTCTCTTGTCATTTGCATTTTTTCCCCTGCAGCACTCTGTGTGCATCTACACTGTAGAAATAACACAGTTTGACACCACTTGAACTGCCATGGTTCCATCCTACAGAATCCTTGGATTTGTAGTCTTGTGAGGCACCAGCACTCTTTTGACAGAGATGGTTAAAGACCTTTTAGAACTACAAATCCCAGGATTCCATAGCATGAACCTATAGCACTTAAAGTGTTGTCAAACTGCATTATTTCTACAGTGTAGATGCACCTTGAGACAGTGGGAAGTTCACTGAAAAGTAAGGAGGAAACAAAACAGTATAATGAAAGTGCCACTATGAAAGTGGCATGTTTGCAGTATGAGCAAGTTACTTTTCAACTTGGTAATAATCTACAGAACAGATTTTAAAAAAAAAAGTAATATACGTTTTGGATAGTAAAAATGATGTGAGTCTTGTTCAAGCAATTAGGTTTTACTGCCAACCTCAGCTGGATATGTTAAATGAAGCTGTGGTCCTAGTTCATCCAATTCTGAGTCTCACCTCTTAATTTCTGGGTTGTTGGGTCAGTACTGTTGTTGTTATGTGCCTTTAAATCATTTCTGATTTATGGCAACCCTAAAGCAAACCTATCCCAAAGTTTTCTTGGCAGGTTTGCCTTTGCCCTTTTCTGAGGCTGAGAGAGTGTTACTTCCCAAGGTTACCTTGTGGGTGTCCACAGCTTAGTGGGAATTCATATCCTGGTCTCCAGAGCTGTAGTCCAATGCTCTAGCCACTACAGCACACTGTTTCCTCAGGGTTAATATTACAAATATTACACAGTAGCAAGTGCTGTGTAATACAGAAAAAGAATCCCTCATTCTTACATATGATATTAGAGAGAGAGGAACAGAAACCCAAAGTATATGATTATAGCAACCCAAATAACATGCTAGCCATTCTTGGGCCGATCAAGACTAGCCCTTCTCCAGAAAGATCAGCTTCCTGAGACGACATAATAATGCAAAGGAAAGGCACCCGTAGAAATACTTTCCCCCATCCTACAGCTTTATTAAGTATCAGCAAGGTCTGCTTACTGAGATGGATGACCATATATACACAACTATAAATTTAAAAAAATTGATGCCCCAACATTGACCTTAATTCCTGTGTTGACTTATATATGGGTCAATACATTAATACTGCTTAGAAAGGTCCTGTCCCATGCCTCACTCTCCATGCCTGGCAGTGATCTCGGAAAGAACTGTCCAGGCAGGGATTGTATGTTTTTCTGTTCATGTGTGTTTGTGTGTGTGAAAGAGGCAATTCTCTCCTCAATCCGATGTTAAAACCTTCTCTCCCCATGCTCCTTCTCTGGATCTCCCTTCCCACCAAACACCCCATTTAACTCCACTTCCCTCCTTTCCCAGTCTGATGTTAAATCCTTCTTTCCCCATCAAACAAGCACCCCATTTAAGTCCCTTCCCTTCTCAATCCAATGTTAAAACCATCTCCTCCAGCACCCAGGAAGTGGTGTTAGATGTTTGGGAGAGAAGGGAAGGGAAGTGGTGTTTCCCCCTCTACATCCTTTGTTACGGCCCCTAAGTTTTGCCCTCAACTTATCTACAGGTCATATCAAAATTCTTCCCTCGACTTATATGTTAAGTCAACTTGTACACGAGTATTTACAGTAAACAAAAGAGATAGCAAAAAAGGAATTTGCATACTTGCTCCTAATCAGCTTTTAGTGAATTCTTCATCATCTTAGTAACCTCCACCTTGTACTTGTGCCTTTTTTTCTTTTTGCTGCAGACTTTAAAGAAACAACACCAAGATGGATTCTGGATATTTATTCATTTTGTAAATGACGTTTGATTTACTTTGGTTTCAAAAATAATATTGTGTAGTATTACAGACGTTTCATTTCTTCGTACATGTACTTATTGATGAAAACTTCTTAACATTTCTTATTGGAATTATGGATTTGCCTTCATGATCTCAATGATATCCATGTACATTTTCTCTGTTGCATCAAGCCCCCATATAAAATCTAGATGTTGCCATTCAGGAATATGCTTTTCATAAATAAGATTACTGATCCGTGAGGACAACATTGCTACATCTCTTGAATCTGCAAAGAAATCTTGCCCACCCGTCCAGATCGCAAGGGGTATTTTTATATCTTCTACTTTGTAGATTAAAGGTGTTGTCTGGGGGAAGGAAACAATAAAGGATTTGACATTGCTAGACTTTCAAATATATAACAAAATACGCATTTTTCCATCACTAAAAAATTCTCATAGAAATCTTTGAAGCTGACAAAATTGGAGAAAGGGAATGTGTGTAGCATAATTTTGTAGTTACCCTCTATTTGTTTGTGCTCCTTATTCTCTGATGTATAAAAAGAATAAGAGCCTACTGTATTTGTTTGTTCTGCATGCCATTTGAATAGCTTGTGGCTATCATGAACAATTAGAAGATGTTTGAACTAATATTTCTTGGGATCTTTCATTGGGCTGATCCATAATAAAGCCCCATTGCCACAGTATGAATTCAACATAATTTTGTGTGATAAATTCACAGTGTGAATTTAATATAACTGTTTGATGTAGATATTATTATTATTATTATTATTATTATTATTATTATCTTATATTCCGCCTTTCTCCCAATGTAGGGACTCAAAGTGGCAAACAACAAATATATAACAATACAATTTAAAAACAGCACAACATTAAAATATATAAATATAAAATTTTAAAAACAATTAAACAATTGTAAGAGTTTAAAAAGTTAAAAAATTAAAATGTAACATGTTAAAAAAAACAAACCTTAAAATTTATATTGTGCAACTTACCCTTTTTTCCCCATTTTAACATATCCTTTTTATTTAATAATGCCGTTAGTCTGTCTAGTTCATTTCAAATATTTTATTTCTCCAGTCTTCTATACGCGGAGTAATAGGCAGCTTCTAATATTTTGCAATTAACACATCATATTTAATGATTTGTTTAGGAATAGATATTTGGAATTACTAGCTTATTTAGTAGAATATTGTTAATAAAGGGTTAGATGGTAAAAGACTTAAAGAAATAGTACTAGATTATTGGAGTCTAAGGGGAGGGGGTTGTAGAAGTATAAATGTAGACTAACAGAGAGATATGATGTTATAGTTTGATAATATCAGTAAATATAGCTACACTGGCTGTAATATTTGTAAAAAAAAAATAAAGATAAAAAATTATATTGTGCAACATTTAAAGCCCAGACCTTATCAGCTTAAAATGCCTGATTGCACAAAAACATCTTCATCTTGCAACGGAAGGTCATCCTAGGGAGGGAGTTCCAAAGCTTGGAAGCAGCCACTGAGAAGGCCCTCTCTCTTGTTCCCACCAAATGTGCCTGAGAGAGTGGTGGGACAGAGAGAAGGGCCTCTCCAGATGATGTCAAGACTCTAGTGGGCCCATACAGGGAGATATGGTCCTTCAAATAACCTGGACTCAAGTCGTATAGAGTTTTATAGGTCAAAACTAGCACCTTGAATGGTGCCTGGAAATAGACTAGAAGCCAATGGAGCTGTTGAAACAAGAGAGTTGTACTCTCTTTATAGCCCTCTCCAGGTAACAATTTGGCTGCAGATCTTTGTCTTTAAAGTGCCACAACTCTGATTTTTGCTGTAAGAGATTAACATAGCTACCCCACTGAGGCATCATATAATTTGTCAGAATGGAGTAGTCAGCAACCTCCTTCAAGATATATCAGCCTGGGATTATAAACACTATGGACAGTCAGAAGAAGTCCAGTTCTACAGAGAGCGTGACCCTGTCTTTTTGGTCCTGGATAGCATCTATTTTGCTTTTTTTTTTTTTTTTACTGTCCTACCTGGTTGTACTTTTCCTTATTCTTTTCTGTGGATCCATAGTCATATGCTTGAAGCAACTTTGAATTACGAATCTAGAGTTAAAGAGTGTATAGAACTTTGGTTAGTGTTTGATAATAATTGGTATTTACTAGGGGGTAGTGTAGTGGCCTGAGCATTGAACTATGACTCTGGAGAGTTCGAATCTCTCCCCAACCATGGAAAGCTACTGGATGACCATGGGCAAGTCACCCTCTCTCAGTCTCATCCTGACAATCTTTGCAATTCACTTTCTGTTATTTTCTATTCTAGAAATGCTGTTTCCTGTGCAAATAAAGACAAATAAATAAACAAATAAAAACATGTAAAAATTATTCATTCCACACTTTGAAATTAGTGAAGAATTACATCCTTAGTAATCACATGGAGGCTGAGCTAGACTATATTAGTCATACTTTCAGGGTTGAATCCAGGAGTGCACTTGAGCTTCAGACGTGCAACTTCAGGGGAATGTAAATCCATTCACTACCGATTTAATCTCTATTACCTGATGCATCTTTTGATTGATGAAGAGCGCCTCTGTCTTACCTCAATTAAGTTTCAATTTGTTTCCCCATCCTATCCATTAATGATTGTCGTGAACACTTTCTTGTTCACTCACCACCTATCTCCACTGAGGCACGGATATCTTTGGTAACGTGTTTCAATAGTTTAACAGAGCCCAAGCAATACTTCAAAACATGAATGACGTTTATTTATAAAATAAAGAAACAAATCTTGAAATATACTTAAAGCTTTGTTTGTCTTATTCCTTAGTTACAAAAGTTCCTTAAACAATAACACTACAGCCACTCAGGCAACCTTATCTTCAGTATCACAACTGACTTGCTATGAGTCTCTCTCCTATACTCTCACAAGCCTATCTAGTCCCTTACTGGACTCTTCAGATGCTTCCCTGGTCTATAAACTAACCTATAAATCTTCCCTCAGGAACCCTAAGAGCACACCCTCCCTCCGAGGTGTCCCTTTCCCTCAAAACTCCAACAAAATAAACCCCCCTTTCGCTCCCTCTCACGGCTCTTTTATAGCCCTGCCCAGCAGCTTCTCATTGGCTTGACTCCTGGAGCTCTGTGATTGGCTGTTTCCACAGCCTGCTCACTTACAATGATGACAGGCATTGATTTAAAACCAATAAATTTATCGCATCAGAAGCTGTAATGTTACCATAGCATCCCGAAAAAGTTCCATGGGAGAACGAACTGTGAATGGGACTGACCACATTTGAGAAGGAATAACGGGATGATAATGTAACAGGTACACATTTTATCGCACAGCACCCTATATATATATATTATATAAACAAACACATATATGTACACACACACACACACACATATATCCATAGCAATTAAAAAATAATTCACATGTAAACATTTGTTTAAATATGATGTGGGGTGAAAACTGTTTTGGCTTTGATGAAAAGCATTCCAACATATTAACATGCTGATCATTATTATTATTTTTTTTTAAAAAAAAATGAACCACATCATACCCGAAAGAGCATTAGACTTTTTGGACGCTCTACGACTGCACAGGAGGAAACTGTTTCAGCCAATTAGGACATGAGGACTGTTAGAACAGATATCAGAACGGATAGGATTACTGCACTAACTTCTCCTGGACCGGTATGATAATGTTCCAGAATGTTGAGAACTGTTTTACCATGCGGTAAACTTCCAAGACAGCTTCTTTGGATGGAAATGGGAAGCAATAATAGGCAAGATGGGAACATTGGTTCTTACCTGTGAGAGGTTTCTTTTCAGTGATAGGAAACATCCTATCATGGGTTGATCCCTCCCATTGCTCTGGTAGGTAGGAAACAGACTTGGAGGCAGTCACCACCAGAGGCAGCAACCCGCACCATCCCTCAGTCCATGTTACACCCGAGGTTACAAAACAAAGTAAGAAAGCACTTGATGCAAAATGAAAGTATAATAGACAGAAACTACCAGAAACTCAAACTAAGATGTAACTAACTTACAACCGCCCTTGAAGAGCCAAAGGAAACAGCCCCCTCAGTTCTGGGTAGACAGAATATTTTCACCTCCATTGCTGAAAAGCAGCATCTTATAGGTAAGAAGCAATGTTCCTTTTTCCAGCAATGGAGGGGGAATAATCCTATCATGGGACATACCAAAGCTCCCTGATCGATGGGTGAGTGAACTGAGGCATATCACTTATGTGGGAACCACAAACTAGAATACACATCTTCCAAAGAAAGGTTCCTCTGATTCAGAAACAACCATGTGGTAGTGGAGTGCAAATGTGGAAGGGGAAGGTCATGTTGCTACCTCACATGTATCTATGATAGGTGAGTTTGTTGCTATGCAGCAGAAGTAGTTGCACTGCAAGTGGAGTGATCAATAGTTGCTCTCAACAGTGATATTCCAGCCTTGTTGAAGCATGCTAAAATACACCCAACACATGTCACAATTTTTTTAATTCCTTTTTTGGGTTTGGACAAAATGGAGGAGGCAGTGTGGAGGAGTCTCGGAAGACTCTTCAGCAGCCAGAAGGTTCCACCAGCCACCCAGTAATAGCCGTGAGGGCAGGGCTCTGGGCAGAAAACCCCTTAAAAAGCACTCTGGAAGTAGGACCAATAGCAGCACAAGCTGTGTCAAGGCGGTCAAGCTTTTAAGAGCTGCCCTACCATCATCTGCAGCCTCCACCTCCTGTGATCCACATTTATATGGACAAATGTGAGAAAACAACATTGCCACTGCTGCTCTTAAACAAGAGCAGAAGAGGAGGGCTTGGACTTATTAACAATAAGAAAGGGAACAAGCAGGGAAGAAATTATTATAGCGGGGGGTGACTGGATGCTACAGATGCCCATCAGGGACCATCAGGGAGAAGTAATAAATGTTGTGTGAGGCAAAGGAAGATATGGTGATAACAAGGTGAAATACTTTTATAAGGGAAGGAGGGATCAATGTTTAATATATATCTCATCTTCCATTTCCCCTGTTACCTCTAGATGGCTGGAGAGAGAACAAAACCACCCACAGGACCATTCCCTGTTCTTTTATAATGCCAGGTCAGTAAAAGGTGAGATCCCCTACCAGCCAAGTATTCTATCAATGAGCAGGTAAGGGGAAGTGGACAGGTGGTGGTGCAGTGTCCATAGTCTATAAAGACAATCTTACATTGACCAGGATACCTGTCCAGAAAATGGACCACTTCGAGTGTATTTACCTGAGCCTGAAGACAAAGAATAGTCTGGGGATTACGTTGGTATACATAATCCACCCCGTTGTCTAACTTACTGCTTAGCCGAGCTGACACAACTGGTCTCAGAGTTGGTGTTGGAGTTGCCCAGACTTTTAGTTCTGGGTGACTTGAACATGTAATTCAAGTCCAGCCTGACAAATCTGAGAGATGCAGCTCAGGACTTCATGGTATCCATGACAAACATGGGCCTATCCCAATTAGTCTCTGGGCCTACACACTGTGCAGGTCTTACCCTCAATGGGGTCTTTACTATGGTACAGGCACAGCCATGGGCAAATATAATTCATATCACAGCATTGTCATGGATGGGCCATTTCCTGGTCAAGATTAGGCTTAAGGCTTAACCCTTTAAAGGCTTTCTTGGCCTGGATCCAAGTTATTTATGAGATGGCCTTCTTCCATACAATCCACCCTGTGCACTTAGGTCCTCTTGTAAAAATCTACTGCAGCCAATTAGAACGAGATTGGCAGCGGCTACCCAAGGACCTTTTCATCTGCAGCTCCCAAATTATGGAATGGTCTGTCAGAAGACATCCAGAGTATTACTAAACTTGACAACTTTAAAAAGGCTGTCAAGACGGATCTCTTTCACAGTCCTTCCCTAAATAATTCACCTGGACACCCACTGATATGGACTATCATACGGAGAACCCCAGGATGCCCATCTCTTTGTCGTTTGATTGTTTTAATAAATCTAGATGTTATTTTCTTATTGTTTCTATGAATTATAGGCTGTTGGTTAAAGGGAGGGATAATGGGCTTTATTTTATATTGCTATATTTTACTGTATTTTACTTAATTATTGTATTCTACTGTTTTATTGTTATATTTTACTGTATTGTAAGCCACCTTAATCCTGCTGGAGAGGTGGGTAAAAATAAAATTTCTATTCTATTCTATTCTAGTAATACAAAGCGGGTAGGACAACAACTAGAGCACCACTGGTGGAAAAGTTGACGCGCCATAGAGAATTTCTTTATTCCTATGGAGTGGCAATACATCCAGCTAAGAGGATTTTTTCCTCTGCATGTATTGCATCTGTGAATTGTCGTCCAGCAGAGCTATTCAGGGTAGTAAGGGACCTAATTCAGACATCCGCCCCCCCAGAACTCGTTATTAGATACTACTGTAGTTCACTGTAACACTTTAAATAATTACTTTGCAGATAAAATCTCTCAGATAAAATCTCTCAGATAAGATCCGATGCTGGTATTATTGCAGAGGCTATAGGTGAAGTCTCCAGTGACTCCATGAATAGGATCATACTGGATCAGTTAATCTGTGAGTACTGAGGATGTGGACAAGCTCCTTGGAAGTGTGAAGAAGACAACTTGCCCTCTTGACCCCTGCCCTTCATGGCTGGTTGCCCAAGGAGGAGATGCACTTAGGACTTATCTAAGATGTATGGTAAATGTATCTCTTAGGAAAGGCCAATATCCATCTTGTCTAAAGGAAACGGTAGTACGGCCACTTCTGAAAAAGCCTTTCCTAGATCCCTTGGACATGAACAACTATAGACCAGTCTCTCATCTTCCATTCTTAAGCAGGTGATTGAGAGGGCTTTTGCTCTTCAACTCCAGACAGTCTTGGATGAAACAGATTATCTAGATCCATTTCAAACCGACTTTAGGGTAGGATATGGAGTTGAGACTGCCATGGTCATCTTAGTGGATGATCTCCAATTAAGTATTGAAAGGGGAGGTATGACCCTGTTGATACTTTTGGACCTCTCAGTAGCTTTCGATACCATTGACCATGGTATCCTTCTGGAACGCCTGGGGGAGTAGGGGATCAGAGGCATGGCATTGCAATGGTTCTGGTCCTATCTCTCAGGCAGATTCCAGATGGTGATGCTTGGGGATAGTTGCTCCTCCAAAAGGGAGCTAAAATATGGTGTCCCTCAAGGCGCCATACTGTCCCCTATGCTTTTTAACATCTACAAGAAACCGCTGGGAGAGATCAACCAGAGGCATGGGGTGGGGTGCTATCAGTATGCTGATGACACCCAGATATATCTCTCCATGCCTAGAATTATAGCATTAGTTAAGAATGGAATCTCTTCTCTGAATGAACGCCTTAGGGCGGTAATGGACTGGATGAGCTAAAACATCCGAATCCAGATAAGATGGAGATACGAGTTGTTGGAGCCCCTAATCCAAGTATGTAGGGTTGTCAACTAGTCCTGGATGGGGTCACAGTTGCCCTAAAGGACTGTGTTCACAGCTTGGAGGTGCTTCTGGATCTGTTGCTTCAGATGTCATCTCAGATAGATGGGACGGCCAGGAGTGCTTAGTGTCAGCTTCAGCTAATACACCAGCTGCGCCCCTTCTGGGAACCTGGGGACCGAAAAACTGTGGTACACGTACTGGTAACCTCACAACTTGATTTCTGCAATGGTCTCTACGTAGGGCTACCCTTGTGCCTAACTCAGAAACTTCAGCTAGTTCAAAATATGGCAGCCAGATATGACAGGAGATCTATGGGTGACCATATAGCACCGATTTTAAAATCTCTTCACTGGCTACCCATTACTTTCCGAGCACAGTACAAGATGTTGTTTATGACCTTTAAAGCCCTTCATAGCTTGGGCCCATCTTATTTACAGGATTGCCTTCTTCCATACAATCCACCCTGCACACTTAGGTCCTCTGGGGAAAAATATTCTACAACCAGCAAAAACTAAGCTGGCTGCAGTTACCCAGAGGACCTTCTCCTCTTCCGCTCCCAAGTTATGGAATGGCCTGCCAGAGGAGATGCGCTATATTATTAATCTTGACAGATTTAAAAAGCTGGTCAAAATGGATCTATCCCAACAGGCCTTCCTGGATTAGCATTTCAGTTGCCTCCCACTGACTACCCTGTCTTGTTTGTTTTGATAATTTTAAATGTATTGTTTAATGTTGTTTATTGTTTATTGTTTTGATTTATTGGTTATGATGGGTGAGTGGGTGAGTTTATGGGGTATTTTTACTGTTTTTACTATCCTCTTCCTCCTCCTCCTCTTTTTGAGAGAGGGACAGAAGGCACTGTTGTTATTTCAAAACCCACAAGCTCACCAGTGGATAGACATTCAAATCTCCCCCCCCCCCGAAAAAATAGGATCCTTATGGCAAGGGTAGGGTAGGCATGAGGTCCTCCTGAATGTTACTGCTTGCACCCCCACCATGACCCCAGAATTAATTCATCTCACAGTACCATTCCATCACTCTCACTCCCTGCCTGGCCTTGCCTCCACAGCAAAGGTTAGAAAGACAAAGGTTTAGAAAAAAGGCTTAAGAATGTTGTTTTTATAGATGGGAGAAAACAGATTATAAATATAAGCAAAACAGAAAGATTAAAGTCTTTAAGATAAGCAAAGGAATGAGTGGAAAAAAGGAAAACACAACTTACACAAAGCCGAGACAGGAAATTGACTGAAGGATGCCATGAAATCCACTGGGTGACTTTGGGTAAGACACATACTCTCAGCCTCAGGGAAAGGCTGTGGCAAACCTCCTCTGAATAAATCTTGCCAAAAAAATCTCCTTAGGATTGTTGTAAGTCGGAAATGACTTGAAGGCACACAACAACAACAACAAAACAACAACAACAACACAATTGTGGGGGTTGCTCCTCCTGGTGGTGACTCTCTCCAAGTCTGTTTCCATCTACAAGAGCAACAAGAGGGATCGACCCATGATTTCCCTCTCCATTGCTGATAAAAACATGATTAATTTTATTTATTCCAGTGGGACTGAGGTGTATATAAATTAGCCTGGATTAACTCCTTTGCACACTTCAAGAATATGAATTGAAATGAAAATTTAATGATTGATTGATGTTAATACTTATTCTTTTATGCCATGG
This sequence comes from Urosaurus nigricauda, assembly GCA_034509955.1. Classification (NCBI taxonomy): domain Eukaryota; kingdom Metazoa; phylum Chordata; class Lepidosauria; order Squamata; family Phrynosomatidae; genus Urosaurus; species Urosaurus nigricauda. The sequence continues at coordinate 187,678,751 of JAOEGL010000003.1, read as the reverse complement.
ATGGATGCTTTAATATACATATAGGGTTGGATCTAGAATTAGTTGTCCTTAGAGTAGACCTACTAATATCAATGGCTAATATACATCCCATCAAAATCTATTCTAATAGCCATTGTGGGGTAGTGGTTTGAATGCTGGATTAGGAGTACAGGAAACTAGGGTTGAAATCCTCACAGAGCCATGGAAAACTAGTGGTGAACCTCAGCAAGCCACACACTTTGGGTCTCAGAGGAAGGCAATTGCAACCTCCTTGGAACAAATCTTGCCAAGAAAACCCCAAGATAGGATTGTCATAAATTGAAGTTTACTCAAGGGCACATAACAAGAACACCGATTCTGTGTATGAGTAAAGCTGGATCCAAATCATAATGAATATGGAATATATGAAAAGTCAATATACCTGACACCAATGAAGACCATTCTGTACAGATGTTCCAGCAGGACTATGTGCTGCATACATATCAACCCGGCTCTGAAATAAAACATTTGGTAATCACAATATGTATTAAGGAATAGCATATATTGCCTAACTAAAATTCAAGTTATAAATCCATATTGTGCAATATCTTTATTAGGCCAATCAAAAAGGAACAAAGGAGGGTGCAAACTTTTGAGATATTCAGATTCTTCATCAGGTAAAAGACATTTAAAAGTCAGGAAGGAGGAAGAGAGGAATGAATTTACTTTAAAGTCAGGTCTATCTGTTCTTTCCTAAGGAGTAGTGGGAGGAATTATCTGGAAACTCACAAACAGGGCTCACAAATAGGACATAGAAAATTCTGAAGTGAATTCTTTTTTTCTCTAAGTGAGATCCTGAGTGCCATTTGATCTTGGCCCAGAGGCAATAAGAACAGACTAATTGCTCTTGCTGAGAGTCAGCATGGCATAGTGTTGGAATAGCCAATACTCCAGAAGACAGGATTGACATTCAGAATGACCTGAATAGACTAGAAAGCTGGGCCAACGCTAACAAAATGAAATTCAATGCGGAGAAATGTAAGGTACTGCACTTAGGACGAAAAAATGAAATGCACAGATATATGATGGGGGACATCTGGCTGAATGAAACTATGTGTGAAAGGGATCTAGGAGTCCAAGTAAACCACAAGTTGAACATGAGTCAACAGTGTGATGCGGCAGCTAAAAAGGCCAATGCTATTTTAGGCTGCATCAATAGAAGTATAGTGTCTAGATCAAAGGAAGTAATAGTGCCGCTCTATTCTGCTTTGGTGAGCCCCCACCTGGAATACTGTGTCCAGTTTTGGGCACCACAATTCAAAAAGGATGTGGAGAAACTGGAGCGGGTCCAAAGGAGGGCAACTAAGATGGCGAAGGGTCTGGAAACCATGCCCTGTGAGGAACGACTTAGGAGCTGGGGATATTTAGCCTGGAGAAGAGAAGGTTAAGAGGTGATATGATAGCCCTGTTCAAATATTTGAAGGGATGTCATATTGAGGAGGGAGCAAGCTTGTTTTCTGCTGCTGCAAAGACTAGAACGCGGAACAATGGATGCAAGCTGCAGGAAAAGAGATTCCACCTCAACATTAGGAGGAACTTCCTGACAGTAAGGACTGTTCGACAGTGGAACACACTCCCTCAGAGTGTAGTGGAGTCTCCGTCCTTGGAGGTCTTTAAGCAGAGGCTGGATGGCCATCTGTCAGGGATGCTTTGACTGGGAGTTTCTGCATGGCAGGGGGTTGGACTGGATGGCCCTTGTGGTCTCTTCCAACTCTATGATTCTATGACTCTGGAAACCAGGGTTCGATTCCCAGCTTGGCCATGAAAAACCTGCTGAATGATGTTGGGCAAGTCACATGCTTTCAGCCTCAGAGGAAGGCAATGGTAAATCTCCTCTGAACAAATCTTGCCAAGAAAACCCCATGATAGGTTTGCCTTAAATCAGAAACGCCTTGAAGGCACACCAACAAAATTGCTCTTGTTTCACATGAGCAGCCAAACCTGGAGATGTGCCTGCAAGCACATAGCACCTTCTTTGTCCTTCCACTCTGCTGGATCAAGACAGTTTCAAGCCAAATCAAGAAAATATGTGGCATATTTATAAGCAAAAACAAACAAAAAATGCATGTGGAGTCAGGCAGATAGCAGCACCGACTGTGGAGAATCAGTTGGCTGTTTAGATTTCCTAACATAGTTCTGATTACAACATATTCTCCAGCATTTCATGGATGAAAAATGGGATATATGTGGCCCAGCGATATCAGAATGTGGTCAAGATGGCAAAAGTTATTAAAGAGGAAACAGAGATGAGCTAGATGAAGCTGCAGTAGTTTGCTTTCTGTTGAGTAGTGTTTTGAGTGTCTGGAGACCAGTGTTTAATTCACAGCTCAGCCATGAATCCCACTGGGTGACTCTGGGCAAGTCACATGCTCTCAGCCTCAGAGAAGAGCAATGGCAAACCTCCTCTGAACAAATCTTGCAAGAAACCCCTATGATAGGGGCACCTGAAGGTGCCCATAAATCAGAAACAACTTGAAGGTACACAACAACAATGACAAAACTGAAAAGGGCAAGATTATGCTTCCTCCTCTCCTCTCTTCTCCTCTCCTCCTGCTGAGGTAACTGAGTACAAACTACTCTTTCATTTTGAATTCAGTTTCTATAAACTAAGCTAAGCTGAGATAAAGAGGAAAAGTGGGAGGAGGAAAGAGAAACTGGAATGTTTTAAAAGCAGTGGAAAAAGTGGAATGACAAAGGGTTAATTGGGACCTTCCTGCCAAATCAGGACAGTTGGAAAGCATGCTACAAGAGATCAGTCAAAGGATCAGGATCCAATGTGGACATGGGAGCTTATTACACGACCAATTTTTTTCCTGAAAAACCGAACGCAATCATGGGGTTTCGCGCGATTGCGTGATTTCTCACCACATGCAATTGCTGATTTTGCGAACGAAATGGGAGTTTTCACGTAATTGCGTGAAAGGTTATTATATGCTTTTGCCTAATATGCGAATGTGGTCCAAACGCAATCAGAAAATAGGCAAATTCGGTGAACTAGCGGACTTACAATTCCTATTCCCTGGCAATTTCGTATTCATTTCGCTTTTTGGGGGTGTGATAGGCATTTCTATTCATCCCCAATTTCGCCATCATTACTACAATTCCCATGATCCTTCATGGCGCTGGCTTCTACTTTTTACTTCCTGTAGTGCCCAAAATGTTTTGCCATGCATGAACAGGTGGCCAGAAGAGGGAGCACTTTTATGCTCATCTAGTGCCAGCTTTACCCTCATCTTTTTGTGTGATTCCTGCCTTCCAACAGTTGCCATAGCAATTCCTCCTTCACTTGCCCAGTTAAGATGAGGTCCCCAAGGGCTATCCAAACAGACCCCCCATCTGCCCTGGTTCCCATTCATTCCATAGAATTCATGCATGGCACCACTTGTCCGGGTAGATAAGAATTGGCACTGTTACAGTGATTTCAAGATGACACTCACGTCATGGGGCATGGGGTCCTGAGAGTCTTCTATTCTGACCAATAACATGCAGCATGATTTGATGGGGAATTCCTGCATGGCACACCAACATCTCAGCGCACATGGGGCTTTGGGCACTGGTCCAACATGGAGGATGCTTTGATGGGGAATTCCTGCATGGCATGGCACACCAACATCTCAGCACGCATGCAACTTAGGATGCGGGGCCAACATGGAGGATGCTTTGATGGGGAATTCCTCCAAGGCACACCAACATCTCAGCGCGCATGCAGCTTTGGGCATGGTCCAAAATCATAGATTCATAGAATCACAGAGTTGGAAGAGACCACAAGGGCCATTCAGTCCAACCCCCTGCCATGCAGGAACTCTCCATCAAAACATTCCCGAAAGATGGCCATCCAGCCTCTGATTTAAGACCTCCAAAGAAAGAGACTCCACTCCAAGGGAGAGTGTTCCACTGTCGAACAGCCCTTACTGTCAGGAAGTTCCTCCTAGAGAGAATCTCTTTTTATTAATATGGTAGAATCTCTTTTATTAATGTGGTAGAATCTCTTTTTATTGAGTTTCCATCCATTATTCTGGGTCCTGTTCTCTGGAGCAGCAGAAAACAAGCTTGCTCCTTCCTCAATGTGACATCCCTTCAAATATCACCTCTTAACCATCTCTTCTCGAGGCTAAACATCCCCAGTTCCCTGAGGCGTTCCTCATAGGGCATGGTTTCCAGACCCTTCACCATCTTAGTTGTCCTCCTTTGGACTCGCTCCAGTTTCTCCACATCCTTTTTGAATTGTGGTGCCCAGAACTGGACACAGTATTCCAGGTGGGGCCTGACCAAAGCAGAATAGAGTGGCACTATTACTTCCCTTGATCTAGACACTATACTCCTATTGATGCAACCTAAAGGGGTGAGTACCATGGGCCCTCTCTGCAGCCAGCAAGGAACCTTTCCCAGATCTAATGCCTTGCTATGGGTAGTCATTGCTAGGAGGCCTCTGCCATTGCTACTGCAGGCACTATGCCTAGCATAAGGCTTGGGACTCTGCCAGGAGGGCAGATGAGGGGTCTCCCCCTTCCTTCCCATTCCTGGTCCCAGTGGCACCCAGGATCCCACCAGATATGGGAGATCCTGTTGCAGCCTGGGAATCACATGGTGATGTTCCCAGGGCTCTTGCACATTCCCTTTGACTTCTTATAATGAAATGTGTGGAAAGAGGCAGAGGACTCCTCTTCGGGCACATAATAATAATAATAATAATAATAATAATAATAATAATAATAATTTTATTTGTATCCCGTCTCTGCCATCTTGGCCGCATGGCTTTAAGGTAAGCTAGATGGGGCCCAGCAGGAGCTGAGGCTTGCAACTCTAAAATGGTCTTTTTTGGCTGCCACAGAGCATCCCACAATGAAAGCAGAAAATGGCCTCTTGCCCTCGCCAGAGGGAACATGGCCTTTGCCACCCACCTCTAAACAGAGGCTGGATAGCCATATGTTGGGTGTGCTTTGATTGAGAGTTCCTGCATGGCAGGGGGTTGGACTAGATGTCCCTTAGAGTCCCTTCCAACTCTAGGATTCTATGAATAGCATTGGCCTTTTTAGCTGCCACATCGCACTGTAGACTCATGTTCAGCTTATGGTCTACTTGGACTCCTGAATCCCTTTCACACATAGTTTCATTCATCCAGGTGTCCCCCATCCTATATCTGTGCATTTCATTTCTCCTCCCTCCTAAAAAGTACAAGTAAAACCCTTAGCTGCTTGCAGGCTTTCACATGAAAATGAGAAAAAAGTACAGCAAGTAAAACCCTTAGCTGCTTGCAGGCTTTCACGTGAAAATGAGGAAAAAGTACAGCAAGTAAAACCCTTAGCTGCTTGCAGGCTTTCACGTGAAAATGAGGAAAAAGTACAGCAAGTAAAACCCTTAGCTGCTTGCAGGCTTTCACGTGAAAATGAGAAAAAAGCACAGCAAGTAAAACCCTTAGCTGCTTGCAGGCTTTCACGTGAAAATGAGGAAAAAGTACAGCAAGTAAAACCCTTAGCTGCTTGCAGGCTTTCACGTGAAAATGAAGAAAAAGTACAAGTAAAACCTTTAGCTGCTTGCAGGCTTTCACGTGAAAATGAGAAAAAAGCACAGCAAGTAAAACCCTTAGCTGCTTGCAGGCTTTCACGTGAAAATGGGGGAAAAGCACAGCAAGTAAAACCCTTAGCTGCTTGCAGGCTTTCACGTGAAAATGGGGGAAAAGCACAGCAAGTAAAACCCTTAGCTGCTTGCAGGCTTTCACGTGAAAATGGGGGAAAAGCACAGCAAGTAAAACCCTTAGCTGCTTGCAGGCTTTCACGTGAAAATGGGGGAAAAGCACAGCAAGTAAAACCCTTAGCTGCTTGCAGGCTTTCATGTGAAAATGGGGGAAAAGCACAGCAAGTAAAACCCTTAGCTGCTTGCAGGCTTTCACGTGAAAATGGGGGAAAAGCACAGCAAGTAAAACCCTTAGCTGCTTGCAGGCTTTCACGTGAAAATGAGGAAGAAGTACTTTTACATTTCAGGGAGGAACCGGAAATTGCAGAGGGAGTACCCAAACTCAATGACCTGGAAGTACATGAGGTCACCATGGCATCGGTTGAGAACTGGGCATGTGCAGGAGAGCAATTTCGCATTTAGAAATCCACTGGTGTAATAAGATATTCCTGAATGTGTTTGTATACATGTACAATAATGTATAATAAGCTTTCGCGCAATCGCGTGATTTGCGAATCCATAGCGCAATTTATTTTGCAAAATAACCTAGCTATATCATTGTGTGATGCACTTTCACGCAATCACGCGAAATTTCGAATTGAATACGAAAATTACTATTGCGAAATTGAGAGAAATTCCTCACATGTGATAAGGTCCATGGGTTTTCTTTTAGTAACTAATAACTAACTTTTGGGAAGGCAAAAGCTCTGTAAGGAGGCAGTAAAACTTGTTTTATTGGGCCCTTATCACACTAGGCTCCTCTCCCACTAAAAGGCGCTGTTTTCAAAGAAACCATGAAACCAGGACTGCTCTCTCTGCTATCATACCTTCAAAATCTTTTCAGCCTTGTAGCTTTTGTTTACTTTGAAACTGTATCACATGCAAAAGTCTGGCACTTCAAGCAGCACATCCTTTCCTAATTTGGTATGCATATGGACATACACATACAGGTCCCCCCCCCTCCAAAGCGGTAGAAATAAAAAGTTTTAAAGGCTTATCTCCATACATTTCTGTGCGCACGCATGTCTTTCTGTCTCCTCTCTCCACTTATCAGGATAGATCAGACTTCCCAGCAGTCTATATTTATTAATGGAGTAGTGGCTTGAAACTAGATTTCACATTTATTTCACATGTGAATCGAGATTTCACATTTATTGACTCTGCCACATGCTCCATTCACACACACCTAATTTCAGGCCTCTGCTCCACTGATTAATTTAGCCAGCTGAGAGGTCTGATCTCTCCTGACTTGTGGTGATAGTGGGGAGACAGACACACATGTGTGCATGTGCATGGAAATGTAAGGGGATTTATATTGCTGTTGGAAACCTGAATGTGTGTGTCCATGTGCATGCCAAATGCTTGTACTTGGTACTTGGTGAGCAGTGCCAAATGTTTGTGTGTGATTCGGTTTTAACATGACAAAGGCAGCAATGCTGAAAAGATTTTGAAAGTGAGATAGGGGAGATACTAGGGTAGTCCTGACTGCACTATGGACTTTATCACACAGGGGAAATTGGGGGTTTAAACAGTGATTATTCCACGATTAAGATTATCACATGACGTTGCAATTAAAGAGCCATTATCCCTGGAATAACCAGGCAACAAACAGCAACAAAACATTCATGGGGAATAAATCATGATTTATTGCTGTTTTATTCCCTGGTTATTCCCTGGTTATTTTTGGGATAATTGTAATTTGTGTGAAAATCTTAATTACAATGAATTTTCTTGGGATAATCACTGTTTAAACCCCCAGATTTCCCCCCAGTTTTCCCTGTGTGATGAAGTCCTGTGCCTTTGAAAACAGTGCTATTTAGTGTGAGAGGAGTCTAGTGTGATGAGGGCCTTAGTGTAACGTTATAACACCATTATAACCCCATTTCATGGATGCAGCTTTCAGGGTCTACCTTTGCAAGTCCATCTTTCCAGCTTAAAATGATAAATATGAGAGTTTTTCTCTTGGTCTTGGCCAGGGCAGTAATGAATCAGTTTCTTAATTCCCCCAGTGATCCATATCTCAATGGAAGGTGGATCAGGTGTACCAGCAGGGAAACTTGATTAGAGCTAAATACAGTTGTTCATATGACTATGTTGTTTCAATTTGCCACATGTGCTGGTTTGTTCTTTAAATAACTTTGCAACCCATTGCTAATTTCTAGCCATTCATTTAAAAAAAAATAATATAGTACTTATAGTTGGAGATGAGATGAAGTTTTTGAAAAACACACACAAATAACAAATGGGACTTAATAAATGTATTAGCAAAATATTTTTAGCTTCTGCTTTCTTCAGCTGGTCAAAATAAAAGTGAGGTGCATCCAAGATGGCAATTTAGAACTGTTGACATCTTAAGCAGATGATGGTGTTATATATTATCCTCTAGAGGCTGAGGCCATGAGATGTTAAAGTCTTAAGTCTGTGGATTCCTTATAACCACACTATTTGAATTTGGCAAAAGTGTCAGGCAAGGCTTTATCCTACCACCCTACTTGTTCAACATGTATGCAGAAAATATCACACAAAGAGCAGGTTTAGGCTCTGAAGGAGGAGCAGTGAAGATAGGTCTTCAAGGAACATCAACAATCTGTGATATACGGATGACACCATAATACTAGCAGAAAACATTATATACCTGGAACAATCACTAAGGAAATTTAAAGACATACAAAAGCAGACTTACTACTGAAAGAAAGAAAAAATAATAATGACCATGGTGGATGAATTCAACCTAGATAATGATGAAATAGAAATGATTAAAGATTTCCCATACTTCAGATCAAACATTAATCAGAATTGAGAATGCAGTCAAGAAATAAGAAGACTAGGAATGGGAAAGGCAGCTATGAAAGAACTGAACAAGATCCTAAAGTATCAAGATATACAACTGTGCATTATAGTTGCAATCATCCAAGCCATAGTGTTGCCCATCACCATATGAGGATGTGAGAGATGGACAGTGAAGAAAGTGTCAACTCATTTGAGAAGTGTGTTGGAGAAGAGTAGTAAAGGTACTGTGGATAGCTAAAAAGACAAAACATTGGGTCTTTGAACAGATCGAGCCTGAACTCAGCCTTGAAGTCAAGATGAGGGAACCGAGGCTGTCATATTTTGGCCACATCATGAGAAGGCATAACTCATTAGAAAAAATCATAATGCTAGGGAAGGTAGAAGGTAGTAAAATGAGAAGAAGACAGCATGCCAGATGGCTACATTCAATCAGGGAGGTCATGGGCCTGAATTTTCAGGACCTAATCAGAGCAGTGGAGGATGTCTCATCCACAAGGTCACCAGACACCAATAACTGCAAATGATGTTTCAGATTAGAATATTCTATCCTCTGGTTGCTCATTCTTTCCTTGTCAGGATTACAGATTTTGGGTTCCTAAAACATATACTAAAGCCTGCAGCTGTTTTCCACACACAGTGAAGGTGGCATCCTATATGCCTGCATTCAATCACAGAAATATAACTGCAGGACCAGCAGCTGATTATCTATAAGGATATCTATGGTACAGGTCATCAGCACATCATATCTCTGCACACTTTACTGGGGTCATACCAAGATTGCTAAGGAAACAGTACTCGATCACTACTCCACTGATTAAACAGGGAACAGTTGTGAGGAAAAAGAAGGCTCTTGCTACTGCTTAGTTGATCAAGGCCAATTAAAATTTACATCTCTATCCCCACTTAACCCCAAAGTAATGTATCCTTCAGTTTCACAATTTTTCTTTTGCTGGTTGTTATTATTAATTTATTAATTAAGCTGTATTTATATAGCGCTGTAAATTTACACAGCACTATACATACAATCAATTAAAATAGACGGTTCGCTACCCTCAGGCTTACAATCTAAAAAGACATGATACAGAAGGAGAAGGGAAAGGTGGTGGGGAAAGGAATCAAATCCAGCTGGACCATGGCAAATGAACTGGAGGGAGGGCCCTTCTTCTTGCTCTGGCTAGGCCTGATGGCATTGGGCTGCCTTTACACTCCCTCCAAGGCTGGACAATGGTAGATGGCATGGAGGGTGGGTCTTATTCTTTAGGCTAGGTCTTTTAATGTTGTGAAGCCACTCTGAGTCCCAGTTCTGGTGAAGCTTCCCTGAACAAAGTAGTCAGTTGGGCTTTCTAGATTGGCAAAAAGAAGTGTGTTCATGGCTGCATGAAACTCTAGCCTTTAGATGAGAAAAAGGGAAAGTGTGCCATGAAAACGCTTTTTTTTGCGTTTTAGGGGAGAAGAAGCGCCTTTTAAAATGTGCTGGTTTTCCCAGCTTCTTTTTTTAAAAACTGCGGAACAGCGCAGCTCCATCTAAAGGCTGTGGTGCAGCTGCTAAGCATTAAGGAAAAGGCAACTTCATGTCACACTTTCCTGCCAATCTAGAAAGCCCCAGTAGCTCAGTTTTAAAATTGGCTAGAGAAGTAATGAGCCATGTTCGTAGGGGAAGGAGGTTCCAGGAGTGAGGGGCAGCAAGTGAAAAGGAACGAATCTGGGATGGAGCAGTGGAGATCCTAGGCTGGGACAGGAAACCTTGATTACCAGAGCGGAAGGAATGAGGAGGAGTGTGAGAAGAAAGAATTTCAGATAGGTAAGGAAGGACCAGCCCATACAGGGCTTTAAAAGTCCATAACAAAAGCTTGTACTGAATGCAGAAGGGGAAGGGGAACCAATGAAGGGGAGATAATAGAGTAGTTAACTTCAAGTAGCTTGTTCTTTTACTGGTTAGGTAGTTCAAGGTTGAAGTGATCATCTACCAAATAAAGAGTGATGATCCTTGCTAGCAAAAATAATATTTCAAAATGCAGTGATAGAGTTCAGTGTTTTCTGTCTTGAAACTTCACCAAGGCATCTAGTGGCAGAGAAAGTATGGCGTGTATTCCAATTCCGTTTTAAACCTATTGAATCTGAATACAAGCCTCCCTCAGATTTCTCTTAAACATTGGTAGAAAAAAGATTCTCACTTACCATGTTTAAATTGGGGGGGTTATATCCTGATATTAAAAATACAACATTGATACATAATTGAGGGTGATGGGCACACAATGCGGTGATTGGCTTTCTTAGATATGTAGGGTACTGAAATAATCCTTTGTTACCAAATAAGATCTGAAATACATGGTATTTGAAATTAGCTACTACAGAATAAGAACATGAATGTCTCTAAGTCCTGTTCTCACTGAATTTCTGAATGTTCCACCAACCTGCTTACTCCTGTCCATTTCTATACATGGTCATGAAAAATATTCTATCCTTCAACATGTGCATATTCATGGCAATGCATATTTTTTCCTACCCCCCCCCCCCCAAATATATGCATTTTGTACACATTTTTCTAATATAAATTTTGGCAGAATTTTACTTTGGCCATAGAATATCTCTATGCATTTTTCAAAAAAACAAGCATCTTGCATTTTAAAAAAAGATGGTTAACTGGAAAGAGTGTTTTTGCATTTTAAAAAAGTTTTTTAAAAATGCCCCCCTGATCTTTCTCACCAAACAAGTGACTATCTGTAAACAATGTTTTGTTCATAACATTTTATTTTAAATAAACTGCCACAATTTTGGTGCAAATTGTATCTCCTCCCCTCACTACATGCAGAATAATTTCCTAAAACATTTTGAGATCTGTGAATTCTGGGTAACAACTATACAGAAATAGTCAGGGAAGCTTACTTCCACAGACCTTTAATTTATGGTATGTAAACTGTTTTGAGTTTGCTGGAAGAAAAAGTTTAAATAAATAGTGTGTATGACTATTGGATGTAGCAATCAGTGGTCATAGTAAGAAAGCCCAGAAAGACTTACACGAAGCATTTTTTCAGAAAGGTCAGCCAGTTTTGTGATGGGGGTTCTAGCAAATGTAAGGGTGGTTGCAGGTCCCAAGGCAAAAAAAACCTTGATGCTTTCAGTCAATTTTGGCCAAGTAGAGAATGCTACGAGACCTGAGAAAATAAAAGACATCCTAAGCAAAGAAACTGGCAATTTTTACAAGTAGGTAATAGTATATTGAAAGACCCCCACTAACAAGCATGTGAAATGTACAGAGAAATGTTGGTAGCACTGACAGTGCTAGTGAAGAACTAGAAGTAAAATTGTGTCAATTCCAGTTCCTATTTTCAGTGTTTTGTGGGGGCTAGGAAAGATATGACAAGTAAATGACTATGTTTGGAAGTGATGTTAGGTTTATAGGGGGATGTCCAGGCAAAAAGCAGATTATTTTAAAGTAAAGACACTATTGCTCCTCAGCCTTTTCCCAGTCCAAAACTCAAGGCTGCCTAGAAAGCTAAAAACAGACATAGATAAAAAAAAATACAAATCATAGAAAATACAGAGGCTTCACTAGGTGTGGGGACATCAGATGGCACTGTGACAGTAGCTCAGCTACTAGGTGAGTGAGAAAGGGCATAGGTTCCCTTTCTTGTTCACCCAGCAGTTGCGCTGGACCTAAAATGAGCCCTCTTCTGGGGACGGGACTGTTCCTTCTGTTTGGAGTCTGGTGTGGTTACTGGGAGACCAGCTATGCGAGACCCCAAACAGGTCCTCTGGAGGCCACAGTGCTACCCTGGTCATCATCAGCTGCTGATGTTGGGGGGGGGGGGGTCTTCCATTTGAAGTCTGTCACAGCTACACAGGCGAACCAAATGGGCCCTCTGGAGGTCACAGGACTCTTTCAGACATGGGAAATTGGAAGTATAATGCAAGGGCAATCCAAACGCAATCCTGGGGTTTCACGTTATTGCAAATTAATTCTTCTCATGCAATTTCGGGCAAAAGGGAAGTCACTCCGAATGCAACCATGGGTTTTGCGTTATTGCGCATTAAAGGTTCTCACGCAATTTCAGGCAAGGGGGGTTATTTTCGGGTACTAGGAAGACATTCCGAACGCCTTCCGAACGCAATGGGGATTCATGTAAATTCGCTAAACTAGCGAATTTACATGAATCCGAATGGGCTCCATTCGGATTTGGGAGAAATTCCTCCCGTTTGAAAGAGTCCACAGTGGTCTGGCTGGCCAGCTGGCTGACCAGAAAGGGCAAGCAAATGAGGCAGCAGGAGGGAGGAATGGTGGTGCTGTCTGCTGCCCATCCTGCATGTCCCTTTCCCAGAGCCAAATCATGTGACACTAAACTTGGTGAAACCACTGCAAAAATATAACTAAAGTAATAATAGAATTAAAAAGCATCTAAAATCATGTCCATCAACACAACAGCAAGAAAGTAGCAGTACTGTAGAAAAAGTAAAAATAGGGGATCTGAAGGCTTCGGAGTGTCCCTGATGGCATAGAAGAATGAAAAAATGGATCTGTGGGTCTGCATGAAGCCTGTGGGCTGCACATTCCCACCCTTTTGTATATGTCCCCCCCTCCATGTTTTTGACATCATATTTACAGGCATAATCATCCCTGCTTTGGCAATCTCATGTGGAGGGATTTGACACAAAGAGAATTGTGTGGTGGTTTAAATAAGTATCCCAAAATTATTACCTCTTTCCCAATTGATTTGTGGACACTTCCATTGCAAAGACCAGATAGTGCAGAGCTTCCCCTTGCCCAAAGTAAAGAAGGACAGGAGTAGGGAGTTTGGGGTAGACAGTACTGCAATTAATTTTGAGATGGAAGCAATATTTAGAAGAAATTAGCTTCTTATCACTCTATCCTTTATTTCAGTGATATGTGAATGAAACCAGATTGGGTCTGGACTGGCCAATCCCAGCCTGGGGTTATTGGCTTGTATCATATGTATAGGACAGATGTGACACTTGGGGGAGCAGGGTCCTTTTGGCCCTCATTCAGCTCTTCACTATTTCCCTGCCATTCAGTAGTGTGACCCTGCTAGTGCTCTTGGACCTCTCAGCGGCCTTTGACACTATAGATCATGCCATCCTTTTGGACAGGCTGAGAGAGATGGGTATCGGAGGCACTGCTTTGCAGTGGTTCTGTTCCTTCCTCTCTGGCAGGTCCCAAAGGGTGAGGCTTGGGGACGGTTGCTTCTCTAAAATCGAGCTAAACTGTGGCGTCTCTCAGGGCACCATTCTGTCCCCAATGCTATTTAACATTTATATGAAGCCACTGGGGGAGATCATTTGGAGGCATGGAGCTCAGTGCCATCAGTATGCTGATGACACTCAGATATACTTCTCCATGACCAGCTCATCTGCTCAGACCTCAGATGGCGTCTCTTCTCTCAATGACTGCCTTGCAGTGGTAATGGATTGAATGAGGGAAAACAGATTGAGGCTAAATCCAGACAAAACGGAGGTACTGACAGTCACCGGCCCGAAACCAGGTTTGGGAATACAATTCCCAGTCCTAGATGGAGTCACACTCTCCTCAAAGGACTCTGTTTGAAATCTGGGGGTGCTTCTAGACTCGTCACTTCACATGACTAGTCAGGTGAATGCGACGGTCAGAAGTGCCTGTTATCACCTTCGACTGATACGTCCGCTGTGCCCTTTCCTGGAGATTAGGGACCTGGAAACTGTGGTACATGCTTTGGTCACCTCACGTTTAGATTACTGCAATGCGCTATACTTGGGGCTGTATATCTTTAACTGGTTCAAAATATGGCAGCCAGACTAGTCACTGGGGCATCTAGGAGAGAGCACATAACACCTGTCCTTAAATCTCTCCACTGGCTGCCGATTTGTTTCATACAAGGTGCTGGTTTTGACCTTTAAAACCCTACATGGCTCAGGTCCATCCTATCTTAGGGACTGCCTCTCCCCATATGAGCCCCCTCGCACTCTTCGGTCCTCTGGGTGAAACCTGCTATAACCTAAGAAAACTAGGCTGGCGCAGACCTCCCAGAGGGCCTTTTCCACTGTCACTCCCAGGCTGTGGAATGGCCTGCCGGATGAGATGTGCCTTATCACAACCTTGGATGGCTTCAAGAGAGCCGCCAAGATGCATCTCTTCCGGCAGGCCTTCCCAGACAATGATTAAACTCTGTGACTGCTAATTGTCCATCCAGCCTCACCTACTGAGACATCAGATATTTTCGAGGCCACTTATTCATTTTTACTAGAGCCATTTTAATGTTTTATGGTTTTATTCTACTGTTTTTAATCTTATCTTAGTTTAATTTAATCTTAAGGGGTGGGAGGGGGGATTGGGTTCCTACATTTTAATTGTACTTGTTTTTTAAATGTTGTACCCCGCCCTGATTGCTCACCCAGAGGGGCGGGATATAAATAATAATAATAATAATAATAATAATAATAATAATTATTCAGTCTTCCTTTCTCCCAGGAAGTCGATGCTTAGGCAAACTACCTTAGGTGACAAATATTTCAGAAAAAGTATGATAAGGCAGTTTCTCATACCACCACAGATTCCAACTTCATTGTTCAAATGTTAATGCTGGATGACCAGACATTCAGTCTTATGGGTTCAAGCATCTCATGATGCTTGTGTTGGACAGATGCTTGGACTACAAATCAGTGAAGCACTCCTTGTACCAGTCAGTCATGAAGTAACTGCAGATATGGTACACTTATCATCTGAAATTTGGAGCAGCTAGAGAGGAACACATGCCTACTTCTCCCTGGTGGGAACCTCTGAGCAGAGCACTGAAACAGGAACCAAAAATGATAGGATTTAGAAAATGGAATATAAGTAGATCCTCCTCCATGCTGAGAATGAATCCCATGGTGAATAAGTGGCTGATCATTCAACTCCTCATTTGTCACCACTGGATAGAAAAACATGTTGAGGACAATTTGCACCACTCACAATTTGTCCCCATCATGAGAAAGAATTTGGCTTTAAGAAAAAACATGTCAAGCTTTTGTATCATACTCTATGTTCCAACTGATGGACACCAAATGATTGCAGGCTGCTCCTAGCCTTCACGAAGGGCACATAGCAATGGCAGGGAAAGCCCTGGGCATCCCTCAAAGATGGCTGATTAAGAATATGAGGATGGAATGGAGCTCCATAAACCTAATGATGAATAGCAAGAGAGAGCTGTGCATGCATTGGGGATGACAAGAGAGCTGACAAGGACAGGGATTGTAGCATGTAAAGAACACTACCAAATTTTCTTATTCTTGGCAAGAAAAAGTATATTGATACACTGAAGGCAAGTCAAAAGAAATGGTTAACTACATTAGCCTTCACATTTTAGCCTCTTTTTTATGAATTTTTCTTGTTTTTGCGGAAACATTTATGGTGGGGTGAAAAGTAATATTTGCACAAAACGTAGGATCTTTTTTTCACAAAAAATATTGTTTTTATGTAAAAACATTCATTCCCCCCTCCAAAAAAAAAAAATCCTAAAATTTTAAAACCTAATTTAAAAAATCCCCAAACTCTTATAATCTTGCCCAGAAACTTCTGACATTCTTTATTCTTTTTTGTAAGAATGAAATTTGAACACCAAAATGTATATACCTATTTCAGACCAGAGCTATATGGTAAATTTAGCATCTTAGGGCAGGAGTAACTGAATACATGAACCCAGAGTGCTAGGTAAGGCATGCATATAGACTACTCTCTAGACTCATTTGACCCAATACTAGAAAATGGTGAAGAAAGGGGAGGAAGTTCAGGCACAGAAGTAATTATCAATCATAAATGGAGAAGGAAGGGGAGGTTCTTTTTCTCAAATCAGGAATTTCTGCAGCTCTGCCAAGTATCCTAACACACTCCCCAAGTGTGGTGAAAAGGGGATTGGGCTTGTGGGCCTGGCTTTGGGAACAGTGGTTTTCGGAGAAGCAACAAGCAAGCCTTTCTGCTTCATTCTTTCCATCACTAGAGGGAAGCAAACCATTTTGTTACATTCAACACCTTTCCTCCATAATACATACTACCACTTAAAAGCCAGGACAAAAGGGACTCTTCATTACAAAGGAAGATCTGTCAGGTACTAGTGTCCTGTTCCTTTCCTTATTCATTGATCAACTTTTTGTTAAACATCATTAACACAAAGATGTTAATATTGAACATAGAAAGTGATCCTGCATTTCTGCAGCTCCCGGATGTGCCAACTCATTCATGAAGTTTTATCAAGATCCAGCTTCAGTTTTGCTCACTTCAGAGAGAATTCCACTTCCCCTCATATGGACTCAAAATGGCTCTCTTTGGCTGAGGATTTTGGATCTGAATTAATCCAACACATACCTCTACATTAATTCCCATTGCAGCAGAATGAAAAGGGATGGTAATAGCCTTAGTGAAAGAGAGGAAGACACTTAATACATGATTGTTGAGAGATAGTCAGTAGGGGAATGCCCTAGTCCTGTTTGTTGTTCTCCAAGTCTCTTGTTAAAGCAGAATAGTGTGGGTACTTTGTTACAGTAAAGAAAGGATCACAAAGGAATAGTCATAATTCATTGAATTAACACATATTTTACATGCCAAATGTTTCATTGCCTTTCCTGAAATTACATTAAATAGTCTCTAAAAAAGATGATACCAGTAACTTACCTGCTGTTGCGCCTTCAGAATGGCCTATGAAATATAGTTGATCCTGGGCAGTTTTCTTCAGGATGAAGTCTATGACAGCAGGAATATCATAGTATCCTGTCTCATGAAAACTAGATAAGAAATACATATAAGAATGTATAAAAAGTGTTAATAGTCTATTTCTGATAGCAGTGTCTAATCTAGAAGCGTTAGTACAGAAAAATGAAAGAGACATGAAAAACTTGATCTACCTCTCAACAAAATAATCTGAGATCTTTTTATCTACCAGAAAGAATAGTAGATAAGAGTAGATTACCAAACTGCAGAGCAATCATGGAGGAAATCATGGAAACCTGTACAGAAAGAAGGTTAACTAAATGTTCCTCACCTTTTCCCTATACAGCTGAGAAAGGCAGGAGCAGTGAACTCTCATTCTAATCTGTAAAACTGAAGGTAAGTATCTGCTTTCTCAAATGATTGTTTATCTGGGAGAAGGAGGCCTGTTATCTGTTTCATTATCAGTTGTGTTTAGCACAGGTGAAACATCTGTGCCAAAAATTAGGAAACCACCTTTTATTTCTGTCCATTCTCTACATTGTATACTAGATATATTCTGACTTGTATAAGCAAATAGAGCCTCATTCACCGGTTTTTGTGGGTTTTTCAGTCCATGTGGATTTGTTCTAGAAGAGTTTATTCCTGACGTTTCACCGGCACCTGTGGCTGGCATCTTCAGAGAATGTTGGCTTGGAAGTGAGTGGGGTATATATACTGTGTGACCCTAGGTTGGGAGAAGTGGTTTACATGTTAAACGGTGTATTGTTCTGTTGTTGAGTGGCAAGGCCTCAGGGTGGGAGGATATGCAAGGAGGATTTGTGTCTGTTTAATTAGTGATCCATTGTCTGTTGAGGAAACCCTGACCCTGGGTGGCTGGCTGAATTGATCAGGATGTTCGTTTTCCTGGTGATTTTGTTGGTTGGGTTTTATTTCAGTTTTTTGTATATTGCAGAATCCAGGAGTTCCTTGATTTTTTTGTTTGGATTGCTCATGCTTACTGTGGCATTGCCTTTGTCTGCTGGGAGAATGACGATTTCTGGGTCTGAACTGAGGTCCTTGATGGCTTTTGGTTATGTTGCTGGGAGGTGGTTTTGCATTGCACAGAATCCTTGATGTTTCTCCTCTTATCTCTTTGGTTTCCTCCTCTGGGAGATGGTGGAGTCTCATTCATTTGTGAGTTTCCAGCCTGTATTCATTGCCTTGGTCCAGTCACAGTATAAGCTTCCTGGGGTATCTAGGAGCTTCCTATACTGGGAAGGCAGCTGCAGTCTTGTGATGGTCATGGCCTTCCAACATTTCACAGAGTCATCTCCTGAAGTGGGACAGAAAAACCTCACTAGTATGAGTTGTTGACTTGATACACTCTACTGGTGGACCAGCTGAAACTCTACAGTGTAGAGCTGAGGGTCATGAGTCAGGTACAACTCTTTCTCTGATTTTAATAATTTCTCTCCTCTTCCTTTGTACCTTGAGCTTCTCTGCCCTTCTTTCCCCATCTCTCTTTTAGTTGCATTAGTCCATTTCAAATTCTCTTTTATAAGCAAATTTGTGTGTCACTCATGATTCAATGATTGAAAAAGTGTCAGGGAATCCTGGACTGACCATCATCATTGTAGTTCAGGTCTTTTTTTTTTTTTTTTTTTGCACAAAATGAAATTGCTATTAACTGAAGAAAATGGGTCCATGTGAAAATTTTGCACAGAAAAAGCCAAAGCTGCAAATAATCTTTGAAAACAGTACAATTTTGGAAGACTTTCTTGTAGAGGGAAGAAAACTATTGGTAAAATGATTTGTTCGTTCCTTTGACAATAAAATTAGCCAGGAACTACATCTCTATGATTCCATGGTTAGTGTGATGGCTTAAATACAGCTTCTCCATCTTTATAATTATCAAGTATACCAGTATTATCAAAATTATGGCGTGTTCAGCTCATTTATAGAGAATGATGCACTAAACTGTTTAGAGAAACTGGATGAGTTCCCCATAATGCTATTATGTTTAGTGTTCCAGGCTAATATAACACTCTGGAGCTAGGCAAGAATTCCTCAATAACAATTTAGCTCTTTTCGTTTTCATTCACATGAAAGCAGCTGGATGAAGGCCATTGAGCGAAGGCTCTATTTTCCTCACAACTACTAAACTGGGGCTTATAATCTTTGTATCCAAAGCATCAGAGCCATCAAGGAACTATCTTTTGATATTGAACAACAGAATAATTTGTCCAATAATTTCCAGAATTCCATAGCAATGAGCCAGGGCAGTTAAAGTGGTCTCAAACTGGATTATTTCTACAGTGTGATTTGGATCATAGTTTATTATTAAAGGCATAATTCTTTCCCCTTTGCACCACTTATTCTGTGCTCACATCTGTGCTTGCTCCACATGAGATCAAGTGAGCAGTTAGCAACCACTCCCAGTATGATAAATGAGGTAAAAATGCAGGGGCTGCATTTGGGGTAGGAACTAGAATGATATTAAAGGAGTTCTTACCCTCAGGGTTCTACCAGCTTACTCCCTAATTATGGTTTGCTGTCGTTGTGTGCTTTGAAGTTGTTTCTGACTTACAGTAACCCTAAGGACAACCTATCATGGAGTTTTCTTGGCAAGATTTTTTTCAGAGGGGGTTAGCCATTGCCTTCCCCTGAGGCTGAGAGCATGTGAGTTGCCCAAGTGGACATTATGGTTTTGTTATGTGGCTTGATGACAGAAGAAAACCTTTCTCATATGTTGTTCTATTGCAAAGCAATGTTTGCTTTGCAAAATAAATGATAGGCTTAACTAGATGGGATTAAGGATATGTCTTTGCTGTCTGCAGCATGTATGAGTAAACACACTGCAGAAATAATCCAGTTTGAGACCACTTTAACTGCCCTGGCTGAATGCTAGGGAATTCTGGAAACTGTAATTTTGTGAGACATATGTTTATCATAGGACATTTCCTGTTTAACTCTCATTTAACTCTCGTTTAGATCCTTTTTGCCCCCTAGTGTGATAAAGCAGATTGAGTCTTCTCTGTCAGAGAGCTCTGGGACAACAATAAATTACAATTCACAGGATTCCCTAGCACTGAGCCAGGGCAGTTAAAGCAGTCTGAAACTGGATTATTTCTGCAGTGTGTTTTGAGCCTAAAACATGGAATGAGCAGAATAAAGTACCTTTCCTTGAATATAATACTGTAAACATTAGATTGTTCTCTGCTTTACATATATAGAAGACATGTGAACAAACATATATTGTTCCCCATCAGCTGTTTTGGCAAGGAGTGGTAATTAGCTCTCGTATTCAGCCTATACACGAGTTTTTATCTGTTTAAGTATGAATAAACTAGTTTACAGGCACTCACTAGTTAATCCCACAGACTCTTAACAATAATATCAAGAATGTTTTCTGGTAGCTACAGTCAAGATGTATAAAGTTAATTCAGTGTCATAGATTAGGATGTTCTGTTCTGGAATGCCTGATAAATTCTTCTTTTGTTAGAACATATTCAATGCCCTCTGACATTAATTTGGACCTGAAACAGCACAAAACCTACGCCCTTCTCTTGCAAGTTGAGTCCTGCACTGCGCTGTACAACTTTCTAAGCGATCTACGCAATGAAATAATAGAGTATTTTCATATGGAAAACATCAACCCATAGAATCATAGAATCATAGAGTTGGAAGAGACCACAAGGGCCATCCAGTCCAACCCCCTGCCATGCAGGACCTCCAAATCAAAGCATCCCTGACAGATGACCATCCAGCCTCTGTTTAAAGGCCTCCAAGGAAGGAGACTCCACTACGCTCCGAGGGAGTGTGTTCCACTGTCGAACAGCCCTTACTGTCAGGAAGTTCCTCCTAATGTTGAGGTGGAATCTCTTTTCCTGCAATTTATATCCATTATTCCGCATCCTAGTCTCTGCAGCAGCAGAAAACAAGCTTGCTCCCTCCTCAATATGACACCCCTTCAAATATTTGAACAGGGCTATCATATCACCTCTTAACCTTCTCTTCTCCAGGCTAAACATCCCCAGCTCCCTAAGTCGTTCCTCATAGGGCATGGTTTCCAGTCCCTTCACCATCTTAGTTGCCCTCCTTTGGACCTGCTCCAGTTTCTCCACATCCTTTTTGAATTGTGGTGCCCAGAACTGGACACAGTATTCCAGGTGGGGCCTGACCAAAGCAGAATAGAGTGGAACTATTACTTCCCTTGATCTAGACACTATACTTCTATTGATGCAGCCTAAAATTGCATTGGCCTTTTTAGCTGCCGCATCGCACTGTTGACTCATGTTCAGCTTATGGTCTACTTCGACTCCTAGATCCCTTTCACATGTGGTCTCATTCAGCCAGGTGTCCCCCATTTTATATCTGTGCATTTCATTTTTCCTCCCTAAGTGCAGAACCTTACATTTCTCTGTGTTGAATTTCATCTTGTTAGCATTGGCCCACCTTTCTAGTCTATTCAGGTCATTTTGAATTTTGATCCTGTCCTCTGGGGCATTAGCTACTCCTCCTAGTTTAGTGTCATCTGCAAATTTGATAAGTATGTTCCCAATTCTGTCATCCAAATCATTAATAAAGATGTTGAACAGCACTGGGCCCAGGACAGAACCCAAATAGTTCCAAAGTGTTATTGAGAGATTCTCTAAAAATATTGCTTCAGGGAGCATGTGTAAAAGAAAGTTCAGTTCTAAGACTAAAATGCAATAAACTTGCAAGATGCAAATTAAATCATAGAATCATGGAATAATAGAATCATAGAGTTGGAAGAGACCACAAGGGCCATCCAGTCCAACCCCCTGCCATGCAGGAACTCCCAATATTTATATCTCGATAGACAGATAGACAGATAGACATATTACAGATAATTAAATCTTTAAAATCTATATTTAATAGTTTAGCACAGTTGGAAGTTTTCCTATACTGAATCTTAAACTGTATTTTGGAGCTTTCTAGCCTTGTTAGGTGATTCAAGTAAGCCATTAAGATGAATCCAGCTTCTGGCTCTGAAGAGAATTCAGAATCAATCCACAATATAAGCACTCTCTGCCTTTTGTTAGAATCTCAACAATATCTCAGTCTAAAGTTTCTAATCTGTTTCTCTGTATTACTCTATGTGTCTGGTCTAAATGGTCTAAATTATTGTTATCTGCCCTCTTGTTCACTAACCATTGCTTGGATCTAATATAACAGAATAAATAGTAAAGGAGTGGAAAAAGAGGAGGATTTATAGGCATAAAGGTATTTTCTACAGAGGTATGGCTATCTCCCTAGAATAATACAACAAAAACTATCTAATCTCCAAAGCCAACATTTTTCAAGATATATATCTCATTCATTAGGAATCCCAGGAGCATTTATCCTTTATGGAGATTTATACATAACCCCAAATTTAATTTTTAAAGGGCTAGTGTCTAGAATATATCATTGACACTTAGATAACTCTTACAATTTAGCAAAGGTTTTGAAAGAATAGTGTCAATCAGAGGTAAACCTGAAGATATCCTAGGCTGAAACAGTGACACTGTGGTTATCACCACCACCCAAATGTCTATCAGCCTCCCATTGGAGAGAAGCAGACTGCCCTTTAAGAGTGGCCTCTGGCCACTCCGGCCACAATCAAGCTGGGACTGTGGTGATTGCATGGCCCACTCCCAAAGGAGGCCTCCACTGTAGTCCCAAGTCAGGATATGTCAATCCAAATAGACTCCTTTTTAATTCAGTTTTTAGGCCTGGAGTGTGGCCTCAGCATGGCTTCTGGTCACTTTGGGGGCATGCATCATTTAAATGTCATGCCCCCAAGTGTCTGGCAGCCACTTTATTTGGACCATGCATGGTATTTTTCGAGCCATAGACAGCAAGGCTTTAAGAGGGACCTTTCGCCAGTCCCTAATCCTCATCACCTGATACAGCTCAAGGAACTTTTAGTTTGTTATTGTTGACTGTCCGCTATTTGCACTATGTTTTAATTTGTTGTTGATTTAATTCTTTTTTTAAGGGGGGGAGGTGGGAATGGGATTGGATATTTTAATTGTCTTGTTTTTAATTTTATCTTGTACCCCGCCCCAACTGCTCGCTCAGAGGGGTGGGCTAGAAATAAATATTATTATTATTATTATCATCATCATCATTATTATTATTAGGTTGCATCATTGTTACTTCACTCTGTGCAAACTCCCCTCACATTATCATCACTTTATCGGTTAAGTACCGGAGGTTGTGATCATTTAGATTCCTTTACACATAGTGCCCATGGTTATTCAATTCATGCCCCAGATTCTACACTTAAATTTTGGGGAGTGCTACTGTTCTTGCCAGTCTTTACAAGTTTCATCAGTAAATTAAGGTACCAACTTAATTTAGTAGGATTAAGTGAGTAGGATTATACACTGAGGAGCTTATCGCTTGGCTATTAAAACCAGCTTACCTCTATCCTTACTTTGGGTGGCATCCTGATCTTATCAGAAGGGTTTTGCTCCCGAATTTGCTGCCCAAATACATCCCAGGTCCATCCCCACTTCCAGGAGTGTGCTGCATGGCTCTTTTCAGACCCAGGAGTTTTCTGACTTAAGAAAATTGCCAGTGGTGGGCTCCTGGAAGCAGAGATGGTGCCTGGTGATAGCTGCTTTCCAAGATAGAAACAGATGTTACACAGCATACCAAGTGGTGCCATCCTATCCCCAGTGCTGTTCAACATCTACATGAAACTGCTGGGAGAGAACATCAGGAAGCATGGGTGTAAGGTGCTATTAGTATGCTGATGACACCCAAATATATTTCCCCATGCCTTCAAAAACAGCCTCACCTAATAGTGTGTCTCCTCTGAATGAATGCCTGAAGGAGATAATGGTTGGAATGAGGAAAACAAGCTGAAGCTGAATCCAGACAAGATGGAGATGCTTACTGCCAAGGGTTCTAACCTGGATTTGGAGGTGTGTCAGCCAGACATGGATGGGGTTACGTTCCCCCTAAAAGACTGTGTTCATAGCTCAGGAGTGCTCCTGAATGCTTATTATCAGCTTTGACTGTTAACATCAGCTAGTAGAGCTGGAGGATCTAAATATGGTTTTGCACACACTGATAACCTAAAGGCTAGATTTCTGTTATGCACTGTATATTGGACTACCTCTCTTCCAAGTGTGGAAACTTCAGTTAGTTCAAAACATGGCAGCCAGATTGGTTACTTGTAAATTTAGGCGTGATCATAGTACACCAATATTAAAACCACTGCACTGGCTGCCAATTAGTTTACAGGCAAGGTACAAAGTGTTGGTTGCTATCTTTAAACCCCTACATGGTTTGGGTCCGTGTTACCTACAGGATCTACTCCTCCCATACAATCTGCCCCATATACTCAGGTCCTCTGGTGGACATTTACTCCAGTTAATCATGTCTAAGTTAGCAACTGTCACCCAGTGGACTTTTTCTTCAGCCATCCCTTGACAGTAGAACAATCTGCCGGAAGAGATTCGACCAGTGAACACCATGCATTTGTTCATACTCTTAATTTAAAACTGTGTTAAAGACCAATATTACCTAACAGACCTATCAAGATTACTTTTAAATTATGAATGTTAAATTATGAATGTTAAAGTATGAACTGATTTTCTCATCTTCCCACCTAAGCCCACCCTTCAATACTCCTTTTCTGTTTCTGCTGATGGCACTTCTATTCAACTGGTTCAGCAAGCCCGCAGTCTTGGTTTCATTTTTGATTTCTCTCTGTTGTTTACCCCAGATTCAGGCCACTGCCAAGACCTGTAGATTCTCTCTCTACAACATTGCTAAAATCTGTCCATTCCTTTCAGCCTCCACTGCCAAGACTCTGGTCCATGCCCTAGTGGTTTCACGACTAGATTATTGTAACCTTCTTCTGACAGGGCTTCCTCTCTCTCACCTCCATCCTTTAATCTCTGTCCAGAACTCAGCTGCACGTATTATCACATCTGCTCGCCGCTTTGACCATGTTTCTCCTCTTTTATCCTCCTTTCACTGGCTCCCCTTCCCCTTCTGCATCCAGTACAAGCTTTTGTTGTTGACTTTCAAAGCCCTCCATGGACTGGCCCTTCCTTATTTGTCTGAACTTCTTTCTCCTCACACTCCTTCTCTTCCCCTCCACTCTGGTAGTCAAGGTCTCCTGGCCCAGCCGAGGATTTCCACTGCCCTGTCCTGGATTCGTCCTTTCTCACTTGCTGCCCCTCACTTCTGGAACCTTCTTCCGCTACATGCGCACCTCACCACTTCTCTAACCAGTTTCAAAACTGAGTTAAAGACTATATTGTTTAGGGAAGCGTTCCCAGAATTGTGCCATTTGCCCCAGGATGCCTCCTTCTAACTATGTATTAAGAACCATAGCCCTCCCTGCAGTCATCTGCCTTGGTCCAGGCCCCAGGGGGAGAGAAGAACCACTGGACCTTATCCCCTTTCCCACCACCGTTCCCTTTTCTTTTTGTGTTGTCTCTCTTAGATTGTAAGCCTGAGGGCAGGGAACCATCTAATTTATAAGATTGTATGTACAGCACTGTGTAAATTACAGTGCTATATGAATAAAGGTTAATAATAATAATAATAATTAATAATTTTTAAAATATATATTGTTCATATATGTTCTTTTAAACTGATGTTATGTGTTTTAACCGGTTTATGTATTTTATTTTATCTGTTTTCCTCCACCTTGATCCATAGGCATGTAAGATGATGATGGTGATGATGATGATGGCAATAACAACAGTACAGTAATATATTTAATGTGATTTACATTTGAACACATTTTAAATATTTCCAGTTTAGTGTTTATGATTAATTAAAGATGACTATTATTTTTAAATAAATTATAAAATAGTGTACTCAATGAACCACCATTCAGTGATTTGATTTCATTTTGACAGATCTTTGAAGCTAGAGCCTGAACACACCAGCACAATACACTGGCTTGGGGACAGTGTGGGAAGTGTGGTGTGTAGATGATGCACACTCTTCTAAGAAAAGATACCTTCAAATAAGATTTTTTATATATAAAAGTATTTGAGTTAAAAGACAATCACTTGGTAAATAGCATATAGGGGAAACATTTCTACTTTCACCCTTAGACACATAAAGCGAAACCTTTCACAAATGTGATAGTGAGTATCACTATCAATTTCCTATTCGGTGTTACCATTTCTGTGTTTTCTTACCTAAATTCCCAGAACTTCTGCTCATGGGTTTTCAGTGTCTTATGATTTGAAGAATAGGTGTTCCCTCTGCTGTTCCCAAGCCAGACATCATAGCCAGCATCTGCTAAGATGAAACCCAAACTATTGTTGGGTTCATTTGAAATCCAATGAGAAGCGTCTCCAAGTACAGCATGTTGCAAAAACACGGTAGGCCGGGAGCCTATAAACAATAAAAGTAATAGATGCTTTTTATTGCCTGATGATGTTCTTACTCAAGGGATCCAGTTTTCAGTCAGTTCAGAATATAGTCTGCTTGCTGATTAACTATCAATGGAAGCTAGGCAAAATTAGCGTTTTTAAAAAATATTAACTTCACATTAAACTAGTAAATCACAATTTTCTTTAGTGTGTCTTCCATCTTTCCTCTGCTCAACTTGAAAATAGGAAGCAGGACAGCTTGTTCTTGAATATCCAATATGTTTTTTTTAAAAAAAAAAACCAAAAAAAAAAACCAACTTGTGTGCTGTACTTTTATTCTCATTGTTATGCTTTTATATTGCTTTAAATTAGTGGTGTTTTAATAGGGCAGTTCAATTGTTTTAAAAATTAGTTTTTTATCATTGTTTCTCAACGGTACTTTGTTTTAAATGAGAAAATAGTTCATTGTTATAAGTCACTGTCCAAAATCCCTCATGGGGATTCTGACAGGCTTTGCTTCAGTGCAGGGTCTCTAAGAGCAACAGACTGCCAATTTATTAACTGAGCATTTGGCTATGTCAAAGCAGATTCTCCCCAACTAAGAGCCATTGTAGTGTAGTGGTTTGAGCATTGGACTATGATTCTGGAGAGCAGGGTTTCAGAGAGCAGGGTTTGAAATCCTGCTTGGCCATGAATACGCACTCAGACTCAGAGGATGGCAATGGCTAACCCCCTCTTGAAGAAGGTTTCCAAGAAAACTGATAGATTAGAATAGGGTTGGAAACAAGTTGAAGGCAGATAACATCACACCAATCACCCATTATGGACAATGCCATGATTAATAATAACAAAACAGCAGAGACACTTCACAACCAAGGTTAACATGTTGACCCCTACTTCAAGCCTTAAGTAGAGGCGAGGAATAATAATAATTTTTTATTATTACTGTGACTATTATTATGTCCCTTTCCTTATCAAAGCTTTGGCATCTAAAATCACTAGCAAAAAGAGAGATACAAAGTGAAGAGTAGCACATTAAGCACAGGTATTCATACAAGTACATACTGTGTTTCCCCAAAAATAAGACAGCGTCTTATATTAATTTTTGCTCCCAAAGAAGTGCTAGGTCACATTTTGAAGGGATGTCTTATTTTTCCATGAAGAAAAAAATTACATTTATTGTTGATCAAAAAAAAAATACAAATGTTTATTATATACTGTGCAAAAACTTTGCTAGGTCTTACTTTCAGGAGAGGCCTTATATTTAGCAATTCAGCAAAACCTCTACTAGGTCTTATTTTCAGGGGATGTCTTATTTTCGGGGAAACAGGGTAATTGTTTAACAAGTATATCTCTTATTCTCATATCAAAAGATACAAGTACTGTAGAGCAATATGATATTTCTTATAGAAGTTAGGGAGGAATCAAAGTTGTATTTTTCATGCAGAGACAGATTTTCTGGCAAGGAAAAACTATTCATCTGTGTTTTGTTTGGACCTTTTTGTAAGATTGCCATCAGACATGTACTTAGTTTCACATACTTCAAAGCCATGTGTCCCTCAAAGTATATTTTTCAATACCTAGTAATAATAATAAGTGTATAATATACAATATGTTCCATAATAAATGTGTCTTGGCATGGATAAAATGTGCATAAGATTAGCCAGACTAACTGGCCCAGTGCCCTTTGTTTGAACCATATAGGCAGCTTTTGATCCTAGCCTGAACTTTTATACATGAATTTAGTTACTTAAGATTTACTGTACCAGGTGTGGATCATTGCCACGTTCCCCTTCCTCATTACTTTTAATTAGAAGGACCATATATCTTGTCTGTTGTTCTCTTGGCAGGAAACCCATTTGAGCCTGTATGAGAAAGGAAGATTCCAGAGTTCATGGCTTTGAGCTCTCCCAAAGAACTTTATGACTTGGGCAATCCAACTAGACAGTCTCTGACACAAGGTGGCCCACATTTTCCTAGGTTACAAATCTGCTGAACAATTTATTTCACCACATCTTGCAAGACTACAGAAAAGGCTGAAGCTTACTACCAATGTTCCCTGCTCTACGGAAACTGATTCATTTCTGAGCATGATTTAAAGTGCTGGTCAAAACCTATAAAGCTCTATAAGGGTTAGGTCCGGTCTATTTGACAGACTGTATTTCCCCATATAAACATACAAGGATTCTAAGATAATCAGAGGAAGTCTTTATTTCAGTCCTGCCACCATCATAGCCTCACTTGGTGAGGATATGTGAGAAAGCGCTTTCTCAGTGGTTGCTCTCACCTTCTGGAACTCACTTCCACATGTGAGGGATGTGGCTATCCTGGTCCCCTCACTCCTTTCATTTTAACTAGGAGGCAAAGATCTTTTTATTCAAGCATACTTTTAATATATAACTATTGTCAGAGAAGCTTTTACACGGGATGTATGGTCTATTTATGCTTTCTAACTTTTGTGTTTACAATGTAATTTTATACTATTTTAATCAGATGGTTTTCATTGGTTTATTTTTTTTTTAACCAGTTTTATACATGAGCTGCCCTGGATCCCTTTCCAGGAGAAAGGCAGCATATCAATAAAATAAATACACAAAATACAAAAGCACTAAGTTGGGTCCAGATTTATCCATCAGTGGAATAAATCCATTGATGTAAAGTGTGGGTAAGAAGTTGCATTGATTCCAGTGGTCAGATTGATGCCAAGTACTGAAATCTGGGAGTATATCTGGATCTATCTTGTTTTCCTCAGTATCACTATATTTTCAAGCTGAGTCCAGCATATGCATAGTTGTCTCTTACAGCAATCATGGAATGAGGTGAATCTGAACAGAACAATAAAAACTTACAAATAATGAGTTACTCATAATTTCTTTTTCCATTATTGAAAGGATAAATGAGTTATTGTCAGGATCATAGATCCTGCCATTTTAGCTAGCCATATGTTTTATACATGTTTTATAATACTGAATAATGGGATATGTTACTCAGTTGGCGATGATGGGTGGAAAGATTCTTTATCTTCTTTGCAGTTGGCTAATGAGCAGATGTGAGGAGAGGAAATAAGCTGTGTGAGCTGTCAAGGTCAGTTTGGTGGAAACGCTTGGTATGGAGAGGAAAGGCGAGGTAGTTCTGGGAAGAAAAATGTTTTCATATGATGATGAAAAGGCTGCAAGCATGGAAAAATGTTAGAATTTCTGTGTAATTAACAAGTGCTTCAGTCTTAATAATATTGTTATGTTGTGAACAACTTTAGTTTTCTGAATAAAGCTTTATGAACTTTCTGAAGTTTGCTTTTGTGAATGATATAGATGTTGTAGCAAATTGAATTACAGTTTGCATATATTAAACCAGGAAATCGAAGCAAGGTGGGGGGGACAAATTTCTATTTTACATTTGTTTCACATGTTTCATTTAGCCTTTCCATTGCATTACCTTTGCTTGCACCATTATATCTTCCATGAGGTATTCGGAAGACTGTAAGGATGTATCCATCTTCTGTCTCAATATGATGTTCCTCACTGGGGTATCCATGATAATGGATAATCTCACTCTGCAAAACACAGTAGGCTTATTTAAATGGACCCTCCTTATACCAAAAGGAAGCATTTATTTTGAGAGAAGAATGGAATTTGCTTATAGAAGCCCACGAAACTAGCAGCTACATTGCACTTGTATGGTATTTCACACTGGATAAGTTACTAAGATTTCACTACAGAGTGGCCATTCATACTTGGCAAAATACTTGAGACCTCAGTCATACTCTTAATAAAATTACTTTTATTTCAAGGCGTGTCCAAAAAAAAATCACTCTTTAATAGTGCTATCCTGAGCTAATATAAGTAGTTTCTTTTCAACTGACTAGAAAATAATAAACTACAGAAGACATCTTTTACTACTTTGATGAGATGGGAATCATGAACTACTTAGGGCTGAAATAGACGGCCCCTAAAATCCAGACCTATGCCAGCTTTAGACGTGACACACCCAAAGCTTGACAGAAGATGTGCCTGTGATTACATGCCAGCTGGCTTCTATCCAGCTTGGGGGCATGGTGTTTAGATGTCACTTGCCCCGAAACTGTAAAAAGCCAGCTCCAGCAGCAAAGGGGCAGTTTTTTCCACCCCAAATAGGAGGGAATCTTCCCCCACTCCTATTTGGGACAGAAACTGGCCAGATTGGGGCTGCAGCATGCAGTTGCCTTGACCTCCACCTGGCTATCTCAGGGGTGGTGTCCCACCATCCCTTAGTCTACATGGAAGACAGTCTTGCATAAGAATAAATAATTTTAAAAACATATTCTTCAATAAATATGGTGAAAAGTGATAGAGTGGAGAGGCTACACTTATAAACCTCATACCCCATGCTTATATAATATGGGCTGTATCTGCTCTACAGAAATAATCTAGTAATTGTGATAGCTGAAACTGGAAATATGAAATTCTGGGATTTGTGTTTGTTGTGGCATCAGAGCTGTCTGACAGAGAAGGCTAAATGTCCCACAAAAGTCCAATTCCCAGAATTCTATAGCATTGAGCCAAGTCAGTTAAAGTGGTGTCAAACTGGATTATTTCTGCAGTACAGATTCAGTTTTATTCTTTTGTATTCTTATTCTTACTATTCTGTGATAGAAATAAAGTACTTCAGCCTTTTCTGTCCACATGCATATTCTTCTTATCCCAAGATAAAAACTGCAAAAAACAAAACAAAGAACAAATGACTAAACAAATTTGTTGAGTGGACTTTAACAAGTTGATCAAAGGGTGATTGACAAACTTAATGAAGAACTGAAGTAAAGCAAGAATGAAAAACAAAATAGTATTTTAGTCTTAACTTACAAGACCCATTATTGTGATGCTAGCAACCCAGTGAGGGGTAAGAACATGGAGAGTTAATGCATCATTGGCTGATTCAAGTCATATTATGTGCCAGACATAAAAAGAAACTAGATTAAGATGATGGCATGTGCACATGAGACTTCAGTCCAGGCTATGTGAAGGAGCATCTACTACCATATGAAACTGCTGAGGTTATGAGATCTCATGGGAATGCTGCTTACTTTGATGTGAACGGCTGACTTTTCTCAGTTTCATGGTACCATCTAACAAAAGGACACTGGTCAAATCTGTGTCCAACTTACAACATTTAAAAAGCATTCTGGATCCACTGTATATTTGCTTGCAGTTTCTCCTGATGTGTAGAATCCTCCTAAACTGATAATTCCTTGCCATACACATGCTGCTATAATGAAAGTCCACATCTTCATTCTGAATGAAAATAATGCTGTTATTTAATGAGATATTTAATCAGAGATAGGAATGCTAGTTGTATCACAATCTAGAAAACAGGTTGATTTTGTTGAAAATGGTATTGCACCAAAAAACCTATAGGAATGAAAGTGAAAAATCTTATCCATGATTATAATTCCCCTCTCTTCCCTATTTTGAAATGTTGGGACAGCAGCTGCATGCATTTTTGCTATCCCCATTAAATTTCTTAATTATTCAACCAGTGCAAGATAAAGAATGAAATTAAAAACAAATGCATATATAAAGGAAAGATACAGGAAGCAGGTTTTCCTGGGTGGCATGACAGTAATAAAAGAGATGGCAAATAAACACACACACACACACACATGAAAGTACAGTTAATAGAAAAGTTGGACGAATTCCCTGTCCAAGACTTTAGTTATTAAACAAGGGATTTAAACCTCAAAGAACAGAAATGTCAATCCAGTCTCTCAATGTTGAGTAGCTAATGTAGACTATGGGCACATCCAGACTGATGAAAATGTCCCAGATTTTGTTCCTGTGTTTGTTCATCCTGATCTTATAAACCTCCTTACAAGTCTTCCACAGAAATAAAGCAGTTTGGCACCACTTTAACTGTCATGGCTCAATCCTGTGGAATCCTGGGCACTGTAAATTGGTGAGGTATTCAACCTGGTTTGTCAGCATGTTCTGGTGCCTCACCAAACTACAAATCCCAGGATTAATAATAATAATAATAATAAAGTTTATTTATATCCCGCTCCTCTGTCACCACTCGGAGTGGGTTACAATGATTAAAAAACATCAAGGTAAAACAATTCCGATAACCCACAGCCCCACCTCCCACCCCTTAAAATTAAATTAAACCAATGTCAGATTAAAATCCAAGAACAATTACAACATACAACATACAACATAAAAGGCAGCTAGTGGTTCTATGGGCACTGTAGATGTAAACTTCATAGATAAGGTGCTGGGAGCTGGTAAAAGAATGCGACCCAATGTCGTGAACCAGTGTCGAGGCCAGGAATTAAGGGGTTTCTGGGAAGGCCTGCTGGAAGAGATGCGTCTTTAAGGCTTTTTAAAAGCTATCAAAGGATGTAATAAGACGCATCTCATCTGGCAGGTCGTTCCATAGCCTGGGAGCGGCAGCAGAGAAAGTCCCCCAGGAGGTCTGCGACAGCCTTGTTTTCAAAGAGTGTAGTAGGTTTCTCCTGGAGGACCAGAGTGTGCAGGGGGGATTGTACGGGGAGAGGTGGTCCCTAAGATAAGATGGACACAAGCCCTGTAGGGCTTTAAAGGTTAAAACCAACACCTTGTACTGCACCCGGAAACTAATCGGTAGCCAGTGGAGGGACTTAAGCACTGGTGTTATGTGCTCGCACCTCGATGTACCAGTAATAAGCCTGGCTGCCATGTTTTGGACTAGTTGAAGTTTCTGGGTTAAGCACAAGGGTAGCCCCAAGTAGAACGCATTGCAGAAATCCAATTGTGAGGTTGCCAAAGTATGTACCACAGATTCCAGGTCCTTCTGATCCAGGGAAGGGCGCAGCTGACGTATCAGCCGAAGCTGATAACAAGCACTCCTGACCGTCGCATTCACCTGACTAGTCATGTGAAGCGACAAGTCTAGGAGTACCCCCAGACTGTGAACAGGGTCCTTTGAGGAGAGTGTGACTCCATCAAGGACCGGAAGATGTATTCCCAGACCTGGCTTCAGTCCTGTGACTGTGAGTACCCCCGTTTTGTCTGGATTTAGCTTCAATCTGTTTTCCCTCATCCAATCCATTACTGCCGCAAGATAGTCATTGAGAGGAGGGACGCCATCTGAAGTCTGGGCTGATGATCTTGTCATGGAGAGGTATGTCTGAGTGTCATCAGCGTACTGAAGACACTGAGCTCCATGCCTCCGGATGATCTCACCAAGCGGCTTCATATAAATATTAAACAGCATCAGGGACAGGATGGCACCCTAAGGGATGCCACGATAAAGCTCGATCTTTGAAGAGCAACTGTCCCTGAGCCTCACCCTTTGGGATCTGCTGGAGAGAAAGGACCAGAACCACTGGAGTGTGGTGCCTCCAATCCCCAACTCCCTCAGCCAGTCCAAAAGGATGGAATGATCTATAGTATCAAAGGCTGCTGAGAGATCCAAGAGCACGAGCAGGGTCACACTACCCCTGTCGATGCTCAGGCGGAGTTCATCAGTCAGAGCAACCATGGCAGTCTCAACTCCGTGTCCTGTACTGAAGCCAGTTTGAAATGGATTCAGATAATCAGTTTCATCCAAGACAGCTTGGAGTCGGGAGGCGACTGCTGTCTTGATCACCTTGCTCAGAAACGGTAGCAAGAACACTGGTCTGTAGTTGTTCCTGCCAAGGGGAATGAGGGAGGGCTTCTTCAGGAGGGGTTTTACAGCCGCCTCCTTCAGGCTAGGTGGTAAAGAGCCCTCCCTAAGGGACGCATTGATTGTATCCCGAAGGAATACCCTCAATGCATCCCTTCCCTGGACGACCAGCCAAGATGGACAGGGGTCGAGAGGGTAGGTCATCTTCCTCATACTTCCAAGGAGCTTGTCCACATCCTCAGTACTAACAGATTGGAACTCATCCAGTAAAACAGCAGCAACGGAGTTGTTGGGAGCCTCACTTGTAGATTCTGCTGAAACATTGGCATCCAAGTCAGTCCTTATCCGAGAGATTTTATCTGCAAAGTGGATGTTAAATGCATCACAGCAGGCTGTCGTTGGGTTTGGCGCAGGGGGAACCCGTGTCAACTCTCCCACCACCCTAAAAAGCCCTGCTGAACGTGACTCTGCAGATGCAATGCATGCAGAGCAGAAAGATTTCCGCGCTGCATGCAAAGCCTCCCGATAGGCATGAAGGTGCTGCCTATGGCGAGTTCTGTCGGATAAGACTCGAGTCTTCCGCCATTTACGCTCTAGTTGTCGTCCAACCCGCTTCATCTCCCTAAATTCCTCCGTGAACCAGGGCTTGCGGTTAGGAGTGGGCTGGAGAGGACACTTGGGAGCGATTGTGTTGAGAGCCTTAGGAAGATTGGTGTTCCAGGTATTCACCAAGGTTTTGATGGAATCGTCGGTGTTGCCAACCATCAAACCCTCTAGGGCTTTCTGGAAACCAATCAATTCCATTAGCCTTTGAGGGCAGACCATTCTAATGGGTCTGCCACCCCTGGGGGGACAGAAAGCGGCTTTTAGTTCCATCTTGATCAGAAAGTGATCCGTACATGACAATGTGGAGGTTTTGATTACCTCTGCCCACGGAAGCTCCTGTTCTGTACTGAAGATCCCATCAAGTGTATGACCTGCACAATGAGTAGGCCTGTTGACCAATTGGGATAGGTTCATGTTTGTCATGGATTCCATGAACTCCCGAGCTGCTCCAGATAAATCAGAAAGGCTGGTCTCTAGAGGAATGTTGAGGTCGCCCAAAACCAAAAGTCTGGGCAACTCCAACAACAACTCGGAGACCAGCTGAGTCAGCTTGGTTAGAGAGTCTGTTAGGCAACGGGGTGACTGGTATACCAACAGAATCCCCAAACTATTGGATTCTGTAGAAAACAGATGGTGTCAAACTGCTTTATTTCTGTAGTGTGGATTTACTTCTGGAGAACTGGTTTTAAAAGTCTCTGAACACACTGAGAGCTGACAGAAAATATTCTGGGATAAACAAAACATGTATGGATTTCTGAAATAAAATTGAAAAGAACAGGTATAAAATCTGGGACTTTCAGGTCTTTTTCATCAGTCTGAATGTGCCTTGTATTACTTTTTCAAACCGTTCTCCTTCTTCATTTGGATATACCTGTAGCCATATTATAAATTTAAGTCAAAACTGTTTTTATTTCTGTACCAATTATGTTCTTATAACCTCTGTTTGCCATTTCATTATTAAACCAGGGGATAAATGTTAGATCCTGCAATACATTATTTTATATGAGCCAATATCCATGTGAAGTTAAACTGGTTTCCACCTTACTCTCTTCCACAAGTAGGCAAAAACCATTTTTTGGATCTTAACTGGTTGCTCTGGAAGGGGCTGTGCAACAAGGGGTACTTCACTTGCATTTTTATTCTTAGGTTTTCAGTGTTTCAAACTTTTTAAATTGGTTTTAAACTATTATGAATGATTTTTAGCTGGGCTTCATGTTAATTTCTGTGAAACACTTTGGGTCTTCATGTTAATCTATGTTGTGAATAGCTTTGGTATTCTGAGAGAAAGGTGACAGATTTATTTATTTTTAAAGGAACATTTCCCTCTTGTGAAATTTTCTGGTTTGTGAATTTTTCCCTAAATTTCAGTACAATGAAACCACCTCTGTATGTTTCCACAATCACCCTTAAGTTTCCCCCTGTTTACAGTCAAGTGCTTATAGTCAAGTTTACTTTTTTCTTGACATTATTCCACATTGAGTATAAAACATTTGTATGTTTCTAAATTACAGTAAATTGTGATCCTGGGATCACAGAACTGGAAGGAAGCACTCTTTGGACTAGGTCATTGGCTAGGACATCAAGGGGCATTAGGTGGTTGCCTCCTCTGCCTCCTCAGAGGAATAAACAGATTGGAAGACCAGTCTAACTCCATTGGGCAGAAATTAAGCAGCACAACAAGCTTGTTCTCCCCCTCCCCATATACGCCTGACCATACCCACACTTTTGGCACTTCTGACCATGCACACACTTCTGTGTGCATACTCAGGGCAACTGTCAGTATGTGCATCCCAACGGTATACTGACCCAAAGGGTATACTGATCCTGGGTATACTGACCCAAAGTGAAACTCCAGCACCAGTAAGGAAAAAAGGCAATAAGAGAAACTCTGTTAGTTTGGTGGTTCTTAGAGCCAGGAAATGGGTCCTGGATTATGTTGTGTTCCCCTGAAAGAGAAGGCGTGCATCTTGGGGATTCTCTTAAATCTTTCTGTCACAGGTGACCCAAGTGAATTATGCAGCTCAGTGTACTTGGAACCAGTGTGTACTGGCTTACCCGTTACCAGCCTTTCTTGGAGAAGAATAACTTAATCTATAGCACTTCATGCACTGCTAACTTCCCAATTAGACTCGTGCAGTGTGCTGTATCTGAGGCTGCCCTGGAAGATAACTCAAAAATTGCACCTATTGTAAAATAAAGCTGCTGGGCTGCTGACTGCAACAGCTTAGAAATATCATACAAGACCCATTTAAAAATCCTGTATACTGGGTGATTCAAAAAGAATGGTGTACAAGGAAAGCTGTTCTTATTGGTTTTGCACCAATCTTTTTGAATACTCTGTACTTGCTGAGTGGGACATCTTCTATTCTGTTGCACAAGAGCTTCCCCAAGTCAGCAGTTTCCAGATGTTTGGGGTTACTGTTCCTGTCAGCCTAAGATTGTATTTTTGCCAGTTTTTAAGGATGTAGGTAATTTTATTCCAAAATATGAGTTGGGGTACCACCTGGTAGAAGGCTACACTTGATCTACATCTGCTAATCTCAAGGGGTTTTCTTCCTTCTAAAGTAGAAAAAAACATAACAGGAGAGAGAGAGAGAGAGAGAGAGAGAGAGAGAAGACACTCACCCAAAGCACAGTTCTTGCACCTCTTCTTTTTCTTGAAGCTATTTTTTCCAGCTAGATAAAGGGATAACTTGGTTACTGGGAAGCTTTAGTTTGTAGTTGCGATTCAATCTCTCCAGAAGTTGAAGATTTGGATTAGATTAGATTCCAGAAAGAAATGGATACAAAATCAAGCTTCTCAGAAGCTTATATAAATGTAGGTCAGGTATTGCAAAAACAAGTAATAAAAATATTTTTTGAAGAGCAACAATTAATTTACGAGAAAAGAGGATGATCATGTGTTAAGTGGCAAGGAGCCAAAGAATTGCATAACTGCTCCTTCATAGCGTCAGAAATTATGAGTGTATGTTTATGGCAAATCAATCATACTCTCCTCCTAATTACATGTGACAAATTGCTTCTAAAATTAAGGCACCAATTCCAACCAAGCATGGAGTTTAACATTGCCCCCATCACCTGCAGTTCTCTGAGTGGCCACTTGGAGGTGGAGTTTGTCTCATGACTGAAGTATAATTGCATTGTACAACTGAAGTTTTTTTTTTTTTTTTAAAACAACACCACTAATCCCTTTTATCTTTGCTTCTCCTCCAAAAAGACATTTAACTTGCTGGAACATGAAGACCAACATAAATCATATTCAAGAAGAAATCCTATACTCCAGTGGAATGCTGTTAAACATTTTTGTTGTTAACTGCCCTTGAGTCGATCTCGAGTCGACCCATGGTGACCCTGCTGATGAGACATCTCCAAGACCCTATGTCCTCCACTTTTCTGCTCAACTCCTGCAAACTCATACTTGTGATCTCTTTAATAGAGTCCATCCATCTTGCATGCAGCCTTTCCTCTCTTTCTACTTCCCTCTACCTTCCCTAGCATTACTGTTTTTTCCAACGATTCATGCCTTCTCATGATGTGTCCAAGGTATGACAACCTGAGTTTTGTCATCTTGGCTTCTAGGGAGATTTCTGGCTCTTTATTCCTCAATTCTGTCATCTCTTTTATATAGCTCTTCTGTGTATTGCATCCATCATCATTTTATTCCTTCTTGGTCTCGAATTGTGTTATTGTTTGTCATAGAGTGTCCCAGTCCTTGGTTTGAACTTTCCTTTGATTTCCCTGATCTTGTGGAATAGGTCTCTCATTCTCCCCTTTTTGTTGTTGTCTTCTATTTCTCTACACT
Organism: Urosaurus nigricauda; assembly: GCA_034509955.1. Taxonomy (NCBI): domain Eukaryota; kingdom Metazoa; phylum Chordata; class Lepidosauria; order Squamata; family Phrynosomatidae; genus Urosaurus; species Urosaurus nigricauda. The sequence continues at coordinate 187,640,233 of JAOEGL010000003.1, read as the reverse complement.
GCTCACTGTAGTAGTTTTCCTTATACATGGTATGTAGTTAAAAACAGTGAACATTTCAGTGTGCAAAGCAACTTCTTGATCACCAAAAGTGGAACTCTTCTCTCTGTTCTTCCCCTTTACAGAGGCTATATACTATAAGCAGTATATTCCAGTTATCACTAAAAAGTGCAAACCAGACATAGCTAAAGGTAAAGGTTTCCCCTTTGAGGTGATTGCCCCCCCCCTCCCAAAGATACAAAGGAAAGACATATAAATAGGTAAAGGTGGAGAAGAGGATCTTTTACCAATGCTAAAATATTGGTAAGAATTCCCCTCTGAAATCTAGTACATTGCTAATGAACCAATGCTAATCCTAGGAACAGCCAAACCGAGCAGTATAAACATAGTTTAAAATTCTGCTTATTGGTATCTAATTACAAATAAGGTCTAGGCTACATGGTTAATTAAACATGGTCAGAAAGTTCTGTATCTGATGTTACTTTTAAAAAGCGCTCCAACAAAAACAAGCCCTTTCCAGCATCCAAACTGAGTAAAAGAAATGAATAAAATGAATAAACACTGCAGGGTGAGGCTAACTCTGTCACTCCCTGTTGTTTTATGTCTTCAAATTGTTTCTGACTTATGGCAACCCTAAGGTGAGACATGTGCCTTTCTTGGCAAGATTTTTCAGAGGGGGATTGCCTCTGCTGAGGGAATGTGACTGGCCCAAAATCACTCAATGGGATTCCATGGTAGAGATTTGAACCCTGGTCTTCAGAGTCATACTCCCACACTCACACCACAACACCATGCAGGGTCTTCCATCACTCATACCAGCTCCAATTCTCTCTAGCCACACAGACAATAGAATTGTTGTATTCTGTTAAAATGGGAAAAGGTTGCACAAGATGGAAATGTTCAGTATATGAATTGAAGTTTAGAAAACAACTAGTGCTCTGGGTTGAGGTTGCCACCTTATGACCATTGGAAAAAGCAGCAGTGAATTCACTGTAGCTAACTTTAGAATGGATATGTGTATAATTTAACTGTGAAAGAGTTTTCACATTTTAATTTGAAAGGGGAAGGGGTATCTGTTCTGACTTCTTTTTTAAATGAATGTGAATAAAGGGGAAACAAGAAATCAACTTTATGTAAATGTTAGATGTTAATTCCCTGCTTCCTTTTCCAGGTAAAAACCATGAGAGATTTGATAGCTGTTTTGTATGGATTTATTCAAAGTTAAGTAGCAGCAATGCCAAACACCAAATTTACCAGCATATCTTCTTCACCTTTACTGGAAATAAGTCTCATCAAACTGAAAAGTACATCCTTCCGGGTATGTATGTTCGGAATGGTGATCTCTGTTATTGTTTCAGTGGCAGTACTCCCAGCTCCTAGAACTTCATGCCATTTAAACAGTCTGAGGGAAACTTTGCACCAACCAGTAAAGACTAGTTGTTCTTCATTTGGGAGAGGGGGTGATGGACACCCCAAATCACCTTCTTTATTTCTAGTCCCTCCAGTCAGTTGTTGGGATCCCTGTTTCTTCTTTTGGAGCATGGGCACACTCATAACAAATATTATGTTTCCTCATAGTCTTTTAAAGGACAGTTCTTCTGTGTGGGCTGTTAAAGGAGACTAGTGACATGCCTACACAGGCTGAAGGCTTTCATGGCAAGTTCCAGTTTGAAACTGCTTTAACTACCCTGGCTCAGTGCTAGGAGATCTTGGGATTTGTAGGGCTGGTACAGACCGGCCCTTTGAGGTGCCCCCATCACATGCTAGGATTGCCGTGGGTTGGAACTTACAGATGCCCTGCAACCCTAGCACGTGATGGGGGTGTCATCGCTGCAGAACGCCATTTACATGGTTCACTCAGCGATGACACTACAGCTGCGCAGCATCTATACAGCGCTGTGCAGTTGCAATATCAAAAAAGAGCCGGTAGCCCTTTTTGTGGTGCAACTGTGATGCAAAAGGGAGCTGCATTTCTGCGCTCCTTTTTTACTGCATACCATCGCTGCTCTGTCTAGTTGCTGCGGTGATGGTACGCTGTAAAAAGAGAAGGTTACAGACCGCCCTTTTTGGGCGGTCTGTAAAGCCCCATAGTTTATTGTGGCACCAGGGAAGGCTAAATGTCTTACAAAACTACAGTTCCCAGAATTCCATAGCATTGAGCCAGGACAGTTAAAGTAGTCCCAGACTGGATTATTTCTGCAGTGTGTTTTGGACCTAAGAGAATCTTTGGAATATTTTTGCAGCAGACACAAAATAACAGAGACAGCTATCTAGCCATACATACATGGGACTGAGCAAACATTTTGGTCAGATTCCAAAAGATGACTGGAATCTTTTTTTTAAAAAAATAGTTTAAGAGAGTATTGAATTGGCCAGTGTGTAACAGCAGAGTGATAAAGTGTTTCAGATTAATCCAGAAATCCACACATCAAAAATAAGTGGGGGAAAAGCTAGAAACTCTGGTCTAGACTAATATTCCTCTGTCTTTCACAGGGGCTGTACAGCCACCCCTTCTTCAGCTGGATTGGAGCCACAGCATCTGCATGACACACCCCTGATCCGGCATTTCCAGTGTGCGAAAAGGAGCTGCAAAAAGCAGCTTCTTTTTGCATCCTGGAAAGGGCATGATAGCCATGGTGGCATGGCTATATTGTGCTCCTTCAGCACTGCATCATATGGACACAGCGCTGGAGGAGCACAGTGATGCTGCACTCCATGTAAAGTGGAGTGCGGCATCACGATGCCCTGGGGGTGGCGTTGGGGCCTGTGTTGTGAGGACGCTATGCCACGACTCTGCCCCCATGCCAGCCCAAAGTGGTTCAGGCTTCAGAGGGATAGAAGATCCACTAGACCTGGTCCCTTTCCCCACCACCTTTCCCTTCTTCTGTATCTCGTAAATTGTAAGCCTGAGGGCAGGGAACTGTCTATTTCAATTGACTGTATGTACAGCACTGTGTAAATTTACAGCACTATATAAATAAAGCCTCCTCCTCCTCCTCCTACTACTACTACTACTAATAATAATACCAGCCCAAATCACCAAATATCTTGAAAGAGGGATTATCAGAGGGGTCTCACTACTTGGACTAATGACAATAATAAATAAAATATGTTCTCATAACCTTTCTACTGTCTTACATTGCTTTGCTGAATTTCACCAGTTGATTTGCTGGTGGAATCGAGCAATAAAGTACTCTCTCTTCAAATATATGGTCATCATTTTCTTTGTTAGAGAATCAAAGAATAACAGAGCAGGAAGGGGGCTCAAGACCCTTCTGGTCCAAGTCACTATCAAGCAGGAATACACAATGAAAGTACTGCTGAGGGGTAGTCATTAAACCTTTTTTTAGGAACTTGTAGGGAGAGGTGGGAAATATAAATCTTCTTCTTCTTCTTCTTCTTCTTCTTCTTCTTCTTCTTCTTCTTCTTCTCCTCCAGAGAAGGAGAATCCACTATTCTGCAATCTGTTTCACTGTTAGACAGCTCATAAAGTTAAAAAATTCTTCCTAATGTTTAGAGGGAATCTCTTTTCTTGTAATTTGAACTCATTGGTCATGTGCAGGCAGAAACGATGCTCTCTTCATCTTCTACATGACATCCTCCAGATGTTTAAAGATTTTTAAAATATAATTATTGTAGACTTTTAAAAACAAAAACTTAAAAAGGAGAGTAATATTGTTATCTCCATAACTCCATAATATACTACAGAAGAAAGAATAAATCAAATGTGCCACTTCCCCTCCTCCACCTCAATCTTCTGAGGTCTCATCTGTAGTATATACATGTGTACATGAGATATTTAAAGATGACATCTTCCAGATATTTAAAAATGATCATATCATCTCTCCATTTTCTCTTCTCAGTTAAATATCAGTTAATACACCACAAGTTAAATCCGGCTTCTTTCACTACACACCAATTAGGTTAAAGAAAGCAGACTCATCAGTGGGTAACAAAACTACGCATGTATTAAAAGTTTTTTAGTGGTGCATAATAACTGTGCATAATAACACGTTTGCCTATCCATCTTTACAGAAGCAGAAGTAGCAGCGAGATGTACTGGATAACTGTTACTGGAAATTAAATATTAGGGTGTGAGGCTTTTTTTTTTTTATCTTGCATGCTTAGATGTTTATCACTTTCAGGTCACTGCTGGGAAGTTCCCTTGTTTTTATGGTAATATCATTCCATGCATTATCCAGGGAGTGTGTCTCAAGCTACCAATTTAAAAGCATTAATTTCACCACTTAGGGTAGCAGAGCGTTACAGGGGAGAAAACAGTTTGCCAATCAAGCTTCATGTAGGTTAGAGAGGTGTCAAAAAGCAATTTTTGAAGGCCAAAGGTTTTTTTAAAATAACAAGTAAAAGTAGGACAAAAAAGCAAGTAAAACCCAACCCAAAAGGACCAGACTTCCATCTTCTCTAGCCATGAAAAAGCCTGAGAACACAGCATGTATACCTGTGTAAGTGGCAAGGATTTTTATGTTCCTTGGCTTGTTGTCAGTTCTGTGGTGTTTAAATATACTTTGTTTTTCTACTTTTGAAATTTCTTAAGCAACTGCCCGAGCTGGACGAGATCTTAACAACCTGAATTAAATGTTCTCACTGTAGGACAAATATATTCTTTCCACACCTCTCTGTTAAACTTCCAACTGCTTTATCTCATGGCATACAGGTTGTTTTCCTCCAGGGAAAGGGAAGGGAAAAGTGAATTTACCTTGTTTTACTTATCAATTTGTCACTGTCCTGGGGAAGAGGGGAAAAGGAAGGGGGCACAGCACAGCAAGCATGTGATAAGGAGCATGAGCAGAGGAGCTCCTGGCTGGCTAGCCTTTCTCCTTTGCTCAAGGGCTCAGAATAGAGAAAAAAAGCTAGACATCTCTAGGGATTTGCTTAGTTAGCATGACTTTTGGCTTAAGATTTGCTGTGCCATGGTGGAGCCATTAGAGCGATTGCCTGAACATGTTCACCTGTATGAAAATGAGTTCAGTTAATCTGTTCTTTAAGGTCTACCCTATTGCCAAGTTTTATGCAGATGCATTTAAAAAAAAGGGTGTGTGTTTACAGCCGTTTTGACATCCCAATGTAAGTCAACGGTAGACAGAAGGAAATCCAGATCCAGAAACCTCAATTTGGATTCAGGTTCTAGATTGATCCAATCCCAATTATTCCCTGACCTGAATAATCAACTCATGCACAGATCCAATAACTAAATAGTATACTGTTTGTTTGTTTGTTTTTTCCTTGAGGAAATGGGGGAGAGTTTTCTTTCAGCTGGATTTTAAAGAATTTTGACAACAATAGGAATTTATTAATAGTACAATGGGCCCTTGGTATCCAATGGGGCTTGATTCCAGGACCCTTCCCCCCATGGATACCAAAATCTGTGGATGTTCAAGTCCCATTAAATGAAATGCAGACTGGAGCAGACTGGAGGAGGGCAAATGTTGTCCCCATCTTCAAAAAGGGAAAAAAAGAGGATCCCAACAATTATCGTCCAGTTAGTCTGACATCAATTCCAGGAAAGGTTCTAGAGCAGATCATTAAGCAGAGAGTCTGTGAACACTTAGAGGACAATGCCATAATCACAAAAAGCCAACATGGGTTTCAGAGAAACAAGTCATGCCAAACAAACCTGATCTCTTTTTTTGATAAAATTACTAGCTTGGTAGATGAAGGGAATTCTGTGGATATAGTATACCTCGATTTCAGTAAGGCCTTTGACAAGGTTCCCCATGACATTCTTGCAAACAAGCTTGCAAAATGTGGGATAGACAAGTTAACTGTTACATGGATTTGTAATTGGTTGACCGGCCGAACTCAAAGGGTGCTCAACAATGGCTCCTTTTCATCCTGGAGAGAAGTGACCAGTGGGGTCCCACAGGGTTCTGTCCTGGGCCCAGTGCTATTCAACATCTTTATTAACGATTTGGATGACAGAATTGGGAACATACTTATCAAATTTGCAGATGACACTAAACTGGGAGGAGTAGCTAATACCCCAGAGGACAGGATCAAAATTCAAAATGACCTGAATAGACTAGAAAGCTGGGCCAGTGCTAACAAAATGAAATTCAATGCGGAGAAATGTAAGGTTCTGCACTTAGGGAGGAAAAATGAAATGCACAGATATAGGATGGGGGACACCTGGCTGAACGAGACCACATGTGAAAGGGATCTAGGAGTCCAAGTAGACCATAAGCTGAACATGAGTCAACAGTGTGATGCGGCAGCTAAAAAAGCCAATGCAATTTTAGGCTGCATCAATAGAAGTATAGTTTCTAGATCAAGGGAAGTTATAGTGCCACTCTATTCTGCTTTGGTCAGGCCCCACCTGGAATACTGTGTCCAGTTCTGGGCACCACAATTCAAAAAGGATGTAGAGAAACTGGAGCATGTCCAAAGGAGGGCAACTAAGATGGTGAAGGGACTGGAAACCTTGCCCTATGAAGAACGCCTTTGGGAGGTGGGGATGTTTAGCCTGGAGAAGAGAAGGTTAAGAGGTGATATGAGAGCCCTGTTTAAATATTTGAAAGGATGTCATATTGAGGAGGGAGCAAACTTGTTTTCTGCTGCTCCAGAGAACAGGACCCAGAACAATGGATACAAATTGCAGGAAAAGAGATTCCACCTCAACATTAGGAGGAACTTCCTGACAGTAAGGGCTGTTCGACAGTGGAACACACTCCCTCGGAGTGTAGTGGAGTCTCCTTCCTTAGGGGTCTTTAAGCAGAGGCTGGATGGCCATCTGTCAGGGATGCTTTGACTTGGAGTTCCTGCATGGCAGGGGGTTGGACTGGATGGCCCTTGTGGTCTCTTCCAACTCTATGATTCTATGATTCTATGAAATGGCATAGTAAAATTGTGTCCCTTACATAAAATGGTAAAATCAAGGAAGCTTATTGCTTGGTTTATTAATTTGGTTTACCTCTTCTAGTTTAAATTTCAATTTGGGCTGCATCCTGATCTTATCAGAAGATTTGTGCTGCCAAATTTGCCACCTGAATACATCCCAGGTGCCTCCCCATTTCCAGAAGGGATCTGTGCAGCTCTTTTCAGATCTGGGAGTTTTCCAGCTTAAGAAAATGGCCACTGGAGCGCTCCTGGAAGCAGGGATGCACCTGGGCTGTTTTCGGGTGGCAAATTTGGCAGCAAAAACCTTCTGATAAGATAAGGATACAGCCTGAATTGCAATTTAAACCAGGAGAGGTAATATGAATGAATAAGGCAAGTGATAAGCTCCAAGGTTTGTTTTTTAGAATATATATATTTTCAGGATACTTTCCAGTCATGGATGGTTAAATCCATGGATAAAGATTTATGGATATGTAAAGCTGGCTGTATATTCAAGATGGGAATTACTGCAGGGTTGTTGTTGTTTTTAATGAAACAAAGGAGAAAGTAAAACTGGCATGCAGGTATACTTCAGTTAATAAAGTACATGTGCTCTTGGGCATGTTTTCTTTAACAGAATATTTGGTACCAGCAGGGCCGTGCCTAGGGCGGGGCAGGCGGGGCAATGCCCCGGGGCCCCCAGCTGAGGGGGGCCCCCAGCTGCCATCCTCATAAATGTCCTCCTCTTCTTCTTAGTCGTCAGTCCCTGCCTGGCTGCAGCTTGCCTTCCCCCTCCCAGAGGACAGAGGAGTCGGAAGGGGCCTGCCTGCCTGCCTGCCTGCAGCTGCCCCTCCTCCTGGGCTCCTCCGGTCCATCCCCATTGGCTGGGCTACTGAAGAGGAGAGGAGCTGAGGAGGAGGAGTGGTTTGTGTGCGCGCGCACCAGAGCAAGTGAGAAGTGAACTGAGAACTGGTAGGGCTGCCTGTTGCCTTTGGCCTCCCTGGCTGGGCCTGGGGCCCCTGGGCAGAGGATGGGGGTTGGGCTTGCCTTGCTTGGACCCAGGGCTTCCGTTGGGTTTGGTTGGGGTGCCAACTGCCACCAGGGAGGAGGTCCACCTAGACTGGGAACTACTACTGAGTACTAAAATACTACACTACTAGTTGTGGAGCCCACATCTCTAGGCTTCTCACTCTATCTGGCTAAGGCTATGGAATTCTGGGAGTAGGAGTCTGTTGTGGGGCCCGCATCTCAAGGCTTCTTCACTCTATCTGGCTAAGGCTATGGAATTCTGGGAGTAGGAGTCTGTTGTGGGGCCCGCATCTCAAGGCTTCTTCACTATCTGGCTAAGGCTATGGAATTCTGGGAGTAGGAGTCTGTTGTGGAGCCCACATCTCTAGGCTTCTCACTCTATCTGGCTAAGGCTATGGAATTCTGGGAGTAGGAGTCTGTTGTGGGGCCCACATCTCAAGGCTTCTCACTCTATCTGGCTAAGGCTATGGAATTCTGGGAGTAGGAGTCTGTTGTGGAGCCCACATCTCTAGGCTTCTCACTCTATCTGGCTAAGGCTATGGAATTCTGGGAGTAGGAGTCTGTTGTGGGGCCCGCATCTCAAGGCTTCTTCACTCTATCTGGCTAAGGCTATGGAATTCTGGGAGTAGGAGTCTGTTGTGGGGCCCGCATCTCAAGGCTTCTTCACTATCTGGCTAAGGCTATGGAATTCTGGGAGTAGGAGTCTGTTGTGGGGCCCGCATCTCAAGGCTTCTTCACTCTATCTGGCTAAGGCTATGGAATTCTGGGAGTTGGAGTCTGTTGTGTCTGTAGAGTTTGTACTTATAAGGTGTTATTACAGTATTATTCATTGTGTTGCTATTTTGAATAAACTTTGAATGAATAATGTTTTCGCTTTGCCCTTCACCACTAACTGACAATGTATAGTAAAGCACACACATGATCATACAAGTATGTTCAAACATGAAAAAATATAGGGGCCCCAAATGTACCTTTTGCCCCAGGGCCCCTAAAGGTCTAGGTACGGGCCTGGGTACCAGAAACAGAATAACATGCAATGAATAGGAATAGATTCCCACACCAGAAAAAAGATGAGCAGTTTAACACATTTTTTCAAACCCTTAATCTGAAACTGACATGTACATATGAAATGAAACAAGCATGTTAAGCCTGGAATATGTAAACAAAAACATTTTGAGCCTTCTGTAGGCCATTTGAAGGCTTATTTGAAAACACACCAAGGGATGGCTTTTTATTTCTCCAGCCTCTGGTTTTTTTCTTCTTCTTATGTTTCCCATTTTGGTAGCCAGATTTATAGGTCTATGCTTTTAGTTTTTTAAATCACACTAAGGGGAGCTGGTAAGACAGGCTTGTCTGCTCTCCCTTTCCCTCTATTTTGCTGTTCATATTTGCTAAGTAAAAGATTCTGGACGCAAATGACATTTACCTTGCCTGCTTTATGCAAGCATACACATACAGTTGGACCTCCATATCCATGGAGGATGCATTTCGGACCTCTTCCCTCCCACAGATACCAAAATCTATGCATACTCAAATCCCATTAAAATTAATGGCCACTAGCATGGCCATATTCACATGCCATCTTTAAGCAAAACAGAGGCTTGCCATCTGCAGGTGATTAAACCTGCAGTCCGCAGATGACAAGAGGGTGGACTTCAGTTACAGTAAAATTGGCTACAAAAGAGTCCTGTCCTTTCTCAAGCATTGTTGCTTTGTTTACTGAATCATGTGCTGGAAGAAAGGTGGGTTATAAATAAAATAAATCAACACTACAGACACCCTGCTGCAGGCCAAGGTTTCACCAGCCCTTTTCACCATGCGCACAGTGCAAATGATGCTAAAAAAAAGTCCACCTAGATGGAAAAGGGGAGTTGGGCAGGCATAAAAAGACTTTGGAAAAAGGAAGTCTGTTGTCTTGGAAAACTTCAGAACCTTTAGTCTGTAAGATGTCCTTCCAAAGTACAGCATAGTGCAATAGCAGTCACTGCTCTTCTAGTCTTTTGTTTATGTATTCAATAAACAAGGTCACCTTTTATGAAGTTTTCATGACTGGTGTGACTTTTGGAGGCTCTGATGCTATCTGATAGTTCTTGGTACGCCACATGTCCCAGATTCTTCTTCACCAGTTATCAAGGGATAGATCTCAATTCTTCCAACCTTTAGCTATCCCTTTGTGAGCAGCTGTAATGAAGATGACCATCAATGAAGAAGGCAATCATGCCACATGATTCTGTTTCTTTTTCTTTAGATTAAAGGAAACTCATCAGAAGGGTTTTATTGTTTACTTCATGGTGTCTGTGATCAAGACATTGGACCTTATCAGATGGGATGAATTTCTCTTTACTGTGAATGGAGCCAATTCGAACTCACGTAAATTCCAATTGTGTTCGGAATGCATTCAGAATGACTTCCCATTACCCGAAAATGACCCCCCATTGCCCAAAATTGCATGAGATGCTTTAATTCGCAATAAGGTAAAACCCATGATTGCGTTTGGAATGACTTCCCTTTTGCCCAAAATTGTATGAGATACTTTAATTCGCAATAACGTGAAACCCCATGATTGTGTTCAGATTGCCATTACATTATACTTCCAATTTCCAACGTCTGATAAGGTCCATTGATTTCATTCATTCATTCATTCATATCATTTATATGTTACCTTTCTCCTGGAAAGGGACCCAAGGAGGCCCACAAATAAAACTGTTTAAAAACATTACAGTAAAAATGTAAAAACAATTTATATCATCTTGTTAAAACAGTATAAAATTACATGAAAAATTACAAAGTAAAAAACCATAACTAGAACTCATATAAAAGCCTCCCTGATGACAATTATGCCGTATGTATTCAACTATATGTAAAAAAAAAAAAAAAAAAAAATCCCCAAATTGACCCTAAAATCTTGGATTGACTTATGTATGGGTGAATACAGTAATACAGCTCAGATAGATCCTAAAAGAAGCACTTCCTCAATGTCCCACACTCCATGCCTCAGCAATGATTTCTGAAAGAGCTGCCAAGACAGGAGTGTGTGTTGTACATATGTGAAAAAGGTGATTCCCTTTTCAAACTGATGTTAAAACCTCATCTCCCGATCAAACACCCAATTTCCCTCTAGTTCCTTCCTTCTCAGCCTGATGTTAAAACCATCTTCTCCCCTAAGTTTTACCCTAGACTTATCCACAGGGTCATATCAACATCCATGATTTTGGCCCTAAAAATTATACATGAGGTCAACTTGAACATGAATATATATGGCACATTAAAAGTCTGCTTGACTACAAACATCTTTGCCTGACAATGAAAGGAAAGCAGGGATGTGTTCTGGCAGGCCTTTCCTAAATAGATGCCTGAATAGATGCCCGGCCACCACAGAGAATAAGTAATATATTGATCCTGTTTGCTGTTTGATTAGTTTATTTATTGTTGCTTGTCTGTATTATTGTTGGCCTGTATATTTGTTAACTGTTTAAAATTGTCAATTATATTAATATGTTTTAGATTCTATTTTAAAATTCTATTTTAAAGGGGGGACGGTTGGCGGGATATGATAGGTATACTTTTAAATGTTGTAAGCCACCCCGATTGCTTGAGTGCAGAGAGGCGGGATATAAATTATTATTATTTTGAGAAATGATTGATTGATTGATTGATTATTAGGGAAGGGGCCAGCCTAGCCTCCTTGCAAAAGGAGTTCCAGAGGGTTGGAGCAGCCACTGAGAAGGCTCTCTCTCATGCCTTCACCAAGCAAGCATGTGATGGTGGCAGGACTGAAAAAAAGCCTTCCTTTGAAGATGTTAGAGTCTTTGAAGATCTTGTAAGATTGTCTGGGGGGATACAGGACTTTATCACATGCACTTTTAAAACCGTTTTGGGGAGGGACTCGCGGGGGCGAGCATGAACGGATTTTACCACACACGCAAGCATCCACAAAAAGTTCCCGTTCCGGCTCCTGTACCTAAGCCGTCCCTGTTCAGTGCTGGTGGGTGCCATTTTGTCTGGATGGAAGTCTTCCGACCAGAACATTTAATGCTTCTCGGCACTGGACAGGAACGGGTGCCAGAATGGGACCTTTTTGTGAACACTTTCATGTGTGGTAAAATGCATTCATGCACGCCCCCACGGGTCCCGTCCCCATGCCCAAAACGGTTTTAAAAGTGCATGTGATAAAGTCCACAGTCTTTCAGATATTCTGGACTTAAACCGTTCATTTCAGAATGCTCAAACCACATATTAAAACTGGTCCCCTTTTCATTACATCCTCTCAAAATATTCCTGTGTGATGACTCTGTCATCACTGCCAATTTTATAGATGAAAGATACTATTTATTAATAAGTTAGGGGATGCATTATTTGGCAAGAGCAGAACCATAATTTAAAAGGAGATATCCAGAGACTAGATCAATCAGATTTTGGTGTTGTAATATTAAGATCAGAGTCCCTTCCCACCTTAGGGCTTTGGTATATTCCATAAATATTCTCAATAATGCAAATTGCTACCTCTTCTCTTTTATGTAGGCTTTCAGAGTATATACACAATTTATCAAAAACTATTGGCTGCCAATGGATCTTGTTCCATGAATTCATTAACAAATCAGTCAAAGGTGGGGTAAATTCATTATATAAATATTTATACAATGAATCAGTGAATCTGTCTGGGCCTGTGGATTTTCCTTATTTTAAAATTGTAATAGCCCATTTCATTTCATCTTCACACATGGGATGATTTAAAAATGAATTATGCAAATCAGAGACCTTTTTAATGTTCAGGGAATTAGTAAATTCAATAATATTTAGATTATCTGTTGATTCCAATGAGTATAATTAGAAATAAAACTCACAGAATTATTGAACAATTTCATTAGAAGTTTTAAAGCATCCTTGAGGTGTACTGAGGAATATGATTTTTCCCCTTCCCTTTTTTTAAACTGCTTTAGTCAGAAGCTGGAAATTTTTGTTATTATTTCCATAACAAGTGGCACTGACCCAAATTATCGGACCGGCGCTGTTGCAGCAACCGTGGCTGGCCCCTTCCAGGCCTCCCTTGCTACCTTGCTGCTGCAGGCACCCCTCCAATTGGTTGGGATAACAAAGAGGGTGGGCTCTGTACTCTCCCTTGGCCCCCATTGGATCCCTGGCCTATTTAAGGCCACGTTCGGCACTCCTCGGTGCCATTTGAAGTTCGGCTCCCCACCCTCCCTCCCTGGGGTTGGATGTTTGTCACAACTGGCCTCAAGTAGAAGAGCCCTCTCTCCATGCTACACCATCTTACCCAAGAGGGAGTGAAAGGACAGGCCAAATTCCATCAGGCCTTTCCTAGAGTATGAAGCAGAGCCCTCCCTCTAGTCCATCTGCCTTGGTCCAGGCATCAGAGGAAGAGAAGAAGTTTTGGACCTGATCCCCTTCCCCAACACCATTCCCTTTTCATTTTGTGTTGTGTCTTCTTAGATTGTAAGCCTGAGGGCAGGCAACCGTCTAATTAAAATAATATTTGTAAGCCGCTCTGATAGCCTTTAGGGCTGAACAGTGGGGTATAAATAAATAAAATTATTATTATTATTATTATTATTATTATTATTATCTTTGTGTATGGCAGCAGAGGTTCTGGATTTACCTGCGGGGTTCCAATGCTTTATGTCCCTCGTTCGGGAGTCCTTATTCTGAAATCCTTACTCTGTCTTATTCTGAAACAACTTATCAAAGTTTGCCTGGTTTTGATTTAATGTGTGTGCATACATCATTTGAAGGTATGGAAAACCTTCAAGGGACATGAGATTTAGGGCTGCTCTCAACCTTTCATTCTAGGCTTTGCTAGCCCTTTGTTCACATAGAAGGTGAGTGGTGAATTCTACCAGCCTTTACAGATTTTCTGTTACGTTCACATACAGTTTAGAGAGGAGTATTTAGTACATCATTGAATGGCCAAATGATCTACATATTTTTATTACATCAATTGTAAACTTTGGCTGCTGGTAACATATTATATCTTCTAAAGAACAGAATGTGTTGCTGCTGTTGTTGTTGACTGCCATCAAGTCAACTTCAAAATGTCCATCAAAAATGTGTGGGTGGTTGTGAACAGGTTATCTGCTCCAAAGCAAGCAGAATGACCTGGCAGGCATCATCACATAGAATACTCATGTATAATGAGGAAACATCCGTGAGAACTAACACCACATCTACAGGAATGGGTCTATCTTCTAAAGTGAAGATAAACTGTTGGCTGTCTCTTATGTACCATATTTCCCCGAAAATAAGACAGTGTCTTATATTAATTTTTGCTCCCAAAGATGCACTAGATCTTATTTTCAGAGGATGTCTTATTTTTCCATGAAGAAGAATACACATTTATTGTTGAACAAAAAAATGGCCATGTTTCCAAACAAAAAACTTTGCTAGGTCTTACTTTTGGGGGAGGCCTTATATTTAGCAATTCAGCAAAACCTCTACTAGGTCTTATTTTCTGAGGATGTCTTATTTTAGGGGAAACAGGGTATGAAGTGCCTGTTGATACAAAATTCCTTTAAAAAAGAATCCAAATACTGGGCTAAGGGTTCCAAAACCAAACCTGTTCCTGAAACAATAGGATGACCAGGAGTGGGAAATACTTCCTTATGGAGCTTAGGTAACATATATAAAACAGGTATCCTAGGAAATCCATTGATGGGAAAATTGGCTGTTTTCTTCTGAATGTATTCTAAAGAGATGCTCTCATAAACCACTGTTGTAATAACACGGCTGATATGATCAATTGGATCATGGTCCAATTTCTTATAACTATTAAAATCATTTAATTGCCTAAGAATATTCCTTATGTAATAATCCATATTTATCACCACTATTGCTCCACTTTTATCACTAGACAAATGATCAAGAATTCTCTTTTGAGTATCAGTAATATTACATTATATATATATATATATATATATACCCCCAATTTCCCAACATTCTGATGTACTGCCCTTTCAAAAACAAGGACCACTGCTGCTGGATTAAATGTAGATTTGAGAGAAATGTAGATTTGGGAACCTGAAGAAGCTTGCTGTTCCCCCCCCCCCTCCGATTTAATAATACTGTGTACAATTTAATAATAAGCCGTAGCTGGATTTCTAAGCATTTGCGTAATATAAGCCATATACCGAAAATAAGACATAGTGATAAGCCCGGCGTAGAACAGAAGAGGGCAGGAAGGGAGCAGAAGATTGGGGCCAATGGTTCTAAAGGAAATGGAGTTGCAAGAAATTCAAGATGGAATTCCAGGTTTAGAGAGTTATGACGATGTTCCAGAAGAACTATATTTGAATAAATGTACATTGCTGTACCATACTTAATAAAAACAAGACATCCCCTGAAAATAAGCCATAGTTTGTCTTCGTGAGGAAAAATAAATTTAAGACAGTGTCTTATTTTTGGGGAAACACGGGTATATATTACTTTAAACAAATCTATCTGGTCCTGAATGCACTATATTTGGGAGTTGGCACAAACAACATGCCAAGATTTAGAACCACCCTTTCTTCTTTCATTAATCTTCTAGAGGAAAGATTATAAACTCAACTTTGTATCTCGCTTTTTGGTTACTGCGCTGTCAAAAATCCTTCTGCCTTAAAGATCCTTTGTAATGATGGAACTTGCCCTACTTGTTGTTGCTTTCTCACCCAAGAAGGTCCCAGTATCCTCTCCCAATGAGGACTCAATGACTACATCTTTCCTATGCTCATGCATAGAAGTTTGCATAAATTTTTGTTCTCTTGATTTACCTTATAAGATCATTCCTCTTGCGGGGACGGCAATGAAGCAGCCAGGAAGGGTAAGGCAGATGGCAAGTGCCCCTCTCTGCCTGCTACCACTTCTCCCCCCTCCTCCGCCAATCTCCATGTTGTCTCCCCAGAGTGGCTGCTCCTGCTTGAGTGTGAGAACATGAATTTATTGTATTGAAGTGACACCAATTCTAGCGATGCCACCTTGAGTAAGTAGCTGAGCTATGAAACATATGTTAAGTGAAGCTGTCTTTCATTGATCTGTGAAGTGCTGTCAGAGCTCAAGTGACAAAAACTACTGGAAAGTGTGACAATAAGGAATGGCTTTGGATTTCTATATACAACCAGCCCTCCATATATATGGACTTTCTGTACATGGACTCAAGCATCCACAACTTGAAAAATATTTTTAAAATATATAAATTCCAAAAAGCAAACCTTGATGTTTCCATTTTATATAAGGGACACCAATTTTCTGCCCCACTATATTTAATGGGACTTGAACATCCATGGATTTTGGTATCTGTGGGGGGTCCTGGAACCAAACCCCACCAAGGGGCACTGTAGTTTATAACATGTCCATACTGATATTTCAGTCCTACAAAATATTGATTGGTCTACTTATGCACACAGTGATCAGATTGATCTAGAGCTGTAAAAGAAATTCTGTACTCTTCAACCATCTCCAGACCTGTTTGAATTTTATAGTAGTAGACAATATAGACTTAGAACCATGTTAACAACCAACCTGGTTTGTGGAAATAGACAAGGCAACTAGTAATTAGTATATTTGTTTGCAATGATCCCAATGGAAACAATTCAAGATTTACTATCCTATTACAAAAATTCACCATGTTGGACTTTGAAATATAGTTCAAAAGAAGATATCATAAAGGAATGTGTAATAACAATAAATGTCCTTTATTGACAGTAAGCCCCGCAAATCTCAATGGGTCTGCAATTTGAAAAAGATACAGAGGAATGGGCTACAAGTTATTTTTTTAAAAATCTTCTAGAAGTTCCGGTGGCTGCTGTGAAAACCTATATGCTCAATGCTGGCACATTTTTGCATTAGTAGATTTATGCATGCTGCTTCATCAGAGCAATCATTTCGTTATACATTCGCTGGGGTGCATCCAATCCCCAGATGAAATCAAGATGACCCCATTCTGGAATTGCTTTATGGAAAACAAGATTTCTAAGCTGAGGGAGAAGTATAGCAACATCTTTTGGATCGGAGAGTAGGTCTTTTCCTCCAGACCATACTGCTGTTGCCACAGTCATATCTTCCAATTTATATACAGGAGGGATAAACTAGAAAAATGTATATGAAGTTAGAAGTGACCTGTTAAATCATCACCTTTTATCAATTTTTTTTTAAAATAAGCAAATGAATTAATATTTACCCTGTTTCCCCTAAAATAAGACATCCTCTGAAAATAAGACCTAGGAGAGATTTTGCTGAATTGCTAAATATAAGGCTTCCCGCGAAAGGAAGACCTAGCAAAGTTTTTGTTTGGAAACATGCCCCCCCCCCCTTTTTTTGGTTCATCAATAAATGTGAATTCTTCTTCATGGAAAAATATGGGGGAAAGGGATTACATGTCATCAGGTGTTTGGGAACAAAAATTAATATAAGGCATTGTCTTATTTTCAGGGAAACACGGTAAATATAAATTACAGTCCCTCTTCTATCTATGGATTCTTTATGCATATAGTCCACCACCCGCAGCTTGAAAATGTTCCATAAATATATAAATTCCCAAAAGCAAACCTTGATTTTGCTATTTTATATGAGAGACACCATTTTACTCTGCTATTGTATTTAATGGGGCTTGAACACCCACAGATTTTGGTATCCATGGGGATGCCAGGAACCAAATCTGAACGGATACCAAGGGCCCACTGTATACAGTCTGAGCATTTTCACATTTGTAGTCATTCCATAATGGCATTTCTCCCCTCTTGTTTCCTTCAAATAGTGCCCACGCTTTTCCAAGCCATGTTATATGAAACCCACTCTTTTAATGCCAAGGAACTGGTTGTTTTTTTGTGGGGGGTTTTAGCTCCTTAATGTCCAGTTCCTTGCTAGTTTCCTTTCTCCACACTCATTTATTTGTCAATTTTTTTTTAATTCTCCAACTAGCAATTTCTATACCCACCAAAGGCTTCCAATACAGTGCTTCTCACCATCCCACCCTAGTGCATGACAGCCCACAAATAGATCTATAGAACGATAAGGCAAATATTATCCTTGGACTGATCGCTTGGGTAAGCGATTGGTAAAATCTGGGATGATTTACTCTGATGCTGCCCAGAGGGCTGCTGTTGCACCAGGCATCCCTTGGGCTGTTGCCAGGACTTTCTGAGAAAATGACCAGCTGCTCGGACTCTATGGACTCTTTCATACGAGGCTAAATTGGAAGTATAATTTAAGGTCAATTCGAATGCAATCATGGGTTTTAAGTTATTGCAAATTAACTCTTCGCACGCAAATTCAGGCAAGAGGGAAGCCAATTCGAATGCAATCATGGGTTTTACGTTATTGCGAATTAAAGCTTCGCATGCAAATTCGGGCAGGAGGGGGTTATTTTCGGGTAATGGGAAGTAATTCCAAATGGAGCAGGGGTTCTTCCGAATGGAGCAGGGGTTCATGTAAATTCGCTAAACTAGTGAATTTACATGAATCTGCATTGGCTCCATTCGGAGTTGGGAGAAATTCCTCCCGTTTGAAAGAGTAGAGAGCTGTGTAAGAGGAAATCTTGTGATGGCACTGCCTTTGTGTGACTTTGAAAGAAATCTTATACCAGATCTTGGGAAATCTTGTGGGATGGGAACTCCCATAAGATCTTGAGTGTGAATTAGCAGGCATATATATGCCTGGCCACAGGGAAGCCAGCTGTGGTTGGCTGGACCTTCCAAGTGAGCAGGTTGCATGGCAGCCGGCTCCCTTTTGGACCTTCATTATCCACCCTGCCCAAAGAAGGGAATGACAAATAAGAGTTCAGGTTTCTAGGGGGAGGATGGTTGGATGGCTTGGCTTTGGGTTGGTGCAAGGTTGTAGGATCTGCAGGGGGGATTGAGAGCTGAAGGGAAAGGGGGGAAGCTTGGCATGCTTGCCTGTCTGTCCATTAGGCCCAGAGTCAATGGTGACAGGGGTGGGGGCCTCCTTTTCCTTTCTCCCCTTTCTTGTCCTCTCTTTTCTCCCTCTTTCTCCTTTCTCTTTGTGGGGCTTCTGGCAAATAAGTAGTAGTGGGAGGCAGGAGTTGTGTCCAGTGAGGGGAGAAGCCATTCAGGTGAGTTATGTGGGGGCTTGCTGGGTTGTGGTTTGAGGGCTTAAGAGGGAGGGGGAAGCCTAGCCTGTCTGTCTGTTAGGCCTGGGGGGCTGCAGTGACAGTGAAGATGGGGCCCATCTTTCCCTTTTGCCCCTTTCCTGTTTTCACTTTATGCTTTTTCTTTGGGGGGCTCTGATGAGCAAGTGATGAGGGGGCACAGTGCAGGATCAGGGTGAATGTTAGGACTTTATCACACGGGAAAAATTGGGGGAAAGCGGAGGGTTAAACTGCCATTATCCCATGAAAGTCACCCAATTGCGGTGAAGATTTTCACACAACGTCGCAATTAAAGAGGACTTATCCCGGGAATAACCAGGTAATAACCAGCAACAAATAATTCATGGGGAAATCCCATGAATGATTTGTTGCTTGTTATTCTCTTGCCCCAATCTAGATGGGCACAAAGAGCTGCCTTTAGAGCTCTAAAGGCCGCCTTTAGGGTTGGGGAGGGTGCAGCGTTTGCATCCTCCCTAACCCTAAAGCGTATGGGCACCATCATTTTAAAATGGCGGCGTTCATACGGGCGCGCCATGGTAGTGTATATACTTATCATTAGTGCTTCAGGGTATTTATTTTTCAAAAATGTTACTAGTATGAAATTATATTGCAATTACTGGCCGTATTAATTTTTATAGAAACCCTACTATTCTTTGTACAGGTATCTGCTATTACTATATGTTCATTATAGCAGCCCATGCTTTACACACCTTTCCCAATGATGGGCTTCTTTTGGAGCTTGATTTGTTTCTCTCTGGTTTTGCATGCCTGCTATCACTATCTGGTCTGCAGGTTCTTGGCATTTTTTTCACTTAATTTTCCTTACTTAATTTTTATTACATCTGGCATATCATACCACTCTTAGCTACTGATTATTCATTTTTCACTTTCATCTTAAAGTGGAAATTGGCCATTGCTGCAACAATTATTACATACTTATTCTTATTATTGCAATCTATGCTATAAAATGGCATTAACCATTTCATAGGCTGGATCATAAAGTCCTCATTGGCCATAGTTATTTGCCACTGTTACTGTATTCCTTTGGGTTATTACAGCAGGCTTAGGATCCTTACTGATGTATATGTTATATTCTTTTGGTGATTACTGTATTCTTTATTACATAAACCTGGTTATTCCACTTCAAATAGTCATTATGGAATTAGTCACAGTTATTGGCCACTGTTACCACTGTTTTAATACATAAGCCATTTACAATGCTTGTTACTATAATCCTTTTGCAATTACTATAATCCTTATTATATATCTTTATTACAGATCCACAGATTTTGTTATCCATGGGGGTCCTGGTGATAGCGCTAGAGACAGAAATTAGAAAATGATATTTTAACATTGAATTGCTAAATTCTCAAAGAAGCCTTTTAGATGAGACTAGCAGAGGAAAAAAAAAAGCTAAACTAAGAGGAAGTAGATGGCAATAAAAAAATTCCATTATGCTAGTCCCATGAAAAACAGGCATTTCTACATTTGTGCACAGAATATTTAGATTAGATTAGATTTCTTTACTAGGAGATTGTTGTCTATGGAATGTTTAGATCAGATTAAGTTTCTTTCATAGGTCCAATACAGATGGCCCAAAAGGGCAGTCTGTGTGGAGGGATTAGGAGGGATCACCCTAGCATGTGATGATGCCTGCGTTGTCACGTAATGCCTTTTAGATGGCGTGTGTAAGCACGCCGCCGCAACTGCACAGCTTTTAGACACCAGAACAGTGCCCAATGGTGCCTTTTTTGTTATTTGCATTGCAACTGCGGCACTAAAAAAAAAGCGGGGTTTCCCCGCTCCTTTTTTTCTGCGCAGCTTCGCCGCTGCATCTAGCTGCTGTGGTGAAGTTCAGCAGCAAAAAGAGGTGGCACCAGACCATCTTTTTTGGTTGATCTGTATCGCCCCATATAATCATTGAATAACATTGTTGGAAGAGACCACAAGGGCCACCCAGTCCAACCCCCTGCCATGCAGGAACTCACAATCAAAGCATGCCCCTTCTTTAGTAGAATTTTGTTTTCTATTTGATTGATGACATAACTTGTGTTCAGTTTTCCTTCATCATTCTTTGGTGTCATGTATAATGGATGAAAGTAGACCGTCTGGTTGGATTCAAATGTAGTGACTAGCATTATAGCTCTGTTTGTGGGTATATCAGAGCTAAAAAAACTCTCATTTCTTCACTAGGATTGATCTGAGTAATCCTATCGGTTTTTTTATTTGCAAATCAAATCAAATAAACTTTGTTCCTCTGACTCCTGCCTAGAAATTAGTTATTTCAATAGACAAGAGGGAATAATTGCCTTTTTTGGCCGTAACACTGGAACCAAAGCACAATGAATACCAAGGGCCCACTGTACTATATGGACAAAATGAGGAAGGGACAGGGAGTGGGGAAGAAGAAATGTAGCAGCACTTTTAAGACTAACTGGTTTTTATCTTAGTATGAACTTTTGAGGATAGAAACCTACTTCTTCAGATATAGTAAAGTGGGTTCCTCTGTCCATTTCTTCCTTTTTGTGTTCAAGAGACTAGCATGACTACTTCTTTGAAAACTTATTTAAATACAGCAAGAAACTCGGTGCAAAAATCCCATCCACCTGCTCCCTTTCCATTTCTTTTTTACCTTATCAAAGGTTGTGATTTTTAAGAAATGTACAGTTCTCTACCTGGTTGTGCTTTTCCTTATTCTTGTTCTCATCACCCCAGTCAAACCCTTTGAATAGTCCACAATGAAAAACCTGTTAGGAAAGACAAGAAAGGAAATATTACATTGCCAGGTTAACCGTGCAATTTTAACACAAAAATGCACCACGTTTAGGAGCTTACAAATTGGCACAACATTTTTCTGTGGCAGAAATCCTCTTGTGATATGATCTCAGAGGTCTTCCAACAGAGTGGGCCCTCACATACATGTAACCCCCAGTGAACTCAATTGGGCATACCTCTCAGGAGTGACATTCCTGGGGAAGTGTGGTGGTGTGGCCCACACTGGGTGAAACCCCAGCAGTGGAGTAATACCTGATCGGGCTGTTCTTCCACTGGGGGAAGGGGGAGCACCCCCAGCCCCGCTTCCCATAGTGTTGGCATTTCCTCATGAGGAGACCACCACCATTGCAAGGAAGGAAAAGGCTGAAGGAACCTGGCCCTGCTTCCCTGCTACGGTGGTGGTTCCTCATGAGGAGACTGCTGCCACAGTAAGGAAAGGAAAAGGTTGAGGGCACCTGTTGGTGGGGGTGGTTTTTTGGAAATCTGTGTGTTTTGTTGTATACACTTGTCTTAAAATATGTACCTTTCCCCTATTAATTTTACTTAAGCGTGTTTGTGCTCAGTTTTCATAGAATGGGGGTTTGCAGTACCTTTGAGATTAGAGGGATGCTGGATCTTTCAGAGGCCTGCTCTTTCAAGTTTACTACATGTCTCAAGGATATAGTTGTTTACATTTATTATGACCCAGACACCAACACTGACACAGTTCCAGAGGAGGCATTAAAAACAATTTCAGCTTGTTTATGCAATGAATAAGAGTCATTTTGCAAGGGATTTAGGTTGTTGCCATCTAGGCGGGATTATTGTAATACGAATATGTTATATATTGGTCTGCACCCGAAAAGAGCTTGAAAGCTTCACTTTGTGCAGAATCTGGACGCTAGAATTCTGGTTGTTTCATCTTGATGAAGCTCTATTGAACCAGTTCATAACAAAGCATAATGGGCCTCTCTTTGCTATAACAAGCCCAATTCAAGATGCTGGTTTTCATTTTCACAGCCCTAAATGGTTTCCAGTCCAGACATCTAAAGGAAAACCTTTTCCCATGTGATTTTGTATGTGCATTAAAAACTTTAGAAGAGTGCCTTCTCCAAGAACCATTACTGGGAGAATACACTATTTAAAAAGGAGAAGGCTTAAAATGTGGTGTCTCCCTGGATATTACAGAGACAGTTGAATCCCAAGACAGAGATTATTAGTACCTTGGTTTTTTTCCCCTGTGGCAAACTAAAGCACTCCTGTTCCCCCAGGCATTGTAATATTTATATTAATTTTTAAAAAACAAAAAGTGATTGTCATGCTTTTTTGACTTGCTATTTGAGGAGTTAGCGTACATTCTATTATTATTATTTATTATTACTATTATTATTATTATTATTATTATTATTATTATTATTATTTTGCTCATACTGCCTTGGGATTCCTTGAGGATAAAGGGTGATCTCTCTCGCATCCACTCTGTAGTTGTGTGTGCATGATATGTATGTGTGCAGGGTAAATGTACCTGGCTCCAATGTAATATATTCTGAGAAGATGCTCCAGCTGGTGAATGAGCCACGTACACATTTATTCGGCTCTGGAAGAAAAACGAAAGGAAGGTGCAGTGACTTTGTAACAAAGCATGATTCCCAGCCTGAATAATAATTATTGTTATTATTTATATCCTCCCTCCTTTTCTCAAATTGGGAGGCAAGGCGGCTTACAACAATTAACACCTCCATAGTTCAAATTCACAGCACATAAAATTTAAAAAAATAATTATATAATAAAAAAAGTTAAAGTTAAAGCCAGATAAAATGAACAAAATGACTAACATTATAGAAAATGTCTAGGGGTAGCCGTTTTGGCCATATATCAAATCCAATAACATCCAAACAATGATACCTTTATTGGACCAACCAAAAATGCACAATTACATGTTGCAAGTTTTCGAAGTCACTGGCTTCTTCATTCATGGTCATGTTTCCCTCAAGGTATGAGACATATCTGAATTGCAGGTGTACAGTCGTCCCTCCATATTCACAGATACTTTATCCATAGATTCATCCATCCCCAACTTGAAAATACAACTTGAATATTTTCGGTCTTTTCACTCTTCTATTGACCAAAGAGGGAGAAGGATATTTCTGGACATTGTGGTACAACTGTGGCTCCTTGGCTTTCACTAGTGTTCTGACATTGGGGAGATTATCAGATGGGGAAAAGACTGCCCTTGTCCCATTCTTTTCCTGTCCTTATGATGCAATTGTGAAAAGATTTTCATGCTTATCCTGTCATTCTCTTATCATTTTGTATTAATGGAACTTTGCATTAATACA
This sequence comes from Urosaurus nigricauda, assembly GCA_034509955.1. Classification (NCBI taxonomy): domain Eukaryota; kingdom Metazoa; phylum Chordata; class Lepidosauria; order Squamata; family Phrynosomatidae; genus Urosaurus; species Urosaurus nigricauda. Next base: position 187,616,185 of record JAOEGL010000003.1, on the reverse strand, counting down.
ATTCCACTTCATTGATAGAATAATGACAGGATGAACCTAATGTTTAAGAAATGCTTTCATGTGATTGGGATAATGATGGGATAAGGACGGGAGAGCAATGCCATCCCCGTCTGATAATCTCGAGGGTGATATTTGAATTGATCTCTTAGTTGCAAGGGCAATTAATTGATATTTGAAAAAAAACTTAACTATTATTTGATGTGGGCAAGTGAACACTAGAGGGCAGTGTTTTTCAAAAACTCAATTCTTTTTTCACTCAGAACACAGTTACAAATTCTATTCCCTTGAAAATATAGTTTTTAATATGCATTTTCACATATTTTTTCATATACCTCTGTATTAGACTGCTGTAGAGTTGTAAAAAATAAATTTTGGTCTGGAGGTTAGTCTTGGAGGTGCAGATTAGGTTAGTTCCCATCAGAATGGAAAGGCCTGAATTACTCAAAAACATCCTTCACTGCAATGTGGATTGCTCTTTAATTCTAAATGAATTCAAAATATGAATTATTGGGTTTTCTTCCTGGAAACGAATAGCCTTCCTCACATTTTGGCAAGTATGCCATCAGATGTCCTGCAAGAGGTGGACTCTAAAATGGCTTCATGACACCTTCCCCCTCCCATGGTAATATAATGCAAAATCAGGGAAACCCACAAAGGATAATAACAATTCATGTCAGTTATTATCTTAATTTAAGTAGCACAGATTGGTCAGAGAGAAGTATTGTTTTATTTTGTTCCTCTTCCCATTATATTCATCAAGTCATCCCTACAAAAAGCTTTCCCCCTTTTTAATTATGTTTTTGTTTTGGAGGAGGGGGTTGGATGATTATGATGATGATGGTGATGGTGAATTTATTTTTTATCCTGCCTTTCTTTCTAACTTAGGGGTTCAACAGACAGGCACTCAATGCCACCTCTTTGAGGCCCAGAAGCAGGTCATGAAAAGGGGCTTCTTTTTGCGCTGTATAATGGGCGTCATAAGTGCTGCTGCATGGCATTATGACAGTCCTTGTGTGCAATGCTGTTTGGGTGCTTTGCATTAGGGATGTCAGCATGGCATGCCCTGTGTAAATACGTACATGCCAATATGGCACTCTGGCGGAGGAAGAAGAGCTTGGAGTGTGTGAATGCTGAGCTCTACTTCAGTCCTTGTACGTGGTCAGGCTGGCACAAAGTGCCAGTCTGTACTGTCTCTTGGGGTAAGTAATGCAGCTCCACAACCCCTGGCAGTTGCATACTCCTGGTATACAAAATCAGTTTTCTCTGTGTTTTAAACTATGAGGATCCAAGGGATACAAGATCCAGTCTAAACAAAACACTTACCATATTTATGTTTTTTGTACTGTATCCATTGAGAAGGAAGAAAATATTCCCACAGACACTAGTAAAAAGTCTCCGGCCACAGAAATTAGTAAGAATATTTTTGAATAATCGATTCTGAGGTAAGAATTCTTTTTTGCCCAGCATAGCCTGCAATATACAAAGAGAAGTATCAGCTGAAAGAATTTGAAATTGCCCTTGTTTCTTCATGTTTTTTCCAGCTTCAGCAGCTGCTGTCCTACATACCTCCCAACATTTCAGAAATGAAAATCACAACATGTGTGGCTAAGCAACATCAGATCACAAAAGTTATCAATGAGGAAGAAGAGGTGAGGTAGGAGAGGCTATAGAAGTTTGCTTTTGACTACTGGGAAGGTCAAGATTCTGCCTCCTTTCCTCTTCCCCCTGTTGAGTTAATCGATTGTAAACTATTTTTGCACTAATTCTTGCACAAAACGTTTTGCAATTTTTGCACAAAGTGTGTTATATCACTGAACTCAATTTGCAGCAACTGAGGTAAGTTGAAAACGAAGGGGAAAAGTGGCAAGAAGAGAGAGAAACCAGGGCCTTTTAAAAGCAGCTGAAAAGGTGGGGTGGCAAAGAACTGATTGGTAGTAAACCAGATACCAGACTCTTTTCAATTATTTATTCATAGATAAAGCAGTCATGGTTTTTCCAGTGCTGAACCAATTCTAACCTGAAAGCCAAAACATTAATGCAACTAAGTGCTTTAATGTTTCACTTTTATTCAGAGATGCTCTAATGGTATGATAGCAATTTTACTTATTGCAATATTATTCCCCTCCCTTCCCAAACCATACAACTCTAGGGCACTCTAACCAAGAGTGTAAGTTACTGCCTATATCCCCACATTGCCTCCAATATTTACCACTGTGTTTTTGTTTTGTTTTGATTTGATTTTGATTTTATTAACAAGAGGACCAAAGTTAAGTGCAACAAGTTGGTTTAACTTGTGTGTATTCATACACCCAAGTTTTGAATTAATGATTTACTGATGGGGGCTCCCATGAATTCTGGGATCCCCCTCCCCACTTTTTCCCCCTCTTTTCATTTGGCAGAATATTCAAACAAAAGGAGTTTTGACTTAAAAGTTGTCTACACTATTGGGAAAAAAAACCCCTTCACACATTTTGAATTGGTGGTGATGTGGCCATGTGATGTTCTGAGCAATTTTTTTTCTCAGAGGAACTTCTCAATTGTCAGATCAGACACCTAACCTTAGCAAAACAGGGTTTAATGCCTCTCAGACCTCTCAATATAAATTTATCTCCTCCAGGCAGTTTCTCTTAAGGTGATTCTAACTCTGACACACATACACACCACTTTCAGGATCCATCACCAAGTGACTATCACCATACAGACATGAAGGGTAATAAGAGAAACAGGCAGTTCTACCTCTAGAGTTCAAGGGAGTAGGAGTGTAGGAGGTTACAACTTTACACTCTTAACAACTACAGCATACCAGTTCATATGTGAGCTCTTATAAATCAGGGGCCAGATAAGACAGAAAGAAGTTGCTTGCCCCTGTACAGTACTTCAGTTCCTGTCATAGTTTATTTTTAAAAAGATAAACATACATCCTACTACACATGACTGTTTGAGGACCTCCTCTGAAGGACTGTGCATTACAAGTCTGATTTAAGGATAAAGATCCATCCGAAAGGAGAGCAGCACCCAGGGGCTTTGAAACCATCCTTAGCACCTGGACAGGAGAATAAACTGAAGACACACAGCTCACAGACATCCCAATATTCTGAAATGTATAGCATTTCTATTTAAATTATAATAATTATTTCTAAATTGGCATCTATACTTATAGATCAGCGTAGGCAAGCTTAATGCAAATTTGCAACAACTTCATTTTTGGTGTCTGTTCTTTTATAGAATAAAGTGTCTTGCTTTTTTGTTTTGTTTAAATTGCTCTCTGCATAACATTTATGTAGATCTATAAATACCAGCTCAGCCATGAAATCCGCTGGGTGACCTTGGGCAAGTCACACTCTCTCAGCCTCAGGGGAAGGCAAGGACAAACCTCTTCTGAACAAATCTTGCCAAGAAAACACTGTGATAGGTTCTATTTATTTGGAATAGGTTCTATCTATTCAGAAACTATTTATGAATATGACTTGAATGCACACAACAACAAACATAAACATCCAGTTATTTTAAATTAGTGTCTGATCCTTTTTAGCATACTGAAGCTCAATTATGAAAGCAGAGAAGAGCATAATGTTGGTAATGAATGCATTCTGAATATAATATAAAGAATTGTTTCACTCTTTAATTTTCAACTTTTTACACTATTTATATTCGGTTCCTGTTATAGTCAGAACCTCAAACAGTTTAAAACTTTTCATTTTTTGGTAGGACAGATTGATAAGACAGGGTTGTTTACATGAGATATGAAAATATTCTCAAGAGCTATGAATGAAATTATAAATATTTAACATTGTAGCCCTATTCATGCCTACTTGTAAGTATTCTTAAGTTCAGTGGAGTTTCTTCAGAAGAAAGGGTTATACCACATATAATTGCAGCCTTAAGTATATATGATATGACCAAAAAATTAAATAAATAAAATTTGGAAGGTTATAGAAATTTGGTTTACAGCCATTTGGAAAAAGAAGGGGATAAAAAAACAACAACAATACATACCCTGAGGAGTCTTTCTGGAAGATTAAGAGGTTTTATAGCTGGGCTTCTGGCATATTTAATTCTAGTCACAGGTGCTAGGGCAAAAAACATTTTGATCTTTTGAGCTAACTCTGGCATTGTTGAAAAGGCTATGAATGCTGGGGGGAAAGTCAAAGAGACAAAAGGAGATTAAACAAAGCAAATAAAAACCATATGCACCCTGTGTCCCACCAAACTTTAACTTATATAGCAAGATTTCAAAAATTAAATATTGGCCTGAGGCTTAGTCTGGAGATCAGGTTTCCATTCCCTGGTTGAGCATAAACATCCATTGGGTGATCTTGGGGAATTCACACTCTCAACTTTATAGGATGGTAATGGCAAATTCCCTCTGAAAGAAATTTGCCAAGAAAACCCTATTAGCCTTAGGGTCGCCATAAGTAAAAAATGATTTGGAGGCACACATTATCAACAACAATGACAACTAGTTCAACATGTGACATATGAAAGAGCGTACTTATTTCACTCCACATTTTATATTTTGTTTTCTTATGCTTCTTACGCATGCATTTCACTTTCTCACTTTCTTACACAATTACACTCTCACACACTATTCATCAGAGAAATGTGGGTCTTGCAGCAGAAGAACTATTTGTCGATGCTACAAACCAAAGGAGTCAGTCACAACTCAGCTCATTATAACTGTATAGCACTGATGAGTTCAGTTTCCCACTTACCTCCTTGGCATCATAAAAAAAAAAGTGCAGCTTTTGATTTTTAACATAACGTAGTTTGCTGAAGTATTTTGATTGGCATTGCTGCTACTGTTACAAAGACATCATAATTACATGTGAGTCTTTATTTGAAATAACATACCTATTGCAGCACCCTGTGAATAGCCAACATAATATAGCTGCTGTTGTCCAGTTTTCTGCAGTATGAAGTTGAGCACAGCTGGGAGGTCGTACTTAGCCAACTCATCAAAACTAGAGGAAAGGAACAAATACATTATACAGAGTTCGTTGTACAGAGATCAAAGAACTTGTACAGAGTTCATTCCATCTGTGTAACACATCTTACTAAACAGATGTCAACTAAAGCAAGCATGCAGATATTTGAACACAAAAAGATAATGGGCCTGATTCATCTATGTATAGGTCATGTATTTTTGGGGGGTGTGGAAGGAAATGTTTGTATCTCTGCATTTTTACTCATCTTGTATTTGTGTTGTGCTAAAGGGAAATCCCAAGCACCAACAAAGCCATAGCATGATTATGTTTTGTAAGAATAAAAGACAGTTATATAATGGGACCTTGGTACCCTTGGGGTTTGGTTCCAGTATTCCCCCGTGGAAACCAAAATCTGTGGATACTCAATTCCCATTAAATACAATGTCAAAGTAAAATGATATCCCTTTTATAAAATGGCCAAATCATTTTTGGAAATTATATGTATTTTAAATATTTTCATAATTTTTTTTTTTTTTTTTTTTGTGGATCTGGAAGGGTGATGGTACTGAACTACCATATATGCATTGTGCATATATTAGTTTTCAGGCTAAGCAGCGTTCTGCTGTTGCAAAGGCATGCATTGAGCTTAACATCTCCTGTTCCTAAATTCCCCAACAAACTAAACTGTCTAGTTCTCCTGAAAACAGAGACTGGTTCATTGTTTCTTCAGAAGTCAGTATTCACACTGTTACTGAGTCAGGAAAAGCCAAACTGTCTGTTCTGTGCTAAATGCAAGGTATAACTTTTGCCAGGCATATAAGATAAGGGCAGTGGCATTACTAGAGTTGGTGTCACCTGGTGTGGTAACTCATGGTGCCAACCCCATGACCTCCTTCCATACCACACCATATAGTACCCTTATTAATGTCTTTTGCACTAATGTTACTCATAACATGTAATTCCTGCATGTCACTGAATATAATGATAGATTAGCAAAACTGAAATTATACCTTTAAATTACAATATCATGCACACAATATCGTATCTCTATTTACATGTACAAGGTTTCATGTGGTTAAAGTGAAAATTTGATAAGATATGATTTAAAAATATTTTAAAAGAATACATCTTTATTTTTTAAAAATATATTTTTTTTTAAATGATAGAAAAATTAAAAATTATTTTTTTAATAAAACTGGAGGCCTCTCCTGTCTCCTCTCATTGTGCTTTGCCCCACCCACACCATCTCTTCAGCATTTTAAAGGGATGCTGGCAAATGCCTGCTTCTGACAAAAGGCAGATGTATGGGGATCAGCTGTCACCTGGTGCAGTCCGTATCCCCCTTATTCCCCTAGTCATGCCCCTGGCTAAGCATAGGTCTATAGAAAGTAAATAAGGGATTCATCTTATTCAAAGGTCACAGAATCTTCTTGAGTTTTCCTAGAGAGGCTCAGCTACTGCCCAGCAACAATGCTACAAAGACCTATGAACTTTATTTTGTTGTGTTCTGTTGACTGAACATCTGCCAGGGGCCTTAAAACCAGGCTTTAAGAGCTTTTGTGAAATTGTGTCTAAGGATGTTATTGCACAACCAAATAAAGTGTCCCTTTCCAGATGGGATAAGGTCACATTACAGGTGGCTATCGAATGTTATCACATACCAAAAGGTCACAGCCATTGCCACCAGGCGACTACAACCCACAGGCAGCCCATCTCCTAACCATCCTTAGCCCTCCAAGTTCAAGAACAGGAAGTTTCTGTACTTGAAAATTAGTGGGCTAAGCGCAGCTGGGAAACATGTTGTAGTCACCCAGCAGCACTGTTTTGGCATATGATAATATCTAATAGCAACCCATAACACAACCTTATCCTGTCAGAGAAAGATGTTTTATTTGGGCATGAAATTATTTTCCTAGGCCAAGATAAGTTTCCCAGACTTATACAACTATTAGACCTGTGCTAAAAGTGGGGACATATTTCTAATTTTTAAAAATTTGATTTGATGTTCTTTTCCCTTAAACATTATTTTGCACATAGGAGGAAAAGCATACTGGTAGACCAAATGTTAATTGTGTGTATCCACAATATCATTTCAACATCATACAGGGTCAAGGAAAAATGAGAAGAAAATGGTTTATAATACATCCATGATTGCAAGTTGATTTGTAATACACATGAGATTACAGGTTTGGACAAATTTGTATTCTGTACTTAATAATTTTAGCAATATTATTAGATGTAAAAAAAAAAATTCCAGGAACTTTGTTGAAATACTCAAAATGTTGTGGCATCCCGCTGTAGTTGCTTGTACTGCAGGCAGAGATGTTTGTGAGTGTTAAGTAAACTCATGTCTTTTTCCATCATGCAGATTGCTCTAGGACCCACAGGGAAATCATTTGTTCTCAGTCCTGAGCTATCTGAGACTGTTGTGAGAATAAAATGGGATAAGCCTATGTGTACTTTTCTGAATTTGTTGGATGCTATCAACAAATATTGGTGTGGGCAGCCATATAGTATTCTATTAAATAGTTCAGAAACAAATTAATAATTAAAACTAATTTTAAATGCATATTAACATATTAACATAAACTTTCCATTACTGATAACATCTATATGGCTTGCACCCAGGTTATCTAAGGAAAAAATATGTTTGTGCTGTCAACCTTTTTCAAACTGATGAGGGTTAGGTGCTGTGTGATTCAGATTTTAAGGTTTGTATAGAGTATATAATATTTAAAGTATTTAACTTTATGAATCATTTAACTGTTTTTTAAACTTTATATTTGTCCTTTTCAACACGTTTGTATTGTTTTTAATTTGTCTAGTTATAAAATTTGTTGTTAGCCACCTCGAGTCCCTGTATTGGGAGAAAGGCAGAAAATAAATTACTAAATCTAACTCAATCTCACCTAGGGTCTGGTAAACCAAACTATTTCACCAATATCAGACAATAGCATGAGTTAATCCAATGCCCATTTCCAAGCCTGTCTGCAGACTATTACACTATTGAACACATTATTTAAGACGCACAGTGATGTGCTGCACCTGTTGCTCATAAGCATTCAGACTCTTCAACCAGCAGCTGCTGATAATAGCAGAAAGTGGTAGTCCAGAACCAGTGCAGCAGCATCTTAGGTAACTCAAATTATATAGTTTACCAAGTATTCAACATCCCTAATATGTTTCTCACACACCACACACAGTTCTGTAATAAAGATTCTGTTCAAAATGCCTTTGCTCATTTGAGAGGAGTGCATTAGAGGTGGGTCAATTGGCTGGAAAAAATGTGTGGGTTGTTTAAGCAGGCAAAAGTTTAATCATTTTTAAGTATGACATGATCTCATCAGTAAATGGAGAAGTGCAATTGACTGTTTTAAAACTTCGGTTTTAAAATACATTTCCCCCCACACTCAGTAGAAATGTCCAGAAGCAGTCATGGTTAGCAGCCACTCAAGCTATAATGGTCTCCCACTATGCCATTTTTAAGTGGAATGTGCATTGCATAGAGAAAGAAATGGCAGATCTCATTCAAAGATATTTGGTCCTGCAGATAACATAATGCACACACGTGTATGTGTGCATACTCTCTCTCTAACACACACAGAGAGCAGCTGTGTTAACTGTAAAGTAAACAGGTGAGTGCGAAGTAGAACTTCTTTACTTCAGACAAGAACAATTGGGGCACATTTTACAAGACAAGACTACAAAATTTACATTTTGAACTAGCTTATTATAAATATTGGTGACTGGTGTCATTATCACTAAAAATCAGAAGTGAATTTAGTGCTTTTTAAATACAAAGGACGATAAAAACTAACTGGCATTATGAAACATCATCACTTTTCACCCTGTATTAAATTGAAAGCAGTGAGTGAAAGGATATAGGCTCTGTTCTTTACCAAAAATTCTGCTACCTGAGATAGACACATTAATTTTAAGACTTAAGTGTTGCACATGTAACATCTTCAGGTAGTTAACTGTTATTACTGCAAATTACGAAGACTGCAATAGTTAAATATACCTGAAAGCCCAAAATTCCTCTTGAGCTATAGACAGATTTTGGTGACTTCTGGACCAAGTGTTTCCCCTGCTATTTCCAAGCCAAACATCATAGCCAGCATCTGCCAGGATGAAGCCCAGACTGTTGTGAGGCAGGTTCATAACCCAGTTGCTTCCATCACCCAATAAGCCATGCTGGAGAAATACCACTGGTTTCAAAACTGGAGAAGGAACATGATGTTAGAAAGAATTTCCTGACAGTAAAGCTGTTCAACAGGGGAAAAGACTAACTCAAAAGATATTAGTCCCACCTTGATAGAAGGTTTCAGGGTGTTCAGATTCCTGCACTGAATTGCTATGGTTGCTCCCTTGCAAAAATCTCAGAATAAAGCTAAGCTTTTTAAATAAAGACTTTTTCTAAGACTGATTAAACCAGCCTCTGAATCGGGTAGTTCCTTTGTGGCTCTTTGCAGTGTACAGCTATTGCTTTTGTAGTTTTCATAAGCAGCATTTTAATCCAAATTTTGTTGCATAAAACACAACCCTGCATCGAATAAGGAGACATGCATTACCCTCTAATCACCTTTTCATGGATGTGATTTGGACAGTAAAAGAAATAATGTTTTAATACATCTGCCTACCTACGTAATTTATTTCAAATCACCCTGTTTATCTCATTTTCACCATACAGATTAAAAATACCTGAATTCCCCTGATTCTTAATACCAAATGGTATTCTGTTAATGCTAAGTATATAGCCATCTTCTGTCACCACTTTATATTCCTCATTGGGGTAGCCTTTGTGTGCAATAAGTTCATTCTGCAAGGGAAAGAGAGAGAGAGAGAGAGAGAGAGAGAGAGAGAGAGAGAAATGAATCTTTCTCCTAAAAGATTCCTATTACAAGGTGTGGCAACCAAATGTGACTGCAAAAATATATGGATTAGTGAAGAACAATACAATATACTTTTAGGAAAGTGACAGCAAATTTGGATAAGAAGAGCCCTAGCTTATGTTACAGTAAATGTACAGTCGCTATTCCTCTATATCTCTTCTTGGAACCTGACTATTTAATTACAGAGAAAGCAACAGTTCACCATTCTGTTTTAGTGGGTACTTTTTCGAATGGGCACTAAAACACATCATGCCATACATTTTCTTTAATTGAGTATTTCAAAGAAAATGAACTTGAATGATACCAATGGTCTTTTAAATAGGCTTTGAATGTGTTGAGCCTTTAAAAATCCTTAGTTGTGTTGTGAAAGTAAGGTTTTTAACAGGATCTCATCTTCAATAGCTGTATGGCACTCCTTGTCTAGGCTGATAATAAGCTATATATGAATATAACTATACCCTGATCTTGCGTCTGCCATTCTCACAGGCATGTTTCATCACAAATCCCCCATGTCCAGCAGTGCTACATGAGCTATCTCAAAGGCTCACTTAATGGATGGTCAATATGTGGTTTTGGAGATTGTCAGAGAAAGAATAAATTTGAAAAACCTTTAGAGTTAAAAAATTGTGCTAGAAAAATGCCAGTGCCAATGACAGTAGCTGGCTTCCACATCAGTGGGATGGTGAATCCACTCTGGGCTTTAGCCCAGAAATACACTAAGGAAGCTATGCAAGGAGCTGAACACTATCAGCCAAATAGTTCTGCTAAAGCTTGTATAAAAACCCAGTACAAATTCACCAATTGCTATTGGATGATAAATACCACTGATTTGGATTAAATGCTAAAAGACGACTTACAATGTTCATAAATGCTTCTGGATCCACAGCTCTTTTTCTTCTCATTGGTTCTTTTGAATGAGCAAGTCCTTGGACCAGGTACATCACAGCAATCAATGGCCACATCCTGTTCCTGGGCAGCGTTATACAGCAATCCACTAAAAATAATATTCTGTTCAATGTAATGAAAAGAAATGAATTTTAATCCTTAATAGGTTGCATTGAAGGATACAACTAATTGTCAGGCTTGCTGTGGGCAGACTTCATATTTGAAAGATCTCCTTCAAGAACCTTAAGATCCATCAACGAGAGCTAGATGCAAAATATATACAGCTAGAATTAAAGAATCTGAGATTCTGAAGTTGTTTTGAGTAACAGCTCTCTCTCTCTCACACACACACACACAACCCCCATGTAGTTAAGTTTTATATGTCTTCATTTCAGCAGCCTAATTTGGGTGAGAAAATCACCATTGTTGTTATTATTAAACAAATGAGAGACAGAAAACTTATTGCAGATCTCCTTCAGATCACCCAAAGATCTACCAGAATGTCTATATCTTTGTTCTGCCCAGTCCTGTTTTAAAGTATGCATCAAAAGGGATTTCAACGGCTTGTGCTGTTTCAGGTACAAAAAAATTCAGCAGATAAGCTGGGGCCAGTGAGTGGAATTTCACCAACAGCAATGCCCCCCCCCCCCCCGGCCATTTTTCACACTAACAACATACTGCATAAACATTTAAAAATTTAAAATTCATTATGAAGGTGGTTCTTTAAAAAAAATCACCCCGGGATACAAAAGTTGTTGTCTTAGTGATTAGACAGGTAGGCAGACAGGCAATTTTAAAGTAACAGTGAGACAGTGTAAGATTTATTAATTTATGAGGTTTCTAAGGGTTCCTAATTCCATCCTAGTTCAATCCAACACCATGAAAAAATGCACACACTGATTCAGCCATTCTTTTGATCCCAGGATATACTGAAATCTGAGCATAGATTTTTGTATAATAAAAGATGTGACAAATGCTGAGTTTCAAAGCAGAACATTAATTAAGTTGCACCCAGAGGAATAAAATGGAGGGGTGATGAATCACAGTTTTTATTTTAATTGCAAGAATGGCCCCAGAAAAATCTCATGAAACTCTACTTAAGTGTGAAAACTCTTTCGGTTTCCCCAACTTCAAAACAGAATAGATTCCCATTCTTTCAAGAACCTATTTGACAAACTCCTAGCTGGTTTGGAGAAATTGAAACTTTTTAATTATTTCAATGTATAACTATGCATAAACATACACATGCACACCCAAAATAGTTTTCATCCTCAACTGCTATGCTGATAGAATAACCTCTAGGCTGGTAGAAATCCTCATCTCATTCTGTTTTTTTTTTCTCATTACCTTAAAGAAGACTATAGAAGAAAGGAAGATCAGCCATATCAGCTGCAGTTGCTGGCGGGAATTTTTGATTCTCTAACATTTCCACAATGATAGAGGCAAATGTTTCTAAGCATAAAATAAGACTGAATCATAGAGAATATGGTTTATACCATTCATTTATCTGTTTGTCCATGCAGTCTACTGTATAATAGAGAACACTAACCTGATAAAAAAATTCATTCCACTGAAGAAGTTCAAATGTTAGGATGATGATGGAAACTTTCAGTCTACCATTTATACCAAAAATACAAGCTAAAGGTCACAGATAAGTGGCACCAATCACACACAGCTCTTTGCTTGGAATTGTTCAATGCTGAAAGCTTATATCCATTCGTATCCCAGTTCCTTATTTGTCCAGCTACCACTTCAGTTTAGTAACACTGAAAGGAAGTCATTGGAAACTAGATCTTGAATGAATGCTCTTTGTACCCTCAAAGGTTGTTTAGGGGAAAGTTCAAGCTTATTTGCAGGGTTAGGGTGGATGGGTATGTGTTGACATGAAGGAATTTCAAGTGCAAATAGCTTGACTCACCTGACAGACCTCTAACCAGGAAATACCATTTTTCTTTCCTGGGTCTGTTATATTGTACTATGAGAGAAATCATGTATGAAGTTTCATGGGTTCACATGTTGCCGGATTACAGCAAGAGATGTGGCCTCATTGGTACCATGTCTGTCAAGAGACAAGACAGCCCTGAAAGAGTCAGAGGTTTTCTGGCACTAGTAAGTATTGGAAATGTATTCCCAATCAATGTCTGAAGTGGAAGAAAAAACTTCAGTTCTGAGAACTTGACTTGTGAAGAGAGAGGCTGAGTGTTTTTAATATTTCTGATTTGGAGGATGGGGCAAATAAGGGGAAAAATTGGGAGTTTGGGTGAGAATGGGATCCGAGTAAGATATTGATCTGACAGAGTACCAAGAACGCAAGAGGAGGAAACATTGACCTGGACCTAGAGAGAATGTGAAGAAAAAGTGAAGGAAAACTATAGTAAGATTTTTCTTTAGATAAATATGGCAGACTGGAAACATTTGTTGCTTCATCAGTGTCTGGCTTGGAATGGATAATAGCAACTTTGTTTCTCAGCTGAGTAGCTGTCTTTTTGCTTATAACTCCCATCACATGCCAATAATTTAACCCAGGGTTTTGGTGTATGAACAAAATGTGTACAGGAAATCCAGAGAGAGGTTACTTGTTTTAATTTTTGTAAGATTCCTTGAGTTCCAATGCTGAGAGAAGGAGAGATATAAGCAAATATGAAGAAAATCTGTTGCTACTATTATTATTTATTTTGTACCTGCCTTGGATCTCTGCCTCTTCCCTCTGGAATAGAGGCAATCCAGTGAGAGGGTCCAGATTTGGAAACAGCCCTGTTAGCTAAAAGTCTCATGTTTGTTTTCAACAAGAGAAATATTTGCTCTGTGTATGTATTTGTGTGCACTTGCGTGCAAGTGTTTGAATGACAGCTATGATTGATGCTTAATCTGTAAAGCTCAATGCTATCATTGGTCCACCCGTGACATTATATAATCATTTTCCTATGACATAACCATGGGACTAACCCTAGATCTTGGGTTTTGGCCCAGCAGTCTAAGGGTTTAGGATGATCCTGACCTGGCCACTCTGTGTATATATGTGTGTGTGTGTGTGTGTGTGTGCATGCATGTGCGCACACACTCTAACCATGTCCACCATACACCCGTGGGGCATTTTTACCAAAACAAAATGAAAATCAGAGGGAGGGGACATCTTGTGTTTGCCCTCCAAATCCTGGCAGTTTCCCACCTCTGTTTTATGGTTATCTGAAAATAGCAGCTGGAAATTCTTCCTTAAAGTGGGGGATTAAATTCTATTCAAGTTGCAACTAGAGGCATGGAGGTAGATGGAGGAACAAATAATTTGGACCTAGTCTTGCTCCCATGAAATCTAGCTAAAGAACTCTAGGTTGATTGGGGTAGAAGAAAGGAAGTAAAAAGAACACTTCTAGCTTATCCTGGATTGACCCACTGGGCTCAGTAAGGACTGGAATTTTACCTAACTCAATGAGATCAAGGGAAAACAGTGAAACAATCAGATTTCTTCCCTGGTGGGTGAATGCCATTTGTGCTGAGCTGCTCTGCTACAAAGAGGAAAAAGACCAGACCTGGATGTCCATATTTTCTATTCCTATGAATTATGGGATTCATTTATGAGACAGTATGCTACATGTCTAGCTCTATTCTAAAAGGAAGACCAGTTCTAATCAGAAGCAGACTAGTTTAGGGAGGGGTAATGACACTCTAATGGGAACATGGTGGCTCAGTGGTTAAGATGCTGACTCTGATGATTGCAAGATCAGCAGGTCAGCAGTTCAAGGCCCAAGTGCTGTGTGATGGAGTGAGCTCCCACCACTAGTCCCAGTGTCTGCCAACCTAGCAGTTTGAAAGTGTGTAAAAGTGCAAGTAGACAAATAGATACCAATTTGGTGGGATGGAAACAATGTTCCAGCAGTCATGCTGGCCACATGACCATGGAGTCATCTTTGACAATGCTGGATCCCTTAGCTGAGTAATGGAGATAAACTCCACTCCCTACAGTTGGACACGACCAGACAATCATGTCAAAACATTACCTATTTAATGACACTCTAACTTCCAGTGAAAGTTCTGAGGGTTTTCTGAGTATTTAGCTCAAGCACTCAAAATGGTCCAGAGTGCCTTTGACCTCCTCTTTTCTTCAGGGCAAAAACCAGAAACATATTTTGATACAATGTACCTAGGACTTAACCATGCCACATGCTGGTTTGTTGTTCTTATTTTGTGCTTTCAAGTAAGTCCAACCTATGGCGAACCCTATCATATGGTTTTCTTGGCAAGATTTCTTCAGAGGAGGTTTGCCATCATCTTCCTTTTAGATTCAGAGAATATGACTTGCCCAAGCTCACCTATCTGGTTTCCTTGATTCAACAGAAATTTAAACACTGGCCTTCCAGAGTCCTAGGACTTTATCACACAAGGGTGGAAAAGTGGAATGAGAACAAGATAGTAGTGTCTCTGGTCATACCTTATCATATCATGCCATGTCTGTCCAATAGCTAGTCTGTAATTCATCTACTGCTGAAGTGGTCCTTGATGCCACCCAATCTTGCTGCTTTGCCACAGTTGATTCATGTGTGATAAATTCCTCCTGACATAGTGCCAATATGCAGGCAGTCATGAGTTGCAAGTTGGAGTGATTATGTTCCTCTCCTTCTTTCCTCCCTCCCCCTCACTATTCCCAAGCAGGCTATTTTTGTTTCTTCTTTCCCCAATTTCTTTTCTTTTGCTGACTGTTTTTACTTCATAGATTGCCACAATTGCATAATTGTACTAAAAATAAAAATAAATAAAGATCAAAAGGCATGCTGGGGAGAACATAGAGAAGGGAGGTGGGGCTATGGAGGCTGGCATGCAAAAGACAGAGCCCAGGACAAAAGCAACAGCATGGAAATTTGGAAGAACTGTGTGATCATGACTGCCCCTATCCCACCATGTTTGCATTTCCTAGACTAACATTATTATGGTGTCTTACAAGCCTGGTGTGATAAAGTCCTGAGTCTAACACTCAAACCACACTGGCCCAAGCTGATGCATGGAATGTATTTTCCTTCTAAGGATCCTGGGACTTACAGATTTTATTTAGGTGTCTCCAGTCAAGGTGATGTGGATGCTGTGCTAGAACTAGCAGAAAGAAAGTGATGGAGAGCTGGTTCATAGCAAATTGTGCCCACATTGTAGGAATTTTAACAGAGTTGTTTGTATAGCCATACACACCACTCCAAATTTTAGCTCCCAATGTGTTATATTCTTCTCTGCATGTTCAGCTTCTTCTTTCTTAGTACAATATTTTGTTAAGAACAAGCAACCCACTCTCAATGGTTATCTTGCTTAATTGATGGCAAACAGGTTTCTTTAGGGCTGTGCCACTCATTCTCAGGCCTGATCTAGATTGGTAAAAAGAAGTGTGTTCATGGCTTCATGAAAGTCTAGCCTTTAGATGAGAAAAAGGGAAAGTGTGCCATGAAAATGCTTTTTTTGCGTTTTAGGGGAGAAGAAGCGCCTTTAAAAAAGTGCTGGTTTTCCCAGCTTCTTTTTTAAAAATTGCGGAACAGCGCAGCTCCATCTAAAGGTTGTGGTGCAGCTGCTAAGCATTGAGGAAAAGGCAACTTCATGTCACACTTTCCTGCCAATCTAGAAAGCCTTTCACTTGCTATTTATAACACTTCAGTTTAGAAAGGAAAAAAGGAAGGTCAGGTGATGCCAACCAAAATAACAGTTAAGCTTACTGAAATTTGCAAAGAAGAAATTAGTCATTTCTGCTCACAAGGCACTTTCTTGACCAAATATCTGAGTCATCCGCTGAACAGCAAGAAAAGGAACCTTAATAAAGATATTTATTTACACTTTAGACAAGAGGAAGAGGAAGCTTTGATGATATTGCTATAAAAGGTCTGGTATTTTAGAATATTTTTAACAAATGACTAAGGGAATGAAAGATTATCTCTAAAATTCCAAAATGCCTCTCTCAACTGAGATGACATAGAGGTTGTGCACAGCTGCAACCCGGGGGCGGGGGGTTTACAGTGAGATCAGAGCACGCCATGGCCCCAATATGGCCTTTACAGGATGCAAAAATGAGCCGCAAAAAGCAGCTCCTTCTTGCACCCTGCGAAGGGCATGATAGCCATGGCGCTGTAGCTTTACAGCACTCCTTTGGTGCTGCTTCATGAGGAGACAGCACCAGAGGAGCACTGTGACATTGTGGAAATTGACACATGGCATCATGGCACCCTGGCGGCAGTGTCTGGGCATGCATCATGTGACCAGTCTGCATAGGCCCAAAGTGAGGTAGAAGTTTTGTTAAAAGAAGGATTGGAGGGTTTAATGGTCTTCAGTATTATCACAATATCAGTTGTAGTTTCAGGTTTTGGAAGCACTTGGACAAGATCTCACAGGAAGCACCTATGGTTTTCTTGTGAACAAGGGATTATTTTTAAAGCTGCAATGACATGGACTCCCAGGGCATTAGGTTTTGGGGGAACCAGGATGGTAGCCTGAACAACATCCAGTGGAGATTGAAAGCTGGAATAAATGTGCTAGTCACTTTGAGAAGTCACTTTAATTCAGAAAGTTATACCATCATTACTGCAGGATTTGGGGAAGTGTTTAGTGTTTCATCTAGTCAGGTTTCTTGGAATCATGTAGCCTGACTATGTCGACAAGATGCTTGAATCAGTCTGTCTTATGACATGTAAACTTGACCCTTGTTCATTTTAGCTGATAAGATCAAGATGAACTGACTGTGTGAGTCCAGTGCTGGGGAATGCCTCCCACTGTCAGGGGGAGGTGTTTGCTGTTTGGAAAGAGGCTATAAGTCATTCTCTCATGGAGAGGACTTTCCTGCACTCATAAGCATATGACAATGATCGTCTCATTGCCAATACCCTCTTTTGGGGCAAGGAGTACTTTGGGGCAACTTTAGACATTCTTGGGGGGAAATTATATGGGCCCATTTCAGTCTGGTTTCAAGCTGGAGTATGGAAATGAAACAGCCTTTGCCACTCTGAGTGAAAGATAGGGATTCTCTTGGATCAGTAATGATCAATACCTTTCTCTATGGTATGCTACTGGATTTGGTTCTGCACAATGAGAATAGGATTCATGCTGCTATGGTGATTCTCTTCCTATCTACAGGGCTAGTTGCAGAGGTTGACATCAGGCATTTCTGCTCAGTCTTATGGCTGTGCGGTACCATGGGGTTCCATCCAATTCCCCAAGCTATTTAATATCTGCATGAAGCTACTAGGTGAGACCATTAGGGCTTTAAGGATCAGGTGCCATTGGTATGTTGATGACATTGCTCTACTTCTCTAGCTGTTACAGTCAGGTAGGATAGTGCATTGTGCTGTACCAGAGTCTGGATGCTGTAATTGGCTAGATGAGCATGCAAAAAAACCTGACACTGAATTCTAATATGATGGAGAGTTTGTGGATTGGTGGTGCTTCTGGGTCCAGGAATTGGAAAAGTTTGCACTAATGGAGCAAGCATGTAGATTGGGATTACTCTTGAACTATTTCTATCATTAAAGACCAAGTTCGACTCCACAGCATGGGGCGCATGGGGCCAGCTTCAACTGGATTGTCAACTACAATCTTTCATGGACAGGGATCTCTTAGCCACAGTAATTCACCTCTTATAACTTCTTGATTAGACTAGGGCTGGCTTTTAAGAGGATTTGAGGATTGTAGCTAGCCCAATATACAGCAGCTAGTTTTCTGATGGGAACGTCCTCTAGATACATAATTACACTAATTGCACTAGGCATATGCTCTGAATTCAAGGTATAAATTATGAAATTTAAAACCCTAAACAATCTGGATTTTTTATACCTGAAGGAGTTCCTCTCCCTATATGCATATTCCTGAGCAATGAGGTATACTGGAGGAACCCTTCTCTGTGATCTACAAATGAGAGCAATATATTACAGGGGACATAGGGCCTTCTTGCCCGAATCTGCATAGGAAGGGAATAGCAAACCCCTGAACAAATCTTGCTGAGAAAACCCCATGATAGGTTCACCTTAGGGTCACTATAAGTTGGAAAGACCTGAAGGCACACAAAATATGGTTTTAAATTGTTTTAAATTTATTTATATGTTTGAAATTGCTACGTTATTCTTCTCTTGTTTTAAATGGATTTTGGTCTTTTACCATTCTGAGATAAACTGCTTTGTTAAAGCAAACACATAAAGAAATCAGCTCACAACTTTATACTGTAGTTTCATTAAATTAATTCCACTGTAGTATGCAGGACCATAGCTGTGTAAGCCGAAGCAAAACATTTGCAGTCTAATAGTGTAAATCATCAATTTAACTAAAAAAAAAAAAAGGCTATGACTGCTTTAGCTTTTGATCACTCAGACTTTGAGCTTGTTTTGTCCCACACAAGATAATTTTACAACTCTTTCCCGAAAGGCCTTTTCTTCACTTGTTTTCTCCATGTTATAACAGCAACCCACTACCGAAATTCAGTGTGTACTTTACTTAAAATATGAATTCTTCTGCTGATATCAGTGTAATAACTCACATACTTACCTTTAAGATTAAGGGTTCTGATAAATATATTTACCTTTTTCCATTGGAGGAAAAATGAGATTTACTTCTAAATTCCACTGAAAAATGTGAGTGAGATACATTTTTACATGCAAGCTTTAAAGCCAAAAGCCATCTACAAGTATGATTCCAGTCAGGCAGACAAGGAGAGCAGACCCACAGTATAATTCTTGACTTAACCATTGTATCTCTGATAGCCACTGCTGTACACATGTTGTGTCTGAACTTTCTGAAGTTTCAAAGTGGGGAGCCTACTATTACAGAGAGCCTGTTCATGTTCAATAGGTTTCTATTTTCAAAACTTCAACCCCAGTGTGTGGATCATACAGGGTGAACCATCAAACACAGCAATAGAGCATGTAGGATCAAGCATCTACATACAGTGAATTTGATTATTTGAATCTGATGCTGATTTGGTTTTGATTAATCTGGATCCAACTTGTTTTGATCCAGACCCTGAACCCGAATCAAGACGCAGAACTGAATTGCCAGTCCTCCCCCACAGAGTTTATTGGCAAAACCAAAAGATCATAATTTGGGGTTTTAAAGTTTTTCCCCCAAGTTTTGGAGACACAGTAGACCCCAAGAAGGAGCTTAACATAGTCCAATTTCAGACAAGTAACTATGGGGTGGATTTTTTATGTATGTACTAGGCACTTGCATAGTTTGCTGGCTTTTTAAAAAAGTTCTTGTTAACTACTCAGTTTTGATAATTCACTTCATGCATGCTTTTTTGATTTGTGAAATCAAAAGGATCTTGTAGGAATTTTGAGACTAACTGATAGGAAAAAGCTGGTAGCATAAGCTTTTATAGACTTGAGCTTACTTTCTGACATGCATAGGGTGGTTGTGAAAGTTTAAATAAGATATAGGATAATGTTAATGTAAATCTTTATTTTTGCTTTGATTTGTGCTTTGCCCAGTCCAAGCTGACTGAATTCAGGGATTGGAACTCTTAAAGGTTTCCCTCACCTATTGGATATCTCTATGTCTGTGACGTCACAGGAATGGCTCCATTGGAAATCATAGTCAGGGATGAGGGACTACGTAAAACCACGTTATGCCCAGGAGCCCTACTACATTTGGATCCACTGGAAAGGACCAGACGTCCATGGCCCTGATGGAAGGTAGGTCTCTGGGCTTAGGTGGCCTGGGAGAAAAGAAGGAACAAGTAGTCAAAAATATTGGGGGGGGGGGATTGGATTCTCAGAGGTCAGGAAACCCTGATGAGAAGAATGACTAAAATGTCCACAGTTTGGGAGTTATACTGCATGAAATTCTGATGTGCATATTCAGCACAGAATACAGTGTTATCTCCTCAAAAATATATCTAAAAATGCACAGAAATGGCATGTATGAATTTTATGCAGAAGACACCCTGAAATGTGAATGGTCTTTGAAAACTGAGCAGTTTTCTAAGACATTCTCCCAGCTGGAAGAAACTTGCCAAAGGATGTTGCTCTTTCCAAGAAGAAAAGAAATCCAAATTACATTTCCACAATGGATGAGACATCCCAGATGGACTCACTGGAGACAGTATTCCTGAGGGCCTTTGAAGTTCCAGATATTGGCCATATTGTCCCATGCTGAGAGAAAAGCAGAGTGAAAATTAAATTGTCAATATTTTTACAATAATAATTTCATACTACAAACTCCCAGAATAGCTTCCTAGGTGGGGGATTCTGGGATTTATATAGTCAAGTAAAAGAATTTTTCCAGGCTCTGTGCTCCCAGGAAAGAACTTTTCCAAGTTCTGTGGTAGGTACACTGATGATGTGGTATGAAAATTAAAATGTGAGGAATTAATATAGTGTATTTCAATGGACAAGAGAACCAGCATTGTGTAAACTCCTTTAGAGTTTGGACTAAACCCTGGAATGGAGTCACTGCCCCACTGACATGGAAACCTCTTGTCGCCACTGAGACCAACTGACTTCAATCAGTTTTACTATTGAGTAATCACATTGGGGCAATACAGACAGCCCAACAGGGGCAGTCTGTTCTCATCCCAAGAAGTGGAAAGATGGGGCCAAGGCTGCCGCACTGGCAGCCTCAGAGGCCCCATCCCGCCATTTCTGGAGGCTGTGGGGAAGTGGCAAAGTGCCACTTCCCTGCGGCCTCAAAGTGGGGTGCAGCAGGTGCCCTGGGCACCTGCTGCACCCCATTTCCCTCGGTGGTGGCAAGGGGAGAAAGGAGCCACCGCTGAGGCCCTTTTCTTTCCGGGTCTTGATTGGGTCTGTTTGAAAGCCATGCCAAAGACCCGGTGCAAAAAAAGAGCTCCCTCGCAGAGCTCTTTTTGGCGCTGTGTAAAGGGTGCACTTGACGCCCTCCCGTGGCACCAGTGTGTTACTGCGCGCAGCGTATCTAAATCCTGCACCCGCCATGATGCAATCATGGCGTGCCCATATGGATGCCATCATTCTAAAATGGCGGTGTCCATACGGTTTAGGGTTAGGGAGGGTGTAAACACGGCGCTCTCCCTAACCCTAAAATCGCTCTTTCCAGCCCTACATTTTGCCCGTGTAGATTGGGCCATTGTCCTGTTTTGAGTTATGCTTGTCTACATTAATCCCATCAAGTATCTTATACATTGATATTTTGATCCATGAGCAATGATGGTGAACATTAACATCTTCCAAGTTTATCTCTTCTTTGACAATTACTTTATTACAATAATTACAATTTTATCACATTTTAAATTTATTGTGTCTTTTTGCCAACGCAAGGGAGACATTTTTAAAATCTACTATGGCAGGTGCTGATATTTCTCTTGTGGCTGCATCTTTAAAATGACCCCAGAATAAGGAGGGGATAATCAAAAGTGGTTGGACGTCTATTTCTGGTTTGATAAATACACTTGTCCCTCCACATTTGCAGCTTTGACTCTTGCAGATTTGATTATTCACGGATTTTATTGATATGTTCTCTATGGCCCGATCTAGATGTGCCAAAAGAGGCATGTCTAGGGCCAAAAAAGGCGCGAATAGGGTTAGGGAGGGTGCAGCTTTTACACCCTCCCTAACCCTAGCATGTATGGGCGCTGCCATAATTAAATGGCTGCATCCACACGGGTGCGCCATGATGGCGTCATGGCATGCACAGCTGTTAGATGAGCTGTGCATGCCATGACACCTTTGCGCTGCAGGAGGGCACAAATCGCGCCCTTTCTGTGGAACAAAAAAGGAGCTCCAAACGGAGCTCCTTTTTTGGCACAGGTCTTTACCACAGCTTTTACACAGCCGCAGCAAAGACCCAGGGAGAAAGGGGCTGCCACCTCGGCTCCTTTCTCCCTTCAGCCCCGCCTCCACAAGCGGGGTGCAGCGGGCACCCTGGGTGCCCGCTGCACCCCGCTTAGAGGCCGCAGGGAACTGGCAGTTTGCCGCTTCCCTGCGGCCTCTGGAAGTGGCGGGATGGGGCTGCGGAGGCTGCCGGTGGGGCAGCCTCAGCCCCATCCCACAGCTTCCTGGGCGGATACAGACCTTTTGGGCGGTCTATATCAGCCCTATAGGAATATCTAGGTCCTCCAGCACAATTCTATGGTCAGTTTTAACCAAAGGTTGCACAAATTTAGCCAAAGGTCACACTAGAGATTACTAGGGAGAACATTCTACTAGGCATGTGTACCTCTTCCAGCACAATTCTATGGTCAATGTCTGGCAGATGTTGACCACAGAGTTGCACTGGAGGACACAGACATTCCTAGAGAATTGTTCTCTTATGTAAAAACATAGTGTTTTTGTTATTTGCAGTTTTCCCACATTTATGGGGGTCCTGTGCATCCATGGAGGGATGAAAGTAGATTTTGTTTGTTTGTTTGTTTGTTTGTTTTTAAAGATAGTAAGCAGTGTGCACATCCTACAACCTACTGAAAAAGACTTAGGGATAATTCAGAAAGTAAGCATATAAACAGGAGCCAGGGGCATCACTAGGAAGGTGCAGGACACCTTGGTGACACCCTAAGGTGGGGTGATACCACTGCACCCCAACATCTGCCTTTGGGCAGAAATGGGCTGTGATGTTCACCTGCTTTCCTTTAAAAGGCTGGAGTTCAGATTTGTTCTTAAACTCCTGTAACAAAAGATCTGAATACAGAATGCTCTATCCTGTTGAATCTGAATAAAGTAATCTTGGTCAGCTAATAAACCATTAGACCTGATTATCCCAAACTACTTATCCCTGATACATTTAAAAGGTCTCTAAGTTAAGAGTTACCAGATACAATAAAACAACAGACAAGTTGAGATTGTATTGTATCAGGAACATTAATTGGAGATTTTCTAAAATAGTCCATCTTTCAGAAATGTTTTTTATTGTTGAGTACAGGTTATATTATGCTCATTTATCTGTTTTTGTTTATCATATTGTGGAAAAACTAAATAAAGACTAATTATTTTTTTAAAACGGCTGGAGTTCAATGAAAGTGATGGTGTGCATAGGGCAAGGCTCAGTGAGAAGAGAAAGGAGAGTTTTCACTTTTTTAAATTTTATTTTATTCTTTACTGTGTTTTTTTTTAAAAAAACCCATCACATCTTACCAAATTTTCACTTTAACCACATGGAACTATGTACATGTGAATACTTTTAGACTGTGCGTATGATACTGTCATTTAAAGGTATAATTATTATTTAAAGGCTGTGTGTATGATACAGTAATTTAAAGATATAACTAATCACAGCTATTACCATTACATCCAGTGATATACAGGAACTGTGATTACTACAGAAACCTTTACTAAGGATTCCGTATGGTGTGGGATGAAAGGAGGTCAATGGGAGGAGGTGACACCATGAATTATTGCATCAGGTGACACTAACTCTACTGAAGCGATTGATAGGAGCCAGTAGAATTTGCTGCTTTTCACAAAAGATGTGGGACACATTTTCACTACACAACTATGGTACTATGATTCCACTTTAATTGCCTTAGCTACAGCCTATGGAGTTCTGCGATTTGCAGATTAGGTAGCAGTATCTACTTCCATGAGAGCCAGTGTGATGTAATGGTTTGAGCATCGAACTACAAATTTGGCGACCAGGGTTCAAATCCCCACTTAGATATGAAAACTTACTGGATGACCTTGGGGAAGTCACTCTCTCTCAGCCTCAGAGAGGAATGCACATGCAAACTGCCTCTGAACAAATCTTGCCATGAAAACCCTGCCTTTGAGTGAACATAAATAGGAAATAGCTTGAAGGCACACAAGAGCAACTCTAGCTCTGTGAAGGAACTAAATAAGGCCATCATGAGCAAAGGTAACTCATTAAGCATCAAGGTCAGAATCATTCAGACCATAATATTTCTAGTTTTTATGTATGGATGTGAAAGTTGGACAGTGAAGAAAGCTGACAGGAAGACAACCACCAAATTTCAAATGTGGTGGCGGAGGAGAGTTCTACAGATCCCATGGACTGCCAAAAACACTTAGATACAGTTGAAGGAGATTATCAGATGGGGACAAAAACATTCTTGTCCCATCTTTTTCCTGTTCTTATAGCACAATCGTGAGAAGATTTTCATGCAACATTACACTTATCTAGACATTATCCCAACCAGAAAGTACGATTGACCGTAATAGCGTGAAATACTTTCAAACGGCATCACACAGATCCCAGTATTGCCCCATCATTGAAATGGCATTGCCCGGCATTTTGCATTAATGGGTGTTTGCGTTAATAGAATGCCACTTCAATGACAGGACATTATTGTTGTGATCTGAAAGCCTTTCACAAGATCACGGTCAAAGATGAGATAAGGACAGGGGAGTGATCCCATCTTTATCCTGTCCCTGTGTGATAATCTCCTTCATGCTGGAGAGGACCATGAGGGCCATCTAGTTCAAACTTTGTCATGAAAGAGTAGAAAGTTAAAGCACCCCCCCCCCCCACCCAGCTCAATGGCCGTGCAAACTCTGTCTAGAGACCTCTAAAGATGGAGAGCTCAGCATTCTCTGAGAGATTATCCATACAGGCCAAACGGCATGTTTTGACAGGCTTCACATTGTTCAGTTTGTAAGATGCAGGCCAAAAATGCAGGGTCAGGATCAGGTTTGATCCTGCCAGACTGGATGCAGATCTGGTCCAATCCCAGGGTAAACAGCCTTTAGCACAGGGCATTGGGATCTCTGGTTTACCATACATTTTCCTGGAAACTCTGTGGCAAACCCTGGCTGCTTAAATGGCTCCTTGCACACCTTACCTTGCTGTGCCATCACATGTATTCAGAAGCCTCCGCCCCCCATCACTGTGTCTGATGTGAAAATGGGGTGCTTGGCCCCATTATGTAAGAACAACACAAAATCCAAAGTCCACAGGTAGGCGGTGTAACTTTATTAGGACCAATGTAAATGTATGTAAATATAAATACATTTAGGATGTACATATGATATTGCAATATAAAGGTATATTAATTTTGTTAGTGTTTATGCCATCTATCATTGTCATTACATTCAGTGATATACAGGAATTACGATTTATGAATAACATTAGAACCAAAAAAATTACTAAGGGTTCTGGTACAGGAGATGGTCCATGGGGGTGACACCAACACTAGTCTATATATGATTACAGTACCAGGTATTAGCTAGTAAGATAACAAGCATTTCTTAATATTGTGGATTTCAGTTATTCCCAGAAGGCCAGATTGGCATGAAGGAAATTTACTGCAAGAACCTGGCACTTTTAAATATATTTATTTATTTATTTATTGGACCAAAACTCCAGAATCTCTTAGCCAGGGATGGCTGCTTTCCCAAGTTTTGGTTATTATCCACTTTAGCATAACCTACTGCACTGTTGTGGCTGATGTAAAGGGCTGGGGGCGGCGAGGAGGGGGAGACAAAAACAAAACAATGAAGTCTTGTTGTTGTGTGGCTTCGCATCATTTCTGACTTATGGAGACCCTACAGTGATCCTATCATGGGGTTTTCTTGGGAAGATTGGTTCAAAGGAGGTTGGCCATTGCCTTCCTCTGAGGCTGAGAGTGTGTGACTCAAGGTCATCCAGTGGGTCTCATGGCTGAGCAGGGATTCAGACCCTGGTCTCCAGAGTTGTGGTCTAGCACTCAAACAGCTATCGAATAAAACCCTGTTATGGCAAACTATTTATTGATCCTTACTCATCAGTTGAAGGATTTTGCAATATATCTGTTTGGGTGCACTGAGTCCCCAGATGAAATCCCAATGGTTCCAGTAAGGTAATTCATGTTGGTAAACTAGATTAGTAATACGTGAAAGTAAAACCGCTGTATCTTCTCGGCTGGCAATCAAGTCATTTCCGCCAGACCATACTGCAGTTGGCAGAACCATGTCTTCTACTTTGTATGAAGGAGGATAGCTCTAGAAAGCATGAGAGAGTGAATAATACATTTTAAAAATGCAATCAAATCTTATCAGGGAGAACACGGATCCTTTTCAATGATTTTTCTCATGGGGGGGGGCTTTTTCTTATGTAAAAAGGATCATACATTTTATATGATATATTTGTGTAAAATGCTTTTGTTTTTTGCTCAAGCAATTTTTCCACAACAAGCCCTGATAGAGAAAAAAAAAATCACCACAAAATATGAAAAATCTTCCAATATAATCAGACAGGAAACTTTTTAAAAAGAAAATATGTTTATACACAAGAATATAATAATAATAATAATAATAATAATAATAATAAGAAGAAGAAGAAGAAGAAGAAGAAGAAGAAGTCATCTATAGGAATATGCAGTTTATTAAAAACTCCCCGAATAATCAAAATAGAACAGCTATGATTTACTATTGTGTTTACATAGAGATGTTTTAACACTTTGATCCTCTTTATGATCTGGGTCCTGATATTAATGATTTTCATCCAGATTTTCTCATTTCTCCAATCACAAGACAAGAAAAATCTTGAGGCAAAGTGGCAATTGAAAGTCTACATTTTCCATAATACTCTGTAGATCAAACTAGAAGATACATTTCACACTTTTTATAGAAGACATACTGTATTCCTTTAGGTGGCCAAAGATGTCTTATTGCAACAGACATCTTTCTTTTTGCTCTGCTCCACCTTCCACACATTCTCTAAAATTGCTGAGTGAAATGTCTGAAGGGGCCCCTTCTTATCATCTGAATTTATACCAGGAAAATACTTGAAAATAAATAAGCAAGCACACAAACATACAGAGAGAAAGAGAGAGAGAGAGCATGGTGAAGCAAAAATGAAGAATATTGGAGATTCGGGTCCATGCTTAACTTTCACACTAGCATTGATGAGCACCCCAAGTGACTAATGTTATCTGAATTGTGATTACAGATGGCAAGTGATATCTCACCCATCAAAGACAAGTGTTTCTTTTATAAATGCATTTAATTGTAAAATATCTAATGTTTATTCCATCAGCCCTCCACATTTGCGGCTTTGACTTTTGTGGCTTTGGTTATTCACAGATTTGATTAATATGTTATCTCTGGGAATCTCTAGATTATCTAGCATGATTCTATGTTCAACATCCACCATAGGTCACGCTGAAGGATCTAGAGATTCCCAAAGAAATGTCCTCTCAAGCATTCCCCCCCCCCTTTCATGGGGGGCCTGTACAAGTAAATATGGGGGGCCCACTGTACATTTTTTCTCTCACCTGGTTGTATTTCAGCTGATTGTCAATCCCATAATCAAAATATCGGAATAATCCTGATTCTCTAGTCTGTCAAAAGAATAGGGACAAGGCTGCATTATGCACTGTATGATATTGATTACTAATAATTATCAAATGTAATTTAATGCAAATGCAATAATAAAAAATTCAAAAACAAACGAATGGGTCCTAGAGCAGTTCATAGAATCATAGAATCATAGAGTTGGAAGAGACCACAAGGGCCATCCAGTCCAACCCCCTGCCATGCAGGAACTCCAAATCAAAGCATCCCTGACAGATGGCCATCTAGCCTCTGCTTAAAAACCTCCAAAGACGGAGACTCCACCACACTCTGAGGGAGTGTGTTCCACTGTCGAACAGCCCTTACTGTCAGGAAGTTCCTCCTAATGTTGAGGTGGAATCTTTTTTCCTGCAGTTTGCATCCATTGTTCCGCATTCTAGTCTCTGCAGCAGCAGAAAACAAGCTTGCTCCCTCCTCAATATGACATCCCTTCAAATATTTGAACAGGGCTATCATATCACCTCTTAGCCTTCTCTTCTCCAGGCTAAACATCCCCAGCTCCCTAAGTCATTCTTCATAGGGCATGGTTTCTAGACCCTTCACCATTTTAGTTGCCCTCCTTTGGACCCGATCCAGTTTCTCCAGTTCAAGCCAGAAATCTCCCTGTTGTAATCTGGAGTCGAAGGTTTTCATGGCCGGCATCCATAGTTTTTTGTGGATCTTTCAAGCTATGTGACCATGTTCTATAAGAGTTCCTTTCTGACATTTCACTAGCATCTGTGGCTGGTTGACATTTTGCCAGCATCTGTGGCTGGCATCTTCAGATCTTCTCTTTGAAGATGCCAGCCACAGATGCTGGTGAAACGTCAAAAAGGAACTCTTCTAGAACATGGCCACATAGCCCGAAAGCTTCACAAAAAACAAAAAGTGGAGGGAAGTAGAAGGCTACATGCTAGATGAATGGACTCTATTAAGGAGGTTGGGGCCATACATTTTCAGGAATTAAGTGGAGCAGTGGGGGACATGGAGTCTTGCAGAGGTTTCAACCGCAGGGTTACCATGGGTCAGAATCAGCTTGAGAGCAGGTAACAACAACAAAAAGGACACTTGGTGTACTCTGTCCATTCTTCTAGCAATTAGGTGATAAAGAAACTAACGATTTGTTTTCTCAAATAAATCTTAGTTTTCAACACTTGCTAATATATGAATGTCACTGAGGACATGGTTTACATTTTTGTGGCTCCCCAGGGAGTTCTGAGAACATTTGCTCTCAGCTCTACAGAAAACTATAAATCCCAGAATTCTTTGTCAAAAGCTCTGACAATTGAAGGGAGTATACAATAAATAAAAAATTTGTAAATCCATAGTATCCATCTATCCATGGAGCCCTCTTGGACTGCATCTGTACTGCAAAAATAATCCAATTTGATTTGACACTACTTTAACTGTCATGGCTCAGTGCTATGGAATTCTAGGATCTGTACTTTGTTGTCTCACCAGAACTCTCTGACAGAGAAGGTTAAATGTCTCACAAAACTACAGTTCCTATTATTCCATAGCATTCAGTCATGCCAGTTAAAGTGGTGTCAAACTGGATTATTTCTGTAGCGCTGATGCAGCCTTTGGCACAAAAATAATTAAAAGTGTACAACTCTCTACCTGTTTCCAGTGTAAAATGTTTTTAACTGATGTTCCATCTGGATAGCGAGCTGCATACACATCTATTCGACTCTGCAAAAAATAAAGAAATTTTAAAAATGGATAAAAAACAGAAGGATCTATCTATATCTAAATATGAAGAAGAACTGATGGAAAGAAAATTCAATTAAAATAAAGTATTTCATGCAATTAATGAAGTATTTCAGTGCAGCAAGCTTATTCTAAAATTTTTACCATCTCTTTGTTCATTAACCATATATCTAAAAGCAAGAAGAGAGCAATACAACATGCTGCCCCACAGAAGTTTGTGGACTGCAATGCAGCAGTCATTATAATTATTATTTTTTAAATTTATTTATGGTATTTATACCCTGCTCTTCAGACCTAAAGGCTATCAGTGCGGCTTACAATTATTAGCTGTTGGCTTTACTGGCTGAGCCTTCTTGGAGTTGTAATACAGCCACATCATTTCATAAAACTAAAGACACTGAAGGTATTTTCATGAAATTAAAAACTAAAGACAAGGACTGCATTGTTTTTATTGATTTGATATGTAAGCCACTGTATGGTGTCTTTTGGAACAGCAGAGTGCAAGTATTGTGGGCATGATGTTTGTAAACGCCAATTCTTCGTTATTTCTCTCTGCTATGATAAACCCACAATGCATTAACATATATATTTCTTGCACATGGAGGCACAGAGCAATGCTGAAGAATTACACATGCAGATGAATGTCCAGATGTTTATAGCTAGTAAACGATACTGTATGCAGCTACTGCTTGGATCTTTTGCGTGCAAAGTCATTCCAGTTGCCCTTCTCATCAAAACTTATTTAATTGAGATAGCACCACACAGTGGTGATGCATGGAACTGGGAAGATAAATAAAGGAGCTATAGAGAGAGTGGGATGAAAGCAGCAAAAATTTTAGAATGCTGTACATTGGAAGCAATGAGCAATATATGAATTATCACGGAAGAGATGTGAACAAATATTTGCTGGACTGGATCAGACATTCTGATCTGGAATCCAATCATATCTAAATATTTTGATTTCTTTAAATAAAAAGGTCACTAAAATAAATGGAAAAACAAAGCATTTTATGGCACATGAAAACATACAGCACTGCAAAAATGTTTGCAGGTTATTATCCACTTCATCAGATGCATAAAATAGCATCCTGTAATTCAAACATATGGACTGGCATTCTATTCTGTTGGTTAGTCCCAATTAGAGTAGACCCATTCAATCAATTGTCAAATACTGAGTCAGCAATTTGATAAATCCAGTGAGTTTGATGGGTCTATTTTAATCAGATTTTAATGGCAGGATTTAGGCCATTATGTAACACAAAGAACAGGGTTTCAAAGTTTTGCCTCAGTTTGTGAACAATTTAGAAGAGATTGCACATGAGCAAGTATTTTTAATTCAGTAATTCATACATTGCACTTCCAAGTCATCCACTCATCAGTTTCCTCCCAAAAGTGTTTAGTCTATTAAAAATGATGATGATGCAATAAAATAAATATGAAAGACAGCAAAATATAAAACTAGCAACAGTGAGTAAAACAGTAACTGAAGACAGCAACAGTGTAAAAGTGTAGAAAAACTAAAAGATTTCCTAAATATAAGGGCAAGTATGTCTGGGGAGGGAGTTTTACAAAGGGGCTTCCATCTCTGAAAAGGCCCTCTCCAACACCTTTTACAGCTCCGTACATACCATGTTTAGATTGGTTGCATTGAATCCACCTGAAAAGAAGATCAGATTTCCACAGAATTTCTGCATCAATATGTTGCTGCACAACTTGATGGTCAGGTCTTTCACAGGTTTGCGTGCCAATATAAAGTCTTTACTGGCATGGAAATCCTGTGGAAATATAAAATTTATTATTTTCAGTTAACTTTTTTTAAAATTAAAAGAGTAGCTATGTATATATGAAGGGATCTACAGTACCTTTGAGATTTAACTGAAAGAGAAAAGTTGGTAGCATAAGCTTTCGTAGACTTGAGCCTACTTCCTCAGATACAGAAATAGACTTAAGTCTATGAAAGCTCATGTTACCAACTTTTTTCTTTCAGCTGGTCTCAAAGGTGCTACAGATCGTTTTCCATAATGTTTTTTTTTTCCAGACTAACATGGATATTTCTTGAAATCCAGTTAAAATCCCTTAGATATACAGAGAAAACAATCTAATTTTCTTTTCATTGGAGTGTTGCATGAAGCATTGTTATGTGACTGGAATCTAACTTGGCAGCCTTATTATAGGCTGAATGCTATAAGGTTTTCCCTTAATAATGAAAAGCATTGCACTGTTGATGAGATGTTGTTTACAGGATTTTGGAACAATTGGCTTCTAGAGTCTTTTCATAGAAATTGATAAGTCCATACCTTGGGTGAGTTGTCAGGAAGTGAGGATAACAGCTTCAGTGTAGGGCTTCTAGCATGCTTTATAGTAATCACCGGAGCCAAAGCAAAAAACATTTTGATTTTCTGAGATAGCTCTGGCATGGCTGAAAAAGCTATGAAACCTAAGGGGGAAAAAGCAAAACACAGCAGTCATGTTTAAAACTATGTAGTTTATCAAATGGGAGGAATTTCTCTCAATTGCGAATGGAGCCAATTCGCAATTACGTGAATTCGCTAATTTAGCAAATTTGCGTAAAATCTGATTGCATTCAGAATGCGTTCAGAATGACTTCCCAAAAATGACTCCTCATTGCCCGAAATTGTGTGAGATGCTCTAATACGCAATTACGTGAAACCCCATGATTGCGTTCTGAATGACTTCCCATTGCCCGAAATTGCGTGAGATACATTCATTTGCAATAATATGAAACCCCATGATTGCATTCGGATTGCCATTAGATTATACCCCAAAACTTCCATCATATGATAAACTCCTGTTTCTAACTATGGTTGCATCTGCACTGCAGAAATAATGCAAATTAACAAGACTATTACTGTCATGGCTCACTGCTATGGAATGCTGGGATTTGTCAGTTGTTGTGGCACCATTAAGACAGAGAAGGCTAAATATTTCACAAAACTACAAATTCCAGCATTCCATAGCATTGAGCCATGGCAGTTAAAATGGTGTCAAACTGTATTATTTCTGCAGTGCAGATGAAGCCACTATTAAGAAGTTCATTCATATCAATTCAGGACTTCACTCATATCAACTCAGAAATCTCTGTGGACACAATAATTTACTTTGAGCTTTGTTCCTGGGACTATCCTTGCCCTTAGAGCCACCATACCCAAGACCATAATCATGGCCTGTCTTCTTTTTTAAAATGCAACTTAACAATTTACTATGGCTGCATCCACTCTGCAGAAATAATCCAGGTTGACAATGGTTTAATTGCATAGTTCAGTGCTATGGAATTCTGGTAATTTAGGTTTGTGAGACATTTAGCCTTCTCTGTCAGAAGGTCTGGTGCCACAGTAAACTACAGTTCCGAGAATTGCAAAGCATTGAGCCGTGACAGTTAAACTGGTGTGAGCCTGGATTATTTCTGCAATGCAGACACAGCCAAAATCACAAATAATATAACGTGCTGAAGAAAGCAGAGAAACTATTATCTTGCTAATTAAAAGGCCAACAATGACCTTCACTACATGAAGAACCCTGGACCACATTATTGAGACAATATGGTAGGCCTAGACCTTTGGGGACAATCTTGGGATCCAGTGCAAAGATCTACTGGCATCTCTACCTCCCTCTCTGCCCATGTAATTTTTTAAAACATTTTCCTGAAAAGCCCTTTATTATAGCCCTAAACTGAATTAAACAAGGTCATGAAGTTAAGGTGTAATTCCATTTTTGCATACCAATTGTACATCCTTGAGAATAGCCAACATAATACAGTTGTTTCTGTTTTGTTTTCTTCAAAATGAAATTTATCATTGCTGGAAGATCATACATGGCCATTTCATGGAAACTGAAATACAAAATTAAATTTTAAAAGCTGATTGTTAAACAAATAATGAAGAATAAATGAAAACTACACCAGCATATTTAACTCCTTCACACATTGTGTGAAGAGTGCAGGATCGTGCATCCTGCTCCCCACCCAAGTCATGTAATTTCTTCCCTTCACTCTTGGCATGCCAGTATTACGTGTGGATATCTAGACAGAAATTTTTGAGATCCAAAAATTTCAGTAAACAGTGAAACTTTCATGTTTAATACATGGGTGCTTGGAAAGGCTAAGGAGCTTTCAACTGTCCCTGGAAGCACTACTGAAAGGTGCTGATTCATCAAAATTAGATAATAAAACCAAATTTAGTGTAATTTAATAAACTTTGAACATATCAGGCATGTTTATGCTTTTGCAGTTTCACATTAACCTATGGTATACAAACACATAGTACACACACTGAGGCCTAACCCTCAAAACCAATCCTTGTTCCAAATTTCTTACTTGGGGGTAAAGAAGGCTGGACTATTTCTTTTCCCATACAAAGTGTAGGGAACAATTAATGATTTTGCAGCATTCTCATAAATGTCTCTGCTTATGTTACAAGAATGATGAATAAATATCTGAAAGTGTGATTAACATTAATGATATCCATGCATAATTTAATATCGCTTCAGTGGAATGATTGAATAGAGGCATATGCTCCAACATGATCAATATAGCAACATACTTAGAGAAGAATATAAAGTTTTCAATTGATACTTCTTTCAATTCAAACCACCTGAAATCCCAATAGTCTTCATCATCAGCTGTTAGAGTTTGGTGTTTCCGAGACCAGCTTGTTCCTCTGTTGTTTCCCAGCCAGACATCATAACCAGCATCCGCTAAGATGAAACCAAGGCTGTTGTTGGCCATATTTTCAATCCAGTGGCTAGCTTCCCCAAACAGTCCATGCTGCAGAAAAACAACAGGCTTTGGACCTGTTGTTGTTTTAAAAGGAAAATTTTTAATCTAATAATTAACGCCATAACAAAGACAAAGGCTGCATCTGCAGTGCAGAAATAATACAGTCTGACACCACTTTAACTGTTATCGCTCGGTGCTATGGAATTCTGGGAATGTTAGTTTGTTGTGGCGTCAGAGCTTTCTGACAGAGAAGGCTAAATGTCTCACAAAACTACAATTCCCAGAATCCCATAGCATTGAGCCATGACAGTTAAAGTGGTGCTAAACTGGATTATTTCTGCAGTGCAGATGCAGCCACAGATGATTAACCTTTCCCACATTCATCTCAAAACAATCCTCAAATTTCAGTACTTTATTTCAATTAATTTTTCTAGTCTTGGGACACATTCACTGAAAGTGTCAGACTGTGTTGTGCAATAAAACATTCAACTGCATCGGTATGAAGTATGAATGCAAGGAAATATGTTATTTAATGTAGACCATGTGACTCATATAAATACCCCTGCAGCCCAGTTGCTTTTCAGTTTAATTTTTATATGTGTATGTGTAATGCTTAAGCACTTACACATCCTGAAATGGTATGGATGTTAAAGATTTCCTACTGTTTTGATAGACTGGGGGTTTGAAAGAAAGATTGGATACCTCTGACTGTAAGATGTTTCTTTCCAGAAGGAATTCTGTTTATTGTCAAATAATAATTATCATCTGTCAATACTTCATATTCTTCACTGGGATATCCTCTGTAGAGAATCACCTGACTCTGAAAGAAGAAAAATTAAAATCTTGACTTGTCTTAACTGATAACGTTTTTATCTAGTGAAACAGGGAAATGCTGGATAGCTGCAGATGCGAATGATAAAATCTCCAGTGATGCTTGGGAATGGATGAGGAATTCGGTGTTTGAGAATTCCAATATAAAATTGGATCTTTGAGCATTCCAATGTAAAATATAGAATCTGAGATTGGATATCCTCCTCTAGGCCTGTCTCCAACATAAGGGAAGAGAGAAATCCACCTTAAGAAGGTGGTACAATCTCCCTTCCCCTTTGCAGCTCCTCTATGTAACCCCCACAGATGGTTTACATAACTGAAATAGTTAAAGATTCCTATACCTCAGTTCAGTCATTAATCAAGATGGAAATTGCTGTCAAGAAATTAGAAAAGAACTGAGGAGATTATCACATGGAGGCTTACTGTCCTTAAAATGGGACTGGATTGTCCCTACATCGCCGGTTGCGCTTGTCTTCCATGATGAAATGGGAGCCGCAATTTCTCTGCATACTGGGAACTTTCATTATTCAGAGAAATGGCACCCCCATGAACACTTTAATGATGGGATGCCTCTATGAAAATTTCATCACGGGATGAAGAATTTAAAAGCTTTTTTTAAATGCAATTAAATTATCGGTACAGTTAAAGCCATTTAAAGCAAATCCATAAAAAGGTAAATCACTGTAGCAGCATGTTATTAAAAATCCTTGTTGTTATTTCCTAATTTTGTTGTTGTGTGACATCAAGTCATTTTTTATTTATGGCAACACCAAGATTTCATGGAGTTTTCTTGGCAAGATTTGTTTGGAGGGGATTTGCATTAACTTTCTCTGAGGCTGAGATAGTGTGAGTTGCTCATGATCACCCAGTGGGTTTCCACGGCCAAACAGGGATTTGTAGACCAACACTCAAACCACTATACCACATTGGCTCTATATTTCTTAACAGCTTGAGGAATATAAATATTTCTACTTGAAAATGATTGACTACTTAGCTTACAACATTCATATGGATTTCAGGATTCACATCTCTTTTTCTCCTGGTTAATTCTTGTGAGCTTCCAATTGTTTGTATTAAGCAGGCTGTTGCAATAAGCCACCACATCTTCTTTCTGTTCTTTTAAATGGAGGCAGAGCAAAGAGAGAGAGAGAAAAAACACATGAATCACTATAGCAGTAATAGTGACAAAATACATACACCAAACTGAATCCTCTCTGACTAAAACTTAACATGGACTGAGGACTGCATATCCATAAACTGTGCTGTTAGTAATAACAAACAGGTTTATGCCTACACACTTCTTTCCATTAATTGTGCAAAATGGGGGGGGGGGGGCACTTGTACACACATGAATCCTGTGTGCTTAGATGGAGCCTTCACACATGCACAACTAGCATCTGAATGTGGGTGATGGATTATGGTGACCTATCATGCCACGTATTTATAAAGACCATGGGACAGAGCCTCCTTCCCCAACCTGTTGCATTCCAGATATATTGGACTGCAACCTCCATCATCCTCTGCCAAAATTATAATTGAAGGCATCTGGAAGGTAATAGATTAGTGAATGCTGGCATAAATGTTGAAAATTTTTTGGTAAGAGAAAACAGGAGAGTTCATTTTCCTCCATGCTGATTCAGTTTAGTATGGGTACGAACCCGATTCAGATATATCTTGATGCATGAGCCAAATAAAGTCACATTGGAAAGATTCAGGTGCTTTCCATTAACTGTACAGAATGGAAGGCATTAAACAGAATTCCCCCCAATAGCAGCCAGAATCAAAGTTGGATTACACATCAAACTTCATTGTGGATTCGACATGTTTCATTTCAGTGAAAACACCAGGGAGTTTATCAGACAGGAGGAATTTCTCTTTATTTCGAATGGAGCCAATTGGAGCCAATTCAAATTCACATGAATTCACTAGTTTAGCAGATTTACGTGAATTCCAATTGCATTTGGAATGTGTTCAGAATGACTTTCCATTACTTGAAAATGACTGCCCATTGCCCAAAATTGTGTGAGATGCTTTAATATGTAATAACGTGAAACCCCATGATTGTGTTCAGTTTGCCATTAGATTATACTTCCAATTTACATCATCTGATAAACTCCCAGGAGTGAGGTGGCCTGGAAGGAGATGAAAAGGACTGAGTGGCTGACAGATTTAACTTTTTAATCCTAGGGCAAGCTAAAACATAGGCTCTCCAGTCACAGTGCTGGGATGGGGAATGCCCAAAATAAAATTGGTTTGCATATTAACAAATTCTAGGACTTTCTGAGATTTTTCTTGCCCATTGGAGATATTTCTTTATCAGAGAGAGGACAGCCATACATTTGAAATGAGGAGGTCATGTCAACCATGAAATTACAACTGTTGGAGGAAAATAAAGCTAATACAGTATTGGTGTGCTTCCTCCTCCACACAATAAAATTTTAGACAGGAAAGCAAATAACAGGCCACTAAACTCAGAAAAAGGGAATTATTGCTAACAGTAAAGTAAATAAATTCCATGAAACTTGATGGAAAAATACATTAAGTTCCAGTTTGATGCTAACAGGGCATCATAATCGTCAAGTTATCCTCAAAACAAAACTCATGTTTCAAGATCAGTAACTATGCATGAAGTTTTCTCTGCCTTTACTTTGCTAAAGGATGCTTCAGTGGGGAAACTTAATGCCCCACTGCAATGTGAGACTCCATTTCTCCTTGCAAACCACTGGTATACTTGTCCATGCAACTCCTCTTTCTCCCAAATTCATTCCTAGACATAAGATTCTCCATGAAGCCCCTTCTCTTCCATGACACTCCACTTTCCCACAAATTCTCTCGTGGTCCTAAGATTCTCCATGAAGCCTCCTTTCTCGTCCATGGCATGCTCTTCTTGATAGCCAATTACTATGCCTTCATTCATCTGAGATCTAAATTCATCGCCCATTTCTTCTTCTTTCATGCATTTCTATTCCACCTTTCCACCAAACGGTAAAAAGGCAAACAGGCAACTAGAACAAAAAACTGTGAAAACCATTAAAGCCAGTCATTAAAACAAGTTACAATCATAAACCAACCATTAAAATAATGTAAACAGCCAGATTGAAAAAGATATGTCCTCTCTTCTTCCTTCTTTAAAGCAATGAGAGTAGGAAATAATTGCTACAGTGAGTGAAATGTATTCTATTGTGATCTGGGAACAACACCCTCTCCCTCCCGCTTTGACAGGCCCCCTCCCACGTAACTGTCAAGTGGGCCTCTGTAGGTGGCCTCTTCTGATGATCTATGCATACAGACATAATAAGATAGGTGTTTGCTTATATAGCCACAAGCCACTTAAAGACTTTAAAGATTAAAACTTTGAACTGAACTAAGACAGCAAATGGCAATTAGTGCAAATCTTTCACTATCCAAGGGATATGATTTAGAGCATGTCTACATGGGCCAATTACACAAACATCCGCCATCAGTGTAACCTGTCTACATGATGCCAGGCCAAAGATTCTATTCAAGTGTGGACTGTCTTCATGATGGGAGGCCAGTTCCTTGCCAAATGCACTGTATCCCTGGCTAAATCAGACTTTAAAAATTTACCTTTTGCTCTGAATTTTGCAAGAAAATGTGGAGCATTCTACAATGATACAAGGCAGCTGTTTACACACGTGTCCTGCTGTTGTCACCTGATGCCAACAGTAACTCATGGTGTCACCCCAGATATCACAATTATTTCCTACTTTCATTGCTTTAAAGAAGGAAGAAGAGAGGACATATCTTTTTCAACCTGGTTGTTTAAACTGTTTTAATGATTGGTTTATGATTGTAACTTGTTTTAGGGCCGGTACAGACTGGCCCTTTGAGGCACCCCCATCAGGTTGCCTCAGGGTGGGGCTTACACATGCCCCGCAACCTTAACACATGACAGGGCTGGTGTCACCACGTAGTGCAGTTTAAACTGTGTATGTAGCAACTCCATCACAACTGCGTAGCTTCTATATGGAGCTGCACAGCTACAATGTACTAGAGGTGCCCTATGGTGCTTTTTCCCTTTTTTGCGTTGCAACTGCGACACAAAAAGGAGCTGGGTTTGTGCACTCTTTTTTTACTGCGCACCTTCGCCACTCCGTCTAGGTGCACAGTAAAAAAAGGTGGTGCCAGACTGCCCTTTTTAAGTGGTCTGTAAAGCCCCTTAATGACTGGCTTTAATGGTTTTCATAATTTAAGTTGTTCTAGTTGTCTGTTTGTCTTTTAACCATTTGGTAAATGCAGAGAACTCTACAGCAATACTAGGCAGCTGTTTACACACATGTCCTGCTGTTGTCACCTGGTGCCAGCATCATGTAATTGAAGCTGGGCACATCATTTCTGATCTCAGAGGGAG
The DNA here is from genome assembly GCA_034509955.1 of Urosaurus nigricauda. Lineage (NCBI taxonomy): Eukaryota > Metazoa > Chordata > Lepidosauria > Squamata > Phrynosomatidae > Urosaurus > Urosaurus nigricauda. Next base: position 187,576,655 of record JAOEGL010000003.1, on the reverse strand, counting down.
TGACTCACACCAGCGCTGGTGGGTTACAGCAGAAATGTGTGTAGACAGCTATCCAGCATCACTATGTAGTGTGGAGGTAATGGTTGGGGACAGTGATGTAATGGGAAGGGTGCAGGGGGTGGGGGACAACACCAGGTGATACCCTAAGGGAGGATGACACCATATCTCCTCAAATATCTGTTTTTTCACAGAATAAATGCTGGCATAAATGCTGAAGAGATGTGAGTAGGCTGAGGTGCAGTGGAAGGAGAAAGGAGAGGTCCCAGGATTTCTTTTTAAATATTTTTTTTTAAAAAATATAATTTTTTATTTTTATTTTTTAATGTTATTTTTAAATTTTCTTTTAAAACATCATCTTTTATCAAATTTTCACTTCAACCACACAAAACTATGTATACGTAAATGTACTGAGGCTGTGCATATGATATTGTAATTTAAAGGTATATTTTAATTTTGCTCGTTGTTTATGTCACAACTATTACCGTGACATTCAGTGATATGTAGGAATTTCTATTATTGAGTAACATTAGTACAAAAAAACATTACTAAAGAAGTCTGTTTAGTGTGGGATAGGAGGAAGTCAATGGGGGGGGGGTGACATCATGACCTACCACACTGGGTGATGCTAAACCTAATGATGCCAATGGTTGTGTTGGCGGGGGAAATCCAGGACAGATCCAGGGCCAGAATACTCCAGCAGTAGCTAGGATTATTTTGACTGGTATAGATGAGCCCCTAGATATCACATATCAGTTATCAGGCTTGCCAAAGAATTTTACACCAACTGAAGCTTCTAGACACTCTTCTAGGGTAGTTCCATATAGACTGTATTGCACCAATACAGTCTTCATGTATTGTAGAGACAAGATGACACTCGCCAGATCAGGCTGATTCAAGAAACATCATCACGAGCATACTAAACAGAATTGTGTAAAAACATTCCTCACCACCCCTGCAACTTGGGCACAGGATCAAGGAGTACTTTCAGACAGCACACCAGATCTTTCAGAGGCAGGGCAACCTCATCTAGAACACTTTGAATCTTGTCCCCTGAGCCAAACTACCTGCTTACTGTCAGCATTACCTCCTTTTTACCAGAGTTTAATTTCTGCTTAAATCTCATCCAGCATAGTTTTAAACCAGGCAACAATCAAGGGTATTCAGAATTTCATCAGTGTTATAAGGCAGGAAGTGATAGAGCTAACTGTCATCAGCATATTGGTAACACCTTCCTTCGAAGCTCTGAAGGATGTTACTGAGAAACCCCATGTAGAAATTAAATCACGTCTGTGTATGTGTGGGTCAGGATAGTAACCCAGCGGACACCACATGCCAAAGGCTGAAGTGCTGAACAGTGGTCTTCCAGCATCACCTTTTGAGCACAACCCAACATACCAGAACCACTGCAATAAAGTACTGACAATGCTAATCCTAGCTCTGAACTAGTGCCCTGGAGACCAGGGTTTGAATCACAGCTCAGCCACGAAAGCCAACTGGGTGGCCTTGTGCAAGTCACACTCTCTCAGCCCCAGAAGACGACAATGGCAAAACCTCATCTGAACAAATTTTGCAAAGAAAACCCTATGATAGTTCACCTTAAGTCAGAAATGACTTGAAAGTACACAGCAACAATACTGAAACCATTCAGACAGTCAAAATGTATACTGTAGTCTTGACATCTTCCTCGAGGTCCAGGGAAACTAAAAAGGCCACACTACCCTCCCATACAGTCCTCTCAGTTACTCTCCCCCCCCTGCACCCGCGCACACAAACACACACTATTCAACATACTCAATTCAATACAAACAAGTTGTCTACCAAAGCAGCCTCAGTCATGTATACTAGCTGATAATCCAGATAATAATCAGTGGCATCCAAAGGTATCTGGAGTTCCAGTGCCACCATATTCTTAATCCCTTTAGCCAGGAATGACAGATTTAAACTTGCCTATAATCGATCCAATCTTTCTTCTTCTTTTCTCTCTGTCAGACAACTTCAAAATGTTTTGGTCCTTGGCAATAACATCAACATCACTAGAATCCTTCACATTACTGTCTCCACCCCTTGTTTAGGTCTGACTCTTCTGTTTAACATGTCCCTTCCCACTTCTGTTATCTTCAACATGGTGTCCCATCATTGTACTATGATACATTGTACATTTGGTGGGAGCTGGTTCACAACTAACTCAATTTCAATAAAACTTAGCTAGACTGTGCTAATTTCCTATTAAGTACATACTATTTTACTTATACTGTTACATTTACAGATATTTCATTATTTGTTGTACACCCTCTTTATAGCCTATTTCAATGGTATAATAATGTAGGGTTATGTGACTTTACTTAAACTGGAATCTCAGGGTGCATCTACACTGTGGAAATAATCCTACAGTTTCCTGGGATTTGTAATTTTGGGAGGCACCAGCACTATTTGGCAGAGAATGCTAAAGTCTTAGTAAAACTGTAAATCCCAGGTTGCCATAGGATTGAGCTACAAAACTTAAAGTCGTGTCAAACTTCATTATTTCCACAGTGTAAATACACCCTCTTTGATTAGGAGGTTGCACATTAATGCTTCATAGTTTATGATCTGTTAGTAAGTGTTTGCCTTGTGGAGGCACTCAAGACTAGGATTTTTGTTTCATATTTATTATGTGCTAACATTACATTTTGAAGAATTCTGATGTATTACAGTGGTCCATTGGTATCCCATGGGGTTTGGTTCCTAAATCCTTTGTGGATACCAAAACCCATGGATGCTCAAGTTCCATTAAATACAATGGCATAGTAAAATGGTGCCCCTTATTTAAAATGGCAAAGTCAAGATTTGCTTTTCGAAATTTATATTTCTTTGAATATTTTCAAGCCATGCATGGTTGAATCCATGCATGAACAGTCTATAGATACAAGGCCAACTGTATTCGTTCTTCCACACTTCATGTCTGATGCCTTGTCTTGTGTTGTAGTTTTGAACATACCTGAAATACACCTTCAGCCTGTGTAAAAGTTCTGCCTAATTGCTCTCTAGGACAGACACCAACTTGAACATGTCTTTTCAAGTACAGAATTGCTTCCTTCTTTCTTTCTTTCTTATATCCTCAAAATGGTTGGTCTGACACAATAATTTTTTAAGTGGGGAGGGATGTAGCTTGTTTTCTTTGATGTAATTGTATTTTATTGTTGTTAGCTGCCCCAATTGATCTCAAAGGGGCAGGGTATAAATAAATTTTATTATTATTATCATTGGTAGCTTTAATTTCCTCAGAAAAAGCAACTATGCTTGCAGATTTCTTTCAATTCTTCCAGTAAATAGCAAAGAAATATAGATGTTGGATGTGGGATATTGGAGAGAGAGAGAGAGAGAGAGAGAGAGAGAGAGAGAGAGATAGGAAATGGATGAAATTTAGAACATACTAGAGAGATTACTTGTCAAGATAATCATCTTTAAAAACTTATATACACATACACACACACACACACCAGATTTTAAAGATGATTATCATGACAATTAATTTACCTATTTCCCAGAAATTTGGCAAGTGTAATCTCTCTAGTATGTTCTAAATTTCATCCATTTTTTTTCAAGGGAGAAACAATGAAGTTACAGCGATTTTTTTGACTTTCTAGTAGTAATCATTGGGGGCACAAACTTTGGAATTTCCATTTCTCAACCTAGGCATAAGACTTGAGTCAGAAGGAGCTGGCTTCAAATGAGCCTGAGCCATTTTCTTAAACATCCAGTCAGGGGCTAAACTGAAGCTTGTGGTCAAAGCGTATCTATATTATTTAGCAAATTATACACTATACTTTACCATTGGCCAGTCCTACAACATCCTTTTGATGTTGTTGTTAACCCCAAAATTATAGTCCTCAGAACTAATTACAACTTATTTCTAAAGTATGCAGGAATGTTTAAGTATATCAAATAAAAGAATTGTGGACTATGCACACATTGTTTCTTGGTACTTGCTTGTAATGTCTGGCATTACTCTCCCTATAAACTTTGAACATAATGATCTATACATGCCTGTTCAGAAATAAACATTACTGGCTTCCATAGGGCTTACTCCCATGTATGATTTTGTAGAATTTCTGGCTTAAGTCCTTCTTCAAAAGCAAATAAATAAATAAATCCCCAAACAACTTGAGACAGGTTAACTATCACGGCACCTGTTCACACTTTGCCTCTGTTTTATTTAATTTTTTAATTCTAATTTATGACTTTAAACAAGTTCAAATATCACACATTTTACTATATCATTTTAACTAGTTGCCAAAGTTATGAATAATAATAATGGAAAATTAAATGCAATAGCCACAACTTTACCTTAAGAAAAGTAGGGAGAGCACTGTTCTGAAAGATGAATCAAAGTCTTCTTGCGTGTTCAGAATGAAGTAAGCTTGATATCTCTGTAGACAACACTAGCATAACCCTTACTCTGAAAGATTCCTTCTCACATTTCATCCCAGGAGTGTTTTCATGTCTAGTTAGTTGTTCATTTTCTTCAGTGACTTAAAAGCCTATGCAACATAGATATATTATTGAGCACAGTTTATTTAGGCATGTGTGCTGAGTGGTTTGGCATTCTAAGTTAGCTTCATTGGGAACGCCTAATTATTTTTCTGATGTCAGGGAGATAAGTGTGCATTATAGATAGCATGTAGCAATCTTACCTGTAGTTTATAAGGCCACTAACAGCATAGGAAACACATCAACGTGTCTATTTGTAAGTCACTGCATTCCAGAAAATGGACTCAGTTCAGTTTATTGCACAATAGTCAACCAACCTTTTTGCATATAGATCTAAAAAATGAATATATAGATAACACTTTTCCTCTATGTGCTGTCCAAGAAAAACACAATTTTGTTTATAAATACAATATCTACAGTACCAACAACAGCAGGGTCAAAACAGTGCATTCTTAAATCTAATTATAATGGGCACTTAGGCCCAAAACAAATGGGCAGGAAAGCGTGGAAGCCTCATCGAGAGCATGCCCGGCTGGGAAATGCTGCCCGGAAAAAGAGCAGAGAAAGTCCACTCTTTGCCAACCTTGGCCATGACCTGGATTGGGACAGGGCCTGTGCAGTTACTGCAGTCCCATGCCGAAATTTTGTAATTTACATTTCTCTGATCAGAAAAGAAAGTGGCAACTTTAAGCATTATTAAACTGGAAGAGTAATGTTACTCTTGAAACAGAAAAAAGATGTAGAAGTCAGTGATGCCAAGCAAGTCTTATAACATTACTGTACTAAATATTGGTCAGACAAACTGATTCCTCCATCCAATTATCCTTCACCCTTCTCCTTCTGGAGCTGAATACTGTATAAGTCGATTTTTGTGTCTGAAAAATTTGACCCAAAAAACTTGGGTCAACTTATACATGGATCAAAAAGGTATCAAGCCTCCACCCCCAACCTGGCTGCTCCTCAGGAGGCAGTCAGTGTGGGGAGAAGGAGGGAGGGCAAGATCTCACCTCCTAAGCCTCATCTCCAGCCTAGTTGTCCCTTAGAAGTCAGTCAAGGTGGGGAAGAGAATGAAGGGCTCCTTGAGTCTCGTCTCCAGAATAGTTACCCCTTGGACAGCCAGGTTTGGGGGGGAAGAGGCAGGGCAAGCACTCGCCCCCAAGCCTCTCCCCAGCCCAGCTGTCTCCCAAGGAGGCAGTCGGGCTGCAGAGGAGGGGGTGTTACCCTAGACTTATCCATAGGTCATATGAAAATCTCTAATTTTGGCCCCAAAAGCTGCCCTTGACTTATACACGAGGTCAACTTATAGTCGGGTATATACTGTACTTTTAGTTTCCTTTCCAGTGTCCACAATATGCACTCTTGAAAAATGTACTCCACGCACAACCAACAATGAGAACAACAAAGAGAAAGGGGGAACGATCACATGGCAGGGTGCCCCGTTCTGACTTCAGCAGAAGTGATGGGGAGAGCCAGGCTCTCACTAGGAGGAGCCACTTGGTCAGGGAGACCCCAATAGTGATGTCACCAAGGAGGATGTCCCAATTGGAGCATGTGGTAGGTATGTAGATATTTGGACAGCTAGGTCACTCCAGATCCAACCCGATCCATCTGTCCTCACATTCAACACACCTGCATCCACTCCTAGAAACTCCAGAGTAAACAGTCTTTTCTGTTAAACCAGATTAACATTTTAAAGAAACAGATTCACTGTATGCAACATGAGGAAACATCGCACAGGATACAGACAGAGTCTGGGGGTTTGGGCCAGTGTAGACAAGGCAGTAGACTCATTAGGCATTATAACATTGTTAATAACATTGCTAATCTGGTGTCAAATATGATCATTAGTGAATGGGTTTGTAAATAAAGCATTGCTTTTTTGTTTTTTTAAAAAAGAAATAAAAATGCTACTTTTTAACATCTTACTTGCCTGAAATTATTCTCAAGGAATGAAAAATATTGTGAATATTGTTTGTGGGGGTGATGGCCTCTTATTTAAGGTCTGTACTAATGTTCAGAAACAGAAGAGTTGTGGTTTTACTGAATAGACACATAATTAGCTAAGAAGAAATAATTACTCTTTTGGCATAGTTCTTTTTGTTACTCACAGGTGAACATGTTGCCTGATTCATATGAAAATGTTTGAACTTGTACATACAATAATATGCTGCAGTTACATTCCTACAGAGAGCATGCAATGAGAGACATTCATTTAAAAAGCAATTTCCTCACTGTTCCCACAAATGGTTGATTGTATCATACCTACATATTTGCACTTATCTGTGATCATCGTCACATGTATTCAGCAATCACATGTAAATGAATTGTGCTGGCTATGTGCACAAGTGTAGCCAAATACTTCTATTACTCATTAGACAGATAGGAAAGCAATCTGTTACATCTAAGAACCAAATAATAATTTTTTACTCTAATACAATAAAACAACACCCAAAAAAGTATGCCTAGGACTAAGCCTAGAAAATTACCCCAGTTTTATTACCATAGCTTTTTGTTGGCTAAATCTCTTTCAGCTGACTATTAGTGGCAAAAGAGATGATGGGTAAGGGGTGGCTCAACACCACCCTTTTGAGCATTGGAACAGGGCCATGGCAACCATACACCCTGGCCCCGATCCAGTGTTTTTCTGGGCCAAAATGAAGCACAAAATGCCATTTTTTTCCCCTTGAAAAAGGGCACCGTGGCAGCACTTTTCGGTGCTCTTTTAGGCATGCAGTGTGTGAACGCCACGCCAAAGGAGAGCCACAATGTTGCCCGCCATGCAGTCAGGTGGGTGGTGTGACACAGGCATTGGGGTGGCATTGCAGTGAGCATCATCCAAACACCACTCCCCCACACCACCCCGATGCCGGCACTTACTGTCGGTCTGTACTTTCAGCTCATCTTAAAATGTGACTAAAAGGGAGACTTCATAGTAAATCACATTTCTCAAATAGCAGTAAGCTTCATCCAAGGTAGCAATTTAGAACAATCTATTGTCAACATTTTACAATGGATGTTGTTGTTACATTTTAGCCTTTAGGATGGTTGCAACCATGCAATGTTAAGGCTAAGTCTAAAATTCTCCCTTACACTTAAAATACTTTGAAGACATGACACACAGTACACACAAAACACACACACACACACACACAGAGAGGGCCCTGGGATGGATGCCAATGGCATCTGGACGGCCATCCATCTGCACAGAGTTCTCCATCCTTTGCGAACTTTTTATTGTTCTTTTTGGCTGCAAAAATGAGATGATTTAAAGCTAGGACTTGCCCTCTGCCCTTCCCAAATTGGAAGACATTTGGGATGGAGAGAGAAGTTACTTTTGGTTTTTGGTGCTGGGGAGAAAAATGGACTGCAGTGGAACAGAGATTATAAATGCATAGAGTCAAGACTTTTTTTTTTTTTTTTTTTTTTTTGCACAAAAAGAAGTCATTTTGGAAAAAGGTACACTTTATGGACTGCAAATCCCAGAAGTCTGGTGCTTCCTGGTTTGCAAAGAAAAAAAGAAAAAAATCACCTTAGAAAAAAGAAGGAATAGAGGAAAGAAAGAAAGGGTTTTAAAAAGAGAGAAGGAGAAGAAGAAAGGGAAGAAAGGGAAGCAGGGCAGAAAGAGGAAAAAGAAAAAGAAAGCAGGTTGTAGACAGGAGAGGGAAGAAGGGGAAAATGTAGGGACTAAGGAAGGAAGGAAGGAGGAAAGAAAAAGGCAGGGTGAAGGAGAAAAAAGAGAGAAGGAGAACGGGAGGAAAGGAAAGCCCTCAGAGGCTGAGAAAGTGTGACTTTTCAAAGTCACCCAGTGAGTTTCCATGGCTCAGCTAGGATTTGAACCCTGGTCTCACATTGTCCTACGCCAATACTCAGGCCACTACACCATGCTGGACCCCACTTAAAGGTACAGTACTCAGTTATTATTTGTTATTGTGTACCTTCAAGTTGTTTTCCACCTTATGGAGACCGTAAACTAAACATATCCTGGGATTTGCTTTGCAAGATTTGTTCAGAGGAGGTTTGCCATGGCCATCTCCAGAGCAGGCTGAGAGAGTGTGACTTCCTTGAGGTCACCCAATAGGCAGGGAATCGAATCCTGGTCTCCAGAGTCCTAGTTCAACACACAAACCACACAAAGCTACATCCCAACCTTCTATCCAGGAAGAATGTCAAGATGTCCTCCATTTTGAGCACGACTGAGAAACATGAATTTATATTGTTTTTTATTAATGTTTTTGGCTTGTAGTTGGTCATGTCCTCCATTTATCTTGAACATCCTACAATTTGTCCTACATTTCCCCTACACTTTGGGGTGCTACCGGGGGGGGGGGTGTGCCAAAATATTTATATCCTAGGGTGGCTACATACCTAGAGCCGGCCCTGCCTATAAGGGATTTCCCCCAATAACTGTGCTCCTGTTTGGCCAGCATGGTGTAATGGTTTGAGCATTGGACTATGGCTCTGGAGAACAAAAATCCCTGCTTGGACATGTAAACCCACTGAATGTCCTGGAGCAAATCACACTCTCAGCCTCAGAGGATAAAAGTGGCAAACCCCCTCTGAAGAAAGTGGCCAAGTAAACCCCATGATAGGTTCAACTTAGGGTTGCCATAAGTTGGAAACAACTTGAAGGCACAGAACAACAACAAACTTTGCTCCTAAGAGTGACTGTCTTCTTAATGCTTGGAATCAAAAGGGTGTGATCCAAGATCACTGATTGGGGTGCTTCTAACCACTGACCTCTGTAGATTAGGTTACTGACAAAAAGTAAGTAATTACCTTATGGTAGTTAGGAGATGCCGAATGGAAATCTACCTACAATGTATACACTATATACAACAATGTATGCAAAAGTTTAAAATGCATTAAATTGTCAGTTTAATTAAAACAATGTTTTTAAAACAATAAAATTTAAAACATTTAAAATTCTTAAAATACACAACACATATTAAAACCCAGGTGCATCCCACCCCAGCCAGCCAAGGTTGAAGTCCTGTTTAAACAAGAGGATCTTTGCATACCAGTGAAAAGACAAGAGAGAGAGGACACATTAGACCTCCCTCAGGAGGGAGTTCCAAAGTCTAGGAGCAGCCACCAAGACGTTTCTCTCCCGTTTTCCTACTAACAGACCCAGGAGAGTAATGGGATGGAGAGAAACTGAGAGAAAGGTGAAAACCAACAATTTGAACTGACCCCAGAGAGGTGTCATGATACAGCTTCTCATGTAGCCATTTACTTTTTTTTAATTGTGTTTCGACAGTTTCAGATTTTCCACTGATGCAGCCTGTCCAGTTTGCTTGACTTCGTAGCAAGAAAAGATCAGCAAACAAAATCCATGTCATGACATGCCTGGCCTCTTTGACATGGTGGGACCTGGATACTGAGGAGGAGCAAGCCATATCCATCGTCCCTGATGCCACTCCAGTCATTCCAGGATCCAGGTCCCAGACTTTGCTTTGCTGCTAGTGTCTATTCCCTTGTTTGGGTACCTAGGCCAGGGAAGTCCTCCCAGGTTCAGTCACTTCTCACTGAGATGCAGCAGATCATGTTCCTTGTAGACGATACTGGACCTCTGGTTCCATTCCCATTAAAGTAGGACTGATTCAGGCCCCAGGGTAAGGTAGGACTGGTTCAGGCCCCAAGGATGACATCCGAGATTTATTTTGGCAGAGTAACAGGTGCAAGGCTAGTAGAAGTGAGTTGCTGCCCTGATATAATTGCTGTGGGTTTACACGGAGCCAGCCAAGGATCCTCCTCTCAGTATTCCTTGAAATATTGTAACCGGATGAGTCACCATCCAAGTGCCCAGCCTCCCTTGCCCTGTGTTGTACCTTGGCAATGTGGCCTATCTGTGCCCAAGCTTGGCCTCTGTTGTAATGCACTCCATTTGCAGAAGCCTATTCTTCTGGTTCTGAGAGTACTATTGTTCCCTGTAGTTCAACACTCTCCCCATTCTACTGCTCCCGAGGCATTTATGGAGTTTATTAGACATCGGAAATTGGAAGTATAATCCAATGGCAATCAAAACGCAATCATGGGGTTCCACGTTATTATGAATTAAAGCATCTCACGCAATTTTGAGCAAAAGGGAAGTCATACCAATTGCAATCATGGGTTTTACTTTATTGCAAATTAAAGCATCTCACACAATTTTGGGCGATGGGGGGGGGTCATTTTTGGGTAATGGGAAGTCAATCTGAAAGCATTCCGAACGCAATAGTAATTAATGTGAATTCGCTAAACTAGCGAATTCATGTGAATTCAAATTGGCTCCATTCAAAATAGAGAAAAATTCCTCTCCGTCTGATAAACTCCTATGTCTCTCAGGCCTTTCCTTTTGAACAGCACTGCTAGGAAACTAGCCTCTTGGTAGTATCACGACAGCGTCCTGAAGTTAAACAGGGTGAGGCCACAGTGGTGATCTATGACATTATACTAAAGACTATTTTATATTTTAGCATTGATTTTAAAAAATTATTGTAGTAATTTAATCCTATTTTCATGCATTGTTTTTGTATGTTTTTAACTGTATGGTGTTTTTGTTAATGTTGTAAGCCGCCCGGAGTCCTAGTCTTGGGAGAAGGGTGGGATATGAACAAATATAATAATATAACATAATAATCTGTATATTATTCCAGTTCACTGTTTATACATTGCAATTGAAAAGTAGTTACTCCTTTGTGTCTTTTGAGTATAAAAACACTTAGGTAGTCATCTGATATTCACCCTAATTTGAAACCTCTAGCTATTTAGCATTTGAGGGGTTCTGGAACACCACCTCCAAGACCAGCATTGGAGCCGGGAAGGCTACTGAGCATCCTTGTTCTGTCTCTTTGGCCCAACACATTTTATACACCCTTAGAATGAATACTTGGATGAATGGGTTTCCTTGTAAGGTAAAGGGTATCTTTATGGTTGGCAGCAAATCAACTCTCACCACCAGCCCTCCTGTCTAAATGGGTCTTATACTGAATACAGTGGGTCCTTGTTATCTGCTGGGATTTGGTTCCAGGACCCCCACAAAATCCTTGGATGCTCAGGTCTCATTAAATATAATGGCACAACAAAATGGTGTCCCATATATAAAATGGAAAATCAAGATTTGCTATTTTGAAATTATATTTTTTGGCATATTTCAAGCTGTATATGCTTAAATCCGTGGATAAAAAAAACCATGGATAAGGAGGGCCAACTGTGCTTGGGTGGATAGAGCTGCTATATGTGCGCTTCACTAAGCTCCTCCTCCCAGGTTTATGTAATGCATACCAGATCAGTCCGAGTTGTGGATGGTGGTTGTTTTATTGTTGGAGCACTCTGGTGTTTAGCAGCAGCATCTACAGATCAGAAGGTGGGGTTACAGCTCAACATGGACCTTGAAGTTTTGGAGCAGGAGAGGGCTTTAACAGAAGATAGGTTTCAGATATCTCATCTTTCCCTTAGCTGGGCATCTCCATGCTTCAGAGTAATATATCTGTCTGTCTAGGATTACACCAGTTATGGACCCTGTTCATTTCCATTTCTTGAGCACATGGATAGGTTACACAAAGATACAATAGTCAAAACAGACATCAGCAAGGTGCCAGTGAAGCAAATCAGCTAAAGAAGAGAATAAATAAGTCTGATAGGGCATTCCTCAACACAAATTACACATTCTTGCCTCAAATTTCTGCTTTTCGTTGAGGGAGGTAGCCTTAACAGAGTGAGTCCCCACTCCCTTCATATGTGAAACTGTTTCAGCATATCTTGCCTCCCACTGAAGTTCTTTGTCTGCACTCCAATCAACATCCTCTTCCTCTTTCTCTCCAAAGTGGCATCCCACTAACTGTCTCTGGTTTTATATTCTTCACCACCCAGAAACATGAAGTCCTGGGATATCCTTCAGCACTCAGTCTTGGTGGTTCTAGAGCAACCAGCATAAAATACCCAATCCAATAGGGAAACAGCACCTCTGTGGTAGTAAAGCCAGGAGAAACCTACTTTCTTTCCCCTGCTGCACTGACCCAGCTACAAGCATGCATTGTTGGCAATCTGGTTCCTATTACCAGGTGTCTAGGGCTTGTAATACAGTGAAATGGATTCATTTTTACTGAAACCAAGAGAACCTGAATATAAATACTTTAGAAATCCTTATTCCTTATCTATCACTTCATCACATTCCTTACATTATACATTCAGGTTTTAGCCTTTGTCTGAAAATATTATTCACATCTATGTATACCATTACCCTGAGCCAAACCATCTTTAAAACTGTGGTCCTACATAACGTTTTTAAAGAGAAAACCTATTAAAATGGATGAACTTTATTTCTGAGTGAACATATGTACTTGGTCATACTATATTTGTAAGTTGCTTTGCAGTGCAGCACCAATATAATGGGAAGATAGGAGGGAAAGTATGAAATACATTCTACAGTGTGAAGTTTATAGCTAAAATGGGAGTTTCATATGTTAGCAATACTAGCTCCTGTGTTGCACAGAACAGACGAGAAGATGGCTTATTGGGCATTCACCTCATAAGATCAACATGAATAAATAAAAGTACAGTTCCATAAGTTAACCTTCAGGGTAACACATATACAATCAAGTTAACACACATTACTTCAGCCAAAGCAGTAAACAGATAGTGTATAATATCTAACTAGGGCTAAGGAAAGAGGCAAAATCCAAACCAAAACACTAACCAATAGAAATAAATGGTACATATGAAATCAAAACATATGTTTGTGTTATATATTTATTTTGGTCACTGATACAACATGCCATAAATGTAGTTAACACATGATCCCATAAGCTTGTGTTGATAAGAGCCTTTTGAGCTCTTAGAAAATAATGCCACTGATTTATAACTATAACCAAAACAAAACAAGTGAAACAAAACAGCATATGAGATGGTAAACACATAATTTGTTCAAAGTCTTCATTAATCTCTGTACAACATTATAAGTAAAGGAGCTCTGAAGAAAGAGGACTGGATTGGGAAAATACAGCCCAGAGACTGCATGAGTTACTCAAGTCTGTTTTTGATGGATGGGACTCATAAGCACCTTTTCATTTAAGAAAAATAAAAATAAGAAGTAAAAAAAAAAAATTAAAAAAAAATTGGGGGAAGGTCAACATGACCCCCATTCCCTCATTTTTGTCATTTCCCACCAGACCCTTTAGGCCTTCTGGATCAATTCTCTCTGCTTTAAAGGGTCTCTTGCAAAATAATCCAGGGGGAGTACAGTGATGTGCAAATTTGCAGCAGCTTATAAATGTAGTAGTAGTAGTAGTAGTAGTAGTCAAAAAGTAAGTGTAGGCTTATTGTGGAGTTTTCAGCCTTATGTAGGGGTCATCTTTGGCCAAGATTTTGTTTTAGACCATTAAATAGAAAGTGGGTATTAGGCATGATAGCATGCAAAAGTGTGTGTAATCCTCCTTGCCCCATAGAGGACCAATGTAATTTACTTGACAATTGCCTTGCACAGATGATGTGAAGTTCACGAGGAGAGGATGGGGCTGTGTTTGCTGGCCCCAGCTTTCTGACATGATTGCTGCTCCTTCCAAAATTAATCTGCTTGCTTTCTCTCTCTCCCCTGCCTAATTTCTGAATTTCTGGTGGTTCTTAAATGATTTAATGACTTAATTTTATGAATTAACAGTATTTTAACATACCTTCAATTTATAGCAGAATGTAAAACACAAAAAGGTGCAGATAAGCAAAATGTAACAGCAATAAATGTATTTAAAATGTTAAAACTTAAATTTTATACACTGAAGATGTTCTTTTCAAATAACCTCATAACTTCTACAAAATCATTTGTAAGCAAATTTGATGAGCTTTCTTTGAAAGGCAGTTCTCTTGAAGGGTCTTAGGTGCAGCATGCAAAAAACACTCTCTGCACTCTCAGGTCAATGCATCTCACTGGTTATCAGGACATGCCTCCAAGTAAGATCTCAGGCATAGTGATTTGAGTCTATGGACTATGGCTCAGAAGCCCAAGGGTTGATTCCCCCGCTCAGCTATGAAACTCACTGGGTGGCCTTGGACAAGTCACACTCTCTCAGCCTCAGAGGATGGCAATGGCAAACCCCCTCTGAAGAAATTTGCATAAAACACCTCAATAGGTTCGCCTTAGCCTCGCCATCAGTCATGAATTGAAGGCACACAACAACAACTATCTGGAAGAGGTGGACCACAGCACCTCTAAATAACAAGGTCCTAAATTATTCCGGATTGTAAGTCATCACCACAACTGGGAGCTTTACCTTCAAAATGTAATTTGTTTGTAGGTAATTAAAAACTCAGTACTTGTTATTTTTACTATTCTAGGGGTCCTTGGAGCCACACGCTGAATTTACTTATTGCGTTATAGTTGATTAGGAGGAATGAACAGGTACGTAGAGAAGTTAGTGTGTTGCTTATCTATTTGAGCTAGTGGATGGGTGCTGGTTAAGTATTTTACTCAACAGCAAAGGTTTTGGGTTGCACTTTGGCTGGTGGTTGAGTCTGGCTGTCCAAATTCTAGCCAAAATATGAAGTATTGCTCACTGGGAACAACTCTTCCTACAGTGAGTACAGCATTGCTTCATCTAATGTAGACAGCAGCCAAGGTCCTGGGCTGCTCTGAATGGTGCAAGATCCTTGAGTGGTGCAGGACAGGAAAACAACAACTCCTTGTCGAGATAAAGTAAATACTGTATTAACACCTGCCCCATGAATAACACTAAACAAGCAGAACTCAGTGGCCTCCCCCCCCCCAAAAAAAACCTGGGTCACTGCATTACCAGTTATCATATGGTGCCAATAGCATATTTTCTCAATTATAGCAATTACCAGCTCTTTCAATAATGAGCAACAAACTGGAAGGCAGTGCAATTGTTTCAGTAAACTGTCATATGCTCATTATATATGAACCCTGTTGGCAATCATGTTGCTAAATTTTGGACTGTTTGTAGTTTCCAAATACTCTTGGGAGGCGGTCCAGCGTGGGACGTAACCTCGATGCCAGGGAGCCCTCTGTACTTCTGTAGGTTGTTCAATGCAGTTAACAACTGTGACCTGGATTCCAACTTATGCACAGAGGCTACTTGAATACAACAATTCCTCAATGGACAAGTGCCCTTTCCAATCTATGGAGGGAGGTAATGAGGCCATGGTAGCAGGAATTGGCCTTCCCTTTCCCTTCTCACATGATTCCCATTGCAGGCATATAGATTTATCAAAACCTATTCTAATTCCGACATAACACAGGATGGCTCACATCAGCAAGCATCAGACACAGAATTTTGTACAGTACATCCTTATCTACCAAAAATGTTCAGAAGAAAATGGAACTTCAAAGGCAATCTTCCCAAGCCGAAAGCTAGCAATCCAACCTAAAAACTAAAAGGTGGGCAATGTGTATGATCAGATGATATTCTACAATTAGGACATATTTCTGAGTCTGAGGGTGGCAATGTTTTGAGGCAAAATCAGCCTTCTGAAAGGTAGTTCAACCTGCATTGACATGAATCACATGGAGAGATACAAAAATGTTCTTCTGTGCACAGAAGTCACATAATATAACACATCCCTCATAAATCTTTGAAATATTTAAACTCCTCATACAACCTGCCCACCATAAGGGATGAGCCAGTGTGGTATCAAAGCAGGCATTTTGTGCTTCAAATCAAAATGTGTTTAAAACATATTACAACACCATAGGCTATATCCCCCACTTTGTCTTCTTTTGTAAAACAACAACCATTTAATAGTTACAAAATAGTAAGGTTGGAGGGAGAATTATAGTACTAAGGGTGAAAGCTGATCAGTTCAATAAGTGGTTTGTAAAGTCTGTCAGGGGCATCAAGTCCCCAAAGAAAATCAAAATGGGTCCAGTTAGATAGGCTATTTTCAGAGACTACATTGCGAATGCGACACATTAAAGCTTTGACATTATCAGGATCAGCAAACCAGTCCTTTTCACCATACCATATGGTAGTGGGGACTCTCATATGTTCTAGGTCATATGATGGAGGCTCAGTCTAGAAACAGAAAAGGAAAGGAAAGAAATTGAGGTGTTTTCTACATTAAATCTGGAAAATGTTAAAAGCCAGATTTTTTTTTAAAAAAAGTCAAATTACTGCTTAATTCTTTTCTATACTCTTGTCTTTGTGGCTTGAATCATGTGTAGACCTGTTAACATCAGTTGTTGAATGTTAAGTCAACACTTATATAAATCCCATTGATTAAATAGATCTAGTCCTGTTGGAACTACCAATATGATTCAGGTCTGAATTTTCTCGTAGGCTAACAGAGAATATGAGTAAAGGTTTTCAGACTCATAAAGGACAGCATATACATTGATTCTGTCCTGTGCTCCTGAGAACAAATATCTCAAGTGGTGAAAATCCTTGCATAGCTTCACTTCTGAAACAAGCCATCAAAACTGGACATTTCTGAACCCTGCATCATTGGATTGAAACAGGCACTTAACTTGATCTGTACAGAGTTCCCTCATTTGCAGAAGCTGCTCGCTTCACTTTCATGCAGATTCAGGTAGGCAACAGATGGCTCTTCAAGTGGCTTTGGACTGCAACTCCCATCAACCCTTCCCATCAGCCCTGGTCAATGTAGTCAGTGATGAGGGATGAGGGAAGCTGCAGTTCAACAATATTTAGAGAGTCTCTGATTGCTCACCTCTACCATGGAAAATGTAGTTCTGAGTGCATATTGATTTGCTTAACTGAAGTAGCCTTTACCACTGAAGTGAATGAGACAGGCTGCATGTGTTTCTGCTGGATCTATGTGAAGTTTTATGTTGCTTAAATATCTTACCTGATTGTATTTTTCCTGGTTTCCACTCCCATAATCAAAAGCTCTGAATTTTCCTGTTTTGTATATCTAGGAATGGACAGAGGAGAATGAGTTCTTAACAATTGAAATATCATAATCAATTTATTGTGATTCATCATTCCACTAAATCTAGCCCTCTGACAACATAGGATAACAGTCCATTATAGCTTCTTCCATGTTGTTTTAGTGATTAAACTAAAATATCATAGAACTTAATTTCACTTATGTGTCTCATAGCACTCACCTGTGCTATGACCTGAAATGCATTTTTGCATTGAAGTGTCTGTTTGTTTACTTGCTTCTTTGATTTAAAAAAAAAATCCAGGTAGCATCATAATTCCCATCAGATTTACTCAGCTTGATCCATCGTAATGAATTATGGGAGTAATAGTCCAAAACATTTGGAATATCAAAGGTTTTCCTGTCCTGATGTTCATCACTGGTGAGCTTCTGACATAATTGCCAAGTCAACTAAAGCAACATTTCAGGATCTCTATCCATTTTATTAATATATATCTATTTTAGGGATTTGTTTATTGTCTCTTGATCCATCAGGAATCCGAAACTGATGCACAAGGGATAAAAATACTTAAAACATCAAATGTATAACTAAATGTTGATTAAAACACTCTAAACTTCCTCTTAAAAATAATTCTCTTTTCTACTGCCCTCCACCTCTCCTAGCATTATTCCCTTTTCTAGTGAGCTTATGATGTGGCCAAGTAGGACAGCCTCAACTTAGTCATCTTGGCTTCTGGGAAGAGTTCAGGCCTTATTTTTTCTTTTTCTTTTTAATCTTTTTGGCTTTCCATGGTATTCTCAGCATTCTTCTCCAGCACCACATTTCAAATGAGTTGATTTTCTTTCTATTTTCTTTCACTTCCCTTCCCAGTCGTCTTCTTATTTCTTGACTGCATTCTTTCTCTTACCTTCCTGTATCAGGTCTAAGTCTTCTGATTTCTTGACTGCACTCTACGTTCTGATCAGTGTTTGATCCAAGGTACGGAGAATCTTTGACTATTTTGATTTCTTTGTCATCTAGGTTGAATTTATGTAAGTCTTCCGTGGTCATTATTTTTGTTTTCTTAATGTTCAGAATTAAAGCTACCAATATGTTTTAGGGGAGCTGTATATATTATATACTTTGCTATGCTGAAGTATAAATTGTAAACTTTGTACATTCAGAATGCGCTATTTAATAAAATAATTTTAACTCACTTTACAAATTGTTAGCTTCTTCTCTAACTTTTGATGGAATGCACCAATCTAGTTTTTATTCCTGCACATTTACAATGTGCAACTTGTTGTGAGCCATGAACTGCATAAATTGATGAAGTGGCTTAAATTCAGGTATGCAGACAGACCAAAATATTGAAGGGCTAGACATTGATTATATCTGAAAAATTCACTGAACACAACTTGGCAGACACTTTAGACACTTTCAGACATTTTACCTGTCCCCAATGAAGTAGATTTTGAACAGATGTTGAATCTGGAAAATGAGACATGTAGACATCAATGCGGCTCTGCAAAAGACAATTCAGGCACCTCGTTTTTTAAGAGGAACGGAACTTTTTTGAAAAGACCATTTCATTTGTACATCTTCCCTGGAGGCAGCTCCCCAAACCTTCTACTACCACTATCTTGTAATTTAATAATGTTCTTTTGGTGACAGAAAGATTTATGGAACATAGGTTTACTATTAAAATGGAACATGAGTTTACTATTAAAATATAGGAAGAGTTGGAAGAGTTGGAAACCCCTTTGGGCTTACCAGTCAAATTTCTATTGGCCACTTGGCCAAATTCCAGGGATCCTGGGGACAGAATTCCTGTGGTGAGTGGGTCTATAGTCATGGGGCAGGGGCAAATAATAGTGGCTTGAGTGAGGTGTAAATTTGGGTGTTTACAAAACATACAAAGTACAGCACAATTATATGAATGTCTACAAAGGCATCAGCACTTACAAGACTTCCTGGGTTGTAAGATACCATTCACTTCCATCCAGAAGCTTTCTAATCTGCAAACCTTTCTTATGTTTAAATACCCTCTTATCATGAGATGGCCAATCGACATTTTAAGCATTTAAGTCCAAAACAGAAAAAAATGTATTTTACTTTATACATACCATGTTTAGGTTTTTCTCATTAGATCCACCAAGAACTGAGAAACTCCAAGAGCAGAATCTCTTGAAGATTTTAGAGCTGCATATACGAGTGATGAATTGTCTCTTAATCTCACTTCTCAGGGAAAAATCTCTCTTGCCGAAGAAAGACTGCAGATATACCAACAACATTATATATAATTAAGTCAGTAGCAAATATTAGATGTAGTTAATTAAGTAGAAAACAATAAATGTGTAGGGCAGTAAACAGGGTTCCCAAACAACTATCTTCAAGTTGAGCTGGTTTGATAGATTCTGGATCTGCTGTTGCTGGATGGTCATCTCTATAACATGTCGTGACTGAGACTCAAAGCAGCTTACAAATTAAAATAAATGTCCTACAGTTAAAATGTATGAAAACTCAACATTGAAATAGAATTGAATTGTTAATGACATGAAACACAATTTAAAGCATACAATCAAAAATGATAAAGAGCAATTTAAAAACGGTGCACTCACTTAAAACTCTTTCTTTAAAACCCATAATGATCAAAAGCAATTAAGGAAGAAAAAAAAACCCACAAGCCTTCCCTGTCAATGGAAGAACAGCAAAGAAGGGTCCTCTGGCCTTCCTAGGAAGAGGGTTCCAGAGCCTAGAAGTTGAGACCACTGAGAAGGCCCCAAGCTACATAAAATGTGAATATTTTAATTAGAGCTGACAACCAGCTAAGAAAGAACTGATATTTTTTGACTTTCTTTGGTGATAGAGTTCATTCAGCCACCAGCTTCCTTCTGCTCTCAGAAGACTAAAATGCCATATCTAGGAGGAGGAAACCAGGTTCCAACCATTGTTTTAGTTCACAATCACACTGTACACCCCCCCCCAACTGTCTCAATTTGGCAGAAATAGTCCCAGTTAATCCTCTTGCATCCCATCCTTTCAACTGCTTTTAAAAATGTCCCTTTTCCCCATTTGTCCTCTGATTACTTCAGTTGCTGCAAATTAATTTCAAAATGCAAGGAGCTGTTTCTACATAGTTAACTCAGCCAGTGGGGAGAGAGGATGGGCAAAATGCTGTCCTTCCTGTTGAGTCAGGCAAAATAAAACTGCTGTAGCATCTCATAGTTTGTGCATTCTTGTTCACTAATAGGTTTTGCCACCTTGATCATGCTGTGATTTTGCTTGGCCCTATGGGTCCTGGTGAAATGTTGGAGGGTATGATTGCAATGGCTTGTCTCAACTCATTTCCCTTCTTCTATCCAATCATGAAGCAGTCCATCCAAAAGAGTAGGAGAAGCTGGGTGCAACTCCAGTGGCATGAAAATTTGCCATACTATAAAAGCCACACAGATTGCCAATGCAACAGCAGGAGGAAAAGGCTCCTGGTTGCAAAGGCATTGGCACCAGTGGCACCTGCCTGAGCACTTGAGTCAGTGGTGGCTGTCTGATGGTGCCAAGACTACTTTTGAAAGCCTGGAGTTCAAGAACATTTAGTGTGTACACTCTGCTCATTTTTTTTTTTTTTTTTTTTTTTTAGCATAGGCAATCTGAAAGGGGGGCGTTCAAATGTCCTCTTGTTGATCCTTCCATGAGAACATGGATAAGCTCTGATTCATGCATTATTTTGAAGGTGTGATGTGCAACTTCATCCTTCAACTGTTTGTGTGGCGTTTGTGCAACAAAGTATGAAATTCCACGGACAAACAAAATCTTGTTTGATGGGCAGGAATTTTCATACCATGTCAACTGACAACATAGTTTCTCATCACATTTACATCTTTCATACATGTCTTACCTAAGGCTGTAAAGAAAACTGTGGGTCTGTACAGACCGCCCTTAAAGGGCAGCCTGCAACCACCCCTTTTAGAGCCAGATTAGGGCTGCAGCAATTGCATGCCGTGGCCCCGGTTTCACCTTTCCACAGAACAAAAAGGAGCCACAAAAAGCAGCTCCTCTTTGGACCATGGAAAGGGTGCCATAGCTACAGTGTCATGGCTTTTCTGTGCTCTTTTGATGCTGCTTCATGTAGATGCAGCACCAGAGGAATGCCAGAATGTCACATGCTGTGTAGTATGGCGAGCGGTGTCACACCGGCCTGGGGGTGGAGTCGGGGCAGAAATCTTGTAGGCACCACACCCTGACTGTGTCCCCAGGCTGGCCAAAGAGTTCAATCTGTACAGCTTCTTAGAGATATTTTTGCTTTCAAGAAAACACACTGTTTAATGATCAAAAACAATCAGGGGGTATTGTGCAAATGCATTTTTTGCAATAACAACAACAAAAACCCAGAAAGCCAAAAAAGTGAAAAAACTCTTATAATCTCATGCAATGGGAAGAAAACCTCTGAAATTCTTTATTGTGGCATGCAAAAATAAAATAAGCAAAGGTTTACATCTCTAGTTTTATCTGAACCAGAGATGTACATATAATACTACAGGGACATCCACCTCAGCCTTATCTTACCTCTATTGTATAAACATCAAGGACACACCAGTCAGTTTTACTCCTCACAAAAATAGGTCCATTACTTGATGTCTGGAGCAGCAAGTGATTGCTTGCTTTTGTGAATGACTCATCACATTACATTACAGGTAAAATGTTTGTATCATCTAATTACAGTTCAAACACAGATGGACAAATCAATCTGTGTGTGTGTGTGTGTTTCATATGTGTCCTGTTTATCCAATGTTCACAATAATTTGCAGATTTCCACTCAAGAAATTTCTAACAGATTTTTGCATGAATGGTCAGTTATAAGCTGCACAGGAAAATTAAGAGAAATATGCAATGCAAAGATAACTATGGTCCTAGACAGACAGGCGCTTTAAGGAGCCCCGTCACATGCTAGGGTTGCCTCGGGGAGGAGCTTCCATACACCCCGCAACCCTAACACATGACGGGGCGCGTCATTGCTGCGGGGCACCTATTTACATGACGTCGCAGTTGTGCAGCATTTAAACAACGCTGTGCAGCTGCGACATTTTAAAGCACCGGCAGTACTTTTTCACAACTGTGACGCAAAAAGGAGCTGCGTTTCAGCATTATTATTATTATTATTATTATTATTTGCTGTGTACCTTTGCAGCTGTGTGTGGTTGCTGCTGTGAAGGTACGCAGCAAAAAGAGGAGGCCACAATTTTTATCTGTGTATTCATATGAGTCATACAAATTGGGTTGGGTCAGTTAAAATGTGGAACAAACAAAATTGTCTTCAAGTGCAATATTTTTGGACTGAGCCAACATGGATGTCAAGATTTCAAAGATTCAGCAATCAGATTATGCATACGCATGTTTGAACCAGTCCTATGTTGGAAACCTATCTCAGAAAAGCAAGAATGAATGAATTAACATTATTAGCATCACTTCAATAAAGTCATGAATCAAATACCTTTATTATTTTATCCGGCAGGAACAGTAGCTTGACAAAAGGGCTTGGGGAACTCTTGAGTGTACTCAAAGGAGCTAAGGCATGAAACATTCTTATGTTTTCAGCCACATGTGGCATGGATGAGAATGCAATGAAGCCTAAGAAAAATAATTTAAAATAGATTACCAAAAAATCACTTTCTCAGGCATTCTTGTCAATCCAAAACACATGGAAAGGATGTTGGTCCAAGCAACATGGCCAGATACTGAATTGGTGGACTCATTCTTTCCTTAAGCTTGCCTCCTCTGATGTTATATAGACAAATCTTCTCCATCTGACTTCGATTTCCCCTTTTCTATGAAGAAAGATACACTGAATCCTTGAAGCCACCTTGTTCACTTGTGGTCCCCATAGGGAAAATGAATAAGTAGGGTATAAATCTTTACATTTTCTCTGGACTTAAATCAGATATGGCAGTGAGTTGAGATTCCACTGTGGTTTCTCAGAGTGTTATTCCTCTAACTAGAACTTTCCTACCCAACTGGGGGCAAGAATCAGGTGGGACAATTCCCTAACTTCAGGTGTGGATCATGAGGGAGGTGCTGAGAAAGCAAGATCTCTTTGGGAACCATTGTGGTGTGGAGTTGGGCCCCATATGGGATGGACTAGTCCTGCAGGCTTGAACGAAACAAAAGGTTCACTCTGAACTAGGGAATAATTTTATTCAACAAACGGATTTATTTCGTACTACTACAGATATTTGTTTTTCACTGTTATGGAACAGTTGACACAGACACAGAAAACAGCATTTTCTGCATGGAAAAAAAAGAGTTGCTTTGTGTGCAAAGCAACCATGTGCTAAATTTGTACAGCATAAGTTTGAAATTGTGAATAAGCTTTGAAAACTGCTTGGTTTTAAAAAAAAATCGTCACAATGGGCAGGTACAGTAATTGTTAGAATTACTTGTTGCTTGCTTCAGGAAGAAATTTAGTTAAGAGTTACATCCCTAATCCTAACTCAAAATCAGATAGAACTGCAAATCAGAAGAGATATATTTAGCTTTCATCCATATTCATCAGATTTTCAGTCATTATAAAGGTCCAAAGCACACTGCAGAAATCATCCAATTTGAGACCGCTTTAACTGTCCTGGTACAGTGCTTGGGAATCCTGGAAATTGTAGTTTATTGTGGCACCAGAGCACTCTGACAGAGGCGGCTAAATATCTCACAGAACTATAGTTCCCAGAACTCTCTAGCATTGAGCCAGGGCAGTTAAAGTGGTCTCAAAATGGATTGTTTCTGCTGTGTGTTTTGGACCTTAATCTCGTAAATGTACATGTTGCATTCAAATTTTGTTGTGCCTTGTTAATTTCACCATGATATCCTTAACATACCTTGAGTAGCACCCTGAGAAAATCCAACAAAATGAATCTTGGGAATTCTTGTTTTTTCCACAATAAAAGAGATTATTGCTGGAAGGTCATATCTGGCCATTTCATCAAAACTGCAAAATAAATTATAATTTGCCATTAATATTAGTTGAAGCTACTGACACTTTTCTCAAGTAGAGTAACAGTAACGTAAGCAGGATTTCAAAGTTCTTCAGGTTGGCTATGTATAGTCCAGAAACAGACTTTAGACAGTTTGTCTTTAAAATAATAAATAATTAGTTATTGTTCATCATCATTTCCAAATTACACAATGGTCATTACTTGTTTCTTGTTTCTTTAAATGTGACACTTTGACATTGTATTAGTGATTTGCTTTTAGCCAAATTATTATTGCACTTAAAAGGTAAAAGGGTCCCAGATCCACAAGATTCTCCCTGAAAATGTTTTAGAAATAATTAGCAATAATAACACATTATAAATAAATAATAAATACTTAGTAGGAAAAAGTAAAGGTAATCCCCTGACTCCGCCATCATGCTGTGCACCCAACCACATGGCGGGCAACATCATGGTACTCCTTTGGCACTGTATCCAGATGACACACCACCAAAAGAAGTGCCAGAAAATGTAGAGGCAGCAGCAAAGGCACCCTTTCCATGGCGCAAAAAGGAGCCATTTTTGCAGCTCCTTTTTACACTGCAGAAATGGAAGATTGGAGGCACAACATGTAGTTGCCACAGCCCCCAATCTAGTGCTAAAAGGTGCAGTCTGTTTAGCCCCTTAGTTTGCTGTTATGCTCTTAGTACTCCTCAAAGCTCCTCCTTGTTATCCCATGGATATTGCTGTTACTTACAATGCATTTTTTCAAAGCTTTGCCCAGGATTGCATGGTCTGTCTTAAGAACTGAAGGTTCTTGTGATATATTAACTGGCTATGATCCAGAATTACTGACAAATGTACTGAACTCCGTCCACATACATAACCCCATGTACAGGGAAATACATATATAGATCATTTCATTCTGAACATACCAATGGGAAAACCATGAATATGTCAAGTATGTTTCCTGAAAAGTTTTATACAAATTAACAATAAATATGGGAATTTGATTTAATGACTCCTCATAAAATAATGGTTATTTATTGAATATTATGGATTTTTACATTACATTTTTTAAGCCATGAATTATGGATAGCAAGTTTCCTGATTATAGATTTTTTTTTAAAATGGTCTTCCAAAGAAAGGATATAAGCAGTTGTCTTTCTGCCACACTGCAGAAATAATCCAGTTGACACTGGTTTAACTGCCAAGGTTCCATGCTATGGAAAACTGGGATTTGTAGTTTGGTGGGGCACCAGACTTATCTCTCAGAGAAGGCTAAATATCTCAAAAACTACAGTTTCCAGGATTTCATCACATTGAGCCATGCCACTTAAAGTGGTGTCAAACTGGATTATTTCTGCACCACAGAAGCAGCCTTAGTAAAAAGTTATAAAGAAGAGTTCGCAAAGTAGAGCTGGCACTAATTTCATTCCACAGTTCTCTTTGTCAGTTCTTTTTGGACATATTCATACTGGAGGAAAGCATCATTAAAACATGATTAAATCATAGTAATAGCACAATTGGAGAGAAGATTATCACACCCCCATGCGCTTCTCCCATTTGTGTCCCCTGCATAACATATAATGGACACATCATTGGATAATAACAGAAACTCCTATTATTACCCAATGACACATCCATGACAGTTTTAATGACTCTTGCCTCTTCTGTGTGAAAGAGACCTTTGTCTTAGTATTGGCTGAGTATCCCTTATCTGGAATTCTGAAAATCAGAATGACTCCAAAATCCAAAACTTTTAAATCTACAACACAAGTAGCATAGTACATACCTGTACTACAGAAAGCCTTGCAAATATAGGGAGGGAGTCCACACCTCCCACCAGCTCACAGATCCTTAATCTCTTTCGGGCTTTATTATTTCTCATTATGTACATACAAATATAAATATTCCAAAATCTGAAGTATGGCACACTTCTGGTACCAAGCATTTTCGTTAGGAGAGACTCAACCTCTATCCGCATTTGGCCACCCATATCCATTTATTCTGCATTCATGGATTCACCCATTCACAATTTGAAAATATTTTTTAAAAAATCCAAAAAGCAATCCTTCATTTTTCCATATCTTTAAATAGACACCATTCTACTGCACCGTTTTGCATAATAGGACCTGAACATCCATGGATTTTGGTATCCAGGGAGGGTCCTGGAACCAAACCCCAGTGAATACCAAGTGGCTATTGAACCATGCATTCATTTAATAAATTCAGGAGTGAAACTTCCCGTGCTACTTCTTTAAATTAGACACTTGAAATGTCACATTTCTTTGTGGAGCCAAAGGCTTTCATGACCAGCATTCATAGTCTCTGAATTCTCTGAAGATGCCAGCCACAGATGTTGGCAAAACATCAGAAAGGAAACTCTTCTAGAACATGGCCACATAGCCCAAAAGCCCCACAAAAAAACTATCACATATCTTTGTTTGACAGGAAAACTTGAAATACTAGTAACCTGACTTCATGTATGAATATATGCCTTATTCAGCTGTACTGTAAAGCTGTTGCAAAATATAGTAGGTAGAAACACTTTTTAAAAAAAATATGTGTGTGTGTTTTTAGTGGTTTCTACAAACTTAGTTTTTGATTACCTGTAACTGGAATATTGTTCTTGACCAACTGAAAAATTTCTGTGCTTTCTAGACCAGGAGTTGCCCCTGTTGTTTCCTATCCAGACGTCACACCCAGCATCTGCCAGCATGAATCCAAGACTGTTGTTACGCATATTTGTAACCCAGTTGCTTCCTTCCAAAACAAAGCCATGCTGCAAAAGCACCACTGGTTTTCTATCTGCAAAAGGAGTCAAAAAACAATTATTTCCTTACAGCTATATCCTCACTTTTTCCCCATTATTGCATGCCAAACAAATTTGAGAGAAAGCTCTATGTAAATATGAAAAACTGATCAGTTCATGATTTGATGCTTTGATGAATCTTGTGCTTTTCTTTTATCAGAAAGAAAAGCCGTAACTAGGTGTAATGACATGGAAGTTCTATTAGAAACTTATGAATTATACATGAACACAGTTCCTAACGTGAATGGCTGCTTCTAAGCTACTGTTCTTAACCAAATGAAACTCTTCTTGTATATGGAGTTCATATTAAATGGGGGGAAGTGCTGACCAAAATAAGCAGAAATTTTCATTAAGTAGTCAGAATTCTGTAAGAGACTTTTATCATTGTAAGTGCACTGGCATCTGCAGGAAAGAGTATTGAGATGTTTTATGATGTCCATATTTAGCAAGAGGATGCTGTGACATTATGATGTAGGTGAGGAGCTAAGTGACTGATGCATAATAAGACCAATGTACAATGGGGGCCAATGCAGAATGGAGACTAATGCACAATAGGGACCAAGGCACAAAGGAATCCTGGCTAGGTAGTGCTGATGCACTTTGGGACATTCTTGCTAGTGCCCTGATACACAACTTTGCAAATTACTAGGAAGGTTCCTCTGGACCACTGATAGGCAGCAAAGAAAATGTTTCTCAAGCATCTTATGTGAATTAAGAAAATTTCCAATCCTCCTAAGGTTTTTACTCACATACGTTCCAGGGTTTTCTTCTACCACAAGGAATTCTGCTGATACTGAGGATATAACCATCAGGTGTTACAACTTCATATTCTTCAGCTCGATACCCTCTATGGCGGATGATCTCACTCTGTTGAGAGGCACATACATTCAATTTCATCATGCTTTTATCTCACCTTGCTGATGAATACCGATGGAGATAGTTTTCCACAGTTATTAACAACAAAGAGCAGAGCCTTGGGAAATATGAAATGGAAGATTCTTTCTTTCTTTCTTTCTTTCTTTCTTTCTTTTTCCTCCTCTGCCACTGTGCTGTAAAGCCATGGCGCCGTGGCTACTGCACCCTTTGCGGGGTGCAAAAATGAGCTGCTTTTTGTGGTTCCTTTTTGCACTCTGCAAAGGCCATATCGAGGCTGTAATTGGGACAGTCTGCACAGCCCCTAGGATAGCTTAGGAAATATCTCAGCACTCCAACTTTGGAGTGCTCATATTTTAATATAACATTGCTGAAAGTAGAATGCCTCGCAGTAAGTTATTTTAATTCTAAAATGGCAGAGAATGTTCTGTTGCTAATGAATCAATGTCCAGGTAGAAGCTTAATTTTTAAAAATTGTAAAAAGCAGAAAAGAAACATATTAGAAAATGAACTGAAAAGACAATAGAGGGATATTTAATATTATGCCTTTATACATGGAAAACGCATCTTAGAAGGGGAAAGAAACTCATATAGAGATTTTTCCCATGTCATGATCAGGGACAAACTCAATCTAAAACCTTTTACTACATGAGACGAGGAAGGAGAAGGTATCTGCTCCCCTGCTCCAGTACCACCTATAGAAGGCAATTGCTGGATCCTAGCTTAACATTGGCTATGGGGCATTCTGCAGCAACAGAGGCAACAGACTAATTTAGGCAGCCCAGATTACGCTGCATGGCATTGCCAGCCCTGCCCTCCAAAAGAGTGGAGCAACAGACAACTGCCCCCATGTTATTCCAGCACTGCCTGATGATAAAGTAAGTCCTGTCATATAGTGCATACATTACCGATAATATTTTTTTTTGTATTTATTATGTATATCAAACAAAATCATCAATTAAGATGACTATGTATTCATTTCTGCACTTCCTCCCTTTCCTGACATAGCATTGTTTGTCCCCTTTATTCTTTGGTATGTCTAATAGAGATAAATTTATAAAAGGCAATTCTATATCCCCCACCAGAATGCTCGAATTCGTAATGGTTGACTTAACTGAAAACATCTATAGTCTCTATACATTTTCTACATTATGACCAGCAAAATCATCATTATCACCACCGCAGTTACAACTTACTATGTTCATGTATGCTTCAGGATTCACAGTTCCTTTTGGAGGTTCTAGTCCTTTAGAAGATAAAATTCCTTGGATTGTGCACACCAGCAGTAAAAGTAGCCACATGTTGAATCTTTATTTGAACAAAAAGGCATCAGTTAGTTTTGCATGCATAACAGTTTCCTAGAGGGAGAACTGATAAGACAGGCAAGCATAAGTGAATGAACACATGCACATAAACTAATTCAAAAACTGTGGCACCTTCTGACAGATAGATGCCCATTAATGTTTTGACATGGAAGCAAGTCCATACAAGGTTATAACATTTAACAACTGCCTTCTCTTGATTGCTCTGCAGTCCTGTATCTATTTACTAGGAGTAAGTTCCATCAAAGGATATCATCACAGTATGTTTTTATAGCACTGTTATTCTACTTTAAATGCTATGGACACCTCCTGTGGAATCTTGGGATTTAGTTTAGGAAGGGACATTTAGAATTCTCATTCAGAGAGAATTCTTAGGTCTCATTAAACTACCCCAGAACATTGTTTAAAGAGATTTTAAAATTATTATTTTAGACATATTTTTCTCTGGAAATATATATAAGTACATTTCCTCTCAAAATATGGATTTAAATAGCATTTTGATAAACCCTTTTTAAAGCCAAGAACTTTATTTGAACTTTTTAGCCAGTGAGTAATATAAGTAACAAATTACATATTAGTTTAGGAGGTTCAATAGATAATATTATAATTCACAAAGGTGAACTTCTTTAAATATCCCGTGTGTCTTGTGACAGAAAAGCAGAGAATGCCATTTTTTTGCAAAAATTTACATGGGTTTCAAGTTGTTGTTTTCATCCTAAAATGCAATGCTCCTCTGCTGTATAAAATTTTCTTTGCTGGTGTTTCTTGGCATTCAGGAAAACATTTTTCTTCATACATTGTTTGAATGTTTGAATATTTGTAATCTTTGTTTCCATCATTAATATAATAGGATTCAAAACTAGGGTCTAATATGCACTGCAGAAATAAAGCAGTTTGACACCGCTTTAACTACCATGGATAAATGGTAGTTTAGAATTCTGGAATTTATAGTTTTGTGAGACATTTGGCCTTCTCAGTAAGGGACCTGTGATTTCACAACAAACTATAAATCCCAGGATTCCATAGCATTGAGCCATGGCAGTTAAAGCATTATTTTGCAGTGTAGTTTAAGCTGCCTCCGCACTGCATAAATAATCGAGTTTGACATCACTTTAAGTGCTACGGTTCAATGCTATGGGAGACAGGGAATTATAGTTTGTCATAGGACTAGAGCTCTCTGACAGAGAAGGCTAAATGCCTCACAATTC
Organism: Urosaurus nigricauda; assembly: GCA_034509955.1. Classification (NCBI taxonomy): domain Eukaryota; kingdom Metazoa; phylum Chordata; class Lepidosauria; order Squamata; family Phrynosomatidae; genus Urosaurus; species Urosaurus nigricauda. The sequence continues at coordinate 187,546,194 of JAOEGL010000003.1, read as the reverse complement.
TCAGAATTCCATAGCACTGAGCCATTGAAGTTAAAATGCTGTCAAATGGGATTATTTTTGCAATGCGGATCCAACCATAGACTATTGAGTTTATCACATGGGAGGAATTTCTCTTAATTGCGAAGGGAGCCAATTCGCAATTACATGAATTCGCTAGTTTAGCGAATTTACGTAAAATCTGATTGTATTTGGTATGCGTTCAGAATGACTTCCCATTTCCCGAAAATGACCCCCCCCATTGCCCAAAATTGTGTGAGATACTCTAATACGCAGTTACGTGAAACCTCATGATTGCGTTTGGAATGACTTCTCATTGCCCGAAATTGCATGAGATACACTCATTCGCAATAACGTGAAACCCCATGATTGCGTTCAGATTGCCATTGCATTATACCCCAAATTCCGTCGTAGGATAAACTCCATAGAACTTCAAGAGCAAAGCATCAAAAACCTCAATGGATAAAAGTGAATGGACAGAGCTGTGTTTTCACTGGTTTTCTACATCTGAATTATCTAATTCTCAAGTCCTTTCCATCATTTTCATGTGTAGATTTTGAAAAGTCATTATTAAAAACTAGACTGAATAAACCTGCCTTTCTATCATTTGGTAATTATTTGTTCCTAGCGCTGTGCATGAGATCAGTGAATTCAAGAAAAACTTCTCCCAGTGATGCTTGCAGAAATCTAACATTTATTTGTACATTCTATTTTGGCAAATTAGAGGAGCACACATAACCCCTCCAGTAAAACCGCACAAAGTAAGTCATGGGACTCCAAGGCAAGTCCATCTATCAGTAAAACCATCTGCCAACTCCACTTTCCCTAATGAACACATGGTGGACATTCATGAAAATGAGTTCTCCATGTATATAATCATATGGATATTTCTAAAAAGTGGCTCTTCCCTCTCTTGAGGGTAGGAGCTCTTTGCGTGCAACTGTATGAATGCAAAGAATCCATGCTCATGGATGGCTTGTCATCTATTGGGGAGGATTCATCTGAACCTTGCTACTAAAAATTGCTCATGTGACAAAAACCTTCTAAATACATGAAAAAAGTCGCATAATTCTTTCTCCTTATAAGCCAAATTGGAAAAAATACACCCTACCAATGCATCCTGTCAATTAAATCCCATCCCATCCATTTAAACAAAAGCAAACATTTGCAATGCAGGCATCTGCAGACACCAAACCAACTGTAGGCTAGCTGTGAGAAATTCACAAATTACTTCAGTGGCAGCAATGCAACTGCAGGTGTTTCTTCAGCAACTAATGTGCAAACCTTCATTAATAAAACAGAGGGCATTACCAGAATCCTCTTGTTGCCACTGGATGGGAATGGATGCTGAAGTGTTGGTTGCTCCAAGATTGGAAGAAACTTAATTTTAGGAAGAATGAGACTGGACTCCTTTATAAAAGCTCCTCTACTCGTGTTTCTATAATAATATCTCTTTGTATTTTTCACTGACGCCCGCTCAGTGCCTCAACATATTATTACCATAGGGAGTGTTCTCCAGTGATGTCATTGTTTCTTTCTCAATATTTTCTTCTGCAGAACCTCGGCTGTACAAACAGACTTGCTGTGAATGTAGGGTTTGTTAGGTTTGAGGTTTTTTTAAATCAAATTTGTTCTCAACATCTTCAGCCTTGAAGTCTATGAAAGCAATAGGATTAGTGAGTAAAATGGGCGAAGGAAGCCAATGTGATATAGTATAACCAACTCTATCCAACTAGGCTGGGGAGGAACTTTCAGCTGTTTTTGATAATCACATTGAAGCAAATGTGAGTCTTGTTTATAACTCAGTTGCATCACATGTGAAACTAATGGAGGAGGCTTGATACACTGGAAGCAAAGACATAATTCTCTAGAACTGCACTCCACCAGGGTTTCTGTTTTGCTTGCAAAATTTGTTAACTGGAACGAAAGACAGTACCTCCCAGGATGTCAGAAAAATCCCTGTCTCAGCTAATGTAACAATGGAAATATATCTGTACTCAAGACCAACAGAAATGACCTTGTTCCAGGTAACTGCACTACATACCCAAACTTAATGTTTTGTGGATTACAGTTCACTTCATTAAATGCATTAAACGTTTTCCCCAGTTGGCAAATATGAGTGTGATAACCATGGGCTAAGAGCAATGAAAGGCAAAAATGGTCTGTGATGATTTTACATGAGGCTTAATATAACCATGTGAAAAACAGGCTTATTTCCCAAGATTTGTGAGAAAGAACCATCCGGGGGGGGGGTCTCTGTGTGTGTGTGTGTGTGCATATAGAAATATTATTGCCTGAAAAATATAAACCTTCAAGAAATACATTTTAGATTCTTCAGATTATTCCACTTCATTCATTCTGGTCTTATCAAATTTGTTTGACTTTGTGGGTGTTGTACATTTACAAATGCCTGCTGCAGTGAATCTTTTGGTTATGCAAAGTGACAAAAGAGAGTTATTTGACATGCAGACAAGAATCCCTAATTTGCTATAAACCTCTTTGCTGCAGTACAACCTTGAGTCTACCAATACCTAGACTGCTGTAGCCAAGCAATCCTTGCCCAAGAACAGCGACAACTGATACTCCATCAAAAGGCCATAAAATGCTACTGAAGACAAAGGAGTTTATCACATTCTAAATAATGCAGCTTATCCCCAATGGGATACAGTTGCATTTGGGGTTAAACATGGGTTTTATTGCATGTAAAATCACCATCGCTGCTGCTGGGCGACTGCAGGTCGGGTCCCAGCCACACTCAGCTGGCTGTTTTGTAAAAATGGAAAGCTCCTGTTTTTCCAAAATGGCTGGCTAAGTGCAGCTGGGACTCAGGTTGCAGTCTCACAGTGGCAGTGATTTCACATGTGAAAATACCCACGTTTAGCCCCAAATGCTATTGTATCCTATTGGGCATAAGTCACATTATTTAGAGTGTGATTAACCTGCTTTCCTCTAATGAGGGCAGCACAGTAGGGGAATATGCAAAGGAGTAGTCCAGAGTCCAGTCCAAGGGTCACACAATACCAGTCAGTCAGTCACAGCAAAGGACAGAGGCAAGAGCATAGTCACAAGCAAGTCTAGAGATCAGATGACTTGAATCCAAGAGCAAGAAATATAGGAACAACAAGGCTGCAAGACTGGTTGTTGGCTCCAAAGAATTTCTGCAGCTGGTGCTCATTTAAAGGCCTCTGCTTCTTTATTAACTCTAATCTTGGCTTCTAGCCTGGGAGAACGCCTCAAAGACACCTTGACCTGTCTTCACTCCACAGGTCCTAGCACCTGCAGCGTGGAGTCCATAGAGTCTGTTTGTCCCTCTCCAGCTTCCTGAGCCTGCTCTGAGACTGCTGATCCAGGCAGCCCTAGATCTGCCTCCCTCTCAGCTTCCTCCATTTCTTCAGAATCTGAGTCCTCTAACTGTGCCTCTACGTCAGGCCCAGGCTGAACTCCATAGATAAACTCCATAGCTGAAGTGTGAGAGTAATCCTATACTGAGAACTTAGGGTGTGTACAGACGTGTGCTTTGCACTAGCCTGGGCCTGAACTAGGGTTGTGCAGGGGCTGAGCGTTGACATGCTTATCAACCCTATCGCACACCCTGGGCACCATCTTGGTGTGCCCCCATACAGACGGGGTGTGCTACAATGATGTCTGTGCGGCACAGTGCCCAAACAGCGCCATGCAGCATGGACATCATCATGGCATTCCCCACACGCAGCCTAAAAAGACCCTGCCAGGAGTGGGTTCTTTTTAGGCCTCCCGGAGGCTGTGCCGTTTGATTGCTGTGGTCTCTATCTAGGACTGCCCCTTTCTGGCAACCTGTACAGCCCCTTGGTCCTTCAGAGAGAGGGCAATTCCACCCAGGACATGTAGACTATTTTCCAGACATAGGAACCACTCACCCTCATGCTCTCTTATTACTATTCATCCTCAATTTAATAGCACAGAGCAATGAAACATACTGGTGCAGGCAAAAATTCAGTATCATTGGGCTAGGGCATATGATTTAGGTTGTAGTCAGAATTTTAAAGGACCTATCCAGGCTGCTATTCTATTTTGAAGGTAGTAGAGAAGTTTCTCCAAGGTGTATTCTGCTTCTACCACCATCCAGGACCCTCACAATCAGAGTAAAAAGGTGCTGGCCTTGGTCTTTCCATTTTCCTTGGTTCTGTGTACAATATCCAAAGAGAGAGATTCTAATTTGGTATCATGGTTAGTAGGAAGGATGGATTGATTTGACCATTTCTGTTTCCCTCAATGTATCACTTTTCTATTCTTAAATTTATTTAATCATGTTTGGAAACCTTTTCCAGGTTTTGTTTTAAAGTCAGCATTAAGAATGAATTGAATTTATGTAATATATTTATTATATTTATTTAGAGTAATTATAACCTGCTCTTCAGCTGCAAATTATGAATTATGCAGATCTGGTCCACTTTTAATTAGATTTTAGGGACTATCTCCCTAATGTGATTTTTTTTTCTATATCCAATTCCCTCTATATAGTACTAATATATACAGACCTATATTTACTCTGTATTTCCTAGCCATTTCTTGCACAAAAAACTTTAAAAATATATTAGAAGAATTATTGTTTTTATAAGAATTCTTGATAGGCTTTCTGTTTATAAGTGAATTCAAAAGAGCTTTCATTCAGCAACACTTAAAGGTACCCAGTGCCTTCCGGGAGTCAAAGAGTTTGTCTTCTTCCCTGACTGGCTCTTCCAATAAATTTCATGGTCTCCACAAACGTGACAGGTGAAATCCTTGCAGCTCCAAATCTCTTCTTAAGAAAGAAGGAAGAAACTTCTTGTCTCTATCCCGGTGGCAATCTCTATCCCACCCTACGCTGTGATAGAATCATCCATTGTCTATGCCCAACCCACATAAGGTGAACAGAGGGCAAGACAAACAAGCTACCCAGAGCACAATGAAAGAGAATGGATAAGGCACACTATCTTGGAAAGTATCCAGAAAAAGTGCTAGGAATGGGAAGGTAGTTGTTGCCAGTTCCACTCCTTTCTATGGAATGTGAAATCTACACATACCTCTGTGAAATGTGCAAGACAAACACACATGCACGTGCCTACATTTTCTTATTCATTTCCCCTAAAATAATAAATTGTATGTATAGTGGGCCATCCACATTCACTGGAGCTAAGGGTGCAGGATCCATGTGAAAGCGGGAAAACTGCAAATAACTCCCCCCCCCCTTTAAAAAAAAAATCTTAGAGAATACCTTTTTAGAAATCTCTAGGTTCTCTAGTGCAGCCTTATGGCCAACCTGGGGCAGAGGTTGGCCACAGAATCATGCTGGAGGACCTATAAATATCTAGAGAAGTGTTTTGTGTAGGAATATCTAGGTCCTCCAGCATGACTGTATGGCCAACTTCTGGCAGAGTCATGCTGGGGGACCTAGACATTCTAAATAATACATATTAATCAAATCCATTGATAATCAAATCTGCAAAAGTCAAAAGCGGCAAATGTGGAGAGCCAATTGTACTCACTTTGTGATACATAGCACTGGTGTTAGACTAAAGAGTGCTCTGGACAAGGATGATTTTTAGTGCTCCCTCAATCAGTTGTTAAGCACTCGATGGCCCAAAACACATGGGCCAAAAGGTATGGCTTCACGCTGCTTTGGGAGCAGTACATGCAGACGTCCCCAGAGTGGCCAGAAGTTGCTCCAAGGTTGCCTAAGGAGTACTGAAGCCACCAGAAAAAGGGCCATGGAAAAAGTGCTCCTACTGGCAGCTTGTTTGGGACCATGGCAGCAACCCACTTTCAGAGCGGGTCATCCAGTCACTGCAATCTGCAGCCAATCGGATGCAAACTGGAGCTGGAGCTGCCAGAGTCTGCTCCAAGCCACTGGTCTGCTGCTTCACTCCTAAGTGTTTAGGAGACCTTGGAAGCAGATGTGATGTTGTGGGCCACATGTAAGAATTATTGCATCCACAGAGCACATGAGAGAGTTTTCACCAATAGTTTCTCTTTGCTATGGCATCAAGAAAAATGATACACAGTATTTCGTTCATTTTTACTTACAATGGAAAAAAAGGAGATAGAGATTGGGTTGTAATTCTGACTACCTCCATGTTTCACATGCTTTCTGGCAAAGTTTCTTCTGTTTCCAGGGGCCCAGTCTCACAGGTCTTCTAGTTGAGGTTTGCTTTTAGCCTTTTCTCCTGCTCACCCATAAAGTGAAGCCAGGCTTGATGCCATTCTTATGCCGTTCCCTGTGGTAACTGTAACAGGTATTTACCCTCCAATAGCAAGTTGCCTAGGAGTTTATCGGACGGGAGGAATTTCTCTTTATTTCGAATGGAGCGAATTGGAGCCAATTCAAATTCACATGCATTCGCTAGTTTAGCGAATTTACGTGAATTCCAATTGCATTCGGAATGCATTCAGAATGACTTCCCATTACCCGAAAATGACTGCCCATTGCCCGAAATTGCGTGAGATGCTTTAATATGCAATAACGGAAAACCTATGATGGCGTTCGGAATTACTTCCCTTCTGCCCGAAATTGCATGAGATACTTTAATGCGCAATAATGTGAAACCTCATGATTGCGTTTGGATTGCCATTAGATTATACTTCCAATTTCCGTCGTCTGATAAACTCCCTACAAATCTTAGGTCATATTCACTCATGCATTCAGCGTGAAATCTTTCCCTGGTGGGCCTGGAATCAGTGGCATCTGAAACCCAGGTGTCACCCCATTGGGGGGGGGGCTGCTGGTGGGGCAGCAGTGCCAAAAAGGCCATTCTTACACCTTTTCCTTTGCTGTGGTAGCAGCCTTCTCCTGAGGAGACTGCTGCTGCCATGGTGAAACTGAGCCAGGTGCATTTGACCTTTTCTTTCACTGCCCTCATGTAACAGGTCTCTTACACAGCAGTTCCACTTCTCCAGTAGTCACATGGTGTGAGTGGATGTGATTCTGCTCCTCTGTCCCCTTCCCCTTGCTATTTCCAATGGGCTATTTTCCTTTCTTCTCATCTCATCTCCTCTCTTTTTTTCCTTTTTTTTAAATTCATGGCATTGTCATGGTTATGCAGTTGCAGTAAAAATAAAAATAATATTTGTGAGCTACCTTGCATTCAGTTTGGGAGAAAGGAAGGATATCAAATAAATAAACAAATAAATGGAAAGGCATGCTGGGTAGGCATAGGGCAGGAAGGCAAGGTTAGGGAAGCCATGTGACAATGACTAGAGTGTGAATGGCGAAGGACTCGGCTCTCATCCGACAGAACTCTCTATAGATTGCATCTTCGCATCTATGGAGAGGCTTTGCGTGCAGCGCAGAGATCTCGCTGCTCTGCATGCATTGCGTCTGCAGAGTCCCGCCCGGCAGAGCTGTTTAAGGTGGTGAGGGAGTTGACGCAGGTCCCCCCTGCGCCAAACCCCTTGCTGGATCCTACAACAGCCTGCTGTGAGGCATTTAATATCCACTTTGCAGATAAAATCTCTCAGATAAGAGCCGACTTGGATGCCAATCTTCGTTCAGAGTCCATGAGTGAGGTATCCAGCAACTCCGTTGCTGTCAGTTTACTGGATGAGTTCCAATCGGTGAGTACCGATGATGTGGACAAGCTCCTTGGAAGCGTGAGGAAGACAACCTGCTCTCTCGACCCAGGTCCATCCTGACTGGTCGTCCAGGGAGGGGATGCATTGAGAACATTCCTTCGGGATGTCTCTCAGGGAAGGCAATGTTCCATCTAGTCTGAAGGAGGCGGCTGTTAAGCCCCTCCTGAAGAAGCCTTCCCTTGATCCCCTGGACAGGAACAACTACAGACCAGTTTCCTTGCTGCCTTTCTTAAGCAAGGTGGTCGAGAAAGCGGTTGCCTCCCAACTCCAAGCTGTCTTGGATGAAACCGATTATCTCAATCCATTTCAAACCAGCTTCAGGGCAGGTTATGGAGTGGAGACAGCCATGGTTGCTCTGACTGACAACCTCCGCATCGACAGGGGTAGTGTGACCCTGTTAGTGCTCTTGGATCTCTCCACGGCTTTTGATACAATCGATCATTCCATCCTTTTAGATCGGCTGAGAGAGTTGGGGATCGGCGGCACCGCGCTCCGGTGGTTCCGTTCCTTCCTCTCCGGCAGATCTCAAAGGGTGAGACTCGGGGACAGCTGCTCTTCTAAAATCGAGCTTAGCTGTGGTGTTCCACAGGGCGCTATTCTGTCTCCGATGTTATTCAATATTTATATGAAGCCGTTGGGTGAGATCATTCGGAGGCACGGAGCTCAGTGTCATCAGTATGCTGATGACACTCAGATCTATTTCTCCATGACCAGATCGTCTGCTCAGACCTCAGATGGCATCTCCCCTCTCAATGACTGCCTTGCGGCGGTAATGGATTGGATGAGGAAAAAACGATTGAAGCTTAATCCAGACAAAACGGAGGTGCTCACAGTCACAGGCCCGAAACCAGGTTTAGGAATACAACTTCCAGTCCTCGATGGAGTCACACTCTCCTCGAAGGACTCTGTTCGCAGTCTGGGGGTACTCCTTGATCCGTCGCTTCACATGACAAGTCAGGTGAATGCGACGGTCAGGAGCGCTTGTTACCAGCTTTGGCTGATACACCAGCTGCGCCCTTTCCTGGAGATGAGGGATCTGGAAACTGTGATACACGCGCTGGTAACCTCACGTTTGGACTACTGCAATGCACTCTACATGGGGCTACCCTTGTGCCTAACCCGGAAACTACAAATGGTCCAAAATATGGCAGCCAGGCTTCTGGCTGGAACATCTAGGAGAGAGCATATCACTCCTGTGCTAAAAGCACTCCACTGGCTGCCGATCAGTTTCCGGGCACAGTACAAGGTGTTGGTTTTAACCTTTAAAGCCCGTCATGGCTTGGGCCCATCTTATCTAAGGGACCGCCTCCTCCCATATGAAACCCCCCCCCCGCACACTCCGGTCCTCTGGGAGGAACCTGCTTCAACCCATGAAGACCAAGCTGGTACAGACCTCCCAGAGGGCTTTTTCGGCTGTCGCCCCCAAGTTGTGGAATGACCTGCCGGACGAGATGCGTCTCATTCCATCTTTAGAAGGCTTTAAAAGAGCCCTAAAGATGCATCTCTTCCGGCAAGCCTTCCCAGAGAATGTGAATATCCCCAGCTCCATACCTAGGTTTTAAGGGCTTTTTAAATCTTTTCCTGCATTTTTCTCCATACAACCTAAGCTGGGTCCGCTCCCTACTATTGTGCATTGCTATTTTAATCTATTATGTTTTTTAACTCTATTGTGATTTAATTCTTTTTTAAGGGAGGGTGGCAAGGGTAAGGAAGGGGTATTTTAACTTGATATTGTTTTAACTTCTGCTGTACTCCGCCCCGATTGCTTGTTCAGAGGGGCGGAATAGAAATAAATATTATTATTATTAATTATTATTATTATTATTAGGTGTCAAAGAGAGTGAGAGAACATAGATCATAAAGCAGAACCTCAGTAAAATGTCATATGAATGCTCTCAAACCATTTCCTTAAACTAGCGTAATTGCGGTGAGACAGACGGCTGGTCCTCTGTCATCTTTACTCACATCACTTGATTCCAAATAGTACATCCCCCCATTTGTTTCTCTCAATCATCTTCATCCATAAATACATACTGCCAAACATAACACACCTTTCAATCACTCTATCTGCCTTGTGGGCAGGCAACAGTAATCACAACACAAACATCTACAAGGATGTACCCTCCCAAATATCTGGTCCTTTCTTTCCCTGATCCATGCCTTCACAGACAGGAGAATGATATACACAGGGACAAACAGGACACAACAAATCAATCTCTGCAACAATGAGGCCCTTACAGTAAAAGAGGTATCTTTGTTAAACCTTACAAATTAGTGATCTGGTGCAACTGCACAGCTGGAACTAACTGGAGAAAAAGAAGTATTAAACAGTAAAATGTAAAAGGATATTTTCAGTTAATGTCTGATTTAGGAGGTGTATTAAAAGATATTTTCTTTCAGAATATGAAATGGTTCCTCATTGATATGAAATACACACCGTTTACAAGTCATGATAGATTTTATTTATATTTTTCCATCAGATAAAGCACATCAGTATAAAGGCGTTTGGGAGCATCGAGACCCCAGATAAAATCGGCATGGTGCCAGCTAGGAATATTCTTGTGGAAAACTAAATTAGTAATTCGGCGCAGCAATTGTTCAATGTCCTTTGAACGTGCAATAATGTCATTCCCACCACTCCATACAGCTGTTGGAACAGTCATCCTTTCTATTTCATAAAATGGAGGCTTGGTCTGTTGGTTAAAAAGAAAGAAAGATATGAAACAGAAGAGAGATAATTTTGACACATTTGCTTCCCCCCTCCCCCTCCCCGGCAAGAACATTCATCTTTCAATATCATCAAAATTCTTGACTAAATGAGATTGGGCCCTTGAAGATGATTCTTTGACAGTTCTTTCCTTCTTATCATCTGTTATAAGTGTATCTCTACCCTAATAGCAAGTAATAAAACTCTCACATGAAAGGTTTACTTATATGGTATTTCAAGACCATCATTTCATATAATCTTCTAGGCCACTCGAGGACATTTAAAATTGTTTGGAAGAAAACATTGATTTATAACCCAATGCACATTTAATTTTTAAATGTTTTTGCCATCTTGGCATTGAAAAATTAAAATTTTGGATTACACAATAATTTAATGATATGTAATATCTCCTCATAAGATGGCAATGGAAAAACTCCTCTGAAGAAACTTGCCAAGAAAACCCTTAGGGTCCCTGTAAGTTGGAAATGACTTGACGGCACACAACAGCAACAAAACATTAAATTATTCCTTTAAATGAATTTTAGTAGTGAAAATTCACAGTCATAACACCATTGCACACCAGTTTTAAGTTACATGGTGAAGTGAAGAAAAGTCAAGAGCTTGTATGCATAGTGTTTGTCCCACATGGGATGGTTACATAATGCAAAAGTTACATTATTCATTCATATACAAAATGAATATTTATGCTCATAGTCACAATTAAATAACAAATGGTGAATCTGTTGATTTTGGTTTCTCTCAGTCTCTCCTGCTCTTTTTTCTTTTTCTTTCAAGTTGTTCCATCATATCTCCACTTCAATTTTAGTTTGCTTTAAAAATATCTGCACACACATTCATATACATTTCTGCCTAACATGAACCTTTTCCCTAATGTAATCCTTTTTTCAATCAAGGATTTCCAAAAAAAAAAAAAGAAAGAAAAAGAAAGAAAGAAGAAAGAAAGAAAGAAAGAAAGAAAGAAAGGCAGCATGTTCTTATAAACTATAGCAAAGTCTTTGACTGCATAGCCCATGGAAAGCTATAGAACAGACATGGGAGTGCTACTACATTTGATAGTTCTCATGAGAAATCTGTATCTAGGACAAGCAGCTACTGTAAGAACTGAATATGGCAAAACAGAATGATTCCCAGTTGTTAAAGAGGTCAGGTATCCTCTCACTCTGCTTCTTCAGTTTGCTGTCAAGATTGGGTTAATCCTGCCATGAATTTCCTTTGACTGTTATGGTTAAGTCTGATGTGTTATAAGGGTTATATTAGATGTTAGATAATTTAGAGTGACTCTGAAGATGTCAGCCACAGATGCTGGTGAAACGTGAGGAATAAACTCTTCTAGAACATGGCCACATAGCCCGAAAAACCCACAAGAACTATGAGACTATCATACTTTGGTCACATTATGAGAAGGCAGGACTCACTAGAAAAGGGAACAATGCTAGGAAAGGTGGAGGACAGCAGAAAAGAGGAAGACCAAAGGCCACATGGATAGACTCCAGAGGGATCACAGGCATGAATTTGCAGGATTTGAGCAGAACAGCTGAAAATTGAGGGTCATGGAGATGTCTCATCCACATTGAGTTGAGGCAAACTAGAGGGCAACTAACAACAACAATGCTTTTTGTATATTTAGTTCTCAAATATGTAAATATTTTCTTTCCATAAGGTCCTTAATATGCATATTTTTGAATGCATGAAGTGGTGGTGGTTACAAAATTTCTTCACAGAAAAAGTGTGAATACCAAATGACAAATGTGTGTATTAATTTGAGAAGTGAAAATTTGGTAGGATCATATCAAATGTGAAATATATGAATCTTCACCATCCTTAAATTAAAGCTGATGTTGACAAGCTGGGGTTCAGCAGTTATTTATTTTGATAATGATAGCTATGAAAGTTGTACACAGAAGAGGTAGAGAAATTGTGTCTATGTAGTTTAGCAAAAAGAATAGTCAAAAGAAATCTGCAGTTTTTTCAGGAGAAAAATGAGTAGTACTTGTATATAGCAAAAATGGGTGAGAAGCAAATTTAGAGGGGAATTGATAGTCCTTTAAATTATAACATCAGCCCTGGTGGCGCAGTGGTTAAATGCCTGTACTGCAGCCACTCACTCAAAACCATAAGGTGGTGAGTTCAAGACCAGCAAAGGGCTGAAGCTTGACTCAGGCTTGCATCCTTCCGAGGTCGCTAAAATGAGTACCCAGATTGTTGGGGGGCAAATAGCTTACAATTGTAAACCGCTTAGACACTCCTTAAGGGTATGAAGCGGTATATAAATGAAGCTGTTTGTTTTGGGGTTTTTTTGTAACTGTTTCAACACATTTTGATTGCTTCATTTGATATGCTGTTTGTGTTTCTGATCATTCCAAGATATTGAAAAGTGTGTATCACTTTATACAGGCCATTATTAATGTACTTTAACAGTAATGCATATCATTCATTTAATATTTCAGGATATCTGACACATGACAATTATCACTTCTGCTTTCCTTACCATATTGTACACAACTTTGTTCTTGCGTCCATAGTCAAAATATTTAAACTCTTTGGATTTAGTGATCTAGAGAAAAAGGGGGACATATATACACTTTGATAATCTGATCAGTTTTCTACATTTTCAATTATAAGAAACCTCAATAAATATAAATTTAATATCTTAGAATTCCAATTACCAATATCCCCCCATTTGTTTTATGAAAGCTCTTGCTATTGAAAGCTGTTGTAGTCTTTAGAAAATATTTAAAAATCAGTAACATATGCCTAGTACCCAGTTCTTGGGCATATTTAGCTATTTTGGTTAGTAGCATTTATCCTTCATTAGTAATTCAAAAATTAAAAATTTATGATATAAGCAAACTTTTATATATTACTTGATGCAACTCTCATTGTGCTATTAAAGCATTTAGAAAATAATTTCTAAACTGAGAACATCAATTTTGAAATAAACTACTTTTTTAAAAAAGAAATTTTAAAAATTGAATATTCACATGCACATACCAGAAACTCACATTTCTGTGAACAGCAAACAGTGACACATTTGGAATTGCAGAGAAAGCATTTATGATACTCTACCTGACTCCAGTGTCTTATTGTTTTAACAGAAGTAAAATCAGGATAGGTTCCAAGATACATATCTGCTCGACTCTGGAAAAACAGCAGAATGCACTTTGGTAACATTTCTTAAAGATGAAAGAAATGAATATATTAACAAGTGCATGGATTGATGGCCACAATCCATAGGTCTCTCCCCCACAAGTAAATTTAGTATCAGACATCTGCATGTTCAGTTTAGATGTCAATATCATATTACCTACAATAGTAAAGCAGTTGAGAGTAACGTTGGAATAATATGATGAATTTTTTCTGATGCAGGATTTTATTAATTTTATTGACAATTGATTTTACTGAATGTACTGCCATAAACTTTATTTTGGGGAGCAGAGTCAAACTCTAACAAAATAAAGGAATCAATATTGAATGGCAATGGATAGAATAAGAGATGATATTCCATTTTGCAGACTATAGTCTAAGAGCTTTGACAGTGAAATGTCATAATATGATCAACAATAATGCCACAATTTGAAGAATCCTGGGGTTTTACATACAGTGGTCCCCCGGGTTACGAAAACCCTGGGGAACGAAAGAGCCAGGGCCGCAAAAACAGCCCCGGGATCCGAATGAAACCCCGGGGTACAAAAGAGGAAAACTGTGCGGCCCCTTTAAATTTGCCGCGCGGTCTGTCCACTAAAGCGGTCCCCCGGGAAACGAAAATTTCCGGGTTACGAAAAGTAATCCGGAACGGATTACTTTCGTAACTCGGGGGACCACTGTATAAAACCTGCTTAGGATAGAAATTTATGTCCCTCCAAAAAGTTTAATTAGTGAGCCTCTTTATTAAGAACATGATCTGGTGACACGAGTATAACGAAACATCTGGGAAATATCAGCACTACTATCTCAAAAATGTTGCTGTTATGATTAGGATGTGGATACATTGTGAAGATATAAACTACATTTTTGAGAAATATAAGGAAGTAATTGCTTTGCATTAAAGTATTATATACCTCTGACATTTGTTGTAGTAGCAATAAAGACCACATCTGAGCACACAATTGTTGGGATAAAATTGATTTTGTTTTTAAAAATACAAAGGAAGTGGAAATTAAGTCATGTACTTGCTAACCTAAACCTCATTTTGGAAGATAACATGTATGAATTAAGAGTTTTGGACCAAAATTCTCTTTCTGGAACGGATTGCCTAGAATGACTGTAATAGTTTTGCCTTGCTTGGTGATTATTTGAACTGTATATAGTTTTATTTATCAAAAGAAAGAACCCACTTACCACATTTAGATTATCTGCATTAAAACCCGCACAAAGGAAAATTAGCTGGAGACAAAACTTGTCCATTACGGGATAGCTGCACAAATTGGCATTGATGGCTTTCAGCTTGTTACTAAGAAATCTGAATTCCTTTTTGCCCCATACACTCTGTGAAACAACAATATGCGAATTACCATGAATTTCTTTAGAAGCATGTCCAAATAAAGGTTCCTTATCTGCACAGAAAGTTCTTGTGTAAGTTCTAGTGGCACAATGCAACCCCACCCCTCTTCTCACAATTGGTGAGAAATATTCTAAATTGGTGAGAACTATTCTAAATGGTTCTTAGAATATTTACAGTATCTTCACCTGAGCTCCTTAATACACACATGCTCTTATTTAGCCTTCTTGAGCTGTCTTTAAATGTCATCTGCTTGAATGGAACTATATGTGGTATCCGGTACCACTTTTGAACTGAGCATCGATGTCTAAACAGCGGGAATGTAAAAAACTATCCACACATTTTCTCATCCTTGCAAATGGAGTGAAAAATAGTTAATCATGTTGAAAATGTTCATATTTTAAGGGAGGAAAGGCAAATGCTTCCCCTTTCTACGTGTGTGTGTGTGAGAGGGGGGTTGTTTGTGTGTGTGTGTGTGTATAATTATTTTTCCACAAAAAAAGCTTTGGTGGAATCCAGTTTGACCATTATGTACCGTAACTACACAGTGAATTCTGACCAGAGCATGCACTCACACACAGCTCACTTACTTGTAAGTAGCCACTTGGATCAGTGGGGTTCCTTTCCCCTGTCAATTGAGAAGTAGCTGCCTGATGTTCCCATGTCCTCCTATGAAGGTTTTCTGGCACGACGGGCAGAAAAAGTACTCCTGTTGCAAATCCCCCTTGCCTTGACGATGGCATGCATGCAAGGAAACATCAGGCAAGCACTTCTCAATTCACTGGTGAATTGACTACATTGATTCCCAGTGGCTGCTTACTGTAAATGGTGCTTTCTTTTACTATGTAGGGACTGTGAAAGTCCCTCAACCCCAATTGGACAATTAGTTATGTGTCCGTAACTCCCCAACAGCATTCCAATTGTTCCCCCCTGCCGCCGCCACTTATATTTTTTAGGGGAAAAAAATCTTGCATAGGAACATTGGCTGGCATCTTTTTCAGTGTTTACCATATGTCAGATTTAATATTCACATTTATGGTCATAAGTGTTCAAATTTGACCCCTAAAACCTAGATTGAGATGCATTAGAAGTGAATAGACAACACACCTTTTTATGGGGAAGGAGCAACTGCATGTAAAGCAGGTAGCCTTTTAATTAGAGTAGGATTTACTCTGAGATTGTTTACAAAGTGAACCTCAGAGTAGAAATGTAAATCCTTGTCTATATGAGGATGAATATTTACTGTAGTGTTTTGCTGCAGGGAAAAAATAATAATATTCCTCCAAAGTATTCTTTCCATATGCAAACATTCCAAAAATGAGCAGTTATTTTATTTTTTATTTTAATATTCCTGCACAGCAAACAGTGTTATATTCACAAGAAATACATTTTCTGCATATAAAACAGCTTTGTGTGTGTGTGTGTGTGTGTGCGCGCGCGCACACACACACACACACACACACACAAAGCTCTGTGTTTTTCTGCACAGAGTAATTCCTCTGCAACACTTTGGGATGTTTGAATATCAGAAGAAAAATGCACAACATTCTTCCTGGTCTCTTATTCTTCCTGATTCTTTCTATCAGGAATCCAATTTTTTGACCTGGGAACAACTGATTACAAATTTTCTTTCCAATCATATCTCCATAGGTGACTGTCCAGCACTGAACGCAATGAAATGGTGAAAATCAGTACATAGAAACACTTGAGAAATACCTACTTTTTTTACTTTATCAGGAAGCGATAGAAGCACTTTCATGGGTCCCTTAGTGCCACCCAGTGTATAGGGAGGAGCAAAGCACATAAGGAACTTGATCTTTTTAGCAAGTTGTGGCATGATTGAGAAGGCAATAAGACCTGTAGAGAAAGGAGAATTGTAAACATTTCAGTTGTGCAATGTTTAGGACTGGCACAGGTCTACTTCTTGCATGGGCCTTCTTGCATATGCCTTGCATGTGGGTGAGAAGGAAAGAAGAGATGCATGGGATCAGTGGCAAACACTTAATTACCCAGGTTGTTATATATCATGCTTTAAGGACAACCTTCTCCGGCCTGGCACTTTCCGGATGTCTTGGATGGTAGAATCCTGAGACAACAGTTGGATTGCATGGTATATAGCCATTCTTGTAGTGATTGGGAAAGGCAACTTAAATTACAGAAAGGGTACTTCTGAAGAAGCCACTTAGAAACAACTGTATCAATCAAAATTTTATATGCCATTTTCTCTGTCAGTTCTGTAGTTTCTAAAATTAATGTTAACAACTTACCGAGCGGCAAGTCAATGTTTTAAAGTTCTACCTATCCAACATTAATATAAATGGACTGAATTTTCTAGTGCTTTAATTGTTAGCAATATGTGTCAAGCCTTTTTTGTTAATGCTGCACTGTCTCTCCATCTCTTACTTAGGGCACATCTCTGCATATGATTGCAATACCATATTGACTGGTCCAGCAGTCTGGTCCCAAACTCCATTGATGGAGGTGACTGAATCATGTTTTTGGCATGTTCATGTTGTAGTGACTTTTTTTCTTTAGGATGCTCAAGATATGGAGCTTTGATTGGGAAGTTCCCAGTCTTCAAGTTTCATCTTATGATGATACTAATGAGAGTGGATAAAATGTGACCTAACAATGCTGAGGAAGGGGATATTTCTTCCACTAAATTTTATGTATGCTAATGAAGCTTCCTGCGCCATATCCATTCACAAACTTCTGGGACCTGTAAAAGCAGGCTTGTTAAGAACAATCTTTTCTGTGTTCCCCCAAGTGAGATTTTTTTGTACTATATCCTTGCCTCAGGAATAACCTAGATGTTGCTGTCTTCTACTCTAGCCTTCCTATGTATTTCCACTGCTCTTACCATCATTGTTTATTCTTAGTACAGAAAAAGATGACGCTGACAATAACTACTAATTTTAAGAGCACTATCTGAAGGTAGCTACTGATTCTTTTCCATTAAAAGTTTCATTATGTGTAGGAATCAGAGGGTTATCCACATCTTCATTCTTTGAAATATATCATTTTCTGGATTCTAACTATTCTTCTTACCTAGATTCAGGTTTCCATACTATACATAATAACTTTATGGAATTTAATACCATATTACCTGAGTTGTTGGATTTAAAAAAAACACAATTAAACACATTTGTACAGGAGAGCCTACTGATAGCTTTCTGCTATGATTGCAAAGACTCCGTATCAGTAGGATTATTGTTTTGTCTACTTGATGTTGGGGCAAAGAAGGAATGGGCATCCTGATTTGAGAACTTCTCAGCATATTTTGGCTGGATTCACTGAGAAAATAATGTTTGATCAGACAGGCCTTTGCCTGATCAAACAAGTTCATATGCTTCTGAAGGCATTGGAGCTCTATTAGTTAAAGGGGACAACCTACTGACATTGAATATTATCAGTCTGAATAATGAAGCCTTGATTCTAAATAGATGTCCAACTGAAATATACAAAACTCAGTTTTGAGAAGTCTTAAGCTTTGTTTTCATGTTTTGGCAGTAGACTTCAACAGCCTGACAACTCAAGAAGGATACAGTGATACATTCTATTCTGTTCCTATCAACTTACCAACTGCACCACCCTGGGAATGGCCAATATAATACAATTTATCTTGCTGAGTCTTCTGCAGGATAAAGTCTATGGTTGCCGGAATATCATACATTGCCATTTCATGAAAACTGTTAACAGACACAAACATAACACTCAATTGACATTATAGGACCAAAACAGACAGCCTTAATGGGGTGGTGTTATACCCTATCATCATGAAGCAGCAACCATAGCAACTCATCTCCAAAGTAGAACATGCCCTCTGGAGGTTGTTGGAACAGCAGCAACTAGGATCAGCTCTGCATTTACTACCATGTGTCTTCTTCTGCTTGAGGTGACTAGTCCCTCACCAGGTCTCATCATAGAGCTGGGACTGTACTGGAATATAAACCGAGAGGAATAGACCAGGGATAAGAAAATATCAGGGAACATGTAGGAACACAGTTTCCCCAATTGGTTTCCCTACTGGTTTGTTTGTTTGTTTATGGAGACCTTTTTTCCTAGTGACACTTTTGTCAGTAAACTTTTGAAATGTCATGGTTTCTTTTTGTTAGGTGTTCCTACATATAAGAACCTTTCAATTTTATCTACCATAACTACCTGAGACTTGAAGAGGTTAGAGCCCAGTTTGATGGAAATAGCCACTTGCTAGTGGTACAAAAGGTTATAGAAAAAAAAGGAACCAAAAGGAGCATGGGCACAGTCAGCATTCTGTCAATGTACAAAACATGTTTTCTAACCATAAGTGGTTATCCAATTCTGGTGGTTATCTACCAGAAAACAAGACTGCTCTTCTCTATTGTTATAGGATCAATCCAAAGCTAAAGTATAAACTGTACCCTGAACGTACCTGAAATTCCAGAATTCTTCTTGATCAACTGTCAGGTTCTTGTGCTTTCGAGACCATGTGGTTCCTCTGTTATTTATTATCCATACATCATAGCCTGCATCTGCTAGAATAAATCCCAAGCTATTGTTGGGAAGATTTCCAATCCAGCACCTACCTTCAATCACCAAACCAGGTACAAGTAACACAACTGGCCTAGGCTCTATTAAAGAAGGATAGAAAGAAGAAATTGGATTACCTATGGTCATTTTTGCCTAGGAAGATTCTCTCTCTCTCTTTCTCTCTCTCACTCATTCAGTGCCTCAACATTTCCTGTTGTAGTGATCAGTAGTGATGTTTAGGTGATCAATGGAGACTTCCATCTTTACAGAAAAAGGACTACTTGTTGCAAAATTATTTTCAGGGCTAACATTCCTCTTTTGTCATGTAAAAAATAATTTCATATATTAGTAATATATGCACAGCTAAACCCAGATTTTTTATTATTTTTCTTTGATCTCACCATTCACTAAAGATGTAAAACTTCACTTATTTTGTTCCTTTTTTTCACTTGCTGGTGAGATGATGAGAATTTTTTGTTTGTTTGTTTGTTTTAAATGATTTTCCCATTGTGCAAACAAAACTTCCATTTTTGCAAAATATAAAAAAGTGAACAATATACAAGGACCCTTATTATATCTTGGTATACATCAAAATACTCTTACTTTCAGAGGATGAGAAAAATGGTGAATATTCTTTACATTCCTGTATTCACACACTTAACATAAAATTCAAAATAATCCAGGATATTAGATTTCACACAGTTGAGTAGCTCCCATTTCACCAGTACTTCCACTCACTTCCACTCTCGTACACATTATCCCCACATTGCTTCTATATAACCACTTGCAAGAAAAACTGAGCCCTTTCTCTGTTTTGAAAGTCTGGACTATGTTCAGATTCTGTTCCTCAAAATAAATGTCAGGAGATAGTATTACCTTCAAATAGTTATACAAAATATTAGCATTGCATGTAATACTAGTATTACAAAAATACCTGACTTCTCAGTACTGTATATTCCATGATGAATTCTGTTTGCGTTCAGATAATATCCATCATCAGTCAGGATTTCATGTTCCTCACTGGGATATCCCCAATAATGGATGATTTCATTCTGCAAACAAATAGGAAATATCTTGACATAACAGAATATTGCTAAGGGATCTTGTAGCACCTTTAAGGTTAACTGTGTGAAAGAATTTATAGCACAGGTTTTCATAAAGCTTATGCTACAACTTCTTTCTCATAGTTAGTCTCAAAGGTGCTACAAGGTCCCTTTGCATACTGATAGGCAATATGTCTCAGAATATTGCCAAGAATGCTAAGAATAAGTAATGTTACTAAGCCTAAATCTTTATAATATGATGGATGAAATAGGTTTTTTAAAACAAATAAAAAAATCATCCCACAAATCTGAAAGATTTCCAAAATCAGTCAAAACTGTAATTTTGAATGCTGCTGTACATACAGTAATAAACAGCAAGCTACTGAAGAGATGCCCAGAGATTTTTGGACTATAGAATTTGATCTGAAACTCAGATTTGCAGAGCAAACTCCCATGTGTGATATTTCTGATCAAAATTTTCTTTGAATCTGAATAAGGTACAGTAGAAGATCTGGAGAAGAAAGGAAGAACTGATCACTGAAATTTTTGACTTGTGCATCCCTTGGCATTAAATCAAGTGAAACATAGGTGATTATTATGGAAACAGCAACAACTGGACACATTCCAAAAATACAAGGGACACTGAAAGTCCAAGACATATTTGTTGCAAAACAGTAGTTTCTCAAAGGGCAGGAGTAGATGAGCAAGAAAAAGTGGCTCAATCCCAGTTGTTCTAAAAGTGGGTCAAAACTCCACTGTTCATACAGCCTGCTCCCAAGGTGAGCTGAACACTTGCAAGCTGTCTGCACCATGCAGCATCAAGCCATCCTGCTAGGTTATTTGTTTTTTCCTGCTTCCCCACCATGGATGTTCACCAACACAAAAACACACCACCTGTGACTTCCAATTACATGACCCCTTTCTCCCCACTTCACCTGATAGCCCCTGTTGGACTGTCTGGTTTGTGTATGTTACATCCATTGCATTATTGGCAACTTGCTGTATTTGTAATACTGTCACGACATGGGGTGTGTGACAACTCGATGGTGCAGCTGGCCGTGATGCACATGTACACTCAAACAAACATACCATTTGGTGAGCAATGGTGCTAGCAGCTGGTCCCAGGGCGCATGCTCCATACTGCTTCCATAAACTGCCTTTCTTTCCCTCATTCCAGCACTGGTGCCAGGCTGTTAATATGCCAGTGTGATGGTGTGCATTTTTCGTATTAAGATGGAGTATCAGAGCTCCTTTTTGCTCCATGTTTTAGCCCCAGAGTTTGGTTTCATTTTGCTTTCCACCTGGTTTCACCTCATGCATCTTCTAAACAGCTAGGCTTCAAGTCAGTTTGAAGCTGCTTTATTTGACCAACGTGGATGACCCCTTAGAGACATCAGACCACTTAATTGTATAATGGATGATTCTGTGAGTCAGTTTGGCAATGTTATTGTTAAATATTAGTTATGTTTGTTAACCTCTAGCATACTTCCCAAAATAGGGATGTTGAGTTACAAGGAGATGATGTGCCACATTTTTCCATTCTGAGAAGCAGAAGGGAGATAAAAATTTGCACTTAAGCAATTGTAGATTTGCACTTTTGCAATTGTACAATATGGATTTTCAAAGAAAATAATCCTGGATGCATTGTCCTGACACCTCTCATTACAGAGAAGACTTAGTACAACCTGACCATTGCCCCCCCCCCAAGAATAGCTTTGTTCCATAGTTATTCATTTTTTAATTATATATTTTTTAAAAAGTATATCCATTCATACATCCATATAAACATCTTAATATCATATCATAATCTTACAGCATCTTAAATATATTTTATAATGGTTCATACCTACTATATTGTTGATATTGTTTACTGTATGCTATGTTTTAACTTGTTGATTGATTTAATCCTTTTTTGGGGGGGGGAGGCGGGGATGGGATCAGATGTTTTAACTGCTGTTGTTTTAACTCTCTTCTGTAACCCACCCCGATTGCTCATTCAGAGGAGCGGGCTAGAAATAAATTTTATTATTATTATTATTATTATTTACATTTTATTTCATTCCCATCCCCACTTCCTTTTCTCTCTTAGAACCTTATGACACAAGGCACTTACCACACTGGAATTGGGGCCCAAACGCTTCAGAAGCATGGAGGTGAGATCTCCGGTTGCGCTTCTGAAGCATCACTGAAGCGCATCCCGCTCTTCTCCCATTGACAAAGCATTTGTGAAGCAGTCATTTCTCTAATACTGGGACCTTCTGTTATTACAAAAATGGGTTCTTCATGAACGCTTTGACAACAGACGAACAGTGAAATGTTGCACGGCCGGCGATCCCATCTCCACGCTTCTGAAGCATTTGGGCCACAATTCCAGCACAGTAAGCTCACAGAGTGGTGGTTGGGGGGGGGCATGAGGGAAACTAGTAGAAGTTTCAAAAAGACGCAGAGTCCCTCTTTACACTCCAAACTAATTCTGAAAACAAAGGTATTGTGGTTCTTCCTCCAGGCAAAAGGGTTGTTTACTACTTCAAAAGGTGCCGAATCTATATAGCACTTTGATATATACAAGTCTCCTTGATGCCTCCGTTTTGGCCAGGCGTCCTGAGTTGTAAATCACGGGGCTTTTTAGATTAGCAGGAAAGTGTGACATGAAGTTGCCTTTTCCTTAATGCTTAGCAGCTAGACAGCAAGCCCCAGGTGTGCATTTAAAAGGTACAGGGCAGCTAGACTGAGGTTTTTTCTGTGGCTCAGCAACTACATGGGAAGCTGTCAAAACACTACAAACACAGGCAGAGCAGCTACATGGGCGGCAAGGAACGCGGCTTTTAGCCGCGCTTTAAACATTTTTTTCCCTTGCTGGCTGCGAATTGCGCAATTGCGCAGGTACATCATACAGTCGGAGCTTATCACATGGGGGAGTACAGGACCATTCCGAAAGAGGGAGAAAGTGAGGTCAGTTCGGAAATGCACATGATTACGCACAAGCTCATCACACACAAAACAAGAGAGCATCTACACAAAAAGAAAATGCAGAGTCAATACGAAAGAATTCATCACATGTGAACATACTGGTCGGCTTTCTGTTGCAAATTAAGGCATCTTGGGAAATGGTAGCAAAGGCTCATGGGAGTTGTAGTCTGTGTTCTGTCAGAGCATTATATTGAGTTGTGTTGAGGGTTCAGCCCTCTGTCCAGGAGGGATTCCCATATGTCCTCCATTCTTGAGCAGAGGCCCCCCTTTTCCAAGTTGACCAGGCACGTCCTCCTTTGCCAGGACACGTCCTACTTTTCCAGCCTTCTTTTTGAAGAGGAAGCAGGAGGGCCAGGCGTGCTCTGGCCAGGCTCTGGGGGTCTCTTCCTGGCTCCTTCCCTTCCTCCCTCCCTCCCCGCTGCCTTCCTCCTCCCTTTGGCTGAGAGAGTGTGACTTGCAGGGAGGAAGGGCAGCGGAGGTGCTCCAGGTCCTCCTGATGCTGGGCCAGGGCAAGCTGGAAACAGGAGGAGGAGGAGGAGGAGGAGGAGGAGAGGGACATGGGGCCCCTCTGCTGCCCTGCCTCCCTGAAAGTCACACTCTCTCAGCCAAAGGGAGGAGGAAGGCAGCCAGGAGAGAGCCCTGGAGCCTGGCCAGAGTGTGCCTGGGCCTGCCTTCTCCTCCCCCCTTCGGCTGAGAGAGTGTGACTTGCAGGGAAGCAGGGCAGCGGAGGTGCTCCAGGTCCCTCCCCTTCTCCTCCTCCTCTTGCCAGCTTGCCCTGGCCTGGCTGAGTGCCTCAGGTGCCCTGCTGTCTCCCTAGAAGTCACACTCTCTCAGCCAAAGGGAGGAGGTGAAGGAAGGTGCAGGCACACTCTGGCCGGGCTCTGAAGGTCTCTTCTTGTCTTGGCACCTTCCCTCCCTCCGCACTTGTATCGCTACCTTTAAATGGGTGCTTTAAAGAGGCAGAGCCCCATTTAACCGTGCAACTACACCTTAGCCTTTAGATGCAATAGCAATGTTGCACCCTTTTTTAAAAAGTAGTGGGGAAATCAAGCTACTTTTTAAAGGCACTTCTTCTCCCCTAAAACTCAAAAGAAGCGTTTTCATGGCACATTTCCCTTTTTCTCATCTAAAGGCTGGGCTTTCATGCAGCCATCAACACACCTCTTTTTGCCAATGTAAAATGGGCCAGCTACTTTTTAAAGGCACTTCTTCTCCCTTAAAACTCCAAAATAGTGTTTTCATGGCACACTTTCCCTTTTTCTCATCTAAAGGCTGGGCTTTCATGCAGCCATCAACACACCTCTTTTTGCCAGTCTAAAATGGGCCTTGGTCTCCTGCCTGGGAAGGTGTTAATGTTTCCTGATAGCAGCTCCTAAAACTAGCTTTTTTGCTATCTCAAAGCCTGTGCCTACATGATGTTCTCGCTCTGCACCTATGACGAATTCTACATTTCCATTTTAGGGCCATGGGAGAAAGAAGCATACACACCAAAATCATGGCCATTCTACTGCCTTTCATTTTTCACTTTCCTTCATTGCTTCTCTTCGTTCTATCTTCACTTCTTCTCACCTTCTCACTTTCTCTCACCTTCTTACTCCATATTTTCTTACACATTCCTCCACTTTCATCCTAAACTCTCACTCACCTCACTTCTCCTCTCATACTTCTATATATACTTACACCTAGCTCGAGTTCCTGATCTTTTCTGTTCAGGGCTTTTAAATACCTGTTCCTCCCTTTCCCATACCGAATTGCCTTACTAATAGACACTTTCATGTCTGCTCAATAGACAGTTCCTTTACGTAGGTTCTCTCTTTTATGGAATGCTTCATGAGTTGACATCCATAATGGGATTTTAGAAAACAGTTTGCTTTTGTATTTTAACCAGACTCATAATAGTGATCTACTGACAAAGTGATTCTTAAATTCTTTATTTGTGCCCCTTTCCCCATACCAAAGGTATGTGTGTAAGCCAAATAAATAAATAAATAAATAAATAAGCCAAAGCCTTCTAATAGCAGTGAATTGAACTGGACTACACATTGTACCTTCTTTGAGCCCATACTTCAACCCTACCTCAAGATGTGGGGATGGAGGAATTTAAACTTCTCCTCCTTCCAGGGCCTTGAAAATGGAGTTTGTGCCACTAACTGCCTGCAAAGTCCTGACCTTCAAAATCTTGGCTTTTGAATTTTTTTGGATTTGTGTGCTAAGCTGAACTTCTTTATATCCTAGCACAGAGGTCTCACAGTTTCTCAGCACCAACCCATTAACAGCTGCTTGGTGAGCTGGAATGAGCATAATGGACTAAGTAGAGAAAGGTGTGAATGGGAAGGATTTCATGGACATTAAATCAAATTGGTTTACAAGACAATAATAAGCATTCTGGTATTTCGGTACACCATTGACATAGCATGCTCAGTGGTGCTCATTTTCACCAGGTCACATCAGCCAAAAAAGAATTTAAATGTGCTGTTATTCAAGCCTCCTAATCTGCATGGCAAACGACTACTAAGAAATAGATCCTCTACCACAAAGACAAAAATATCTTTAGTTCCCTGAAAAACAGGATCAGCTACTTCAATATTTACATTCAGTTACAACTTTTTAATGAAAACAGCTCTTCTGCTAATCCGGTAAGATTAATTCTTTGAATTAGCATCCTGTGTGGGATAAATAAGTGAGGCATGAAGCTACTGTTAGAAAGGGAGGCCCCATCCAGACTAGCCCATTTGCCCTGGTTTGATCCAGATTGAGATCGATCATGGCAAACCGATTCTATCCAGAGAGGAGTTCATACTATCTTTTGCCCCCATTGAGGCTTCCCGGTGCATTTTACCCCAACGAAGTTCATACACGCAAAAGTAACGATTAAAGATGGAGCCTCTTGGTTGTCAATCAAATGATGTCATGGTGACGTCTGATGCGGCCATTGGCCGCGCGAGATGCTTGTGCTTTTTTTAAAATATTTTTTAATATTTGACAGCTTATGCGCATGGAGCATTTGGCTGGGAGCAGTGCGGATTGAGGCGATCCTTTCCTCTCCTCCTCCTCCTCCTCCCAGTACTTTTTAAATTATTATTATTTGTTTTAATATTTTATTTTTTATTTTTTAATTTAATATATATTTTATTAAATAAAATATTTTATTAAATATTTTATTATATTATATTAATAAAATAATATAATATTTATATATTATATTATATTATATTTATATATTATATTATATTATATTATATTGTATTATTTTATTTTATTAAATAAAATATTTTATTAAATATTTTATTATATTATATTTATAATATAATATAATATTTATATATTATATTATATTATAATATATTTATATATTAAATTATATTTTATTGTATTATTTTATTTTATAGTTATTTCATTTATTATTTATTTCATTGTATTTTATTGTATTTCAGTGTATTTTATTGCATTTTATTTCTTAGTAATTTATTGGATTTTTTTGTTGTTTTTTTTGGTATTTTTTAAAATATATTTTTTTCTTTTTTTCCCCCATTGACAGCTGTCAATGGGGGGGAAAACGGAACAGCCAATGCGAATGACAGCTGTCAATGGGGGAAAAAAAGAAAAAAATATATTTTAAAAAATACCAAAAAAATATAAAAAAATCCAATAAATTACTAAGAAATAAACTGCAATAAAATACACTAAAGTACAATGAAATACAATGAAATAAATAATAAATGAAATAACTATAAAATAAAATAAAATAATACAATAAATAATTAATAAAAAATACATTAAAAATATTTTAAAAAATCAGGAGTGCCCGATTTTGCCAGGAGAGGAGGCATGTTCCCCCCCCCCAGCTTTTTCCCCTCCCCTGAACTTGACCTGAGTTATTGTATTTTATTTTAGTATTTTTTTAAATATTTTTTTTAATTTCTTATATATTTTTTATTATTTTTTTCAGTTTGACAGCTTATGCGCATTCTACGAGGCTCCTTTCCCATCCAATTTTATGAATGGGGAAAAAGGGAAACTCCTGTCCATATATGGATTGGGGTTCCCTTTCAATTTTTAAAGGGCCCCATGAAAGGAAACCCCAATCCATATATGGACAGGAGTTTCCCTTTTTCCCCATTCATAAAATTCGATGGGAACGGAGCCTCGTAGAATGCGCATAAGCTGTCAAACTGAAAAAAATAATAAAAAATAAGAAATTAAAAAATATTTAAAAAATACTAAAATATAATACAATTAAATGCAATTAAATTACTAATAAATAAAATACAATAAAATAAAATAAATAAATAATAAATAAAATAACTCTAAAATAAATAAAATAATAAAATAAATAATTACTTAAAAATACAGTTAAAAAAATATTTTAAAAATGCTGGAGTGCCCGATTTTGCCTGGAGAGGAGGCATGTTCCTCCCCCTGGCCTTTTCCCCTCCCCTGAACTTGACCCGATCGTGATCGGAGCCAAGTTCACATTCCCCGCAAACCGGGCTTTCCCAAAAGAAACGGTAAAAAACCCGCTTTGGGAAAACCTGGGTTATGGGGGATTTACCCTGCTACGGGTGTGCAAAATCCGGATTCAGTAGTGTTAAATCCGGTTTCAGTGTGAACTTCTTGATTTTAAACCGGTTTGCTAACCGGTTTATAACGTAGTCTGAATGGGCCCTGAGAGAGATAAAGGCAAAGAAAACAATAAATGTTTCCTTACACATATTGTTCTTCCTAAACGAACCTAAAAAAAGCAACTTACAATAGTCATAAATTCTTGAGGATTCAAATGTCTCTTGCTTTGCAGTTCTTTTGAATCTGTAGCCTGCTGGATTAAACATACCACTGTGATAAAAAGCCACATCTTGGACCTGTGTAAAAGAACAAAAGTAGTTTCAAAGTATAAGTGCTGAGTTAGATTTTGGATTGGAAGAAAGGACCTGGAACAGGGAAGTGGGGGACAGAGATGGAAAGAATATTTGAAAATATTTGAAAAATTGTTGAATCCCCCCCTCCCCAAATATTAAGAAACCCTGTTGAGAAGAATCCTGGACTGCCAATAAAATGTGCTTCCTGTGCAGAAAAATTGTGCAATTTGGAATTTATACTGCACAAAATTAATACGTACACTGGACCATCCACATTCACTGGCATTAGGGGCACATGACCCCTGGGAAAGTGGAAAAACTGCAAATTTTAAAAAAAAACTACTCTTTTTTAGGGAGCAGGAATTCTGCCTTCTGGGGCAGTACTTCCAGGGGGGAAAACCAAGGCACACTCTCTCAGCTTCAAGCTAGCCCCCCTCTGATGAAACTTGCCAAGAAAACTCCAGGATAGTTTCACCTTAGGGTTGCCATAAGTCGGAAACAACTTGAAGGCACCACACACAGAGGTCATGCTCTTAGCCTCAGAGGATGGTAGTGGAAATCCCCCTCTGATGAAGCTTGCCCCTAAGGTCACCAGGAACTAGCACAAGAAGAAGAACAGAGAGAGCCAACAGTTTGAGTGTGTGACTCTGGACACCAGGGCTTGAATCCCAGCTCAGCGATGAAACCCATTGGGAGACCTTGGGCAAGTCACACTCTCTCAGCCTCAGAGAAAGACAATAGCAAAAATTCCCTCTGAAGAAATCTGGGCAAGAAAACCCCATGATACATTCATGCCAAGATCGCCATAAGTTAGAAATGACCTGGAGACACACCACAACAGCAGCAGTAACAACAAGAATAACAAGCATAATAAAGCACAGAAGTCACAGCACAAGAATAACAACAAAGAGAGCCAGTGTTTTGACCATGCAACTCTGGAGACCAGGGTTCAAATCCCAGCTAGTCCATAAAATCCACTGGGCGGCCTCTCTGTCTACGTATCCTAACCCCTCTGTGATGTAAACTGATACTCTCAGGAAAAATTCTGCTCTTTCTTATCCTCTTCTCTTCTCCCAGTCCATGCTAGAGGTGTACAGTGGTCCCCCAGTTTACGAATCCCCCGGGGAACGAAATCCCCGGGACCCGAAACCGCCGGGACCAAAAAACATCCCCCGGGATCCGAAGGATCCCCCGGGATGCGAATGAGAAACACCGCGCGGCCCCCTTTAAATCGGCCGCGCGGTCTGGCAGAAATAGCGGTCCCCCGGGAAACGAAGATTTCCGGATTACAAAAGGTAATCCGGAACGGATTACCTTCGTAACCCGGGGGACCACTGTAGTTAGATTAGAATCGCTCCCTCAGTAACTTTCCTAAGAATGGAATTCATATAATAAAGACTTAGGGGCTGTACAGACTGGCCATTAAGGCCAATGTGGGGCAGAGTCATGGCGTGGCATCCGTACGATGCATGGCCCAACTCTGCCCTTATGGTGGCTTGACACTGTGCGCCACCCCACATGGTATATGGCATCACAGCACTCGCCTGGCACTGTGTCCACACAATGCCAAATGAGCTCCATTTCGCACCCTGGAAAGACCAGATCAATGCCACAGCCCTGATTTGGTGAAAATGGAGACAGCTACAGGCTGCCCCTTAGGGGCGATGTGCACAACCTGTTACTTTGTTCTAAGCCATTAGTGTCTTTGCTCCTTAGTCAGATCTTGTGTGCCGCTGCACTGCACTGATCTCTAAGAGCTTCGTGGATAGACCAGAAAGAATTTATTGTAGCAGTTCAGAACCGAAGTACATTTCTTTGCCATATCTGAATACCTGTCTAAAGGAGGCTGTGGTGAGGCCATTCCCAAAAAAGACTTCCCAGTATCCCACCATTTTGGATAACTATTGGCCAGTCTTTAATATTCCATTCTTGAGCAAGTTTCTGGAGTGAGTGGTGGCCTCCCAATTTCAGGGGTTGCTGGATAAACAGATTATCCAAATCCATTTCAATCTGGCTTCACACCTGGCTATGGCAGAGACAGTTTCGGTCCCCTTGGTGGATGACCTCCGCAGGTAACTGGACAGGGAGAGTGTATCCCTGTTGGTTCTCTTGGATCTCTCGGTGGCTTTCGATACCATTGACCATGGTATCCTACTGGGCCATCTCTCTGGGATGGGATTTAGGGGTACTGTTATGCAGTGGTTCTGGTCTTTCTTGGAGGGGCAAACTCAGAAGGTGGTGTTGGGGGACTCCTGTTTGACTGCTTGGCTCTTGGTCTGTGGGGTCCCTCAGGGTTATGTTCTGCCTCCTATGTTATGTAACATCTACATGAAACTGCTGGGAGAGGTCATCCAGAGTTTTGGGTGCAGTGTCAACAGTATGTGGATGACACCCAACTCTATCTCTTCTTCCCATCTGATTCCAAGGAAGCTGTCTCTCTACTGTACCAGTGTCTGTGAGCAGTAATGGACTGGATGAGGAAGTCCACCGCTGGTCTCACTCCATAAGTCCCACCCCCCAGAGTCCCTGCACCAGGTGTCACCCAGTCAGGGAACATCACTGGCCACATCATGTGTGTGTGGGAGAGAGAGATCCTTCAAATTGCCTTTTATCTTATGACAACCCTAAAAACTTCACAGGATTTTCTAAGGGAAGGAATACTCAGGAGATGGTTTTGCCAGTTCCTGCCTTTGAAATGCAACCTACAGAACCTGGTATTTATTGGTGGTCTCCCATCCAATCACTAGCCAGAGCTGACCCTGTTTAGCTTCCAAAATCAGGCAGGATCTGGCTCCTTTACGATATTTAATTTAATTTACTAGATCATTAGTAATTATCTCAACGCTCAAATAATTATGGTCATTTCATACTTACCTATAATTATTTCAGCTTTGGGATAATTAACAATTATGAAGAAATCAATTAATAATGTGCATCAGTAAAACAGTTTAAAACTACCACTTGCTAATCTGAAAGAAAAAAACTGCCTCTCTTATTAAACACATTTATTTATCATTATGAAACAATAAAGCCGGTTAACAGACTATTGAAAATTTAAAGTTGGCTCTGCACCATATCAAACTGGATTATGATGGGTTGTTTTAACTACACATTACTATTGCAGCTTATGGATCTTTTTGCTTATGTTTATGCTTATGGATCTTTTAAAACATGGGTGTGCAGTTTCATCTTTATGATTAGGTGGTTTCATAAACAAGCTTGTCAGTTCAGCATTACAAGTGTAATCTCTAAAATCATGTGTGGGAAGAAATAAACACTACATAGCTCCACATAGCTCTCCCTTAAAGTAATTAATACTGAGTGTTGTTTCAAGAGGGGGAAAAAAAACCAGCAATAATTTAGTGACTGATCTTCAAAATTGGCCATATTATGACTTTTCTGAAGGTGTAAGAGAATTACGTATGAAGAAGTATCCTATTCTATAAATACAAAGATACTTGTAAAGATGAGCTTGGCATTTTTCATCCGTGATATTTATAAATGGCATTGCCATCTGATAAAGAATTACCATCAAGAATACACAGATGTTTCTTAGTGATTCAAGGAGTGATCACAGGGGAGGTAGTTTTAACTCACCATTTCTAGTATGGTGTGGATGGAATCATGACATTTTAAGAATGGTGCAGATAGAATCATATCATGGGGTCACCCCTAGCCTCTCTGGAGAGGGAGTTCCAAAGCCTGAGATCAGTCACCAAGAAGGCCCTCTCTCTTGTTCCCACTGGACTCTTTCAAACGGGAAGAATTTCTCCCAACTCCGAATGGAGTCAATGCGGATTCATGTAAATTCGCTAGTTAAGCGAATTTACATGAACTCCTGTTCCGTTCGGAAGGCATTCGGAATGACTTCCCATTACCCGAAAATAACCCCCTCCTGCCCGAAATTGCGTGCGAAGCTTTAATTCGCAATAACGTAAAACCCACGATTGCATTCGGAGTGGCTTCCCTCTTACCCGAAATTGCGTGCGAAGATTTAATTCGCAATAACGTAAAACCCATGATTGCATTCGAATTGACATTAAATTATACTTCCAATTTCCGACGTCTGAAAGAGTCCACTGTGAGGGCAAAACAGACCACCCTGAAGGAGTGTCTTGCTACCACCCCTTTAAGCACTGGATTGGAGCCATGGTAACCACATTCTGCAGCCCCAATCTGGCATTTTTCCAGGCCAAAAAGAAGTGGCAAAATGCCACTTCTTTTTGGCGTGGAAAAAGGTGTCCTTGCCACTGTGGCGGCAGTTTGCAATGGTCCTTTTGGTGTATGGCAGGGAAACGCCATGCCAAAGGAGTGCCGTAACACTACCCGATGTGCAGTCATGTGGGCAGCATGATACCAGCTTGGGTGTGGTGTCAGGGCATGTGTTGTCCAAACACCATGCCCTCATGCCGCCCCCAAGCTGGCACTTATTGCCGGTCTATACAGCTTGTAAAGGAGCCTGAAAGTGTGGTGAGATAGAGAGAAGGGCCTCTCTGGATGTTCTATGCTTAGTGTTCTAGTGGGTTCATAAATGGAGGTATGATCTTTCAAATTACCTGAATCCAAAGTTTATAGGTCTTTATAGGTCAAAACCAGCACTTTGAATTGTGCCTGGAAACAGGCAATCAGATAATGGAGTATTTCAACAAGGGAGTTGTCTGCTCCTGGTAGCCAGCCACAATTAACAACCTGGTTTCAGCTCTTTGGGCAAAATGAAGTTTCTGAGCACTTTTCAAAGGCAAAGCATTCCAATCAGGAAGATGGAATGACAAGTCCTTAATAAGGAAAGGTGCTTTGGTGGGAACTGGGAGTGTTTCAAACAAGGTACATTTATATGATGTGTCAATTAGTGCAGGGGAAGCTCCACCCCAGCTGGAACTTTTTAGTAAGGTCTAGAAAGGCTCTGAGACTGCTAGCTCCACCCCCTAGTGACTCACAGAAGCTCCACCCCAGCTGGAACTTTCTAGAAAGGTCTAGAAAGGCTCTGAGACTGCTAGCTCCACCCTCTAGTTACACACAGGTGTGACTCACAGAAGCTCCACCCCCCCCCCCCCCCCAGCAACAACACACTCTCCCAAGAGTTTTCAAAAATTCAACTCTCACCCACTTAAATTGATCAAGGATGACATTATTCATGGAGCAGCTGGACACTTCTCCTATCACTGAGCCCAGGTCACACTACTATCATTCCCCCAGCCAGGTTTCCATAAAACATGCCAGGTCAGCTTCTTCTTCTACTAACAGATCATATATAATGTGGGTTTTATTTTTAACCGAACTGGCATTTGGAGCAAGGACAGGTTCTGTGGTTGAGTTGGCACACTATCCAGTTCTTTTGGAGTAGCAGGGTGAAAGGAAGGCAAGATAGGTATCAAATATCCATCTCATCTTCCTCTGTAACAATGCTTTAACCTGCTAACACTTTATCTTCCATTACCCTGCACTATTCTTATTGCCGTTCCATAACTATCATCAATCGCTTCCCCAATCCACCGTCTATAGTATTCCCACTCCATTCTCTTACATCTACCTCCATCACCCTTCTCTATGTACTAAGAGGTACTCTCATCTGGCACCCAGATTTATTACTTTCCAGCTCGCCATTCTATATGGTACCATGCCAGTATTAATTGTTCTTGGTAAAAGGGGAGGCAATGTCAAATCTAATATTTGCTTATAATAGGGAGTAATGTTGGAGGGCAAATAAAAGAAGGTCCAGTTACTGCACCTCCACTGGTCTGAGATGGAATGTGGGATTTACTTGCTCAGTGTTTTCAGGCTGGCTGGTAGTGTTTAGGAAGGAAGAGAGGAGAACTTTTAAAACCTGCCACCTCTCAGGTCGCTGTCATTTCAAGCTAGCTGGTGGAGTTTAGGAGGCTTGTCCCTTGATATCATAATGGGTTGTCACCTAGATCTTGGGTTTTGGCCCTGAAATCTTAGAGCCTGGGGTATCCCTAATTTGGCAATCCTAATCCTCTAGCCTTTGTGATATTCCCCTGGAAAACTCACAAAGACCTGAACATTTGGCGAACAAACAGAAGGGCTGCCACATGGATTATCCTTTGCTCCCTCAGTTGAAGAAGAGTTAAGGAAAGAAAACTATTCCCATGGCACATGACAATTGGGAATAGATCGGTACATTTTAAAATATCGAAGTAAATGGGAAATCAAACAACTTTGAGTGACCATAAACAGGCCCACAGCCATACTTTGATCATCTGTGGAGTAAATGTTGACGATCAATATCATATCACTGGAGAAGCAATGCTTGAGATCCTTCCTTGGCCAGAGACAGCCAGGACATTGGGAAAAGTCCCACTGATATAAATTCACAATGCTGTTGCTTTTAACTGCCCTCAAGTCAACCTCGACTCACAATGACCCTGTGCATGACACATCTCCAAGACCCCCTGTCTTGAACTGCTCTGCTCAAGCTCTTTTTCCTCTAACCACCACTATAACATATATTCCAATTTCACCTCCCTACATTGTATGGTCCTCATCTATTTTTCAGTAGTCATCTATCCTATAATATATATCCACTTTTCTTTCCTATGCCTAAAAACTTACTCTCTAAACATCAAATCCCGTAAAAGTAATTTCCCTCCTTAATTTTTGTAATGAAGTGTAAAAAGCTTGCCAGAAACAAGCAATCTAAAAAGACACTCAGCTCAATGACACTTCATCCCAACTAGAGATGAAAAAATCTATTTTGCTTTGGCCCCCATGTAGTATTTTCTAAATTCTAAAATTTTCTCAGCTATTTTTTGGATACATTTTTATATTTTCTTATGCTTTTTTCCAAAAAGCAATCCAAATAAAATTCATGCTACAAAAGGATTATCTGCTAGATCAGCTTTGCTTTCTCCCATTTTTTATTTTTTTGGGGAGCAGAGGAACTTGTTCCATCTACTGTATGATCACATTTGTGGATTTTGGAATACTCTTATGAAAAACAAAACAAACAAATTGTTCAGTATCACCCACTGGCCAAGTTCAATAGCTACATCTACTCCCATTATGGAGAGGGTTATATTGTACACTTAGAATGGTATACTTTCTTTCCTGAATTACAACAGTAGCAAAAACAATTAAAAAGTCACTTTTTCAATCTCTGGCTATATATGTCTGCCAGATATGGAGTTATTAAATATGTGGAGCATCTCAGGAAAAAAAGAGATGCCAACCTAGTATGTGGGAATATAGGTTTGAATCTATTAGTTTCTCTTTTTTTCCACATTCATTTTGCCACATCAGATATATCTAGAAATCTGTAGTCTAAGGACTTTGGAAATTTCTTATCAACAAACAAACAAAATTAAATTCCCACCCATTCTTCTTCCTAACTCAACATACAATGGAGTTTAAACATTCAGTTGTGAATTTCAGTATTAGGATCATAATAAGTTTGCCTAACTTGCACAGCATTGTCTTTAAGGATAATATTTGTCATGTCTACCATTCTTATAAGAACAACTTGATATGCCAGCTCTCAAAATGATAATGTTGTTTGCAAGCCAAATCATACTTCCCCAAAATAGTATTAAAATTATTTGAAGAAAAGATTTTGACTTACTTAGTGCTGTTCTCCTGCATAGCTTCAATCTTGTATGGATGTAGCACAGCACTTACAAAGGAAATTACCACTGTTAACAAAATGAATCTAGCTGTGCAACACATAATTATATCCAAGTACTAAGGGCACCTTAGTAAAGGTAAATGATGATAATTAAAAAAGAAAACTAGGATAGGACAATTTATCTGAGAAAAGAATAACATAACACACCCAGCACAGTGATCATACTTTTAATACTGTCCTGATATGACAGTATGGAATGTGTGTGAGATTTGGCTCCGGTTAAAAAAAAATGTGAGAAAGAAGCTAACAGTGGTGAAACAATGGTTCTCTCTGAGCTGTTAGCTCTGTTCACTTACATGGAACTGTAGTACCCATGTAATACTTTTGGGGACAATGTTTTGGCATGCTGTATCAATATAGGTCTTGAGCTTCTGGAAGCCCACCATTATACAAAGTGAAATGCCTATTTCAGCCAACTGTTGGATGAACGGAGCAGAAGTTCCAGTAGTATAGCTTAGTGGCCAGTGGATCTGAGCAAGAATTTAAAAAACACTCTTTGCTCTTTGGGACCTTCCTCAAGGGAGCCTATGGACACTACGAGAGATGTGAGGGAAACTTCAAGGATGAACATCTCCTGCCAGTGAACCTGAGCGGGCTGAAAGATCTAACCTGTCAGTACTGGAATAGGGAAGGAAGGAGGCTTTTCAGGGAAGAAAGAGGGCCATGTTGAGGAAAGGAGCCAAGGAAGTAGAGGGACAGATGCAGAAGGAGCACACAGAAAAAACAGTGATGGTGGAAATGTAGCTGAGTCAGAGCAGACAGAGCCAGGTACATTCAGCTGGTATGTTCAGAAATAGAAGGGAAGGAATGAAAACAGTGAGGGAATAGCTGGGTCCAAACACAGCTAACATTGAACTGGTGCGTAATTTACCAAGAACTTATTCATGGTTCATAAATAGTCTAAATATTCAGAACTGGGCAAGTCAGCCTTCACTGCCCACCAGTCAGGGATGTAATTCTCCACTAAGTTTCTTCTCAAAGCAAGCAACAAGTAATTTTAGCAGTTTTCTTCCTGCTGTGAGAACATCTTAGAAAACCATGCAGTTTTCAAAAACCATTCCTAATTTGGGACTTATTCTGGAGGGAATCACACACACCCCAAAAAACAGCACACTTATTTATTTATTTATTTATTTAGTGCACTGGAGATAGCACTTTCTGCATTTCAAATAGTATTTCTATGCATAAATATTAATTTACCACATTATTGTTGTTGTGTGCCTTCAGGTGGTTTATGACTTAGGGCAAACTTAAGGCAACCATATCACAAGGTTTTCTTGTTAAGGTTTGTTCAGATGGGTTTTGCCTTTGCTTTCCTTTGAGGCTGAGAGAGTGTGATTTGGCCAGGGTCACCCGGTGGGTTTCCATGGCTGAATGGGGATTTGAATCCTGGTTTCTCGGAGTCCTAATGATTATATGCAAATCAGTTACAGCATTTTCTGCACAGGCAAGAGCTTTTTTGTGTGTGCAAATATTTCTGGGTGAAAATATTATTTTCTGTGCAGAAAATGCTGTTTCCTGCACAGACAATGCTGCTTTCTACACAAAACCAACTTGTGATAATTTTGTGCAGAAAAACTGCTGAACTACAAAAATTCTCATCAATCCAGGATTCTTCTCAATACGGCACTTTCTCAACACTTAAACAAAATGTTTTTAACAAGTTTTGAATGTTTTTAATAATAAACTTTCCTTTGCTACTCCTAGTTCAGGGTGGAACAGAATGGATTGTGTACAAAACAATTCTGTGGTTCTCTGAAATCTAAACTTTAAATTCCACATTATGTTTTTTAAAAATTACCTATTAGTACTGAATGAACAAAACTGGCATTTGGAAGTGAAAGAAAATGAAGATAGCAGGAAGACCTACTGAATAATGTAGAGACCTGAAGACTAGCAGTGTTGTTTGGCCATGTACGATATATGGGATAGACTTGCCCCATATACTGAAATGAAGATAACATCTAGGTTCTCAGAAACAGAACAGAAGGGCCTCTTATGAAATGATCAGTGCTATGATCCTCAAAGAGATAATTATAAGAAATGTTTTCTGTGAAGCTGCAAGTAATGTTTCTTCTCTGTTCATTACTTTTTTTCTTACTACATAATGTAAGAATTGCTAAATCTCCTTGACCCACAAGATGAATCTGATTAATTTGTTTTTAAAAAAAATCTCATTTTAGTAAAATGATAGGTCAAATAATATTTTGCATGTGATCAGATTAGCATAGAATATCTGGATTCCCCCAGGTACTGATAGCAGCGATAGGGAGAGAAGAAATTGGCAGGTAATAAGAGGTGACACGTGAATATTTCAGTAAGCTAGTTACAATATCAGAACAGAGCAGAAAACCAGTTTAAAGCAGAGTCATTGACTATCATCCTGAGGCACCAGAATAATGGTGTAGAATTCCTTAGACTTGATTTCAGGGCTTTGGGACACAGGGGTTGGTAAAAGTTTGTTAGCACTTGAGGCTTGCTAGGTATGTTCAGACCATGTCTCAGGATTCAGGGATGGGATTCAGAAAGACACTCCTCAGCACTTGAAAACTGCACAAAGATG
This sequence comes from Urosaurus nigricauda, assembly GCA_034509955.1. Classification (NCBI taxonomy): domain Eukaryota; kingdom Metazoa; phylum Chordata; class Lepidosauria; order Squamata; family Phrynosomatidae; genus Urosaurus; species Urosaurus nigricauda. Next base: position 187,507,804 of record JAOEGL010000003.1, on the reverse strand, counting down.
GGACTAGAGGACTGCACACAGGCAGGGGCATCCTAGGGTTAGGATATGGGGAAGTCTCAAGGGGACTCTGATTTTTCAAAATAATTTAATCATTTCAGTTCAGTTTGAATAGCAACAGAGCATGGAGGCTCTGTGGATTGGTGGGTTTTAGCTCCAGGATTGGGTAGGCTACCTTCTCTAGATGAGGATGAACTAGCCCTAAAGAAGAGGGAGCATAATCTGGGACAACCCCTAGACTTATTTTTATCACTGGAGGCCCATGGTTAGGACAAACAGAGCACCCCAAAGGTGAGCGCTGCAGCAATCACACAATATGGCCACACTCTGGCTTTTTTCCAGCACAAAAAGAAGTGGTAAAATGCCACTCCTTTTTGCATCAGAAAACTGGTTGCCTTTCTGCCATCGCTGTGGCTTTCTGGTGCTCCTGTGGTGTGTAGCATATAAATGCCACACCACCAGAGCGCCACAATGCTGCCTGCCGTCTGGGCAGGTGAGCAGCATGATACCAGCTTGGAGGTGGCTTTGGGGTGTGCACCACACCCCCACACTGCCCCGTAGCTGGTGTATTGTGCCGGTCTGCTTTGCCCCATAGACTCCATGGGGCAGGGGCAGCTTAGACTATTCCACCAGCTATGGGCTTTCCTGAAGAGGCTACAGCTATGTAGGCTAAATCTACATAGGCAAAACAATGTGTCCTTACCTTGATCTCAGTCCTGTTGGAACACATAACCTTCTTCTTGTTCTGACATGAAAATATTTCTTTTTGATGCCTGAGGGTTTAAACAAGGGGATACCAGTTTGAAAAGAACAATTTAAAAAAACTTGTTTCTCCCTTGAATTGGGACTGAGGTACAATCAGGAGTAGGGATGGGGACAGGTTTGCCAGTCATGACTGGTTTGTGAGTGGGCAGCATAGAGTCACTGGAGATGTAATGCTAGGACTATTTCTCACCTATGAAGAACTGAAAGAGTCAGAACTATTTAAAAAATATTCCCCCTTTGTACTCTGGACATTTTAAGTTCTGAATCGTTGATCTTTGAATATTTACTTGCTCTTAGATGTCTTTTCCAGCATAGTGACGGGGGGGGGGGGGGGATTCATGGGCCAAGTTTACTTTGAAGGAGTAAACACTATTGAATTGTCCCCAACAAGCTGGGTACTTATTTTGGCGACTATGGAAGGATGGGTTGACCCTGAGCTCCTGGCTGGTACATCTAACCACAGCAGGGTGATGAGTTAGTTGATTCACCCTTTTTCATCAAGAACAGGAAAATCTGTGATTTTTATTTCCATTTCTAAGCCTCAGTTCCAATAAAGTTCCAATAAAGACATCAGGTGAAGAGTATTGTATCAAGTGTGAAGCAGATTTAGGCTATTGGGATGAAGATGAGAGAATATTTCAGTAACGGAACCAATGGACACTGAACATTGGAGAGAGGGTTTTGTGGAGCTTTTTGGCTATGTGGCCATGTTCTAGACGAGTTCCTTTCTGACAGTTCCTCAGCATCTGTGGCTGGCATATTCAGAGAAATTTCTTTCTCTGAAGATGCCAGCCACAGATGCTGGTGAAACGTCTGAAAGGAACTCTTCTAGAATATGGCCACATAGCCCAAAAACTCCACAAAAAACTATGGATGCCTGCCATTGGAGAGAGACCATTGCAGTAGGGGGACTAATGGTCTCCCCACCCCACCCCCCCACCCCCCCCCCCCACACACATGCACACACACAGAGTATGAAGGTAATGGTGGAAGTCTGATGATGTTTTCAGAAAGTCTTTCAAAAACAGTGTACAACTATTGACTTGACACTTGACGTTGATGGAATGGTATGGCTAGAATGGTGTTTCCTGATAGTACAGGCAGTATAGAGAAGATAACTTGGGAATCAGCTTAGTAGGATTCAGGAAACAAGGTCATGTATAACAAAAGTACAGGCCTACAAATCATGAATCAAGCCATGAATCAAGCCAAATGTTGATTTCAGTGCACATACTGATTATAAACCGTAGTTCCTCCTGTGTCCAGAACATCTGAAATAGTGTGAATTCAGATGTACATGAATGTGAATTCAAATGTCCATTAATTTATTATTGAATATATAGTTATCTCCTTATATTATATTTATTTAAACTTCTGCATCAGATCGAGCATATCACTGTATAAACATTCTGGAGCATCAAGACCCCAGATAAAATCCATATGTTGCCAACTGGGAATATGTTTATAGAAAACTAAATTAGAGATTCGAGGAAGCAATAGTTCAATATCTCTTTGGCGTTCAATTATGTCATTCCCACCACTCCACACAGCTGTTGGCACAGTCATATCTTCTATCTTATAAAACGGTGGTGAGGTCTATGGAAGAAAAGAGAAGAAAAATGAGAACTGTTTCATTAATAATTTTATATCCTTCCCCAGCCCCCACATCCTCTGACATGTACAGTATTTTCAGAACTATTGGATATAAAATCTGACACCACAAAAATAGTCCTTTGGCAATGTTTCTTCTCAGTACTCTTGGAACAATACTCTTGACTGTAATCTTGTACCCACCTACATGGAAATAAACCCTGTTGAAATCTCTGGAATGACTTATGAGTGTGTGTGTGTGTGTCTACATATAGACAGAGAGAGAGAGAGAAATTGAAGAAAGTACAGAAAGGAAGTAAGTGACCAAAAAAAAAAAAAAAAACCCACCAAGAGGAGACTAAATTTAAATCCTGATCAGACTTTTCTTTTCATTCTTCTCTGCTCACATTGTCTGCAAGACCTACTTTGTTGAAAGAAATCCAAGATCTCCAAGTAGAGACAGGAGCAAAAGAAATGCTCTAGAAATTAAAGAATATTCTGAGCTCAATTATTGGATTTGAATACCAGAAATGTACTGACAGGCCTTCCATACAAAAATCTACTCCTGGTTTCTAACTGTTCAAGTTTAAATATTTCTCTTTAACTCAGAAAGGGCCCTCACAGCCTTTATGTAATAAAGCAAATGTTTGAAAGAATCAATATATTTAGATGGAGAGTATGCGACTCAGAAATAGGAATGACTATATTCAGTGAAGAAATGCCACAGAATGAAGAATGCTTGCATTTTCACAGAATTTATAATTTCAGCAAATCTCTGTCTTTATTTGATGTCATCTCAGCTTTTCATACTTTCCAAAGGTATCGAGTAAGATGGCAAAAATGACAAAACAGCATATACCATTTCTTTGAACCTGCAGACAAAATCAGTCATTTGAATATATTGAACAGTTCGGTTACAATTTCTTTTTCCTTACCATGTTGTATATTGCTCTGTTCTTTTCTCCATAGTCAAAATATTTAAATTCATTTGATTTGACAACCTAAGAAGTATGAAAGAAGTATGTCAAATGTTCAATTTGAAGTTGAGTGACTTTTCAAAATATGACTTTTGAAATGTTTGTAAATCACAAGGAATTTCCAAATGTAAAGGTTTAGCAGACTGTTTCCCATGCTAAATGTGGAATGTGGAAGATACTCATCTTTAAAATCTTTTAAAAGTCATCTCTGGATTCTTATCATCTCTATGACCCTAGTTCATGAGGGCTTGAGTTTCCAAGCACAATGCACACCTTCCTCTTTCTTATGTACAGAAGTCATCCCCATGGGAATTCCAAACTTGAGTATGTAAGTTGTGACATTAGTCAAGGTGTTTACTCTAGTTGGGTCCAGGCTTAGATGTAATTTAGTGAAATATTTTTTTGCCTATTTGTCACTAATCTTCAATTAGCAAGCCCACTGCAATGTGTCTGAGAATTGTAGTTCATGTGATGAGCTTCTCCTCAGCAACACACACATGCCTTATATATCTGAGGAAGTAGACCAAGTCTACATAGAGTTTATGCTACAAATTCTTTCTCACAGTTTGTCTCAAAGTCGCTACAGGATCCCTTTGCATATTGATATTCCAGACTAACATGGCTATGTCTCTGAATTCTCTGCTGTATATATCATTACTCAACAACTTATTTTAAATCAGGGACAGGAATAATTATGTGGTTAAAGCCTTTGCCAGCAGAGCCAATGGCAATGAAAGCTGGGAGCTGCAAATCAACAATATCTGGAGAAGGACATTATTTTCAACCTTATTTTAATATTCATTCTCTTTAAATGAGAATTGAGCTTTATAAATGATGTAAGAGAGAAGTCCCACTATGACAACATGAAAGCTCAAAAATCAGGAATGTAAGGGGGTAGTATTACAAGACAAACCAGTGTGATGTAGTAGTTTGAGTGTTGGACTAAGACTGGAGGACCCACTCAGTCATGGAAATCTACTGGATGATCTTGGGCAAGTCACACTCTCTCAGCTTCAGAAGAAGGCAAAGGCAACACCCCCTGAACAAATCTTGCTAAGAAAACCCCTGATAGGCTTGCCATAGGGTTGTCATAAATCAAAAAAATCTTGAAGGTGCACAACTATTTAAAAAGCACAACAGCTCTTTTTGTAGGAATAAGATACTGAGAAAATAATCTCTGAATGGTAATTTTCAAAATGACACACAAAACTTACAACGTACAAACACCAGAGTTGGTTAAAGGTGAAATGTTGACTCTTGAGTCTGGAAATGCTGGAAAATATTTGTTAAACTCTACCTGACTCCAATGGATCAATGTTTTTACAGAAGAATAATCAGGATAAATTCCAACATACACATCTGCCCGACTCTGTAAAAAAGAAAGAGCAGGAAAGAAAAGACTGCTTTAGAATTTAGGAATGGATGTATGAATATATTTATTTTACTATAGATTATAACAATCAAAATTAGGGCTGGCATTCTGTTAAATGAATTACTATGACATAAGTTGGATTTGTCCCTTTGCAACTCACTTTTTTGATTGTTGCAGATACAGAATTCTCTGAATTAGCTGCACAACAGCCAAAATGTACACCACCAACCTATCTTTTCTCAGCTTTGGTCTCCCTTTCCTGGTCAGTGGAGAGCATAAGAAGCAGCAGACAAGCATCCAGCTATTTTCCTATGGTGGGACATGGAGCAAGGATCTCATCTTCAGGGATCTTGGATGTAACCCCCTAGGTCTATGTGGATGTCTCTGCTGCTGTCCATGAACCAGGAAATGGCCAGCTGGGAGGGGGGCTGGAGGTGAGAAAATGTGGGGTTTCAGGAGGTTTGACTATCGTAGCTATGTCTTGAAGTCTTGTAATTATGTCTTTCTTTGCAGGGTGTAGGCAAATATAACATGCATACACTTCAGTTAAGCATAGAAAATGTGATGGGAAAACCAGGCTTCTTGTGCATCCCTGTTCCACACTATGGCCACGGCTGAATCATTAGTCTTACTTTTTCTTTATGGCTGTAACACAGGCTGCATGTGTTTGCAGAAATAATGCAGTTTAGATTCCATAGGATAGAGCCATGGCAGTTTAAGCATTGTCAAACTGTGCTATTTCGGCAGCGTAGATGCAGCCACAGAAGCAGAGTGACTATTTGTTCCACCTAACTAATTGTACTGTAGTAAGCTAGAGGAAAATCAAAAACTCTACAAACATAACAGACTAAGCATAATGAAGTTAATATGGGCTGGACAAAGATATAGTCATCATGAAGGTGTGTTTATTTTACTGGGCCTATTTGCTTAGAGACAACCTGATGCATCTTATGTTTGATATAACAACAGAAAGAAGAAATAGATTATATCTCATGTTAGAAGTGTAACAGTGCTTAGCACTGAAAAGTCAAGAATGACTTTTAGCACTGACGAGTGAAGAGAGGACAGCAGTAATAGATAGTTTTGTTCTAGCATCTCTCTCTCAGCAATTCCCTAGAATGAAACTAGATTATATTAGCACTTTAGGTAACTTCCCTATCATAAAATGGAATTCCTATAATAATTCCTATAATAAATGACATGCTCCTCTAAGATATTGGTGTCTTAGCTCCTAAATCACAAACTACTGTAAGCACTCTCTTATGCCATGAACGACCAAAAACTCTTTTGCAAAGTTTTGCCATCAAAACTCCTGCTGCAATTTACGGGTTGTATCCCTTAACTGAAAATATAACATCTGAAGTAATTCAAAATCCAAAACTTATTGAGTGCTGACATGATGCTTTGAGGCTTTGATTTTGGAATATTTTAAATTTTTGGAATGCAAGTAGTGTACTACATAATGTGTTTGTGAGGCTGGAAAGAGACACAAGGCTGGAGAGAGATGAGAGAGATGTGAAGCTGGAGAGAGAAACAAGGATCTGAAATAGTGGGAGGCATTCACAGATCCTTGTTGTATCTCTCTCCAGCCTTGCATCTCTTTCTAGTCTCATAAATACTACCCGTTCACTTCCATTCCATTCCCAATCCGTCCCAGAGGAGGCAATTTATGAGAACTGTTCAGAACAGTTCTCAAAAATCACCTCCTTAGGGATGGATTGGGAACGGAACAGAAGGGAATAAAACATTAAAATGTGTGCAGTAAATGTGTTCCCCACTCATTCCCATCCCCTTTCCTTCTGTTCTCCTTCCATTCCGTGGAGCCCCTGCACGATAAACTTATAGATCGGCTACTTCCTTAATATGGAATTAATTTATCTAATAGAAGGAACTTGATTTTGAAGAAGGGAAAATATTTGACTCTAGGAGAGCTGTAGGAAGGTATGGTGTCTCTATGACAAGTAAAGCACTGTTGATGTATCTTTCTTTTGTTGTGATGTATATCTGTATGGTGGCTTTACAAAATAAATGAAAATATGGAGTACACATACCGCATTTAGGTTTTTCACATTATATCCTGCACCAATGAAAAAGGCTTGGAGACAAAGATTGTCTATAAAGGGATAGCTGCACAGTTTGGCATTCAAGCGTTTCTGTTTGTTGTTAACAACACTGAATTCTTTATTGCCCCATATAAGCTGCAAAGAAACAACAAAAATAGTACAGAAAATTGTGAATCTGTGTACTAGAAAGTTGGAAAACCTGTGATGTTTCAGATATTACTGGACTCCAAGCATCTTCAGCTCCATCCATCATGCTCAATTACGAGAAATGAAGGAAGTAATAGGGGCACGTTAAGATTTCATCCACAGGTTAATTCATTTTATTTTGTTTATTGGCTAAGGTCCTACATCGTACAAGATGGGTGTGTAATGCTCTGCCCAAGCAGTTCCACTCAGCTATTAACTATTGGACTTCCACGTGCTCACTTTGGTCATTGGGCAAGGATTTGGGGCTCCCAAGCAGCCATGAGCAAACACCTGCCACCCTCCTAGATCTCCAGTGAATATGCTAAAGATACAGGAGGGAGATATCTACTTTTTCTCCTGGATGTTCCCAAGGGTCCCCGTACTTTTTTCTCGCCGCTAATTGGTTTCTCACTCAGGCACTGAGCAGACCATATATGACCTCCTTAGCATCAGCAGGACTTTTTTTTATGACCACAAATTGTCACTTGAAATCTAATCCTACAAGAAGAACCAGATGTTTCCCTATCTGTATTAAGTAACATAAAGTGGATGTGGGTGAAAAGGCTTTCATCTGCCTCAGGAGGCCTCTGAGGCCTTTGATGTTCCCAAGAACATCCCTGTACAAGAAATTGTATTCAGGGCACAAAAAAATCATGACAAAATTTTAGAAAGCTTAATTAATCAAGTGCAGAGGGAGGAAGAACTTTAAAAGTACCAACAGAATTTGTGAACCCTATCCCTAAATAGGTTCAGAAACTTGGATAACACCTTTAAAAATTAAGAGTAAAAGCAGAAGCAGATTCACTGTTTCTGACATTGGCACCGCCCGGGGCCGACCATTCACTGTCCAGCACCCATCCTCTTAATCCATTTTTAGTTCAGTACAATGTGGATGATAGAAAGAATTGCTAAACTCTAACTCCATATATTAAAAATATATTAAATTGACTTATCAAAAAATAATACATACAATAATTATATAATACATAATACCTACTTTTATGAGTCTTTCAGGAAGATTCAGAAGTATTGAAGTAGGCCCCTTGATGCCCACCAGTGTGTAGCTAGGGGCAAAGCAAAGGAAGAGCTTGATTTTTTTGGCCAGCTGTGGCAGGACTGAAAATATAATTAAACCTGCAGAAAACAAAGTACTTCAAATAGAGCAGCTGTAGAGAAAAATGTGTGGACATGTGCTTGGGAGATTAATATTTCCATTGGCCTTTGGGTCTTAACTCTCCACTCTTTTTATGTTTGTCAGGGTTTGGGTGAAAGCCACATGGTGCAGTGGTTTGAGCATTGGTCTAGGACTCTGGGGGCCAGGATTTGAATCCTGGCTCAGCCAAGTAAACCCATTGGGTGACCTTGGGCAAGGCACACCCTCTCAGGCTGAGAGGATGGCAGTGACAAAACCCTTATGAAGAAACTTGCCAAGAAAATCCCATGATAAGGTTCATTTTAGGGTTGCCATAAGAAATGACTTGAAGGCACACAACAACAACAACGACAACAACAAATTGGGCATCACAATTAAATACAATAAATTGTATTGTTGATTCTATCTATATGTATTGGCTTCTGTATCTTAAGCTTCCATCCACTGAATCCTTTTCTTTGAATTTAAGATTCTCAGATAAATTAGGAATCAACCTTGCATGTGGGAAAGCACAGACAACTGTGGCTCTGCACATATTTTTGGACTACAGTTCCCATAATCTTTCCCTATTGTTTATGTTGGCTATGAATTACAGGAGATGCAAATGAAATACAACATCTGGAGGAGTTCAGTTATCAAGCCTACGTTAGAGTTTTGAAGACAGTCATGTGGGCTATGCAGAATGCAGTGATTCCATTCCTGCCTGGCATCCATCTAATCCATTGTTCAACCAAGGCTCAGATAGGGAGGATTTATGACTATGAAACTAATTGGAACTTTGTGAACTGCACAGTGAACAGGGCTGGGCTCTTAGGTCAGCATCTTGGACTGCAAGCTTGCCAGTTCTATGCCATGGAAAAGGAAGACATTCATCATTGAAAAGGAGGAGTCAGATTTGCATAAAAGTTATGGGTGTTTAGATATTTACACCCACTCATACATGCAAATTCAGACAACCATTATAATTTAAATAGATGCCCAATATACCTCCCCACAGTGGAAAAGACAGGTGTGATGGGTGACCTGTGTGACTACCTCTTTAGTCTTCTGTCTGGTGACACCAATTGATGGCCTACTACAATATGACTTACTGCAAACATTTGAAGTCCTTTTCTAGGCATAATTTTGTACCTATCCTACAGAAATTTTGCAGGTTTCTGGATTATAACCCTGCAAAACAGAACAAAATATAACAAAACAAATAAATACATCACCCATTTTCTGGAAATCTCCAGATCATAGAAGTCTTGACCAGAATTCTCTGCATATGTTTTTGTGAAAACTAGTAGTCCTGATCCACCCAATTCTGCAAAGACTTGTTATTGGTTGGCAGAGCACTTTTTTAAAAATAAGCTTTTCAAAGGAATGTGGCCAAATCACCCTGCCCCTTTGTATAAAATTTGGGAGGTATAATCTTCCCCTTTAATGGTCCATTACATGTAAACATGTCCTCCAGTTCCAAGATAGAGAAAAAACAGTTGTCAGTTTGAAGGACCACAAGCTAACTCAAGTTGAACAAGGTTTTCCCTGAATTGATCCAAGCTAGACTGAGATGTTTTCAAGAGCAACAATCTTAAGACCAGTACTTTCAATGGGTTTCTTATCTGGCTTTTATGTTGCCCCTTTGGAGTAATTAGTGGAAATATTCAAACCTTAACTAGAGTTTACCTTCCATACTGAACATTTTGGCAGGACAAACTATATCAAGATGGTCAGGAGTGGTCTTTGCTATAGCCCTGAGACTGGTCTACTGCAACCTCCCTAGCTAGTCCTGATAGTTGAACATAGAAGAGTAATTACATGTTTTTACTCTTCATCTTATCTTACCCAGTGAACCTCCTTGGGAATGGCCAATAACATATAATGCTTCTTGTTGAGTCTTCTGAAGGATAAAGTTTATGGTTGCTGGAACATCATAAATTGCCATTTCATGAAAACTGTAAGATATGTAAGAAGGGATGAAAATCTGCCCATCTGTACTTGAATACAGCAGTCCATCAAGTAAATCTGAACAGGAGAAAGTGTATTGGTGTTTTCCAAAGGTGGTGCCCTGAAGATTAGTAGCAAGTCCTGAGAAGGAAGTGAATGGCCACTGGCAAGTGCAACAAATGCTAACTAAACCTATTATCCAAAAGGCTTTCTTGCATGTTTGGGAATCATTTTTATATTTTAAAGGAAATAATGTGTCCCATATTTTATAAAGTTAAAGATGTTAATCTCACATTATAGATATTGTTGCCCACAGCACATACCTAAAACAGTTACAGCTCTGGTTTCCATTTAATGTTTTCTCACACCGACTCCTGACCAATTGTTTGTTTTTGCTTGCTTGCTTTTTTTACAGTATCAGAGAGAATTTGCATATTTTAAGACCAATTTTGTACATTTCTTTAAACACACAATTTAAAACGGTGATAATTGTTGCCTTCTTGCATGGCATGTTAAAAAGCAGTAGCACTGGATGGTTTTTTGTGAGTCTTTGGATCAATCAGCCTGTCCAGCCAGAATAAAAAAAGATGCCAGTTTTGCCCAGAATTTTCATATAACTTTGGAAAAATAAAACAAGATGGTGGGGAATGCTCAGTGTCTCTCTTTTGCAATGGAGGCAAAAAAATTCAGCAAGGTGTGTCACCATGCCAAGGTGGACTGTGTTGGTCAAAATTCCATAAACTTCAAAATTTTACCGTATGTTATTTAAAGTATGAATTGTTTTCCCACACCTTTTGCTATCCCTTGTCTATGGCTTCATTCTTAATCCTGTAAAATATTTCTTTGAAAGATGTGTTTCTACGGTAATATACAATATAGGCTAATAGGGTAACAATTTATTTTGATTATAGTTGAACTCAATAATTCTTTTTTATTATTTTTATTATTATTATTTTCATTTTTTATCTATTTTTCCCTCTACAATAAATGTAATTAATTATTGATTTAAGTTTTGATTTAAGTTTTGAAGAATAATATTGAACTCAATACTATTTAACAATCTAGAATTCATTATGGATATATATTGATGTGTTTCACTTTGTACTCTCATGCAATTAATAGAAGATATATTTCTTTGATGGGTTATATAATAATAATAATTTTAAAAATTGAAATAACAAATATTGTGAATCTGAAGTAATTGAAAACATTGATGGTAAAGTTAATATTATTGATGGTAAAGTTAATGATTAACTGAATCTAATTTGGTTAGTTTAGTTATATTCAATTTTATGTGTAGTACTTTTTTGATATTTATTGTTTAGAAAGAACAGATTGAAAAACTTGTGAATATAGAAAATATGGCAAAATTTAACAAAGGACCTATGCAAACACAACTTACCTATTCTAATACAAGAAGAGGATCTTCGGAGGATGTTATTAAAATGATAGACCCGAATATGCTTATTTTAGACGAAATCAGAAGAGTAAGAGAAGAGATAAAAGCTGTGAGATTAGAAACAAAAGATGACATTAAAAATGCATGTACGGAATTAAGAGGAGAGATAAAAGATGTAAGATCTGAAATAAGAAAAGATTTTAAAAAGGAGTTGGATACTCTAGGAAAAAAGATAGATTATCCTCAGAACAAAAGAAAATGGAATTGGAAATAGAACAAGTTAAAGACTCAACAAAATAGAACAAGTTAAAGACTCAACAAGTTAAAGACTCAACAAAAATTTTGGAGAAAAAATCAGAGACATTAACTCAGCAACAAGAAGAACAAAAAAGAATGGAATGGAATAATGAATTACGACATAGGGAGAAATGCATTAAATTAAGAGGTTTAAAAGAAAAACCTGGAGAAGATATATATGAAACAATCATACTGGCCTTGGCTAAATTCATTGGTATTTCGACAAGACAAATGGAAAATGAAATAGATAAAGCTTTTCGAATTAATTCCTTTATGGCAAGAGATAAAATGTTACCTAGGGATGTTTTAGTCTGCTTTTTGAGATCTAAAATAAGAGATGAATTTATACAACAAAGCTATGCAATGAAATTAACAATAGAAGATAGTGAAATCAAAATTTTTAAAGACATCCCTCCCCAAATTATGATTAATAGACAAAAATATAAGCATCTTACACAATTACTAAAGAACTTGAACATTGAATATAGATGGGAGAGAATTGAAGGTTTATCTTTCCGATATTACAACATCAACGTTATTAATAAAAATAAGGTTACTAGAACAGTAACAATAAATCAAGTCTATAAATATTTAGAAACTACTGCGGATTAAAATTCTATATTCAAGAATGTCCACAAAAATACTGTCATGGAATATAAAAGGGATCAATAACAGATATAAAAGAAATATAATTTTTCATCAATTGGAGAGACTGAAATGCGATATAATATGTATTCAAGAAATCAAGATAAAAAATGATGAAATAAGATATATAAGGAATCCTAAGTTAGGTAATTGTTATGCCTCAACAAATGTTAAACGGAAGAAAGGAGTAGCATTATACTTAAACAAGAAATTTGAAGCCAAAGAAATTTTTTCAGATGATGGTGAAGGAACATGTATTGCTATAGAAGTTAAGTTAAAAAGTATGGTTATATTGGTAGTGGGAGTATATGCACCATCTGAAAATAGGGATATTTTTTATTCAAAAATTCAGAAAAAATGGAAAATGTATTCTATGACAATATCATTGTTCTTGGTGACTTTAATGCAGTTATAAAACCTGAATTAGATAGGAAATCTAATAAAGGAAGTAAGATAAAGAAGAACCAAGGGAAGCTCCCGAAATCTTTTTTTAACTTGTTAGACGCATTTTCTTTACAAGATGTTTGGAGATACAAATATGGACAAGCGAAAGAATTTACGTTTTTTTCAGAATCTCAAAACTCCTTTTCAAGAATAGATTTATTTTTAGCCTCTAAAACTTTGTTATCCAAAATTCAAAATATGGAAATTCTGCAGAAACCAGTGTCGGACCATAATCCCATACTAATGAATATACAAGAAAAGAAAGTGGACGTTTCATGGAAATTAAATGCTCATCTACTCAATGATGAAAAAATAGTAAATAATATTAAACAAAATTTAAAATGGTACTTCAAAGAAAACCAAACTGAGGACATGCCGATGAAAATAGTCTGGGACGCTAGCAAAGCGGTGGTAAGGGGACTGTTTATTAAATATAATACAGAATATAAAAAGAAAATTAAAGAAGAAGAAACCAGATTATTAGAAGAAATTGACAAAAAAGAAAAAGATTGGAAAAACTACAAAAATTTAAAACTAGAATTAGACATATTACAAGAAAAATTAAAAGCATTATATGTCTCTGAAATAGAGAAGAAATTAGCACGGGCTAAACAGAAGAACTTTGAAGCCGGAAATAAGGCAGGGAAATTATTAGCTCAAAAATTGAAAAAAATCGATGAAAAGAAATATATTAATGAAATAAAATATAAAGATAAACGTCTTACGACACAAAGCGAGATTGTCAAAGCATTTGAAGAATTTTTTGAAGACCTATATAACGACAAAAAAGGAACAGAGGGAAATACAAATAAGATTAAGCAATATATTGATAAACATAATAAAATACAACTAAGCGATGTACAACGCAATATTTTGAATCAAGAAATTTCCAATAAAGAGATAGAAGAAACTATTCAAAGACTCAAACTACAAAAAGCACCTGGGCCGGATGGAATAACAGCAATCTACTATAAAACATTTATACAATAATTAATTGAACCACTCAAATTAACTTTTAATGAAGTTAATGATAAAGGTATTCCAGAATCATGGAAGAGAGCAACGATCACTCTTATACATAAAAATGATAAGGACATAACAAATATAAAGAATTATAGGCCTATTTCTCTGACCAATGTAGATTATAAAATTTTTATATCCTTAATAGCAGAAAGGCTGAAAAAAATTGTAAGTGTAATAATACATGAAGATCAAAATGGGTTTGTGCCTAAGAGACAAATGAAGGACAACATAAGGACCGTAATAAATATTCTTGAACACTATGAATACCACAATGAAAGAAAGTGAGCATGTATATTACTAGATGCGGAGAAAGCTTTTGATAGGGTCAATTGGAAGTTTTTAATAGAGTTAATTGAGAAGATGCAAATGGGGCAAAAATATATAAATTGGATTAAGGCAATATATGAAGATCAACAGGCACAATTATTAATAAATCAAGAAACAACTAAATACATTAACATACGGAGAGGAACAAGACAGGGGTGCCCCTTATCCCCGCTTTTGTTTATACTCACTTTAGAAATCATGAACAACAAAATAAGAGACGATCAGGGCATTAATGGAGTCAAAATCAAGGGAACACATGTTAAAATAAAAGCTTTCGCAGATGATATAATTCTTTTTTTAGAAGATCCTATGAAATCTATACAAAACCTTGTTACAATTATTAAAGAATATGGAGAAGTGTCAGGATTTAGAATAAATTTGGATAAAACATTTATACTTACTAAAAACCTATCTAAGAATGAAGAAGCACAATTAAAATCTATTTCCGGGTTTACTATTGTTAATAAAGTTAGATACTTGGGAATTAATATATCCAAAAGGAATATTGATTTATTTAATAATAACTACAATAAAGTGTGGGCAGAAATTAAAACAGATTTAGAAAAATGGTCCAAGCTACAATTAACTTTTTTGGGAAGAATAGCTGTAATTCAACAAAATGTGTTACCTAAGATGCTATCCTTATTTTCCAACATCCCAATTATAACTAACGAAAAATGCTTTAACATATGGCAAAAAGACTTGTCAAAATTTTTATGGCAGGGTAATAAACCAAGAACAAAATGGAAAATATTAACGGAAGAGAAAGAAAAAGGAGGATGTAATTTACCAAATCTGAAATTATATTATTATTCTGCATGTATGAATTGGTTAGAAGAATGGGTCACACTAAATAATGAAAATTTATTAAAAATAGAAGGTTCCAATTTAAGTTTGGGATTTCATGCTTATATGTGGTCTACTAAATTGAAAGAAAATAAAATATTTAAACATCATATAATTAGAAGATCATTAATATTGGTATGGAATAAATTAAAACATCAATATTATAATAAAATTCCTTTATGGACCTCCATACAAGAAGCTTACTATGGAAGAACCAAAGTTAAGGGGGAAACCATGGGTAAAATACCAGGATTTAATAGAATTAGACAAAAAGGGGAATTGGTGTATGAAATCTTTAGAACAGATATATGGTTTGGAAAAGAAGAAGGATTGGTTTTTGTATAATCAACTAAAGGAGCAATTTAAAAAGGATAAGAAAGTATTGGGATCTACAAGAGAAAAAAATGAGATTGATAAGATAATTTTTGATGGACAAAATAAGCACATAGCTAAGTACTATAAATTATTGAAAGAAAGAGATCTTGATGAAGTGATAAAACATAATATGATTAAATGGGCTATGGATATAAATAAAACAATTAAGCTGGAAAAATGGGAAAAATCTTGGAAAGAAACGAATAAATTTACTTTATGTCAAAATTACAAAGAAAATTACATTAAAATGTTTTATAGGTGGTACCTAACTCCTAAGAAAATAAATAAAATATATAAAACTGGAAATATAAAATGTTGGAAGTGTGGGAAACCTTAAGGTAATTTTTACCACATGTGGTGGAAATGCCCTAAGGCAGTAGAATATTGGAGAAGGATTCAAAATGTAATACAAGATATTCTTAAAATAACTATAGATCTAATACCAACTTAACATGATAAATAGCAAAGAAAACATAAAATATAAGAGAGTACTCCTCTACATGGTGACCATTGCAAGAATACTATATGCCCAAATGTGGAAAAATGCAAATACTCCAACCATTGAAGAATGGTTGTTAAAATTATATGAAGCCAAGAATATGGATATAGTATCTGCTTTACTTAAAGGGAAAACAAAAGAAAGTTATGAAGAAGAATGGAATTGCATAAATTTATATAAATCCGGGAAATTAATATAATAATTTTTTTTCAGTATATAGATATCAACACAAAAATCTTAAGATAAGTTAATACTGAGATAACAGATAAGATATAATTGAGAAATAAGTAGGAACTAACAAATAACTCTAGATAAGAGGAAAATACAACTGTCAAGGAAGATACAGTTAAGCTTTTAGGAACAATAGGACTATCTTGTGTATATATAATTGTATGTTTGTTTTATATTATATTTAGAATTGTGGAAGTAGGGACGGATTGGAGGTAAATTGATAAGTATGTATGTTCAACTGATATTGTCTGATTTATGATGTGTCTGTATATGGGTTGAATTTTGATGTTTGTATTAAATTCATAATATAAAAAAAAGAAAGATGTGTTTCAGTTTTGTATAGTTCAAAAATCATGGAGCTTGACACTCACAGGCTGGAAAAGGCCCAGCTAATTGGTTCATGTCAGATTAATTCAGAAATCAGCCAAATTATTTTTCCCTGTGATAAGAAAATAGTGTCATTTGTCTCAAAACCAAAGTGAATTTCTAGATTTTTGTTGAATATAGGCATTCAATGCACCCCTCAATTTCTCTACAGATTACTGTGGATGGTTAAAGAGCAAAACCTGGCCTCTGGGGGATGGTAGACTCTGATCTAGCAGACTGCTGTAGGTGGGCAGGTTAGCAGGGAGCTTTTTCACTAACTGTTGGAGTGACTCCTCTAAGGCTGTGCTACCACAAGTAGCAGTCTGTGGACCAATGTCCATTCATAAGCCATCAAATGTGGCTCCGTACCAAGTTTCCAGGAAAGAAAGAAACAGATGTTGCCAATGGGCATAAAAAGGTACCAGTCCCTGGCACATTAGGGGGAAAATGCCAGTCTCTCCCATCAGGATGCCTGAGAAACACTGCTCTAGTCAAAGCCATGGAGAATCATAGAATTGTAAAATCATAGATTTGGAAGGGGCCTCATAGGCTATAATGTCCAACCCCTTCCTCAGCGTAGGAACTTTAGTTAGAGCATCTCCAGCAGGCAGTATCTCCACAGTTTTGCCCTCTAGATCAGTGGTTCTCAACCTTCCTAATGCCGTGACCCTTTAATACAGTTCCTCATGTTGTGGTGACCTCCAACTGATAGTCTCAGTTCCTAAGACCATTGGAAATATGTGTTTTCTGATGGTCTTAGGCAACCCCTGTGAAAGGGTTGTTCGACCCCCATAGGGGTCATGACCCACAGGTTGAGCACTGCTACTTTAAATATTTCTGAGAATTGAAGTCCAGCATTCTCCTCATTGGCTTTCTTGGCTATAGCTTGGGACTGGAAGTCCATCAATATCTGGAAGGCCACTCTTTGCCCACCATTGCCTAGGGCAAGGCCTGGGGCAAACTTTTAAGCCTTGGGCACCATGGCCTAGGGCAAACTTTTAGAGCTCAGGCAACTGGATTGGCACTCACTGAATTAATGTGGGTCTGCTCCCCCACTCCCATGACTATTGGTGCTAAATTTGCTGCTGTGATACTAGTGGAAATATCCTTTCCTCCAATCTTTAAGAAGCAGAACTGCATTTCCCATAATGTAGATCTTGTTTTCAAGGAAATTAGTGGCAGAATTTGCTGGAATTGCGACAGTAGCAACAAATTTGTTACTGCCAGTGGTAGACTGCAGGAAGTTGGCTGGGAATTGAGTAGCCCTCAAAAACAGCTGAGGTATACATTAGAACTAAGCTTTCCACCTATGGCCCAATAGACTGATTTCAAATTCTGCTGTCAGGAAAACTATGGAGGGCTAACATCTGCCTTTTATTATATCTCTCTACCTGTGAGTATTTTTCCTTACAGTAACCCTTCAATGCATGTTCTAAACCAGGAAGACATCTCTGCAGAAGAAAATGTAAGAATTTTAAATGTTCATTTCTTCTTTGAATAAGCATTAGTAGGCTCTTGAAGCCCATTTCCAGGTCTAGGCAAGACCAAAGGCTAGTAAATTTTACTGACATTTGTATTATAGACTACACTATCTTAGACATATATAAGTCATTGATTTCTATGTCAGTTTATAATTCATATGAAATTTTTATCACCCATTCCTAATTTTAAAAAAGGAAAGTATGGAGTGTGACGTGTGAGAGTTAAAGTGATATCAAACTGTTATAATTGTACAGTGTGGAAATGCCCAGCTAAGTTACAAATTTCCACATGACCTTACGTGAAATTCCAGAATTCGTCTTGATCAACCGTCAGGTTCTGATGCTTTCGAGACCATGTGGTCCCTCTGTTATTTATTATCCAGACATCATAGCCAGCATCTGCTAGAACAAATCCCAAGCTATTCTTGGGAAGATTGGCAATAAATTCTCTGCTTTCAATCACCAGACCACATAACAGAAGTACAACTGGTTTTGGCCCTGAAACCGAGAAGAGGGTTAATCAGTGGATGGACATTCAGGATAGTGAATTTTACAGTGCTCAGATGAAGCATCCAAGCCTTCCACTCTGACTGTATAAGGCTGATCTTGTTTGGACAGAAGACATTGTCTGCTGTCGAAGAAAGAATGTAATTTTGCTTGCACAGAACGAATTATTTGTGGTTGATACTGATGCACTAAAACTCAATAGTAGGTTTACTCATCATAAGTCTTAAATATATAATAAATCCTGACTTAGAGCCAACAAACTTTTAAATAATTCTTCCAACATGATGATGATGATGATGATGATGATGATGATGATGATGATAATATCTTTTCTGGAGAGGGTCTTAGTAAATGTATAATAATATGGGAATGTCAGGCTTTAGAACAATTTTTCTCTACATTATTTCATAGCCATTTATTGATTTATGGAATAATGGCCTCTAGCCGAAATGAGTATATCATTCTTTTTTTATTTTCTTTTTTCTTTTTTCTTTCTTTTTTCTTTTTTCTTTTTCTTTCTTTCTTTCTTTCTTTCTTTTTTTTCTTTTTTTCCCTTTTTTTCTTTCTTTTTTTTTTTTTGCCTTTGCAATCTAGGCAAACAATTCACATTCTGTTAGCGTTTGTATAAATAAGGAAATGAGTGGCAAGACCTCAATAAACAGACAGCTAACAGATTAGATTGTTAGACCTATGCTTTAGAGCAGCCGTCCCCAACTAAGCAATTTCCAGATTTCATTGCATACTGCCATCAGACTGTAATATTTGTAATCCAAAATGTCTGGGAAATGTCTGGCCAGGGAATGAAATTAAAAACTACAGAAAGAACACTTTTGAAAGAGTTGATAATAACATATGCCACTAGGGGGAAACAGAGTCAATCAAATAAGCCAATTGCTTAACTAACTGTTTATCAAAAATACAGTGAATTACATATAAGCTCGCCTAACAATAACAAACTCCCCAAGTTTTAGGCCAGTATTTTAAAGCCAAATTATGTATGCCCTGACTTTTGAACAAAGTAACACATTCCTGTCTGTTCTCTTTCCTCCTCCTTCTGGTTCTCAGCCTCATACACAGATGTACCTATGGCACATTGGGTCAGTGTACTAAGACAGCAACAAAATCCTGCAAAGGCTCTTCTAGCTTGGATGAAAAATGTGGTGATTCTAGCGTAGATAGTAGGCATGGAAACCTTTGCTAATTACATTGTTACATGCAAAAAGCAAATAACTTCAAAAGTTTCCAAGACGTTTTGTGCATTTTTCAAAAATATTTCATACCTTGGATTTTTTTTTTAAACACAGTTTCACTCACACAAAAAAAAAAAAATATTTTTACATCAAAACAATTTTTGCAAAAAGCAGTGTATTTTGCATAACATTCACAGGCTGGAATTCAATATCACACTTATAGATGCATAACCAGGAGTTACACATCTGATCTGTACTCATGATCCCTACATAGTCAATTGTAGAATTACAAACCACAGGATTTTGTAGGGTGGAGCCACAGCAGTTAAAGTGGTATCAAATTGCATTAATTCTACAGTATAGATGCACCCCTAATTCCAATCTGCCTTATTTGCAAAAATGTTTTTTGTTGTGTGGTGTTTGACCATTTTCCTGAAAGGCTGTCTTGATGTGTCAAAGCACTTTTTTCACTGAGGTTGAGATAAAGTGGTAAGAAGTTTTTACATCACTAGTTAACAGCACCTTCAAGCAATTATTGAAATCCACAATGATGCATTCCAAAGATACCTGTTTTTACGGGACTGTGTATTCCATGAGGAATTCTGTCTGCCTTCAAGTAATAACCATCTTCTGTCAAGATTTCATACTCTTCACTGGGATATCCCCAGTAATGGAGAATTTCATTCTGCAACAACCACACAAGAAATCCTTGACAGCAATTAGTTTCTAAGAGTGTCCGTTTAGATGGAAGAGATTTGGAGAGCATGCAAATTACAAGAGGATTAACCCAGCTGTACAGATGACAATATCCACTCATACCTGAATAAACGTAGCATCAGCAGTACTTTTATACAGCACAGCAAGAATAAAAGAAATTATTCTTTCAAAATGTTTGTTTTTCTTTCCAATGATCTCAAGTTACTCTACCATCAGACAGAACCATGAAAAAGAAACAATGAGGGTAAAATATCTAGAATTTCAAAAGCACCCTTATTTCCTAAATCAGTAAAAGGGAGGCTTTGCCATCCCTAAACTTAAACTGTGCCATAGGCAGTTAAGACAATTTCATTTCATGAGAAATTGTGTGGTCTGATAGGAGTTTATCATACGACGGAGTTTGGGGGTATAATGCAATGGCAATCCGAACGCAATCATGGGGTTTCATGTTGTTATGAATGAGTGCATCTCACGCAATTTCGGGCAATGGGAAGTCATTCCAAACGCAATCATGGGGTTTCACATAATTGCATATTAGAGTATCTCACGCAATTTTGGGCAATGGGGGATCATTTTTGGGAAATGGGAAGTCATTCTGAATGCATTCTGAATGCAATCAGATTTCACGTAATTTCGCTAAACTAGCGAATTCACATAATTGTGAATTGGCTCCATTCGCAATTGAGAGAAATTCCTCCCGTGTGATAAACTCCATAGTCGGGTTACCATAGATTCCTCAGCCTCAAATAATAGCTTTATTGGTCTGTTCTAACTTGATACACAACTGCAAATCCTTTCGATACAGAAACTCATATGATTTGAAGACCATTAATTAATTATTCCTCTTGTATGGCACCTTTTTGTTCCAGATCCATCCAATTCCCACTCATGAGGATTTCCTGCCACCCTGTGCAGGCATGTAAATGTCTCAAGATATGACTCAAAGTAACAAAGCCTGTTACACCCATTGACAACACTGGCTCTTCAGCTTAGTAAAGGAGATGAGCACCACCCCCTACAGTAGGTTACATCTAGACAATCTTGTCAAGGGAAACACTTTACCTTTACTAAAACATATTTCATGCTGTCAATGAAGCATAAAAAGCTGGAGCAAAATGAAATATTTCTTTTGAATCTTCAGAAATTGCAAAGCAAATGTTTGGGGATAGAACTTGCAAGAAGGCAATGAGACACTAGCCTTTCTTTACAGCAACATTTCTCAAATCCTGGGCTCGGAGTAGGGTTGCAGGTTTTCAAAATAACAATAAGAGACAGTCAAAATTTCTTGCATGCCAAGTTAGCAATCATTGAGCAGCTATTAATAATTTGTATTTTCCCTAATAATAAATGAACATTTTGAGTTCACCTAGCTTAACCATGTTTCTTTCCTGTAAAATTAACACATTGTCCACAGTTATACATTCTGCGAAGGAGATATTTCTGTTTTTATGAAAGGCCCACATCCCCAAATACTGTACTGGGAATTTTGAGTGTCTTCTTCAATCTATATAAAATAAAAAAAGCTTAGGGATACATCCTTTATAATAAGGGGTATCTGCCAGTTCTATAAGGGACAAGCTTTCCAACTCTCAAATAAAAGAGACCCCTTATTAAGGCACATGTGGTAGCCTTAGCTGGGAACCACCAGAGGAGACTGAGCTCATGGTCAGATGTGGACAGAGAAAGATGAAAAAGTAGTCACATGTTTGGACAGGCTACATCTTATATATGAAGATGAAGGGGAGATGAAATAAGAGATGAATTCTAATATTTTGAGAGGTATGTCAGGAGAGTAAGAAAACAATATAAAATAAAATGTCTACTCCAGACAATTTTGTCTAAATGTCAATAGGAAGTAAGAATTAAATCAAAACAAATTCAGATTAATTGATTTGCATTAAGGACCGACTAGGCAGGCACAGTGATTCTGCTGGGAAAGCACTTGCTCTCAATATCGTAAAAGGAAAATTACATTATTTTGACATATTAACATAGTCAACTCTTTCCAAATGCATCTGAATAATATCTTACAACATTCATAAATCCTTCAGGGTTCAAATGTCTCCTGATTATGAGTTCTTTTGAATCTGTATCTTGAGTTGTTATGTATACCACTGCCAAAAGCAGGCATATTTTGGTCCTGTGTTGAAAAAAGATAGAACAATATCAGTATTTCCAAAATAAATTAAATTATAGTGTCTGAAAATATAATGTAAGCCATCCTCACAGCTTAGTCCATTAAACCATGTTGGTTTAGTTATGATCAATGCTACCTAAAAACAGTAAAATGTCCTTTAAACCTCATTGATAAGTGCTAAAATTCTGCCAGTTTCAATTAGAGTGTAATAAAGTAAAACTTTTTCTCAATGGTGAGCAGATCAAAAATATAAGCTTTTAAAATTCAAGCCAAAAGATATATATCTCCACTCTCAAAAATATACATTGAAGGAAAGATCTTTGCTTACCTGCTCCCATCCATCGAAAGCAACCAGGTTGGAAATGGATGCTGCGAGCAACTTAAACACTTTTAAACTGCACAAACCAATATCCATTTCACCATGCAGGATTTCACCATACAATATTATACACCTTTCTGGAGCTTATGTAAATAAGGAGTTAGAGAAGTAGGAAAATAAATGAACAGCATGTTCATCATATGTCAAGTGACAGGAACATGCCTAGAGGGAAGGCAGGCCTGCAAACATTGTCTTAATAAACACTTTTTGTCACTACATGTTGTATTTATCTATTTATCTATCAATACTTGTATCAATACCATGAAAACATGTACACTCAGCCCTCCACGTTCATGGGTATTGGGGCAGAAGATCGCTGCAAATGCGAAAAATTGCGAATAACTTCCCCACACCCCTTGCACAGAAGCCAGTTAAAGGGAGGAATGGGTGGGGAAAGAGGAGCAGGTGCATGCACTCCTCTTCTTTCCCCACCCTCCTGCCCAGGCACCCATCCGTCCAGGAAAAGGTCTGGGAGGTGGAATGGATTCATCCCTCCAAACTCTCCCTGGGTGGATGGCTGCCTGCCTTGCTCAGACAAACATCCATCTGGGGAAAAGGCTGGGAGTGGGAATTGATCCATTCCCCCCTCCCAGCCCTTTTCAGAGATGGATCAGTATCTGGGCAAGGCATACAGCCATCCCTGTTGGAGAAAGGGTTTAGGAGGAATGGCTCCATCCCACCTCTGTTTCCTGGGCATATCGGTGCCTGGAAAAGACAGCAATCTGACTGGGAAAGGGGTAGATTTGCCACGCAAACCTTCCCAACTTCTTCCCCTAGGTTTTTCCCCGCTAGGGGAAAAGCCCAGGAGGAGGAGGAGGAGGAGGAGGAGGGCATGTGCACAGCAACCTTGACCTTGCGAATAGTCAAAACTGGAAATGTTAAGTCTATGAATGAAGAGGGAGAAGTGTATTTTTTTCCCAAGGGCACACAACCCCATTCTTTCAGCAATTGCATTTTGGGAGGAAATGGAAATAAACAGCATTCAGAGCCCAAGTATCTAACATGTTCAGAATCACATGACTGGGGCTGCTACTGTCATCATGCTTTCTTTATGCGTCCCCTTTAACCCTGCCTTCCTGCCTCATTTTGGTATATGCTCTTCTACAACAGTCAGTTTAAAAAGTTTTTAAAAGGAAAAAAAAAAGAAATGGGGGGGGGGTAATTGAGCTGCTTAGGAATAGCAAAAGTGATGTGAGACAGGGAGAGATGAGAGGACACGTGACTGGCAATGACATAACTGCCCTGGCAGTGACAGTTTGCACCTGGGCATTTGCACTATTGACAGTTCATTGACAGGTTTCCCCTATCAATGAAAAGGGATGCCCTAATCATGGTTGGGAAATGAGGCAGCTATGGGTTGGACTTGATCTTGTGTGACAAGTATTGGCAAAGTACCTTTTTTCCAGGTGTAATGGCAGTTTAAAAGCCATGTGTAGTAAATCTCCAGTGTGCAGTGGAAGAGGCTCATGAATAAAGCTGAGCCATAATTTTGATTGGTCCCTTTGCAATTCATCTGTCATACAATACCATGGATATCACTGAACATCCCAGTAGGAGGAGTGAGTCTGTCACACAAGGTGGCAGATCAGGAAGGGTAGCAGATTCTGCCCAGTGCTGGAGGGATTGGTTTCCCCCTTCTGTCCCTCAATATTTTTGGTGGCATAAAGCCTCTGATACTGAAGTCATATGTAGCCATTATGACTAGTAATTGATAGTTTCCTCCATGATTTTGTTTAGTCTCTTTTAATACATGTTGATGTGACCACCATTAGATCTTGTAATAGTATATACTCCATAGTCTTTCTAGGTGTTATGTGAAGAGCTACATCCTTTTATCTGTCCTCCTGAATCTTCTTCCATTCAGTTTATTTATGAGGGGAAGAAAAAGCTCTAACCTTTTCCACATCATGTATGATTTTATACATTAAGCTATGGGAAATGTTGCTCTTCAAAGCCTCTCCACATCTCGCTTTACTTTGCAAAAATATCCCAAATGTTGTAACATATCCTTGGGAAAATGTTGCTTGGCATCTAAGTTATAATTTTGGTTGCCCTTTTATATACCTTCCCTTGCTGTACAGTATCCATTACAAGATGAAATGATCAGAGATGCACACAGTGTTCCCAGTGTTCTTACAGCATAGATTTGTACAAATGCATTATGATACTGGTATTTTATATCATTTATTCTTTTTATTATTGAACCATATGAATTGCAGAGAAAGTAGAGTCTAATTTTACAGTGTTCTTGTCAGGTTACTCACCATATTGCTAAGATACGTGTTCTTGTCATTTACTGTCAGTATTGGATCCTGCCAGTGTATATTATGAAGCCCACAGTGCACAACACT
Source organism: Urosaurus nigricauda (assembly GCA_034509955.1). Classification (NCBI taxonomy): domain Eukaryota; kingdom Metazoa; phylum Chordata; class Lepidosauria; order Squamata; family Phrynosomatidae; genus Urosaurus; species Urosaurus nigricauda. The sequence goes on along the minus strand of JAOEGL010000003.1, from coordinate 187,482,558 downwards.
TGCAATTGTTTACATTGCATTGCTTACATTTTCCACTTTGATATTCATGTCCTCAGTTTGGAGTAGTCCTGTTGGACCTCTTTGCTGTCCTTTTTTTAAAAACTGTGTAATTTTCTATCATCTGCAAGCTGATCATCCTCCTTGCCCAACCCTAGATTTCAGATCATTCATGATGCAATTCCAGTGCTCTGGTCCCACTGGAAAACCTTGTAGAATTCCACTAGGATTTCTAGATCTCAGGGTTCCACTTCTCTGGTGTTCAAGGTGGAAGAGACTAACTGCATATATCTACCTGCAGCTAGCCAAATAATCCTACTGCCTGCTTTATGTTCTTTAACCAGATACTGATTCATAGAAGACCTCCCTTGTTAGCTCATGCTTTAAAATTTTCTGTGAATATTGATAAATGCTGATCTTGCTACAACGGAAGAGCTTTCTAAGGTGATGCCAATAGATGTAATACATTACACTTCTGGGAAGAGCTGCTTTGGGAGAGAGTGCTCAGCACAGTCGTCAGTGCCAAGAAACAAGACAAAAACCCTCTCATGCTCTTGTTGTGTCCAACCAGATAGTTCACAGAATGTCTTTTCCACGTCACAAACAAAACAGCATATTATGGAATTACTAAGTGGCATCATCTCAGCTTTGCAGGGATGGGTAAGGATTTAAGTTCAGTACATCTTTAAAGTTTTAAATAAAAAAAAATCAAATCATATTGAAGATAGAAAGATCTTAAGATGTTAAAAATCTGAATATGAGAGAAATGAAAACTGACAATATGCAGTTTTTATTATTACAATGTGGAAATGACCTCTTGTTATGTGAAGAGACACAGGTCTCTTCTTTAAGCTCCTATGTCCTTGAAGACCCAGCAAAACTATTCCAAAAACAAAGAAGAAGAGGGGGAAGGTCTTTCAGAAAAATATCTGTTATTTAGATTGAAATTGTATGAGGTTTTTTTTTCACCCTTGTTTACAACAGTGTCCCACAAGTTCACAAAAAGACATGAGAGCACAAGTTGCATCAACATCGTAAATGTAATGAACTGAGTAATACTGAGCTGGGCTCTAAAAAGAAGTGACCATGCATCTATTTCTGTTCTTCAAGAACACATGCAGGATTGAAGAACTTTTTTGCAAGCTAGGAAAAAAATAACATGACTTATAGCAGAACTGCTGGAAAAGTATTTAGTGCATCCAAGATATTAATTGCTCCTTGAATTTCATAGATCTTTTATAAAGCATAGATTGGGTCAGATGCAAATCTGAGCATATATGTGTGGTGAGGGAGAAGAAGTGCAGGACAACAGAAGGTGGGGCCAGGTGAAATGGAAAATAGAAACAAGGAAAAACAAGACAAAAACACTGGTGATTGATAGTTCCCATGTCAGTGGCTGGGGAATCTGCTTCAGGTTTCAGCACCCTGGATATTGCCTTTAAGGTTTGTACTAAAACCTGGAGGAGATCCCATCCTCCTGATATGAGAGCCACCAACTACCACGACAGAAAGACAAGGATAATTGGAAGGAAATGTGAAAATGAGTATGGAAAAATGGCTAAGATAGAAAGGATGAATAGGTCAACAAAGGGCAAAACAGAGAAGTTAGAAGGTGGAGTAAAAGAAATGACACACAAAGAAACAAACCAAGGGATTTTGAATTGTGACACAATAAGACTAATTCACATTTTATTGCAGGTCTGACTGGTAAAACCTGTGATAGTAATTAAAATCTCTACTGACAGATTGGTGTCTAGTCAATACAGTGATGGCACCAGACCAAACACATTGAGTTGAGAATTTCAACATATTTTAAAAATGAAAGAGTAGTGGTAGTGGTGAATAGAAATTTGCAAAATGAATGCTGCAAAATAATAATTACTGAAGAGTAGATTTCTTGGGATGCATTTTAATCTTAACCTATGGCTCATCTTGACTCAGCCTTATATTCATCTTTGCCTCTTTGCTGATTTTAGTTGATCATTTCTGAGATTAGGTTGAAGTTATTTTGCATAATTACACAATAAATTTTGTTATGCTGCAGGTTTTCTTTGGGTTGCATAAGCAATTTGTTTTTCAGCTGAGCTGTGTGTTTGAAGAATCAAGCAAACAAGGCTGCATAAAGAATATTAGAAACATGAGCCTTGACTTTAAAAGAGAAATATTTGAAATAGGAATGTATATTATTTTTAAATTAAAGTGATTGCCACAGTTTCACAAAATGGCATATGTATAACTGCACAGTGATAAGAAATGGCCTTATGCATCCATTTAGATTCCTTGCCATACATATGCAGGCAAATCTCAGGCTGCTTCCACACCACAGAAATAATCTGGTTTGATACTGCTTTAACTGCTTGGGCTCTGTGCTAGGATATCCTGGAAACTGTAGTTCATTGTGGCACAAGCACTTTCTGATAGAGAAAGCTAAATCTCTCACAAAACTACAGTTCCCAGAATCCTATCACATTGAGGCATGGCATTAAAGCAGTGTCAAAACAGATTATTTCGGCTATGTGGGTGCAGCCTCAGTTAACAAAGGGGATGAACATTGTTCCGGTCTGTACGCACAGTGAGAGCTGAGCATCCTCACGCTCAAAGCTCTTACCGTGCTGCCCAGGCGCCATATTGGCATGCACCCATTCACATGATGACACATGCCAGGCATAGCGCCCAAACAGTACAGCATGGAAAGGAGTCATCATGGCGCACTGGCACGCCTATGATGGCCCTTTCAGGACGCAAAAAGAAGCCCCTTTTCAGGGCTTCTTTTTGCTCCCTCCAGAGGCTGCAGTGTGTGGTTGCCGTGGCCTGAATCTGGGGCAAACAGGCGTGGCATCCCACCACCCATCTGTACAGCCCCAAAGCTTCTGAGAAGGAGGACAGAAGGAACCTCTTTGTCAATTTTTTTTTAACTGCTTATGTCTAGTTGGAGGTTTTTGGCAGTGCCAGCATTGGTAAGATGGTGAAGGACAGCTGTAGAAACACATAAATTTGGTGGTGGGTTACAGCAGCATGCCTGAAATCATCATCATCATCATCTAAATTGGGGGGAGCGGGGAAGCTTGTGCTGGGAAAGAATGAGATTCTATTCTAGCTGATCCCATTGTAGGAGATTAGCGCACAGATTTTTAAAAAGCAATTTACCACTGCCAAATTCAATTCTAATTTGGGATGTATCCTGATATTTATCACATGTGTTTTACTGCCGATGCCACCAGCCAGGTGAATCCCTGAAAACCTCCAGCTAGAATCCAAGTTCAACCAATCGATTCCCACCTACATCCAGCATGTTAAACAAAGCATGGATCTACAAGTCTGGCCACCAAAGTAGAAATTTTAAGAAAAATGGAGGTTGGTGAAAGAAAGAAAAAAATCATCCCTAGATGCATTTTGGAAGAAATTTTCAAGTGGCCTCTCGAAGTTTCAAAATGCTTTCATTTACTCATACAAGGATTACCTAACTTGGTTATTTTATTTCACAAGTGCATATAGTTAGTTTCAAAAAACATTTACAGGTGTATATTACTTTGAACTGTTCCTCTGCTTTGTAGTGTAGGAATCTATCTCTATTCTTTCCAAACCAGTGAAGAGACCTTAGTATAGGGGTAATATGGTCACCTCTAGATCTTCCAGTGACCATTCTGGCTGCCATATTTTGAATTAGTTGAAGTTTCCGGACTAGGTGAAAGGGTAGCTCTATGTAGAGCGCATTGCAGAAGCCAAGTCATGAGGTTACCAGTGCATGCCCCATAGTTTTTAGGTCTTCAGGTTCCAGGAAGGGGCACAGTTGGCATATCAACCAAAGCTGGGGACAGGCACTCCTGGCCATCGCATCTATCTGAGCTGACATCCAGCGATGGATCCAGGAGCACTCCCAAACTGTGAACACAGACTTTTAGGGGAAGTGTGACCCCATCCAGGATTGGTTGACAAACCACCATACCCAGTTTATAAATCCCAGCATTCCATAGCATTGAGCCACGGCAGTTAAAGTAGTGTTAATTCTGTAGTGTAGATGCAACCCCAGTTCCTATCTACATTTGTCAGAGAGGTGAAGCTTTCTGAACAGAAATATCATTCTGTCTTCCCCCTGTCAAGTTTGGGATAGTTTGTCCACTTTTCCTGGCAAGAGAAAATATGGCAGACTGTGGGAGGATGCAGAAACACAAAACTAACAGCACTGGTAGAAAATTGTATGGAGGGCTGGTAATATCTTGGGCTCCTTGTCATGGTTCCAAACTAGATTGGATCTGCTGCATTTGCAATTTGCATTGCCAGAAAAAGTACATCATATTTGGCCCAAGCAAACTTTGGGATTGCACTTCAAGTGAATCACAAAGATTTAGGCACACTAGCCACAATGCTAAGGTCCCCTACTTGATCTTGTATGCTTACTATCAAATAAGCAAATAGGCACACAGATAAATTATCGCACTAGCTTTTATTCCCATGCTATATAGCTGCAGGATGTAAACACACAGTGATAGATTCAGAAAGCAAAGGTGTCACTATCTCACCCACCCATAAAAAATGTTTTGGTTTTTGGAGTATTTTGGATTTCAGAATTCTTTATAATGGAGATTCATCAAAGATTATTTCACCGGCTTTGTTTGCTACGCTAGGCACATCCCTGGGCAGCACTCATCCTGTACCCAATCTAGACTTCTCCAGGACCTTTTAAAGAACAGGATTTTCCCATTCTTTAAAAGGTCTGGGAGAAGCCTAGATCTGGTACAGGATGAGTACTGCCCAGGGATGTGACTAGCGTAGCAATCAAAACCGGTGAAATAATCTTTGATGAGTCTCAATTATCCAGAATTCTGAAATCCAAAATACTCCAAAAACCAAAACTTTTTTTCATGGGTGGGTGAGATAGTGACACCTTTGCTTTCTGATGGTTCGGTGTTCACAAACTTTGTTTCATGCATGCAGTTCTTTAAAAACACTATCAAATTACCTTCAGGCTATGTGTATTCGATGTATATGAAACAGAAATTTTGTGTTTAGTCTTGGGTTCCATCTCCAAGATATTTTATTATGTACATATATGCAAAAATAGAGGTATATCAAAATTCAAAAATAAAAAATAAAATAAGGAAAATAAAAAAATCCAAAATACATCATGTTCCAAGCATTTTGGATAAGAGAAACCCAACCTGTGCTTCTAAAAGGTAAATATAGTTTGACTTTTAAGACTAAACTGCTTATATTCTTCCATGTCATCTGCCATTATAGTTTACTGTAATATTCAGTGTTTTACATATGATGCAGACATTCTTGAGCCTGGGTCCACAAGTATTCATAAAACAGTTTTATAAAACTGCTATTAAGCCTTTACCAATGTTCATATGACACTAAAGTCTTACGGTGCAAGCTTTTAGAAGTATTGCAAGAGAAAAGGTATAGTTCACTAATTTGATTCATGGGATCTAGTTTTTCCTTAACAAATCTTTCCAGCTCAACTTGAATTTCAGATGGATTCTGCAAAATATACAGGAAAGAACAGAATGCATTCCACACAATGAAGTTAATATAGCTGTGCAGTATATAATAATGTACCAAGTGTATGATAATTTTATAAATATTTATGACATCACAATTATTTTTACATTCTAAGTTTGCCATGACCTGGGATGCAGCACACACCTAATATTTTGGTTACGTTGGCATAATGAAGTCAGCAAACTGATACCAGTTTGCTCACTTCATTATGCCAATGTAACCAAAGTATTAGGTGTGTGCTGCATCCCAGGTCATGGCAAACTTAAAATGTAAAAATAATTTTAATTTCCAGGTGCTGTCTAGTGACTTTGAATGAAACATAGATGAATGTTTCTGCTAAAATGTAGTTTCCCCATAATTGTGACTGTATCTTTTTAAAATTCGGACTTTTTATATTTATGAAATTTCTTCTCCAGTCAAACTGAATGTAACCCAGAAGTACTGGGATGTAAAGGACTTTTGTTGTTGTTAACTACTGTCAAGCTGACTTCAAATTATAGCACCCCTAATAATGAAAGACCTCCAAGTCACCCAGTCATCAACAGCCCTGCTCAGGTCTTGAAGACTCAGTACTTGATTGAGTCTTCCCAATTTTTAATACCATCTTTTTCTGTTCTTACTACCTTGTATCTTACTAAGCATTATTGTCTTTTCCAATGAGTCACTCTCTAGTTCTGGTGTGGTGTCTGGAAAACAGAACTCTAAGCCAAGAACTAAACTAAAACTCTATCTATCTATCTATCTATCTATCTTCAACAACAAATGTAAAGATACCTATACGCCTTGAAGAAGCCCATGAACGTATGGAGAACCTGTGAATTTCCTAGGGTTTTCTTAGGTGAGTGCCTTCCTCTGAAAGCTAGCCTACAGCACCTAGTATTATTCCCTGGTGGTCTCCCATCCAAGTACTGACTGCATAGCTTCCAAGATCCAGATGTTGTTGTTGTTGATGATGACGATGATGATGATGATTATTATTATTTTAAAGAAAAGTTTCTAATATCCTTATTTCACAATAATTAAGGTCAAGCCCATGTTGCTATTTTTATTTATTTTCTCCTTAGTGCAGCTTGTAGAAATTTACATTTGTATGATTATCTTACAAAATAAACAGTAAAGCAATGATAGAGATTGGTCCTGATGGCAATCACCTTTGCAATACATGTTTAACTTTAGAAGAGCAAGCTGTTTAAATTTAAGAATTTTAATTGTAATCGTAAGAATTCTAATTCTGAAAACAAAATTGGGTTGCCTTGATTTGTTGTAGGCATTAATTATTTTACTATAAACAGTTATACAATATTGATCAACTGTTGGCAAATAGTGATTACTAAGATATGGGTGGTAAGTCTTTCCATGCAAAATATTGATGGTGATCCTTCTTTGAAATGATGGCTATTAGTTTTTACAGAGTGATGATGTGACTGTTGTTTATGGCAGTAGCATCAGCATGCTAACTGCACCGTACTGGTGGTACAGAAGAAACCATAAGTGTATGGCATTTGAATCCTCAAGAATTTATTACTATTGTAAAATGCTTAATTAAATATATTTGGAACCAAGAGATAATAAGCTGTTTTGGACTTTAACTCTGAGTAGTTGTAGCCAGTCTGACCAATGACCAGGAATTTCTAGGAGTTGAAGTCCAAAGCATCTGGAGGACCAAAGTTTGGGAACCACTGAGCTCTTCCTCCCTCTCCAGTGCCCAAGTGGCCTGATGGAAAAAAGATTTGCAGCAGGTGTGATTGTAGGGCAAGGGATTGGAGTGGCTTGTCTGCTGCTGGGTAGATGGATGCCCCATTCCCAGAGCTTGGAAAAGTTCCCTTTTTGGCTCTACACTTCCCAGAGGTTCTCCTCCAACCATGTGTGTGTGTTGTGTGCCTTCAAGTCCTTTCTATCATGGGCTTTTCTTGGTAATTTTCTTCAGAGGGGGGTTGCCATTGCCCTCCACTAAGGCTGAGAGAGTGTGACTTGCCCAAGTTTACATGACCAAGCTGGGATTTGAACCTTGCTCTCCAGAGTCAGTGGACTCTTTCAGACGTCGGAAATTGGAAGTATAATTTAATGTCAATTCGAATGCAATCATGGGTTTTACGTTATTGCGAATTAAATCTTCGCATGCAATTTTGGGTAAGAGGGAAGCCACTCCAAATGCAATCATGGGTTTTACATTATTGTGAATTAAAGCTTCGCACGCAATTTCGGGCAGGAGGGGGTTATTTTTGGGTAATGGGAAGTCATTCCGAATGCCTTCCGAACGGAACAGGAGTTCATGTAAATTTGCTTAACTAGCGAATTTACATGAATCCGCATTGGCTCCATTCGGAGTTGGGAGAAATTCCTCCCGTTTGAAAGAGTCCAGTGTAATGTAGTGATGTGAATGTTGGACTGTGACTCTGGAGACCAGGGTTTGAAGTTTGGCTCAGTCATGTAAGCCCACTGGGTGACCTTGGGCAAGTCACACTGTCTCAGCCTCAGAGGGTGGCAATGAGATCCTCCCCCAAGAAACTTGCAAAAAAAAAACATTGTAAGTTTGCCTTAGGGTCTCTATAAGTCAGAAATGTCTTGAAGGCACACAACAACAACAAAAATAGATAGGAATTCTGGGAATTGTAATTTAAAAAGGAATTTTTCCAGGTTCTGCCCATTCACAGTTCGAAGTACAGGGAGATGTAGGAGGGCTAAGGGCTTGCCAAGTTACTTACACAGGAGGAGGGCCTTTGCTGCCAGCTTTGTTTCCCTGGGCTTGGGCTCTTCTTGGGCGGTGCTGAGCCCTCCTGCCTGTCTCCCCTCCTTTGGCTCCATCCAGAGTCCAGATCCCTGCACCATCCAAGGCACTGGAGGCAGATGGCCAAGGGAGCAAGGCTGGCATCCGGAAGGAAAGGGAGAAAGAAAGAAAGAAAGAAAGAAAGAAAGAAAGAAAGAAAGAAAGAGGGGGTTGGGCTCTCTCTCTTTCTTTTTCCTCAGATCCCAGCCTTGGAAAGGGGGGCTTGGAAACTCTGTTGCCCTGTCCATAAGTCTACCCTGGGATTTTGAAGTCCATCTGGGGGCATAAATTTTTCGACTTATAGTCGAGTATATACGATAATTCTTTCCCCTGGAATGGGAGCGAACAATCTTCACCGTCTACTTCACAACACCTGTGGTGTTTCTGAGTCTTCAGACACGTGATTGTTTCAGTAAAATGTTACAAAACAGCTGGGAAGCCCGTCAGCTTTATTGCATGTGCTTTGTTCTGGAGAGCTTGTTACTGAGAAGATTACATTTACAGATAAGATAAAAATTCACCTAGGAATTTTCTGGTTCATATGCAGAAGCTATCACATTAATTATTAAAAGTGGTATTGAATGTGAATGATTTTACATAAAAAAGAAAATTCACCCACTCATTTACATCAGAAGTAAGAATTATGAGACCCTACATAAGACACATCATCACTAATTAACATAACCAATGGCAAGAAATGCTGGGAGTTACAGTCCACCAACATCTGGCATACCTATGATCTCTATCCCTGATTTATATCAAAGATGGGCAATTTCTTCCTCCATGAAAGCTGTTTTCCCCAAACTGCAACGCTCATACCAAGGTGGTTTTTCTCTCCATGAACTTAACAGGGGCAATTGCAAAAAACTTGCCTACTTTTCCTTACAAAGAATGGAAGTCAGATTTCTTTGTTTCTTTATTATCAGCATTTGTGCACTAATATTCCCTCTGTTAACAATAAATGGTTAATACTGTAAGATAATAATGGCAATTTACAATTACACAGAACAAAACTGCAACAAATAAACTTGAATCAGCAAAAAAAAAAAAAAACTTTTGAATTAATACAGCAGAGTAAAAAGCACTAACTGACATTACAATTACAATACCTAGATACCTACAAAGGTCTTAATCTGGCATCAGAAATGCTGTTAACACAGAAAGAAAATTAATTTCTCTGAGGACATTCCATTGTGTGGTGCCACAACAAAAAGCACTCTATAACCACCTACCACACTTCATTGTATGAGAGTACCCAGAGGAGAAGGCCTCTAAAGATGGTCTTGGCATTCTTCTAAAATAGCGGAAGATGCAAGACAAGTGGGGCAGTCCTGCTGATGACATCTCAATTGGGGGACAAAAGTAGCTTTCTGTATCGTGACACATGAGCTTTTCATGGCCAGAGAAAGCCAGCCTGCAGTGAGATTGTGGACCAAATTATATTTGGAGTATGGCACTGAAATAAGGTTCTCCAATTCAATTTAATTGAAGCACTATAATTTTTTTATATATGAAACAGCAATAAGGTTTTCTAGAACATCAGTCCTAATGGTGATCCCAAGAATCATTCCAACAAGAACACTCCACTTATGGAAAGTTCTGAATGATTTCAATAAGTTCATCATATACTTCCTGACGTGCATCAAGTCCAAAAATAAAATCATAATGCATCCAATGAGGAATTTCTTTGTAGTATATTAGATTCTGCAGAAGAGGCAGTAATTGTTTAGTATCCTTTGGTGTTGCCATTATGTCACTTCTGCCACTCCACACCGCAATTGGTACATCCATTTTTTGTATGTTGTATGCAGGAGGGTTACCCTAAGTAGAAAAGAACAATAAATGTCTTAGGGCTGGCATTGCAATGAACATGTTTGCTAATATAGTACAGTTGCATGATCATCTAATGTTCTGAACCATTAAGCTTTTCTTGTCTATTATTGGAGATAGTACTTCTCTTCTTATATCATTTCCTTGTACTCTCCTTCTCTGCTTATATTTTTATAAGCTATTGGCCTGAGTCTTATTAGTAGTCCCAATTACAGTAGATCGACTGAATCAATGGAATTTACATAAGTACATCATAAAGAAATGGAGAAACCACAGCTGTCACCTCACTGCACAATGCACAGAGGCCATGTACTACTCCACTGCTGCCACCATCAGCTAGATGGTGATATAAGCAGGCTATCTTGCACCATCAGCTAGATGCATCCTTTTTGCATTGTCCAAAAACAGTCTCCCTGTTTGCATATTGCAACTTACACCTACTTATATCACTAGCAACATTCTGCCCATAGTCTCTAGTAGTTGAGTAGTAGGGTTTGTTTAGGCTTTGCAGATCATTACCAAAAGTTAAGGGGCAACAAAATTTTAAATTTATTATTGTACATTTTGCTGAACATGTGCCCTGGGTTCTGCCCTCAGACCCACTAAAAACTGGTGGACTCCATCTTTGAAGCCACTAAAAACCACTAGGGATTGTCCTTTGACCCCAGAAAAACCAGAAAATGCCTTATGTTTATCACACAACATTTTCTGATTTTCTGTAGTTTAACTCTTGTTTAAATCCTGTTTGTCCCTAGTGTGATAAAGCATCTTTAGGTTGGAGAGCCTCCAGCACAGCAAGGTCCTCTAGACAGGGAAACATTTTTTAATTTTTAAAATAAAAAAAATTAATTTAAAATTTAAATTTAAATTTATTGGAAGAAAGAAGAAATTCCTTCAATGGAGGATTGGACATTCAAACTACTGGACTTTCTAGAAATGGATATATTATCGAGAAGATTAAATATGAAGATACCACAAAATACAAAGAAGAATGGAAAGAAATAATACTATATCTGCAGGGAAAATGAGGTGAAACAACAACTATGGGTTTGGGTTTAAATTAAGCATAATTAATGTAGATTAAAAAAAATATCTAAGCTTACTTCAATATTATAACATCATAATTAAGGTGTATCCAAGTGATTAATTGATTTGGAAAACTAATAAGGAAAAATAGAGTCATCCTGGTTAATATAGTGGATAATTGCTATAGTTTGTATAAAACATTTCCAAGTTAAAGAAAGGAAGTATTGAGTATGAATGGAATGCATAATTTGTAAACTCTTGTTTATCATGTATTATAGAAATTGTTTGCCTGTATATATGTATGAGAAACAATTTTAAACTTAATAAAAATCATTTGATTAAAAAAAATAGTCAGGGGAACACTTGTTGGAGTCACTGAGTCTGGGAAGTCAAGTGCCTACAATATGCAGTGTTATGCTAAGTCCACCAGGGGACTTCGAACATGGTAGCTTTCTTCCTAGATCAAATTCCATTAATCCTGTGTGAAGTTGAAGGCTTTCATGGCAGGCATCCATAGTTTTTTGTGGGTTTTTCGGGCTATGTGGCTGTGTTCTAGAAGAGCTTATTCCTCAAGGAATAAGGGAATAAGCTCTTCTAGAACAAGGCCACAAATGAAAAACCCACAGAAAACAATCCATTAATCCTCTTTTTTAAATTAAAAAAATCCTATTATTTCTCTGTCTGTCAGATTCTTAGCTAGAAAAACTTTTATTGTTTTAAGAAAGACAGAAGATATTGTTTTATATCTTTCATTTTCCCCAGCCCTGGGAACTGGTGCAGCTAAAAGTACACACCATCAAAAAATAATTAAACAATCAGTAGAAACAACAACAAAAAGTCAGTTAAACCATCAAATATATATTATACAGCAGATTATCAAAGCCCCCATGAATGATCAGTCTTGAAAGGCTTGCCAAAGCAAAAATCTTTTCAGCCGCATACAGAAGGATAGCAAGGAGAACACACAGGTTTAGCCTCTCTCGGAAAGGAGTTATTATTTTGAAAGACCAGGCAGTTTTTCACTAGACTGCTACTAGTTCATTTACTGATTTCCTGATAACTTGGCATTTGTTGGTTTGTTCAGTATTGGTCTAATTAATACAAAATAGTTCAATAGTTCACATTGACCGGGAACTGAACTTCTTTGCCTTTAATCAAAACAATGGTGCTATTTTTAAAAAAAATAAAACTAATTTGGGACTTAATAGTTTTGTTTTGTTCTTATATAGCTAAATGAACATTTTCATTTTTTTAAAGAAAAAAACTTTACCTGATGATATTTTTTGATATTCTCAGAACCATAGTCAAAAGCCTTGAACATGCCACTTTTTCTTACCTGTAAAGGAAAAGAAAAGAAAAAAAAGAAAGAAAAAGAAAACTGTATGGGTGATGTTTTTTTTTAATTTGCTTTTAATTTTACAAATTGGAGACATTAAAAATGTTTGAATTTTTAAAAAAAAAAAAACGATTTTCTGTTAGAATGATCTTTTTATTTAATACCCCATAGAATACCTATACAATATAACATCGCTCCTATGATAACAATCTTTATTAATGTATTTATTTAATGATTTAATTTTTTCTATTTCATCCTATATCAAAAAGATTATTATTATTATTATTAACCTTTATTCATATAGTGCTGTAAATTTACACAGTGCTGTACATACAGTCTTATAAATTAGACAGTTCCCTGTGCCATCTCGCAGCTCCCCTGTGGCCTCAAAGCAGGGTGCAGCAGGCACCCTGAGTGCCCACTACACCCCGCTTCCCTCGGCAGGGCTGAGGGGAGAAAGGGGCTGCCGCCACGGCCCCTTTCTCCCCAGGTCTTTGTTGCAGCTGTTTAAAGGCCGTGGCAAAGACCTGTGCCAAAAAAGGAGCTCCTTTTTGTGCTGCAGAAAGGGTGTGCTTGGTGCCCTCCCATGGCACAAAGGTGTCATGGCATGTGCAGCGTGTCTAAATGCTGCGTGTGCCATGATGACATCATGGCATGTCCATATGGACAGCACCATTTAAAAATGGTGGTGCACATACACTTTAGGGTTCGGGAGGATGTGGACGCTGCGCCCTCCTGAACCCTAAAGACGGCGCAAAGAGCGGCTCTTTGCGCCCGTCTAGCTCGGGCCATAGGAAACATATAAAGCTATAAAGAAACAATTACAAAGACAAACTAGAGAAACTGTTAAACTGTATAACTAATAAAGTATTTATGCACCGTATCCATTGGGAACACCATCCATAAAAAGATAATATATTCAGCCTGACTTGTACATAAATTTATTACTTTGTTTCAACAAGGAGCTGTCTGGAGTGATTTCAGAAACACATTAAAATGCTACCAACACTGAGAAAAGTCTTTAAGATATGGGACACATTAGATAATGGGTGTGTGGCTGTCAAAGAATAATTGGTGCCAAACTGAGGGAAAAAATTGTTACCCAAAGGTCTGGCATTTAAAGAGAGTTATAGTGCAGGAGACACTTAAGAGTCCCGAATTTAAGTCTCACAATGAAGCATTGGTGGGATAGTGGTCATCACCATCACATAATTGGTGGTAGCAGTGGGATCAAAAGGAGCCATTGTGCTGCCTTCCGAGTAAAGTAGTTGGATGGGTAACTCTCCAAGTCTCCAAGGGTAGACAATCTTACCAGGGCTTCCATATCTACCAGAATCCCATAACAACTATAAAATCAGGGAACTCTGGAAAGGTTTATGGCATGGACAACAATGATTAAAAATTAGATTTTTAGTTAGATGTGAACCTAATTTTTCATTTCATTATAAAAATTGTACATATAACAATCACATTTATCTCATACATTAGTATTCTTTTATTAAAAAATCCAAATCTCTACCTGAGCCCAGTGTAAGAGATTTTTTACAGATGTACAACCTGGTAAATGTGATGCAATAACATCAAGGCGACTCTGGAGGGGTAGAAAAACAACAATAATTTCAATCAAACTTGTGCCTAAATGAGTAAAATTGTTATGATGTATCAAATAAGTGTGATTTATTAAAATAAAGTATACCTACCATGTCCAGGTTGTTTTTGCTAATTCCACCAGCTGAGAAAAGCAGTTTGACACAAAGGTTTCCCCACAAATCCTTGTCACATGTCTTAGCAACGAATTGCCTTGTGTTATTATGTAGAACACAAAATTCTTTCTTACCAAGGAAAGCCTGTAACATATGATCACAATGTTCAGTGCATCTTCAGTGCATTTGCCTAGTTCCCCCCCTCCCATTTTGTACAATAGCTAAAATTTAGAATTAGAAAGTTTCATCACATGGCATTTCACAGGACCCCCCTCATGCAATGAAATTCCAGCCCCAATGTTTTCTGCACAGCTTGCCACTATCCCATGTTGCACACACACATGCACACACACACACACACTCAGCTGCTATTTCCCTGGCCTTGCTTTGACTCCAGGATATCATGAAAATGTTCCTCCTGTTTCATGTTCCGTGAATGGGACCACAAAACGTAGAGTTCTGTACATCCTAGTTTAATCCCTTCTCCTGTGGTGTATCTCATTGGACCTCCTAGCTTCCTGGCACATAAAAGAATTGTTGGCCTTCACAAATGAAGAAAAGGAGAAACTGTACTTGTTAGGAAACTGTTGCAGTGCCATCAGTCCCTAATATTGGGTATCTTGGCTCACAAAGTGAGTGCAACATGCAAAGTATGTAAAGATGTATGACATCAACGCTAGATCACCATTGGTCCTCCAGATGTTATGGCCTATCATTCCTATCCAGTCCCAGCCAGAATGGCCAACAAGAAGGCAACGTAGGATCTATAATCCAAAACATATGGAAGGCCATGGTAATACTCTCCACTCTAGGTGACCTTCCCAAATACATGATATCCTTTTTATACATATGCTGCCAGTTACAATGATTGAGATTTTACTAAGAATTTTTTTAGGAGTTTGTGTAGTACAATGACCAAGAATAAGGTGAGCTATACAGACAGAAGAGATCTCCAAGCTCATCTGGAATTAACTTCAAATTCATCTGAGACCATTTGAAAAACATAACAGAAAAATTTGGAGCATTTTTCAGGGCCTGTTAAAGCCCTGAAAAATGGCCTCTTCTCAGCCTCCTGAGTATTTTCCTCTACAACATAAAGACATGATACTGGATATGAATGATTTCTAGGGTGGGGAATTCATTCCTCACATGATCTAAGGGTTTCTCAGCCACACTTTTGTGCCCACCCCACACTGCATCTTCTTACATCCCCCATGAAATGCAAAGGAGCCACATCCAGTAAACTGCAAAAGAGGTTCAGCAATTCATCTCCAGCGTGGATTCTGTTTTAACTGGCAAAAAAATTGACAGACATGAATTAAGAGAGTCTTCTCTTTCTAATAAGTCTTCTATTAAGCTGTGAGCATGTGGTCAAATCCCATATTTGCTATCAATTCACATGGCTGGTCGGCTTTGGCACACATCTTTTTCTTAGGGTACATCTAAACTGTAGAACTAATGAAATTTGAAACCATGTTATGTGCTGTAGTGAAATCCTGTGGAATCCTGGGATTTGTTGTTTTACAAGGTCTTTAGCCTTTTCTGCCAAAAAGTATTGTTGCCTCACAAAACTATAAAACCCAGGGTGGTATAGGATGCAGCCATGGCAGTTAAAGTGGTGTCAAATTGCAATATTTCTATGGTATTGCTGCACCCTCTCACATATATATAAAAAATTAATAATAACGGGGCTGTGAGGACTGTTTCATGTATTGCTTCAGTGAGTTATTCAAGAGTTTAGAATTTTATTAATAAACCATAAATTCATAGAAGATACAAACATTTGAGACACACTTTGGGAGTAAACAACAATCCACATTTCATTTGAGTAATATTTTCACCTACATCTATGTAAGTGTTCCCTGGGACAGCAATTTCTTGTTAAAATAAGCTATGTAAAGAGCATGGATCTCATTTTAAAGACAAACAACATTTCTGAAGGCTTCCAGGGACATGATTATTCCCCAAAAGAAGATTACTGGTGTAGTTTGCTACTGCAGATGAGATTTTACCTCAAAGTTTATGGTGACTAATTTCCACCAAAAAAAAAACCTGCAAAAGAATATGGCAGGCATAATATGATTCACTTATTTCATTTGATCTGTGTGACCTATATTTGCTTTGTTCAACAACAAAAATTAAGAAATAATAAAATATAACTAACAATAAAGGTTTCAAATACATTGTCGTCACGTGGATTATGTTTTTAAAAATGACACATACCTTTCCCACATTGTCAGCAAAAAATGCAAGCCTGGGATATGGAGATTTGCTATGATTCAGGGAAGCAACAGGACCAAATGCAAAAAATACTTTGATTTTCTGAGCCAACTGAGGGATTGCTGAAAATGCAATGAAAGCTGGGAAAAAAGAGTATTAATTATAATAGCACTTCAAATACAACCAGACCTAGAACTGATTACAAAGATATTTCTACAGTTGTAGAGGAAGCATGTGGATAACTATAGAGAATAAAATCCAGATGTGGGTCCCCACTAGAAGATACCCATTGAATCAATGGAACTGACATAAGTATGGATGGCATGCCAAGTACCTTCCTGATTTAGCAGGTCTACTCTAGTGAAACAAGCATCTATTGTTGTTCTTGTTGTTGAATGCCTTCAAATGTTTCCAACGTATGGTGACCCTAAGGCTCCCCTTGAACTGTCATGGGGTTTTCTTGGCAAGATTTATTCAGAGGTTTACCATGCCTTCCCTTGCGGCTGAGAGCATATAACTTGTCCAAGATCACCCAGTGGGTTTCATGACTGAGACGGAAATTCACCCCTGGTCTCCAGAGTCATAGATTAACACTCAAACCACTACAGTATGCTGGCTCTTCCTATTCTTATGTTCTGATTAAAAGACAGAGTATTATAGACATCAGGTTTTCTATAACTGCCCCAAGAATGACTAGGAAGTGTTTGTCATGTGCCATTTGCCTTCTCTCTCAAGGGTTTGGAAAATCTCAGGGTTTGTTTTTAGTTCTGTTTTTTCCCCCCTAGCATTTGATAGGAATACTTGGAAAAACCAGCTGCAGCAACCTAAATGAGGTCCTGGTAGGATATGAAGGAATAGGAGTGTAATTCTTTTCTAATTTTGTTAGAAATTTTTCTAATTTTCTAATTTTGTAATTCTTTTCTAAAATTGCAATGAGCAATTTTAGCCATTTTCTTCCTGCTGTGAGAAAGTCTTTGAAAATTATGCAGATTGTGAAGATTATGTACACTTCAGGACTTGTTCTGCGTAAAGTTTGCATAAAGCATCACGATAGAAACACAGTTATTTTCCATAGCAAATGCTGTTTCCTTCACAGACAATGTGCTAAATTCAGCTGTGGGTGTTTTGGTATTTAAAAAAAAAGCCTGCATGTAATACACAGAAAATACATTTGCACAAAATTACTATATTTTGCACAGAAAATGCTATTCCTGAAAAGTGTGAATTTTATGGAGAGGAAAGTACCAAACTGTGAAGATTCTTGTCAGTCCAGGATTTTCCTTGTCATGATTCCCCAGCAATTGAGAAACACATTTTCTGACCATTTTGAATACTCATGCATATTCAGGCAAGTCTTCTGTGCTTTCTCTTGTCTGGACCAGATCCTGCTATCGTCTCTTTCCTCTTTCCTCTTTCCTCTTCTCTCCCTCCCTCTCACTCATTCACTCACTTTAACTTAAGGGTGCAGATAAGCATGCTACAGCAATATAATACAGTGGGCCCTTGGCATCCACTAGGATTTGGTTCCAGGACCCATCATGGATACCAAAATACATGTATACTCAAGTCTCATTATATCAAGGTTTGCTTTTGAGTTGGGCTCAGAATGGAATTAATGTTTTCTAACAGAGCTAGTCTTCTGTATCCATGGATTCAACTACCCACAGCTTATATATATTCAAGCAGTGGGTGGTTGAATCCATGGATAAAGAATCCATGGATACAGAAGACTGACTCTGTTAGAAAACATCAATTCCATTCTGAGCCTAATTCTGCTCAAAGAAGAGACAGACACTTAGGTCTTCCTCTCCAATTCTTATGTCTTCTTTTACTTTATTTTGGGAACCATTTAATATGACTAATTGAAATGGCAATTAGGAAGAAAAATTAGGATGGTTTTTCCACTGATTCATTTCATTTAAGGGCTGAGCAGATGGGCCAGGATTGCAAGGATTGGTTCCCCCAGTTGGTCCCCCCCCCCACTCAACGTGGGAATGAGTGAGTGTTTACATGCCTCTCCCCATGCTGTCCCAGGACCCGAGACCAGCATATTCTCTTTACCTTGCCACACCATTACTGGTATAGGCACTCAATTTCTGCAATTGGGGGGGGGGGGGCTTCTCTGTACCAGCAATGGTACATCAAGATAAGGAGAGTGACATCAGCATTTAAATGCCCTGGGTTTGATTCAGGGTTTCCAGGAAACTCCATGGCAAGCTAGGTATCAAATTGACCTGTTTTGACCTGAGCTGTTTATGCTGGCATCAGGCCAGATCCAACAACTCCATGTCTGGTCTGCCAGAATCCAGCCTGATCCGGGCCCCACGGTTTTGGCCTGTGTCATCTAAACAGGACGATGCAAAGACAGGTGGAACATGGGCCTTTTGGCCTATGGGGACAATGCCAGAATCAAAAAACGGTATATATGACAGCTAATCTGGGACAACGATTTCACACAATTAACATGTTGGTTTCACTCATCATATGAGGAATTCTTGCACAGGTTTCAGCAACAATAAGAGGTCTTGAGATTATTTTCGGTTCCCACCATAGACCACATTATCATTGCTAGTGTGTACAATCAAAATTAAATAATGTAACCAGAAGGAAAGAAAAACATTTATGACTTCTCATGAAAATATTTTCTTGTTAAAACAAGCTGTTTAGTTAGCATACATCTTCTTTTCAGGAAGAACCTTTCAGGCATGATGACTGTCTAACAATCGGTGTGTTACCAATATGCCTTTGTACAGTGTAAAAAAAAGAAAGTTTAATCACCACATTTGCAGCTGACTAAATTTGGTGGTGAAAGCTCTTTCATGGGTTACAAAAAACAGTCCCATGTATATGCATTGCCCACCCCATTCTTAGGAATACAAGATACCAAATTTAGCAGCAACAGGGGAATCCTAAACATGAGGAAAACAAAGGACTAGGATTTAACACTATGAGGTTTTTCAAGTAAGGTAAAACTCTTTCATTAGGATACAATTTGGGACTACAATTTTGCAAGGTTTACCGAAACATGACCTTAAAGTTTTTCCAGACATAACACTATGAAGACTCCTTGAGAATTCAATGTTCTGTTCTTAAGAAAGGAGCAGTTGGTTTCACACAGGACAGGAACATCTAGATCTCAGGAGAAATTACTTTTCTGTTGCTAATAGGAGTTGAAATTTTATTATGTCTTTTATACTTTTTGTCTCTAGTCCTCAAATGGCCAATAATGGGAGTGGCCTCTGACTGTATTGAAATCCCTCAATAGCATCTTAACTGACAACATCTCAGACAGAATGTAGGCTTGTGAGTCTAACATTTCACCATTTTTCTCCTGTATTATTTTAAACATCTTTGTCTGGTGAAGAAGCTGGTGAAGCCTCAGAAGCTTGCATAATGTATTTTATGCTTTGGAGTTGGCCTCTCTAAAAATGGTATCACAGCTTGTGGATTTTAGGTTTTGTTGTATTTTGTTTCTATTATGAATTGTCAAACATATGGTATTTACTAGTACACTTTACTGAATGTGATGAATCTAACAGAGATGACAAAGATGTGGACAAACTGGAGCGGGTCCAAAGGAGGGCGACTAAAATGGTGAAGGGTCTGGAAACCTTGCCCTATGAGGAGCGACTTAGGGAGCTGGGGATGTTTAGCCTGGAGAAGAGAAGGTTAAAAGGTTATATGATAGCCCTGTTTAAATATTTGAAGGGATGTTATATTGAGGAGGGAGTAAGTTTGTTTTCTGCTGCTCCAGAGATTAGAACGCGGAATAATGGATGCAAACTGCAGGAAAAGAGATTCCACCTCAACATTAGGAGGAACTTCCTGACAGTAAGGACTGTTTGACAGTGGAACACACTCCTTCAGAGAGTGTTGGAGTCTCCTTCCTTAGAGGTCCTTAAGCAGAGGCTGGATGGCCATCTGTCAGGGATGCTTTGATTGGGAGTTCCTGCATGGCAGGGGGTTGGACAGGATGGCCCTTGTGGTCTCTTCCAACTCTATGATTCTATTATTCTATCAGGCCCAATTACTTTGAAATTAAACACAGACAGAGAAATATTGTAAAAAAGATCATAATCAGTAAGTTCTCCTTGTAGGTACACAACATGTCCACTTGGGAAAAAGACTTCTCAGAGGTGGCACTTAGAGAAGCTTGCTTGGCACCTACTTCCAGAATCATTCCAGAAGTATACCAAGATATTTTTAATTGTCATTTTAATTTAATCTTCACTCTTCCAATCTCTTTTATGGTGCTTTCCATGGTGTACAGTATTTATGTCACTCTTTTGAACTCTGAAGTTTAAATGTTTTTAACTGTGTCAAGACATTATGTAAAAATCCATCAGACTTATGCCTCATCATGCTGTCTGACTGTTCTTGTCCCACAGCAGTATCTGAACTAGTTTTCATTCCTTTTAGTCTGTTTAATACTATTTCATATGGTAACATTCTGTAATAAAATGTAAAATCACCATTGATGTCTACAACCATGGCACCCTCTTTGAAATCAAAGGCTGTATCAAGATGTTTTGAAATACAAATTCAGAACATATTTCTGCCCCACCTTTGGCTTCCTGTAGATTCTCCTGCCTACGCACAACATTAATTATATATTGATCTCCTGCTACTCTTTTTCTCTTATGAGTTACATTTTTCCTTTTGATGTGTATTATAATCTGATAATGGTTATAAATCTGTTTGACATGTTCTGTTTCTATATGCTATATTTAAGTTAATTAAATTTTATATTTGCATTACTGGCTATCACAGGCAACTATTCCCTGTACATGTTGTACTTCCAATGAAGCCAGCGATGGGACAACTGTGAGCAAGCAGGGTTAAATTTGGTTAACCTACATGCCAAAAATATCATACGTAAAGATATGGAAGGATCAGGTGTGAAAATTATAGGAAGGAACAGCAACAATTAAAGATATGCAGATGACACCATACTACTAGCAGAAAATAGCAAAAACTTGGAACGGTTATTGAAGAAAGTGAAGAAAGAAAGTGCAGGTTTGCAGCCGGCTGAAGGTTCATCTTTTCAGCTATCAGATTAAATGTTCATTGGCTTCGCTTGTGCAGTGTGTGATATCCAGAAGCACAAGGTAGCTAGCTCAGTAGAAATGCTCGTGTTTTGGGTGTAGAGAGTCCCCAATTCAGTTTCTGGTATTTCCTAATAGAATTGGGAAAAATCCCTGTCTGAACTCTAGGAAATCTGCTTCCTATCAGTGTGTAGATAATTTTGATATTCTGATTCAGCATAGGACAGCTTCCTATGTTCTCTTTCTTCATTTATTCTATATAAAGGAAGTCATTCTGTACATGTTCTTCTCCAACAAATGATCACACTCAGTTTTAAGGAAATTTCAGTGAAGCAAGAGCCAACGTGTTGTAGTGGTTTGAGAATTGGAATATGACTCTGGAGACCAGGGTTCAAATCATGGATTGGCCATGTAAACCCATTGGATGACCTTGGGCAAGTCATACTCTCCCCGCCTCAGAGAATGGCAATGGCAACCCACCCCACCCCCAAAGAAACTTGCCAAGAAAGTCCCATGGTACAGTCACCAGAAGTCGCCATGATACAGTCACCAGAAGTCAGAAAAAAAACAACTTAATGGCACACAACAGCAACCACAACAAGCAACCTACTATTAAAATTGTTATGCATCTCCCATTAAAAACATGCTATTCCTTACACACTCACAATCCAGCATTGGGCAGTTGCATTCCCACCACAAATATATTTACATTGTGGCTCAATAGCATTGTGCAAATCGAACAACATACCTATAGTGGAGCCCTGAGAATGTCCAACGTAAAATATTTTTTCTTGTCCAGTTTTAGCTAGAACAAAATTTATAATGGCTGGTAGGTCATTCATGCCCATTTCATGAAAACTGTAACAAACAGAAGGAAAAGTGATGCATTAGTACTTTGAGGTTACCTTGCCATAGCAATCTGTGATAGACTAAGCAAAATACATCATGTTAAGGATTGTGTTTCCTTCCTTCCTCGTTCTGTAGGAATGAAAGATCTTGAAGAACTAAAGCCTGAGACAGCATCCAAATGTGAGATTTCAGTCCTATGCAGATCTTATTTTACATTTCAAAATGATGGCATTCCTACTAATAATGAGCACTATAAATGCTGTTGAAGCCTACAAAATTCAGCCACATATAGAGCCCTGGGCTTCATGATACTCATGACAAACCAATCCAAACCTAGTAGGCATTATGATGCTCCTGAATTCTCTGAATTGGATGGAAATAAAAAGAAATTGTCTTCATTGGCTGTGACATAAAATCACACAAACACAGCAATTCTTTAGTCCTGGATTGTACAACTGATTGTAAAATGGGTGGCATGGCCATGCACTCCCCCACTGTGCCATTGTTTGTGCAACTCGCCAGTCACCAGTAAGGAGTGCCCTCATGGCAGTGCACTTGGTTTTCCAAAATGGTTTGCCTTGGCCTCACTGTGCTTAAATAACCCTAACTGAGATACCACTCTTGTGCAACTCTGAGAAAGTGCAATCACTTACATAACAGCATTTATGCCAGCATAAAACCAAAACAGATAGTTGCCTTAGCAACCCAACTGACAGCCATCTTTCCTTCAACAGGATCTACTTGGCTGGGGCAACAGCAGCAGCAGTGGAACCCTAGCCATTGTAGTGGAAGAAAGAAAGGGAAATTGAATCTCTTTTCCTCTCTCTACCACACTCATAATACAATTGCAAAAGAGATCCTCGTATCCCTTCGGAGACATAGTTTTCCAAAGATTTCTGCAACAACAGTACAGTACTACATTTTCCATAGGGCACAAAACTCCCCATCCACCCATTCTCACTGCCTCTGATTTGTTGCTGCTGTCTTGGGGAGAGGAAGGTTTGAGAGAATTAGTGATACTTTATTTTTCAGGTAGGACTGACTTTTTAAAAAATAAGATAATCTGCTATTTTTTAAAAAAATCTGGACTTATTTTCCAAACTAATCCAACATGCGCCTGGGGAACATGACAAATTCTAAAAAGCATCAAAGAACCATGAAGTTAGAGGAATTTTGTAGTGCCTTTGAGACTAATAGGCAAAAGAAGTTGTAGCATAAGCTTTTATAGACTTGGCTTGGAGTGAACTGGTGTCCAGGAAGGACCTTTATAATCAGACTGTATGAATAGCCATAGAAACACAACGTGTGTGTGTGTGGTGATGAAGTGATAAGTTCCGTTTAAACTATGGTTATTGAGACAGAAGGAGAGATCTTGGCTAAGGCAAGGGTGGGTGGATGATCATATGACTCAAGACTTGATTTTTGCAATGCGCTCTACATGGGGCTATCCTTGTGCCTAATCTGGAAACTCCAGTTGGTACAATTGGTACAGAATATGGCAGCCAGGTTGATCACAGGAACAGCAAGGAGTGACCATATAACACTGGCTACCTATTAGTTTCCAGGCACAGTACAAGGTGTTGGTTATCACCATTACATGGCTTTAGCCCAACATATCTAAGGGATCACCTGCTTCCATATAATCCGCCCTATATACTCAGGTCCTCTGGGAGGTCATGATTTTGGCCATATTAACTGCAAGTGGAATTTGCAATAAATGATAAAACCAAGTATCAGTTATACATATATTATGCAGACACTTTTACAGCCTTAAAAAACGAACAAGCACAAAAGCACACAGGTACTAGGTTTCTAGTCTTCAATTCAACTCACCTGAAATCCCAAAACTTCTCTTCATCAATTGAAAAATTTTGATGTCTTCTACACCATCTGCAGCCTCTATTATTTGCCAACCAGACATCAAACCCAGCATCTGCTAGTATGAAGCCCAGACTATTGTTGGGCAAACTAGCTACCCAGGATCCACCATTTGTAAGTACGCCAGGCATCACTAACACAACAGGCTTCGAAGCTGAAAATAAAAGATTGAGTATGAAACAAATACAAGAGCAAAAAACAATTCAAATTTTCAGAATTTCAGATTTGCAAGACAACAGTCTGAGGTTGCATGATGCAGCTCCTTTGCTAAAGTGAAACTAGTCTAAGCAATGCCAGGGGATGGACAAGGAATTGTCACCCAGCTGAAAGTGTGGGAATGAAACATAATACAGTGGGCTCTCAGTATCCACAGATGATCTGTTCCAGACACACACAACCTCCCCATGGATAAAAAAATCCATGGATGCTCAAATCTGAAATGCTCCTAATGGTGACATGTTGACATAGGTGTGCCACCATTGGGGACAACCACAGCACCATTGGGACTGCATTTGTGGTTGCACCTGTGGGAGGAGTGTGTGTGAGGAGGAGAACAAGGATCAGCAGGCAGCCCCAAACCAGCTAGGTAGGCACCCTCCACTCCAAGGGAGATTTTTTGGATGCCAAAGGGTACCTGCTGGGAGGAGGGTATGGAGTGCTCATTGGAGACTGTGCTGCTGCTGTGGGACTCCCAGTTGACCCAGTTGTAGGTCTGCCTCCCTCCCCTTTGACCCACAGAATGGATGGCACCACCTTGCTCCTACCAGCCAGACAAGGGGTGCCCGGGGAGGTGAAGGGGGCACAAGGCAGTTGGTAGAAATTTGGCAAAGGGGGGGGGGGTTGCCAAGGCAGCCACCCACTCTGTGAGGGATAGTCGAGGGAGCTGGCCCCACAACTGGGTCAGTTGGGCGTCCCATGACAAGAGCACCACAGGCACCCCATGCCTCTCTCATGGATGGCATCCTTCCCCTGTGCACCTCCAGTACCCGGCAACCTAGCCAGCCCGGGGCTGCCTTCTGGTCCTCATCCTCCTTGTCCTGCAGGTTCCTTCCACAGGAGCAACTGCAAATGCAGTCCCTAATGGCGATGTGGCAGTGTGCATGCACCACCATTACTAATACTGTAATTACTAATAATAGGGGGCTTCTCATCCGTGGATATTGAAATGCACAATTAAAATATCATTATAAATAGATACAAATACTAGATAATAAACATACATTGGGGCTTTCTAGATTGGCAGGAAAGTGTGACATGAAGTTGCCTTTTCCTTAATGCTTAGCAGCTGCACCGCAGCCTTTAGATGGAGCTGCGCTGTTCCGCAGTTTTTAAAAAAGAAGCTGGGAAAACCAGGACCTTTTTAAAGGCGCTTCTTCTCCCCTTAAACGCCAAAAAAAAAAAAAAAAAGCGTTTTCATGGCACACTTTCCCTTTTTCTCATCTAAAGGCTAGACTTTCATGCAGCCATGAACACACTTCTTTTTGCCAATCTAGATCAGGCCATCATATGATTAAGAATCTATTCTTATATTTTCATTCTTGGAGAATTAAATTGAATCTAATAAGATGTATGGATCATCAATATTCAAAAATCAAATCAGATATCAAAACACACCATTTTTAAAATAAACTTGTTTTCCTCTTGTCTCCATTTCCTGAGTTATCCAACTTAGCAATTTAATCATATCGCACATCCTAGTAATATTTATGGTATTTCTATTTCACAAACTGATAAAGAAGCTGAAAGCAAACTGTCTTAACTAGCAATAACTGGTCTTCTCACCAGTCTATTTTTTCTCTTGATGGGATTTCCCAAGTGTTGAAAAACCCATTTCTTAATCTGGGAACTAATGATTGTAATGCCAACTAGTATTAGTTAAAAGATTTCCACAGCTGCAAAACCTAAATAGTATTATCTTAGAAGGAAAAAAATCAATATAAACTAATTTCATTTTATTATGAATGGATGAATGAATACCTGAATTCCCTGAATTTGTATTGCCATATGGAATTCTGTTGATTGGGAGATAATAGCCATCATCTGTAAGGATTTCATACTCTTCATTAGGGTAGCCTTGGTACTGTATGACTTCACTCTGCAGATAGATACCCCCCCATCCAATGACAATCAGAAATGTAAGTCAAATTCTCAGCATGTGTATAGCCATGCACACACAGAGAGAGGAGTCAACCACGCAAGACAAGTTTTTCTTTTCTTTTTCTTACCATGTAGGAAAACCTTGCAGCTCCACGCAAAATATTAGTAAATACATTTAGCTTTCACTACACCATTCTATTCCCCCCTGCATGATCTTGCAGCTAATACATATGGACAAATGTGAAGAAGTGTGGATGTGGGAACAGCTAGTAGGTACAGATTTGCTTGGATAGGCTGAAAAGACCTTTCAAACAGTTCAAGAACAATTATATCACCAGAACTTTTACCGATGTCATCAATGATGTCACCAAAGTGTGTACTGTATAATTTTGGACACAAATATGCAGCCATACCCACTCCACTGTCTGATGAGACCAGCTTCAAAATTTATGGTTCTAGAAACTGTCATCTCAAGGGAGGGTGGATATTTTCAACAGATTTCTCCATGCTGTGAGAGAAAACAAGGATTTTTACACCGTTCTTGTGAAATATTAGAATGTTTCAAAGTCTCCCAACAAATTGGTGTGTGTAGAAATACCCATGGTTTTTTTTGGGGGGGGGAAGGGCATGTTTTCTGCTCTTTTTTGTTGTTGTTGCAGAAATTCATTTTTTTAAACTTTTCTTTATATATGCACAGAAAATTGAAGATATTTGTTCACAGAATAATTCCCTAGAAGATCTCACAAAGTGTTAAGAATTTTGCTATCATTCTTTTCTTCTTATATAGCAGAAAAATGAACAAAAAAAGAATATTCTTTCCGTTCCTACCCAGAAATGGAAAGTAAGATATAATTGTTGCTGTGATTGCTTATAGCAATCAAGTTTATGGGATGACTTAATAAATATGTCCTTGGATTAATGTAAAAGAAATATTGCTAGCTTGGTGCATCACATCCTGGTTGGGAAAACAAAATTAATCCCACATCCCAACAGTTTTTTTTTCCCCCTGAGACATGAAACTGGTAACAGACTTACAATATTCATGAATGTTTCAGGATCCACCTCTCTCTTCTTCTTTAAGGATTGTTTTGAATCCGTAAATCCCAGGATCAAAAGGGATATCACAATAAATAACAACATCTTGGGTATCTGTAAAATAGCAGTGTAGTTAGCAATGTTTTTAGAATTTATTGCATCTGCTCATACCAATTTGAAGAAAGTCTGCTTTGATTTGGGTCCTGAAATTGTTGGTTCAAAAAAAAAATATGCCTCCCAGTGACTATCATTAGAAATTTTAAAAAGGTAAACTCTTGCAGAGAGATGGGGGTTTCCAGAATCACATGTAGTTTTCTAGGAATGTACTATGGTGTCAAACTGCAAACAAATAATATGTGAAGAGATCTTGTAGCACCTTTGAGACTAAGTCTTTCATAGA
Organism: Urosaurus nigricauda; assembly: GCA_034509955.1. Classification (NCBI taxonomy): domain Eukaryota; kingdom Metazoa; phylum Chordata; class Lepidosauria; order Squamata; family Phrynosomatidae; genus Urosaurus; species Urosaurus nigricauda. Next base: position 187,454,870 of record JAOEGL010000003.1, on the reverse strand, counting down.
CTTCAGTCTACTTCCTCAGATGCATATATCTGTTGGAAATTCATGCTGACAACTTCTTTATTTCAGTTAGTCTCAGAGGTGAAACAGAGATCTCTCTACACACTGATTCTACAGACTAACACAGCTATATCTTTGAATGCTGCAAACAAATAGATGAACAGTATTCTAATGGTATCTACCTTTGAGGTTTGCTTGTTTGTTTGTTTGTTTGTTTGACTGGCAGTGCATTTTAAAAATAATGATAATAATGATTGCCAAACAGAACTGGAAGCAATTTGCTTGGATAGCTGTTTCTTCGGAGAGAAACAAGACAGCTAAATTTCAATAGATTAGGTTCTGAGATTTTTGACCAAGAGCCAGCCTTTCCATTTGGAGGTGAGGATGAAAAACTATATTATTTTTTTCTAAACTGAAAAAATGACTATTCCCCCACAGTATTCAAACTTATTCAAACAATGGTCTCTTCCAGCTCTATGATTCTATTATCACAAAACATTGTGTATGAATTATTTTATTTGCATGCATTTGCACACATATACTCCATAATCTGCACGAAAATGAGGTTTCTTCTGCAGGAAATAGTGTTTTGTGGGTCTCCATACAAAACCATATGTTCCTTTGCAACACTTCAGGACATTTGAATATCAGGAAAAAAATGTTCAAAATTTTCACTGGTCTATTATTTCTCTTGATGGGATTTCCCAAGTGTTGGGAAACCTATTTCTTAATCTGGGAACAATAATTAATGATACTCTTTTCATCCCTATGTTCTACTAGGGAGCCCTGATGGCACAGTGATTAAATGCCAGTACTGCAGCTGACACAAGGTAATGCAGACACAAGGTTGTGAGTTCAATCCCAGGACTCAGCCTTGCATTCTTCCATGGATCACTAAAATGAGTACCCAGCTTGTTGGGGGCAATTAGCTTACACATTGTAAACTGCTTAGAGACTATTGAGTTCTGTATTAAGCAGTATAGAAATGTAAATGCTAATGCTATTGCTATTGCTATGTTAATTGGAGAGATGCAGAGGCTTAGCAGTTAAGAAGCTGACTCTGACTATAGCAAGGTTAGCAGGTCGGCAGTTGAAGACCCAAGTGCCATGTGATGGAGTGACTTCCCATCGCTAGTCCCAGCTTTTACCAACCTAGCAGTTTGAAAGCATGTAAAAGTGCAAGCAGATAAATAGGTACCACTTCGGTGGGAGGGTAACAGCGTTCTGTGCAGTCATGCTGACCACATGGCCACAGAGTTATATTTGACAATGCTGGCTCTTTGGCTAAGTAATGGAGACAGGCACTGCCTGTACAGACAGACACAACCTGACAATCAAGTCAAAGCGGAAAGATCTACATTTATCTATGTTAATCGGGGACTACTGAATGCAAATGAGGGATAACGTAGAAGTATCTCTAAGTGACAAGACATAATTATGCTGCAAACTTTCAGAAGAACAGCTGTATAGAGAATGGCAATTCTAACATTGGGTGGCTATTTACTCCCCCTTTGCTCTGTCCATGGTTTTGGGGGGATTATTTTGGGAAGGGAAAGAGAACGCATCATAATGCTGTCCCCAGCCCATTACATTGCAAAGTTTCAGGAGAACAGGTGCAATGGTTATTGAATTATGATGTTTGAAAGGCAGTTTCAGGCTTTTAAAATAGTGAGCCATGGTAGTGTTAGAAAGGAGGAAGCAATAATAAAAATCTCAGGCCCTCCACAAGGTATACTAGTTGGAGGACACTTCATAAAGCATGTCTCACAGTTAGAGAGTGAGCCTTTCTGCCACGCAACCTTACTCCCTCACTCTTCTCCCCTGTTTAATGTTTTTCATAAAGAAAAGAAAAGAAAAAAAGCTATTTCTGATAACATGCTGTCTCCACTTCTGAAGCTAGAATGAAGATTCAAGTGGGATCCACTTTACCTCTGTTACTTTTGGGAGGAAAGACATTTTCCCTTGTTTGAACCACTCCAAATAATCCTGATTATGCTTGGACTTTGGCCAGATCTCAAATCAGATTATTAATATCTTTATACTGATTAACACTACAACATAAAAACCATTGCTACCAATGAACTATGGTTTCTCTTTTCATATACATATGCATGTATTTTTGATACAATCATGAATTATGGGTTGCCAGATTTCTATAAATTATTGAATTTGGGGTGCTGTTGAATGATAGATTACATCTTGGTGATTTATCTTAGTATAGTGCAGTAATAATATTTTTAGTCACAATATTCCAGAAGGAGGCTTCCATGTATATGACCTGAAGGAGCTAGACAATAAGTACTGACATTGCAACACTGGACATCATAACTTGGGCCCATGAAGGTGTCAGTGTACCTGTCTAAAGGCTGGCTATAGCCCTCCTCATCTTCCCTTGTCACATTCGCTCAACACATTCACTCACCCTGGTTTTGGCTGGACATTTCAAGGCCAGGTACTGGATTTCCCTCCACCTTCTGTAGTGCCAAGTTTCATTAGAAAGTAGAAAGTGTTTACCCAATTCTCGGTTATTCTACCCCATCCTGCCAAGCTGCCAAAGCCTTAGACAAATGCCAGACTCACCTTTGTGTTCTTGCATCTAATTGTGATGAGCTCATGTATTTTATTTTATTTCATTTTTATCCTGGCTAACATCATATATAAAACACCTTAAAACAACAATTAAAATTGTACAATTGAAATTGTAAAAAATATTAAAAATTACAAATATAAAATTTAAAACAAACAAAGTTAAAAAATAATAATCTAAAATCAAACTCCCATCCCCCAATAAAACCAAGCCTGCAAGATTTTAAAGGGCCTGTGTAAATAAAAATTTCTTAGCCTGCCAGCAAAAAGTCAGCAGCAAGGGGCCAGCCTAGTCTCCCATGGAAGCGAGTCCCACAGGGTGGGAGTAGCCACTGAGAATTATCTCTTGTGTATCCTCACCAGGTGAGCCTGAGATGGTGGTGGGACCTAGATAAAGCCTTCTCCTGAGGATCTTAGAGCTTTAGGTAGTTTGTATGGTGGATGTGGTCTCTCAAATAATCTGGACCTAAGCCATGTAGAGCTTTATAGGTCATGACCAGCACTTTGAATTGTGGTCGGAAACGAACCAGTAGCCAGTGAAGCTGTTTCAATACAGGGGTTATTATATGTCAAACTGGTTGAAGCCCTTTTGGCTGAACATCAGATCAACCTGATAAAGGTTGATGACAACAAGAAGCTGGGTGAGCGAGTAGGTCTCTGCAAGATCGACAGAGAAGGAAACCCCTGCAGAGTTGTAGGCTGCAGTTATGTGGTTGTTAAAGACTATGGCAAAGAATTTCTCATTCTAGCTCATGAAGAGAGTTTTGGAATAATTGCCTTGGGTGATGCTGTTAAACCCTACTTGGGAGATCATGCTGGTGGACATATTGGGGGTGGGTGGGTGGGATTTGATCAGGTAAATTATGATGAGCATTCAAGGGTACCTTTGAGGCACCCTTGCCTTCCAAGATATGCCAAGTAAGGTAGAGAGGGGAAACTTTTCCAGCAAAATCTGCTAAAGGGCCAAAGTATTTGTGCTGAGGCTAAGGAAAGAGGATACGATACTATTTAAAACAAACAAATTGCTATGGAATTTTTATTATTTGATCTTCCCTTTGAGTGAGAGACTCTCACGGGATGGAAAGGGGGGAATAACTGGAAGTCCAACTGATTAGTTCTTACTACCTGAACCTACACAGCCATCAGCGTTCAGTTCCCAACTCAGATATAAAACCCACTGGAAGACCTTGAGCAAGTTATGCTCTCTCAGCCTCAGGAGAAAGCAATGGCAAACCTCCTCTGAACAAATCTTGCCAAGAAAATGCCATGATAGGTTCACCTTAGGATCTCCATAAGTTGGAAACAACTTAGAAACACACAACAAGAACAACAAAACCTGAACCTAAGCAATTCTAGGTGTGTCAGACAGATGGTTTGGAGTCCTGTAAGATGCAACACCTCTTACAGTACCTGCCTCAAATAATTTGCTTAAATATATCTGACTGGTCAATAGCTAAGTAGGTATAGATAGAATTCAAAGCTATAGTCATGTTAGTCTGTAGAATCAGTATGTAGAGAGATCTTCTAGCACCTTTGAGACTAACTGAAAGAAGTTGGTAGCATGAGCTTTTGTAGACTTCAGTCTACTTCCTCAGATGCTTTTGGCAAAAATTTTGGCCAATATCCCTCTATGAGTATAGATAGTTCTTCCACTTCTCCCCTGTCTCTTGGTATCTTTTCAAGAGAACAAAGTTCTTATACACAAAAACAGCTACCCCTGAAAGTTATTATACACTTATTGAAGAATAAATAACAAGAAACCAGGATCAGATTTCTTGCCTCTTGAAATGTTTAAAAGCAATTTAAATTGGTGAAGCTAACCAATGATCTGTTCATCTGTATTAAAGAACTCAGACTGTTCCAAACTGGAAAGTGATTATTGTGATATTTTTAAAGGTGTAAGTGCCAGGAAGATAGAATTTACAGAGCAATTAGCCTAATTGATTCACGGTCCAAAATGTATGCAAAACATTTCCTTGAAGGATTAGAGGACTAAGCAAGAGATTAATCTCATACTGGAGGAAGAGAAGGGAGGTTTCAGGAAAGGTTGATTTACTACTGATAAATGTTTTATGCTACTCCATCTGGCAATTAAATATACAGTAAAAAGGGGTACCTTTTACTTAATTCATTGATATAAGCATAGCTTTTGATTCTATAAACAAAGGCTGATTTTTGGATAGATTTTATCCAAAACAAATAGGAGCCCTAGCAACACAGTGGTTTAATGCCAATCCTGCAACCACAAGGTGGAGAGTTCAGCCCCAGGGCTCCAAGGTTGACTCCTTTCCTAGGCTGATAAAATGAGTACTCGGCCTGTTGAGAGCAATTGACTTATAGATTGTAAACCGCTTACAGAGTGCTGAATTCACTATCAAGCAGTATAAACAAACAAACAAACAAACAAACAGCTTCATTTATATACTCTTTCATACCCTTAAGGAGTGTCTAAGCGGTTTACAATTGTAAGCTATTTGCCCCCCAACAATCTGGGTACTCATTTTAGCGACCTCGGAAGGATGCAAGCCTGAGTCGAGCTTCAGCCCTTTGCTGGTCTTGAACTCACGATTTCTGTTGCTATAGATTTTCAAGAATGAAGATTAACTCAAGATTATTATGTTTAATTGGGGCATTCTGTACCGGGGGGGGGGGGGGAGACTCTGAAGGTCTGGACTAGTCCAAATTGTTTTTCTTGTTGATGACATTTCTACATATAATGGGCTGTGGGAAAGGCTGTACTTTATCCCCCTCCCCCTTTAATTTTTATATTACATTGTATTGTTCTGCATAAATATAATTTTCATATATTCAATGTGCTTTTTGTATGGAACATAATTTAGTTATTGCAGTGATAAATCCAAAGTCTTAAGCTTAAGAAAGACAAAACACTGCACAAATGGGATATAGATTGTAAATAAGCTGAACAGGTTTGCTGAGACCCTGGATTGGGATAATATCATAAAGTTTAGCCAAGGAGCAATATGTCTTCCCTTTGCCTTCCTACAGAACTCAACTTAAAGCCCTAATATCCATAACCATTTAATGAATGGTGGAGATCAGGGGGCATAGAGAAGCATTTGGCTATATGCCCACAGCTACCCACACAATGATAACTTCACCTTCTATTATTTTTGAGGAACCCCTTGGAGACCCCAGAGGATGCCTTTGCCATTCTCTGTTTAAGCACATAAAGATGTTTCTTCAGTGACTCCCATTCTCAGTTGGCCACTAAATGGCCATGGGATTGGAGCTTCTCAAGGAAGAAGGTGGGTTCTGAAGGAAGATAGTGAATTTCTGTCTCAACAACAACCAACAAATTAAATTTCAGCTATATGTATGTCCCTGACAGGAAGTTAGACATGAAATCATATTTCTGTCTTGGATAATGATGATGAAAAAGCAGTCACTAATATCCTGCCTTTTCTTTTGGGGCTCAAGATTTATTACAAAACAAATTTAGATAAAAACACATAGAAAAATATAGGTAAAACACAGTAAACCATATTTTAAAATGTAATTACACTATCTTTAGAATGAAAGCCATTTAAAACAAATCCATTAAAAAGGCAAAATATAAAGATGCACACTAGTAAAAGGCCCTGAAGCCAGTTGCTAAAGATCTGTCACTATAGAAAAGTTTTCACTCACCAAGAGAAGGACAACAAGGAAGGAGTGATCCTAATCTCACTAGGGAAATTTAAGAAAGAATGCAATTTATAACTCATACACAATTTTCCACAACAATAAACAAATAATCACAGAGAGAGAGAGAGAGAGGTTGAGAAAGAGACAAGGAATGTGCTAAGTCCTACCCTCTCACTTGGACAGTTTGACCATGGAGCAATCTAATTCTGCATGACAGCATATATTAACAGCACAGCAGAATTTAAGCAATTGTGATCATTTCTCATTTTTTAATCTCTGCATCTTCCCTCTTGTGCACATTTCTTTGCAGCGACATGGCCCACAAAGGAGAGCACTATGTGCTTTCAATACAAATGTAACCAATCTTTTGGAGATACCATGTGAGCACACCCATTCATGTGGCCATGATGTTACTGTGCATACCTCTTTAGTGTGAGTGTACAATGGTAAAGCAACCCCCATATTTCTGTGCCTAGGCATAAAGAAATTCTGAAAATAACATCAAACTCAGATGATGGGTAAATAGCCATAAGAACAAAAGCAATAAAAATTTGAAGACAATTTAGCTTTCCCGTCTTATTGTTCAGCAATTCAAGGGAACTTTAGCTAAGCATGTTTACAAAATCTAGGCAAGAATGGATTCTATGCAAGACTGGCCATTTCAACATAGTGAGACAGTATGTCAAGGACTTTCCACTAATTGCCAGTAGAAGACCAAGAAACCGAATTATTTCTCCACCATCGCCGCCATGCTTTTCACAATTAGCTCAAATTAAAAAAGAAAAAGAAAAAAAGAAAATTTAAAAAATTTAAAAAATTAAAAAAAGAAATGCCAAGACTGTGGAAAAGGTTTCACTCAAAACCATCAAGGAACTCACAGGGCAGAAGCAATGAAAAGTATTCGACTGTTTAAAATGTTCATGCTGTACAGAAGGTTGAAAATGTTTTGTTTTTAGTTCATGTGCGCATATTTTAGTTTAAATAATACATTTGATGAAACATAAAAAAATAGTCTTTGCTCAAAAATGCTGATTTCACATGCATGCACACACATACACAACCACACAGAGACCAAAGGACAGGCTGATTGATCATAAAAAGAGACAATTCATCCAGTGCTAATACTTTTACTAGTCTACAGCAAAACATTGGTCCTCACTTTTCTTCCATTTTTGGCATTTTACAGAAATCAAGAATGATACAGAAATCAAGAATGATCTAAAAAAAATAATCTCTCTGAGATTTTGTCATGATCATCAACATACCTCAGTCTCTCCTGTTATCTTGATTAGCAAAGAAATATGAAGCAAATTTGATATTTGCATCCCAAATTGTGAAATACAAAAGAAACCTCCAGTGCCTAAATAAAATCTATATAAAGTTTGAGAAATGTGTCAGTTTCACTTTCTCCAACACAACAGAAAAAAGGTGTTGCTTCTTTCTTGTTTATGTATACATTTTCCCCTTTTGGCAACTTTTCAAGAGTCTTCTTTTAAAAAAAAAATCGGAACCATACAGAATCCTCTCCCATCTAGTTACATCTCACCCATCTAGTATGGGGTGCCACCTGATGTGATGGAGCCTTTTGGAAAAATAATACTGCAACTTTGATTCAGCACCATAAATATGGTTTTGAATGCATTCAAAACTAGAATTTGAAAAAGAAAGTGCTCAAAGCCATATGCTTGGGTGGACAAATCTGTAAGTTTTCTTTTCTCACACATTCAATTTTTATTTGAAAGTTACTTCCATCAAAGAAACGTGTGAATTTTATCAGAGTTGCACATTTTTTTTCCAGAATTATTAGAGAAACTGTAAATTCTTTTCATAACCAAAGAAGCCAAAACCAAAGAAACCAAAAGCACAAGCCAAAAACAATCTTCACCCACACATTTTTATCAAAGTGTCCAGAGAATGCAGAAGAGATAGCTTGAAAGAAAATCTTACCAGTCTGTCTGGGGTTCCTTGCTGTCCAAGATGTGTTTCAGATAACTGAAGGGAGGAGATGCTGATAGCTACCATGTACCTGTGGATATGTAAGCGACTGACATATAATTTCATCATAGGACCTCCCCAAGCTTGCTCGCCAATCACTAGTACTATCATTTCACTATTTCAATTTACATACATAAATCATAGTAGGAGTAAACAGTTATTACAGCCTCCATTAACTTCTCATGTGCCTTTAAAGTTGCTATTAGCACACACAGAGACAGTGGTTATTTTATTATTAACCCACCCTTCCTCCACAGAGTCCACAGTGGTATACATGCCACTTGCAGATCTTCCAAGAAATTCAAAGTGGCAAATATGTTGGCTCTCCCAGTTTTAATTCTTCTTCCCAAAAATGTATGGCTGCAATAAATTGTAAGTATAGGACACTAAAACAATTTCAAACTGGCCCAATCGCCTTCCACACTTCACAATTGCAGCACATTGATACCACTTTAATCGCCAAGCCTCCATCCCAAAGGAAAACTAGGGTTTATCATTTTGTGACGTATTTTGGATTTTCTAATAGAATTCCAGTAGACAAGTCATAATTTTTCTGCCTTTCAATACTGATAGTCAAAGCATGAGTGACACTAAGAACACATTTTTAGACGATGCTTTCAATCTCTCTTTATTTAGCAAAATGGTCGTGGGATGGCTGGTCCAGGTCACATCTAGAACATGAGATGGAATTTGAGTGGCCAGATCCAAAAGAGGACAGGACTCCTGCACCTTAAAAAGTCACAAAGAGGAGGAAATTTTAAGATATATATGTTGCCATGGAATGGATTGTGTAGATATGTGTGGCCTTATCATGCTGTGGTGTGGGAAAAATTATCGGTATTTATAAAAAACGTTTTGCAATGCTAGACCAGATGAGGAAGTGGTGATAGTGATAATGGAGAAGCTAATGCAGCCACAAAATTATTGTTTGTCACTGCACTGCCATATAGTGTATTAAGAACACAAGCAACAAAGGGAAGACATTGACCTTTATTCAGATATCTGATTCAGATATCTTTATTCAGATATCCTCAAGGTCAGTTCAGATTCGTTGAGATTATGGTCTTCCCCATGACTCTACAGTCTCAGTTATTTTCATGGAGCAGCCTGTATGAAATGCCATCCAGTGGAACATATCCTCCATGAGAAAATATTTGTTGTTTTTGTTGCATCCCTCCAAGTCATTTTTGACTTATGGTGACCCTAAGGTGAACCTAGCATAGGATTTTCTTGGCAAGTTTCTTCAGGTGGGTTTTGCCATTGCTATTCTCTGAGCCTGAGAAAACATGACTTGCCCAAGGTCACCCAGTGGGTTTTTAATGCCCAAGAGAGGAATCAAACCATGATCTTCAGAGTCATAGGAAATTATCAGATAGAGGGTAACGACAGGAAAAGGACAGGAGCAAAGTGTGATGCTCCCATCTTTATCACGCAAATGGGTGAAGATTATTGGATGACGTCCTGATTATCCTGTGATTATCCCATCAATGAAGAGGAATTGTCTTGTCATTTACCTTCATTTCATAATAATGGGATAACCCATTAAAACTGAAGTGATGAGACCATACCTCTTCATTGACAGGATACCCACAGGATAAGCTCCATGTATCTTTGCATGAACACTCAATAAGAATGGGAACATGGTGCTTTGCTCCCCCCCCCCCCCCCCCACAGATAATCTTTGTAGTCCGGCACTCAAACCACTTCAGGGACTGAACACTGGAATTAGAGGATGGAAGCTATCCTTGCTAAAACAACCCCAGAGTTTTGCTCTTCTGTCTCTTGAATATGAAAACCAGCAAAATCATTCTCAAGTGTGAAGGAAAATGGAAGAAAGGAGATAGTTTGAGTTTGTGTTTCCCATTTAATCAGGTAATTGCTAATAATCAGCAGTTAAGATGCCAACTCCGATCATCACAAGTTTGAGACCTATGCACCACGTGAAGGAGTGAGCTCCCATCACTAGTCCCAGCTTCTGCCAACCTAGCAGTTCCAAAGCATATAAAAGTGCAAGTAGATAAATAGGTACCACTTTGATGGGAAGGTAACAGTGTTCCATGCAGTCATGCTGGTCACATGATCATAGTGTTGTCTTTGACAATGCTGGCTCCCTCTGCTAAGTAATGGAGATGATCACCGTCAGATACAACTTGACAAACTTGTCAAAAGGGAAACCTTTACCTTTAATAATTTCCCATTTGCAAAATTGCCTTGTAAAAATTAATTTATGCTAATGTTGAGACAGGGAATAATGCATTTTGCAGACTGCACACAGTACTTCAGCATGTACTGATTATCATAACATACAGAACCTTTTTAGAGTAGACTGTATGCTAGCAAAATCATATCACCAGGACCAATATCCTGTCACCATAGTGTTTTATTTTATGCGGTATTTCATTCCAAATGCCCACTGCTTAGTGCACAACAGTATTTTTAAGGCTATCTGATGTGTGGGACCAGCAGAGCTTTTTTGCAGTTGTATCAGACTTGTGCCAATTGGCTACAATTCTTTCTTTCTTTCTTTCTTTCTTTCTTTCTTTCTTTCTTGAAAACTCACCACAGACCACTAGAAACTGGCTGGTGGCTGGCATTGGTCTGTGGATCACCATTTTGAATGGCACTTGTGTAGAGAATAATATGTAAAGTGAGGAGCTTGCACTATATAGTCAGGAAAGATAGCCATATTCTCAGCTATCAGTTTCAATTTAGTGCATTTGTGTCTTGTCCGCAGATCATAACATAGCAGACAAAACTTTCAGTTTCATTAGTACCACTTCTCCTATCAGTTTAAAACCTGTGTGAGATGTTTTGCCTTCAATGTATTGAAGAAAGAATGGTAGATAATAATATGTACCATATGCTTCTTAAACCACAGGAGCATGTACAGTTGGCCCTCCATACCCATGAGTAGTGCATCCACAGATTCAACCATTCATGGCTTAAAAATATTTAAAAAATAAAAAAAATCCAAAATGCAAACCTTGATTTTGCCATTTTATATAACAGACACCATTTTACTATGCCACTGTATATAATAAGATTTGAGCATCCTTGGATTTTGATTTTCACTAGGGATCCTGGAACCAAACCACAGTGGATACTGAAGGCCCATTGTAACATCAAAGTAAAGCCTGTTCTCAAATCTTCCCTCGAGAATAGCAGAATACTTCACATTCAGCCAGGTGAAAGTCTCTCTGTTCCCCAGATCAGCAGCTCTTTTATACAAAATAGTTAAATCCCAGCTGTATAGAAGTGGTGCTTCTAAAACAAGGTCTTTTCAAAGACTCATCTAGTTGCTTTGTCTGACTTTACCAAAAAAAAGTGATTACTTTGGTTGCTTTTTGCAAACTCCATTCCCAAACTCTTCATATAATGTTCAGAAAAGCCCAATTGTCACATATGAGTTGTAATAAATCATTTCAGATATAAGAGACATCATGATGGAAAGATGATGGGAAAGAGTAGCTTCCACAAGAAATAGCTAGGAAGAAACTAACAGTATAACACTCTATTACAACAATATCCCAAAGGAATGAAGCAACAGCTCAACAATTATCAACAATGACTGTATTATTATGTAAATAACCACATTGTAGTACATGATACAATAATGCTTTTTTTTTTTTTTTTTGCAGTACATGATACAATAGTGCTTTATGCCATCCATATAGTTAATTGGAATATATAGTTCTCTTCAGTACTTTGTATTATATAGCCTGTGTTTTATAGTATTACTATAATGTGGTTATTTACATAATAATATGGTCATTGTTGATAATTGTTGAGTTGTGGTTCCATTGCTTTGGGACACTGTTGTAATACAGTGTTATTATGTTGTTAGTTTCTCCCTAGCTAATTTTTGTATTTTATGTGAAAGCTTTCTGTTGCGTGTTTTCTGGCAAAGAGTAGCTTCCAGTCATGTCTTTAAAAGGAAGGAAAGAGCCATGGTTATGATGAAAGAAATTTCCAGCCTGGTTGCCTATGCTGATATACAGCTTGCTTTTGAGATACACAGCACACTTCAGGTTGCACTGTATGTTCATATTACAGGGAGCATTTTTAAGTACACACCATCCCCATTCCCCAGCTCTGATAGAAGGGGGTATGTCCCTCCCATTCTTCTTCCTAAACCCAGTAGGTGACTAGTTATGCAGGATTTTTATTTTTATTTGAAATAAACCAATAAAAAGATGGTGGCAAGATGTTGGTTTTTTAATCTTCTTTTTAATCTCCTCCAAACTGGGACTGGGAGTAGAAGGCTAGGAGGCATTAGTTTAGTTAAGGAGATTATCACATGAGTACTATTAAAGCTATAGAATAGTGCCTTTGGCTATATTTATCGCACAACATCATCTTCTTTTCATTGCAACTTTGCTATCAGGCATTGTTAAAGCGTTCCTTTCCAATGACAGGGAAAACTTGTCAATAATCTCCTAATCGTACCGCAGACCTATTAGTCCTCGTGTGCACAACCTAACTTTTGCAGTAGTTCCAATATTGGCAATCACATGGTGTCACAGTCTCTTTCTCTTCCCTTGTCCCTCCCTCCCCTTCCCTATTCCCAAGCAGGCTGATTTCTTTTTTAAAAAAATTCTTTTATGTTTTTTAAACTTAGGGGTGAAACAGATAGGCAGGAAAAAGTGGCTTGAAGCTGCCTTTTCTGAAGCCACATTGAAACCCCACCAACTGCACCGCCAGCTCCCAAGGCAGCTGGAGTGCTCATGTCATGACCACATGGCATGGCTTCAAGACAGGAAAAAGCGGCCGGGGGGGGGAGGTTCTTCTTTTTGAAATGGCTTTTCTCTGCAAGGAGGCAAGGTTAAAGGGGAGTACAGGAGAGAGTGTGATGGCAGGAACTTCCCTAGTCATGTTATGGCAAAACATGCTATAATGGCTGCTCCCAAACCAGTAAGTTTCCATTGTCTTTAGCTCATGTAATTGTGATGACAATGGGACTTGTGTGAAAAGGTCCTTATGTGGGAAGGTACAAGAAAGTTGTAGATAGTATGATCTTCTGGTTACTCTGAAGCAGCTGGTGACTGGCAGGGCATGACAGCAAGAGACGAGATGCTTTTGTGATGTTGTGCCGGGTTTAAGGAATGGGAGGAGATGATTCTGGAAGGGCTCCCTCACATATCTTAAGGGAAATCTCGGATGTATGTCTACCTGTTTCTTGCAGCTCTGGTGCATCTCATGCACTTAATTTGATTCATTGGAGTTAATTGGTCCCAATGAATCATGATGCATTATATTGTTCTTTTAGTAATAAAAGTGAATCAACAGTACCCAAGCTCCTGTGTTTGCCTCTTTTTTTTCTTGCAACTACACCCAATACAGAAGCTGGATGCTTGAACTCAGAGAGTCCAAACATTCAAAGAATGTCTTACTAGGGTTGAAAGGTGAACAAGGTATTTTAAATTGCTCGAAGCATGAATCATTTTTAATCACACAGACAGTTTCAAGGTACATGATTCACACAGGAACAAAATTACGAACAGAGCCAGCTCCAATATTTTGGAAGTGGTTCGTAGGTTTTTATTCTGCATGCCACCCTATCTTGGCAGTTGGGTAAACTGGCCTCTTCATTGGCAGGAGTTACAGTTGACATTGTTTCTCAAAATGCAGTACTCCATTCCAGGTCAACATAGGCTTAAAAAAATAGCTGCCCCCACAAAATGGATAGACAAATAGAGGAGCATCAACTAGACAAGTCCCATAATTCATTTTATTATTTGAAGAGTGCCACTTTACATTTAAAATGTAAAATAATTTCCTAATTAAGTACCTTTAAGCGATCACAATTTTCCATGTGAAGTAACAGTTCATTTCTTTAGGCAATTCATTCACTTAATAACACACCTTTGTTTATTCCTCATTAACAATGTCCCAAGTGGTCCTTTCAGTACCTGCTGGGGATGTGCAATAAACTTAGACAAAGACCAAAGCCTTTTCATTGCTATTACTTTGTCATTGCTATTACTCTTTTTGTAGTGGACTGCTATAATTTTAAGAAGGAAAAAAATACTCTGATACCTGAACATAAACATTGTGTTGCCAGACTTGTTGGATGAATATAGACGATACTTGAAATTTATTTTTTTATTTTTTATTTGTATATGCATTCTGTATTTTATTTATAGGTACTAAATTGTGATGGCCTATGGCCTATGTGACAAGACTTTATGAACGCATTAGCATTCTCACATCATCTAGAGAGGCCCTTCTCTCTTTCCCCCATCTTCTCAGACTTGTTTGGTGGGAAAAGGGAGACAGGGTCTTCTTGGTGGATGTTCCCAGGATTTTGAACTCTCTTCATGGAGAAGCCATCCCTGCATCCCTTCAAAATATTTTTGTTCCATCATGCTTTCAGAAACTGAATAGAGTGGAACTTTTAATGCTCTGTGGTGGTTTTTTAAATGTTTGTATATATTCTTTTAATGAATCGTAATACCTCTAATGTTTAATTATTATAAAATGAGTAATGGTTTTTATATATTCTATTTATATTTTTATTAATATTTTTGAATTTTTAAAATTTGTGTTGTTTAAAATATGTTGCTAGCTGCCTTGGGATTTCCGATCACTGGGAGAAAGATGGAAAATTAATAATAATAATAATAATAATAATAATGTAGTTTCTTGATATGAATGTCTGGTCATAACCAACTGCTGGGGGAAGTGCTCATCTCCCTTACTAAGCCAAAGAGCCAGCGTTTTCCATAGATGACTCCAGTGATCATGTGGCCAGAATGACTGTACCGAACATGGTTACCTTCCCACCGAAGTGGTACCTATTTATCTACTTGCATTTACATGCTTTTGAACTGCTAGGCTGGCACAGGGACTAATGACGGGAGTTCACCGCATCATGTGGCACTTGGGCCTCAAATTTCTAACCTTCTGATCTTTCAATCATCAGAACTGGTGTCTTAACCACTAAGCCAGCAACAACAACAAAACAATAATAATAATAGACTAAATAAGATGTAATTAAGGAATATAACACTAGTACTCTGGGTTCAGCGAGCAGGAAGCCACCAGGAGAAACTTCTGGTCATAAGGACAGGGACTGCCAAGTAATATGATGCTATATTAAATGGAACCACTGTTTTTATTCCACCTCTGGCTGATTGAGGCTCAGAATATGTCAAAGAGAAGTTTGATAATGGGGCACTAAAATAACCAGATGAATGTGGAGTCTTTCTATGGACCTTATCAGACGGGAGGAATTTCTCTTTATTGCGAATGGAGACAATTGGAGCCAATTCAAATTCACGTGAATTTGCTAGTTTAGCGAATGCAAAGAAGCAAAGAAGATCACCCCCTTCCGAATTGTCTTTACCACTGTTGTATTATTGGGTTAAAATATTTTAATACTATTTCAGAATTAACCAAACTATTCTAATCATATTCTAATCATGAACTAAAACATGTGGTTTGGATTTCATGATTTAAACTCGGTATTTAGGATAATAATAATAATAATAAAAACATCAACTTAAAATATTTAAAAACAGACTAACATCTCCAATGTTAAAATAGTTCTTGACCTTAGTGTTGGTGCATTCTGTTTCTAAATATTTTAAATTGATTTTCCTATTATTACAGCATACCTAAGTTAACAAGGGATCTGACAAAAAAATCCTCCTTTTCCTCCTTGTCCTGTGTTTAGCTGGAGAGTTTTTTGTTTTGGTTTGGTTTTGGTTTTAAAAGCAAGATCAGCATTAGGAGGCTGGGTGAAGAACTGTTGGAGAAACACAGACTTGCAGTGCTGGCCTGCAGTAGAATGCCTGAACAAACACTTCAATAAATCTTGAGTTGTGAAAAAAAGAGGTGTCAGACTGAGGGTGGAGCAAGATTGTTTTCTGCTGCTCCAGAGATTCTAGACATTAGAAAGAACTTCTTGATGGTAAAAACTGCTCAGCAGTGGAACATGCCTCAGAGTTTGGTGGAGTCTCCTTCTTTGGAGGTTTTTAATCAGAGGCTGGATGGTCATCTGTCAGGTGTGCTTTGATTGTGTACTCCTGCATAACAGGAGGTTGGACTGGATGGCCCTTGTGGTCTCTTCTAATTTCATGCTTATAGTCTAGCTGATCCAACTGTAGCTGTGCCTACAGCAGACAAGGTAAACGGCAGCTGTTTCAGCATCCCTTATTGAGCATGTCCCTAGGTCATGAAGGCAATCTAACAAAACAGCATTATGAACTTTGTCAAAGGCAAAAGAAAGATCAAGAATGAAAACAGGATACAGGCCTTTTGGCTTGAAAAAGACTGTGTGTATGACCTTTATAACATCGCTGTGGAGTGCAAGGGTAACATTCAGACTGAAAGAAATCCAAAGCAGAGATACAAGAAAGTAAGTTAAGGCAATGTTCATACACAACATGTTCCAAACCTTTAAAAAGAAAAAGCAACAGTAAAAGTTAGGATTGCCCATGCTATCATATTTCCTATCTCAATGTATGGTCATGTTTTTTCAGATTGTAAGCCTGAGGACGGGGAAATGTCTAATTAACAATTTGTAAGCTGCTCTGATAGCCTTTTGGCTGAAAAGCGGGGTATAAAACTAAATAAATAAATATTATGGTTGTGAAAGCTGAACTGTGAAGAAAGCTGATGGGAGGGCAGGTTTGAGAGAAATCAACTAGTTTGAGATGTAACGCTGGAGAAAAGTTCTGAGAATACCATGGACTGCTAAAAGAAGAAGAAGAAGAAGAAGAAGAAGAAGAAGAAGAAGAAGAAGAAGAAGAAGAAGAAGACCAATGGATGGGTCCAAGAAAAAAATCAGGCCCAAACTGTCCCCAGAAACAAAGATGACTAAACTAAGGTTGTCATATTTTGGCCATATCATGAAAAGAAAGAACTCACTAGAAAACTCTATAATGCTTTGGTACAGTGGAGAGTGATAAGAAAAGAGGAAGACCTCATTCCAGATGGATAGGTTCAATCAAAGAAGCCAAGACCATGAATCTGCAAGAGCTGAGCAGGGAATCTGAAGATAGAGTGACTTGGAGGTCTCTCATTCATAGAGTCTCCATAAATCAAAGCTGACTTGGAGTCAGTCAGCAGCACAAATTAAATGTAAAATCTGAGTCCATGGCAACATGTCTGAGCAAATTGCATAATGACCTGATACTAGTGATCTATGTGCATATCTATGGGAATCACTCCAGAAGCCATTGTGTAGATGCAAATTGAGAACTGATCCTCTGTGATCAATCTGGTACATAATCAAGCAGTGTTAAGGAATGAATGGCATGCAGTTGTTGACAAACACACATCACTTACCATGACTGTGGTAAAACCTAGCTTCCTTATTTTCATGATTGTGATGACCTGAGTTATCCTAATTTGAGGGGGAAAAACTTGACCTATAATATCATATTTGTGGTTTAACCTATTTTATAATGAATGGTGTCAATCCACTTATAAAATACATGCTATCATCAACTATATGGCAAATCAGGCCAAAGTTAAAGGTCCAGGTAGACAACCTTCTTGGCTTTTTTGGATAATACGGTTGCAATCTCATAATCTAGACTTTCCATCAATCATAACATCCCCCAAACATAAAGAGGAAAATACCTAGACCATGCTGAAACACCACACATCATATTTGACTGCCAGAACCGGAGCTTTAAATGGTACTTTTTAAAGTAATTACCAGATATACTCGACTATAAGTCAACCTCATGTATAAATTGAGGGCATGTCTTGGGGGCAAAATTATGGATTTTGATATGACTCATGGATAAGTCGAGGGTAAAACATAGGCGCATGTAACAAAGAATCTAAAGGATGATCCAAAGGAAAACAATGTCAAAGAACTTACAAAATTCTGACAAGTGTAACTGTGTTTACACCGAAGACTGAATGGATGAGAGAGTAGAGCATGGTCAGTACTTCCAGAACAGATTATGCTCTTAGCTTTCACCAGGAGATGGTTCCCTTTTCAAATAAGAATTAAAGTACAGTACTTAAATTGATCCATGGGTAGGTCGACTCTAGTTTTTTGGGCCAATTTTTTGACAAATTGCTAGATGTATACATGAGTATAAACAGTAGTTCTCATTACTGTTCCAATTCCAGTTCCTCCCCAATGTAGTAACAATTGTTGCATTTTTTAAAAAAGCAACTACTTCTCTTGTCATTGAAAATTTACTAGAATAGTTACTTTTAGTTACTTCAAAAACATTAAAATGTTACAAACTGCTATATTGTGATACAAAGCACACACAATGTGATGCTACCCATCCCTTTGAAACTATTTAAATAGTTTAAAATAGTTACTGTTTTCCAAAAAAGAGTGAAGTCTCTGTTTATGATGTACATTGAATACAGAAGGTTATGTACTCAAAACTGCAAAAAAGAAAGAAAGAAAGAAAGAAAGAAAGAAAGAAACCATTATGTATTTATGAGTTACTTTCAAGCTCTGAATTCTGAGCAAATGGAATGGAAGCTTTCAGAAGTTAAACATCAAGAAAAGTTAGGCATCAAGAAAAATTCCTGGAAACCAATAAACCCCACAAAAATGCTGGAAACAAATAAACCCCATTCCTTGGTCCTCTCTCCACACACAAATAACTGAGTGGTGAATGATTAAGATAAATTAACAAGTAAAGCCATTTGTGCCCATCTGTCATTCTTTTAGAACCCTTGGCCTCACTTTGGAAATGGATTAAAGTTGAACTGAATGTGATGGAAATTTCCTTAGTAGCCAAAATGACTACATTGAGGCTGAATTCAAAGATATAGCCATATTGGTCTGTGGAATCAGTATGTAGAGAGATCTTGTAGCACCTTTGAGACTAACTGAAATAAAGAAGTTGGCAGCATGAGCTTTCGTAGACTTCAGTCTACTTCCTCATATGCATCAGAGGAAGTAGACCGAAGTCTTCAAAAGCTCATGCTGCCAACTTCTTTATTTCAATTAGTCTCAAAGTGCTACAAGATCTTTCTACACTGGGGCTGTTATATTTTGGCCACATCATGAGAAGGCATGTCTCACTAGAAAGGCTAATAATGCTTGGAAAGATAGAGAGCAGCTAAATGAGAGGAGGACCACATGTAAGATGGGTAGACTCAATCTAGGAGGATATGTTTTCAGGAACTGAGCTGATCTGTTGAGGATAGGGAGTCTTGGAGATGTTTCATTCACAGGATGCCCAGAGGTCAAAGTTGACATGAGGGCAGTTAGCAGCCTATATATATTCACACGCATAAACACATATACACAGAATATACAATACAACGCACACACACCATTATTGCTGCTTGAAATATGTACTCAGTGTAGTCATGTATTAAGACATAAGTATTTGTAATCTTCCATTCTGAGAAACTAGTAATTTTAATTATTCCTTTTGGCTTTTCATTGCCTCACATGAGGTGGATTTGAAGACCCGCAAACCATGGTAGGGTTTTCAGATCAAGACTTTCCCAGGTGCTGAGATTTCAAAGCTGAAACTCAAGACTTGGGATGACTCCCTTGTGATGCAAGATGCGGCAGCACCTAGTGATGTCATGACATGGGATAAATTAGACATGAATCACAGATGCACAGGGTATGCCACTCAAATTAAAAATGGCAGCTCTAGCAAAATAAGAAAATGTGTATACTAAAAAAAAAAAAAATCAAGACAATGCTCTTATTCTGAGATTTTTCCACCTGAATGGAAAAGAAGGGCCAGACTCATCTACACTTGTCAGAACACTCTGGGTTGCCCAAGGACTATTCTGACCCAGAATTCACCCCAAATTCACCCCTTATCAAGGACTGTGACTGAAAAGGCAGCCACCATAATGCTGCTGAAAACCTGCCAAAACTAACAGAAAATGGTGAGGTTTTAAATGTGGCTTATAGGAAGAAGCCCTAAATCAGGTATGAGTATTGTGAAGACAGTCCAGACCCAATTCAGGGGCTGGCCTTTTGTTGTGTAAGTAGAACACAGTGAGCTTGGGAAGGAAGGGGATTCAGGATAAATCACACTGAGACATGGCCTAAGAATCTTAGTCTATGGACATTACGTTTTCCTTGGATCTTCACCGTCCCCTTCCTCTTCAGCCACCATGCTGGTGAAAGGAGTGTATCCTTCTCTGAACAGCATGGAAAAATGGTATATTGAAGGCTTCAGGGGGTGATTTGTACAGGGGTCCAGATGTGACAGTAAAGAAGGTTACACTCAGAATCCTAACAAAATGCTAAGAAGTAATAGGTGTTGCCCTGGGCTCTTGGTCCTCTACTATGGTCCTGATCCCACCTGAGTCTCCCCCACTCATGACTTGCATAACTGTTCTGTACTGAAAACTTCCTTTTAATCAATGAAATGGTTAGAACAGCTTGGTTTCTTTCACCTTCCTTATTTTGAATGGCTTCTTAGCATTTCCAGCCTACAATTTCTCATAACTACATGTGTGTGTCTGAAAAGGACTAGTCAAGATCATTTGAGCCTCTCCATGTGTAAGCCTGCCCCCACTGACCACAGACTTGTCATCCACAGATTTGAGCATCCACAAATGGCCCACTCCATTGGCCCTAATGGCAGCATGTGAATGCAGCCATATCCTAGCAGCCACAGGCAAATCACACCACCATTAAATACCACAGGACTTGAGGTCCTGAGGTTTTTGGCATCCATGGCGGGGGAAGATATCCCCCACACAGAGATAGAAAGGGCTAACTGTAGATTTCATTTCCCTAAGAAAAAAAGTTAGTTTCTGGAGTTTTAAAAATTGTACAGAGTTTTATACTCTTCTTTTTTTAATGTTCCTGGTGTCCACAACTTCTGCCTGCAGTATTGACATGTACAGGTAGGTACATGTCTTTCTTAAACATGTCTATTTTACAATATTTCTCAAAGAATGTTCTTGTTTATAAAAAGGTATCCTATGCTTCTACATCCATATACTGTGTAAACAAATGCCCGTATTTTGGTGAAGAGTCTGTTATTCCTTGGTACTAATACCAATCTTGGCTATTGGGCCACATGCTGTTTTTGAACTTCCAGGGCCGGCAGGTTGCTAGAAGATTTGGAGTGATGGGTGGAATCTGAGAACACGCCCCCTAAGTCTGTGGCAACCTGCATCAATCCACTGAAATAAATTAATCCTTTTATTTTTGGCAATGCTGGTTTCAGGCATGGAGAATTCATATGAGACCCATAACTGGGGTGGAGACAGGTCTGCCCTGCACACCAGGGTAACAGTCCAGTTTATACTTTTCCCAGCACCTGATATTTTGAATGGTGGGTGACTCCTATAAGAGAATAAGGCTTTTACAAAGTGCATTTGCAGGGTTATGTCTGTGTGTAAGAGGATGAATAGATTAATGTGGTGTACATGAGCACCAATTAGGTGGGGTGTGTGCTCATGAGACAGTGGCCTCACGTTGTCCTCTGGCCACATCTACTTTGTTTTCTTCCCTCACCCACCTCTGGAATGAAGCTACCAATGAACCATAAGGGAATGCAGCCTTCTGAGGGAAAAATATTTCCCATATTTGACCTAAAACAATTATGTGAATGTCCTCACAGGTTATGAAGATTATCAGGTCAGTACAGTGGTGGAAGAAGAAGAATGCACCCCTTGATTAAAAAAAAAAAAGGCTTACAGCAGACCTAAAGAAATGAATGATATGCAGTAAGCAATGAATCTATGACTGTAAGACCTTGCTTCCTTATTTTGGTATTTGTAATAATCTAGGTTATATGGTAATTTATAAACTTGTCCTGCAGCATAGTGTTTGTGGGCCAAATCATTTTACAATTAATGAAGCCATAGTGCCTGTTTACAAAATAAGTTCTATTGTTACTAGTGCATGACAGTAGCCCAAATGAGAGCTTCTGTGGAGATACACTTTCCCAAGTCCAACCAATGCCATTTTACTGCCTACAGCAAAGTACAAGATGGTCCCCTTTTCCTTTCATGTTAAGAAACTAATCACAGTAGAACTTGAAATCTTAATTTAATACTAATGATTAGAGGATGTACTCCACTATATTTGAGGATAGTAGACTAGCATAAAGAACACATGGTGTACACACAGCTCTGTCCCCCAATACCTGGCCAGCACACTAGCTGTTTGCCTATGGTGTAACAGGTGGCACTCTTTCTGGGGTGCAGTTCAGCCATATCACTTCTGTCCATACTGCACTCCTGATGGTGCATCATGTTCAATAGGATTCTAGCTATATCTGGAGCCAAACCAACAAAACAAATCCCTACCCACCTAGATTCTGGTTCTGTTGGTACACGTGGCATATGGCCATTTTCACAATGAAAACATTTCTTGTGAAATGATTTACTCTGAAATTTTCAGGAAGAACTGCTTTCTTTTCTTTACTTTACTTTACTTTTCCCAGCTTGTGTGCTGCCAGATCAATGTGGCATCAGGGCTGAGGCAGTTAGGGGGTAGCACAGATTAATGGGCGGCATCCTCCATCCAGTAATCATTTCACCATTTTTTATCTTTCTCAGTGGATCTGCATGCATGTGTGCACATGTGTTAATAAATTAAGCTGACAGAAAGCCCCCACCCCCACCCCGAAAAAGGAACTTTACTCAAGATTCAAACTAAACGTTTCCTTCCATCTCTGATAAAGGCCCAGAGGTTGTTTTTCTCTGCTTCTGAAAACTCCTGACCATTGGAAGAACTTGGAAAGTGGGGGGATGACAGTGGAGGGGTGGCAGAAGACATAACAGCCAAACATCACATGGAGGTAAGAGCTTGTTCTGTAGACACTGATTTTCACTTGGTTAGAGGATTCAGAGTGGAAAGGGAAGCAAAGGAAGAAACATGTTATTTTTTCTTTCCCTTTCTCAGGGCTGCCTGTGTTGGGAGACATTTCAAGTTTTGTCACTTACTCATTGGGATGTGAAGTGGGAAAGAGGATTGGATGGGGCTGCTACCAATGTGAGTGCAAGGTAAGTGGTAAGACTGACAAAAAAAGGGGGGCTATTGGTTGATAGGTTTATGAATCCTGGAAGAAAAAAGGGCATGGGGGTAAATGCCTGATTGTACCCATTTGAATTCAGTGGGTTAAATGTGAGTCTGGATTTTTTAGGAGTCTCTGGCCCAAACTAGATGGGCATTTTAAAGCACCTTTAGGGCTAAAAAAAGGCGCAAATAGGGTTCGGGAAGGCATAGCTTCTACACCCTCCCGAACCCTAGCGCGTATGGGTGCCTCCATTATTAAATGGTGGCGTCCATACGGGCGCACCATGATTTCGGCATGGCATGTGCAGCTTTTAGACACACTGCGCACGCCATGACAACTTTGCACCGCGGGGGGGCGCCAAGCACGCCCTTTCCACGCCACAAAAAAGGAGCTCAAAAACCGAGGTCTTTTTTTGGCATGGGTCTTTGCCGCAGTGCCCCCCCCCCCAGGCTTTCCTAAAAGAAGAGACGGAGGACCTTCCTAGGTCCTCTCCCTCTCCCCTCCCTCCCAGGAGACCACAGGCCTGGGTAAGGGGGAAAGAGCTGGCAGGAGGAGGGGGGAACAGAGCACCGTCACACTCTCTCAACCAGAGAGGGCTGACACTCTCTCAGCAACAAAGGGGAGGAGGAGGAGGAGGAGGAGGAGAAAGAAGAGGAGCTGGAGAAAGAGAAAGGAGGATGAGGGGGGAACGGAGCACCATCACACTCTCTAGGGCAGAGAGGGGAGGAGCAGGAGGAGGAAAGGGGAGCAGAGCGCTGCCATATCATGCTGCACTGTCTCCCTGCCATCTCCCTTCTCTTTCTTGAGCTGAAGCAGGGCCAGAGCAAGGAGACCCCCAGGACTGGGTAAGGGAAGAGAGCTGGCAGGGGGAGGAGGAGGAGGAGGAAACAGAGCACTGCCACCTTCAGGCTTGGGAATTTGGGAGCCCTGAGACAGCCCATTCCCTCCCTGGAGTATTTGCATAATCTGTCAAACTCCAAAACAAAAACAAAAGGCCTGTTGGGGAGGCATGTTCCTCCCAGTGCCCACCCTACAACCTTTAGCCCTGCCCCTGAACTTTGCCTGATCATGATTGGAGCCAAGTTCAGATTCACCCAAGACCAGGTTTTCTAAAAAGAAATGGAGAATACCCCGCTTTTGGAAAACCCGAGCTAAGGGCAATTTGCGCTGCCACGGGTGTGCAAAGTACACCTTCAGTTATGAATAAACCGACTCTAGTATGAACTCCCTACTTTTAAACCGGTTCACAAACAGGGGTATATCATAGTATGAACGGACCCTCAGTATGCTTTTTCTTGAGAGTCCTAAGAGCTTAATAAATCTTCACCTTCTACATTTTTCTTTGATTCAGAATAGTTTTCCTTTAACATAGCTGTACCTCACTTTGACCTTGTGGTTATCCTCTGATCTTTCTCTTCAGGGCTCAGGCCACTATGACAGAAGAGTACAGCTTGTCATTCAGGAAAGTCTCTGCATTGCCAGGTCTGCAGTAAAAGGCACTGGAGCAGGCAGATCATACCAAATGAAACCAATTCAGGTTGCTTTATCATGTTTTTGGCAGATGTTCACTTCTCAGAAAAGTAAGTCCCTGTTTATGATAACATAAAGTCCACTTACTCAGGTACAGAATTCAGTATGGGCTGAGATTGGGTGTGAATGCTGGCAGAGCATAAATCTTCCCCATCATTTTTCCACCAGATTTCCCCTTCTGCCCCTGCATTCAACCACAGGTGAGAGTGCGAGGATGCAACTTGTGGCCAATCTGTGACCATTGGGTGTGAGATCTTCTGATGGGGGGGGGGATAAAATAATTTTCCCTCACAGACTTTTGGATAGTGATTTCGTCTTCTTTGTTTCTGGCTGTAAAACATCAGCCAGACTATGCCTAGGATAATGTTCCACTGGTGCTTATTCCCATCAGCTGAGATTGTGTTTTGGGAAGGGAAGGCATTAAGCAAGAAGGTATGGTATATATGACTGCAATGATTTTAAAAGTGTTTGCTACCAACCAGGGGCATCAATAGGGTGTGAGGGATTTAGTCTACACTAGATGACACCCTACGTGGGAGGTGAGACGACTGGTCTCCATACATCTGGCTTTGGGCAGAAACAGGTTGTGGCACTTGTCTGTGTCCCTTTGAAACACTGAAGAAATGGGGTGAGTGGGGTGAGAGAAGAAAGGAGAGGCCTCAGGTTTTTAAAAAACTTAAAATTTTAATTTGTAATGTTTTTTTAAAAATATTCTTTTTAAATTTTCTTTAAGAACATATCTTACCAAATTTTCACTTTAACCACATGTAACTATGTACGTGTAAATAGGCTGTGCATATGATATTGTAATTTAAAGGTATTATTTTAATTTTGCTGGTTGTTTATGTCACAATTATTACCATTACATTCAGTCAAATAAGGGAATTATGGATTACGGTTTGTACTGAATAACATCAGTACAAAACGCATTACTAAGGATTCTGTATTATGTGGTATGGGAGGAGATCAATGGAGGGATGACACTATGAGTTGCCATACTGGGTGACACCAACCGTAGTGACACCTCTAGTACCAAAAAGATTTTGGCCATAAACCTCAGCAACACTGTCATACACTGCTTATTCATATATATATATATATAAGCAAATTTGAGAAGATAGCAAAGATGACAGTAGAGCAGACAACAGAAGTCTGTTGAAGGGAACCATCTGTTCTAATCCCTTCAGAGAAGGGAAGTAAAAACATTTTTTTTCTCCTAACGAGGAGTGCATCCACATTGCAGAAATAATCCAGGTTGATGCCACTTTAACTGCCATGGCTCAGTGCTATGGAACCCTGGGGAATTGTAGTTTATTGTGGCACCAGAGCTCTCTGAAAAGAAAGGCTAAGAGTCTCACAAAACTACAGTGCCCAGAATTCCATAGCACTGAGATGTGGCTGTTAAAGCAGTGTCAAATTGGATTATATCTGCAGTGTGGATGCAGCCAAAGTGAGCTCTCTATAGGCATGATCCCAGAAGTCCTATTAAATGAAAAAGCCTTACAAGGATGAGGTATGCCACCAAATACTTTTATTGGAACAAGTGAGTCAGCTCCAGTTCCAACCCCATAATTTCCCATACTCTGCAACAGCCACAAAAGAATGCCATATCTGCTGACAACACTCATTCCTAGCATATTAGACCTAACCTATGTGTTATATCCTGTTATCTATCAGTTTGATCTTTGAGAAGCTTTTCATAAGAGAAACTTATCAGGAGTATGGGGAGGGAAAAGCCTGAAAGGATAGAACAGAAAAGTAAAGATGGTTGTGAATGCAACAGGAGACCCTCGATACAATATTTTGTGGGAAATACTTTGATATCTTTTAGAGAAAAAAATAAATAAATGCAAAACAGGTCATGAACAGCTTTCATTAAACTATGGTGCAGTAATAGTCCTAAGTGTACTCACTTCTCATGAAGTGCACAGCCAAGGCTTCTGCATGATGAGGAGTAGCTGGTGCTCACAATCTCTTGAAAATTGAATGCATGAACTGGGTTATGCATGTACTTGCTTCCATGTGTTGCTTACTGGTTCTTACAGGATGTATTTGGACCTCAGAGTGCTGCATGTGGTATCCTCATGTTAAATGTATAACTGTCCACCCACAGATGGAATATCATGTTTCCTAAGTATTAATGGAGCGAATATGATTTCTGTAATCCTTTTTAATCCAATAATTACTTCCGTTCTCTTTTAAAAGGTTCAATCCAATTACAGTATATAATTTCTTTGAAGTTGTTGCTCCCTCTCCTGTCCTGTTTAGTGTTACTTTTCATGTGGAAACTTGATTTGTATGATAAGTATGAGTGAAAGTATGATGAACCTCAAAGTATTCTGTTGGAACATATGGCTGATAGAATGAAACTTTATTCACATCTTTGTTGAAAAAGATGGAAGTATGCCCAGTTGAAAATACTATGTGGAGATAATCTTGGGATAACAATAGAAGAAGATGTAGTCAATAAATTGCAGATGATTCAATCAAACAGAAGTGTGTCGGCTACAATTGGGAAGAATTCCTTAACACTGCTACATTAATGGTACATTATTCAGACTGTGCATTAGAGAGTTATAAATCTACCTGCTTGGTTTGGCAGTTGAGAGTTGAAAACAAGGGGAGCAGAAAGGGTGAATTACTGATAAGGACAAGAGGAAAGAGTAGAGACTGTTACTACATTCTAAGACTGTGACTGATTTCTAATACAACTATGATGTCTGCATTTACAGTTTTACAATGACCATGCTTACCATGCTTATGGCATACTCACAATCAAGATCGGTTTCGCTGTTTAACTCCTGTACCTTATGGGAGTGTGTGCCATGGCTATTGTTATTGTAGAATGCTAGTGCACTGGTTTCAAAAGTTGGATTTTTGGCCAACGATTTTTTAGATCACAGAATACCTTTAGCTGTGATCACTGAGACCTGGCTATCAATGGTTGACTCTGTGCCTTTGGCCACCCTTAAAGCTCAAGGATTTTCTTGTGTGCACTCCCCTTGAATGGTTAGTTGGGGAGGAGGCACTGCAATAATTTTTAAAATATCATTGCCCACTAAGCCACTTGTCATGGCAGTGAAACTGCATTAACATCCTTTGCAGTGACAACAATGCAAAAAGTCATCCACAAGTGGCAATAGCTCGGATTTATAGGCCCCCTGGAGTAAATGGATCCTTTTTGGAAGAATTTTCAGAGTGGCTATCTACAATTATGTCACTGAACCTTGTTCATATTATTTGTGGGGATGTTAATATCCATAGAGATATTGCTTCATTTTCTCACAATTTTTTCTCCCTTTTGGAAGTTTTTAATTTGAAATTGTGGAAACACCTCCCACTCGTGTAGCTGAAGGAACTTTAGATCTGTTCCTGTTTAGGAATCCCCATTCATAAGCCCCAGCGAGCTTATGAATGGGGATTTTCAAACTGGAGGGGAAACTATCCATATATGGATTGGGGGTTTCCCCTGTAGTAGAAATGAATGGGCCTCCGAATAGAAAGGCAACCTCCATTTTAAAGGGCCTCCTGTAGAATGCGCATGAGCTGTCAAATTAAAAAAATACAATAAAAATAATAATAAAAAATAAAATACAATGAAATGAAATGAAATGAAATGAAATAATAATTAGAATAAATTAAAATAAAATAATAAATAATAAATAAATA
This sequence comes from Urosaurus nigricauda, assembly GCA_034509955.1. NCBI lineage: Eukaryota > Metazoa > Chordata > Lepidosauria > Squamata > Phrynosomatidae > Urosaurus > Urosaurus nigricauda. The sequence goes on along the minus strand of JAOEGL010000003.1, from coordinate 187,426,509 downwards.
AATAAAAAATAAAAAAATACAAAAGTGCCCGATGAAGCACTGGGCACTGATAAAAATGGAGGAGGAGGAGGAGGAGGAGGAGGAGGAGGAGGAGGAGGAGGAGGGGAGATGGGGAAAGAATCCCCACAAGCTGCACTGCTCTATGCACATAATCTGTCAAATATATAAAAGTATATTTTAAAAAAACCAAGCAGCTCGCGCGGCCAATGGCTGCATCAGATGTCACCATGACATCATTCGATTGACAACCAAGAGGCTCCATCTTTAATCGTTACTTTTTCATGTATGAACTTACGTGGGGTAAAATGCACTGGGACACATTGATGGGGGCAAAAGGTAGTATGAACTTCTTTCCAGAGAAATTCGGTAATGGCATGCACGATCTCATCCAGATCTTACCAGGGCAAATGAGCTAGTATGAATGGGGCCTAGGAGTTGCTGGATTAAGTTGCTGAGTATGTCTAAAGTGGCTGAGATGGGTAGCGACTGAAGGGGATTTTGTTTTTGTTTTTTGTTGTTGTTCATTTTGTTTTTAGCATATGAGTATATTATTTTACTATTTTAACATTTTGTTGTGTGGTGGTGGTCTTTTTTTATTGTATATGTTCTGATGTACTTCCCTTTGGTAGAAAAGGTGTTATAAATAAATGTTGTTGTTGCTGTTGTTGTTGTTTTACTATTATATTAGGCTGCTGTGTCACACAAGAATAACAAATACAATATAGAACTCAGTAGATCAACATTTATGTAACTTTCATTGGAGCAATAGGTCAACTGTAATTGGGACTAGCAATGGGATTCATAGCATTATGTATTAAAATATACACACCACACTAGCACTGATGTCATTAACAATTTCAAGCAAATTCGGAGCAAAGAATTGGAATAACAAAATTATGTAAAATAAATTAATAGCATTCATAGTGATAACAACTACCAAGGCAACAGCTAAAGTGGGAAAACTACAGAACTCTTTTTACAGAGATTTGTGACAAAATTCCATAGCAATTTTTTTTTTTGAAATATCAGCTTAAATTCACCATAGGTAAAATATAATACAGTGAACACATGATACCATCTATGGATTTAAGCATCATTCAAGCAGCGCCATGGGAATTTGGAAGAGCTGGACAATAATGAGTGTCCCTAACCTGGTATGGTTGCATTTCCTAGACTAAAAAGATTGTGACATCTTATGAGCCTGGTTGGGAAAAATCCTGAGATTTCCATATCCCTGGCCAAGTGGTACTTAAATTAAAGTCTTCTGCAAGGCACCAAAAATGGAATCACCCTCCATCCTAAAAATATCCATGGTATTTCGGAATCCTATCTTGCCAGTATACAGCAACAGTTACTAAAACAAATCTATTGATCCCACGTATTTTCAAAGGTTTTTCTTCATGAGACCACATATTCCCATGTACACGTGTTGAAAAGACTCAAGGTTATAAGTGAAATCCCAGTTGTTCCACTTAGGAAATGTCCTGTTGTGGAAGAGATTCATAATTTGAAGCTGTAGTTCTGCAAGTTCTTTGGCCTGATACATCCAGTCTCTTGTCCTCCATGCCATAGTGTTGTAGGAATGGTCCTCTGCCCCCAACAGAATGCTATTCCCTACTTTTATTATAATGGATTGTTTACATCAGAAAATTCCAGAAGTATTTTGTTTGTCAGATATAATCTACGTTGCTAGGACGTGAATGCACACACCCTCCAATATTGATATGATATCTCATAAATCTATGGGCTCTTGTCACTCGTCTGAAGTAGAACAGGGCAGGTGAATGAATGGAACTTGCTGCATCTACATTTATGTAACCTCTATTGATTTAATGGGTCTACTTTAATAGGGATTGGGTTAAGCCTCCAGTCCTGCAGTGGGAATCATATTGAACTCCTAATGTAGCACTGCAGTTCTTCCCAGTGTTCCCCACCAGACTCCTCATCTGTGTTGTCTAAGACTGGTGAAAGTTGTAAGCCAGCAACATTTGGAGGATCACATACTTTCCACTGCTGCCTTCTCTGTTCTGAATTTGAGGGAAGAAGAATTATGAAACGTTCTGTGACAGAGAAATTACAGTGGCAATGAATTTACAAGGAAATCATCTTAGAAGGTATCAGTTGCCAGATGGGTACTTGTGGCATGAAATGGTAGCTTCAGTAATGTGACAGATTCATATACACAGACTGCATGTGTCTCTTCCAATAAACAGATTAATTTGGAATTCTGATCTACTCATAGCCATTCACCTCAAAGGTACTGATAAAGCTGGAACAAACCACAGCATAGGATTTATCACACCATAAAAATATTGCTTATATGATGCATATGGTGGCACAGTGGTTAAATGCCTGTACTGCAGCCACTCGCTCAAACCATAAGGTTGCAAGTTCAATACTAGCCAGGGTTCAAGCTTGACTCAGGCTTGCATCCTTCTGAGGTTGCTAAAATGAGTACCCAGATTGTTGGGGGCAAGTACTTACATTTGCAAACTGCTTAAACATTGCTAGTTCAGTATGAAGCGGTATATAAATGAAGCTGTTCGTTTGTTTTGTTGATAGCTGTGATTTCTTGGTATTTCAAAGCATGACTGAATATGGAACATCCCAAGACACAACTTCCTAAACCAGAAACCTTTACTAATCAAATATATCCCTAGATCAATCCATTTCCATTCTTCTGCCAGAGTTATTTCCCATGTTTGTACTGATAAAAGCACTTCACAACAGGGTTTACACTAGGTTCATAGAAAAAATGCATAAAATATGTGATTCAGAGTGTGGAGTGGGGCAACAAGAGGCTGATGATTTCTTTCATGAGATGCATCAGTACTTTAAAGATAATTTATTCCAGATTCTGGAATGGAATGGAATTGTCAAAATCACATTTTGGGTTCCTTAATTTTCCTCACAGGCCTCCAAACATGATTCAGGAACACTCTGGCTGAATCTGCACTGCAGAAGTAATGTAGTTTGACACTGCTTTAACTGCCATGGCTCAGTAATATGGAATTCTGGGATTTGTAGTTCTATGAGATATTTAGTCACCTCTGTCAGAGAGCTCTGGTGCCACAACAAACTACAAATCCCAGATTTCCATAGCATCCTGTATCCTCTATTGAATGGTAGTTCTGAAACACCCCAATACCACCAGGGGCAAGAGGAGATATAAAATACTTGTGTTCATCAATTTTTCCATACACTTTCATGCTTTAGATGGTTTTCAATCACAATACAGTATGGAGTTTATTGCATGGCTTAATAAATCGATTTACCTATTACAAAACAACAGTCCGGAAGGCACCCAGAGCCCAACTATGTGGCATATTTTGTTGTCTTTATCAATGATATCATTATTTGTCTAAACATCCATTGCAAAATCTGTTATTTTTTGTATATGTTTAGTTGGTTTTAGATTTAGATTTTAGGACATAGATTAGCCTATGTTGATATGGATGCTGAAGATTTTTAATGTATTTTTTTCTTTTTTTAAAAAAAATGTTCATTCCAATTAAAATAATAATATAAAAAATTCTGTCAGTTATCTGTGACTATGGAATCTCATCAGGGCCTCAGCTCTTAGCTGGCACTCAATTGGCAATGGGTTTGTGGAGTATGCCCATGTGTCCACTACAGCAGTTGTTGGGGGTAAATGCTCCTGGCTTGATTGGGATAAATGGAAAAACTGAAGGAACCTCCCTACAGAGTTGCCCTGCCAAATGAAACTGAAGCAGCAATATGTTTTATGTAACCATTTTGTTTATTCTTTTTATACAGTTGTGAAATGTGATAGTTGTTGTGCAGGTAATATATCACGGTTGCAGTGATCAGTTTGCTGCTGCTACTGGTAATTTGCAACTTGTGATTATTTCTCTGATTTATACAACTGCTCTTGTATGATGTTACTGCGTGTCCCAAAACAACAACTATGGATCTGAACACCACACATTGCTTTTAATGTTTTGTTATGTTATGTTGAATTCCGATGACTTGTGCAGACTTATTTTTGTTTCATTACAGATAGAAGAGCCTTTTTTAAAAAATGCAAATAATGTCATGTTTAATCATTTCCACCATAAATTTTACTTGATTCCCTTTAATGCATACTATTACGGGACTATGCTTGTTACCTGCTTTCTCCCAACCTCATGCCTTGAATTCTTTACGTGTTGCTGCTTAGTGGCATCACTATGGGGGTGTGATGGTTGCAGAGTGCACTGGGTGTCACGGGGAGGGGGTGACACTGAAAGCAATCTGCTCTCATTGGTTACTAAGTATGTCCAGAAGAATGGGCTTGCTCCCTAGTCATCATTTGAGCATTTTATCATATATGAAACACACGAAGGGGACTGCAGACTCACCAGCCATTTTTGTTTAATGATGGGGACTTCAGATTGTGAGGAATTCAGATGACTGCGTTGTTACATACTGATCTAGACTTTTTTCCTCACATCTCAACATATACTCTTGTTATGCATAATTTGTTTGATATAGGAATGGGAAATTTGCTATTTTATTTATTTGCTTTTTTAAAAAAATTAAAATATTTGCATTCCGAATTATATCTAACTATCCATTGACAATGCATGATAAAGATAATTGAGGGGCGAAACAGACCGCTCCAAAGGAGCAGCTTCTGGCCACCCCCTTAAGTGCCAGACCAGGGCATCGGAAACCACATGCCACAGCCCTAATCCAGAACTTTCCCAGCACAAAAAGAAGCAGCAGAAAGCTACTCTGGATCCCTTTGCTGCAGCATGCAGACACCACACCTCCAAGCCACCAGGAAGACAGCTCTTTTTGCCAGTCTGTACCAGCCCTGAATCAACTTGTAATAATCTAAACACAGTAAAAATGATTCAAAAAGACTAAAAATATACCAATTTCATACTGAAGTTTTTAAAAGGTTGAAACAGTGTATGACAATTTAAAAGTATTCACACATGTAGGTTTGGATGAAATCCATTCTATGCTATTGATGTGGAAAGACTGGGTCATTCTACATAAGGTTTCTAGCCATCCTGGGCTCTTTGTGAGAAAATTAAATAGATCAATGCATTTTGCCCTTTCATTTGTACTATGTATTTTTGTATTGTATTGTAACCCACCTGGATCCTTTTGGAAAGGTAGGATATAAATAAAATCTATTATTATTATTATTATTACTACTACTACTACTACTACTATTATATTTTTCTTCCATTCCCTCTGATCTCATGTGCAGTCTTGGTGGCTCCATCACTTACCTTTCAAAGCAATGCTCTAAATAGGCAGATTGTTTATAATTACAGGTTTCAATAGCATCATATTCTATAAGCAGAGAGCCTGCTTATTGGAATACAGATCTATCTAGGAGTTAGGAAATTTCAAATGTAGTGACAGACCTGGCAGGATTTTGTTTGTTCCTGGCAGGAGTGAGGACTAAATCTGACATCGTGTTGGTTAGTCCCAATTAGAATACAGTAAACTTGTTCAGGAGCCAGCATGAGGTAGTGGTTTGAGTGTTGGACTATGGCTCTGGTGACCTGGGTTCAAATTCCTGGTGGGCCATGAAATCCACTAGGTGACCTTGGGCATCTCACATGCTCTTCACCTCAGGGGAAGGTGATGGCAATCTCCTCTGATCAAATCTTGCCAAGAAAACCCCATGATAGATTTGCCTTAGGGTTGCTACAAATCAGGAACAAATTGAAGGCAAACAAGAACAACAATAATAATCAGTCAGTTACTGAATGTTGAGTCAACACATAGATAAATCCCATTGATTGAATGGTTCTACTTTAGTTATGACTGATAACGGGATATATGCTTATGTATGAGAATCTGAGTACTGAGTACTGAGGACAGTTTACCAAGTGAACAGAAGAATTTTGAGCCGGTACAGCTGGGCTCTATGCACTGGCCTGGGTCCGAACTAGAAATGCGTGGGGGCTAAGTGTTTACACACTCAGCAACTCTACTACCCACCCTGGCCACCATTATGGTATGCTCCTGTCCATACAAGATGCACCATGATGATGTCCACATGGCCCAGTGCCATGCCATGTGGATATGATCATGGTGCGGGGGGGGGGGGGGGCAATGGCACAGCACACGTGGCCTAAAAAGAACTGGCCAAGGACTGGAGGCCATAGCATTTGGTTGCCATAGTCTCCATCTGGAACAGAAAAGGCGGCATCTTGCCCAGCCTTGTCCACTACCATTTGTCCAGCCCCTTTGATTGCATAGAAAATAGGAGTCTTGAGAGATCTGGAACCTCCTTACACACCCACAAATATGAAAAATTCATTGTGAAAACATTGATATGACTAGTTGTTTGCTTTGGATCTGAACAAATTCATTGTGTTTAAATTCATTGTGAAACATTAATATGACTAGTTGTTTGCTTTGGATCTGAACAAATTCCATATCCAAAAGGAAGTGATTTGGATGGATTCCAAATCAAAGCAAGGCTCCACCAGGGAAACCTAATTGGAATATGCCTGAAGTTCCATTAGCAAATTAGTTTCAGAGATATAAAGTTTATCTCCTGGAATTAATCCATTGCTCTCTAGATGCATGAAGAAGGGGTGTAGTTTTGTGGCTGGTAGCTTAGCTTCTAATCACATTAGACAGTTTTAGTAGAATTATCCAGCCCCACTGTTGTAATCAGCATGTTGGGGTCTGAAACAGTATATCACAGGATTAAACCTCTGTTCATTACTTGCTTCTTTCTCATTTCCAGGCATATTCAAACAGTTTTGATAGAGCGTTTATTATGGTTTCCACATTGTACAATTGCTTGGCAAATTCCAGACACTCAAGTTCTTCTACCACTGTATGCTTCACATCTATCGTCCAATCCTGTCCTATTACCCTTTTTGTTACTGGGGCCTAATGAGCAGAAAACATAGCTATCTGTAACTATTGTAAATTGTTCTTCGTTCAGTCTAATTCCCCCTACATTTGCCCTTCAGATATTCTGTAGCTATTATGACATGCTATTTTCATACAAAGTACCCATGCATGCAAAACTTTTTGCAGATTCCTTAAATAGGGCCATCTTTGTTCTTTATATTGTTTTTATAGCAATTGGCATGCTTATCTCTATGAGTTAAGCAAGTCATCTTTTGGATACTGTCTAGATGAGAAAGATGACCTTACTAATTTTATTTAATTTTATTTTATTTTATGTTATATTATTTTATTTTTGCCTCTATTCACTGGAAAGTCAACAGCTTCGGTTCCCTTAGAAAAGGGGTGCCACTCAATCTGCTCACAGGTTTGCAGGCTTGGTTCCTTCAGAGACAACTGTGCTCAGTCTTCCTTGACATCAACAGACTAGAGAAGGCATATTGGGCCTCATGGCTCTCTGAGCATATGCACTTATCCAAAAGCTAAGGGAGGTGGGAGACCAGTTGGCTTGCATAGAGGGAAACAAGGTAGGAGGAGTGAGGCCATTGCAGCAGTTCAGTGCACACATGTGCTTGCTCTCCTGGCTGCTACCAGACTGTGAAATTTCCTCCTACAGGAAATTAGGTTGATTCATTTGTTTGTTTATTAAGACACTGCTATCCCACCCTTTATTTATGGGATCTCAGGGCACTGAACATTATACTTCCAGATTAAAAAAAAATAATTTTCAAAAAATAAGAACATATTAGAAACAACAACAGTTATATCACTTGAAAAGTTACATCAATTTAAAAACATGTGTTTTCAAATAAATTACAGTCAGCCCTCCATATCTGCAGCTTTGACTTTTGCGGATTTGGTTATTTACACATTTGAGTAACGTGTTTGCTCTAGGAATCTCTAAGTCCTCCAGTGCAACTTTGCTGGAAGTTGACCATAGAATCACAATGGAGGACCTAGAGATTCCTGGAGAAAACACTTCTCTGTGCATTTGTAGGTCCTTAAGAACTATTCTATTGCCAATTTCCGGTGGATGTTGACCACAGAGGTGCACTAGAGGACCTAGAGATTCTTAGATAGGAATCAGGTTTCAAAAAATAGTGGTTTTTAATTTGTGTTTTTTCCACTTTAATGGGGGTCCTGCGCCTGTAACCCCAACAAATATGGAAGACCTGCTGTAGTTCCCAAAGGCTTTAATAAAAAGTCACGTTTTTGCTTGGTGTCAGAAAGAAAACAATGTTGATGTCAGCTGGACCTCCAAGAGGAGGGCATTTGCTATAGTAGAGGAGGCCTTTTCTCATATCCCACTGGTGATACACAGAGAAAGGCCCCCTCTCTGCTTTCATTCCAGCCACAGCAGACAAAGACCTTTTTGTTTACCAAGGCTTTTGAGTGTCTGTTGCAGAAAAAAATAATCCAGACATGCTCCCCAATTAAATTCTCAAATACATTGCTTGACAGAAAAAAAAATCAACACATGCTTCTGACTGAGTCAAGGAAGGTTTCTGGGAGTCAGGTGTATTTATTTGTTTGTAAAAAATGATTGTGGATTTAGTTGCTGTGATTCAACATTCAGGGATTCCCCTCCCCCATTATAAATGTGAAGGTTTTTCTAAGACTGAGAAACCTGAGTTTCTTTGAATAGTATACATGGTGCTTTGCATGCAGCTACATCAGATGTTCTTTGCACACATGGAAGAAAGATGTGTCAAGTAGAGCTGCTGACACTGTTCATGGACCAAGTGTGTTCCATGTGCCATCTGGAGGCCATCTGGAGAAATGGCGATGCCATGCAAACTGTAGTTTCCCTGAGAAGTTCCAAAATTCAGACAAAAAAAGGGGGAATGAAAAAGACACTGCCTAGGGATGAATGTTTTACCTAAATTGTATTTAGATAAACGTGTCTACCTTTTTTCTTCCTCCCATCTCTTTTCCTAGGGGTAAATTAAAATGCGGAGAGTGAACATAGTATACTAGTTAGAGTGCTGGATTAGGACTTCTTTCAATCCCTGTTCAACCCTGAAAACCCACTAGAGGTGTATCCATATCACAAAAATAAATCAGTTTGACACCACTTTAATTGCCATGACCATCCTGCAGAATCCTAGGATTTGTAGTTTGGTGAGGCACCAGACCTCTCTGACAGACCAGGCTGAAAATCTCATAGAATCATAGAATCATAGATTTGGAAGAGATCCCAATCTCACCAAACTATAAATCCCAGGACTCCATAGGATGGCAGCATGACAATTAAAATTGTGTCGATCTGCTTTATTTCTTCATTGTGGATACATCCTAAGCCCATGATGGCAAACCTATGGTATGCGTGCCAGAAGTGGCACATGACTCCATTTCACCAGGCACGGGCAAGGGAGAAGGCAGAAGAGGCATACGTGTGCCTGTTCCTCCTCCTCCCTTTCATTTTTGGGACTCCCGCTGTCTCTCGGAGATGGCAGGAAGCCAGAAAATGGTGCTGGGGAGAAGGAGCCAGAGGCGTGAGAGTCTGGCTCCTCCTCCCAGCCCTCTCCCAGCCTCTTCCAGATAGGTGGAGGATGGGGAAAGGGGAGGGGAGCGACCAACAAGTGGCTGCGTGCTGGATCCTGCACTCCCTCAAGGGCTCTTCCTCACCCAGGGCTCCCTCCCAAAAGAGAGCTCTGGGGAAGAAAGGTCCGGGGGGGGTCAGGAACGACAGCATGATGGTCCTGGGCTCCCTGATGTGCCTTTGTTGTCCTGAGGTGTTCCCCAAGGACAGCTCAGGATTAGCAAAGGTCCAGGCAAAGGAGGGGGGTCACATGCCAACTCCCCCTCCTCTTCCCGGGCCTTTGCTAGACCTAAGGTTTCCCCCGGGACCCTCAGGGGATGGCAAACTTGGAGGGGGTGGCAACAAGCAGCTCTTGCCACTGCTTTCCATCCTCCAAGGCTCATTTGCCAGCCCTTGAGAGTCCAAAGGGACCTTCAGGGGTGGCAAACTTCGGAGGGCGCCAACCAGCGCTGCTTGTCATCCTCTAAGGCCCGTTTGCCATCCTCTGAGAGTCTCAAAGGGACCCTCAGGGGCTGGCAAACTTTGGAGGGCAGCAACCAGTGGCTCTTGCTGCTGCTTGCCATCCTCCAAGGCCTGTTTGCTGGCTCTTGAGAGTCCAAATGGACTCTCAGGGGCAGCAACCAGTGCTGCTTGCCATACTCTAAGGTCCTCTAAAGGGACCCTCAGGGGCCAGCAAACTTTGGAGGGCAGCAACCAGCAGCTCTTGCCTCTGCTTGCTGTCCTCCAAGGCCCGTTTGCTGGCCTGTGAGAGTCTCAAAGGGACCCTCAGGGGCTGGCAAATGCTGGGGGGAAGAGCCAGAGGCTCTCTGCTGTAAACAGTGGGTGGAAGCCAGAAGGCAGAAGTCCCACCCCTGGCACACAGCCCCCATCCGGAAGCCCTGCCCCCAGCATGTGAACCATGAAAGTTTCGCCATCACTGTCCCAGGCCAAGTCACAATTATTCATCCTTAGAGGAAGAAAATGGCAAGTGGATAAATTTTGCCAAGGAAATAGAGTGGGTTGCCATACATCTCAACCAACTTCTAGGCACATAACAACAGCAGCAATAACAACATAAATGAAAGGAAGTAAAAATGGGAGAGTGAAAGAACTATCGAGGAAGGAAAATAAGAAAAACCATACAAGAACTACCACATGTTAATTTTGTGCAGCTTAAGTCTTGAACTGTGAACATTCTTGTCAGTCCAGGATTCTTCTCATCACAGTTTCTGAAAACTCAAAAACTTATTTTAACCATTTTTTGAATATTTTTGAATATTCTTTCCATTCCTACAATGCATTGCCCTAGTTTAGATAGGGATTGCCAGTACTTGAGCGATGTTTCTTTGGTTATGACAGCCCAGGGATAATATGGGTAGAATTAGTTGCTTTGAGGCCTAGTCCTATCATTCTCTGCAATGTAATTCTGGAACTCATCAACTAAAGGACTGTGGTGTTCTCTGTGCTATGGGACACCTGCTGTATTATTTATCACAAATAAAACTTATATATTAGCAGTGATGTGTGTCAACTGTTCATACCAAAGTCTTATAGAAGCCTGAAACTGCAGCCACTCCAGCTAGTGGGAGCTCCTTGAGTTTTAACAGTATTTATTTATCTTCCTGCAGCATTCTCCATTTATTTTCATGCTAAAAGTTCCTTCTCACTCATTATTCATCCATTTGAACTGCTTTGGTTTTCATCTTCATTTTCATTATTGCCACTCATTTTTGTTTCCAATTCACTCTTATGGCTAATAACATCTGTGTGACATGAAATTTTTTGGCTTTCTGCATCCTCCAAATTTAGTGTGTCATAGATGCCAAACTTCAAATGTGTCCCATCTTACATCTGTTAGTTTAATTGCTTTCCCTTCTCTGTGACATTTTTGTACAGTCTATTCCTACTGATATCTACCAGTTCATGGGAATTAAAAAGGGTTCATCTTTGTATTGTAACTGAATAAACTTGTGACTGTATATATTTTTAATTTTTATATTCATCATCCATCAAACTGTATTTTTGTTTATATTCACAAGATTCATTTGGTTTGTTTCTTAAAGGTAAACATGAACAATTTGTTGTGGAATAGAAAAGCTGTGTATATAATCATCTTTTGTACCTTTGAGGTATGGCTGTTGTGGCAGTGTTGGTGGCAAACATTCCATTAAAATTAGAGAGATTTGCTCTCTGACACACTGAGGAATTTCATTGTTCCTCAAAACAAATGCAAGAGAGAATAAAGTGTTTCATTATTTCACCTCACAATCATATAGAGAGAATTAAAACCATGCCTTCGGCTAGATAGCACTATTCCCATCTTCTTATCCCTATCATGACTGCATGATTTCTGCCTATTGCATTGCCTGAAAACCCAGAAGGCCTTAGTCACATTCCATAGCCTCTAATTGCTTGTTGTCTTCCTCATTTGATAGTTCTTTATTATATTGCAAATTTTATTTTAAAGAAGAACATCTACATCACCTAAAGAACATTCTTTATTGTCAGAGGATTTAGGAGTCAATTAGTTTGAATTTCCACTCTTACATTATTACCAGTTCAATTCCTCATTTTTACCATCAAGAATTTCTTTTTTACTCCCAAAATACTGAAATGCTGATAGAGGAGCTTTGGGGATTCTCTGATTTAGAAAATTCTTAATCATTATTTGGGGAAGAAGGGGCATGGAAAACACACAAGGAAAGGGAAAATACAAAGAACTGGATTCCAAATTATGCTTTAGGGTAGCTTGGGGATTCTTCAGATATCATGGGTCATGGATTGTTGTTGTGTACCTTCAAGCTGTTTCTTACTTAAGACAATCCTATCACAGGGGTTTCTTGGCAACACTTGATTTGCCTTTGCCTTAACAGTCCTATCACAGGGGTTTCGATGGCCAAGTGGGGCTTCCAAACTGGTCTCCAGAGTCATAGTCCAACACTCAAACCACCCCATCACTCTGGTTCATGGATACCTTAATGATGGAACGACAGCTTTCCATCATTAAGGTATCCATGATTGTCATACGTCACACCTAAAACAAAGAATGGAGCCATCGCACTGCCATCATCTATAATGTCCACTAATTCACTATGAACAACTGAAGAAGAACCCATCTGCATGCACATGAAGAGGCTCTTCCTCAAATGTCCACATTTAAGGTACAATGACTGGAGGTGAGATTGAGACACTGCCAGGGGTCATGGTAGGGCCTCCGTCTTTGAGCTAATCATGAAAAAAGTGAGTTTGTCAAGCACAACATACATTTATTTATTTATTTATTTATGGTACAGTGGTCCCCCGGGTTACAAATCCCCCGGGGTACGAAAACTCCGGGGGACGAAAGAGCCGGGGCCACAAAAATGGCCCCAGGATCCGAATAAAACCCCAGGATCCGAAAAGGAAAAACCGCGCGGCCCCTTTAAATTTGCCGCGTGGTCCGTCAAAGAAAGCGGTCCCCCGGGAAACGAAAATTTCCGGGTTACGAAAAGTAATCAGGAATGGATTACTTTCGTAACCCGGGGGACCACTGTATTTATACCCCACCCTTCAGCCCTAAATGCTCTCAAAGCAACTTACAATTATTATTTTAATTAGATGGTTCCCTGCTGTCAGGCTTACAATCTAAAAAGACACGACACAAAAGGAGAAGGGAATAGTGGTGGTGAAGGGGATCAGGTCCAGAAATTCTTCTCTCCCTCTGAGGCCTGGACTAAGGCCGATGGACTGGAGGAAGGGCTCTTCTTCTTAACAGAGGCCAGGTCCAATGTTGTTGGGCCTGTCTTTTCACTCCCTCCAGGCCTGAAGATGACAGTTGACAAGAAGGGAAGGCTCTTTCATGGGGAAGATAAATATGGGCAGAAATGTGTTTTAGGGTTGCATACTATATTTTGCAATAGGGCCAAAAGGTCTAGAAACATGGGGAGGGGGAGTTAAATAGTTGGGGTAGTTTTAGAAAATGTTCCTTGTTGATAACAACTTTGAAAACCACTCAGATAAAACACCAACAGTCTCTTGCCTCTAAACATCCCAGTGCAGCACCTTATGGGCTTACTGGGTTTCTTCTCATCATATCAATCACTTCTGCATAAAGGCGTTGAGGTGCATCCAACCCCCAGAGGAAATCCCAGTGGTTCCAGTCAGGAAACCTCTTGAAGTGAATAAGGTTAGTAATTCGAGGAACTAATTCTGCATTGTCCTTTGGACGAGACACCCAGTCATTTGCCCCTATCCACACAGCAGTAGGCACAGTCATGGCTTCTATTTTATAAAATGGTGGAGTGGTCTGGAAGGAAACATAATCAGATGTTATATAATTGCTCGAAACATTTTTAAGCACTGCAAACTTTGGTGAATTAGGTGAAATATCTAACATGTGCTAGCATCATGGAGGGAATGGGGCACAGTTTGGTTGAGAAGGTTTGTGCTTAGCCTAGGCAGGTTATGAACAACACACACACACACATTAATTACTTGGGGGCTTTGTCCCTTTGAGCCAATGCCTTAATCCTTACCAGCTACTATCTCTCTCCTATTCATGCACCAAGTAAAAGCAGCTTTTATCACAAGTTTTCATGGATTACATCTGGTTGCCTCTTGTTCCCCAGCCTAGCAGATGAGGCTGTGTATGCATCTTTACTGGGCATGCATCTTTCCTATGCTTCCCTATGTTGACTAGGCAACAGTAGTAGTGGTGGGGGGGGGGGAAAGATGGCCTCAGCAGGAGCAGATTACCATGGTGCCTGCTACACTATGGACCAGATGCCCCTCCTGACTTGATCAGCTTCCTTGCTCAGTGACAGTCATGGCAGCTGCCAGTCTTGTGTCAAAGGGATCCATGATTTTTGACCTGCATGTGACCTCTCTGTTCCACCTTCCTGATGGAGCAGATGAGTTAGCTGAGCAAACTGAACCCCCAGGCAACAGTTGGGCACTGGGCCACTCTGGTGCTCAATCTCCAAAACCTCATGATGGCCAACCCTGAGATCTGCCTCATGATTTTCAAGAAGCATGTCGCAGATCCTGAAGAAGTGGGGCCACTCCTCTTCCTCTTCTTTCACCTCCACCTCCTCCCAAGAAGCCCTGGGGAGCAGCAGTGGAGCAGCAGACATCACAGCATCATGCACAACTATGCCTGCCAGATGATGACACTGCTGGTGGAGGGCAGTCCCAAGGAAAGAGACTGAGAATAGGCCCACTCTGCAGCTGGTCTCAGAGCTGGTGAGCTGACAAGTCCAGTAGGAGGTCCCTTGGAAGCAGAAAATGGATCTGCTGAAGATATTTGAGATGCTGATCTTATGTGGATATCAGCTCAAGGACAGAAGCAACCTTATTTAAATTATTTCTAAAAGAGTGTCAGGAAGAAACACCCTGATATTTTATCCCAAGTTCTTACAGTTCAGTTATTCCAGCTAAAGCAAAACAAGAGCAGTGGTTTTGTTTTGGTTTGTTGTTGTGGTGGTGGTGGTGGTGGTAAAGAAGACATGCTCTTGGAGGTGAGGAGGTTCCTGGTATGCAATCCAGATTCACAATTTCTGTATACTTATAACAGTTGCCCAAGAACATGATAATATCACTTGTTTTTCCCCAGACCAAAAAAACAAAGTAATATGAGGGGGCACTAGTTTGCAGAGCTTTGAAGTAACCTAAGTCCTGGTAAGGGAAGAAGGTTGTAGTCCTCTCTAGAATCATAGAGTTTGAAGAGACCACAAGAGCCATCCAGTCCAACCCCCTGCCATGTAGGAGCTCACAAGCATGCTGAGGTGAAGGTGACTATATATGTATATATATATATTCCAAATAGTTCTTCTCAGGATAGCTATAAAACATGATTATTATATCTGTCTGATGTTGCCTACATAATAATAATTTGACTTAAAATACATTGTGCCTAATATGTTCATATAAGTACACCTTTTTGCCCCTGTTGTCTTTGTCCCTGGGCTAGTGGCTATTTTCTAATTTGGTTTATGTTTTAACTGCACTGAGAATGAGCCAGCTTCTTTTAGGTAAAGCCAGCACTGGACCAAAGCAGTCAACCAATACCTTTTTATGACTTTCAGGCAGAAAGTGAAGATGTGAAAAAAAAACTTCATGGGGTAGCTAATATAGAAGGGGAGGAGATGGCAGTCTTCACTGGTCAGAGGAGTTCACATCTTTCCCCCCATGACATATGTGGAGGGATGTTATACAGTGAGCCTTTGTTATCCGCTGGTGTCTGGTTCTAGGACTTCGCACAGATACCAGAATCCATAGATGTTCAATTCCCATTAAATACAGTGGCATAGTATAATGATGTTCCTTATATAAAAGGGCAAAATGAAGGTTTGCTTTTGGGAATTTTTTTAATACTTTCAAACCATGGATAGTTGATAAACATATGTGGACACAGAGGATTAACTGTACTATTCGACAATACAGGAAGGCATTTTGGCAAGGGTGGCCTAAAGGAAAACAGATACAACCAACCCTGCTTGTAATAACAAACCCCTCCTCCAGTTTTGTAAACTTTTACTGGACCCATGCATATCACTGAAGAATTCACCACCAGCAGCCAATTTTCCCAGGGCATAAGTAACCCCATAAAATGGAGGAGATATTCATCCCATTCTAGATAGAACACCACAAAGACATCTCCATTAAAGATGCATGCAGCAGGAGTAAACAGTATGGGACAATCTAGTTAATTACTCTCAAAAGGCACGAAGGCACGCCTGGAAGGGAAATTTGTAAAAAGAGATATGACTCACTTCCTCCAATTAGTGTGTGAGAGATTATACCACTATTAAAAGCAGGTGTTATTTAGGCCTATGAAATATTTTCTGTTTTTTTCCCTATGTTCATATTATTTGATACTGCAAACGACACTGCAAACAAAAATCATACAGTTTCCAAAAATCTAGACCTTTGTAAAAAAAACATGGCTACATATCCAAAACCCTTTGATATCTGCTGGAGTTTGGTTGTGGATGCACAAATCCCATTAAATACAATGGCATAGTAAAATTATATAAAATGGGAAAATAGAGGTTTGCTTTTTGGAATTAATATATTTTGGGAATATTTTCAAGTGGTGGATGGTTGAATTCATTGATAAAGACTGCATGGATATGGAGGGCTGACTGTATTTTAAAAATCTTTAGTTAAAAAAACTCTAAGCGGCTCATAATAGCAAAAACACCAAACCCACACAACAGCCCATTGGGAACTGTACTGAGTTTCAGGGGTGTAGAATATCGAAGGCTGGAATGGCATGGAATATTTCAGAAGTGTCCATGTCAGGCTGGCTGAGTCCTGAAGAACATTCTACACTGTCATCATACTGTTTTGCCTACTTTTTTTTTTTTAACAACCGTAGTATTATTTGAAAAGGTCATGGACTGTAATGTATTGTAATGTTAAAATACAAGGCTTAAGATCATGAATTTCCAACACAAATACAGCAAAAATTTCACTTCATTACCTGGTTGTATTTTTCTTTGTTCTTACAGCCGTAGTCAAAGTATCGAAATTTCCCTGTTTTTGCTGACTGAAACATAAAATAAAATAGAGGAAAATGTTATAATTTAATCTCTAGATATGTGTCTCTGGAAGCAGCAATCAAGCAATTTTTTTTAGGTGCTTAGTAGTTAGAATGTTCAAGTTGGGCATCAATTGAAATAAGAAGAACATTTTCCCTGAAATTTGAAACTGGGTGCAAGGAAATTTTACCTGTATGTCCTAAAACATTTCTTTCAGTCTGTGAGCTGTAAAAGATTTCCAAAAAAAAGAAAGAAATTGTTGTAGCCAACCGGCACAAATATGACACTGATTCCTGGCTACATCAGATAGCCTGAGAAGTGCAGTTCTAAAAGACACATTTAGCTTCTGCTATGTGAAAAGAGAGATTTTCTGAGTGACCAAGGAAACCTGATGCTAGCTGCAAAACATGTGAGCTGTTTCTACTTATCCAATAATTCTCAAATGTGATTTGTGTTGAAAACATTCAGATATTCAGACTTGAGGGAATTCATGAAAAGGCATGATAGTTCAAGCCTTCATGATTACTAAAGCAATCCAGATATCACAATCAACACTTCAGTAGCTCTCAAACCCACTCTGAAGAAATCTATCAAGAAAACCTTGTGATAGGTTCACTTAGGGTCACCATAAGATGGAAACAACTTGAAGACACACAACACACAAACATACTAGATGTAGGGGTTATCTATGGGGACTTATACTGACTCCCTTCTCATTATTATATTGGTTGTGTGATTTTTTTTCCTGGAGTCCTGTAAATGGATAATGAAGAGATAAACTATTGTGGTAGTGGAAGGATAGTCAGAGAGCGCAGAAAATTCCATCAAGACTTTTTTTAAAAAAATAATACTGTCCTGTTTTAATGAACATGGCAGATGACTGAACAAGAAACAATGTTTGCATGACAGAGGATTACAAAAAAAGCCAAATTCAGAATTTTCCTTGAACATTAATCAGAGCATCAATGGATTTTGTTAGAAAAGAAGCTTAGTCACATCAAAGACATTACCTGACCAAAGTGTAAAATATTCTTTACAGATGTGAAATCTGGAAAATGAGCAGTGTACACATCAACTCGGCTCTGAAAGGGGGGGAAATGCAGGAAAAAATTAATATTCCATAAATAAAGAACTCTGAAAAGTTACCTTTTTGGACTACAGTTTCCAGAATCACTCTCCAAACATGGTCAATGCCTTGCTTTGCTGGAGATTCTGGGAGTTATATTCCAAACAATAAACTCTCCAAACTCTGGTTAAAGTATAAAAGTTTTCAGCTAGTATTATTAAAACAGTAAAAGCATATGATTAGAAGACACACTGAGGTTAGGCTTTGCTTTCACAGACACAGCTGTTGTGTTTAAAAAAAAGATTGCAGAAGCATATTACCATTGATAGACAAGCAAACAATGGATCACGGATTGGTTGAGAGCCACACTTTGTGCATATTCTTAATTCCATGAGGAAACATAGGGGCTCAACAGACCACCCTGAAAGGGCGGGCTGGAGGCACCCGCTTTTCCTCTGGAGGCATGCCACAGCAGCCAAACTGTGCAGCTTCCCTCTGCACCAAAAAGAACCTAGAAAAAAAACTGGTTCTTTTTGGGACATGGCATGGACACCATTAGCACTCCATTGATGCACTGTTGCGCATCAGTGACACGAGTGCGGTGCCATGCTTGCATCATCATGGCACCACTTGCACATACTAGAGTTCGGGAGCATGCGGTTGGTGCATGTTCCCGAACCCTAGAATCGGGCCCAGGGTGCCACAAAGCACTCATTTGTACAGGGCCATAGACTCAAAAAAGGTTCTTCACACACTATTCTAAGTCTGAAAAGTCTGCAGCAAACAGAAGAATAACCCACACTCATATCTCTGGCCTACTACGAAGTAGTAGGCAACACTGGCTTAAATCACACAGCTATGGGGGTTCTTTTCACAATGATAAAATGGGACATGGCTTCTAGGAAGGGTCAAGCTCAAAATGTTTTGCTGCTGGACACAATGATAAGATGATGCCCCACTTTTAATTTCCCATCCAGAAAGCGACTCAGTGGGTGTTGTTTGTTAATGCCAATGCTATTTCGGTAGCCTGATGGTATGGCATTCAGCACACACATAGCATTGTCCACCTATATAAATGAATGAGCTAGGCAGGGAATTAAGCAAAATAGACAGATGAGGCTGCTGCCACTCTCCTTGCAAACATTTTCCAGCATCCTTCACTTCAAGATTCAACACATCTTGCAAAGGTCTTGACATTTATTATCCTGAACTACTCGGTTTGCATAAGCCTTTTGTATTTTTAATATAAATTCACATACAGAGGTAGATGTTTCCAGTGCATTATTCAGATACACTTCTTTACATTATACATCCCAAAATTGTGTAAAATGTTGCTATTAGTACCTCCAAAACTGAAGTCACATTAATTGAAATGGAAACTTCAAAATATGTATGCCATGTTAAGAGCTCTTGCTCCAAATGCTCCATCTTCAGTAAAACAGAAAATGAGATGCATGGCATGAATTTAAGTTGGAAACTTTCTACTGTTTAAGTAGGGCCCAGCTACAGGCTGCACCCAAGTCTCTTAACCTGCTTAGAGGGCTAAACCTTCCAAAGTTACTTTTCAGGCGTCTGCAAGAGGGATTGAAGAGGCTGCAATCATGATACTATCATCAGCATCATGTCTGAAGCTGTTTCATACCCATTTCACTGATAAACACTGAGACATATGTGGCCAAGTGACATCAGAGCATGGCTGAGATGGTAAAATTTATTAATGGGGAAGATCACATAGATTAGAAGAGGTTTCAGCAATTTGCTTTTGCCTGAGCCTACAAGGAAAAACAAGATTCTTTCCTTTCCCCCTGATGAGTTAGTGAGGTACGAACTAATTTTTCATACTGAACTCTTTGTAGCAATTGAAATAAGCTTAGGACAAAGGAGGAAAATGGGAAGAGAAGAGTGAAAATGGGACATTTTAAAAGTAGCTGAAAAGGTGGGACAACATATGAATAATGGAAACCAATCTTGCCAAATCAGGACAGTTGGGGGGTATGTTGTTTATGCAGAATTAAATCATGCTCAGTAACCTTAAACTTAGGCCCCAGTAAGCAGTTATAGAACTGCACTCTAAAAGTTGTTTTAAAAAAAAAAACACTATACGTACCACATTTAAGCTGTTTTCATCAAAGCCACTTATAAGGAAAAGGGCTTGGGCACAGAGTTTTTGTACTGGTTGATAGCTGCAAATCTTAGCAATCTGTTTTCTCATACTTGTATTTAATAAGGAGAATTCTTTTGTGCCAAATATAATCTGTAAAAATTCAAAGGTATAGTGAGATTAAACAATTAAGATTTTTATCTTTGACCTCATATCATACTCTCAAATCCTAAATGGCATGTGATTGAACTGGACAGCCCATGCGGTCTCTTCCAACTGCATAGTTCTGTTATGATTCTATGGTTTATCCTGCCTATATACTCCCAAAATAGGCAGCCAAAACATGTCTACAGTGAAAAAAATTATTCCATTTCATCTTCATCTATAATAGGAGTGCGAAGTAACTTCACAAATATTCTTATTCCTGCAGAAGAGTCCAGACATCCAAAAAAAAAAAAAATCACCAGCTGTTGTGAGTCATTTCACTCACGCATGAGAGTGAAAATACCAGTACTTCTCCTTTTCAAGATCAAGAGCAATAACAGGGGGCAAAACAAAAACCAGAAAAAATGAAAACTTTCCCCCCTTTTAAAAAATGAAATTTGTCACCAGAAAGTCTTGAAATGTGGAAAATTGTTGAAAAATGCACAACTGCTCACATAATTTCTTACAGATTAGGGAGAAATCTTGGATTTGGTTTGCTCTCACATAAAAAAATGAAATAAATGAAAATGTAAATCCAGAGTCTCTAACAGGAAAGAAATATATTTGGAAAGTTTGTAAAGAACATCAAATACGTAATTCACAATCAGCCCCAAAATAATGACTAAAAAGTATGTCTACTGTCAGGTGCAAGGTGGACTCAAATAGCTTGTTTGTTCTTGACCATTTGATCAGTGCAATTGCTGATCAAATATGTGAGCAGGGAGTAGTCAAACCAGAGAGCAGAGCAGAAATAATCAGATATTTCAAAGGATTACTTAAGTGGAAAGGACATTAGAAACCCTTAACAGAGAATGGATTTTTTAAAAAAATATATTAAAAATATTGAGCAAAGAATTTAGGAAATGTGGAATAGTGGAATAGAGTTGTGCCCTTACTATACATAACAAATTAATGCAAAATCTAATGAAGACAATACCCAAGCATGGGTGAGACTTTTTTTTTTTTTGCCAGCCATGCCAGACATAGCAAGATTTATATTAATGCCTAAAGAGTCAAGGGTCCAGTTTTGGAAGAAAATTAGGAATAGATTAGTTTATAATTAATGTTTGTTTCTATCTAATTCATGCATTTTTATTTGAAGATCAGATGGGACACAGCTAACTATGAGTTTTTAAGGACTATTTAAACAAAATATGGGGTGGTATGCAAACTTAAGTCTTGCATAATGTGAAACAGCCTTCTCCAGATGACACATCTTACTAAAATACTATGATCCAAGCTGGTGCTCCACCTTCATCTCTAATCTCATGTTTTTCCTTCCCTATAATAGTCATTATGTAAAGATGTCGTGCTACATCTGGCAAAAAAATAAAAATAAAAAATGCTTCATTAGTTTCATTGCTAAAATGTCATTTGAATAGATGTAGGTCATTCAAATGATACCCATTTATACATCTATATCATTTCCCTCCCATCCCCAAGGGATCATGTCATTGGTTTCCTGCTGTTTTTAGTGGGAGAGCTTGTTCATTTTCCCTTACATTGTATAAATTCACGGCCTAAATTCAGCATGGACAAGCTCAATGGAATTTGCTAAGCTAACTGAACACCAATGATAATGGTGGTGGTGCTGGTGCTGGTGGTCCTGGTGATGATGATGATCATCATCATCCATCATCATCACTCCACTTTTCCCAAAACGTGGGACTCAAATTGGCTTACCATTTAAAAGAACAATACCATTAAAAACAAAAAGTGAACATTGAAATAGAATTAACTATTCGCCATATTAAAACACAGTATTAAACGGTTGCAGCTCTTTGGACCAGCCAGAATTTCCTAATAATCTGCAAAGGTAGCACCCAATAGAGCATATTATCGTAGTCCAAACAGGATAAAATTAAGGCATGTGTGCCATTTTTTGAGATGTTGGATCTAGCCGCAGTGGTACATGATGTACCACTGTGGCCAGATCCAACATTTCAAGAAATGGCACACAAGGTTGGCGGTGGTACACAAGCTTTAAATGTGCAAAAGCACTCCTGGCCATCACAGAAATCTTAGCCTCCAGGTTCAAAGCTGAGTCCATGAATAGACCCAAACTGTGAACCTGTGTCTTCAGGGGGAATGTTACCCCCATCAAACACAGGCTGAATCCCTATTCATTGATCTGCCTTCCAACTGACCAGGAGCACTTAGCATTGAGGATTCTGGTTGGGGCTTTGGGGAGCTGACACCCAAAATATCTGAACAACCAAAGGTTCTTCACCTCTATCCTACATATCAAAATATTTACTCCACTGAAGCAACAACAATAAAACATCTGAATTTTTACCTCTCTTTCAGACATGGTATATGGGCTTACCAAGTCCATAGGTAGACAGCTGTGATCCTCCAGATGTTGCTGGATTGCAAAACTACAAAGACCCAGCCAACATAGACAGTGGTAAAGGATAAAAGGAGTTACCATCGCAAAATCTTTTTCAATGGCACAGTTGCTAACATCTTCAGTAGATTGGTGCATCAGTTACCTTTCAATTATCCTAATTTGGCAGGAACAGTCCCAATTAGTCCTCTGTTATCCTTTTTCCCCCAACTATTTGAAAATATCCCATTTTCTCTCTCCTCCTTTCACTTCCCCCTTTGTCCTCAGCTTACTTCAGTTATTGAAAATGTGACTTCAAAATACAAATGTAGTTTGAACTCAATTAATCCACTGAGGGGGGAGGAAAGGAGGAGGTATAATCTTGCCCTTCCTAGTGGGCTCAGGCAAAAGCAAACTGTTTTAGTCTCTCCTAGCTTTTCTATTCTTCCACATTAATACCTTTTGTCATATTGAACACTCTCTGATATTTCCTGGGCACATGTGTCCTGTTTTGGAAGGTATCACATCAAATACTTTAATTATAGATGCTGCTGCGGCTGCTGTGGCTGCTGCTGTGTACCTTCAAGTCATTTCCAACTTATGGTGACCCTAAGGTGTACCTAACACAGGCTTTTCTGAGAACTGATAGTTTGTGAGTTGCCCAAGGCCACCCAGTGTATTTATATATGTAGTTTGTGCAGTTCTTTGAAATCCTGCAAATGTTTTCCTTTCTTCAAAATCTCCAGGGCAGTATTATATTTTGTGATGGCAATCACACTTCCTTCTTTCATATTTAGTTATACTTTTTAAATACAGGAATGGTTGGAGCTGTGTAATTTTGCAACCCCCTCCCACCAGCAACTCCCTAACCCCCAGGGGGAGGTGGATACAGATGGAAGCTGAAGCTGTTATAACTGACGAGTAACACTTTATCTGGAAAAAAAACAAAACCCATAATAACATGCACAAATGAACACTCTAGATTGAAAAGCCTCTGAGAAAAAAAATATGGCCACAACATAATACAGAGTTAGGTGTGTTTAAGCATGCCTTCTTATATGTTGGTTGTGGCAAATTGAGGTATATAGTATCTCTGTCTGCAACACAGTAGTGTCATTGCCCAGGGTGTCACCCAGTGTAGGTCTTCCAGATGAGGCTTCTGGGTGCAGGGCACTGCCCACCTCCCTGGCTCACGCTGCTTTACACATGTGTAAAATGGCATGAGGCAGGGAGGTGGGGGCTGGGCATGATCCATCCCTACCATGTGCCATTCTACTTGTGTGAAGAGTGGCACATGGCAGGGAGGGAGTGTACCCAGCCCCCTCCTTTCCATGCACCGTTCTACTCGTGTGTACACATAGCAGGACGGGGATTGGGCACACTTGTTTCATTGCTTTCATGCATCCTGTTTTGAAAAGTGTTACTGTATGTCTCGTTTGCTTCTTACAAAATGAGAGGAAAAAAATTAGAAAGAAAACAATAGCAAGCAATATCAGATCATAGTTATCTATGTTATCAGATTTGCCAATTATACAATTGTATCAACTCAGAAATATATCTTGGGCTAATGACAAATGCACATTAATATTTTTTAGGAAAAAAACTGAATTAATCCTTAAAATAATAACAATGAAATGTGTACCTTTAAAAGTGTATCTGGAAAGAATAACAGCCGGATTACTGGACCTTTGCTGTTATGAAGTGTGTATGCAGGAGCAAAAACAAAGAACAACTTGATTTTTGCTGCCACCTCAGGTCGCAGAGAAAAGGCTAGAAAACCTGCAAAAACAATGTGAATTCATTTGTAATTCATTTACAACAAGCATGAGAAAAACAAAAGAAGAAACAATGCACCATTCAGAAAGGCACATGTATAGAACTTTGGTTTATTTGGTTCTTTATAGCCAGGCCAATTGTTTCTTTACTGTTTTAGGAACTGGGCACACAGAGTTAGTGCAGATCCACACCTAGGTTTGCACAATGTAAAAATCTTTATTCAGCTTGATACATCAATGTTGCCAGTGATATGATGAATCAACAGAGTGATGTGGCAGCTAAAAAGGTCAAATCGATTCTGGGATGATCAACAGAACTATAGTGTCTAGATCAAGGGAAATAATAGTGCCACTCTATTCTGCTTTGGTCAGACCTCACTTGGAATATTGTGTCCAGCTCTGGGCACCACAATTCAAGAAGGTTATTGAGAAGCTGAAGCATGTTCAAAGGAGGGTGACTAAAATGGTAAAAGTTCTGAAAACCATGTCCTCTAAGGAGAAATTTAGGGAGCTGGGTATGTTTATCCTGGAGAAGAGAAGGTTAAGAGGTGATATGATAGCCTTGTTTAAATATTTGAAGAGATGTCACATTGAGAATGATGCATGCTTGTTTTCTGCTACTCCAGAGAATAGGACATAGAACAATGAATGCAAGCTACAGGGGAAAAAAATCCACCTAAACATTAGGAGAAACTTCCTGACCGTAAGGGCTGTTCAGCAGTCAAACACACTCCCTCAGAGTGGTGGAGTCTCCTTCCTTGGAGGTTTTTAAATAGAGGCTGGATGGCCATCTGTTGGGGGTGGTTTTATTGTGAGTTCCTGCATGACATGGGGGTTGGATTGGATGGTCTTTGTGGTCTCTTCCAACTCTGATTCTATGTGTAATGGAAATCTGTAATATCTCATCATCAACTGATCAGAAAAGAAAAGAAAACAAAAAGTCTGT
Organism: Urosaurus nigricauda; assembly: GCA_034509955.1. NCBI lineage: Eukaryota > Metazoa > Chordata > Lepidosauria > Squamata > Phrynosomatidae > Urosaurus > Urosaurus nigricauda. The sequence goes on along the minus strand of JAOEGL010000003.1, from coordinate 187,401,156 downwards.
AAACTGTTTTTTCATTCATCATATTTCTCTAGTTCTACATTCATCTTTCTGAAATTTTGCAGGCCTCTTACCTAAGACACCTTTATGACATATGCTATGTTCATATTAATGGCTCAAAAAACTGATGGTGAGGTGTGTGTGTGTATGTACATCTTCAAGTCATTTGTTAAATTATGATGACATCCCATGAATTTAATAGGTTTTCTTAGACATCAAATATTCAGAGTTCTCTCATCGGAAATATAGCCTACAACATCTGATGTTTGTTGGAGGTCTCCTATCCAAATACTAACCAGAGTTGACCCTGCTTAGCTTCCAAGATCAAATGGGAATATAGGAAAGAAAATCTCTAACAGACACACATATTTCAAACACTTTTCTTCTATCTTAAACAGTGAACTTTTACTTTTGAAATTTTGGAAGATCACCCTGTGTTATTTTCATATAATTCCCAGCAAAACACACAGAGATTGAGATAAGTACTTTAAAAACACAAAAATAGTGAATACTGCTCTTGTACAAAACTCCCTACAATAAATAAATAAATAAAGGATTCTTCTGAAAATGTTGCCCTCAGTAGATATAATTATCCTTGCAAATTTTACAAATTCTGTCAAGATATAGAAAAAAAAATTGGTAGCTTCCTTTTTTTAAAAAAAAAAAAAGTAATCAAACTATAAAGGTACTGCCATAAATGGTGCTGTGCCTATTTATCTGTAATCCCCTCCCAAGGAGGTAATATAACTAACCAATTCATACAAATTTGAAAGATAACAACAAATCTGTAGCCATTTGTTGATTTCTATCAGTAGCATCTGGTGGCTTCATTGTTAGTAGGATAGTAAATCTGTTCCAGGCTTCAATCCATACTTTAAAAGTCTAACTTGCAGCACCCTATCCCCAAATAAATTCACTGCCTTGTATGGATCACTTAACCTCCAGACTAATGGATTGGCTGCCCTACTGATATGGAAGCTGATGCCACAGGTTTCCAATGATACTCGGTGGAAAGCACAAAATGATAAACATACCCAAAGTAGCGCCTTGAGAGTGGCCGACATAATAGATTTGCTTTTGCCCAGTTGTCTGCTGTATGAAGTTTATCATAGCTGGTAGATCATAGAGGCCCATTTCATGAAAGCTGAAAAGCAGGAGTAAAATGTGGACATCCTGTTATACTGTTGCCTAAAGCAACAACCACTTTTTAATTAAGATTCTATACAGAATGGCACTTTGTGCCAGCCTGAGGGTGGAGTCAGGTGCAGCATCCTGATGCTGGATGCCCTGACTCTGCCCCCAGGTTGTCATGATGCCATGCACCATTCCAGATGCCGTTCCAGATGATGCAGCACTGAAGGGGCTCCATACAGCTGTGCTGCCGTGGCTATGGTACCCTTTGGAGGAGCCGTTTTTTGTGGCCCCTTTTTTGCTCTCCAGAGGCTGGATCAAGGCCATGGTGTGAGATTGCCACAGCCTCGATCCAGCCAGGAAAGGGGAGGCTGCAGACCACCCCTTTGGGGTGGTCTTTATAGCCTTACATGTGCCATTCATGCCAAAAATGCCATGTTCACATCAATGATCTTAAAGGATCTCTGAGTTTTAAAAATTGTGTTTTCCAGATTCTATTTCATGAAGCATGGATTTTTGCTACAGCTAAAATCTAGGGAACAAGCTCCTTTATTATATTGCTTTATAGCATGAACAGTTCTTGGCACTGAAAATAGGAGTTGGAATAGCAAGTGATCCTGCCCACATGACATCTCCTCAAATGGCTATGTGGAGATATTGGGAAGAACAGAGCACACAGGTTCCTCCAAATTAGATGAATGAGCTGTTTTATGCTATAATCTCCAAGGATGGAAATGGTGATTGCTTGGCAGTTGGATGTGAATGAGTGAGTTAGAAATGGAAGGGGAGATTTCTTCTGTCGCTTGCATTACAATGTGGACAACTGTGAAGGCTGTACTCTGGGCTCTCAAGGGTAGTGGGAAGTCAGCACATTTTACCAGGACTCAGTGTTCTGGAAAGGGACCTTGAGCCTGACTATATGTTTTTTTTGCTCTCTGACAGTGGGAGCAGAGGAGAAAAGCCCTTCCATCTCAGCCAAACCAGGTCCTGGAGATCTTTCTCATATCCCCCCAAGCCTAGGTGCCAGAGACTCTCCCCCATTTCTCCTACTCCTGTTGCACCAAATGGCCACCTCTCATCTGACTGATCACCTTCCTAGCCACAGGGAACACTGTGGTCATGGCCACTAGAAGGCTGCCTGGCCAGCAGGTCTTCAGTGTATCTCCAGAGCCTACATGGAGTAAGAGAGGGAGGAAGGGAGGACAGCTGGGTAAGAGCACTTTCCTCACACTCTAAATTCTTCTGAGGACAAATTTTCCCCGACTGTCACAGATGTGATTGTTTGACAGTATGTGTTGATTCCTATCCATATTTGCTTTGGCCCACCTACCATGAGTGAGTGGCTTTTGGAAGATTAGCCAAGAAGGGGTTGGTTAATTGGCCTCAAATAAATCCCCACCCCCAGCTGTGGCCACCTGAAATTCCAGAATTCCTGTTGTGAGATTGTCAAATTCTGATGTCTTCTAGACCAAGTGGTTCCTCTAACATTTCCCAACCAAACATCATAACCAGCATCTGCCAATATGAAGGCCAGACTATTGTTAGGTTGATTGGAGACCCAGGGACTGCTTTCCATAATTAATCCAGGAATCAGCAACACAGCTGGCCTTGAACCTACAAGAGATACACAAGCATTAAATTTCATCCCAGAGGTTACTTTCCTCCCAGATCTCCAGCCATTTTGTTTATTAAATCGAACCTGGAAACTTTCCCAATATCAAGCAAAATTCCAGGATATATTTGTTGTAAGGTTTGGAACCCATGAATATATAATTCTCATCAGTGTGTTTGGTTTGGTTAATTTAAAAATGATTTGAATGTGTTCTATGAGGTTATTTTAATTATTTTAAATATTTATTGTAAACATTTTAAAATTATTATTTCTGGAAGCTGCCTTGAGCCCCACTCTATGAAAAAGAACTACTAAAAAAAAACTACGGTAGTCATATCATAGCAATACAAAACACAATTTATCATCTATGCATCATTTTTTTGTTTTGTGTCTGGGATGAACATTCCTTAACCCTTTCCTTCTGTATATTACCTTTTAAAAAAAGACTACATGTCTTTTATTAGGTTGTTTGTTTTTGTATAATAACTTGTACTTTGGTGTTGTAATAATAAGAATAATAATAGTAATAATAACATGTTCAGAAAACTATGCCACTGGGGCCATGGAATGCATGAGGCAGACAATTTTATCTGCATTTTTGTACCATTATGACACTTGACAGCCTCCACATGATTATCATCCATTCTCCCCAATGCTACCAAGCAAGAGATTTCTTTCACCTGGGGAAGTTGCATCATGTGCCCTTAGAATTTATCTATATTTTATTTTATATCATTTTAACTTCATGCATCTCCACAAAAGACTGTGTCAAATAAAACTTGTTAATCTTTAAAGGTGCCACACCACCCTGTGATACTCTCCCATTGCGCTGATTTCTCAGGAGCTTTCTATAGTTACTTTTAAAATATCTCAGTTTCTCTCTTCTCCTCCTACTTTCCCCCTTTGTTCTCAACTTACTTCAGTTGCTGCAAACTGAACTCAAAGTGTAAAAGTAGTTTACACTCTAACTCTTTGGGGAGATAGGACAGGAAAGAATAGGTTCTTACCATTTCCTGTAGACAAAGGCCCTGTACAGACCATCCTGAAAGGTCAGCCTTGGGGTGGTGTCGGGGCATTGCATCCAGATGATGCATGCCCTGACTCCACCCCCAGGGTGCCATGACACCGCACCCCACTCCACATGGTGTGCGGCATCATGACACTTCTCTGGCACTGCATCCATATAACACAGCACTGAAGGAGTGCCATATAGCCATGCCACCTCAGCTATGGCATCCTTTTGAGGGTGCAAAAAAGGGCTGCTTTTTTTGTGGTTCCTTTTTGCACCCTCAAAGGGCTAGGTTGGGGTCATGGCATGAGGCTGCTGAAGCCACAATCCAGTGTAAAAAGGGGTGGCTGAAAGCCGCCCCTTTGGGGTGGTTTGTTGAGCCCCAAAGGCAAATGCAAGCTGCTGCACCCTCCCCTAGGTTGTATGTTCTTCTTTATGGATAACCTTTGAACTTGATCCCACTTTAATACTAGGCCACGTTTGTCCTGGTTTTCATCTGTAAAATGTTGGAGTGTACACCTTGATCTTTTTACTGCAATAAACTAAACACAACTAAAGCCTCTAATAAGGATTTGGGGATTTTATTTAAATATGTCTAGCATTATAACTACGTTGATTAAAAATGCGTGTGTGTGTGAGAGAGAGAGAGAGAATGATCCACATTAAAACCAACCAGCTAACTACTTAAGCCCGGGATAAAGTCTGTTTGCAAAGATCAGCACTTAGCAGCTTATCTTGAATTGCTAAGGGCAGACACACAAGACATGATGAGCTCAACTGTTTATCAGAAACTCCTGTTGACAGTCAGAGAAAGCCTTAGGCCTGTTTCAACTGGGAAGCTCACAGTTAAGGCCTGCCTCAGCTGTATCAATGGACAACATGATACAGTCAAAAAAATTAATGCATCAGGATTCACTGGGCCTGTAACTAAGTACACTGAAAAGAATGCTCAACAAAGAATTTCTCAAATTGTTAGGAACACACTTGAAAAGAATCAAGACAGCAGATGTTTGTGTCGGTTATAGGGGGAAAACAACAATTAGAAACAATTAGAAAAAACAATTAGAAACAACCCTATACCTCCACATCAGTCACAAAAAACTCTGCTTAGGTAACTGCTAAGTTTAATGCTAAGAGAGATTGAGGGAAAGGGTTTATACACTGAGTGCTTATGTTTTTTTGACAATGAAGCCCTACCACATTTGCCTTCTTTGCCATAAGGAATTCTGTTCAAGGTTATGTAATATCCATCCTCTGCCAGGGCCTCATAAACTTCACTTGGATAGTCCCAGCGGGAAATGATTCCACTCTGCACAAGAAAACGATATCCTTTCAGAAAGGTTTTGACTTAACAGTTACAAGAAAGAAATGACTAAAAGTGAGTTAATTTCCTTTCCATAAGGATGCACTCTTGGTTAGGGAGAGAACAGGAAATAAAAGATGGGGCAGCTTAAATTCTTATTTCAGACGACTCTTTCAGACGTGGGAAATTGGAAGTATAATGCAAGGACAATCCAAACGCAATCCTGGGGTTTCACGTTATTGCGAATTAACTCTTCTCACGCAAATTCGGGCAAAAGGGAAGTCACTCCGAATGCAATCATAGGTTTTGCGTTATTGCGCATTAAAGGTTCTCACGCAATTTCGGGCAAGGGGGGGTTATTTCCGGGTACTAGGAAGACATTCCGAACGCCTTCCGAACGCAATGGGGATTCATGTAAATTCGCTAAACTAGCGAATTTACATGAATCCGAATGGGCTCCATTCGGATTTGGGAGAAATTCCTCCCGTTTGAAAGAGTCCAGAGAAGAGTTGCTTTAGGGATACCTTGGGGCTTTTTACATTGGCAAGAAAGTGTGACATGAAGTTGCACTTTCCTTAATGCTTAGCAGCTAGACAGCAAGCCCCAGGTGTGCATTTAAAAAGTACAGGGCAGCTAGACTGAGGTTTTTTCTGTGGCTCAGCAACTACATGGGAAGCTGTCAAAACGCTACAAACACAGGTGGAGCAGCTACATGGGCGGCAAGGAACATGGCTTTTAGCCGCGCTTTAAACATTTTTTTCCCTTGCTGGCTGCGAATTGCGCAATTGCGCAGGTACACCATACAGTCGGAGCTTATCACATGGGGGAGTACAGGACCATTCCGAAAGAGGGAGAAAGTGAGGTCAGTTCGGAAATGCACATGATTACGCACAAGCTCATCACACACAAAACAAGAGAGCATCTACACAAAAAGAAAATGCAGAGTCAATACGAAAGAATTCATCACATGTGAACATACTGGTCGGCTTTCTGTTGCAAATTAAGGCATCTTGGGAAATGGTAGCAAAGGCTCATGGGAGTTGTAGTCTGTGTTCTGTCAGAGCATTATATTGAGTTGTCTTGAGGTTTCAGCCCTCTGTCCAGGAGGGATTCCCATATGTTCTCCATTCTTGAGCAGAGGCCCCCCTTTTCCAAGTTGACCAGGCACGTCCTCCTTTGCCAGGACACGTCCTACTTTTCCAGCCTTCTTTTTGAAGAGGAAGCAGGAGGGCCAGGAGTGCTCTGGCCAGGCTCTGGGGGTCTCTTCCTGGCTCCTTCCCTCCCTCCCTCCCTCCCCGCTTCCTTCCTCCTCCCTTTGGCTGAGAGAGTGTGACTTACAGGGAGAAAGGGCAGCGGTGGTGCTCCAGGTCCTCCTGATGCTGGGCCAGGGCAAGCTGGAAACAGGAGGAGGAGGAGAGGGACCTGGAGCACCTCTGCTGCCCTGCTTCCCTGCAAGTCACACTCTCTCAGCCAAAGGGAGGAGGAAGGCAGCCAGGAGAGAGCCCTGGAGCCTGGCCAGAGTGTGCCTGGGCCTGCCTTCTCCTTCCCCCTTCGGCTGAGAGAGTGTGACTTGCAGGGAGGCAGGGCAGCGGAGGTGCTCCAGGTCCCTCCCCTTCTCCTCCTCCTCTTGCCAGCTTGCCCTGGTCTGGCTGAGCGCCTCCAGTGCCCTGCTGTCTCCCTAGAAGTCACACTCTCTCAACCAAAGGGAGGAGGTGAAGGAAGATGCAGGCGCACTCTGGCCGGGCTCTGAAGGTCTCTTCTTGTCTTGGCACCTTCCCTCCCTCCGCACTTGTATCGCTGCCTTTAAATGGGCGCTTTAAAGATACAGAGCCCCATTTAACCGTTCAACTACACCTTAGCCTTTAGATGCAATAGGGGTGCTTTTTACATTGGCTAAAAGGGGCGGTCCAAACTCGCCCCTTCTAGCGGCGAGATGAGGCCTAGGCTGCCACACGGGCAGCCCCAGAGGCCTCATCCCGCCGCAACGACCCGCCGCAAAAAAGAGCTCCGGGATCGAGCTCTTTTTTTGCGGCGCGGGAAGGGCACGATTGGCGTCCTCCCGCGCCGCCAGAGCGTCAAAACGTGCGCAGCGCGTCAAAACGCTGCGCACGTGATGACGCTTGTACGGCGCCACTGTGTAGACGCCGCCATCTTTAAATGGCGGCGTCCATGCGTTTTAGGCTTAGGGAGGGTGTAAAGGCTACGCCCTCCCTAACCCTAAATGCGGGCCTTTTAGCCCTAAAAGCGCCTTTTTTTGCCCGTGTAAAACGGGCCAGCAATGCTGCACCCTTTTTAAAAAAGTAGTGGGGAAATCAAACTACTTTTTAAAGGCACTTCTTCTCCCTTAAAACTCCAAAATAGTGTTTTCATGGCACACTTTCCATTTTTCTCATCTAAAGGCTGGGCTTTCATGCAGCCTTCAACACACCTCTTTTTGCCAATGTAAAATGGGCCAGCTCCTTTTTAAAGCACTTCTTCTCCCTTAAAACTCCAAAATAGTGTTTTCATGGCACACTTTCCCTTTTTCTCATCTAAAGCCTGGGTTTTCAAGCAGCCTTCAACACACCTCTTTTTGCCAATGTAAAACGGACCCTAATTTCAAGGGAAAGGAAGATCTGGTTGTAAACTACTACTTTCTTGTTTCCTATCCATCCTCAATACTTTCTATGCAAGTAAATAGTTGCTTTTCTCAACAAAATATATAGAGGGAAGGAACAGTGGCCCAAAACTGGGATGGGCAACTTCCAAGACCTGAGGAGTTTTGCAGCATAGGTACCCCTGCGCTTTGCAGGGGCTAAACCACCTGCCCCCAAATTTTGAGCTCTACCACTTTTCCTACCACTGCTGCCACTGTCATCCAAATTCTGTGCTAATTTCACTGGATCTCTATTGTGCAAGAGGACACCAGAGGGATACATGACAGATCCCTGTCAATCTGCATGGCAGAACTTCTCCTTCATTTCTGGAGAGGAACATGGATGAAGGAAGATGCTTTTTTGTTTTAGATTTGACAATCCCACTTCCACTAACATGAGCCAGTATGGTGTAGTTGTTTGAGCATTGGACTACAACTCTGGAGACCAGCCACGTAAACTCACTGGGTGACCTTGGACAAGTCACACTCTCTCATCCTCAGAGGAGGACAATAGGAAACTCTCTCCAAAGAAACTTGCCAAGAAAACTTCATTATAGGTTCACCTTAGGGCTGCCATTATTTAGAAATGACTTGAAGGCACACAACAACAACAGCAACTACCACCACCTGGTTTCTAGACTGTGGTTTATCCACAAAAGCAAATGGTGGAGTAAATGTTGCCCATCTCAGGAGAGGGTCTATTGTATGTGTCTATCCCCACTTAGGACATTTTGCTGTTTGAAAGAGAGCACACATGATCTCCCCCTGTTCCCCCACCAGAGCCAATACTTTCTACAGAATCTGACTAAATTGCTTCACCCAGCTTTATGATAAGGTCAATCCTGTAATAAGGGATGCATCTACCCTGCAGAATTTATGCAGCTTGACACCACTTTAACTTCCATGGCTCAATGCTATGGAATTCTGGGATTTATAGTTCCTTGAGACATTTAGCCTTCTCTGGCAGAGAGCTCTTGTGCCACAACAAACTACAACTCCCAGGATGGAACCATGACAATTAAAGCAGAGCCAAACTGCATTAATCCTGCAGTGTGGCAGCATCCCAAATCTTCATTTACGTATGTATTTATCAAGAAAAGTCAGGACTGATGCATATGTGCCTATTTTAGAAATTCTACTGAGTACATGACCCTTGAGCAGCTGTTTGTTGTCGCGTGCCTTCAGGTCATTTCCAACTTATGGTGACCTTGAAGTTATTCAATCACAGGGTTTTCTTGTTTAAGATTTGTTCAGAGGGGATTTGCATTTCCCTTTATCCGAGGTTGTAAAAGAATATGAAAAACCAAGTGTTCTGGAGCTGCAAAATTGTAGATGAAATTTTAAGGTGTAAAATATGCCAAAACACATTTCTGAAAATCCTACAATTAGAGCTGGCAGTAACTTACCGTGTTTAAAAACTGTTCTGGATTCAGAACAATTTGTCTGTGGATTTCACCCAAAGACATGATCACTTCTGGTACAGACACCAACACAAACAGCAACCACATCTCAGAGTTCTGTAATAAATAAGTATATAAATAAATGGTTTGCATTCCACACATAGTTAACATGCATCTTCATTTCTAGGAATGAGTTGTATTTTCCTTCATTGTAAAAGCATTTCTCACTCATCTCAAAATCAGCAGTGGGAAGGCAATATACATATGCGTCTGCTCATGACATCAAACTGAATGGAGAAATCCTTGCACTTACAGAAGGTTTGTTGTTGTTGTTGTTGTTAACCTTTATTTATATAGCGATGTAAATTTACACATAAACAGAGATCTGTATGCTTGAAAGGGCCAATGGACTCACTACGAGATTCTATTTAACAGTGCACTCCCTGTCTACTTGGATGAATGAAGTATTGAAATCGATAAAGCTTACTCTCAGGACAGAAGGAAGGGGTAGGAAAGCAGGCTGAGATGTCGTCTGCACTGGCAAAATAAAGCAGCTTCAAAGTGCCTTGAAGTCAAGCTGGCTATATGACACACAATGCGAAACCAGATGGAAAGCAACATGAAGCCATGCTCTAGGCTAAAAGCCAAAGCAAAAAGAAGCTCTGATACTCTTCCTTAATGTCGAAAATGTGCATTGTCTCACTGTCATATAAACAGCCAGTACAGGAATGCAGCAAAGCAAGGCAGCATAGGGAACCAGTCTGGAGCATGTGCCCAGAGACTGATGAAACACAGCCAGCAGCCCCATGACTCTCCACATGGGGTATTCCTTTGAGCATATGTGTGCACACATGGCCAGCTGCATGGTTGATCTTTTGCATACCCCATGTTTCGAATGTACAACAAACACGACAGCTTGTCAATAATGCAATTGATGTAATGACAATATACACAAACCTAACAGTCCAACAGGAGAGTATCAGGTGAAACATGTAATTGGTGCTGACAGAAAGTGAGTTTGTGCAATGGTGCACATGCATGGTAGGGAGGTGCAGGGGGGGGGGGTGGAGCCTGATGGTGCAGTGGTTAAATGTTGGTACTGTAGCCACAAGATTGTGAGTTTGATCCTAGAGGAGGGCTCCAAGATCAACTCAGCTTCCATCTTTTTGTAGGTTGGTAAAATGAGTACCCAGCTTGTTGGGGACAATTGGCTTACACACTGTAAACAGCTTAAGCAGTGCTAGTTCACTGATAAGCAGTATAGAAATATACTTGCTATTACTATTGCTATTGCTCTTAAAAAATAACTGAGTAGTGTGGCTTGACGCCACATGGTGCGAACTGCCCATAGGTGTTCAGCTCACCCTGGGAGTGGGCCGTGTGGACAACAGGGTTTCCACTAGCTTTCAGAAAATCCAGGATTAAGCCAGTTTTTTGTTTGTTTGTTTGTTTGTTTTTTGGTCAGTCTGCTCAGCCCCAGCATGGACTAAATGATGACACATTCTCAGAGGTCAGTACTGCCCTTGGTGACACAAAATCAGCTTCTTAGGCCATGTTTGTATAGGCCAAGATACTGCATGGGTTGCCTTTACCTGCCCCTGTTACCTGGCCCTCTATTCCTGCACGACAGTGGGTGTCTGCACAGGTATCCCACTGAGCTGCCCAGTGCATCTGCTGCTACTGCAAACCACTTGCTTCTGAGGTAAGAACAAGAGACTGCCAAAACCAGGAGGCTACCAAAGTTCAGAAACACAGGCACAGTAATAAAAACACAGAAATCTTTATTAAGAAACCTATAGATCCCTGGTGACTTTCATTGTCAGAACTGACCAGCAAATGTTACAACCATATAATTAAACTACACATAATTCAAGCTTCAGGCAGGCTTAATTCTTACTTGTTAAAATTAATAAACACATTTCTTTTTCTCTTTCCACACTGCCCCTTTCACTTTGATGTTATAGCCAGATACTTTCTTACAAATAACCTTGAATGATTTCACCTCCTTTCCTGGGCTTGAAACAGACAGACCAAAAGGAGCAGATTCCAGCTGATCCAGGAGCATGGTGTTCATATGATGCATGCCCCCAGAGCAGCTGGAAGACACTCCGAAGCCACCAGAGGTGGTCTGAATCCACCAGAGAAAGGAGCTGTGAAAAAACGCCTCCGCCAGCATCCCATTTGGGACCACGATAGCCCAGTTTGAGAGTGGGCTATGTGGTCACCGCAGTCCCTGGGCCAATCATGAGTGGAGTGGCCAGAGGCCCACATCTCCATGTCCATCTTCTTCACCCCCTGATTTATCTTAGCATCTATGTTTGATCTCACAGTTCTAAAACATTTCTAAAACATGCTATCACTACTACATATCCCATTACTACATTATGGCAAGACAAAAGCATATGCAACGCCTGACAGGCACCCAGTGATGATTTCATGGTTGGGCCCCTCATTCTGACCTCAGAGCAAGGGACCTGTGGGAGCTGTAGGTGTGTCAGACATCTCACCTGGATGCCTGTGCAGACAGCCACCACAGTGCAAGAATAGATGGCTCCAAATCTTTCTAGAGATCCAGAGTAACAGGAATATTTTTAAAACCAATTTAAAGCATGTTATACCCTGGTTCTGGTGCAGAACACAACAAACATCATCCCAACTGCTTGCACCAGAACTGGGGGTTGGGTCAAGCTTCATCCAAAGAGAACAACGTGGGGAGCTTTTGGCCTGTGTAGATAAGGCCTCAATCAGAATATTGTTCATTTGCAGGTGGAACTGCTTATATAGATAGAAAGGTTAAGGAATACTTTATTTTTATGAGTTTAAAATTTGGTAAATGTTAATAGGAATTCAACAATTTAAATGTGATCTTGGTGCTAGATGGTTGTTTGTGTAAGAGTGGTGAACGTAAGATGGATGGATGGATGGATGGATGGATAGAGTTGAGTTGAGTTGAGTTGAGTTGCAGCTAAACTACAATTTCCCACAACATACACTAGCATGCCACATTACAAGTACCAACTGGCAACTAACAGAATATACACTGAATAGTTGAATTGTAAGGGACAAATTAAGACCCACTATACAAAGGACAATTACTTGGTTTTTGGTGTTTTTTGGGGGGCTATGTAGCTATGTTCTATAAGAGTTTATTCCTGATATTTTGCAAGTAGCATCTTCAGAGAATGTTGGCATGGAAGAGAGTGGGGTATATATACTGTTGGTTGAGAGGAATTTAGGGGGTTTTCCAGCAGACAGTGGATCATTAATTAAATAGACATCCTGTAGGCCTTGCCATTCAATAACAAAACAATATACTGTACAGATTAACATGTAAATTGTTTCCTCTCAACCAACAGTATACTCCATTCTTTTCCATCCCAGCATTCTCTGAATATGTCAGCCACAGTTGCTGGCGAAACATCAAGAATAAACTCTTCTAGAACATGGTCTAATAGCCTGAAAAACCCACAAAAAAACTATGGATGCTGGCCATGAAAGCCTTCAGCAACAATTACTTGATCGAGTCTTTGTCCTTCCTTCATTCTGAGGCACAGTGATGAATCCAAATGCTTCCTTTTCTTTGGTGGTGCCACTTTCAGGCTGACTTGACAGCAGCAACTCACTTCTGACAGCAAATCTAACAAGATAGTGACTTAAATCCTATTGTTTAGACCCAACAAGAGTAGACCTAATAAATCAGTTGTGGAATGGTGAGTCAACATGTAGCTAATTTCTAACTGGCTCAGTGGTACTGTAAGATTAAGACCAGAGACATCTGGAAAGAGTTACCCTTTGGATGTCAGCAGGTTTTGTGGGACTTACAGCACTGTGCAAACTTATAGTGCAATATAAATAATGATAATAATAATAATAATAATAATAATTCTAATCAAGCAATTCTGGTAGTAACCCCAGAAGACTGGGAAGATAATGCTGACAAAAGTCCTAAGCCCAACCCTTAGATCCTACTGTTTCCTCAATTTTTTTCTGTGTTAGGATTTTTTAATAATAATAATAATAATAATAATGACACGATGATGGCAGCTTAATCCCATATCTGCATGACTAACTAACTGAGGCAATATGTTTTCTTTAATGTATTTTGCAACATGTCTTACTGACAAGTTTTCAGGTACAATAAGAAGGGATTTTGCCACATCATCTAGTAAGTAGTTCTCCTGACTGAACAAGTTAAAATTCATGTTTGTCAGTAAACAGGTGTGAAAATTCCTTGGCAACATTTTTGAAACTTGTGGCAAAAGGCCAGTTCTGTGTCAGAACTGTCCAATCTCAATCCAAACATACAGTCTACTTTCCCAGAAACTACTAGATTAAGGAAAAGAAATCTCTCCAGAATGCATTCATTCTTTTTGCCCCCATGCACAGTTAAGTTTATTTATTTGCAAGCCTCACAGCACCACAGAAATTGCTGTGACAGAATCATAGGCACGGGTTGCATCCCAAGAGTCATCTACTCCAAACTAGTGCCAGTGCAAGAATGCACAGCTATTTACTCCAACAAAACCTTCCAGGTTCCTTTTGCATATAGAAATTATACAAGTGATCCTGGGCCTTGCAACATTCTGAAAAGCTTTGCAATCCCCATGGCAGGTTCATATTTAGCCTTCTGTTTGCAGCCCAAATCCTGATTAAAATCTATAGGCTAATGCTATTGTGGCACCATTCAAATGTGTGGCATTCATCATCATAAAAGTACCACTGAAATCCATTATCAAGAGCTAACTTGGTATAGTGGTTTGAAGATTAGATTATACTGGTAACTGTGGAGAACAGGGTTTGAACCCCTACTTAGCTATTCCTGGATGATCTTGGCCAAGTCACACTTTTCACTTCCAGAGGGAGGCAAAGGCAAAAACTCCTCTGAACAAAAGCTTGCCTAGAAAAAAAACCACGATCAGTTCACCTTAGGGTCTCCATAAATCAGAAACAACTTGAAGGCACATGAGGACAACAACAGCAACAACAACCCCATTATAAGCAAAGTCCAAATTCCAATGAGGTCAAGATATATCTCATAGTGTCTGCCAGTATTATCGCGAATTTGTGACTGGAGCTACCCTTTTCTCTTGCCCCAAAAGCATATGAGGAAAGGGCAGCAATTCTCTAGGTCACTATCATAGAAACTTTATTTTTAATTAATCTCTGTAATATAACAACATATCTTCTGAGGGATAACAGTATAAACCCAACAACCCTGCTGTCTAAATCCTGACAGATTGTTACTCGGGTCTCAAAAGCAATCCAAATACTCACCCTGTGTATCAAAATAAACTTGTTCCTCCTGCTACACTTCTTCAGAAAGTGACCGTGAAAACTGGTGATTGGCTAGATTTAAAACAAAACAAAACAAAACGTCTTGTCAAAGCACCAATAGCACACTGTACAGAACCCTTGCAAGATGAGTTACAGAACACATCAGGTGCAAATTTTTGCCAGGAATAAAAATTATACTTCTACAGGCACTTGCCACATCATCCAAGTAGCTGAATGTGCATATTCAAAGATTGTCATTAGAACAAAAGAATATTAAGAAGTTTATCATTATGCTCCCAGAGCATATAGTTATTATACTCTCAGAACATATAGTTATGAAACATCCAGTAAGTACCTTAATTTGTCTTTTCATTAACTACTCCTTCAATTTCAGCTGCCTTCTGTCTAATCATAGAAAGGCATATAAATCGGATCTCAGCTGTTTGACTGCTATGAAACAACTTAGGTGCATAGGAATACTAGGGCATACTGAAAGGCTTACCCAGTTTGAAGTGGGTCAGTCTTTTCTGGGGGGTAATTCATACACTACCAGCTATGTGGCTGTTTCCTCTGCCACTACAGTAAGCAAGACAGTGGGTGATCCATTGATTAAATTATTTCTCATGCCACAAATGCAAGTCTAGACATATCTATGGATAGCTCATGAACTGAGCTTGGAGCACCTCTCATCTCTTCTTTGTGCCATGAGCTGTCAGTGTGTGTATCTCATGCTGTTCTTGCCACATGTGAATCAGCCCTTGTTGTGTGTAAAGTAGGATGCCAGTTGAGTTGGTTCTCCTCTTTACTGACATTTAATAATAAGTCGGTTGCAAAGACAATTTCTAATAGGCAAATAACACATTGGAGAAAGTGCATGTTGGAGAAAGTGCGACAGGTGCATATACACTGTAGAAATGATACACTTTGACACCACTTTAAGTACTGTAGCTCCATCCTATGGAACATTGGGATTTGTAGTTTTACAAGTTCTTTAGCCTTCTCTGCCAAAGTGTGCATGTATGGAGAAGTAAAGGAAAGTGGGTAACAGGGCAAGCTCAATTATTGGTGCATCACAACATCTACTTCACATCCACATAAACCAACTTGTTGTTGTTGTGTGCCTTTAAGTCATTTCCAACTTATGTTGACCCTTAGGCAAACCTATCATGGGATTTTCTTGGCCAGTTTTCGGAGGAAGTTTCCCATTTCCTTCTCCTGAGGCTGAGAGTAAATTGAGCTTGTCCTGTTGTCCCCTTTCCTTTGCTTCTTCGTACACGGTTGAAAAAATGGGGTCAGCTAGGAGATGAGAGGAGAGAAAAACATAATATCATATTATGGAGATGACGTTGGGGAATCAAGACTACGAGGGGGTATCCAAAAGTTTTAATAATCACCTTTTTAAAAAATTGACAGAAAGTTTGTTTTGGTTTGTAGTTGTTAACTTATCTCTCTATAGTCACTGTCTAGATTTATACATTTTCCCCAGGGTAACTTCACCCTCTGAATACCTGATATTGTAGAAGTCTTCAGATTGCACCTTACAAGGGGGTATCATAAAGTAATAATTATCACCTGGAAGTTATTATGACATATTGATGAAATTTTGTCACTGTCATCATTGGTCCCTACGTGCATGCGTCCTTTATTTTTTGTGACTGGCTGTGCTAGAAGTGACTAAAGTGTAAAATCCTTGTCAGGCGCAATCTGCAGTAAGATCTACAATATCAGGTATTCAGAGGGTCAAGATACACTGGGAAAAATGTATAAATCTAGATAGTGACTACATAGAGATAAGTTAACAACTATAAATCAAAACAAACTTTCTATCAATTTTTTAAAAAGGTGATCATTAAAACTTTTGGATACCCCCTCATAGGTGACACAACTCCTTCCTTTAAGAGGAAGGAAGGAACAAGATAATTGGGAGTTCCTATGTTTCTTTTCCTGTCTATATGTTGGAACAAGCTGCTTATCCATGTGATTTATCTGGGATTTAAAAAAAAACAAAGTGAAGGATGATGGGGTTTATTTTATTCATATGTATTCTTTTAATATTTGGAAATGTTCTCCTGTTTTAGTAAAATATAAAAGAACTTAAAAGTCTAGTCATGTAAGTCAGACAAGACCAGTGAACAGTGATATACTTCTAATGCCCACCTCATTTAGAAAGTGGGCTTCATTTTCCTAGATGAGCTTTCAGTGTTAATTGTCTTTGCATTCAGAGGCACTAAAAGTGCAGAGAAGTGCCATCATCTAAGCTGCAAATTTGGAAAGGTCTAAAAGGAAGCAGAGTAGGGATGGAACTCCTCTCCCTGCCTAAAATATCCAAACTTCTGTCAACCACACTCCAATTGAGAAACCAACTTTAAATCCTCTCAGGGAGTGGTATAACCCATTTAAACACCATAGAAACAGCTCCAGCATGCCAAAAGCCATGCCAGTCCACATTCAATACTGCTTAACAGTCTGATAGTCTGTTTAAATTACTTTATCATCCTCTGCATGGGAGCATCTTTTAAATTTCAGCTCATCCCCAAAATCCTGTAGTTGGACCACCACTTGGGACTAGTTGCAGAAAACAAGCAACTTCTGCTGTTACAGAAACCTAGGGAGGAAAAGATTATTCATTGAATCTATTGTCCTTATTGAGAAAGAATGTTTTAATAAGCAAAACCTTGTAGAAAAGATTGCTCACCACAGCAAGATTTTTCACCTCTTACATAAGATCAAAAGGACAAGTGCTTTCCTCTATCATTTTAATCTACAATTTGTGCAAGAAACCTGTGTGCAAACCAGAATCTTCCCCATTAATCAAAACATCCACAGAGCTGATGAGTCTATAGCCTCTTTGGTGTTGGTTAATTTTGCTATTTATTTATGCTATTTTTCATCTATCTGCATTCTTAAGTAGTTTTGAATCAGGTCCCATAACCTATTTAAATTAGTTTAACAATGATTTAATTAAAACTGTGAATAGAAAAAAGTGGGCAGTTTATGAATTGTGGCGGATTTGTGCAGTCTATCATGACATACTGTATATAATCATGCATTATCTACAAATTTAGATCAAAAATTGACCCAAAAAACCTGAGTCGACATATCCACAGTATAATCTGTCCCGGAAGCACTGACCCCCCCCCCCTACTCTCTCATCCATCCAGCCTTAAGAGTAAGCACAAAGAGTTATGTCTGCTGGAATTTTGTAAGTTCTTGACATAGTTTTGCTTTGCTTCATTCTTCAGATCTTTTGCTATATGCCCCTAAGTTTTACCCTTAACTTATCCATGGGTCATATCAAAATCCATTATTTCAGCCCCAAAACTTGCCCTTGACTTATACATGAGGTCAACTTATAGTCGAGTTTTTATGGTAGATGACCATGGCTTCCTTGATTGGGTCTATCCATCTGAAATGCAGTCTCCCTCTTTTCCTACTGCCTTCAACCTTCCCAGGCATTATTGTCTTTTCTAAAGAATCAGTTTGTTCTCATGATATGGTCAAAGTTTTATTTATATAGTCGAAGTATGACAGTCTGAGTTTATTCATCTTGGCTTGTTCAGGCATGATTTGTTTTATTGATTTGCAACCAAATAAAATATATCTGGATTTGAACCCTAGAACAGATATCTTGGAAAATTTCAATAGTGAAATAGTCAAGAAATATTATTAGCTGAACAATAGGGCTGCCTATCGGATGCCCTCTGGACAGATTTATATTACAATCCCCACCTCCTTTTTAGGAGGCCTAATACAAATGTGCCTGTGGGGGAGTAGGTTTGTAATCACATGTGTGTAGGCATTTAAAAAAAAAAGCACACATGCAAATAATAGGGATGTAGTTAATGCCAGCTCCCCAAAATGTTTGAATGCTAGTAAGACCGGTCAAGAAAAAACATACTTTGGACTCCAAAATAAAAGAAATTCCTCTTTCTGCACTGGAATTTTTAAAATTATTTCACACAAAACAAATTTACCTATAATCCCAAAATTCTTCTTGGTCAACTGTAAGATTGCCATGTCTTCTAGGCCAGAAATTCCCTCTGCTATTTCCAATCCACACGTCATATCCAGCATCTGCTAGCATGAATCCTAGGCTCTGGTGGGGCAGATTTGCTACCCAGTCACTGCCCTCCAAGGTTAAACCATGCATTAGCAATACAGCTGATTTTGAGCCTGAAAGATAAGTGCATACTATTAAAATAGCCAAAGCATTCCTTCATCTGCTGAGTTTTGATACCCGTCTTTCACTGTACGATAGAGGTTGTAGATGAGTAATGGGAGGTGGATCACAATGCTAGTCCCTCCTCCAAATACTTGCCCATTTTAACAGCTCAAGTCCTGATATTTGTGCATGGAGTGGAGGTCCAAAGGGAACAACTCGTATTTATGAGGACTGCTGCAATTGACCAGACGTCCAGCTTTTCTCCACAGCTACACTATAAGTTGGTTACTCACTGTGTAAAATTATCAGAACTCAGTGCAACGAGTGTTGATGAACTGGAGCAAGGACCAAAAAACAGAAAGGCTGAAGAAAAGAAAGCAGAGAAAGTAAAGAGTTTCAATTTAACATGTGGCCCTCTAGACACCCATCCCAAGTTAACATCTTGACAGTTGTCTAAGCAGACAACACAAGTAAACTTTTCACAGTCTTCCCCATTCTAGTGAGTTGTATTTCTATTTAAGCTATAATGATATGTGTATCTAGGTGCTAATATCTATAAATTGGCATAAGCAAATTTTACGATGAGTCCTCTTTTACTGTTATTCATGATAGATTTTCTCTTTTTTGACATTGCAAAAAATGGCTGCTTTATTTAGGTCACCTCTAATCTGTCCCTGAATTATGTATAATAGAGTCATGGAGTTGGAAGGGGTCTCATAGGCTACAAAGTCCAACCCTCTGCTCAGTGCAGGAACATCAGCTAAAGCATCCCCAGCAAGTAGCTGTCCAGCCTTTCTGAAAACATCAAAAGAAGACCCTAACACCTGTCTAGGCAATTAGTTCCAATGCTGAACTGATCTTACTGTCAAGAAGTTCCTTCTAATGTTTAACTAAAATCTACTCTCCTGTAACTTAAAATCATTAGACTTGATCCTAGCCTCTGGGGCAGCTGAGAACAGGTCTGCTCTCTCTCCTCTGTGACATCCCTTCAATCATGTTATTATATACATTCGCAAAGATCTAATTAGTCAAGCATTCCATTGTTGTTGTTGTTGTTGTTGTTGTGTGCCTTCAAGTTATTTGTGACTTATGGCAACTGTAAGGCAAATCTATCATGGGATTTGCTGTCTCACCCATAAATGTAATTCTCAGGGTGAGGTCAAAGAGGATGCTTTATGCTCATTTTCTTTTGCCTAAATAATGGCCATTTATTTGGGTCTATAGCTTTTCTTTACCTGCTGGTATTCTGTTCACACTCAGATAATAACCATCTTCTGTAAGGACATCATATTCTCCAGAAGGCTATCCCTTGTACAGTATTTTCTCACTCTGTAAAAGTGAGAATGTCACCCTTTTGTGTCATCAGTCTGGCCATAACATTCTGTGGTGTAATGAACGAGTGGGTTCCGGATGAGTGTGTTTCAGTTGAAAATATGGTCCTGAACCAAAGGAAATGGTTGCACGTGTTACATTCCTGAAGGAAGGATTTGGAGACTAAGAATCAAGAAGTTTTGACTTGGCCAGGGAAGATAGTTTTTACAAAAGAAGAATTTGCACAAACAGAATGTACCCTAAGCTGCAAGGACATGGCACTCGCTGTGACATCAGCCGAAGTCTCACAACTGACAACATGAACATCTGTCTGACTAACTCACGTCAGCATTAGAACAACATTCTCTGTGTTCCAATAACATGGAACATGGAACAATAACATGTCTTGCTCAAGAGATGAGAAGAAGAAAGTATAAAACAGGAGGATTTCCAGCCTCTCTTTGGTGATTCCTGCCCACGGCTACAGGTTTCATCCAACCCTTTGAGGACGAACTGGCCACTCGTTCAGCAAAGGGACCGTGTGTGTGAGGCTCTGTCTGTCTGTCTATCTGTGTCTGTGTGTTTATGTGTGTGTATGAAAAAGATCTCTCTTGATACTTACTTCCTTGCCTTATATGCATAGTATTTAGATTATTTGCTTGTCTTATATGCTTTAATAAAAGTAGTTTTAGTAAAAGTAGTTTAGTAACCTTAATAAAAGTAGTTTAAATCCAGATCTGGTGTCTCAAAGTGTCTGTTTCAACTTGACTTTGGGGTAGGTCTTTTGAAAATGGGATTTTCATTTTCACACTCTCAGGAAACAAAGAACAGCCCTACAAAACCTAGGCATAACAGTGACAGCTGCATCCTCCAGGCCATCTCTCCAGGAAATCCCACATGGCTCAGTCAGGAAGTTATCAGGGCAGAGTCCCCTTTTATCCCGCTGGATGTACAGCTGTAACTGATGGACCATTCTCTGTTGGCATAAACCCTCTTTACTATTGAAACCATGTGGCCCATTACTGACATTTTTATGAAACAAAGACTGCATCTACATTGCAGAATCAGTGCAGTTTGATGCCAGTTTAACTGCCATTATGCAATGCTATGGAATTCTGGGATTCATAATTTTGTGAGATATTTAGCCTTCTCTGTCAGAGAGCTCTGGTGCCACGCTAAACTACAGATCTCAGTATTCCATAGGATGGACCTATGACAAGCAATGTCAAATTGCACTAATTCTGCAATGTCTCAGAATAAATGCTACCCCATTCAAAACAGTCATCTGCCTAATTCCCAGACAAAAAAACTACCTTTGCAAAGGATACAAATATCCTAACTGTAGTTACATCAATTAAACTAGTAATGTTGTGGGGAAAAGAGATAATACTAAGAGGGGGGTTAACAGGGCAGAATTGTATACAGTGTCTTAATGACAAAAATTAGTGTTGAAAGGTCACACATTGGGGCGGGGGGGAGTATCTATGAATCTAGCTTAAATTCAGTTGCTATTCCGATTGAAAGCAGACCCATTGAATTAGTTGGTGTATATTAAATCAAAATTTATGTAAATCTTATTAATTCTATGTGTGCAGTGTAGTTGGGAGCAGCAATTGTATTTAGGCCTCCGCGTGGCTCAGTGGTTAAGAAGCCAATTCTGATGATCACAAGGTCGGTGATGGAGTGAGCTCCTGTCAGTAGTCCCAGCTTCTACCAATCTAGGCCAGTCCAAAAGCATGTAAATGTGCAAGTAGACAAATAGGTACCACTTTGGTGGGAAGAGTTCCATGCACCTCTACATTCGATCATGCTGGCCACATGATCAGAGAGTCATCTTTGACAATGCCGGCTCCCTTGGCTAAGTAACAGAGATCAGCGCCACAGTCAGACATGACTTGACAATCCTGTCAAAGGGGAGACTTTTACCTTTTTAATAAAATAAATAAATTTTCCTGTCTCCTCAAAAATATATATAGTAAAAATCATGATTTATTTTTTGTCAGTTTTACATCTTTACAAGTCTTTCCTTGCCTTATTTGTTTAAGACTGTGAGGAATTACTGTGTTGGCTCTTGAAAACAAAGCAACATTTGAAGATTGAAGAATGGAAAATATTTTTACCTAGCATATTTTTCCAGTTAGCCTGCACTGGAGTACAATTCTAGGGACCAGGGTTTGAATCCCCACAAATCTTGGTAAGAAAAAACTGTGATAGGGTCAACCTAGGGTCACCATAAGTTGGGAATGACTTGAAGGCACACAACAGCAGCAACAACACCAACATCTGTCTTTAGCATTTCTATTTCACCCAATTAATAATTTGAATATACGACCTCCATTCTAATTGAATATAATACTTTATGTAGATTTAATCTTCACCTTCTTCAACATGCAGAAAACCTTTTGTACAAATAATACTGGCTTTGTGAAGTAAAAGGTTTTCATGGCCAGTATCCATAGTTTTTTGTGGGTTTTTCAGGTTATGTGGCCATGTTCTAGAAGAGTTTATTCCTGATGTTTCACCAGCCAGCAAGATCTCTGAAGATGCCAGCCTCAGATGCTGGCAAAACATCAGGAATAAACTCTTCTAGAACATGGGCCCATAGCCCGAAAAACCCACATAAAACTACTGCTTTTCTTAGTAGTAGTAGTAGTAATAATAACAACAACAACAATAAGATGGCAAAAGTTAATTGAGAAAAATAGGAAAATAATAAACTTCAAGCTTTTTGCGAGCTTGAATAATATGAGCATTTTAAAAATAAACAAGGTGATTAAAATGCCATCAATTAATTCTTTGGGGTTGGCTTCCAAAACATAACATTTTGATTAATACAAAACTCACATGAACAATCCTTTAGAATAATAGGATCATAGAATCATAAAATCATAGAATCACAGCATTGGAACAGACCTCAAGGGCCATCTAGTCTAACCCCCTGCCATGCAGGAACTCCCAATCAAAGCATCCCCAACAGACGGCCATCCAGCCTCTGTTTAAAGACCTCCAAGGACGGAGACTCCACCACTCTCTGAGGGAGTGTGTTCCACTGTCGAACAGCCCTTACTGCCAGGAGGTTCCTCCTAATGTTGAGGTGGAATCTCTTTTCCCGGAGCTTGCATCCATTGTTCCGGGTCCTGTTCTCTGGAGCAGCAGGAAACGAGCTTGCTCCCTCCTCAATTTGACATCCCTTCAAGTATTTAAACAGGGCTATCGTATCACGTCTTAACCTTCTCTTCTCCAGGCTAAACATCCCCAGCTCCCTAAATCGTTCCTCATAGGGCATGGTTTCCAGACCCTTCACCATTTTAGTCACCCTCCTTTGGACATGCTCCAGTTTCTCCACATCCTTTTTGAATTGTGGTGCCCAGAACTGGACACAGTATTCCAGGTGGGGCCTGACCAAAGCAGAATAGAGTGGCACTATTACTTCCCTTGAACTAGACACTATACTTCTACTTTCATAAATCTTACACAATTCCTGCTATAACCAAAGGGTGTTGTATTTGCTTTGTCATTTGTTTTACTCCAAATACCACCTGAGTTCTCTTCCTTTTCAAGTTTTGTATAATGTGAGAGACTTTTGTGTTTTTTTTAATTCTTGCACAGAAATTAGCAAAAACAATATGCAATTTCCTAATTTATGAATTTATTTGCACAATTTTCCTGATTTGCACATCTTTCCCCACTGAACAAAGCATGCTTCTGAGGTATTTACCCACAGTTCTATGCATTTTACCATTTCATATTGTAAAATATGTGCATTTTGTCTTCACTTTGTTTATCAGAAGTACCCTTGCAAATAACATGTGGATGTTCAAGGTAGGGTGAATACCGATATACCAGGAGGTGTAAAATTGTTACTTCTGTTGAGACTGTCAAGTCTTGTGAAATTTGTTCCACTCCTAACTTCAAGTTCAGTGATTATTTTTTTAAAAAATAACAACACACTGCTTTCATAATGCTTCTAAAAATATCTGAAGAATCTGTCAGGTAGCACAACTGAACGCCTATAAGGTTACCTCTAGAAATGACAAATAAAGTCTCGTTCATGATTATGTCACTTTGTAAGACTTTTCCCCAGGGTGTTTTCAAAATGACTCATAAATGTAAAAAGAACATTCTTGCCTTGCTGTTTTAAGAGTCAAGACCATGAATTTACAAAGAGAAAGACTGGTTACACTTGGTGAGGTTTATCGCACAGCACTTGCAGGAACAGGAATGGAACGGAATGAGTGGAGAACCAATGTTACTGCATGGTAGAACACCGCCAATGCTACTAGGAATCCCCAAGCTGTTCTCCATTCATTCCATGGCAGCCTATTTTGAAAGACAATTTTGAACCGTTCTTCAAAATGGGCTGCCAGGGATGACTGGAGAACAGCTTGTGGACTCCTGGCGGCATCAACAGCATTCTCCCATTTGGAAACACTCGTTTTCCCCCCCGTTCCATGCTATTCTGTTCCTGTTTCTGCAAGTGCCATGCAATAAAGTCTTACAAGTCTTAGTAGCCAAACCTTATTTCTACTAACCAGGCTGCCAGGCAGGACAGAGGTGGCATGGCTGGTGGAGGGGGATGGTTGAGGGAGTTCCAGACAGCTGGAGGTGACAACAGGATTTACCAAACTGAGGTGACACCATCAACCTTAGTGATGACTGGTTAAGTATGAAATATTATAAAGAGGGGTTAAGAGAAGAAGGAAAAATAATTTTTGTAGTTAGAAGCAGCTACAGTAGTTAGAGAGTTAGCCAGCTGAGAGGAAGATGGTAATAGTTAAGTTTGCATTCAGCCAGAGCGTGAAGGCTAAACAGACAAGTAGGGAAACTACTTGTAGGGAAGTAGGGAAGATTAAAGGCAACAACATAATGAGGTACCATATATTTGACTATAAGTCTCCCTTGTGTATAAGTCGAGGAAAGGTTCTGGGGCCAAAATTATGGGTTTTGCCATGACCCATGGATAAAACTTGGAGGCTCCTTCAGTGTATGTATGATGAGGGTAAAACTTAGAGGCTCCTTCAGTGTGTGTATGTGTAGTACAGCAAGAGAGACTCTAATTGAGGTTGTTTCAACCTTGGTTTCAGCCAGCCAGCATGGGCAGGAGAGGGTCTCAAGACTCTTTCTGCTTGGCACAAAAGAAAAAGGAACTATCTTGGGTATCTGTTTTTTTGGCTAACAGCAATTAATCACTAAGCACTATTTCTGCTTGGCTCAAGAGAAAGAGGAGCGGTGCAGCTTCCCCAAGAAGAGGCAAGATGAGGCCAGGGCTGCCGCATTGGCAGCCCCAGAGGCCCCATCCCACCACTTCTGAAGGCCGCTGGGAAGTGGCAAACTGCCCCTTCCCCACAGCCTGAAAGCAGGGTGCAGCAGGCACCCTGGGCACGTGCTGCACCCTGCTTTCCTCGGCAGTGCCGAGAGGAAAAAGGAGCTGCCACTGCGGCCCCTTTCCCCTCCGGGTCCTTGGTGCGGCCATCTAAAGGCCACGCCAAGGACCAGGTGCAAAAAAAAGAGCTCCCTTTTGGAGCTCTTTTTTTCGCCGTGGAAAGGGCACGCTTGGCGCCTTCTCATGGCATGATGTCATCTGGCATGCTCAGCATTGTCTAAACGCTGTGCGTGCCATGACAACATCATGGCGCATTCGTATAGACGCCACCGTTTTAAAATGGTGGCATCCATACACTTTAGGGTTAGGGAGGGTGTAAATGCTGCACCCTCCCTAACCCTAAAAGCAGCCTTTAGAGCCCTAATCACTCCTCATTTTGCCCATCTAGTTGGGCAAAAGAAACTATCTTCCACCACATGGGGAAATCTGAAAGAGCTGCTATCACATTATCATACTGACCCATAAATAAATTGACCTGCGATTTGGGGGTCAATTTTTGGGCATACATTTTCAGACTTATAGACGAGTATGTACAGTAGTTTGTATTAAGGTTTAGACCAGCTGGATAAAGAGTGATACCAAGCTGAGGTGAGTCTTCATCCTCTGAGGAACAAGTTTGATTAGGTTCAGGAAAAGGTTACAATAGTCATAGTGTGTACTGAATATAATGAGTCAGCTTGGTATTAAGGAAAGCTTTTATTGTGTGTTTAAGCATTGTCTGATTTCATTTCTCTTTGGCAATTTATTAGATTCCTGTTATGCACCACCAGAGAACTAAAGACACACATACCTGTCCTTCTGTAGAGTCATCTTATTTTTCTTAAGATAAACTCAAGTGTGGTATAGCAGAAGGAAAAGAACAGCAGGTGCAAACATACAGCAGAAATGATCCAGTTTGAGACCACTTTAACTACCCTGGCTCAGTGCTAGGGCACCCAGGGAATTGCAATTTATTGTGGCACCAGAGTACTCTGAAACAGCAGGGTAAATGTCTCACAAAACTACAGTTCCCAGAATTCCTTAGCACTGAGCCAGGGTAGTTAAAACGGTCTCAAACTGAATTATTTTTTCAAAATCTCCCAATTGTGATGCCTTTTCACAAGTGATGCATGAGTGATAAGCTCCTCTTGCTGCAGTTCTGATATGCAGGCAGTCTGAAAGGCATGCTGGAAAGTGCATGAGGCAGGGAGACTGGGCTATGGAGTCCAGTGTGCAGAAGACAGAGGCCGGGACTATAGCAGCACCATGGCACTTTTGAAGAAATATGAGAAAATAACTGTCTCCCAAGCCAGTATATTTGTGTTTATTTGACTAATGCAATTCAGGTGCCTTACAAGCCTTTTGTGATAGAATCCTTAGTCTTACTGCTGTATTGGGCCATACAGCTATATTGCTGGATGTTTTGCAAAATGTGTATAATTAGCTGGGTTAGTGGAAATTTAGTTGGAACTAAAGTAATATTATTTATTTACATTATTTATAACAACTAATAATTAGCAGCATTGCTAGTAGCTGCAATAATTAGCCCAAGCCACTGCTAATTTTGCCTGCTATAATTCTAGCACTTGGTAGATCTTTTACCTGATATTTAACACAGTTTGTTTCCTCACTTCTACCACTAGAGTTTAGCAAGAGTTAAATTGCAGTTAGCTTTGAGGTTTTTGCATGTTACAGCTACCCCATCTTGTGGTTTATGTTCACAACTGCACTTTCCTTTGGAATCAGAACATGTTTCATAATAAACAAGTTTATCATACAACGGAATTTGGGGGTATAATGCAATGGCAATCTGCACGCAATCATGGGGTTTCACGTTATTGCGAATGAGTGTATCTCATGCAATTTCGGGCAATGGGAAGTCATTCCAAATGCAATCATGGGGTTTCACGTAATTGTGTATTAGAGTATCTCACACAATTTCAGGCTATGGGGGGTCATTTTCGGGAAATGGGAAGTCATTCTGAACACATTCCGAATGCAATCAGATTTCACGTAAATTCACTAAACTAGCGAATTCATGTAATTGTGAATTGGCTCCATTTGAAATTGAGAAAAATTTCTCCCATGTGATAAACTCCAAAGATAACACATATAATGTCCTTTTGCATTTTCCCTTTTCTAAAGTTCTTTCATTTGTTCTTTGCTTTTACTTTCCTTTGATATTTCTTTTATAGCAGGTCTTAATCTTTTGTGAGCAAGAAAGCATGCTTTGTTCTTCCTGCAATTTAAACAGATACTTTCAAATGAATTTCACTATGGGTAGCCTCTGTCTATTGCTCCTAGTACACTGGGGCAAAACAGGAGATCTCTGTTTGACCTACTTCAATTGCTTGTTCCTGTTCAACAACAAGGAGAGGTAGATCAAGGGGCGGTCTGTAGGAACCCCTTTGAGAGCTGGATTGGGGCCTGGGCTGTCTCACCGGCAGCCCTTGCGACCCCAATCTGCCACTTCCCCAGGCCATGGAGAAGTGGCAAACTGCCGCTTCTCCGTGGCCTGAAGTGGGGTGCAGCGGGCGCCCTGGGAGCCCGCTGCACCCCACAATCTGCGGCGCTTCAAAGGGGAGAAAGGTCCCCTCGGGCTCTTTGGTGCAGCCATGTGAAGGCCACACCAAGGACACGCACGCCAAGAAGGAGCTCCATTTTGGCGCTCCTTCTTGTGCTGCAGAAAGGGCGCACAATGACGTCAGGCGCATGCCGTGCAGTCTAAATACGGCGTACGGCATGACGTCATGGCAGCGTACCCATATGGATGGTGCCATTTTAAAATGGTGCCATCCATACGTGTTAGGGCTGGGGAGCATGTGGTTGCTGCACACTTCCCAGCCCTAATCACAGCGTGGGGACAGCCCTTTTGGGCTGCCTGTAACGCACCTAAGTGAACTAGGACTGGAAAGATAAAGATTCAAATCCTTACTCAGCTGCGACACTCTCTTGGTGACTTTGTGCTCTCATGCATCCAGGTTCATGAGAGGGTAGGGGAAAACTCTTGGGTGGAGTGGAGAAGCTAGATAGAAGATGTCAAGAGTGGGTGGGGTAATAATTTGTTATGCCTCATGTGCCATTAAATGATGTTGGGGAAGATCTAGTTTCAGAGAAACAGGTTTGCCATCATTATGTCTTATTGGGCTATGATTAGAAATTACTGGAGCTTGAAGATTCTGTCCCATGTATGTCTATACCACAGCAAATAACACAAAACTATATTATTATTATTATTATTATTATTATTATTCCCTGCAACTGACTATCAAGAGTAATCCTCTGGAAGCTGAAAAACACACAAGAAGTTGTGATAGCTAACAAGTTCCAGAGTTTCCAAAGGCAGCTGAACAGAAGCAATATTCTCTATACACCAATTGCTAAGGAATACAAGTGGGGAGGTGCTACTTCATTTATGTTCTCCTGTGGATTCCCATAGTTGTCCATTTGGTCACTGGAGAAACAGAATGCTGGACTTGATGGACTGCTGGTCTGATCTTCAAAAGCCACATGTATCTCTCTCACCAAACCTCAGAGCACTGTATCCTCTGTGTCCTATTTCTGGGGAAGAAAACCATTTTTAAAAAAGTCAATCTACTGTGCACCCTTTGGAGGCACAAGGGGAACAAGCACCTTCCCTCAATGCTATAAGACCAAAAGATGTAGTTTTTAAAAAATAGGAAGTAAACAAAAAGTGACTAAAATGAAAAACTTTTTTAAAAATCACTAAATTATTGCAAAAATTTCCCCAAAATGGAGTGGTCTGGTGGGGATCAAAATGGAGTGGTAAGCCACACTTGCCCTACCTCTTTAGAAAACAAGTCTCACTCAGTGAATGGAGCTTACTGGTAAATGAGTACACAAGAACAAAAAGAAGCTCCCTTGTACTGAGCCAAAAAATTGGTTTACCTAGATTAGCCCTATCAGCAGTGACTAGCAGCAAATCTTTGCCCTATCCTATCTAGAAAGATGTAGGTATAGGATTGTACACAGAAGTTCAGCAGTAGACATCTCTTTAGTGCACATATTGTTCTTTTCTATATAATTTATAATATTCATAGGGGTGTTTTTTTGTGTTTTTTTTCTGAGTCATTCTTTCCATCTGGAATAATTTCTTGCACTGTCACAGTGACATGAAGACATCCTAGTATAATTAGAAGCAGCCACATCTTCTGAATGGTGATGAAACAATTATATTATCACACAAGCCAAAACCAAGGCTTTTACTCTTCACCAGAAAATATCTATTCTTGCTCTCCTTGTGCTTCTTTGTCCTTTTTTTTTAAGGGCAAAGAAATATTGCTGTTTATAGTAAGAAGCTTCTACATAAAAGATCAACTACATCAACAAAACTTCTTGCTAGTACTGCCTTTTCACTGTTCGTAAAGGGAACTTTATAAAGCAGACTTAAATTTTTTATGATTAACAAAGGGTCCAACATATCTATAAATACAGATTTTTAAAAAGTCATTTGCTCTCCTCTTTTTTCACACATAACAGGAACATTAGGTATAGACATTCTCTAAGTTTACATGGTGCTACTTCAAACTGTCCTACCACATGTTAGTAGTTACCGGTAGAACACTGATGCAGGTCTCTATTGTTTAATCCACTCTATATTTTCTCCCCCTCTGGTCTCCTATGGCTCTTCTAGGAAAACTGTTGGAAAGCAGAGGGGTACCATTATCAAAATTTTAAAAAGTCTGTATCAGTGGTTCCCAACATTTTCTATGCCCCACACCCCTAGGACATGTTTGGTTAATGTTCACACCCCCTACAAAACTAATATCACATTTGAAGATGAAGAAGTCTAATTTTTAAACTGCAAATTGAACCACATAACATAACTGTGGATGAACAAACTGAACTTAAAAAAAAGCTTTTGACTCAGTGCATAAAACACCAATCTCTACTGAGCAATTCATTTCTAATTTATTAAGAAAAGATGTAAACTATTGTCAATTATAAAATTATTTCCTTTTGGTTAAATAAATAATGAGACTACTATCTATATAATGCAACCACCTACTACTTATCTCAAGGCTCACTGGGTTCTGAGTGATTTGTGACTTGTCACTCAAGGACACAAGCCACTCTTTGTCGCACCCCTTGAAATTCCAACTTCTGGGGGTGTTGGCACCCCAGCTTGGGAACCCTTGGTCTGTATACATATACTGGTATTCATGTATGAAATCAGCTTAGTACAGAGCCCAAGTCCAACAGTCAAATCATAAGTCGCACAGGTTCTTAATGATGTGCATACATTATGAAGTATTTCATGCCTCTTTACAGTATAACTTCTATACCAAGACCTTCTTTAAAGACACACACATTTCGGATGATAGAGATGCAACAGATACAAGCGGAGTGTAACTGTATTGCATATCACTAACAGTATACATATTTTCATTTAAAAAAAAAAACATCTTGTTGAAGCAGAAACATTTGCCTAAGCTGGTTTTTCAAGAGTAGAAATCTTTATAAATGTTTAAATAAGATATGTCTAAAGGATTCTCTAGTTTTAAGAGGTCTTCCAATAAAAAGGTTATCTTATTCGCTGTCTATATGCATCCATCAAAAAGGAATGCAATAAGGAATCTAGATTCCTAGACTTAGACAAGAATTATACCAATAAAAGTGTGTGCATTAAGGCCATCAGTTGAAAGAATGCCTATGCTGTCTAACTAGTATTACTTGCTTGTGCTGATTACTAATATTGACAATTAAAAAACAATAAAAGGGGGATTAAACCCTACTCTTATACACAAGGAAATTATAAATTCCAATTGTAAAATGTGAGCTGTATCTATGAACATTAGTATATTTAAATACTCTCAAATCAGCCAAAGAATACAATCAAGTTGAACTGTCGAAAGAATATACAATAAAAAGAACCAAGGTCCTATAGGGAAAGTTCTGTTCTCTAGAAATGCAACAATCTTCCTGAAAGCCAAAGATGAATCAGTCTCAAATGGTATATGGGTCATTCAGAAGACAAATGACTGTAGTAGGAAACTTGATAGGAAAGAATGGAACCCGTTGGTACCTGTTATTCACAGTCCGCCAATATTTTCAATCAAATGCATTTCAACAAACAATCATCAGTGGCTGGAGTGTATGTTTGAATTTGCACAGACTGTGGAAAAGCAGAATAACAACTCTTGATTACTCTTTGGCCCCATTCCGACTACATTCTGATTCGAAGTGTGAGGCGGGCTATATGACCCCTGTTCACACTTGAATTGACTTCAAATCCTCATTCAATCGATCAGTGGAGGAAAGAACCGGGTTAAATGCAAATAGCCCGGGCTTTCCTCACACTAGTTTTAAAGTGGTGTTTTTCAGATAACACGATTCTGAAGCGTTTCCTGTAAGTGGGAACACTGGGCAGAATCGTGGTTTTTGGGGGGATTTGGGGTGGGGGTGGGGGTATTGATTGCGAAATCAATCTTTTGCAAAAGCAAAAGAGTGCATTTGCGATCAATTTGAAGCACACACACACACACATATCTCCTCCTAGTCCTGGGAGCCTACCTTCCTTCCTTCCTTCCTGCCTGCCTGCCTGCCTGCCTGGGTTCCTCCGCAGCTTCAGCCAGGCCTCCGCCGCTTCTCCTGGGGCCAATGGTCCTCCGGTGCTGCTGCCATGCCGGTTGGAACAGGGCAAGTGGCAGCAGTGCAGCAGCAGCGCCAGAAGCGCAGCTGGCCTCAGGGAAGCAGCGGAGGTCTGGCAACAGTGCCGGAGGCCTCCCCAGCCCTGGGAAAGCTTCACCCGGGCCTCCGCTGCTTCCCCGAGGCTGGCGGTGGTTCTGGCACTTCTGGCGCTGCAGCTGCTGCTGCTGCTGCACTGCCACCGCTCGCCTCATTCCAACCAGGTGGCCCCAGGAGAAGTGGCAGAGGCCTGGCTGAAGCCGCAGAGGCTCCCCCGGCCCTGGGAGTGACAAGCCAGGAAGGATTTGGAAGGAGGAAGGAAGAAGAAGGAACAAGTTAGGAAGGAAGGAGGAGGAGGGAGGGAGAAGGAAGGAGGAAGGAAGAGGGAGGAAGGAAGGAAGGAAGGAAGGAAGGAATAGAAGAGAAGGGAGGGAAAGAAAAGGACCACTCAGGACCTTCGAAAGGGGGCCTGGGGCACCGGGTGAAGGGGAGGAGGGCAGATGATGGTTAGGCAGCAGTGCAGCAGCAATTTTGTGTGCTATAGAACCTGTTTCTCCCTGTTCCAGCCCAATCCCAACCCGTGCCTGGATCGGGCTGAAAAGTGCATGCAATAAACTCCCATGTGATTTCTATCCCTTGTGAATTTAGCTAGTCCTGTTAGTAAAAACCAATTGAACTGCTATGGAGGCAGAACAGTCTTTTGTATTCATTCATACAAACATTTTTGTAAGCATTTAGAAAGTTTATTTTTAAAATAATCAAACCAGTATGTAAAATTGAGCTCTTTATTTAAATAACAAAGATGCTTAAGGATAATTTTTAAACAAATCAAGGATTTTATAATATATCTTTTCAGGTGCATCAAGGCCAATAACAAAATCCAGATGATTCCACTCAGGGATAAACTCATGGAAAATGAGATTTTTTATTTTAGGGATTAAAGCATCAACATCAGTAGGGCCAGAAAGCAGGTCATTTCCAGCACTCCAAACAGCAGTTGGCACGTTCATGAGTGTTATATCATATTCAGTAGGGTTAGCCTTTAAAACAATAAAAAAAGAAAATGAAGGCATATGAGATTGAAAATAACAACTACCACTTTCTGGGCTGTGTAATCAAGATAGAAAGAGTTATGTGTATGTGCCTTCAAGTCACCTGTCAACTTAAGGCAACCCCATGTATTTCATAGAGTTTCTTAGGCAAAGAACACTCAGAGGTGGTTTTGCCAGTTCCTTCATCTGAAGTATACCCTATAGCACTTGGTATTCCTTGGTGGTCTCCCTTCTAAATACTAACCAGGGCTGATCCTGTTTAGCTTCCAAGATCCAACAGGATCTGGTGCCTTTGGGGCATTTAGACCTATAGAGATGTGCAGAAAATATTATTACTATTATTAATTAATTAATTAATGTTTATTAACATAGATTCAGTGCAAAATAATTTTAAAACTTTATTAAACACTGGTTTCTCATCATACAAAAACATGATTTTCATACAAAAATAATTTCTGTATAAATCCATGTTTTATAAACAACAGCCTTTCAAATGGATCCAATCTAACATAAATCTCTGTAAACAATCAACATAAGTGTTATTTTAAATACAAATCCAATCTCTTTCTTTGCTCGTTTACACTTTTCATCCTTTTTTTCATCTTAGTTCTTTTGTACTAAACGTCCTGACAACAGTCAATTTAAGTTGATTGTTGTCTTGTTATTTGTTCTCAATGCAAAATCTGACCACTGTAATATTCAGCTCAATATACAGTGCAACACAGCTGGGATGGGGAGAATATTTCTAA
The DNA here is from genome assembly GCA_034509955.1 of Urosaurus nigricauda. Taxonomy (NCBI): domain Eukaryota; kingdom Metazoa; phylum Chordata; class Lepidosauria; order Squamata; family Phrynosomatidae; genus Urosaurus; species Urosaurus nigricauda. The sequence goes on along the minus strand of JAOEGL010000003.1, from coordinate 187,367,511 downwards.
CCTACAACAGCCAGAAGCCCCTGGCCAGTATGGCTTCTGGCTGGTGGATTCTGGGAGTTGTCATCCAAAAATGTAACTTTCTCAGGTTCTGTAGTAGCTCTCGCTTCTTTGCTGAACCTGCAGGAGATTTCCTGCTTGCCTCCATCCCACTTGTCAGATGTTTTTATTTGTGACATCTTAAGAGCAATGAGGAATCATATGAAAGGCTTCTCCTTCACAATGGAGTTTATCACATGGGGGAAATCCCATCCAGAAATGGAGGTTTAAATTGGAAAAAAATTGCAAAGGCGGGTTGATTTTCACACAGCATTGTTATTAAAGTGGTGTCAACCCGAATGGAAAGTAGACAGAAAGTCAACAAAAGCCTCTCCTTTGCACTTTCAGAAAATCCCAAAAGTAAAAAGGAGTGGCTTTTTGTCTACTTTCTGTTCACACAACTTTTAACAATGACATATGTGAAAATCAACACGCTTTTGAGAGTTTTTTCCAGCTTTTAAATCCCGTTTTTGCAAAGGATTTCCCCCATGCAATAAACTCTAACATGTAACTGTCTTGGGGCAGTTTCAGGTTTTCAGCATGGTTCTCCTTAAAAACATATCCCTTGCTTTACTTTTTCTTTCTTTAAAAAAAACCAACCTTCCTGTAGCCTTTTAGGAGCAAGTCTCCTACAATCAAATCAATATTTGACTTGCTTGTATGTACGTGACTCCTGCAACCCCACTGTTGCCTACGGTTATGTTGGCTAGGGTTGTTGGGAGCTGCAGGCTATAAAATTCCAAAAAAGAGAGCAGATATTTATTAGGTTGAGACATCAAATATTTTCTGGGTAATGTTTTACCTGATTGTAATGAATTTGGTTTTCTCGCCATCCATAATCAAATTTTTGGAGTTTACCATAAGTGACTGCCTGAAACATAAAGAAGCCAATATAAATATACTTGTATTTCTTATTAGGAATAGAAATAGTAGCTATCATCTCTCAGTTTTCTTTTTTCTAAATAACAGAATACCCAGCTCTCTGAGCCATTCCTGTCAGGGCCTGGTTTCCACACCTTTTAGCATCTAAGTCACCTTCGTCTTGACACATTCCAGTTTGAGAGTATTCTTCTGGAAATGTTTGTGTGGATTGGGAACAGGAGAGAATACACTTGCTTTCTTGAGAGTAAAATCCAGCTGGTTTCTGTATTTATATATTTTTGTATAAATTATGCATTTTCCTACACACCACAAGTGCTTTAATTCTGATCCACCAATAAGCTAGTGAAAACACTAGAAAACACTCTATTTACAGAGATAACCCAAGGCATTTTTGCTCCCTAATCCAAGGAATGAGATGGTCCTCATTCCCATTCTTATTCCATGTCTAAAACCGGACTGAACTGGCTGTTCAGACTACCCTCAACATACAGAGAAGCACAATAGCCTTCTCTGACTCCCAAATTTGGTCTCTGTTTGTACTGAAGTATATTCTGTGCTGATCTTCCCCATCCTGTTTCCCTTCAGATGTTATGGACTATAATGCTACAGACTGTCCATAAATTCTGACCTTTTGCCAGTCTGTATGGCAAAGCTTGCTCTGTCTTTTTCTGTGCAAACAATAGGATAACAGAGATACTTGCAAGCAAAATTCATTTGCATTTCAGTATGAACAATAAAACTATTAGCGGTTAGGAGTTTTAACAAATGATCATAACAATTATGATAACTGAATCGGCAGACATAATTGTGATGGATAGACTATGACTCTAGATCAATCTCGAATAGACTAGTTTTTCACTATTTTTCTGTTTCATATGATGTATCTCTCTGTGTGTGTATATAAGACACACATACACACACATACACCATGTCCCTGAAAATCAAAACCTTTGAAAGTATGTTATAGTTAAGATTTAGAGAACTGTTTGACTCTTACTGCTTTATCACACTAGGGGGCAAACGAGAGTTAAATGAGAGTTAAACAGAAAATACCCTATGTTTCCTGTTTAATTCTTGTTTAATTCTCATTTAAATCCTGTTTGGCCCCTAGTGTGATAAAGCAGATTGTAGGTACCCAAATGTGCTTTGTGTGTGTGTGTCTCAAACACTGGCTTCTCTTCTTCCCCACCCTCTATATTCCATTCCAAATGCACAAGTTATAGTGAATGTATAGTGCCAATAAGTCATAGTGCTCTAGGCCGCATTCCCACTACATTTTGATTCGAAGTGTGACACGGGCTATACCACCCTCGTTCACACTTGAATCGACTTACGATCCTCATTGGATCAATTAGTGGAGGAAAGGACCGGGTTAAAAGCAAACAGCCCAGGCTTTCCTGACACTAGTTTTAAAGTGGTATTTTTTGGAAAACACGATTCTGAAGCGTTTCCAGTAAGTGGGAACGCTGGTCAGAAGCGTGGGTTTTTTGGGGGGGGGGGATTGATCGCAAAATCAATCTTTTGCAAAAGCAACTATTTTCTTTTGCAATAGATTGCATTTGCGATCAGTGTTATGAAGAAAAAAAAGAAACACACACACACACACACTTGGGGAGGGAAGGGAGGGAGGAAGGACAGAAAGGGGGGAAGGAAGGAAGGCATGCAGGCAGGCCCCCCCAAGGACCCCCCAGGACCATGTGTGTGTGTGTGTGTGCGTGTGCTTTTTTTCCCTTCATAACACTGATCGCAAATGCAATCTGTTGCAAAAGCAAATAGTTGCAAATAGTTGCTTTTGCAAAAGATTGATTTTGCGATCAATGCCCCCCCCCCCCAAAAAGATTCCCCTTTGGGAAGGGGTTGGGGAGTAAAGGGCGTTCACCTTCCCTGGCAGCTCCAGTGGGAACAACAAGTGTTCCCGGCTAAGAAAGTGGTTCCAAACAAGGTCCCTTTTCATAGTGTGAACGAGGGTCCTTTTGGAATCGCTTTCCTAAGCAGAGCACAGCCCGGTTCCAATGCAGATTTTTCCGCAAGTGGGAATAGGCCCTAAGACAAAAATATCATTAAATGAGCATAAACTCTTAGGCTAAGTAATATTCCCAATGCCTGCTTTCTGTATTTTGGTTATGTGCATTATCTTACAGCAGATCATACTGATAACTCAATTAAGCATTATTAAACCTCTTGTACAGACAAATAGGGTGAGGTGGAGTGTTGAGATAAGGCTGAAAAAGACTGCCTTGCCTCAGGCTGCCTTAGTGGATTCATGGCAGAAGCAAGATTTGAACCATGGAGTTTGGGGATGATAGTTCAGGCTTTCAGACACTACTTATATAAGTTACTAGGGAGACATAGCCTTTTTAACCCCAGGTTTTTTAAAACAAAGTTGTATTATTTGTTCCTCATTAGAAACAAGCCAGAATTTTCCATCACAAAGGCTGTTATGAAATGGATGCTAATTTTTCCCCTTTATTTCAAAGAGATACAAGCAATAAAGGAACAACAACTATTAGTTCTCCAAAAGCAGAACACTGCATCCCATATATTAATGTTTCTGCATAACTTACCTGTTTCCAATGGATAATATTCTGTACAGATGTCCCAGCTGGGGCATGTGCTGCATAAACATCTACTCGGCTCTGAAAGGTTAAATGCCTTCTTTTAGCAGCTTTGTTCCTTCACAACTGTCACAAACCCATTCTTATTGTTCTCTTTACCTATATTGTTGTTGTGTACATTCAAGTTGTTTCCAACTTACGGTGATCCTAAGGCAACCCTATCATAGGGTTTTCTGGGGCCTGGAATGTGTGCCTCATCCAAGATCACCCAGTGACAGAGAAGAGATTTAAATCCTGGTATCCCGAGTCATAATCCAATGCTCAAACCACTGCACCATGCTGCCTCTCTTGCCTATATTGGAACAGCTTAAAGCAGCAGTTCTCAATCTATAGGTCACGACCCCTTTGGGGGTCAAACAACCCTTTCACAGGGGTTGCATAAAACCATTGAAAAACACATATATCTAATGGTCTTAGGAACTGAGACACCGTAATTTTGTCACAACATAAGGAACTGTATTAAAGGGTCACAGCCTTAGGAAGGTTGAGAACCACTTGCCTAAACAAAGAAACCTACCCACATATGTCAGGCTGCAGGATCCAGAACTCACTTTTGTATAAACATGACAGGTTTACCCAGGCTCACAGAAGGTACATGCTCATGTCTTGCCAAGATCAATACATTACAATTTCCTTCTCTGGGAACTGTCCCTTCCCCACTTTCAGTTAACCACAGGTTCTTTAAGAAAATTATTGAGTTTGAAAGTGGGGTTGATCTGACTGGTGTGATGGTCACACTTTTTAAGGAGTTAAGGGCACGTTCAGGGGTGAGGGGATGAGGAGAGAAGGCTGTATAAATCGATAAATGTACAGGCCTAGACCAGACCACTCTGCAGAATTAATGCAGTTTGACACCACTTTAATGGTCATGGCTCCATCCTATGGAATCCTGGGGTTTGTAGTTTCTTGTGGCACCACATCTATAACAGCCATGGCAGTTAAAGCAGTGCCAAACTGTGGAGATTATCGCATTCTTTTTAAACTGATGTATTCCTTGGGAACTACTGCTCTAACTGCAACTAACAAGATCCCAGCCAACATATCCTATAAATGCTTATTGGCATTGGGAGGATGGTGAAAGAGGACTGAAGACAGGCTTTTTCAGTACTGGCCTGCAGCGGTGTGCCTGCAGTAAACTGCAATAAAGGTTGACCTGGGAAAGAATGAGCTTCTGCTCAAGATGATCCTACTGGCCCTCGGCTCCTCAGCTGAGCGCCTGCGCCAGCCGGAAGACCTGCCTGACTCCGCCCGCGGAGGAGGACTCTTGGGGAGCCGGTGGGAGCGGCGTCCCTTGTTGTTCAACAATGCCAGCGCCGGAACACCTTTTTGACTTTGGGAGGGTGGAGTGCCGGTGGGAGCGGCACTCCATAAAATGCCAGCTTGCTCCCTCCCCAACAGCGCCGTTCACGGAGGACTTCGGGATTAATCTGATTAACCTATGCTTATTGTAATGGTATTGTAATTGTAAATGATTATGTTTATATTGTAAACTGCTTGTTGATATTGTATTGTACAAGTTTGTATTGATATTATGCATAGGTGATATTGTGAATATTTGTGATATTGTAGGTATATATATGATGATGCATTAGGTTTTTGTCTTTATTATTTGCTGACTGTATTGTGTATAGTTTATTGCTGTAATCCTGCCTTGATCTGAAGGAAAGGCGGGACATACAAATAAATATTATTATTATTATTATTATTATTATTATTCCTGATGGGATAAAGTCGCATTTAAATGTAAAAGTGGGTGTTAGGGGAGTGCAATCTGTCTGTAGCCCAGACTCCAGCCACACTTATCCAGTGCCTTTTTAAAAGCAGAAGCTTGTTGTTTTTGAAAAGCTGCTGCATAAGCATAGCTGGGGTCTGGGCTTCAGACAGGATGCACTCATCCAGCCACAGCTGAGTGCAATAACACCTGCTTTTACATTTAAATGTAACTTTATCCCATCGGGGATAAATCAGTTTAAATAGAATGCAATAATCTCCAGTATTAATTCTACAGTGAAGATGAAGCCTTGGTTTCCCATACATCTACAGTATAAGAAATCTTACAGCCTCAAATGGTAGTGAGAAATATAAGCAAAGGACCTCTTCCTGTTTCTCTGTAGATCTGTAAATGTGGCTAACTCTATATCCATGTTTTAAATATATCCATATTTTAAATTGTACATTGTGTATTTAGTCTTAATTTCAGGAAGCTTCATCATCCTCGTCAACTACTTGAGCATTTTATTTTTCTCATACATTTCTGTTAGGTGCTGAGAATGCTAAGTCACCTCTAAGAAGGAAATGGTAGGGATGAAAAAGATATTTAAAAGATTAATAAAAGTTGCCAGGGGGAAAGATTCAGGAAAGAAAAGAATAATTATAATTGGCCTATAGGGAAAGGATTCAACATCTAGTGCTTTAGAAAAATCTGGAGGATTTGGTTAGGTTCTTCAGATGTTTTGAACTTCAACTTGCAGAATATTTCACTATTGGCAAAGCTGCTTCAGGCTTCTGGGAGTTAAAGGACCAAAGTTTGGGAACCACTGAGTTAAAGAAATAGCTTTCAACCTCTCTTATAACATTACAACTCTAACACATCCAGTGAAACTCTTTAATAATTGAATCAAGTGTTGGAGGAAAGAAATCACACAATCCATTGTTAATGAAATTCACTGGCAGTTACATACTAGTGATGATGACCACTGGTTCAGATGGCAGCCGCTAGTCATATCAGCTATCAGGAAAATTGTTTATCAATTGCTACTAAGAAATAATGACTGGGGAGGGTTACTGCATTTGTAATTCAAATGTCCTGTGACCTTTGGTTCCTCTTTAACAACTATGGTCCCATTCTGTGGAATTCTAGGAGTTGCAATTTAGGGAAGAGTATTTAAAATTCTCAGCCAGAATGTTCCTCTAGGGAACATAACTATGGCCGTTAAAAGGGGAATTATAGAACTATAATTATATGGGGCAAATGGGCCCTTGATCTTGGGTTCTCCAGACATATCTAGTTGACCACTGTGGGAAACAGGATGTGGGAATCTGCAGTTACCATGTAAACAAATATAATAGTATATTCACTGATACTAGCTAAGCAGTTCAGGAGCATCATAATAGCTGAAACAAGTTGAATAGGGTACAGAAAGAATGTACACACCAAATTTAAGTTGTTTTCATTAAACCCAAGGAAGATGAACAGGAGATTGCCACAAATAGGTGCAAAGGTTTTCCGACTGCAAAATCGTGAAGTGACTGTAGAACCAAAATATGTTTTTGGAAAAAAGTCTCTCTCTCCAAACAGGATCTGCAAAATTTAAGATGCAGTTTTTAGGATCTATTTCTACAGACAGGAATATATTTGATATTTTAAAAGTATAAGCAGCTGCAAAACACATGCAATATATAATGTACAGCATCAGCTGCCATTTTAAAGACTATTGCAATGAAACAGAATTTGAATCTTTGAAGGACAGACAAATTAACTCTGACTGCACCATACGTTTTTTCTGACTGACAATCTGGGCATATCTGAAGCTTAAAGTTAAACTGGCAAGCTGTCCAGAAAAGCAGTTCAGAACTAGCCAGTGACAGACATTTCCCTCCAAGCCTAACTCAGTGCTAAAGGTTATATAGTTGTTCCCAGGGGCTGCACCACCAGCAGGGACCCTTTCATACTACCCAATTATATCACCATGATTCCACTTTAACTACCATGGTTCCATCTTATGGAATGCTAGGACTTGCAGTTCATGATAAAGCCCTGGTGGCGCAGTGGTTACCGTAAATGCCTGTACTGCAGCCACTCCCTCACAAACCATAAGGTTGTGAGTTTAATACCAACAAAAGGGCTCGAGCTCAACTCAGGCTTGCATCCTTCCAAGGAAGTTGCTTAAATAAGTACCCAGATTGTTGGGGGCAATTAGCTTACATGTTGTAAACCACTTAGGGAGTGCTTAAGTGCACTGATAAGTGGTATAGAAATGTACTTGCTATTGTTGTACTTGCTACTTGCTATTTAAGGTATAGTCTTTAGCACTGCCAGCCAAAGAGCTCTAGTACCTCCCCAAAGCACAAACCCTGATCCCATAGGGCATAGCCAAAGGAATTAAAGTAGAATTATAGTCCTATAATTGTATACAGCGGGCCCTTGGTATCCCACTGGGGTTTAGTTCCAGGACCCGCCATGGATAATAAAATCCGTGGATGCTCAAATCCCATTAAATATAGAGGCATAATAAAATGGTGTCCCTTATATAAAATGGAAAATCAAGGTTTGCTGTTTGGAATGTATACTTTTTTGAAATATTTTCAAGCTGCGGATGCCTGAATCCAAGGATAAAAAATCTGTGGATAAGGAGGACCGACTATAGTGAGAAAGAATCCAAATATTCACAGCAGAGGTAATCAAATGCCGCAGGGCTGGGAGCCAGGAGTCAATTTTTAGGCTAACTGCATTTTTTCTTTTAATTTTTTTAAAAAAATATTTAGCTAAGTTTGGTTTACAATACAGAAAATAAGTGAAACATACGTAAAATAGATTATAATAGCTGAGATGAATGAAACATTCACTGTCCCTTAAATATTATTCAGTTCATTAAAATTCTCCATTTCTCATTATTAACAAATAAAACCCACTTCCTCATACTTGTGAATTAGTAGTTATATTTATATATAAACAAAATTATTAAAAAGTGATTAAATTAACTTGAATGCAGTCCTTACTAGAATCTGATATTCTGAATTCTGATAAAAAATTTAATTGACAATGATACTGACTGCAGTATTGATTATCCCATTGACAGTTTGCCATTGAATTTGGAAGAATGTCAGGTTTTTAAAAATCCCCAAGAACACTGAAGAACTTGGTTGTAAAACTGGCAACCAAGAAATCCCATTTTAACCCACTCTAGATTAAAACAATCCCAACTCCCAGATCAGATCCTGCTCCCAACTTTAAAAATTTTGTCCAAAATCCAACAACTTCATATACGCTTCAGCTGAAAGAACAATTGGCATAGCCATACCTTGATTTGAAAATCAGAAAGTACGGAAAGCTTTGCTATAGGACTTTTTGCATGTTTAACTGTGGCAACAGGTGCTAAGGCAACAAATATCTTGATTTTTGCTGCCAGCTGAGGATTTGTAGAAAAAGCTATAAAGGCTGAAAGGGAAAAGGCAGACAAACAAATTCTTAATTTAAGGAAAGCAAGAATGCCTTTTTTGGGGAATTCTGAACAGTAAATGTGTTCCCTTGTTAGTCTATTAGAAAACTATGTATTTAGTTTCAAAAACTGACACGTTAAAATACCATTCATTGACCATTTCTATTCATTTACTGGTGTTCTAATCCTTGCCACTATGACCATAAAATTTGGATGAAACCTACTGAGATCAAAGTGTCATTTCATTTATTTCCTTCCTTCCTTCCTTCCTCATCACCTCTCTCTCCCTTTTGTTTAAAAAAAGTTTATCCTCCATCCTCACCTTCCTTTAAAAGACTAAAAGGTACAGCAAAACTGAATCAAAGCAATAACATAATATACAACTAGAAAAACTAGAAAATGATCATCAAAAGAACATAAGAAAACAAAGAGTTCAATTTGGTATTCACTTACCTGGAAGTAAGACCCCTTGAACTCAAAGGGACTTATTTCTTGCTAGACATGTAAAACAGCTCGCAATAAAACTAAACACCTAAGCAAAAATGCTTCCTGAAAAGGAAAGTGTTTGCAATACAGTGAGGGGCCTTAAGAGAGATGATGGGTGAAGTGGCAATGGCAAAACACAAGGTGCTGAAAATATATTTCCGTTGTCCCAATGACATGAATTTCAGCCACTGTGACAAACAAAGCTATCTATGTTGAAAATTTTAATAAACATGGACAACTTAATAACTGGTGAGAAAGCTCATAGGGCTTAAAGATCAACAATGTCATTTTGTATTGGGTCCAGAAACATAACAGAAGCCAGTGCTGTTCTTTAACTGCTCCAAACAATCTACTATACTTGAGTTAATAAACTGATCACTACATTCTTAAGAAACCTATGTATCTAGAACATTATCAAGGGCATAAAACTGACTGGTGATGTCCAAAGACAATGCAGCAAAGGTATGCTTCACAATGGACAACTTTAAAATATCCAAACGCGGAGTATTTATTGCATCCAGATATGGAGACCAGCCAGGAAAAGGCACATCTGACTACAGCTATCACCTGAACATCAAGTACATCTACAATGTAGAAATAGCGTAGTTTGACACCACTTTAAGTGCTACAGCTCCTAGGATCTGTAGTTTTACAAGGCCTTTAGCTTTCTCTGCCAAAGACTGCAGGTTCCTCACAATCCTATAAATCCCAGGATTCTGTAGGGTGAAGCCATGGCAGTTAAAGTTGTGTCAAACTGCATTATTTCTACAGTGTAGATGCACCCATCCAGAAGAAACCTGATTTTGTTTATTCAGTCATTCTCCCTCCCTCTCTCTCTCATATGCACACACACACACACACACATTTATCACCTGAATATTCATATTTAATTGCATATGGATATTCAGAGCATGGGAAAGTACTTTTTAAATGTAAGCCATTTATTTTTTACCACTTGCTCCTACTAACAGTAGCTTATTATCATGTTGATGGATGGGGAGTAGCTCATTACCTTGTCCATGACATTTACATTACTTTAAATAACAGTCTATTTGAAAAAGTAAGTAGTACTCAAAATTTAGGAGGAAAACTCTCAAAATGTCCTCAGAAAGCACTGAAATTCACAAAGCAGCAAGCAAAGATTAACTATATTACCTGTTCCATTTTTTGCAAAAGAAACAGATAAAATTATTACCCCCAACGAGTATTATTATTTATCCAAGCGGCAAGCTTCTGAATTTACCCATTGTCGTTCCTTGTGAATGACCAATATAATATACTTGTTGCTGTCCAGTTTTTTGCAAAACAAAATTGATAAATGCTGGAAGATCATATTTGGCCATGTGATCATAGCTGTAAAGAAAATAAGAGTCATTAAGCTGGATGCAATAGCAGATGAAAACATGTAGCCAACCCCAAGATGTAACACAAAATTCCATGCTGGAATAATGTAAGGGATATATGAAACTCCCATCCTGATTAGCAGAATCTCTCTCTCTCTCCCTCCCTCCTTCCCTCCTGTATGTGACAGAGTGTGGACTGCATGCACACAGACACACAAAAGATTCATGAGATAAATATGTAGTCAACATATATGGCATCCCTGTCACAAGTGGCCTGAGTTTTTTTGAACGTATTTTTACCTCAAACTAAACATCACAGCAGCAGTCCCCTTTCAGCTCCTTTGGAGAATCAGTGGTCCATCTAATTCAGGAGTTACGCCAGAGGTTGATGAACATTTTTCGTCATCATCAGCCCCCAGCAGACAACATGCACATATTTTTCTGGTTCTCATTCAAGTTTCAGCTTATTTTCAGCCAGTTTTGGGGATGGGGAGGTATTCCCTATTTGGGACTATTTGTGGAGCAAAGCATTACCCACAAACGCCTCACAGTTCAGCAGGACCTACTTCGCTGTATATACTATGACTAAGAGGACCTGCCTGAGCTTGTAGGGTAAAAGAGTGGGGGGGGGGGGGCAGGACTTGATCCTCTGTTCTCCACACCAAAAATCATCAGTGATTTTATACTCAGTGTTTGTGAAACACTGAGTATGAAAGAAAGAAAGAAAGAAAGAAAGAAAGAAAGAAAGGCCACTATTCCTTCTGTGTAAAGCATTTTCTCATGTTCTGGCATGCATAGAGTTTGTGCACACTTGCCAAAACCAATCCTCTAAGGATTAATTGTATTGAACCTTTGAAAACTGTGCACAGAATAATTCATGGAGTTTATCACATGGGAGGAATTTCTCCCAATTCCGAATGGATCCAATTTGAATTCACGTAAATTCGCTAGTTTAGCGAATTTACGTGAAATCTAATTACGTTTGGAATGCATTCAGAATGACTTCCCATTACTTGAAAATGACCCCCAATTGCCCGAAATTGTGTGAGATACTCTAATATGCAATTACTTGAAACCCCATGATTGCCTTCAGAATGACTTCCCATTGCTCGAAATTGTGTGAGATACACTCATATGCAATAATGGGCAACCCCATGATTGCATTCGGATTGCCATTGCATTACACCCCCAAATTCTGTTGTATGATAAACTCCCATGAGGGATTTCCCTACTGCTTCAGATAATGAAGCAAGCCTTTCCGAAGTCTCCAGAGGCATTTCTGGGCATTAAAAATCCTAGAGGTAAGCAGAAATGTGCTCCCTGGACTATGGGGCACACCTGTGTATTCTGCTCCATCATTAGATGCAGGGATTTGAGATAAAAGGCCATGACATTATCAACATTTCAACAATATGAGGACTGCCTTTTAAGAGTTTTTGGAAATCACAGCAAGTTACAGCACTGCTACAGCACCAGACTACCTGAATGCCCAGAATTTATCCAAGATGGGTGAAAGGGAGATATGTTTTTTGGACCAGACAGTTCCTCTACTGTTTCCTAGCCAAACATCATAGCCAGCATCTGCTAAGATGAACGCCAAGCTGTTATAAGGAAGATTTTGGTACCAAGAGGCAGCATCTACAAGCAAGCCATGTTGAAGAAACACCACTGGCTTTGGACCTGAAAGAAGGACAAATGCACTATTTAAGGATATAAAACTTAGTGTGTGCTTTTTTTTCATTTTTGAATAAGAGGAACAAAACTGTCAAAAAAATAAAAGAAAATTGAAATCTAGCCTCTGAATATGATTACTAGACTCTTCAGCTGCAAACTTTTACATTTTAAATGTTTTTGTGAAATTTTCATGATGTCTCTTCACAAAAACAATCATTTTTGTACAAAACATGTTTCTGTACAAAAAGAGATTCTACAAAATCCTTTTTCCCCACAAACTTCTTTTTTGCTATTGTTGCAACAGACAGGAAAAAGTCTGTTCATCTTTTTGCTCTCTCACAAGGTTAAATTATGCCCCACACACACATCTCCAAAATGGTGCCTTGACATGGCAAGACACACTTCCCCACTGATGACAAAAAAAAAATCTGTTAATATTTTGCTGTTGTTGTGTGCCTTCAAGTCATTTCTTTACTTATAGCAACTTTAAGGCAAATCTATCATGTGATTTTCTTGGCAAGCTTTAGTGAGAAGAGGTTTGCCATTATCTTTCATTACGACCTTGACAGAATGTGACTTTCCCAAGATTGCCAATAGGTTTCCATGGCTGAGTGGGGATTCGAACTCTGGTCTGTAGAGTCCCAATCCAACACCCAAACTACTACATCAAGCTGACTCTCTATTATTTTCTCTTTGTGCGTATGTACCATCAGATTGCCCATTGACCTGTAACGACTCCATGAATTTCACAGAGTTTTCTTAGGCAAGTATTACCCAGAGGTGGTTCTTCTGAAACAGAGTTCACAACCAATGGTGTCACTAGGGTTGGCATAACCTGGGGGTGCGGTAACTTATGGTGTCACACAGTTCAGTATTTAAGATGAGCATTACAGAATAACAGTGTTGCCTTTGGGACAATCCAGTTTGACTGCCCTGGCTCAATGCTATGGAATTCTGGGAACTGTAGTTTTCTGTTCAGAGAGCTCTGGTGCCATTACAAACTACAATCCCCATTATCCCATAGTACTAGGCCATGGCGGTTAAAGTGGTTTAAAACTGGATTATTTCTGCAGTGTGGATGCAGCCTGACTAAAAGGAAGAAGCTGGTAGCACGAGCTTTCGTAGACCTGAGCCTTTCTTCCTCAAATGCATGAGTCCAAAAAAAGCGGCTCCTTTTTGCGTCACAGTTGCGATGCAAAAAGACATAAAAAGCACCATAGGGTACCTCTACGACATCACAGCTGTGCAGTGCTGTATGGAAGCTGTACAGCTGTGATGTCATCACTGCGTACACCGTCTATACGGCGCCGCACAGCTACAACGCCCTCGTCACATGCTAGGGTTGTAGGGCATGTAGCTCTGTCCCAAGACAACCCTAGCACATGATGAGGGTGCCCCTGAGTGCCAGTCTGTTTCGAGCCCAAGATAACTTAATTGTGTTCTACTAGTATAATCTTTCATGTTTTGTTCTGTACTTGTGTATTCAATCATGTTGGAAGAAATTCAGGATAGCAATCAAGTAAATAAGTATTCATAAATTCCTACCAGAACACCAATGAAATTAAGATTATCTATTGAGAAACACACTCACTATTATATATCACAAGATTATAAAGAAAATAAAGCTCATACTTTCACCAATATCATTTACTCTGCCATGTGGAATTCTGAATGCAGTAAGAATATAGCCATCATCAGTTAAAACATTATACTCCTCAAAGGGGTACTGCCAGTATCGGACGAGCTCTTTCTAGAGAAAGACAACAGGAGAAAGAACAAAAAGCAGTTTGTTTTTAACTGGTCTGGTCACCTTGAAATAGTCCACAATTATTTATTGCTTTAGCATTAGTGAACCAAAAACAGGAGGTGGGTAGAGAAGGCAATCCTTTCTACACATCTTAGGCTCCCTGAGTGTCTAGGCTCGGCACTCATGTCAATGTCACTTTTGGCTTCTCAAGTGGCCAGCTCAAGCCTGAGCTTTCTGTCACAATAAAGCTCTATATCTGGTCTTGCATTTTGTCTAAGTACAGTTCCTAGCTGCTAGGCTGGGCACAATCTGCTAGACCATCTCCACTCTGCCTCCACACCTTCAGTTAGAGCATGGTTGGGGAACCTTAGGCCCTCCACATGCAATACTTTCAATTGATTAGCATTGGTAAGCCTGGGTGAGGCTGACTGGAGTTGTAGGCCAAAGTGGCTGGAGGAGCAAAAGTTTTTCACCCCAGAATTGTTAAAAAGGAACTCACTGTTTTCCTAAATCTAATTTCAATTTAAGTAATTGTTGGTACTTCTTACTGAAGAGTGGAACTGATTGTTACAAGTCATGGATCTGTAGTACAGAAACTAATAAACTTATTGCACAGCACTTGGAGGAATGGGAATGGAACGGAATGGAATGGGGGAAAAACATGTGTTACCACACAGGAGAACACCACTGATGCCGCTGGAAGCCCTCGAGCTGTTCTCCAGCCATTCCTGGCAGTTGATTTTGAAGAATGGTTCAAAATTGTCCTTCAAAATCGACTGCCATAGAGCGGATGGCGAACGGCTTGGTGACTCCCTGCAGCATCAGCGGTATTCTCCCATGCTGTAGCAGACATTTTACTTCCATCTATATTACTTCATATAGACGCTATTTAACATCTATATGAAGCCACTGGGTGAGATCATTCGGAGGCATGGAGCTCAGTGTCTTCAGTACGCTGATGACACTCAGATATACCTCTCCATGACTAGATCATCGGCTCAGTCTTCAGATGGCGCCTCCCCTCTTAATGACTATCTTGCGGCGATAATGGATTGGATGAGGGAAAACAGATTGAAGCTAAATCCAGACAAAACGGAGGTACTAACAGTTACCGGTCCGAAACCAGGTTTGGGAATACAGTCTCCAGTCCTGGATGGAGTCACACTCTCCTCCAAGGACTGTGTTCGCAGTCTGGGGGTACTCTTTGACTCTTCGCTTCACATGACTAGTCAGGTGAATGCGAGAGTCAGGAATGTCTGCTATCAGCTTCGGCTGATACGCCAGCTGCGCCTTTTCCTGGATACGAAAGACCTGGAATCTGTGGTACACGCTCTAGTAATCTCACGTCTGGATTTCTGCAACTTGCTCTACATGGGGCTACCCTCGTGCCTAACCCAAAAACTTCAATTAGTTCAGAATATGGCAGCCAGGCTTATCACTGGAATATCAAGGAGAGAGCACATAACACCAGTGCTCAAAGCTCTCCATTGGCTGCCCATTAGTTTCCAGGCACAGTACAAGGTGTTGGTACTAACCTTTAAAGCCCTGCATGGCTCAGGCCCATCCTACCTTAAGGACTGCCTCTTCCCGTATTAACCGCCCCGCACACTTCGGTCTTCTGGGAGGAACCTGCTGCAGCCTATGAAAACTAGGCTGTCGCAGACTTCCCAGAGGGCCTTTTCAGCTACCACCCCTAAGCTTTGGAATGGCCTGCCAGACGAGATGCGTCTCATTACATCACTGGCTAGTTTCAGAAAGGCCTTAAAGACGCATCTTTTCCGGCAGGCCTTTCCCTGAAACAGGAAATAAATGGAACATTTACTCCCTGCTCTGATAACATAGATAGAAATGGGAATTATCTCAGCTGCCCTGCCTACACCTGCTGAGTTTACTTAATACGGACTGCATGTGGAGAGTTCATGAGATTGCACTTTGTTTTAATAATTGTTGACCAATTTTAACCCTGCTAATCTTGTCTTGGTTTAATTCAGTTTTAAGGGGGTGGGGGTGGGGAAGGATATGATTGTTGTTTTTACTCTGTATTCTTTTTAACTTGTTGTACCCCGCTCCGAGTATTTTATTAGAGGAGCAGGCTATAAATAAACATTATTATTATTATTATTATTATTATTATTATTATTCCCATCCCTACAAGTGCCATGTGATAAGCTTATAAGACAGCATGGCCCGAGACAACATAAAATGAATGCAGATACACAGGCCAGTATTTTTAAAATTATCCACAGGATGAGTTAATTAATAACTAATATAGCAATATCTAAGAAAAAGTCACTTTAAAAAGGTCACATACTTAACAATGCCGTTTTTAAAACAGAGGCTACATTTCTACATTCCAATCATGAGTCTCATCCCACCAGGTTTCAGTGATGCCTATTATATCATATTTCCCTTATAGTGCTAGGAGTTCAAGTTCATCTTGCTTATTTCCTATGCTCTGTGAGTTAGTGTAGAGACATCTAAGACCGTGTGTCCCCTTTGCTTGCTGCCTGTGGACATATTTTTGCCTTCTACTGTTGTGTCCTTTCACTGTTTGCCTTGTTCCGTCTATGACAGTAAGACTATTTTCTCCAGCACTTTTGTCTCACTCCCCCACATAACTCAGTTTAAAGCCCTCCTGATCAGATTATTGAGACTGTTGGCAAAAACGTTTTGTCCAACTGGCGTGAGATGCAGCCCATCCCTTGCCAGTACCTCCTCTCATGGAACTACAGCCCATGATCTAAGAATCCAAATTGTTCTTGGTGACACCATCTGTGGAGCCAGTTGCTGACATCTGCGATTTTCCTCTCTCTTCCTGGACCATGCCCTTCAACTGGCAGAAGAGACGAGATGACAATCTGTGCGTCCATTTCTTTCAGCTTCTGACCCATAGCCTCATAATCCCTTCTGATATTTTGAAGGCTGTGCCTTGCTGTGTCATTTGTTCCCACGTGGACCAAAAGGATGGGGTATTTGTCAGTAGGTTTGACCAGTCTTGTCAGTCTCTCTGTCACATCACGGATCTTTGCCCCAGGGAGACAGCACACCTCTCGAGACATCTTGTCAGGCCCACAAATCACTCCTTCTGTACCCCTCAGCAAAGAGTCCCCCACCACAACTGCACGCCTCCTCTGAGCCTTAGCAGCAACTGTTCCCTGTGATGGAACTCTTAGGTTCCCCTGCTCTGTCCCTGAAGTCTGTCCATGCTGCTCTTCCTCATCCTCCTTCATAAGGGACAGAGCTTCAAATCGATTCTGTAGCTGCAAGCTCTCAGAACAATCCCTGGTTTCCCCTTGTCTGTGTGTGACATTCCTCCAGCTGTCTTCCTCCTGTGTACGTTAAGTGATAGTCTCCTCCCTAGCGACGTCCTTTGTGTGATCCCCGTCCAAGACCGTTTGTTCCGTTCTGTCCAGGAAAACCTCTTGCTCTCTGATATGTTGAAGTGTAGCTATACGGGCTTCCAGCTGCTGCACTTTCTCCTCCAAGAGGGCTACCAATTTGCATTTGGGTCATGTGAATTTTCCCATATTGGTAGACAAGAAGACAAACATCCCACAAGTGTTGCAGGTGACTGTGTCCATACTGAGAAGTCTTAGTTAATGCCTAAAATAGGATTATAGGCTCCCCCCTCAGAAAAAAAATCCCCCACTTAAAAATAGCCACCCAGAACTGCTCTCCTCCTCCTTCTCTCCAGCAGGAACTGGTGTAGAAAAGTCTAGAAAGGCTCTAGGAGGGGTTATATAGAGCTAGACTGCTAGCTCCACCCCTAGTGACTCACAGAAGCTCCACCCCCAGCTGGAACTTTCCACTTAAAAGCATGGGTGCTCACCCGGGTTAGTCCCTGGATTGGTGAGGGGACAGGCAAGTGTTTACACACTCATCTCTGCACAACCTAGGACCGGTGCACTGCTCCTTACCTTTGCTAGCCAGTGACCTGTCTGGACCAAGTCACCCAATCTGATGCATGTAAAGGGTGCCTGGCCATGTGAGATCCTTCAGATCTGTGTATGTACTGTTCAAATTGCAGCCTCAGTGATTCACAGTCTTAGCAATATCCTTAGAAAGGAATACAAATGTATTTCTTCAAAGAACTGCTAAAATAAAATAATTCCAAATAAATAATAACTGTGTCTTCAAATAATGTGGAATGGTGCAGTAGTAGAAACATTGATAAGAATAGTGCAGGAAAACTATAGGTAGCAGATAGCAAGAAATGCCAGATAGTTTCATGGGACCATTCTTGAGCCATAGTAAACTTGATTTGCCTGTAATAAATGAACCAATCATTCTCCAGCAGAACCTTTTTATTATGTCAACTGTGGGTCTCCCTTGAGTGAGTTCTTCTATTTATGTTACTTACAGCATTCAGGGTTGCTTCGATTTCAGCTTTTCCACTGAAAGCAAGTCCTTCAACTGACACAGAAACGTAAAGCAAGCACACAAAAGCCAGAGCTGACCACATCTTCAGTTTACCTGTAATGGCTGTCCATATTAATTAGTAAGTTTAATGTCAGAAAATGACTTCATATGTTCCAATGATATTCATATTCTAGAAAAGTAATTTACAAATTATCAGCCTCACTATATTAAGCAGATCTTAATTTGTATATGTTCTGCTATTATCATATTATCAATCATAACCCAGAAAAAATCAACTTCTGATTAAATTTTGAATTAAAAACATGGGCATTGCACAGGAAATAACCATTCTCTAGAGAACAACATATTTTGCCTGAAATGACAAATTTCTGGGTAAAAATGTTTTTTTGTACAAAGTACAAGCTTTTGCACAAATAACCTTCTCACACACAATGTCCCCCAATGTGAACAAATTTAAGGCAGTTTATTTTCTGGACATGATGCCCCAGTGTTTCAAAATACCTCCCTCTCATTAAGAAGAAGAAAATGTGAATAAAGGGGCTATACAAAATGGTACTTTGTGCCGGCCTATGGGTGGGATGAGGGCTGAGCGTCCACACGCTCCAAGCCCTAACGACGACACCCAGGTGCCATTTTGGCACGCGCTCTTCTAGACGGTGTGTGCCATGATGACACACCTCCAGTGCAGTACCCAAATGGCACAGCACTAAAGGGGCATCATCATAGCATACCAGTGCACCTATGACACCACTTCCAGGGAGTTAAAAAGAAGCCATTTTTCACAGCTTCTTTTTGCTCCCTTCAGGGACTGGATCAATGCTGCTGCTGCATGTGGTTGATGCGGCACCGATCCAGGGCGAAAAGAGGAGGCTGCATGCCACCCATCTGTATAGCCCCAAAGTCTGTACACCTGAATATTGAGGCAGTTTATTGGGTGATTCAGACAATATGGACCTTCAGATTAGAACAGGTTAGCTGAGAGCAGCCAACTAAAGGCCTGGCTCGACAAAACGGGGAAGGTGAGCACAAGCAAGAAGATCAACATGGGTTGGGTATGATAGCACTTTAATACCCTGGGCCTCTGCATTCATTGGATTATTCATTTTTAAAGGCATATCAGTGGAGAGGACCATCAGCAAAGGACAGAATTGGACTTTCATTATGAGAAAGGAATGCTCCCCTTCTCCCCAAATCAGAGCTTTTAAAAAATATATGTTGAGGGCAGTTTTCAAAGTTTGTCTGGCTCAGCTCACTCGTTTCAAATATCCTTTTTAAATTCTTGATGATACTTCTTTTCTTCTTTCTTTCTTTTTGCAATAGTACAATCAGCAGTTACTATTTCCAAGTTATGACAATTAAAAAGCTGCATTTACAGTCAGCCCTCCACATTTGCGACTTTGACTTTTGCAGATTTGCTTATTCATGGATTTGATTAATATGTTCTCTCTAGGAAATTCTAGATCCTCCAGCATGACTCTGTTGGAGATTGACCATAGAATTGCAATCTAAGACCTAGAGAGTCCTAGAGAAAACACTTCTCTAGGCATTTGTAGGTCATCTAGTGCAATTCTATAGTCAACTTCTGGCAGATTCTGACCACAGAGTCACAGTGGAGGACCTAGAGATTCCTAGAGAGGTGTTGTCTCAGGTTTAAAAAATAGGGTTTTTTTATTTGCAAGGGTTCTGTGCCCCTAACCCCAGAGAATGTGGAGGGACTACTGTATATTTCCTCATACCTGGTATATGAAAGCCTAGGCAAAAGCCCATTGTTGTTTTCTGCCATTTCCAACCATATCATAAAGTCATACAGATAGGGTCACTGTGTTGTTCTCTCCTCCCCTGGGATTCACTCAGGTACATATACAACAGCGCAATATGGAATAAAGAAGGACAAAGTGCCAATGCAGCAGGTCAGAACAACTGCGTTCCTCCCCTACTTAAGTGATGACACCAAGTTTAAATAGTGCTCCCAAACAGAGCAAACTGTGGAATATCATTCATGCACACCTACACTTGGTAGTCCTCCTTGTGAGACTTGCCTCAGGGGCTCTGGAAGTGGGTCTCCCAACTGTGTCAAACCCTCACTCCTTCTATGTAATCTTTAACAAGAGTTTGCTGCACCTCCACACCCTCAGGTTTTTGTGTCCCTGCCACTACTTTCCAATATGGAGAAAAGGACCTTTGGTCTCTCCAAAGTTGATCTTTGGATGTCAGCTCACCACCAGTGTCTCAACTTTATATGTCTTTGCCGCCCAAGAATGTCAAAACTTAGTATGGATAGAACAGATGTTACCAATCATTCCTTCAGGCAGGACAATTCTTAAATTGCTTAATATGGTTATACAATGCTTATTTATTTGTACTGTTTTAAGTTTTAACTGATTTTATTACAGGTCTTAGAATATAGATCAGAATACAAATACAGTATTTTAATTAATAAATCAATGAGAATGATACTGCAGCAGCTAGCAGAATCCTAGTAAGGAAAACACCAGATCTGTGAGAGTAGAGGAAAGCTGCAAAAACCCATGATTGGTAAGTTTTTATTGATACACCAGAACCCATCTCAGGCTTACGTAGGCTCAGTACCCAGGAGGATGAAAGGCCAATTCCAAACTGTTAATCAGATGTTACTACATCTCTTTGCAGTCAGGCATTTTATTTAATTTTAAAAAATATATTTCGTGCAATTGCTAAGTATGTGAAAGATTACTTGCATCTAGTCTGCCCCACAATCTGCAGATACAATAACAACCATGCAGGATAGTATAAAACACATTTTAAACAAAATACAGTAGTACATAGCTTTTATATGCAAATGTGACAGTTCAAAGAAACCTCCTACAGAATACTTCATGCCCTGAGTCAGTTTATCGCTTTACAAAATACGTGACTTATCCTCAATGGATACAGTTGCATTTTAGATTAATAGCAGGTATTATCACATTCGAATTGCCGCTGCTGCCGCTGGGTGACTGCAACCCACATACAGCCTAGGTCCCAACCATGCTTATTTAGCCGCTTTTCAAAAGCAGGAGCTTCCCCTTTTAGAAAAGTTGCCGGATAAGTGTGGTTGGGACCTGGGCTGCATGTGCATTGCTGTTGCCTGGTGGCAGCGGCAACAATTTAAATTAAACAATTTAACTATTAATCCAAAATGTGACTGTATCCCATCAGGGATAAGTCACTTTTTTTTGTAATGCAATAAACTCCATAGTGGAAAAATATAAAAACCAAAAAGTTAAAAAAAAAAAAAGGCAAGACAAACTGAATATGGAGAAAAAATACAATAGATAATATTAAACAGGAGGGACTCACAGTTCTTCAGTGGTGGAGAATTTGGAGCAATCCAGCGTTCTGTTTCATCAAACCCTTCTGATATATAAATTCTTCAGGGCTCTGGAATGGGAAGGGAAAATGTTAAATGTTAGTGATACTGCATCACAGATCTGCATCACAGATACTTAAAGTGACAGGCTAGATAAGACATTTACCATCTTTCTGTTGTGGAAATATCCATTTGCTGAGGTCCTGTTCAATTCTGTTTTCCTCATTCATAAATTTTTATAAGTGGTTTAAAGAATGTTTTCCAGAATGCTATGACCTTGATGAAAAGTTTCCTCATAAAGCTTTCAAAAACTCTTTCAAAAACTTTGGTATAGAATCACCACCACTATTACCCAACTCCTGATAATATTTCCTTAACCCTCACTAAGAAAGGTTTATCTATCAAAATACCACCAGAGTCAATGAGATTTGCATAAATCACAAGCCTATCTGAAGGTTTCTATAAATAACAGAAATATACAATTTTCAAAACTACATTTGCTATTTCCAAATCACGTTTTAGCAGAGGAAACATTTCATAAAAGTGCCCTCCTCTCCCGGTTGGTTGTGAGGAATGGGTTATATCATTAAAATAAATATGCTAACTGGCTGTAAAGTTCAGGCAAATGCCTGGGCCATGTCCCCAAAACTCACTGCCTTCTTGGCTTGATCTTGTACTTTTTGTCTACACTTCCTGGAGTGACTTCTTGCTACCCACAGTTCCCTAGTGAAACCGACATATTTAAGGACAATCATGGATATATCTTAGGTGGGAGGAATGGTCACATTTCAAATTTGCTTTAGTAAGTGGAGGGAATAGAGGGACAAAGGTCCTCAAACCTCAGATTTTTCATAGTCTAGTACAGCATGTTTCTAATGACACCATATCCCCTCTGATGTTGGAAGCTGAGGAGGGTTAGTGCTTGGATGTGAGAACACCAATTAATACCAGAGTTGGTAGGCAATATTTCAGGGGAAGGAATTGGCAAAACCACTCTGAGGATTCCTTGCCTAAGAAAACACTATGAAATTTATAGGTCATCATAAGTTGACAGGTGACTTGAAGGCACATATACATATAAGTGGATCCAAGAGCTCCATCTGAAACCATGAAGTGCTTATCTGTTTCAACAGTGTTGGGCTATAAGGACCCTGTGATCTGACTCAGTAGAAAGAGCTGCTGTCTGTATCATAAGGCTTCTATCTACACTTACTTGGAATTACACCCCACAGGGGGAAAAGCTATCTGCATAGGATTGCATTATAAACCAAATGATATCTGGTCAATTTGATTGATCCACATGCAGAGCGTACAAAATTGCTTTTGGCGGCAAAAGGATAGAATATATTTTGGGGTGAAGAGGATAAAGTAGGATTTCATGGTTACAAGATCCACATGATTGTTAAGTAGGGATCATGATTCCTAGAGATTTAGGCAGACACTTATGAAAGGGCAATTTCTGCATCCTCACGTTCTCCCATCAGCATCATCCTCGCAGGAGTGCCAGAATACTTCTGTTTCCATTCTGTGTGTATCAGAAATGGAAACAGGAAGCAATGTATCACTTCCTGTTGCTGTCTTGGAACAGAAACAAAGAACAAATGGAAGCATTTGTGGGAGGTGCGTCTTTTACACAAATAAATAAAACAGAATGACGTTGTACACCATAAAGAACACAATTGCTCCTATAGGGTGATTAGTTTCAGTGCAATATTTAATTATGTGATCAGAAATTGCAGATAAAGCAGTGCAGAAGCAACTGTGGAAATGAAATCAACTTCAAGCAAAATATAAATCTGGGGACCAATCTGTTTCTAAGCACTGTTCAGAGTTATAACCTATAAAGCCCAATAGAGCTCTGGCCAAAACTAAGTGAAGGATTGTATCATCCTCTATGAACCTACTTGACTCTAAGCATCTGGGAGATGGCCCTTCTGCCACTCCCACCATCTTCACAGGCATGTTTAATGGGAGCACAAGAAAAGACCTTCTCAATACTTGCTCCCAGATTCTGGAACTGCCTCGCTAAAAAGACTAAAGATTTCATGCTTTCTTACTATCCCAATGTGGCAAGGGCAGTCCTGATTAATCCTCTGCCATCTCACTTTTTCAGCTTTTTCTGCAAATTAAGTTCCAAGTGTAAAAGAATTGTGCATGCAATTGACTCATCAGAGGGGAGAGGAGAGAAGAGGAGAGAGTGGGCTGCTGGTATTCCCAATAGGCACAAACAAAATCAAATTGCTACAGCCACCCCCAGCTTGTGTGCCCCCCCCCACACCCATTAATAACTTTTGCCATCTTGACCACATTCTGATGTTGCTTGGCCACATTCATCTGTGAAATGTTTTAGGGTGTGATACTGGCTCCTTCTTAGCATCCTTTGGTCACCAGCTAAAGACCTTTTTATTCCATCTGACTTTGGAGTACTGCTTACTTTACAATAGAGCTTTTTAGACTGCTGTGCAACTTTTATTCTTTGTTTTTAAATACATTCTAAAGGGGTTTAATTCCATAGACTATCCAATCATGCTTTGTGCTATATGGGGACTATCACATGGGGGAAATCAGGGGATTAAAGGGCCATTTTCCTGGGAAAGTCACATGATCGCAGCAAAGATTTTCACACACATCACAATCTGAGAGGACTTATCCTGGGAAGAACTAGGAATGCTCTATTAACAAACCATTCACAATTGTGCAACTTTTCCAGGAAAATGGCACTGATTTTCTCTGTGTGATAGGCTCATATGTGTACCTGAAGGGAACATTGAGGTGGAAGGAGAAGAAGATTAGAGAATGAATTTTTAAAAATGAAGGAGAAGGGTAGATAATAGAAACTGTAAATAAAAAGAAGAAGAGAAGCAGGAGAGGGTTTATTGTACCCCAAATAAGATTTCTGTCTGCACTGCAGAAACATAAGACTTCAGCTGAGCATTAGAAATTCAATTTAGAAATCCAAAGAAAAGAGGGAAAGGTACCAAGGAAATGAAACACAGTAAGTATGAGAGTTCTAGGGATAAATAATTTTCAGTCTTTTATTCTCCACAAAGCTAGAAAGTTAGGGACTGAAGGAAAAATTATTTTGGGGGCAGTTTTATTAGGTGGCAATACTCTTATTTTGCCTCTCCCCCATAGCTACATTCCTAGAGTGACAAGATATGGGGTTTCTTGACTTTGTGAAATTGGGAACTTCTGCTGGGAGGCCAGTATACACATCCGAGCCACTTGAACTGCTGTGATAATCAAGCAGCCTTTGGTCTATGTATCCTGAATTAACAAGATTTTAAATCATTATCTTTTTTTTTAAGTATTCAGAAAGTTTGTTTAAAACAAAAACAAAAAACAAAGACCAGCCAAAAACATTGTGTGAGCTCTTTATTTTGATAGCAATAGCATTTACATTTCTATATCACTTCATACTGCACTCTCTAAGCACTTTCACAACATGTCTATACCGCTTCATACTGAAACCTCTAAGCAGTTTTACAACATGTAAGACAATTGCCCCCAATCCAATTGCCCTCAGTCCTGGATTATACTGACCTACGAAAGGACAGAAGGCTGAGTCAACCCTGGAGCCCTGGGATTGAACTCACAACTGTGTGGTTGCAATACTAGCTGTAGTACCTAAGTGATAAACATGGTTAGGGATTCTTCTGAAACAAAGCAATGATATCATAGTACATTTTTTCAGCTGCGTCAAGGCCAAACACAAAATCCAAATGATTCCACTCTGGAAAAGACCTGTGGTGAATTAGTTTCTTGATTCTGGGGATTAGGGCAGCAACATCTTTAGGGCCAGAGAGCCAATCCTTTCCACCACTCCAAATTGCAGTTGGCACATTCATGTCCGTTATATTGTATTCAGGAGGTACGGCCTTTAAAAAAAAAGGAAAATCAACAAACCAAATTTAACTAGTTTATTTATATGTAAGAGGGAGGCAGTGAACTTGCAAAAATTGTTACTAGTTTGATTTCAGTTCTTTAGATATTTGTTAGAAAATGTTTTTGAACAGTCAAATCAGGCAAAATTTGGTCATTGTAACATACAGTAATTTGGTTATCAGTTCATTGAACAATGGAGATTATTGCACTGCCTGTTCCCATCTTTTCCTCCCAAGGTAGGTGCGAAATACAAACTTTTAAAGGCAGATTTTTATCACAAACCTCCTTGCCCTTCTCCCTCGCTTCTCCCTCACTTTTTGAACTTCTCCCTCATTATTTGAAAGAACGGGATTTTCCCATTCTTTGCAAGGTGTGGGAGAAGTCTGGATCAGGTATGCGATGCCATGATTGGGTACGGGATGCCTCCTACCTGGGCATGGAGGTGTGTGGTAAAATCCACTTTTAAAAGCTTGCATCCTATGCCTAGCTCAGAAGGAAAGGATGGGAAAGGACAGTGCAATAATCTCCATGTTCCACCTACTCTTGAGAATTATAAATTAATTAAATATTGGCAATAGCCCATATGGTATATATTGTTAGCAAAAGATACTTGATGTCCAGCTTCCAAAGTCTCCTATGATCTATTCCAAGGATGGGCAACACATGGCCCTCTAAATATTGTTGGACTGGTAAATTCTGTGGTCCTTCATCACAATCTATTACTATAATCACAAAGGCACCTAAGAGTTGCAGTCTATAACATTTTTTAAAAGGAAATGTTAGACTAAGAAAATGTAAGAGATTTCCTGGGAACCATTTTACCTGGTGGTAATGAATTTGGTTTTTTTTCTGTCCATAATCAAAGGCTTGTAATTTGCCTCCACTGACTGCCTGCAAGTGTAAAGGAATAACAAAGATACATGAGTTTCTCACTAGGAGTAGAAAGTGTAAAAAAATAAAATAAAATGGAATATCTCAACAGAATGTAGTATTTTTCCCCTGCTAGTATAATAGGTCTTTTCTATTCTAAAGAGATGAAGAATAAGTCCTGTTAACAAATGTGTAAAGACTCTTGTCCAATGGAGGAGATTTTTTTTTTAAATATCTTCCCTTCAGGAATGAAAAACCCGAAGGTCTGCATCTCAATAAGGACGGGACTTCAAATGGTACATAAACTGACAAAATTAAAATAATTATAATTGACCAGCTGCTTGGGCCCGAGGTGGTTTTGGATTTGTGTTTCTTGAATGTTCTGGATTTGTACACTCATCCCTCTTACATCTGCGGCTTTGACTTTTGCAGATTTGATTAATATGCTCTCTCTCTAAGAATCTCTAGGTATTCCAGAGAAATTCTTCTGGAAGCTTAACATAGAGTTGAACTGGAGGAAGTAAAGATTCCTAAACAAAACACTTCTCTAGGCATGTATAGGCCCTGCAACATGATTCTATGGTCAAATTCTGGCAGACTGGTTGACCACAGAGATCTTCTGGAGGACCTAGAAATTCCTAGAGAGGTGTTATCTCAGGCTTAAAAAGTGCTGTTTATTTATATGCAGTTTTTTCAATTTCATGGGGGTACTGTGCCCCTAACCCTAGCAAATGTGGAGGGAGAAGTCTATTCTGGATTTGTGTTACAGTCTCTCCTTTGCCATTCTTCTTTCCCGATTTCAAATGCCTTTTTTTTTTATCAAGGAGATTTGCAAGATCAGATTCTGATAAGTTATAGTGCTAAGTCATAGCAGTCATGTGCTGAGCATAACCCCTAAATTTACTCTAAACAATAATCCTAATTGTGGTACTTGTGTTGTGCTTTCAGTTATGCTACTACTGCCTTATTTTGTAGTAATCTTTTCAGCAATGCTTCAAATTAACTAAACATTAGCAACTTTCTTACTTAAGGCCACCTGATGCTCTTGCCTAAGGCCACCAGGCAAATGCAAAACAAGAAATTTTGGGGTTGAGGCCCAGGCTCTTAGCTACTCTACATTACTCTAAATGTTTGGACAAGCTGGTATTTGGTACCCAACTTAATTTTACACAATTGTACTATGTTTTGCTCAGTTAATATCAATGAATAGGAATTATATATCAAAAAGGCTTCTCTGAAACTGAATCTAAATTCATTTCCTGTACATTTTATGACATTTTAAAGGGTATACAAGCAACAAAGGAATTCTAATTATTAGCCAACTTCTCCACATTGTGATTAGTTGGTGTCTTTCTTCTTTAAAAAAATGATACATCATGCATCATCTTTCTTGATAACCTACCTGTTTCCAATGGATAATATTCTGTACAGATGTTCCAGCCGGGGCATGTGATACATATACATCTACTCGGCTCTGAAAATGAAACAACTTTTTAGTTGTTTTGTTTTTTCACAGCTGTCACAAGTGCAGACTTCTCTTTCTTTTTCCTGTTTATTATTCCCATAAACAAAAATGCTACTCATATATGTCAGGCCACTGGAAGACATCACAAAATCTGCTTTTATATAACTTTTCTAGGCAGATCCAAACTCAAAGCACCTGGTATATGCATCTAAAGCTTTTAATTGATAAAATTGAATTCCCTTTTCTGGAGGGTCCAGCCTTTCAAAAGAATGGCTTTAGTAGTTAATAAAAGAAATTTCCTTTGTTTTCATATGACAGCAAAGAGCCAAGACAGACCTTTTTTCCTCTGCTAGGTAAACACAGCAACCATCTTCCTCTGAAATCTACTTGAAATTTTCCTAGGAACTTGGAAAGTGTAGCTAGTCCTGATTTGTTTGTTCATTTTTTTTAAAGCAATTGACCATGTCTGAACTTCTTTCTGCTTGGTTCTTTAATAAAGATATTGAATTCAAAACTGATTTGACTCTTCCCTACTGTGACAGTTAGATTCACCCATTTGCCGGATATACTGACTGTATTTTAAAGGAGTTAAAGCATGTATTTTGGGAGAGTGAAGGCCATCTTTTACTTTGATAAATGCACAGGCCTTATTTCTAACATGTCTAAGACTTAACGAATTCTGAAAAATACAAATAATGGTGGTGTTCCTTCCAAATAATATAGATTTTTTTAAAAAGACATTTTGGCTTATCACAAAAACCAACCAAGACGAATATGTGATTCAAAATAATAATGGCCAGAATCATGTATGTCACAATGTAAATTTGCATGCATTCTAAACCAAGTTACTAAATTATGAAGATGAACAATGATAAATTATGAAGATGAATAATTTAGCAGGAGTGTGTGATACACACCGGAACCCTCTCATTGGTGTCCCTTTGCATAACAGTTCCTTTGCTGGCTCAACTACATAGTCCACTCCCAGATATGGATGTTGAGCATCTTTGCAATTCTATTTTCTGCACCCAGGAGCATGCAACACCGGACTCTTTCATACAAGGCTAAATTGGAAGTATAATTTAAGGTCAATTCGAATGCAATCATGGGTTTTACGTTATTGCGAATTAACTCTTCGCATGCAAATTCGGGTAAGAGGGAAGCCAATTCGAATGCAATCATGGGTTTTACATTATTGCGAATTAAAGCTTCGCATGCAAATTCGGGCAGGAGGGGGTTATTTTCGGGTAATGAGAGGTAATTCCGAATGGAGCAGGGGTTCATGTAAATTCGCTAAACAAGCGAATTTACATGAATCCGCATTGGCTCCATTCGGAGTTGGGAGAAATCCCTCCCCGTTTGAAAAAGTCCATAGCAACAGGATTTCAGTGAATATCTATAAGTTTGGACAAATGCTCATGCATCACACTACAGAAATGTGACATGAAAATGATTAAATCCTTGTTCAAAGTTTCTTTCTTTTTTGCCTCCACTGTTTGGCAAAATCCGTGTAGAATTTATCCATATTTTACCAAACTGTACACTGTCTCTTAATCTTAACTTCAGGAAGATTCATCAGACCTGGTCTACAATCAAACATTTCTTTTTCCTAGTACCTTCCCTGTGCAGTTTGTAATGCTGGCCATCTCACAATGGATGGGAGGGAGGGAGGGAGGGAGGGAAAGCAAACTGAAATCATTTTTATAAGTAGTATTTGATTGATCTCACTATTTGTGTAGGGAAAATATATTATTTGGGGCTTTTTAGTTTAAAAGAAAACAGAAATACAGATCGAATCATCTATGGGGAAAGTCAATACAGAGATTTTTTCCCTTCCCTTATTAAAAAATTACAACTCATACAATCAAAACTTTTACCATATGATTCATGACAAAAAGGTGGTGGTAGCAGGAGAGAAATCATGCAATTAACTAATGAAATTAACTGGCAAATTTTAGTGGTGGTGGTCACTGGTTAAAAAGACTTTAAAAAAAATAACTTAACAAATTCCTAAGGGAAGGCAGGTGCATCAGGGACCACTAGTCATGTTGGCCATTGTTGTTCAGAATGTCATCAGATACCAGACACTAAGAAAAGAAAGGCTATGCAATTGCTTTTGGGTCCTGGCTGTGAGCTTGCAAAGCTATTTACTTGGCTATTGTGTGCTTCCCTCAAAACAATTTGAGGGAAGAATATTTGGATGTTTAGGAGAGTATCACTGCTATTAGCTAAATAGTTCAGGAGGAAAATGTAGATGGAATAAATAGAATGGTAATAAAAAAATTTACACACCATATTTAAGTTGTTCTCATTAAATCCACACACTATGAATAGGAGGTTGCTACACAGGGGTACAAGTGCATTCCGGCTGCAAAATCCAGCGGCAACTGAAGAACGAAAATAATTTTTTGGCAAAAATTCTTTAGTTCCAAACAGCTCCTGCAAAATTGTAGTTAGAAACCTTCTTATTCCAGTTCTACAGATGATATTATTTTTAAACTTTTAAAATCTGCAAATTACAATCTATTGCCTATAAGGTATGAAATGCATGAGGTACAGCAAAGGTCTCAATTGACAATCTCGATCTATCTTGGACTCTAGGCAAGAACAGCTAGTGGTTCAAGAAGGGCTGGGTTGCTCCAAATGAGAAGTGGTGATGCCTCACAAGGCAGCCTAGACACACAAATAAAAATAGACATTCTCCCATGTTGCCACCTCTGCCCACTGAGGACCTGCTCTTTTTAAAAGAGCAGCCACTAAAGCTTCTTCTAAATAATGGCATGCTGCCAAGATGTGTACATAAACTTCAACCTATGTAACCTTCTCTGGTACATGAGAGCAGAGAAGCAGATGATAGTGAAGTCCTTGAGGTGGAACGGATGGACCAAATAAAGCATTTCCAACTGCTTTGAAGGCAGGGCATTTAGATGACCCATGCCTCCAAAGTGGGCAAAAATCTGGACGAAAGCCATGCTCTGGGGCTAAAAACAGAACCCTTGATAGTTCATCTCAAGGCGGAAGATGCACACCATTGTGCCTGCATATAAATGTCCTGATGTGAGAGAGGACCTGCAGCAAAGCAAAGAAACGAATGTGCGACAACTCCACTGGATGTAATTATAATATAAAACTAGACAGTCTAACAGGGGGCATGGGGTGAAGGTGGCATGTAAGGGAGGGCTCCCTGATTTTGCTTTGCCAATGTGTATCACTCACATACCGATACACCAAAGGTGCAACCATTCAATAGGAAGGCATCTGGGCAGACGTGGGAGGTACTCAGGGGTTGCTGGTGGTGTGTTCGTGTAATGGTGCACATGTTTGGTGGGGAGGCAACAAAAAAAAAATACCTAGCAACATGCCTTGACACCGTGCCATGAGGTCAGGCCATGCACATTTGGACTGCCTTGGGATTGGGCCATGCAGACAACAGGGATTCAACCCACTTTGGGGAAAAGCAGGATCAAGCCGCTTTTTCCTGCCCATATGATCTGGCTCTTTCTCTCTTCTTCCTAGAGCTGTCAGTGTGTCCCTCATTCTCCTCTATACCTTCTTCTGTATGATGGAGAGGGGGAACAGAGCAGCCAGTTTCCAGCAGCTGAGGTCAGCAGATGGCTCACCCTTTCCAGACATCTGACCTTTTCCAGACAGCTGCATCTAGCATGTCCCCTTGCCTTTTGCTGACATGCAAAGCCCTTTTCATTCAGGCAGACCTTTGTCATGCAGACCTTTAGCTTGTAATTTCTGTGGCATAAAAGGGTTTAAAAGGGGTTGTGCTTTTATCTTCTTCTTCTTTTTTGTCATTTCCTACTTGTATTACCTACTGTTTTTGGCTTCATCTGCACTGCAGAAATAATGCAATTTGACACTGCTTTAACTGCCATGCCTGACTTCTGGGATTTGTAGTTTGCTGAGATATGCAGCCTTCTCTGTCAGCGAAATATACAACAAACTACAAATCCCAGGATTTCACAGTATTGAGCCATGGCAGTTTGTGGTGTAAAACAGCACTATTTCTGCAGTGCAGGCGCAGCCTTTATCTTCTGTTTTTTTTTTTTAACTGAACTATTATTTAATTTTTTAAAACTTTTGTATAAATAATTCTTCAAACTAGATTTGGCCCTCTGTAATGACAGATTCTTTATGCACAGATCCAACCATCCACAACTCAAAAATATTATTTTTTTAAAAAATCCCAAAAGCGAACCTTCATTTTGTCATTTTATATAAGGGACACTATTTTACTTTGACATTTTATATAATGAGATGAACATTCACAGATTTTGGTATTCACGTCTTGGAACCAAACCCTTTCTTTTAAATTATAAGTGGCTCCAATTCCCAGTGGAGGGGGGGGGGAGTGGGATACAAATAAATAAATATAATAAATAATAATAATAATCTGCAGCAGATGCTTGTATCCTGTACAAATGCTTCTATCCTGTGCCTTAGATCCTGTACAAGGAGAAAGGTTGGATATAAATAAAATAACTCAATGGTATATCAAAGCCAGTCATTTACAACCATTTCATCCCAAGGCCTGGCCCCATTTCCAGCTCTCCGATTCTTCTACCATAATCACTGGGCTCTGAATCAAGTCATAAGTCAAAGGAAACATAAGTGCAAAGGTGCATACATACCTTGATCTGAAAATCAAAAAGTAGAGCAAGTTTTGCCAGAGGAGTTTTTGCATGCTTAACTGTTGCAACAGGAGCTAAGGCGACAAATATCTTGATTTTTGCAGCCAAATGGCGATTGGTAGAAAAAGCGATAAAACCTGAGAGGAAAAGTAACTCCTTTTCAGTTCAAAAAAAGTATGATATTAGGCATTTGGATAAATCTTGACAAGTGGTCAGTTTACTTTTTAATTTAATAAAAATACTTCCAATTCTTTAAAAACTAAATTATGCATACGAACAGGGGTTTTTTTCTGATATAAATTTTTTAAAAAATATTAAACGAAAATCCAAATATACCATACTGGAAACTTTGTTCATGATATTTGTTTATTAACACGTTTGAAATACAGTTTGTTTTTCCACATTAATTGTTTGGAGGTTTTCCTACCATGCACGTATCTTTCTGAGAAACAACTGGAAATGTTACCCTCTGAATCATTGTGGGCTTAATAATAACAGTATTATTATTATTTATTTATTTATTTATTTATAGCCCACCCAATCACTAGGAATCTGGGCGGGTTACAACAATACAGATGCATTAAAAATACAATAAAATACCAATTGATCCATTCCCAGCCCCGCTCCCCAATATTAAAACTACAATTAAACAAATAAAAAGCAATTAAAATACAAAATAAGTAAACATAAAAACAGTTTGGAAGGTGGAGAGACAGACATCACAGAATTAGGGTCATATTCATAACCATCCACGGGGGAGAAAGCTAGGATATATTATCTAGGTTGGGAAGGCCTGCCAGAAGAGATCCGTCTTAAAAGCCTTTTTGAAGGCTGTAAGAGTGGATCTCCTCCAGCAGGTCATTCCACAACTTCGGTGCAGCACTATTTTAATCTCACCTTCAATTACAGTAAGAAAATGGCCCAAAATTGGGAGGAAAATCCCTTCAATATACTCGTTTTTTAGTCCTTCAATAAAGAGTAGGGATATTTCCTTACACTGAAAGAGTAACTGGTCCATTATTTGTAGCAGTAAGGACTTGTCATTGTGCTACAGATAATGTCATTATTCCTGCTACTTAAGGCTGGCCAGATGCAAAAGCATAAAGAGTCCTTGAGTTTTTAATGAAGATACCATTTCAGCGGGTGTTGTTTCCATGACAAATTACATATTAAATTCCCTCTTATGTATAACTATTAAAAATGTAGGAGCCAGCCCTACATTGGATATGGCTGCCTTATGTCATTTCCAAGCTGCAGAATTATCACACAAGTGTTTCGTACAGGCTGAAATGCTACATTCGCTTATGTGGAGGTTTCATAGTCTGACAAAATAACTGAATCCAAGTAAACACATTTACTGTGAAATTCAGTGCATGTTTACTCAAAAGTAAGTTTCACACATTTCAATGGGACTTTTTCTTCAAGTTAATGTGTAAAGCATTACAGCCTGAAATACAGAAGCACTTGTTTAACCTCTGAACTTACCGATAGTCGTTCCTTGTGAATGGCCAATATAATACACTTGCTGCTGTTGAGTGCGCTGCAGAACAAAATCTATTGATGCTGGAAGGTCATATTTAGCCATATGATCATAGCTACAAAGAACAAAAAACCCAATAAATTAAGCTAGATTCATTGGTCATGAACAGCTCATGACCAACACTCAACAGTTGCAAACTTTGTTAATTCATTAAACACAGTTTGTTAGAGTGCTGTTCTCATATTGCACATATTTGTGGGGCAAAAAAAGCAAAAGGAAAACCAGACTACCTGAATGCCCAAAACTTCTCTGATCTGGGTGAAAGAGAGGTGTGTTTTCGAGACCAACTGGTTCCTCGGCTGTTTCCTAGCCAAACATCATAGCCAGCATCAGCTAACATGAAGGCCAAGCTGCTATGGGGAAAATTCTGGTACCAGTTGGCAGCATCTACAAGCAAGCCATGTTGGAGAAACACCACTGGCTTTGGACCTGAAAGAAAGAGAAATGTACTAATTAAGAATGTATGTCAGCATTTTTATTTTTATTTTTTGCATTCTTGCATGTGAGAAAGAAGATATTTAAAACTGGTGAGATTATAAGTGTTTAACATTTGGGGACTTTCTGGTCAATATTTTCTTTACGGATTTTTTTTCCCCACCAAAATGAAAAATGCAGCACATTGTTGTTATATTTATCCTTACTATTATTGTTATCATCTGATCTTTTTCCCAGTTTGGGATTCAAGGCATATTACAACAGACATTTAAAAAGTTAAAAATTCACAAAATACAACTGTTTACAATTATAATGAAACATTTGGTTTACTATTTATAACCCAATTAAACAGTGGTTCCATTGCATAGATAGATAGATAGATAGATAGATAGATGAATTTTTATCCTGACTTGCTCTTGGCATCCAAACTGCTCATCTGTCCCCTTTCTATGCATGCCAAGGCCATGTTAACTACTGTTGGTAAAAACAGTGACCTGCCCAACATTAGCTAAGCTGCTCCAAGTAGTAGAACAAACATCCCAAATTTTATATTGACCTCACTTTCTACGTCCTTGACTTGCACAGTGAGTGGCACAAGAACAGCTTGGCTCATTGAAAAATTGATGGCAAACATTTTTGAAAAATTGATGACAAAAGTAAAATAAAATGAAGAGTGATGAGAATACCACTGGAAGTGACTGTGAATGATAAAATGTTAACATTATTGTTGTCAATCTTTTATTTGTACTGCATTTGAAATGTACACTTTACATAGTTTTCCTCTCCATTATAATCCCCACAACAACTCTGTAAGATAAGGTTTTGTAAGATGTATCATGGCCCAAGATTACATGGTAAATTCCATGACCAAGTGGAGATTTGAACTTAGGTCCTTGACAGACCGATGATAACGCCAGCCTGGGAGCAGAGTGGAGACATGGAGTTCATACAACACACGCCCGGACACTGCCCTGATGCCACCGTCACGCCATGCGCCCGACTACATGGCGGCCAGCATCATGGAGCTCCTCTGGTGTTGTGTCCAGATGACACAGTGCCAAAGGAGCACCAAAGAGACATTGCACTGGCGGCTATGGCACCACGGAAAGGTCAGATTGGGACTGCGGCTTGTAGTTGCCACAGCCCCAATCCAGCAAAGAAAGAGGCAACTGCAGGCCACCCATTAGGGGTGGTCTGTTCAGCCTCTTAGTCTCCCTGTCCCAAGTCCAATACTTCAATCTTTACTCTAGTTTTCTCAAATAAATTTTAAGTGTTTAAAAAATGATATGAAGTTTCAAACATAAAGGAAGAAAAATATAAAAATTAATGTGATGAATTTGCATAATTAGAATAATTAGTATAACAATCATATTAAATCCCAAAATTTGTGGAAATGGAATATGGCAACCCTAGTCGAGAACCACAAAAATCTCAGTTAAATCTAAATCCTAGCAAATCTGTAAATGGACAAAGAGACACATTGTATAATCAGTTATATAACTTAGGTATATAATTTATATAACTTAAGTAGTTCCACACAATTAGTGTTTGTAAGATCTTGCCCAAGATTGCATATTTAAATTATCAAGGAATTAAGTGCTGCTTTTCTCTTTCCCCTCTGCATCACAGAACCATGGCATCTCCTGGATGGACATTTTGGCCTGCGTTCCCACTTTGTTTAAATCCAGATCGTGATTTGGGTTAAACGAGCATGGTTCCCACTGAATCCGATTTTAGAAATCGATTCAGAAAGGGGGGGTCATGCTTTTTGGCTGTTTTTGCCCATTTAACCTGCGTCAAAAAGACGCTGGGGAAATGGGGTGTTTTTTGGGCTGAATCTATTTATTTAGAAATAAATCAATTCAGCCCAAGTGCAAGTGCTGAGTTCAGTTCTGATGCACCCCTGAACTGAACTCAGTTCATACAATTCAGTCTGGGCCTGGTGCAAATCCATCCAAACCACCCTGATTTGGTACGGAATGCAGGACTTGGCCATGTCACTTGCACACATTCTGTTTTTAACTATAACTTTTTATTTCTGAGCAGGGAAGGAGGGAGGAAGGGAGGGAGAAGGAGAAGAAAATATTTTTTAAAAAAATATATGAAGATTTTTCACTGAACAACAACAGTAAAATTCCCTGCTGAAAGCCATACTTATTTTTTAATATCATAAGGTTACAAAGGAATACAAGCCAAGGATACTGTAGTTTTGAATACACACTCCTACCTTCGCTGGTGGTGTTTATTCTGCCATGTGGAATTCTGAATATGGTAAGGATGTATCCATCTTCTGTCACAACTTCATGCACTTCACAGGGGTACTGCCAGTACTGGATGAGAGCTGTCTACAGAGAAAGAGAGAGAGAGAGAGAGAGAAGGAAAGGCAATGGAAGGCAAAGGCACAGGAAAAAGAAAAAGGAGAGCCAAGACAGATTCTAGTCAGTCAGAGAAGGCCTTGGAACTATTGGATATGGAACATGGAACGTATCATGCAAACCCTAAAGAGCCCAATACTGAGTGCCACAAGCTAAAATGCCAGTGGCAAAAGAGCAAAAAAAGAAAAAAAGAACTGGAGCTATCATGTATGTTATAACTATAATATAACTAATTGTGATATCAGAGAGAGAGGCGTAGAAATGAACAAAATTGTATGTTTATAAAATTTAATAAAAGTAAAAATAAAAAAAATAACTTTAATATAAACACCCTAAAGACACCAGCTCCCATCTGATCTTGGAAGCTAAGCAGGATCAGCTCTAGTTAGTACTTGGGTGAGATTCCACAAGGGTATACCTGATGTAGGCTATACAGGTTGAAGCTCCCTTATCCAGAATTCGAAAATACTCCAAAAGCTAAAACCTTTTTCATGGATGATTGAGATAGTGACAGTGCTTTCTGGTGGTTTATTGTACACAAACTGCTTAGCTTCCAAGATCAGATGGGAGCTGGTGTCTTTAGGGTATTTATATTAAAGTTATTTTTTTATTTTTACTTTTATTAAATTTTATAAACATACAATTTTGTTCATTTCTATACCTCTCTCGCTGATATCACAATTAGTTATATTATAGTTATAACATACATGATAGTTCCACTTCTTTCATGGCGTAGCTGTACCCTTTTAAAATTTATTATTGTGCTTTCAGACACATTTAAAAATATTTAAAATATTATGTATAAAATTACCTTCAGGCTATGTAAACAGATGTGTATCAAACATAATTGAATTTTGTGTTTAGACTTGGGTCTCATCTCTAAGATATCTCTTTAGGTATATGCAAATATTCCAAAATCGGGGGGGGGGGGTGGCTTCTGAAATCAAAACACTTCTGGTCCCAAGCATTTTGGATAAGGGAAATTCAACTGTATTTCAGAGGAAAAAACTGGCAAAACCACCTCTGAGTATTTGTTGCCTAAGAAAATGCTATGAAATCCATGGGGTCACTATAATTTAACAAGCAATTTGAAGGCACACACAGATACACATGCACACATCTAACCCATTATTTGAAACTAATTATTTCCAAGCTCTGTACCCACCAAACTGTTACCTCTTCAGCCTGCATCTTTTGCTGCTGAACTACGTATAAAATAAAACTATCTTCACACAGTAAATAGAGCTCTATCATCAAATAGCATGGAACGGTCTAAGGAAAACTGGAGATGATTTCAAGCTATTTCTTGAGACAAGTTCTAAATTAAATCCAATTAAAAAACTAAGTAAATTGAATATGAAATTCACTGGGTGACCCTGGGCAAGTTGCATGTTCTCAGCCTCCGTAGAAGGCAATGGCAGACCTCCTCTCAACAAATCTTGCCAAGAAAATCTCACAATAGGTTCGCCTTAGGATCGCCATAAATCAGAAATGACTTGAAGGCACACAACAACAACAAATTGAACAGCTGAACAAATAATAACCTAGTACAGTATAGACTTATTATTCTGTGTTCCATCAGTCTCCCTTGAGGCGGTACTTTCCTTTTACATTACTTACAGCATTCAGAGAGGCTTCAGTGTCAACGTTTCCACCCAGGATATGTCCTTGGACTAACATGGAGCCATAAAGCAAGCCCATGAGAACAAGAATCGAGCACATCTTCAATCTGACTGTAATGATTATTTGTGTTAGTATAAAAGTGATTTTACAGTACCACTTCATATTTCAACGATATTCTTTTTATAGGAAAGTAATATTAAAATTATCAGCCTTTCAAAATTAAGCATATCTTTCAAAACTAAAAGGCACAGTGTCAAAATAGATTAAGAAAAGTGAATTAACTTCAGTGAAGAGCATAGACCTGGACACGAATGAGCATGGTAGAAAAGAAACAGCACAGACCAATCACTTTTAAATACAGGAAAATGTTTGCAATAGTACACAGAAGGAACACCTAATTCCATCATCTTCTACTGAGAAAAAATAAATAAACAATGCTTTTCTCGGAATGCATAATGACCACTATAGCTCAAGCATTCTATATGTGTATGTATTTCTTATATTTATAATACATCTCTATAACAACGTAGCCAGGAACAAATTGGAGCCAGACTCCTGTTGGTGACTTACATCTTCATAAGTAGACTTAGGTATGTGAGAATTAGAATTGTGTAGTTGCATAGCATTCATAGCCAGTAGAGGGCTGCTATTATGTTACTACATAACAGAACCAGCAAAGTGTCCGGTGATGCAGAACAGGACCATACTGCATCACATCAGTCCTGATGCACATTGGGCACCAGTGCACATGACACACTCTTGCTGTTGTCCCATTATGCATCTTCACAATTCAGTAGAGGGGTTTCTTAGTGCTCTGCTACATATCTAGGTATACATAAAGTTACATAATGTGACATGTCATATAGGATTCCAGCACATTGTTGTTTTTTAAAAAAAATACTATCATCTATCAGTGAGTACAAAACTAGATGAAATGCCATTCACATTGTAACAAGTTCACATTAATTAATGGTATACTGTATAATATGGAAACTGTAAATAACCTCTTCCAAGGGAAAAGAGCTGCTATCTTCCCCTTCAGCGACTTATTAACCAAAGAGTCTAAAGTCTGGATAATTGGTCTATCCTTTCAGGGAAAAAAAAGCACACACCAGGTTCAAATTAATTTTAAGTATATATATTTAGAACAGACAAAATAGTAAGATTGCCAGTTCAAAGGTTCCACATTCGCATCAAAGACAGGTTAGAATACTTACAAAGATTAAACTTGGAAAATGCACATCTGTGTATGGTTCCCAGTCTGAAGTCACAGGTCATACTCCAAAGAAGCTTAAGACTAAACTCTTTTTCCCCCTTAACAATGATTTTTAACAACTTCTAACTTTAACTTGAATAATAAACACAGCTTTATTTAACTATGCTAAAACCTAGATGATGATTGGATACTGATATGCTTAAGCCTGCCTACTCTAGTAAAATATCCTGTGGAGGGCTGACTGTACTTAGCAAATTGTTTTTTGCTAAATCAAAGTTTGCTTTTCAGAATTTAGAGAGAGAGAGAGATTCTAAAAAGGAAACCTTGATTTTGCCATTTTAAATAAGATACACTATTTTACTATGCCATTGTGTTTAATGAGACTTGAGCGTCCACAGATTTTGTTATCCATGGGGGATTCTGGAAAGAAACCCCAGCAGGCCCACATTACTTTGCAGATATAATTACTCTGACCCACTCTGATTTGGATGCTGTAGCTAAATACAGGCCCAGTGGATCTCACCTTGGCACTTACATGTTCAGTGTTAATGGATACTTTTCAGCTTGAATATCAAAGATCCTTACAAACATGAGAGCTGCCACATGTACGCTAGATCCTTGCCCTTCCCAGCTTATCAACCAACAAGGCAGGGCTCTGACTCTGACATGCTTAAAGGAGACAGTAGCAAGTCCCCTGCTGAAAAGCCATCTCAAAATTCCACTCTATTGCAAGCCAGTCTCTAATATTCCATTGCAGGGTAAAGTAGCAAAAGCACCTATATTTCTATACTGCTTCATAGTGAACTATGCCTCTTGATCTGAACAGGCATGAGGTCGACTTATACACAAGTATATATGGTGATTATATGATAAAACATGCATACTCTAAGTAAATTCATTTTAATTTTTGTACACTGCCGGAATGTAACAAGTTGAAATCTGTGAGTTTAAATGTGCTGTGCCAAAGGAGTACTGAAAAGCCACCGCCGCAGCAGCTAGGACGCCCATTCCTTGGCATGAAAAGGAGCCACTTTTTACAGTTTTGTTTTGTTTTTTGTTTTTTTGCACTGCGGAAAGACCAGATAAGGGCTGCGGCGTGCAATTGCCACAGTCCTGATCTGGCAAGGAAAGGGGCAGCATGGAACCGCTCCTTAGGGGCAGTCTGTTGAGCCCCTATGTTTGGAACTATAGCATCTTTAAAAGAGGTAATCATTAAACTGGAAAACAGCATGGAAAAATGTTAGTCCCGATATGGTGTTGTTTTGTTGTTGTTGTTGTGTGGCTTCAAGTACTTTTTTCTTTCTTTTTAAAATACCAAAAATGTATTAAAATAATAAAAAATAACATAATGTACACACCATTAACATATCAAATTATAACAACATCTAATATGATACAAACAGCACACAAAAATGCATCAATCACAAATACACATACTTACTATGTCCCTGGGTTTCTGGGGTTTGATAGTCTTATTTCATGATATTCCGGATAAATAAATTTCATCAAGTCATTACAGTGTATCAAAAAGTTACTAGCACCTTCAAGTTCTTTTTGACTTATGGCAACCCTAAGATGACCCAACCACAAGGTTTTCTTGGCAAAGTTTATTCAGAGGGAGTTGCCAGTGCCTTCCTCTGAGGCTGACAGAATGTGGCTTTTCCACAGTCACCCATTGGCTTTCCATGGCTGAGGTACGGATTCCAACCCTGGTCTCCAGTAATATAGTCCAACACTCAAACTCCTACACCATGTCAGCTCTCGTTCCAATACGTGACATTGTCAAAAATGTTCCTTATGACAAATATCAAGAGATTTGTTGGCATATCCTTTAGAAAAAGAAAAGAAAATGACTAAAATCTTGGAAGATTTTGCAACTGTTCAACTGAAAATTCCACATACATTTTAGATCTACTCCTACATAGAGTCTGTAACAAAATATGTCTCCTTTTTCATGAAGGTTAATAGAAAAACAGACTTTTACCTTTCTAATAATTAATAATTCAACCCCAATTTAAAATTGACAGGGTTGTGGTGTTGTTTTTGGTTCTTGATATCAATATATAGTATGCTTTGGTTTAGTTTTACTTCTTCTTTCTTTCTTTCTTTTCTTTTTTTCTTTTTTTCTTTTTTTGGTAGGATTTATTTAACTATTGTTTTGCTTGCTGGG
The DNA here is from genome assembly GCA_034509955.1 of Urosaurus nigricauda. Lineage (NCBI taxonomy): Eukaryota > Metazoa > Chordata > Lepidosauria > Squamata > Phrynosomatidae > Urosaurus > Urosaurus nigricauda. The sequence continues at coordinate 187,325,642 of JAOEGL010000003.1, read as the reverse complement.
CAGACGTTTGAGCTTTATTCAGTTATTACAAATTCATTGTATTTTATTCATGTTGCCCAACTGCAACATGAGGACATGAGATTATGACTATTTCAGCAGAATTTGTGTTGGTTTCAACAATGCATTCTCCAATGTGGAGCTGTTTTTGAAGGGTGTTTACAATAGGCATGGTATGTATGACAGCTAGACAGTGAAGAAAGCAAATACAGTACGAAGGAAAATCAACTCATTTGAGACGTGGTGCTGGAGAAGAGTGCTGAGGATATTGTGGATGGCTAAAAAGACAAACAAATGGAACAGATGAAGCCTGAACTCTCCTTGGAAGCAAAGATGACAAAACTGAGGTTGTCATATTTTGGCCACATCATGAGAAAGTACAACTCATTACAAAAGAGAATAGTGCTCGGGAAAGTAGAAAGTAATAGAAAAAGAGGAAGACTGCACACCAGTGGGATAGACGTAACCAGAGAGGTCATGGGCTTGAATCTGTCGGACCTAAGCAGGGCAATGGAGTACAGGGTCTCCATGAGTCAGGATCAACTTGAGGATAGTTAATAAAAACAACATGAGACTGTATGCATATTCTGTGCAGAAAACAGGCTGCCCAGAACATCTCTGATTTGCGTGGAAGAGAAATGTGAGGACTGTTATAAGGAAGAATTTGGTATCAATTAGCAGCACCTACAAGAAAGCCATGCTGAAAAAAAGATGGCTTTGGAGCTAAAAGAAATGCACCAAATCAGTGTTCTAGATAAAAGTTTTAGTTCAAATAGCTTTTTTGCCTTTAGTCATTAATAGCTGTCACTGACGATACTGTGGGTTTACTGGCTGCCCACCCTTATCTTCAAAACAGGTCAAGCATAAATGAAACATTTGTTTTGCTGTTTATAATTTACTGCCCAATTGGACTGTGGAGCTATTGCTCAAATACGTATGTGTGGAGGAGCTTTTATACTTATTTGCTCTTGGGAGCCGAGTTGCCCCGTTCGCCCTTTCTGTGCTGTCAAGACATGTTGACCACTGTTAGCAAATATGAAGAATATATCCACCTGAAGTAAGGTGCCCCCAGGAAGTACAACAAACACTCAAAGTGTGCTCTGACCTCATATTCTGTGCCCTTGACATGCACAGCACTGGGGCAAATGGGTGACTTGGTTCCTGAGAACTAAGAGAACTAAGAACTATGGGGAAACCAGGCTTATAATGGGGAATGTGATGTTTACTGCTCTCAGCATTCTTCTGCATTGGCAATGGTAGCTCGGTCTGGTGGAAGCTGTGAGGTAAGGACATTTGGAGAGACTTGCAGCAGAGGGGTGTGATGCTGCTGCACAGAAGGCAAATAATATTTTTGCCTGCATTAACAGATCCAAGACAAACAAGTAATAGTCCCACTATATTCTATGCTAGTCAGGCCTCATCTGGAGTACTCTTTTCAGTTTTGGGCACCTCGTTTTAAGAAGGTTATAGAGACATTGGGGCAGGTTCAGAGAAGGGCAACAAGGATGATAAGAGGGATGGAGAACAAAATATATGAGGAGAAGTTGAAAAAGTTGGATATGTCCAGCCTGGTGAAGAGAAGACTGAAGGGTGACATGATTGAACTCTTTGGCTGCATCCACACTGGGGAAATAACCCAGTATGGCACCGCTTTCATTGCCTTGGCTCAAGGCTCTGGAATTCTGGGAGTTGGAGTTTGTTGTCGGGTCCAGAGCCTGCTCCCAGAATTCCAGAGCCTTGAGCCAAGGCAATGAAAGCGGTGCCAAACTGGGTTATTTCCCCAGTGTGGATGCAGCCTCTAAATATCTAAAGGGCTGCATGTGCACTGCAGAAATACAGTAATCCAGTTTCACATCACTTTAACTGTCATGGCTCAGTGCTATGGAATTCTGGGAATTGTAGTTTGCTGTGGCACCAGAGCTCTCTAACAGAGAAGGCTAAATTCCTCACAAAACTACAATTTCCAGAATTCCGTAGCATTGAGACATGGCAGAGTGATATCAAACTGGATTATTTCTGCACTGTGTTTGCAACCAAGGGGTACAGCTTCCTAAAAAGGAAGGGGTACAGCTTTGTTCCCTCTTGTCCCAGAGGGTAGGACCAAGTCTAATGATGTTAAGTTACAGGACAGCAAATTTCATTTGAACATTAGAAGGAACATAAAGGTGGTTCGACTATGGAACAAATTAAATAGAATCTCTTTAACTGATCATCGTTTAGAGGCTAAATAGCTACCAGCTGTGGATGTTTTAGCTGGATTTCCTGCATTGAGTGGAGGGCCTGGACTTGATGGCCTATGGACCCCTTTCCAACTGTACAATTCTATGATTGTGGAAGGGCTGAACATACTGACTAATCCAGTCTGGAACACACCTTGAAATGTGAAGTCTCCATAACAAGCAAATATGAAGTCTGTGGAAAGGATGGAAGTAGTGTGGTCTAACCATCTTCAGCCAAGGCTACAAGGAAAAGTATCTAGAGCATTCAAGTGCTATGTAGCATAATGTATTTCTAAATTTATTTGCTCAGTACTAAGTCTCATTCATGTAGGATTTGTGCATTCTTACTTGTATCTGTTCATTTCCGCTGCTTTTAATGGGGCTTATCACAGGTAACAGTGTACAGCATGGTAGTTCTACAGTCTAAAATATTAAGCTTGCACCTTGAAATACATGTCAAGGAAAGTACTCATGCCAGAATATGTAGACCTAAATCTTATTGGTAGTTCTAATTTAGACTCCTTCATCTTAACCTCTCTCACTCTCCATGGCCTAGGGTTCCCAGATTTCAAGGACTGGCCCCTATTCTGCAGTCCGACTCCTCAAGATAAAGGGGAGAAATCTCCTGGAGAGAGTGTTGCCTTGAAAAGTGTGTGAATATTTGTGAATATTTACACGTATATTTCGCTAATTTGTTTGACTTAACATTTCTTAATATTTCAATGGCATACACTGTGCAAGTGGGTTTGATGTTTAAGGTATCATATTTAAAGACATTGCCAGGGTTCATTCTCTGTGAAATCATAAGTTGTCCCTAGGCCTTAGTTTCCTTAGCAGTACTGGCTATTTGCCAGATGATATTTCCCATAAGAATACTTGGCACAAAAGTGGCAAAATTTCTGCTCCTAATGCTGCCCTGTTTGGGGCAACCACCTCACCATATCTCATGGTAGAGTTGGGTGCTCTTCCATGCCCCTTGCCCTTACTCTCCACCAGAGAGGTGAGAACCATGTTGGCAGGGGATAACTGTGGCTGAATAGCTAGAGTTTCAAAGGTAAGAGAGGACAGGTACCTTTGTCCAGCTTCAAATAGTTTTAAGGTCCTGTTCCACAACCTGTTTAGGATTAAAATTACAGGACCCCTACGCTATACCCAACCTGGCCACTCTGTCTGGACTGAATACTTACCCAGATCTTCACACATGCAAAGAACAGTGTAGGAATTACAGTTGCCTCTTGGTATTTGCTGAGGTTTTATGCCAGGACACCCCACGGATACCAAAATCCATGAATGCTCAAGTTCCACTAAATGCAACGGTGTAGTGAAATGGCTCCCTTATATAAAATGGCACAACCAAGGTTTGCTTTTTGGAATTTATATATACATTTAATATTTTCAAGCCGTGGATGGTCGAATCCATGGTTAAAGAATTAGTGGATACAGAGAGCCAACTGAATTCATTATTAGGCATCTGGCATCAAGGCAATCCAGTTAGCCACCATTCATTTCATTAAGGTGTGCTCAGTTATCCCCCTCCCACTGAATATCTACCATAATTAGAAACAAAGAGGGCATAATTAGAAACAAGGAGGGCATGATTCTTTACTAACATCTGCCCCTTGTGCACCCTCTGATTCTGCTTCAGAGAGTTTGGGAACCTTCTGGAGCAGATTTGGGAGGACATGTGGGATTCTAGCAAGAGAAGGAAGTCCCACAACACAATCAGGATCTGCTTGGAGAACATTGGATTTCTCCCCTTATTGAGTGCACTCAGATTCTCTGAAGCCAAAGGAGTGAGGCTAATTGGTGCATGACTAATGGTTTTAAAAAGAAAAGAGAAGAAGGAAGGAAGGAAGGAAGGAAGGAAGGAAAGAAAGAGAGAGAGAAAGCAAGCAAGCAAGCAAGCAACAACAACGTTTATTTATAACACCCTTTCCACCAGAACATATGCAATAAAAAGTGAACGATAAAGCACCACAGTATAAAATACTAAAATAATATGCTAATATGCTAAAAACAAACAAAATCCTCCTCGGTCAGAAAGAAATACATAACATGCTTTCCCTGATATGCGTTCTCTTTCCCACTCTCTCTCTCTCTCTCTTTATCTCTCGCTTTCTTTTTCATTTTTTTAAAAAGAATTAACTATCACACTTGAAACAAAGAATAAATGGCGGCAGCTGTTTTCAGACCATTAACGTAAAGTATAAGTGCTTGCTATGTATGTAACTTGGGAAGATCTATGTTGAATACTGTATGTCTAAATTCCTTGTGAGATGGGCAGGTAGAGAACTGTGATGCAAAACTCAACCTACCTTTGGTAGAAATCAAAGCAGTTAATTCAGATATGGCTTGATTTACCATTTAATCTTTTAAAGTTGTCAGCATTTTTTTTTTCATTTACTGTTCTTAAATTTGTTTGCAAGTTGGAATATAAAGGGCTAGATACAGCACAACCCCCATATCTGTGTATCTGCAAAAATAAATAAATAAAAAATCCAGCATTTTAAGAAATCTAGTGATATTTCTTTGATACGATTCATCGCTGTTGGTGAAACATGGTTACATCACAGTGATCCAGAGGTCAAACAACAGTCCTTGCTGTGACAGCGCTTGGATTGTCCAGGGCTGAAGAAATTCAAGATTCAAAGATCATCAGCCAAGGTTTTTTGGAAGCTGTTTCGATTACCATCTTCAGAAGGGCCAAACGATTAATGCAGAATACTACGCTAACATGCTGTGCTGATTAAAAGAGGCACTGAAGAAAGAATGGCTAGGGAAGATATGGAAAGATATGGAATGGCTAGAGAAGATACGGAAAGATATTCTCTTTTTGCAGGACAATGTTCCTATTTACAGCACTGGCAAGGTGATGGATGTTTGAAGAATTTGGGGTTTGAGTGCATATAGACTAACCATCATGTTCATCGGATCTTGGTCCATCTGTTTCCTGTATCCAAGCCTTTAACAAATTGAAAGGAAAAATTGAAAGGAAGGACATTTTCAAATGACTCAGGGGTGAAAGCAGCAGCAGAGCAGCATGTCACTAATCAGACACCAGAATTATTATTATTATTATTATTATTATTATTATTAATTATTGAAAATGTTAAAGAAACATGAGCAACAGTGTGCCAAGTGCATTGAACGGGTGAATATATGGAATAGCAAGTAAGTTTCCTGGCTATAGGTCATTCACTTCTTGGTCAGGTCAATAATTTTTCAGAATCCTTTTATAAAATCCTTTTACGGTATAAAATCAATCCTGCAGATTCAGTTCACTGTTCCACAGGAGGCGATTAAGAAATTAAGCCAGTTCAGAAAGCACATCAGACTGAAAGATGATGTCACCAGAATAATGGGAAAGACACTGCAGCCCACAATCTTCTTTGCCAAATTGTAGCTGAGCTGCACTGACGTAATTGCTCTTGCAGCTGGGAAGAATATACTGTAGCTGCAAAGGACAATGCTGCCCTCTCCTGGTTATTCATAGTTTTATTCATATAAATTCTCCAAATTGCTGTAATCATAGAATCAAATATAGAAAAGAACCCACAAAGATCATCCAGTCCAGCCCCATTCTGCCATGCAGGAACTCGCAATCAAAGCATCCCCGACCATCCAGCCTCTGTTTAAAGACCTCCAAAGAAGGAGACTCCACCACACTCCAAAGAAGTGTGTTCCACTGTCGAACAGTTTTTACTGTCAGAAAGTTTCTCCTAATGTTGAGGTGGAATTTCTGTTCCTGGAGCTTGCACCCATTGTTCCACGTTCTAGTCTCTGGAGCAGCAGAAAACAAGCTTGCTCCATCCTCAATGTGACACCCCTTCAAATACTTAAACAGGACTATCATAGCTCCTCTTAAACGTCTCTTCTCCAGGATCCAGCTTGTCAACATCCTTTTTGAATTGTGGTGCCCAGAACTGGACACAGTATTCCCGGTGGGGCCTGACCAAAGCGGAATAGAGTGGCACTATTACTTCCTTGGATCTAGACACAATACTATTGATGCAGCCTAAAATTGCATTGGCCTTTTAAGCTGCTGCATCACACTGTTGACTCATGTTCAACTTATGGTCTACTTGGACTTCTAGATCCCTTTCACATTCAGCCAGGTGTCCCTCATCCTGTATCTGTGCATTTCATTTTTCCAGCCTAAGTGCTGTACCTTACATTTCTGTGTGTTGAAATTCATTTTGTTAGTTTTGGCCCAGCTTTATAATCTATTAAGATCAACTTGAATTTTGATCTTGTCCTCTGGAGTATTAGCTACTGCTCCCAATTTGGTGTCATCTGCAAATTTGATAATCATGCCCTCTATTCCTTCATCCAGGTCATAGATAAAGATGTTGAATAGCACTGGGCCCAGGACAGAACCCTGTGGCACCCCACTTGTCACTTCTTTCCAGGATGAAAAGGAGCTGTTGTTGAGCACCCTTTGGGTTCGGTCAGTCAACCAGTTACAAACCCATGTAACAGTTACCTTGTCTAGCCCACATTTTACAAACTTGTTTGCAAGAATATCATGGGGAACCTTGTCAAAGGCCTTACTGAAATCAAGATATGCTATATCTACAGTGTTCCCTTCATGTACGAAGCTGATAATTTTATCAAAAATAAAGAGATCAGATTAGCCTGGCATGCCTTGTTTTTGAGAAACCCACATTGACCTTTAGTGAGTATCACATTCCTTTCTAAGGCCCCATCCATACTAGCTCATTTGCCCTGGTTTGATCCGGATGAGATCGTGCATGCCATTACCAAATCTCTCCGGAAAGAAGTTCATACTACCTTTTGCCCCCATTGGTGCTTTCCGGTGCATTTTACCCCACACGCAAGTTCATACACGCAAAAGTAACGATTAAAGATGGAGCCTCTTGGTTGTCAATCGAATGATGTCATGGTCACGTCTGATGCAGCCATTGGCCGCACGAGATGCTTGGGTTTTTTTTTAATACTTTTAAATATTTGACATCTTAAGCGCATGGAGCATAGGGCTGGGAGCGGTGTGGATTGAGGAGATCCTCTCCCTTCCTCCTCCTCCTCCCAGTCCTTTTTTAATTATTATTTATTATATGTTTTAATATTTTATTATTTATTTTATTTTATTGTGTTTTATTTCATTTATTATTTTATTGTATTTTTATTTTATTTTATTTAATATATTTTATTAAATAAAATATTTTATTAAATATTTTATTATATTTTATTGTATTTTATTAATTATTTTTGTATTATTTTGTTTTATTTTATAGCTATTTTATTTATTATTTATTTCATTGTATTTTATTGCATTTTATTTATTAGTAATTTTATTGTATTTTATTGTATTTTATTTTAGTATTTTTTATATTATTTTATTTATTATATTTTTTTATTCATTCTTTAAACTGGAGGGGAATGAATGGGGCCCTTTAAACATTGAAAGGAAACCCCAATCCATATATAGACTGGGGTTTCCCCTCTGGTTTAAAGTGCTCCATTCATAAAACCGGAGGAGGAAAAGAGCCTCGCAGAATGCGCATGAGCTGTCAAATTGTAAAAATAAAATAAAAAAATGCAATGAAATAAATAATAAATAAAATAACTATAAAATAAAATAAAATAATACAAAGAATAATTAATAAAAATACAGTAAAAAATATTTTAAAAATGCTGGAGTGCCCGATTTTGTTCCGCCCCCTGGCCTTTTCCCCTCCCCTGAACTTGACCCAAGCATGATCGGAGCCAAGTTCACATTCCCTGCGAACCAGTTTCTCCCAAAAGAAACGGTAAATATACCTCTTTGGGAGAAACCGGGTTATGGGGGATTTGATCTTGTGCATGTGTGTGCGTGTGCACGATCTGGATTCAGTAGTGTTAAAACTGGTTTCAGTATGAACTTCTTGATTTTAAACCAGTTTGCTAACAGGTATATAACATAGTCTGAACTACCCCTTGATGCTTATAGACTGGCTATTTAAATATCTGCTCTAATTTAGGTGTCCCTCCTGCATCACCTGGGACCTAGCTCTCCATGAGTCTCTTAACCCTCTCCCCATGTGTTCCTTTTCCTTCCTTTATCACATGGAGGAAATTTGGAAGATTAAAGGGGTGCCAATGCAGGGTCATCCAGGGCTTAGGGATGAATTCGCAGCTGCTTATCAGATGACGCTGCATGCAATCTGAACAGAATCTAAGGGGAATGTGAGGTGAATCAAGAAATGAGCAAATTTCGCAAAACTACTGTATTTATATGTCAATTTTCCTTGCGAGTTCACTCCCTTCACATAATTCCAGGCGTGTGGAAAGCAAGCTCCGGATGGTTCCTGTTTATCAGGGTCCCTTGCGGTGCCAAGGAGAGGCCTGAGGCTTCAGAACTCTGGATCTGCAAAGCAATTTACTGGATACTGACACTCAGCCCTTTGTAGCAATCCATGGTTTGCTAAATCCTCACAGCGTCAGTTCTTGGGGATATGACATGTGTGTTCATTTCCTTTGCCTTTATCAATGCTTGATGGTGGAATTGTATTTTATTCACCTGCCCATTTGCTTTGACACAAGCTCTAGGCTACAGTCACACTTCCCCATTGGTTGTCTCCTTCCAAATGAAAAGGAAGAATAGACGTGTGCTGGAGCCATGGTCAGGCCTCCTTGCAAAAGTGCAAAAGTGCATCATGGCTTTCTATACAGCATGGAAAACTGGGTGTTTTTTCTTTTTTTTGAGAGGGGGTATTGTTCTGTTTTGTGCTTGTTTTCAACCAAGAACTCCCAGTTATGTGCGTTCATTTCTTCCACTCTGCAATTTTATTTATTTATACAACTTTCTGACAGGTATGGTGTCTCGTGGCATTTCTCCCAGTCCTCTTTGCTTGATCACATAGGAGTTTATCAGGCGACGGAAATTGGAAGCATAATCCAATGGCAATCCGAACGCAATCATAGGGTTTCACGTTATTGCGAATGAGTGTATCTCACACAATTTCGGGCAAAAAGGAAGTCATTCCGAATGCAATCATGGGTTTTACGTTATTGCAAATTAAAGTATCTCATGCAATTTCAGGCAATGGGGGGTCATTTTCGGGCAATGGGAAGCCAATCTGAATGCATTCCAAACACAGTTACGTCTTATCACGACTCTTGACTGCTTCAAAAAGGCCATAAAGACATATCTTTTCTGGCAGGCCTTCCCAGATATTGACTAATTCTTCCGCTCCCAAAAGCCCTTACCTGAATCCCTCCAGCTTCAGCCCAGCTTATGTATTTAGATGTCATGTCCCACGTTGCCCGAAGAAAAAGTGCTTTTTATGTTAATATGTTATGTTATCATACCTATATTGTTTGCCTTGTTTTAATCTTCTCTAGTTTAATTCTGTTTTAAGGGGTGGAAGGTTGGGATTGGGATGGAAAATTTTTTACTGTACTGTCTTTTAATTCTGTTGTACCCCGCCTCGATTGCTTAGTCAGAGAGGCGGGCTATAAATAAAATTTATTATTATTATTATTAATTAGAATTCACGTAAATTCGCTAAACTAGAATTGGCTCCATTCGAAATAGAGAGAAATTCCTCCTGTCTGATAAACTCCATAGTTCCTTGTGACAGGGAAGGCAGGCAGGCCTGAAACCCCCCTGGCCCCAATGGTCTGGAAAAAGCGGGCCACTAAGATCCCTAAGTAATTGAGCATGCTCAATGATTTTCAATCAAAAGTGTACTAGATGATCAAGCACTAAGAAATATTTAGTCTGCTCTTGTGGCTAACCCCTCCCAGAAAGAATAAAGCCTCCCTCCAATTTATCCAATGCACATTTATTTGGGAGTAATCTACATTGACTGAGAGCCAGTGCAGTATAGTGGTTTGAGTGTTGGACTATGACTCTCGAGACAAGGGTTCAAATCCCTGCTCATGAAAACTCATTAGTGACACTGGGCTATTTACAAGCTCTCAACCTCAAGAAGATGGCAATGGAAAACCCCTCGGAAGAAACTTTCCAAGAAAACCCCATGAATTGTTTTGCCTTAGGGGCGGCATAAGTTGCAAACGTCTTGGAGGCACACAACAACAACAACAGCAACAGCAACATCTGCATTGAGCCCATGGAGGGACTTCTAGGTACTGCATTGTGCTTGTAGGGGTTTTCATATGTAAGGATTTTGTAATGATTCATATGGAGTTTATCAGATGGGAGGAATTTCTCTTTATTTCGAATGGAGCTAATTCGAATTCACGTGAATTCGCTAGTTTAACAAATTTACGTGAATTCCAATTGTCTTCGGAATGTGTTCAGAATGACTTCCCATTACCCAAAAATGACCCCCCATTGCCCGAAATTGCATGAGATGCTTTAATACGCAATAACATGAAACCCATGATTGTGTTCGGAATGACTTCCCTTTTGCCCGAAATTGTGTGAGATACTTTAATATGCAATAACGTGAAACCCCATGATTGTGTTCGGATTGCCATTAGATTATACTTCCAATTTCCGTTGTTTGATAAACTCCATATAAAATGATAACGGAGGGAGAAAGTGATCTGCCTTCCACCAGCAAGTAGCAAAATCAATAACAACCTGCCTGCCAATGACACTCCACCAATGAAAGCCAACTGCTGTAGGCTATATTTATATATAAATATATATAAATGGAATTTATATATAAATGGAAGATCTTTAAGAAAAAGAGAGCCTTTGTGGCTGAAGAGCGGGGTATAAATACTCTAAATAAATAAATAAATAAATGTAGGACAGGTAAATAACAGCTAAAAAACACTCAAATATATATATATATATATATATGCTTCTTAGTCATGCTCAAAATGGAGGATATTTTGGAATTACTCCTGGGCAGAAGGCTGAAATGTAGGGCATGTCCTGGAGAAGGAGGGCCTCTGGTCACCCTGGGTTTTCTTGGCAAGATTTGTTCAGAGGAGGTTTGCCATGGCCTTCCTTTGAGGCTGAGAGAGTGTGACTCATCCAAAGTTTCCCAGTGGGTCTCATGAGGGAGGCCAGATACTTTAACCGCAAAGGAGGACAAGGCACCGCCAAATGGAGAACCTTCAAAAAAAATGTGGGGACATGAGGAAATAAAAGCTAAAAATGCTCATAGAAATGTAAATTCATGCTTCTTAGGCCTACTCATAATGGAGGATGTTAAATGGCATTCCTCCCAGAAAGAAAGCTGAAATGGAAGCTATGTCCTGGAAAAGGAGGATGCCTATAAAATGGCAAAAGGAAGATTTGATTTTTGGGAACGAGTATGGTTTTGGGATATTTTCAAGCTGTGGATAATATTTGAATCTGTGGATTAAGAACCCATGGATATGGATGGACAACTGTATTGCAGGGTTAGCAGAGGTCCTCCCTGCAAAGTAGAAGGAGGCACTGCAAAAACCTAGGACACTCAAGAAAAATGTAGGGAGATGACCAAATACTAAGCTAAAAACGCTTAACACAAATATAAACTCATGCTTCTTAGTCCTCCTGCTCAAAATGGAGGACATTTTGGAATTGCTCCTGGACAGAAACCTAGAAAGGAGGACATGTCCTGGAAAAGGAGGACGCCTATTAAATGGCAAAATGAAGATTTGCTTTTGGGAATGGGTATGTTTTTGGGATGTTTTCAAGCCGTGGATAACAGTTAAAGATAGATTACTGCACGACACTCTTATAGCACTACTATTTAGCTGCTCTCTGGTTGCCTCTTGTTGCATTCTGGGATTTGCAGTTTAGGGAGGTGCATATAGAATTCTCATCATAAGGGAACTCTTAGGCCTCAAGGGACTACAAACCCCACAATGCAACAGGAGGCAGCCGGGGGGGGGCAGTAAAAGTGGAATAGAATAGCAGCACTACAGTATATAAGAGTGTAGTGAGGCACTATGGTCAGCTATTCCAATTTAACTGTTCTGGCTGCCTCTGTCCTATTGCATTCTGGGATCTGCAGTTTGAAAGGGGGGGGGCTTTAGAATTCTCATAAGGGAACTCTTGGCCTCACTGGACTACAAACCCCACAATGCAACAGGAGGCAGCCAGACCAGTAAAAGTGGAATAGCAGCACTATAAGAGTGCAGTGTGTCACTATGGTCAGCTATTCCACTTTAACTGTTCTGGCTGCCTCCGGTTGCATTCTGAGATCTGCAGTTTAAAAGGGGGGGGGGGTAGAATTCTCATAATAAGGGAACTTTGGGCCCACTGGACTACAAACCCCACAATGCAACAGGAGGCAGCCAGGCCAGTAATAATAGTAATGGTATAAGTAATAAGAGCGTAGTAGTAGTGCAGTGATTTGGAAAAGAAACAGTGGATATGGAGGGAGGAGGACTGTATTATCACCCTCCTCCTCCTTGTCCATCAGCTCCCTCTAGTGGTGGATTCCCGGAAGGACGGCTTGGTTCCAGGCGGGCTGCTTTGCTTGGCGTGCCAAGAAGTAGTCCCAGGAAGGGAAAGGCAAAGGAAAGGAAAGAAGCATTGAGGAAGGATGGCTCGGGTCCTGATCGTAGGGGCCGGATTGACAGGCAGCCTGTGCGCTGCCCTTTTGCGGAGGGAGCTCCCCCGTCCGCACGTGGCCCACCTGGAGGTCTGGGAGAAGGCGAGGGGCGCAGGTGAGTCTCCCCTGAGTCCTTTGGGGGCAGCAGCAGCAGCAGCAGGGCAGGGAGAGGGAGGATAGGAAAGGAGGCAGCTGCAGCAGGACACCCATAGAGAACTATGAGATGATCTCAGTGCTGCTGCTTGGTCCTGCTCAGAATGGAGGACGCTGGGTGGCAAATGGAGGGCATGCATGGCACCAAATGCAAAGCTTTGAAAAGGCATCTCATAGCATTGAAAGTGTTGGGAGCTTTGGAGGCCAGGCTTCTAGTCTTGAGTTCCTGCTCAAAATGGAGGACCTTCCAAGGAAACTACTGTACTTTTACTTAAAAGACAAAATGCAGAGCTCAGAAGAAGCAAGCCCTCGTGGAACTTATTATTATTAATTATTATTGCCTTATTGCTTCTCAGAGTCAGGGTTTAAAATGGAGGGCCTTCAAGGAATAAAATGGAGGACATAACAAAGCTTTAAAAACACACTTAAATGTGTGCTTCTTAGGCTCAGAATGGAGGACTTTTTCAAGAAAAAGGGAGGACGTAAGAAGCTGGCAAAACAGTCATAGGAATTACTAAATTGGTGCTTCTTAAGTCAGGCTCAAAATGGAGGACGTTCAAGAAAAAAGGAGGACATGCAAAACTAAAAAACGAATATTAAATTTGTCCTCCTTAGGCTCAAAATGGAGGACGTTCAAAAAAAAGGAGGACATGCAACTAAAAAAAGGGAATATTAAATTTGTCCTCCTTAGGCTCAAAATGGAGGACGTTCAAGAAAAAGGGAGGACTTAAGTACAAAGCTAAATACCCCCATAGAAATAGTAAATCTCTGCCTCTTGATCCTGCTCAAAATGGAGGACGTTTCAGAAAAAAAATGTAGGAGGACATGGCCAAATACTAAGCTTAAAAAAAACCAAAACTCTCAGGAACATTAAAATTCTTGGTTCTTGGTCCTGATCAAGATGGAGGACCTTCAAGAAAAGGGGAGGACATGACTAAATACAAAAAATAACACTTAGAAATATTACATTCTTCCTTCCTAGTCAGGTTCAGAATGGAGGATATTTTTAGAATGCTTTCTGGAGAGGAAGTTGAAATGGAGGGCATGTCCGGGAAAAGGAGGACGCCTGGTTAATCTGTCCCAGAAACCAAGACTTGCAGGTTTGCTCCAACTTGAGTGTTGTTGTGCTGTAAACAGGGTTCGAATCCCGGCTTGGCCATAGAAACCCACTGGGTGACCTTGGTTGAGAGTCACACTCTCTCAGCCTCTGAGGGAGTGTTGCCAAGAAAACCCAGTTTTTGTTGCCAAGAAAACCCAGCTTGGCTTAGTGCTTTGAGTGTTGGACTACAGCTTTTAGAGACCAGGGTTCAAATCCCAGCTCGGCCATAGAAATCCACAGGGTGACCTTGAGCTAGTCACACTCTCTCAGCCTCGTCTGAACAAATCTTGCTAAGGAAAGCTCCAGGATAACTTCACTGGCTTAATGTCACCATAAGTCAGAAAGGACTTGAAGGCACACAACAACAAGAAACATGCGCTATAAATAACTCCCCAGGCAAGCTATGGCTGCATCCACACTGGAGAAATAACCTGGCTTGGCACTGCTTTAAATGTGTCTGGCTCAAGGCTATGGAATTCTGGGAGTTGGAGTTTGTTGCTCCGCTCTGGGCCCCACAACAAACTCCAACTCTCAGAATTCCATAGCCTTGAGCCAGAAAAAAAGTCAAAGCGGTGCCAAACCGGGTTATTTCTCCAGTGTGGATGCAGCCATAGATTGCCTAGGGAGTTATGTATAGTGCATGTTTCTTGTTGTTGTTGTTGTGTGCCTTCAGGTCCTTTCCGACTTATGGCGACCCTAACTGTAGTTTTCTTGGCAAGATTTGTTTGGAGCAGGGTGACGCCGAATTGTAAAGGAGGACAAGGCACCATTAAATTCATGCTTTTTGGTCATACTCAGAATGGAAGATAAGTTGGCGTTCCTCAACAGGAGGTTGACATGTTACAGGGCCAAGCAAACTTTACAGCGCTCTATAAATAAATGTTGTTGTTGTTGTTAATGTAGGACGTGTCCAGGAAAAGGAGGACATGTCTGGTCACCCTGGTTTTTCTTGGCAAAATGCATCCAGAGAAGGTCTACCCTGGGCCTGGCCTTCTTCCCTTGAGGCTGAGAGAGTGTGACTTGCCCCGCAAGGTCACCCAGTGGGTTTCATGCAGATATCACAACCGCAAAAGGAGGACCAGGCACCGTTAAATGTAGGACATTCAAGGAAAAGGGAGTAGGGCATGACGAAAGCTAAAAAAAAAAACCACCCATATAAACATTTAAATTTTTCTTTCTTTAGTCTTGCTCAAAATGGGAGGACATTTTGGAATTCCTCCTGGATACAAGGAAGAAATGAGGAGGAGGAGGACGTGTGCTGGAAAAAGAGGACGTGCTTGGTCACCCCCTTCCCAAGTTCTTTCCGATTTATGGCGGCCCTATCACAGGGTTTCCTTGGCAAGTTTCTTTGGGGCGGTTGGCACTTCTCTGAGGCTGAGAGAGTGTGACACAAGCAAGGGTCACCTAGTGCGGTTTCGAGTGTTGGACCAGGACTCGAACCCTGGTCCGATGCTCTAAGCACTGCCATGCCACTTTTATGACTTGGGACTCGCTTGTGGTTCCAAACACACTTCACTTTGAGACTGCTTTGGGGTTTCTGGGAACTCTAGTTTTGTTGTGAGAGCCTTCTCTGTCAGAGTCAGAGAGAGAGGTCTGGTGGTGCCACTAGTTCTGTGAGAGACATTTATCCTTCTCTGTCAAAGAGCTACAGTTCCCAGGATTCCCTAGCACTGAGCCAGGGCAGTTAAAGCGGTCTCAAACTGGGTTATTTCTGCAGTGTGTTTTGGACCTGAGGAGTCCAAACTTTGGTTTGTGTTTGTGAGGAGTCTAAACTTTGGGTGTGTGTTTGTGAGGAGAGTTGTCCTCCATCTTTTTTGCCCTGGGTTCCCAACTGACAGCTGTCAGTTGGGAACCCAGGGCAAAAAAAGATGGAGGACAACTCTCCTCACAAACAGAGCAAAAGTGAGTAAGTGAAGTGACTGAGTTGAGGTGGGAACGCGCTGTTGCTAAGGCCTGCGTCGTTCCTGCCGCTTCGCCTTGTTACTAGGCGCCGCGGAGGGCGCTGATTGGCTGCCTCTCACGAAGCCCTTCTTGTCTCCGCGCACGTGACCTTCAAGGGGGAAGAATGGCCACGAGCCGCCGAGGCGGCGCTTCTTCGAATGTTGCCGAGTCAACGGCCGACCTGGGAGCCCAGTACGTCACGCGGGGGCCCGACTCCGCCCGAAGGCACCCGAGGTGAGCCGAAGATAGCCGAAGCAGAGAAGCTCTGCCTCCTGCTGCTGCTGCTGCTGTTGTTGCTGTGCATCTGCATCTAAGTCCCATTGGCTCCAGACTGGAATGGGAGTTTGGTTCACAAAAAAATAAAATAAAAATAAAACACACACTGCAGAAACAATCCACTTTGAGGCTGCTTTAACTGCCCTGGCTCAATGCCGGGGAATTCTGGGAACTGTAGTTTTTGTGGGACATTATGAGCTTTCTCTGCGAAAGAGAGCTCTGGTGCCACAATAAACTACAATTCCCAATTGTGAGGCCACTTTAACTGCCTTTGCTCAGTGCTATTGAATCCTGGGAGCTGTAGTTTTGTGGGACATTATGAGCCTTCTCTGTCAGAGAGAGAGCGAGAGAGCTCTGGTGCCACAATAAACTACAATTCCCAGTTTGAGACCGCTTTAACTGCCTTTGCTCAATGCTGTTTAATCCTGGGAAAAATAAACTACAATTCCCAATTGTGAGACCGCTTTAACTGCCTTTGCTCAGTGCTGTTGAATCCTGGGAGCTGTAGTTTTGTGGGACATTATGAGCCTTCTCTGTCAGAGAGAGAGAGCTCTGGTGCCACAGTAAACTACAATTCCCAGTTTGAGACTGCTTTGACTGCCTTTGCTCAGTGCTATTGAATCCTGGGAACTGTAATTTTGTGGGACATTATGAGCCTTCTCTGTCAGAGAGAGACCAATCTCTGGTGCCACCATAAACTACAATTCCCAGTTTGAGACCGCTTTAACTGCCCTGGCTCAGTGCTATTGAATCCTGGGAACTGTAGTTTTGTGGGACATTGAGCCTTCTCTGTGAGAGGGAGCTCTGGTCCCACAACAAACTACAATTCCTAGGATTCCCTAGCACTGAGCCAGGGCAGTTAAAGCGGTCTCAAACTGGATTATTTCTGCAGTGTATTTTTGGGATGTTTTTCGATAGTTAGATTGGTGGATATGGAGGGACAACTGTATCACAGGCTGGCCAGAGGTCCTAACCGCAAAGGAGGACCAGCTACCGTAAAATGTAGGACCTTCAAGAAAAATGTAGAGGACATGACCAAATGCAAAGCTAAAACACACTCGTATAAATATAAATGCTTGCTGCTTAGCTCTGTTCAAAATGGAGGATGTTATGGAATTCCTTCTGGACAGAAAGCTGAGATGGAGAACACTGTCCTGGAAACAAACTACCATTCCCAGAATTCCATAGCCTGGAGCCATGGCAGTTAATGCTGAGTCAAACCGAATTATTCCTTTTAAGTGCGGATGCAGCCCCTGTCTTGTCTCTGTGTGTGTTTGGTTTGTTTTTTCTCTCTTTTTGGTAGGAGGCATTCAGGTTGTATTATAGATGATCTTGCTCATTGGTGGCATCCTCAGAGGATGCAAAATACCCAAGAAGAGAAATACATTTTTAAAACAAACAAACTAATCTAGAGTTTGACTTTGGGAGGCTGGCAAAAAAGCCCTTTTGGAGGAAATCACACAAGTTGATATGGAAAGAGGCATGAAGGTAGTATAACAGGTGGGACTGACTTACAACAAATCCATCTATGGATTTATCAGACCAGGGTTTTTGTAACCCCAATCCAGAGTCACTCTGCATCCATCCAGTGAATTCACATGAACGCGCATTGAATTATTACATGTGAATGCTGTTACTATGAAGCCAATCCAGAGTCACCCCAGAATTCAGTGAATTCGGTAACAACCGAATTCACAAAAATCAGTTCCAAGGTCACTTCAGATTCAATCCGAATTGGTCTGGTGTGATACGGTCCTATGAGGCCTTGAAAAGCCCTTTTGGAAGAAATCATACAAGTTTATATAGAAGGAGGCATGCAGGTGCCATGGTAGTATAACAGGACCTCTTCATAGGCTGCAAAACACCCAAGAAGAAACATCCATTTTCAAATAAACAAACTAATCTAGAGATTGACTTCTGGAAGATAGCACACACACACACACAAAACATTTTGGAGAAAATCACACAAGTTGATATGGAAGGAGGCATGCAGGTGGCAAGGTGGTTGTTGTGTGCCTTCAAAACATTTCTGACTATGGGGACCTTAAGGCAAACCTGTTGTGAGGTTTTCGTGGCGAATTTCTTCGGGGGGGGGGGTTACCATTGCCATCCTTTGGGGCTGAGAGAGTGTGACTTGACCAGGGTCACCCAAAGGGTTTCCCTAGCCAAATGGGGATTCGAACTCTGGTCCAACATTCGAACCACTACTCCACACTAGCTGTCTTCTAGAGAATTACTTATTGTTGACATTTCAAAACTAACAAAACAACCCAGTCTAAACACTGACTTTTAGAAGCCAGCAAACAAACAAACAAACAAAAAACCCTTTTGGAGGATATCACACAAGTTGATATTTTTGCAATTTTCAGTCCTCACTGAGCCTTTGAAAAAGAATATCAATCTCTATTACATTTGCATCCCTCTCTTCCTCCCTCGGTATTTGACTGCGCAAGTTATTTTTTGGAAAAAAGAGGGCTTTAGTTTTTTAGACATGCTTCTAGTTAACCATCATAATTTTGTTTCTGTACTGAGAGGACTCTCTAGCACCATCAGCTCCAAAGAAAACGATGCTGCTTTTCCATCTTTTGCTCCTTGGGGTGACACAGGAGGTGGTGATAAAACATGGGAGGATTACAGATGGGAGATGATGTCATCTGGAGCCACTAATATAATTCTGTCCTTGGAGCGGCGTGCTTTCACGTTGTTTTATTTTTTTACAAAAAGCCTCATTTGGCAGTACTCCTTGTTGAACATTAGTGGTGCTGGTGGTGCATTTTTGTGTTTGCATGAGAGAGATGATGCTGAAGCATCCTGAAAACTAAGACTCTCTTTCCTTCGCTTTAGTCACAAGTATAAAACATTCTCATTATGCAAAAGAGCTGGAGGTACAAATAGCACAATGTTTTTTTAAAAGAATTCCCTTGAAAGACAAGATGAAGTCAGTTTGTGAAGTCAGCCCGCTGCTTCCAGATATCTAAGAGAATGATTTTGTTGCGTCCCTGCCTGCCCTCCCTCCCATCACTTCCACAGTATTGCCAAAGTGTGCAACATATGTCATTTAATTGTAGACCCCAGCGAAATTAAGTTACATATATACACTGATTTTTTTAAAATGTAGAACATGACATCAATCTGGAAATGGAACTCAGGTTGGTAAATAATAATGGGGTGGGGGTTGAAAATTTATTTTATTAGCTCAGGGCAGACAGTACATTTTACATATACTAACTAGACTATTAAATTTAGCTTTGATGGGCTTTCAGTTTGATGTTTGGGGCTTTTTTGCAGCTAAGACCCATATTGAACCCAGTGTCAGTCAACTTCTCTCAATTTCCTGTTTTGACAGTGATTTCAGTGGCAGCTCTGTATGAAGACATTGGATGGTGACTGTGTGTATATCCATGCTATAGAAAGCTTCACCTTCAATTTCTACTCACTAAGCCACCATAAAAGCCACAAAGACAAGGCAGGTTGGATACTCCCCCCACACACACACACACACATCAGTTCACAGTCCAGAACTAATAATACATGTCTCCCTTATCTAAAATCCTTTGGACCAGAAGTGTTTTGGATTTAGGATTTATTTATTAATATATTTGGGATTTTGGAATCACTGTATTTGTATATATGTACATTATGAGATACCTTGAGATAGTAGCACCCAAGTCTAAACACAAGTCTAAGCTTTGAACTTGGAGGCCCAGGCCTCTGCTGTGACCAGGAATGCTTTCGCACATTTAAAACTTGTGCGCCAGCTGCGCCCTTTCCTTGAGAAGCCAGATCTGGCCACAGTGGTATGTGCCTTGGTTACATCCCGTCTGAACTACTGTAATGGGCTGTACATGGGGCTGCCTTTGAAGAGTGTTCGGAAAATTCAGCTGGTTCAAAGAGCTGCTGCCAGGTTTTAACAGACAGATTACAGAGACCATACAATATGCCCCATTGAAACAGCTTCATTGGCTGCCAGTTTGTTTCTGGATACAATTCAAGGTGCTAGTTGTCACCTATAAAGCCCTACATGGCTCAGGTCCACACTATTTGACAGACTGTTTCTCTTGGTATGAATGGGCCCGGAGTCTGAGATCCTATGGAGAAGCCCTTCTCTCCGTCCCAACATCATCACAAACACGCTTGGTGGGTACGTGAGAGAGAGCCTTCTCGGTGGCTGCCCCTAGACTCTGGAACTCCCTGCCCAGGGAGATCAGAATGGCTCCCTCTTTGATGGCCTTCCACTGGCAGGTTTAGACCTACCTGTTCACACGGGTGTTTAAGGACTTGTTATGAGGTCAGGCAGGGATGTTGAATAATTTTTTAAAATGTTTTAATTGTACTGTTTTTAATGTTGTGAAGCCGCTCTGAGTCCCACTCCTGGGAAAAGAGCGGGATACAAATAAATAATAATAAATAAACTCAGAATTCAGTTTTGTTTCATATACACATGTACACGTAGTACTTTTCTACACCTTATTTTTAAAATAATTTTATGCATAAAACACAGTTTGTGTACACTATGAATCCCATTGTGGGAGAAATCCTGGGAATAAATAAATAATACACCGAACCATCAGAAACCAAATGTGTCACTATCTCAGCCACCTATGAAAAAAATGTTGGTCTTTGGAGGATTTCAGATCTTGGAATTCCAGATGCAGGAGATTCAACCTGCAGTTAATTCTGATTTTACTTCAGTGCTTCTGGAGGGGCACTGGCGAGGGAAATAAAATTTATTGTTATCATTATCACCACCACCACTTAAAGTCCATAAATATAAATTTGAATAATAGGAAGGTGCCTTTGGGGGCATTGGTCCATGTACCTCAACACCATCTTCAGCAGGGTTGGGCAACTGGATCCCTCCAGCTCTTGTTGGAGCCACATCTCCCAGCATCCCTTGCTAATTGCCTATGCGAACTAGGGCTGATGGGCAGGCAGTCCAGCAATATTTGGAAAGCCATAGTTTGTCCATCCATGGTCTGCAGTGCCTGGCAGTAGCTCTCTGGTGACTCAAGGGAGGCCTTTCCCTGCAACAAGCTGGGATTTTCTACATCCAAAGTGTTTGTGCTTTCGTGCATTCTCCCTTGCTCTGCAGCTTCTAAGATTTCACCAGACATTGCTCACACACACACACTGAGGGGCTTTTTATTTCTTTTTCAGGAAGCTAAATCCTGCCCCTGTTTCTTCATCTGGTGCATGCGCATAACCTTGATGGTGAGCAGTGCATTGTAAGAATACTGCAAGCCTACAAGGAATTTTAATGAAGATAAGTTCATCAGAAAAACATGGTTGAGTAGATCATACAGAAAGAGAGTACATAATGAGAGCCAGTGTGGAGTAGTGGTTTGAGTGTTGGACCATGATCCTAGAGACCAGGGTTCAAATCCTCGCTCAGTCATGAAACTCACTGGGTGACCCTGGTCAAGTCGTACTCTCTCAGCTATAGCATGGCCATGGCAAACCTCTTCTGAACCAGTCTTGCCAAGAAAACCCCATGATAGGGTCACCTTATGATCTCTATAAGTCAGAAATGACTTGAAGGCAGACAGCAACAAACAAATCATATCATACATTTGAGGAAGGAAACCTATAGCTCTCCAGCTCATTCGGTCTCTGCTGTCTTGCGTTTATGGGATTTGAATTCCGAAACAGCTGGAAGGCCAATTGCGAAGGAGGCGCTGGGCAGACTTGGCTTGAAAGCAGCCAGTCACAGCTCAGGAAGGCTGTGAAGGGGGGCTCCTGGGGAAATAGTGCATAGCAATAGCAAAAGCAGCAGCTTGTCTCTGGGAGAAAGTCAAACACGTTGGAGAAGAAAAGATTCAATAGGGTTTGGATTTGAGACCCAGTTTGAAGCCGGCACCGACAGGGTGTTGAGCTGACAGACACAAGAGTTTTGGATTTGAGGAAGAAGAGGGAACTGCCTATGATGGCGGGGAGCCTAAAGAATAGAATACTAGGGTTTATTATATTCAAATACTGTTTTTTTAATAAATCTTTTATTGTCGTTTTAAACCTGTCACTGGTTGTCTGAGAATCCTGAATTGGGAGTCAGGCCAGACATAGAAAACTAAACCCACGCAACAACACATTTATAGGGGTTAACCTAAGCCCTAGTGTGGTGTTGTGGTCTGAGTGTTGCACTTGGAGGCCAGGGTTTGATTCCCCTTTCAGCCATGAAACCCACTGGGTGGCCTTGGGAATGTCACACTCTCTCAGCCTCAGTGGAAGCCAATGCCAAACCTCCTCTGAACAAATCTTGCAAGAAAACCCCATGATAGATTTGCCTTAGGGTCTCCATAAGTCAGAAACAACACAAGCACAAGTCCACATTTATAGGGGTCACCCTAAGGCCCAATAACCCAATGAAGCAAGGAAAGAATGGGGGGAACAAGGACAGGGTGAGTGGCAGGACTCCTATATCTGAGGAAGTAGACCAAGTCTACAAAAGCTTATGCTACATCTTCATTCTCACAGTCTCAAAGGTGCTACAAGATGCCTTTGACTACTGATATACCAGACTAACATGGCTATGGGTGTATCTGCACTGTAGAAATAATGCAGCTGTGATGGTTCAATGCTCTGGAATCCTGCTATTTGTAGCTTTGTGAGATATTTAGCCTTCCCTGTTAGAGTAGTGCCACAACAAACTAAAAATCTGGTGCCACAACAAACTACAAATCCCATGATGCCATATCATTGGGCCGTGACATTTAAGTGGTGTCAAACCGCATTATTTCTGTAGTGCAAATGCGCTAAGTCTCAGGACTCTTAAGGGTTGGAGCTTTGAGACCAGCCTGGGTAAAAAGATTTGTCATAACAGTGTGTCCCACCTTGTCTTGCACCATAGCGCTGAAGTAGTTGCTTAGACTTCCATGCACCACTCACCTTTCTAGTACATATGAGTTGGTCTACCTAATCTTTAAAATAAGTTGTAAGGTTCTGATAGCAGTCTTCAGTCCTTTTTGTTGAACTACAGTAAAATAGTCTTCCATTAAATCTGAAAGCTACTTGTACATGTGTAAAATCTATCCTGTTGATTGTAATAGTTGTATACCCATTATACCTTGATAGATACTTTGAAAGAAAATGCCATTTTGGAACATATATGCCCACTTGGTCAGTTAAAGCATTAACTATATGTTTGTTTGTGTATTTATTTATTTTTATTTTATGTTTTATGTGTTGTTATTTTTTGTGGCTTTTAAAAACTTTTTTTTAGCTTTTATGAAGATCTGTTGGCCCATGGAGTACTGAAGCCATTGACTGCTGTGTTAGAAGGCATGGTGGTGAAGGAAGGAGCAGAAAATTTTGTGGCACCTCAAGGAACTTCATCAATTGTCAAGCACTATTTAAAGGAGTCAGGTAATAGTGATCTGGCATGTTTGTGAAGGATGGTTTTCTGAATTGACTATTTCTAGAGTAACACATGTATGTTGAAATATATGTGGGACTTTCAGTAAGTGGGAAAGATTTTGGAGCAGAGATACAAAAAGATTTTGTGGAAATCCTACGTTTGAGCATGAAAATTAAGAATACAATCCTAGACGGAAAGTAGATCACAATTTACTAGCTCATTTGCCACAGAGGGGCAAGAGTTCCTAACTCCAGAATGCCACCAGTAAAGGGTAGACAGATGCAGAGCACTTAAGAGATTAGGCTTGTAACACTAGGTTTAACATGTTAAATGTTAGAACCTAGGAAATTAATTCATTATAAATGAATGTAAATAAAATAAATTACCAACAAAAACTTTGTTTCTTTAATTGGTTAAGGGCCTTCGCAGGCCAGCCTGGGGGCAGAGTCAGGGCACAGCATCCTGACAATGCAGGTCCGACTCCATTCCCCCCCCCCCCCGGCACCCTGATGCTGTGTGCTGCTCCAGATGGCGTGTGGCATCATGGCATGCCTCTGGCGCTGCATCCAGATAATGCAGCGCCAAAGGGGTGCCATATAGTTGCTGGATCGGGGCCGCGGAATGAGGTTGCCACAGCTTCAATCCGGTGCGAAAAGGGGCAGTTTGTAGAGTCCCTAAATTATCATTAATCTCACTCTTGAAAGCAGGCAGAGCCAGGGATTTACAGAAAATGTCAAAGAGTTTGCGCCATTGATTCTGGTGTGAAATATATCCTTGACACCTTGAAAAGTCCCCCCCCCTTTTTTTAAAGTTGTCTTTCCCCAGCCTAGAATTCCCTTAATGGACTACAGAGTAGTTAATTCTTGCCTCGGGATACTGGGACTTCAGTGTGCCTTGAAATGGTCAGGCTGTCCTAAACAGTGTGATTTCATCTTACAACCTCAATCAAGTTTTTTTCATTGAATCTCTTCCTCTTCTTTTTTTAACCTGCTTCTACCCTCACTAACAAGAGCCAGCATTGAGCATTGGACTATGACACTGCAGACCAGGGTTTGAATCCTGACTCAGCCATGTAAACCTACTGGGTGACCTTGGGCAAGCCACACTGTCTCAGCCTCAGAAGATGGCAATGGCAAACACTCTCTGAAGAAACAAAATGAGTCCCACCCTGGGTTAAAGGGTAGTAAGAAATAATGAGTTTCACTGGAAGTGCAACTATATATGAATAGCTACAAAGATCAGTCACTGAATGAAGGATGAAGAATTCTAAACTAGAAATGTTTGGAGTGTCACGTGCATATGCAGAATATTTTTCTTTGTAGCTGAATATATATTTCTCCACAGTATTCACATGTGTTCTGAAGCGCTGTGGAGTATTATTCAGTATTCTGTGAAGAAATATACATAGGACTGATCTTTGTAGCTAGTCATACATAGTTGCACTTGCAGTGAATCTGTGTCCCCTAGCTGACGTTAGACTGGCACCCACCTTACTTTGTTTTCACAGACAAGCAAAGACTTTTCTATTCCAACAGGCATTTGTTTAATGATTATATAAGGCCCATCTTACACAGTGTGCTCAATATTATTGTTGTGCTGGTGTATTTGTATTTTAATGATATATGTTGTAAACTGGTTTTGATTATTTTTCCTAATTTTTTAATTGTGTTTTTATTTCTGTGTCCTGTAGATTTTTAATGTTTTTTTTAATCATTGTAACCTGCTTTGTGTCCCAAATCTGGGGAAAATGCGGGATAGAAATAATCATAATCACATGTTTTGGAATAGACATGTGAAGACAATGATTTTAGATGAAGGTATGTTTTAATAGTCCAGATTATTTAGACTCCAGGTCCCATAATTCCTAACTGTTAGACCATTTGGCTGGGGCTTCTGGGAGCTGAGGTCCAAAACAAAAGGACAACCAGATGCTGGGAAAGACTGGTCCAAACTAATAGTTTTAGCCTCACCATTCTCCCGAAAGTGTGTGATACACAGAATCGATGAGAAATGGAAAGGAGAAGAGAGGGAAAAAGAAAGCGGAGAGAAGTCCAAAGAAGTAAAAATGGAGATGAGTTGGGGAAAAACTTTTAACTTTGGTCCAAAACACACTGCAGAAAATAATCCAGTTTGAGACCACTTTAAATTGCCCTGGCCCAGAGCTATGGAATATGGGGAACTATAGTTTATTGTGGCACCAGAGCTCTCTGACAGAGAAGGGTCAATGTCTCACAAAATTACAGTTCACACAATTCCCTAGCATTGAGCCTGGATATTTAAAGAGATCTCAAACTGGATTATTTTTACAGTGTGTTTTGGACCTTTGCATGTTATACAATAATAAATAATAGAAACCAGAGCAAAAGCAATAGTGGGTGGGAACTGAAGTGATCTGCAAAGTGAGATTGTAGGTGAAGGGAGAGGACTCCAGCCTTTGAGACCTAAAATGGCCTGACATTCTGCAAAGGCTATGACTGGTTGAGGGCTGGGCAAGCAAATTCATCCATTTCATTTCATGTCAGGACACTCCCTCTCCTTCCTTTCTCCTTTTATTCCATTGGTTCTTAGTTATTCTTTTGCTGGGTTTCCAGAACTTTCTCTGCCTCACACTTCATGGAGCAGTGACAACAGTAAGGAGAGCAGCCCACTTAGCAACAAGGCCATTTCCTCCAGTCCCGATCCTTCTTCTCTTCCAGCCTTCCTGTCATGCTAATCCACCCACAGATATAAAACCACTGGCTTTAATGAATTCAAAAATCCTAAAATCAATTAACTTGATTTTGAATTTATGACATGAAATTAATGTCTATCTTAATCAATGAAATTACGGCATGGAATTAACTATGACATTAATCAGTCAATCTAGTGAGTTAAGCCACAATATTAGAAACTTCTTTTGAATTAATAACAAGTTAAATCAATTAGTTGTTTCCAATCTCTGGCAAAGGAGGGTCCAGTTGTAGGCTTGTACAAACCAGAAGTAGGGAAAGGGTAGCCCCAATGCCATGAGTAACTTTGGTAGGCCACCCATTCCTCCACCTTAAATGTGCCTTATAGAATCTTCCAGGAGTAGCTATTCGCTTTTTATATACTATATCTAGAGGTAGCTATGTTGGTCTTAGAGCTAAGTACAATAACATCCAAAATTCATAGAACATTGATACCTTTAGTCGGACAACCGAAATACACCATATACATGTTCGAAGCTCCACTGGCTTCTTCATCAGGCAAAGATGTTAAAAATCATAAAGGACAAAAAAAAATGATATTAGTCATAGGCCTGCATTTTGCCAAGGTATTGTGGTGGTTGTCATCAGTTCAAATGGTATAGAGGGGTATCCATACAAGCAGGCCCCTCTTCCTTCTGGCCAAGTGGGTACTGGAAGATTCTTAAAGTCCAGAAAATAAAACAGCAAGACAAAAAGATAACAGCAACCACAACTTCTTGACAAAATGCAGGCCTAGAGATGTTGAATAATTTGTTAATGTTTTAATTGTACTGTTTGTAATGTTGTGAAGGCGCTCTGAGTCCCACTCCTGGGAAAAGAGCAGGATACAAATAAATATAATAATAATAGTAATAATAATAATAATAATATCATCATCATCATCATCATCTTTTTTTCCCTTTCTGCTGTGTGATTTTTAACATCTTTGCCTGATGAAGAAGCCAGCAGAGCTTTGAAAGCTTGCAACATGTATATTGTGCATTTTGGTTGAGCCCATAAAGGTATCACCATTTTATGGATTTTGGTTGTTGTTATACCTTTTAAACATGTTACAGATCCCTTGCATAATTTTGCATAAAAGTACTTTTCAAAATCAGAAATGGGTTTACCATACCTCTACTTCTGGGTGTGTAGGAGTTTATTTTGTTGCATTTTTTGTGAGTTCATTCCCCCTCCTCCCCTTTGCAGTTGTCCAAGTGGGTGGGCACTACAGTGGGTATTCTCTATTCTTTAAGGATTCTGGCCTTCAGCTACTTGGGGCTTTGTTGGAAACAAATTTTAGTTTGGAAATGTTACTTCTTTCAAATTAGAACTTCCAGAATGTCTCAAGCATTGGTCATTGGCCATGCTAGTTTAGGGATACTGGGAGCTGTAGTCCAAACAAATCGCTTTTATAAGTGTTAATAAATAGCATTTAGGATTGTGTTCCTTTATTGTTCAGTGAATTTATATGCCACTATTTTAATAAGTACAGTCAGCCCTCCGGATCCACAGATTCTGCATCCACAGGTTCAACCATCTATGGCTTTAATTTTTTTTAATTCCAAAAAGCAAACCTTAACTTTGCCATTTCATATAAGTGACAACATTTTTACTACCCATTGTATATAATGGGACATGGCCATCCACAGATTTTGGGATCCACTGGGGGTGCTGTAACCAAACCCCAACAGATACCAAAGGCCCACTATATTTGGTTTTAGTGAATTAACAGTAATTGAAAGTATACTCACAACCTGTTGCCAGTGGGGGCTACTAGTGGATCCTATGTGGAAATGGAAAGAATATTAGAAAATATCTGAAAACACATCCACATTGCAGCTTTTCCTGCAATGTGGATGTGGTTTTGTGCACAGAAAACTACAAGTTTCCTGCACAGAAGATAG
This sequence comes from Urosaurus nigricauda, assembly GCA_034509955.1. Taxonomy (NCBI): domain Eukaryota; kingdom Metazoa; phylum Chordata; class Lepidosauria; order Squamata; family Phrynosomatidae; genus Urosaurus; species Urosaurus nigricauda. The sequence goes on along the minus strand of JAOEGL010000003.1, from coordinate 187,297,525 downwards.
CATTTTAGTGCAGAAAATAACAACTGTGCACAGGAAGTGCCGGAAACTAGTTTTCCGTGCAGAAAATTTGAATCTAATAAGTCCTCAAATGCAAATAGTCTTTAAAAAGTGCAATTTTTCCAAAGATTTCTCACAGTGATAAAACAAATGATAACGTTATTCATTCTTGGAAGAACAAAATTTGGGGAGATTTACATTCCAAGTCCCATGTTTGAGGCTGCTGCCACACTGCAAAGATAAAGCCGTTTGACACCATTTTAAGTGCCATGACTCAACAGTGTGGAATGCTGAGATTTGTACTTTATTGGGGCACCAGAACTTTCTGACAGGGAAGGCTAAATATCTCACAAAACTACAAACTCCAGAATTACATAGCATTGAGTCATGACAGTTAAAGGGGTGTCAAACTGCTTTCTTTCAACCTAAGTCTGAACTTGAAAGGATCTATTCAGGGTGCTAAATCTATTGGGAAGGATAGGTTCTTTGAAAATTCAAAGTAAAACCCAGAATGGATTCATTGTACTATTGACATGGGAGTTGCCATTTGCCACCGCATGCTACCAGTTCAGTCTGGATAAGATACAGGTATTTGTGATGTTAAAGACATCATAACTGCTGTGCTGGATCAGACCAAAATTGTGTAGTTCGGCAGTCAGTTCCTGAAGTGGTCTGTGAGAAGTCCTCGAAGCAGAGAATTAATATTTAGAGGAGTCCTTTCCCCAATATTAACTCAAATATACATCCCTCCATATCTGTAGATTTTTTATCCACAGATTCAAACATCCATGAGTTTGAAAATATTCCCAAAAAATATAAATTCCAAAAACGGAAACGTTGATTTTTCCATTTTGTATAAGGGACACCATTTTACTATGCCACTGTATTTAATGGGACTTGAGTGTCCATTTACATTAATGGGAGGTGGGATCTTGGAACTAAACTCAGCGGATACTAAAGGCCCATCATAATTAGTAGCTATCGGCTCTTGCACATTAATTTTGTGGAATGGTACTCATTAACTAGGAATAATTCTACATAAATTCATCTGATCCTTGGAAAAAAAATCTATGTTGACCTCCAGCAACACATAGTTTGTGGTGGATTCCATAGTTAGTCTATGTGCCGTGTGAAGAAATAGGTCTTGTTGCCTGTCCTAAATATCTTACCAGTCAGGGCATTCAGTTCCAGTATTGTGAGAGGAGATAGTCTTCACCTTGCCTGTTTTCTCCAAATATAATTTTATATACTTCTACCCTGTCCCTATCCCTCTCTTAATGCACCCCTTTCAAAAACCAATGTTGTAGTCTTTCATTACAGAGGAATAATTTTGGCCTCTTGACCATTTTGATGCTTTTTTTGGTACCTGTTGATTCTTTAGTTGGCTCAGACACACAATAATTTGTGTTTCTTTCTGAAGCAGATGCAGATATCTTCTATGATCATCAAGTTACTCACATCTACCTCAAAGATGGGAAATGGGAAGTCTGTGTAAATACAGGCTCCTCAGACCAGTTTGATGTAGTTATTCTTACAATGCCTGTCCCACAAATTCTTCAGCTTCAGGGAGACATTGCGAATAGTAAGTGTTAACATTCAGTTTTGTTTTACTTATTTATTGTATTTACTTGCTTAATTAATAATTGTTTCCTGCTTGACACCTTATGGTATTCCTGATACTCTGTTTTGTTCCAACAACAATCCTGTGAGGTAGATGAGGCTGAGAGATTGTTACTGGCTCAAATTTACCCAGTTTTGGCCATGTAAAATTTCAATCATAGTCTTCTTGGGCTTAGTACTACACCCTGATAGCTATACCATATTGGCTTTCTGTCTGTTTTTACTAGAGTTGTGAAGGCTACCATGTTGAGTTTTTTGTGTCAATTTTAAGTATTTTTGAAAGAAAATCTCATTAGGTTAACTGTTGAAAAATGAGAGAATTGTGGTCTGAAGGTGTAATGTCAATATGTACTGTAATATATATAGTGAGGAACTCTTAATCTGACATTTTTGTAGCTGCAATAGCAGTTGAAATTCTGTTGAGCAGAGAGAAAGTAGTTAATGTGTTGTGGCTTGGGAGTTTTGACAGTAAAACAGAGCTTTGCTATGTCAAATTGAAAAGAGAAAAACAAGAGATTCATGTCAAGCTAGAACACTGAGGGTTTGCCTATTTCCCACTTTATAGTCTTCATCACCACATATTTAATTTTTGTTCAAAATCTTGCTGATTACGTATGAAAGTGGATATGGCTTGGGACCCCCATACCTAAAGTACCTTCTACCATGAGTGGCCACCATCGGAGTTTCAAATCCCATCCCTATCCTCTGTTATTTAAAGCTAGATGGGTGATGACAGGTTTTTTTGGTTTTGCTCTCCTGATAATTTAAGCAGAAGGCAAAAACATTTTTAGTTATCTAACATTCCACAACGTCTTGTCAGCCAGTTCTGAATATAGTTTTATCTGTTGTCTTAACCATATTCAAGAGAGAATAGAAAATGAAAGGTGTACATGCTACTGTGGGCAGCATCTACGTGTTTAATGTAATGTGCAGTTTTTGCCAACTAGCAGGAGAAATGGTGTGGCTTTAACAGATAACTTGTTCAAGGACATCATTTCTCTTTAATATCTATATTTTGCTTATTCATGGATATGCACAAAGATAATTATTTAGGTCAGTCAGTATATTGACTAACTACTTCGTGTAAACTGTATCTCCATTGGGTTCTGATTTCCTTCCTCTTTGTTTGTACTTACGTTATCATAAGTATTTTAATTCCTCATTCTGAATATCTGAAGCTTCATTATAGCTTGTGAACCCAAATTATGAATTGTGATATTACCTTTGTATACATCTTAGGGTTTGGATCCGCTGCTGATATTACAAGTTGCATCTGTCTGAAATTAAATTCTGTTGAAGTCATTAATGACTAAATGCTGTTGAAGTCAGTTATGACGTAGGAGTAAATGTGTTAAAGAAGGAAGTGATAAGCATAGATTATTGCAAAAGTACTCCTGTATTTGATTGCTAGATCTGTTTTGCAGGATCCATGATGAAGAAAATAAATGTGATAACTAGAAATCCCCACATGTAGAGATTTCTGTGACTGCAGAATATATTATATTCATGGCATCAACTCTTCCATATTTTCCCTCTATTTTTATTTTGCTTTTGCTTGTTACTTTAATGCTGCTGCTTTTGTGGGTATGGGTCTATTGGTGTTCTAAGTATATCTAAAAAAAATTAGTCTATTATTTATGGGGGAGGGTCTCTTGGTTGTACCAAGAAGTCCAGATGAAGAGAACTAGACTCTTCTAAGAAGAATCGTAAAGGATATGTGCCTGATTTTGTTTTGTTTTTACTAGAACATTCCTTTAGCAGCTTGACCTTATTTGAACTATGTACAGTGAATACTATTTTGACATGTAGCTTCTCAAAACATGTTTAGGCCTGGGACTTCTTGGCTTTGTTATTTCCTGTGTGTGAAAAAGGTTTGGCATTTCAAGGGTTAGCAGAGAATGAACTTGGAAGTATTTTACCTGTTGCATTGGAACCAATCTCGTAGCAGATGAGGCAATTCTGTAGGTGGTTGCAGTATTTTAAGGAAACAGTGGATGGCAGCATTCTAATGATCTTTGAAATGGCTACATCAAAAGGTCCTAAAACCATGTAAGCTGGGATCAGAGTGCTGTGAATAAATGTCATCTGTTACGTGAAGATGAATTTTGGCCTTTAAGCTATTGTTTTCATTAATTAAAATGCAAGGTAGCAAAAATGACTTGTGGACTTTATAAGTTTTATTAACATTTTGAAAAATGTATCAGTAATCTGTACAGTATTGGCTATTCCCCCTCCCCCGCATGTCTATACTAATACAGTATAGTTACCAACATACATTTGGGGAACTGAGATTCAGATCTTTTCTCCTGTTTAGCTTGTATGTGCCATGTCTTTAGACTGAATTTTGATCGCCAGCTCAGCATGTCAGCTGGTTCCAGAAATGCATTGTGGTTGAGGTGCCATGTGAAAGTTATGCCTGTGGTGATAGAGTTTTGGTGGCAAATTCACACAAAATGCAGGCCAGCAGGTAAGTATTTATGACTATAAAGTCATGTGCAGACCAGTTCTGGGGGGTTTCTTTAAAAAACAACAACAACAACAACAACTATCCAGAGACATTTTAGAGAACTAGAAAATATTTCCAAAATTAGTAAATATTCCCTACTCTAGCATTCCTCATTCCCAATATTAAGGCCCATCTGAACATATGTGTCTCCCACCTGAAGGAACAAGAGATAAGTCCTTTTCCTAATTTTAGGAAGGTAGGGAGATTTATTTGGTTCCTTTTGTGGCCTCTAACTGTAGGTTCGCAGCTTCTTTTTCTTTTCTTTTTCTTTTCTTTTCTTTTTTTTTCTTTTCTTTTTCTTTCTTTCTTTCTTTCTTTTTTTGGTGGGTTTTTCAGGCTGTGTGGCCATGTTTTTCACTGATACTGCATTTTCAAAGAAAATCTTTCCCATCACAATTTGAGTGGGAAGGAATATACTCTTGTTGATTTTATGTGGCAAATGAAACAATATGAAATAAGCATCGGCATTGTGGTGGAAGTCTGTGCCATGCTGTGCCTGAGTGCCTTTATGCCCTTATTCCATATAAATACCACATTCCCATTTTTAAAGCATAATCTCTTCTTTTTTTGTTTTTGTTTCTCCACCCCAAATCTCTGTTGAAGACATTCCAAATTCTGTATACCTCCCAAGATTTGTTATCCAAGTTTGTTTTTAAAACTAGAACCAATAATACCATATACCTTCTTTGAACCATGTGTTGCAATGGGAGAATTTGAGATTCTAAAGTAAAAAAAAAATTAAAGAAATTAATAAAAACAGCTCTCTCAGTAATTAGGTTTCACACCATTTAGTTCCTTTTGCATTAATGAAAATGCCGATAGGCATGATCATTCACATTTGTTCTCAAATGCCTCTCAGAACAATTCCCCATGCCTTTGTTCCATACAGTAACACAACACAATTGTTTCATAGCACAGTCAGTCATCTGTAGAATCTTCACTCAATTATCTTTCTTTCCCATCTTAATGTATGGTTGGGGATGATGAAGTGAAGTAGCCAAGCTCTCATACTGAGAAAAAGGAGAGTCATTGAGGCAGGATAATCATTTGGTTTCTTCTGTTGCACTATGTGCCTTCTGCATATCCCAGCCTTTCATACAAGGGGCAATGCTGTCTCTCATATATGTGTGGTCACTAGTGTGATAGCAGTGTTAGTAGGCATATGCATGAAACCGAGCAAAAAGAATACTTCAAAATAATTGCAATTGTATGTTGCCTACTTAGTTTATATGCAGAGCTTGGAAACAGTACTTATATATATATATATATATATATAAAGCATGAACATGCATCTTTATCATATATATGCATACATATAATTTTTCCATGTTTAAGGTAAAAGAAAATTGAAAATACTTTACAACACACAAAAATAATGTTAATATAATCAATAATAAGAGGAATATAAGTAAGACATAAATAATTGCATCATTTCTTAAATAGTAAAACAGCGAATTAACTAAGATTATAGACAAAAATTAAGTAGTTTCAAAGCGATAAGAAACAGTGCAGACCTGAATTTAAAGCCTGTTTTCCATAAATTCTCTATTCATATTCCTTTCCTCATATTAGCCCTTCTTCCAATAACATCCCTCTTTCTTATTTATTCCCTTCTCCTTTTCTTTGTTTCTTCTTCTTTATGTACTTTATCTCTGGCTTTCCATCTTCATTACCCTCTCTCTCTCTTTTTCTTTCCATTTCTTTTTTCCTCTATTTTCCTCTTTCCTCTTCCTTCTTCTTTTTCTGCTTTCTACATCTTCCTTATTACTCCTTCTCTACCTGTCTTCTACTGTCTTTTATAAACTTTCTCTGGCTTATTTGTCATCTTCCTTTTCATGTTCCCCACCACCACCTTGTAACCAATATGCTTAAACCTTTATTTTTACCTGTTCTACCTTCCTCTCAGTGTTCATGGGGTTTTTTTTTCCTACTTCCTTCTAAAAACGTACAAAATGTACTTTTAAGGGGACTACAGCTCCCAGAATTATAGCGAAGATTGCCAGCTGCCATGCTGGCCGAGGGATTCTGAGAGTTAAAGTCCAAAAAAGTAATGTTTCCATATACAGTACATTTATTTTTACTAGTCTGCAATTTTATTTGTGCAAATGTTAGTCACTCAAACAGGTATTGTGTCACATGCGGTTTCTTCTGCTCCTATTTGCCTGTTCATCAGGAATGATTTTGAGGGATTTTGCTACAAGCTGGATGGGGAATCAACATCCAGCATACTGTCTGCTTTATGTGAAAAGCATGTTGTGCCATGGAAAGGGACATGTAGGTGAAAGAAACCACCCATCTCCAATAGAGAAGAAGCCATGACCTACGGAGCCCTGCTGCTTAAGGAGCATAGGACTAAGTTCTTATATTTACAATGCAAATAAAGTAGACTAGGGATGGGCTAAGTCGCCACATGCCCCCCTTGGAAAACTTTGGAAAGCTGCATCCTCATCATACCAATTCCACCACCCCCCCCCCAAAAAAAAATCAAAGAATTTTCTTGCCCTCTCAAGGCCTTTTGAGGACACAGAGGGTCTTTCACTATCTTAGGCCTTCCTGAGCCATTGTATATCCAGAAGAGGCGGTTTTTAACAATAGGAAGTGATGGGAGTCACTTCCTGTCCCCTTCCTGTTTCAAAAAAAGATCGCTCCTAGGCCTAAATTGGCCCAGGAGGCAAAAAGTGGTGGAAATGCCCTCTACATTGCCTAGAGGACATTTTGGAACAAAACTTGGTTTTGCTATGTGGTGGAGATGGCCTGTGGCTGTATTTTGACCAACCCTGAAGTAGACCTTATTTTTAAAAAGGAGAAAAATTCTATTTATGCTGGAGTGGGCAACTGTATGGGACCAGAGGTGGCCAAGTGGTTGTTGTTGTTGTTGTTGTTGTTATTATTATTTATACCCCGCTCTTCAGCCCTAAAGGCTCTCAGAGCGGCTTACAACTATTATTTTAATTAGACGGTTCCATGCCCTCAGGCTTACAGTCTAAGAAAACCCGACACAAAAGGGAATGGTGGTGGGGAGAGGGATCAGGTTCAAAAGTTCTTCTCTCCCTCTGACGCCTGGACCAAGGCAGATGGCATGGAGGGAGGGCTCTACTTCATAATCTAGGACAGGCCCGATGGAGTTTGGCCTGCCCTTTCACTCCCTCTTAGGCCAGATGGTGTTTTCATGGAGAGAGGGCACTTCAATTTGAGGAGAGTCCCAATGGTGTTGCTAGGCCTCTTCTTTCACTCCCTCCTAGGCCAGATGGTGTTGTTATGGAGGGAGGGCTTTTCTACTTGAGGCCAGGCCCAATGGTGTTGCTAGGCCTCTCCTTTCACTTCTTCTTAGGTCAGATGCTGTTCTCATGGAGGGAGGGGTCTTACTTGAGGCCAGGTCCAAGGTTGAGGGCCTATAGATTTTTCTTACTTGTTTTTGCTATATATGTGTGTGTGTGTGTCAGTATATGTGCCATTTATTTTTATTCCATTCATTATTTATTTCATAATTTTATTAAATACATTTATTTATTTCATAAATACATTATAAAATAATATTAACTCTATAATTCTATGAATGCAGAAAAATTAATTCTATGAGAAACTAATTAATCTGAGTAACTTGAATATTTGGGATACATGGTTGCATGGCAAGCAGTTCCCTCTTCTACACAGCCATTTAAAGGAACAGGGTCCCTCTCTAGTTTTCAGGCTGACAACCTAAGTGTCTGACAGTTGGAAGACTCCTGTGGCCAGGTATGATTGTTGGTGGACTAAAAATCCATGCATTGTACAGGTGAGAAATCTGTAGTGAGGAGGTGCTTTGGCATTTGAAAAACTTCTGGAATTAATCATTTTTCCTATGTAAGCTGCTACATTCAAGACAATTAATTGCTTACGTCTTTAATGAATCCCTGTGTCAATTTCTGCTTCACATACAACTAGGTTTAAGGAAGAGAACTGCTGGGTTAAGCTGCTGAAGAAGAGTTAATCAACAACAACTCTGATTCCCACTGTAAAGACATTTCTGCTTTAAATCCCCACTTCCCCTTTGCTACTTTTAAATACATTACTGCAATTGTTGATACTTTGCCATTGCAAATCCCCCACTTTTGAAAGTGAGCTTTCTTCTTAGGTGGAGAGAATGAGTCTTTGGGGAGCTATCCATTTGCTTGTCCACTTACAATTTTGCAACTGAATTTCAGCAGCATACCACAATGGCAGTAGATTGCACCACCAAATTTCACCAATGGCTTTCCTCCATTATCATCAGGAACACTTGGGAGGATGCAAAAAGGGTCTAGAGGGGCTGCATGTGCCCCAGATACCACATTTTTGGGCAGGCTTTCTTCTTATTGTGGAGTGTCACCCCCTACTTTTAACTCGAGAGCCCTCCTAACTCAAGCAGATTTATTTAATAAAAAGATGATAACAGAAATGGCCAAAACATCCATGTTCTTTGGGTTTCATAATACTGGTGATTTGTTTTTCCCATGCCTCTATTGACGGAAATATTTCTATCACACTTGCCAGATTTGAAAATACAATTTTGTGGGTTCTTTGCATGTTTGCCCCTGAAAAAAAAATGTAGTCCAGGCACATCATTTTCTAAACATCCATATCAGAAGGAAATGTGCTTGTGAAAGAAGTGAGATTTTTCAGTTCACATCGTTTCTTTGTAGTGGGGGTTTCTGAAGGGAGGGAATTGTTTCTGCTGAGTAGTAAGCATCTAGAGATTTGCATAACTGAACACTTCTCTTAGGAAGGACAGAATGTAGCTTCCTCTGTGAAAATAGTTTTGTCTTTCTGGTTTGCATGCATCGTTTAAAAGAAAGTGTATAGGTATGCTTTTGGAGAAGATAGTGGAATGTTTTGCAACATAAAAGTTAAGTCTTATAACAAGATTCAGAAACCCTGAATTATTATCTTTGGTGGGGTAGGGCATTCCAGAAGTTCACATGCAATCTCTGGACCTCACTGGCCTCTGAAGTTGCCCACCAATTCTCACCAAATTATTTGAAGCCCTCAACTCTCCCAATTTTTAAAATATTGTCATGTTTTTAGCTGATCTTTTGCCTGCCGACTGCACAGGAATCCTCTAAAATGCACAGAAGCATCCCAAAACTACTCCTGCCCAGCCCCCATATTCGTTTTTTGTTGGATTCTCTTTCAAAATAATTCCTATTCACCATTTTAAAAGGGACAATGAAGAAAAACTGAGATATTTTGGCATTTTGGAGAGTACAGATACCTGAAAGGAGAGCAAAATTTGCCCTGGCCCCAAAAATGTTGCTCTCCCTAGATCTAAGGAGTTGAAATAGGCCTCTTTGTCATACACAAGACATTGTGTATATTCATTGCAAGTTGCTACCTATTAAATTTATGCTCCACTATTATTCCACCTGCATTAGATTCTTTTCACAATTATTCAATTGTGATGCCAATAAATAGTATTTATTTCCCTATTTGCTTTGCATAATTTTACTCAGTTTTTTTTTTTAACTTTCTGGTAGCAAAATGTGCATTAAAAAGCTGATAATGACTTGTGGGATGTTAGTCTGGCTAAGCTGCTTCTGATCTCTCATAAACCAATGTTTAAGGCAGCATTCCTAAATAGGTGCCATCTAAATGTGTTGGACTACAAATGTCATTATCCCCACCCCATGGTATTATGAGTTATAATTTGAACACAAATAGGAGAGTTCTTGGTTGGGCCAGCCAGGATGGAGTAGATATGTTGAACTAGCAAAAAGAGAAGAAAAATCTATGTTATTTTAAACCACGCAATTCCACACACACACACACACACACACACTTGTGCTGCTAATTATTACATGGCAGACAAAAATCTTTGGCATAACAACGGTGTGTGTGTGGTGTTATCTGCACCTACTGCACTAACAAGTTTGCATTCTAATATTAGATCAGTGCAAATATGTCTCTGAAAGAGATTTAAGAATACAAAGACAGCAAATGTTACATCATTGACTGTAAAAAAACAAACGCAAAACTGGTTGGCCAAAACCTAACTAAGTATTATTATTCTGATCCAGAAGAGATCTGCTTGGCTAATTGGGAACCTGGTAGTTGATTCAGTGGATCTTTTTTAGTTGAGACTAACCATCAGTTAAATGGTACGGTAGGACAAGTTGTATAGTCGTTTCATGAAATGCAATGTAATTTCTGCATTTATGAGGTTTTTTCCATGATGAAATTTGGCCATTTGGGGATTAAATGACATTGCACTTCCTAACATCTTTAGTCCCTTATTTGGGTTTCTTTTTCTCTAAACTTGTATGGGGAAACTCTCCATAGAAATCAAACACCTGACATCCCCAAACTTCCCTGAAAAAGCCATTTTGGGTTGGTTTCAATCAGATGTGGACTGTCTTGTCAGTGTATAGGGAAAGTGGGTTTGGCTAAATGACTAATTGAATTCTCTCCCGCCCCCCTCACCAAGATTTGAACTCAGCACGTAGTTGTAAATGCTGTGAGAATGCTTACAGATGTTGGTTAGTGCAACATTAGGTACTTTATAAATAATGAATGATAACCATTAGAATCAAGGCATGTAGGGGGACTGGCATTGACATTCAATACAAGATGATCCCAAACAGATCACTGGGTGGGTTGCAGTGGGGTTTGAATAACAGACATGAAGTTGCACTGTTCTTCATCATACACTGAACAATTTGTGGTTCCCAGAGCATGGTTTTGCACATGGCAGTTCAGTTGGGGGGGGGGGCGGTCATCCTGGCTTTTCTTGCCTTGTAGAACTTGAAATGCATGGGAATTATTCTAGCAGAGTTCCTCCTGCATGTATCTGTGTGCTGTTCTTAATGGTTATTAAGGATAAGCGCTGAGTCAGTTACCTCCCACACTAGGCTCTGCAGTTATATAACTTGTTAGGTTGCGGCAGCTTGGGTCAGCTTGTGTCGAGCTGAGTCCGGGTCCGTGTGGGAACAACCAGAAGACAATCTGAGCTTTTGGGAGCCTGGAGATGAAAAGGAGAAAAGTGATAACCAAGCTTATTATTGTGGTGTCTGAACTTGCATTAGAAAACAAAAAACAAACATTTAAGCATGTCTTATGAATAGAAGAAATTAGGACGAAGTACAGTTTTGTGTGTGTGTGTGTGTCTGAAAAGCCGAACTGGTTAGCTGCACAATTATCGGTGACGATGACAGTGGTGCTTGTTAGTAGCCATTCTAACAATATTAATAAAGTCACATGAACTGTACCAGTGAGGGCTGTGCCTCCCATCTGTTGAAATTTTAATTTGAATATGAAGTTGTGGAATTTTTCCATCCATGTTGCGTGCAGTCAGTATTTACTCTTCCCAGATTGTTTTTCAACATTAAAAAGGATGAACATCTGTTATGCAATGTCAGGAAAGAGGGCCTTCCCCAGACCTTTCCACTAGCTGAGTGCTTTATCTGACACCCTCCAGAGCTTCATCTCAGTGAACAAGATTCACCAATTCACAACTGCTAAACTCTGGGAAACTGAGAAGAAAATGGACTGTATAATTAATGTTAGCGTGCCACACGCCGTGTGCTTACCAAGGACATTGCTAGGGAAATTATTCCATTATTTAGCATTATAAACCAATTCTTTGGAACAGCCCAAGCTGCTCATGCGTGCAGACTTTCATTTCCACAGCTCTGTTCTCTTGAGCACACGCTGTCTCATAGTACAGTACAATAAAAAAGGGGGGAGTCTTTGCAACTTAAAGCTGTGCTTTAATTTCATTTATTTTCACATAAAGAGCCAGAAATGAATCACTGGAGGATCACTTGCCTGATTTTGTTCTCCCGTTAATAATTCCTGTAAGAAATGTTTTTTGTTGCATCGCTCAAACTTTCATCCTGCAAAAGTGTGTGAGAAACCGAAAGGATAGAACATTGCAAGTAAAAGAAACATTTCTAACTTCCTAGAGGCAGTGGTAAGAAGCTCCAGCAGGATGTTAGGAGTGTGCATCACTTATAATTTCTCTGCTACATTTTAATATAATTGTCAAAGCAATCCTGTGCATCTCTACTTGGAGGTTACTCCCATTGAAGTAAATGAGGCTTATCCCCATTCTCTAGTAAGCATCTAGGATTCCAGTTATATACAAGCAAATCTCATTTAACTCAGTGGATTGAGACAAACCGCCTACATCAGTTACGCAACATGACATGTCAAGACAGCCTCTCTCACTGAGAATAAGAAAATGTGTGAATATTCTAGACATCGTGCAACTAGTTAAATTATATGATTTTATTGATTTTTATTTGGAAGTCCCTCTGTGTGATTCTTGCTTTCCTTCTTTTTCCAACTACACTCTGTTTTTATATTTGGTCATTTGATTGCATTGTTTTAAAAAGTGTTTTTTAAATAATATCTTTTGCCCTGTGTGTTGTTGCTACCAAGTACCCTTGGTGTGTATAGGATTTTGTTAATTTCCAGCTTCTGTGGTTTGGTTAAGAAAATGTGAAGTGCCTATTATTATTATTATTATTATTAAGTCTCCAAGGAATAGGAAAAGGCTAGAATGCTCAGTCATAAATTAGGTCCTGGTGGTAGACTACCATTAATTATTTTAAGGTAAATCCTTTTAAATAAGGGGTGTACCAACTGAGTAAGTCCCTGAGGCTTATGTTTGAATAGAGATGTATAGGGTGACCCTGCATGCTAGATAGAGACTGTTTTTCTAAGTTTTTAAATATTTACATTGTGAATATTTTATAAATATTTTATTTTATAAATATTTATATAATATATGTTGCATTATATTTTGAATATATTTATATTATGTTTGTATTTATATTGCAAATATATATTTCAATTTTATATTTAAAACAAATTTTAACTAAATCAAACCCAACAAAAATGTAATGTAATTGTGAACTATGCAGATTGTGACCCCCCCCTTGCAGATTGTGACACCCCCCCCTTGCAGAAAGAGGAATTTTAATTGTCTGCTGAAGAATGGCATGGGAAATTTCTGCCATTTATACAATTATAGCAACTACTGTTTCAAGATGGAATGGCATTTTTAATCTTTATAGAAATAATTGTTTATAATTTGGGAGGAAATGTAAAAAAACAGCAATTCTAAAAACAGATGAGATTCATGCATGGGTTTAGAGTTCATGTATTTGGTTTTTGGTTTTGTTTTTTAAAGCACAAACCATCGTCTTTTGTCTTCAGCTTCTCTGGTTTGTATTAGACTGTTCAATAGTTCCTTGATTTCCAAACTATTTCATTATTATGGATGTGCTGTGAGCATAAATTCTTTTGCCAACTTTTACTATTTTTGTGTATGAAATAATACCTGAGGAGATAAAAATAAAATCCAAAATGGTATGAATAATACCAGATGGAGTAGTTACGTTTTACCAAACATCTGTCACTCTATGAACCTGCCTGTGTCCTCAGACTGCCCTCGGATGGAGTTCGCTTTGTGTCTGTTACCTTGGATTGTAAATTGGGAAAAATTGGGAAAAACCTCAGTATTCCCCTCTTCCCTTTTTTAGATGGACACTTAAAACCCATCTGTTCAAGCAGAACTAGTAGCCAGTGGCCTTTTAATACTACAGAATCACAGCACTATGTTTTTGTTTTAACTGCCATGGATGTATCCCATGGAATCTTAGAATTTATAGTTTGGTGAGGTACTAGAACTCTCTGGTTGAAAATTTTAAATACCCCAACCCTAAATGGCAAATCCCAGGACTTCCATAGGATGGAACCATAGCAGTTAAAGTGGAGTCGTAGCACTGTTAAGTGTGTAGTGTGACAGGGCCTCATCTGTTTTTGAATGTGCTATTACTACCTGTATTACCACTTATTTTTAGAACAAAATTATTTGTCAGCCATAAGCAGAAGAAGCCAAGTGAGTGTAGAAGTTCCTAAGTTCATCATGTGGTGTGATGCAACACTGTACACTTTTTCTTAGAAGTACAGTAGGCCCTCCACATTTGTGGGGGTTAGGGGGTGCATAACCTCTGCAAAACTGGAAAAACGGAATATCCGTGATATCCCATTTCCGAGGAAACTTGGTGTGATGCAACTACCATGATCCCCAAGGGGACTTGCTCACCTCCCTGTTCATTTTTTGCCCACCCTTCCTGCCTCCTTCTCCCGTGGCTAGGGTGAATGTGGAGGTGCCAGGCTCTATGGAGGGAGTTGTGGGGAGCAGAGCTGCTTCCCTGCTTTCTTCCTTTGCCAGGCACTGCCAGTACTGCTGTGGTTCTTAGGGGGGCTTGTTCACCTACCCTGCCTCTTTCTCCCACATATGTTGTGCACGTGGAAGTGCTGGACAGAGTAGAAATAAGAAGTGAACTTTCTCTTTCTCGCTTGCAAATCCATCCTTTCTTTCCACTCCCCCCCCCCCTGCCGCCCGACAAACCTGTGAATAATCGAATAAACCCGCAAATGTGGAAGGCCAACTTCACATCCCACTGAGCGTCCTTGGAATGAGCACTAAACCATAGAATCATGCTATGCATATGTGCAGGAAGGATCCCTCCGCTCCACACACAGACAGGAAGAGAAGAGGAAGAAAATGCAATTCTGTTTCCCTTTGGCCAATCCCTGTCTTGTTGTTACCTGTAAACCAGTAATCGTGGGTAGAATAAGCATTTACTCATTAAACTAAGCGAGCAATCCGGGGTTGACTTGTTTAGCAATTGACTACAAGTTGTTTCAACTACAGTTCCTAGTGATCATGGATAGGAGGAGGAGAGGGAAGTGTGCAAGTGCAGTCTTTTTTCCTGCTCATGTGCTTAACTACCAAATCATGGGTTGCATTATATGCATACGTGGTCCAAGGAGCTCAGTGAAATCTTAATTCTAAAACTGGTCTAGAGGAAATATCTAGGGTTTGTAATAGAAGATAATATATGGTCCTCGCTATGGACAGCCTCTTTGTTAAAATCAATTTCAGCTACAATATGTGAATAGTGTTTTAAAATTATTTGTAAGTGATACGGTACTCCACTGAAACTCAGTTATATAAATAAGTAAGCATCTGCCAAGTGTTGGATAAACTAACACACTTCAGAAATAATCCAGTTTGAGACCGCTTTAACTGCCCTGGCTCAGTGTTAGGGAATTCTGGCAGCTGTAGTTTTGAGATTTAGCCTTCTCTGTCAGAGATCTCTGGTGCCACAATAAATGACAGTTCCCACGATTCCCTAGCACTGAGCCAGGGCAGTTAAAGCTGCCACAGACAGGATTATTTCTGTAGTGTGGTTTGGACCTAAAATGTGTAGATGCCTCCTTTCACATGTGGTGGTGGTGTTCTCAAGCCCAAAGATTCTAGTTGGAGGCTTTTTGATGGAAATGGCAAAAAATACAAATAAAAAAATACACTTTTGCCAGCAGTAGGTTTACTCTCTTTGTTTGTCGAAGAAAACAAATGTCATATTAGTAAAAAACAAAATAAAAAAACGAGTATCTTTTGTTGTTTGTTTAGTAGCTTGTATGGTGATTGCTCAAAAATGGATAAGACTGCATTATTTATTTTAAAAATGTTGGTAAGAGACGTTGTAGTCTATTGCTCTCAGAGAAAAATTAACACAACGAGTTCACAACTCAAGAATTGAACTGCATGAGGACTCCTTTATTATGGATTGGTTTCTTTTTATTTTGTTTGTTTAATAAAAATGGATGTAATCTAGATCCACCTGGTTTTAATGCCATTCTTTGGACTGGCATCTTGTCTTGAAGGATAGAAAAAGAACTGTATGCATATATGTTTGTTATATGTTTTGTTAAGAAATCTTGTCAGTCTGTAAATTTTATTCTGGTTTGTGAAATTTTTAAAGTTCTATTACAGTACTTTCAATAAAAAAACTTTTTTAAAAATGAAATTTAGCCCGAATGGGAAAAAGGAATAGGATTACAAACGTTATTTCATGGCATTACTTCTCACATCTCTCTTCGAACATCGTGTCTCTGCTGCTGCCATTTTCTCTTCAGCTCAAGCCTTTGCCTTATGAAACAAAAATGGGTAGTATTAGTTGCATTGGGAGGCTCTGAGTGTTGCTGAGTCACAGCGTACGAAAATGATGAAGCTGTATGCTTTACTTCCCCAATTCCAATTTTAGATGTAAAACTAAAGGGCTTTCTGATATGCTCTTCCCTTTATTTTTATTTTATATTCAACTGAAGTTCTAACACTGCGCCCATAATTTCTGAACTGACATATTAGTTTATATCAGTTCATCCTTTTGGTTCAAAATGATTGTGCTAGTTGGCAGTCTCATTTCAGAATTTCCTTTTTACTCAGCTCAATTGTAATCAAATGTATTTGCACGTGAAAGGTAGAAATATTTTCAGAATGAAGTGATGAGGTTTAGTTTTTCTTTCAGTACAAAATGCTTTCACATCCTCTCAATTAAAATCAAGCACTTGGTTTGATTTATTCCTATTAGAGATGAATAATATTCCAGTGCACATACCGGTAGTTACTCTTTTCAAAAATTTCTGGTGTTTTATGCACATAGGAAGAAAGATGATTTCATTTAAGAATTTTTACAGCCCCCTCCCCCCCCCCCCCAAAAAAATCTGGTTATTAACCATCTTAAAATAAAAATAAAAAATCAAGGTGAATTAGGATCAAAGCTAGAGTGCGAAATAGAACTTGGATCTTTCCTGCAGTAATGTTTGGAAGCTTTTTGGGGGTTTGGCCTTTTGTTGCTACACTAGTTTCTTGAAGATTTACTCTTCTCTGTTTCATGCCCAGCCTTTATTGTTTCAGTCTTTTTAAAAAGATTAATTTACTAAATGGCTACATGTGTGTTTAATGTCCCACTCCAGCTGAGAGTAGAAGCAGGCGCTATGTGTCTATCCCTTACAGGATTTATAAGCCAGTGCGTGCTTGTTTCTTTCCTTGCCGTGATGCAACAACTAAAGCAACTTTTATTCTCTGCCACATGCTCTGTTGCATCAGAACCTTATATGTTACAAACTTTGGCTCCTAAATGTTCACAAAGGAAACTCCTCCTTCCATCTTCTCTCCCTCCCCCCATGTCATATCACACATGATTGTCATTAGAGATGTAGTTCTTCACTAAGTTTCTTCTTGAATATAACAGCAAATAATTTCAGCACAGAGAAATGCTGTTTTCTATGCAAATCAACCATTTGCAAATTTTGTACAGATTATAAATCACCCAATTATAGCTTCTTCTTTTTTTGCACAGGAAAGAACATTTTCTGCATGTAAAGTAATATTTCAATACAGAAGTACCGATTCCTGCACACACACAAAACGTTTTCTGAACAAAAAAATTGTGTCTTCTATCCAAATCAATCATGTGCAAATTTTACACAGAATAAATCAATTATAGCATTTTCTCTGCAGGAAACAGCATTTTTGCAGGAAAAAAAAAATTCAATACAGAAATATCAATTCCTGTGCAGAGAATATAGTTTTCTGCACATAAATATTATTTTACATGTAGAAAATTGTTTTGTTTCCTTGTTTGAGGGCTGATTAAAAAGAAAGAAAGTCTCAGATTTTGTTCTGTTCGTTATGGTTTTCTCTCATGATCCATAAACATTTTTTTATCCCAGAATATTTTCTATCACCTCCTGATATAATTAAAGCCTTTCTATACCAGCTCACCAGGCCATTCTATTTTAACCCAGTATAAAATCAGAAAAAACAGGAAGAAGATCTGTCAATTTTTTTGCTCAGAAGATGCTGTTTTCTGAGTGAAATAACTGTGTGAATTTTACATACAATAAGTCCCAAAACACAAAGATTCTCATCAATCTAGATTCTTATCAAGGTTTCTCAACACTGTAAAAACATGGTTTTCAGCCATTTTAAAAATATTTAATATTTAATATTTTTAATATTCTTTCCGTCTGTAATAATCATTAATCTCCCCCAGCATCTTGAAAGATGCTTTTCCACACCATGCTGGATACTGACACCAGGCCTGTTAATTTTCCTGTGCAAAAAGAACAATATTCACACAGAGAGGCTTCCCTATCTCAGAATGTACCTTTCCCTACCCAGGGCCTTCTTAGTGATGGTTCCCACTTTGGCTGCATCTGCACTGCAGAAATAGTGCAGTTTGACACTGCTTTTACTGCCATGACTCTTTGCTATGGAATTCTGAGATTTGCAGTTTTGTGAGATATTTACCCTTCTCTGTCAGAGAGCTTTGGCCATGGCAGTTAAAGTGGTCTCAAACTGCATTATTTTTGCAGTGGCACTGCCTTCCAAGGGATGTTGTGCTTGCCCTGTCCTGCTGCTGACAGACAAAAGACCTTTTAAAAAATATATCGACTTTTTTTTTTGACAATTGCATGTTGAGGGGAAGGAGTTTTTAATGGGATTGGGTGGGTACGCTTATGGATATGTTTTTTACCTTCTTTTAATTTAGTTGTGTTTTAATATAATTTGTTTAATTGGGTTTCAATATAATTTGTAAAACTACATTTTAATACTATAACTTCGGGAAGAAACAGATTGGGGCCGCAGCAACCACATGCTGCAGCTCCAATCCGCCTTTTTACCAGCCCAAAAAGAACCAGCAAATAGCCTCTCCTTTTTGAGCCAGCAAAAAGCCAGCTTTTCCCACTCCATTGCGGCTTTACGGAGCTCCTGTGGCGTCTAAATGCTGCGCTATTGGAGCGTACAGAAGTCGGCCCACCTCTGGTCAGCCAGGCAGCTTCTTAGGGGCGTACCAAGCCACTGGGAAGCCAGCGTTTAGAGCCAGTCTGTTTCGCCCCTTTGTGTGATTTTATTTTTGATTTTATTTTTTTACTTTTTTATTTTTGCTATAAATTTCCTTTTTTTTAGTGCTGATTAAAAACACAGAAAGTCTCAGATTTTGTTCCTGTTTTTTCTGGTTTTATCTCATGAGCCATAAACATTTTGTTTATTCCAGAATATTTTCTATCTCCTCCTGGTATAATTAGAGCCTTTTTATACCAGTTCTCTAGGACATTTTATTTTAACCCAGTATAAAATCAGAAAAAACAGGAACAAAATCTGTCAATTTTAATTCACCCTGAATTCTGGGTTCTAGTTGGGATTGAAATTAAATAAATAAATGACACATGCATGGCATTTATAAGCATTTTGTGGTGATAAAGACTGCAATGAATTAAATGCATTGTTTAATCAAGAGTTCACATGCAAACAGCATCGCCAGGTCAGGATCATACCAGACCCTGAAATTTCAGGGCCAAAACCTGTGGCCTGAGGTAATTCCCTATGATATCACAAGAATGATTATTTATTATTATTATTTATTTCATTTTTATGCCGCCTTTCTCCCAGAGGGGAACCCAAGGCAGCTCACAGATAATAAATCTGCAATGTTACAAATGACGGGCCTTGAGGATGGCATTTGTGCGTGATCAATAAAGTGTCAAACACACTTGCTGAGAATATGACAATAAAAAGAAAACACTGAGTCTAAGAAATGGGGGGGGGCTATATTCACACACCCATATGTTTCAAGACAGTGCTCGTGTTTTATTATCCATTTACTTACTTATTTATTTATTACTTTATTTATGGTATACCCTGCTCTTGAGCCGCAAAGGCTCTCAGTGTGGCTTACAAAATGGTTAATTAGACGGTTCCTTTACCTCAGGCTTACAATCTAAAAATACATGACACAAGGAGAAGGGAATGTAGTGGGAGAGGGGATCAGGTCCAACCTTTCTTCTGGAGAATCTTGAGATTCCTCTCCCTTGGGCTGAGGAATGGAAAGAAAGGCCAGAGCCTTAGACCTAGGATACTCATAATGCATACTTTTATTCTTATAGGATAATAAACATTTGATATCACTACTATTTTTTTTTTTAAAAAAGAGCACGTACTGGTTATTATGTAGACCTGCTTCCATATTATGGCAAAAAATGCCCAGCACAAAATTTGCATCTATGTTTCCTGCTTCAGAAAGAGAAGTGTAGGAGGGAGCATCGTGATGGTAGCATAACAAGAGCTGTCCTAGTTTTATGATATCTAGGAGAGGCACATCTCTGGGTCCTAGAGCACATTTCGGAGGGACAAAAGATGGGTTGTGGAGGTTTGGTATCTGCTGCCAGGCTCAGGAACACTCTTTCAGGGAAAGCTAGAACAGACCACTTTCAGATATCTTTCTGCTACTTGGGAATTTTAATCCAGGCAGTCTTTTTTGCAACTGACCAAAAAAACTTTAATGGGAATTTGGACATGTCATGAGAAGACATGACTCCCTAGAAAAGACAATGATGCTTGGGATGGTAGAAGGCAGTGGGAAATGAGGAAGATCACATTATAGATGGATAGATTCCCATCAAGAAAACCACAGTCCTGAATTTTCAAGACCTGAGCAAGGCTGTTGATAATACTTGGAGGTCTCATTCATAGAGTCACCATGTTGAAGTTGACTTCATAGCAATTAAGAGCAATGAACTTTTTCTTTTACTCCTTTATTTCTCATATTTATTTTTAAAAATATTTTAAAATTGTTTTTAAATCAGTGATTATTGCAAAGCACTTAACTCTGTTTTTAATTGTATTTGTTTTAACCTTTGCAGGGATCTAAATATCAGGGAAAGGGTGGATTGTATTTTACCATAATCATGTTGTGAGCTGCCTTTGGTCTAGCAATCAGAGAATGACAAGCTATAGATGAAATAAATTTACAAAAGCCATTTCCCTCCCATGCTGAAAGTGAAGTAAAACAGGCTGAGAGGGAGTATTCCCCTTCAGGCTTAGATGAGAAAAGACTAAAAAATATCAGACTGTACCATGCCACTGTTGTACTGCCAAAGTGACTGCTGTTATCTTATTTTGAATCATCTTTGTTCTGCTTTAGCCTCCACCAACTTGGTACCCTCTCAGTACCCATCTTCCCTGTTCTGTGTCAGTATTTTCTTTTCATTTAAAAATGCATGTAAAAGAATTTAAAATTAAATAAATTAGTAGGGAATTGAAGAAGTGTGTGTATTAGGCTCTGAACTTTATCAGATTATGTGCGTGAGTGTAAGTGAACATATAATTTAATTATAAAAAGGTATTCCACTGCTGAAAGAAGGCTGTACTTAGTGATTTTTCTCCTCTTTGACTAAGCCGAATATCCTTCTCCCAGATTGAAAAAAATACAGGTTTTTCTTTTGTTTTTACTGTTAGTTGTAAAGTACCCTGATTGTTATATTTGAATGCTAACTTTCTCATGTAATTTATGAGAAGGTTTAGGGTGATTTGTTTATTACACATTTCTGCCGTGTTTCTGTTCCTATTAATCCTTCACTCTTTGTTGCCACCACAGAGTTCCATTTTCTTGTTGTTGAACGAATTGCAGTCTAGTTCTTTGCATTATTCAGGGCCCTTTTTAAATGTTAAAGCAGAAGAGTTATAGACTGCCATAACCACACCACTGCTCTGTGTCTAAAAATAGGCTTCTCATCACCTGTGTGAGGTCAGTGATCCAGGTCTTTCCACCCAAACACTCCTCCTCCCTCCCTACTTAATTTGGCTCAACAGTGGTTTCATGGAGCATCTGTGTGATTCTGCCTACAGGTTCCATATTCCAAAATCCAAAACTTTTTTCATTGGTGGCTGAGATAGTGACACAGTATTTACAAAAAAATTTGCATACACAAAATTATTTTTTTAAAAAAAATGTGAAATTACCTTCAGGCCATGGGTATAAGTTGTACAGTATATGGAAACATAAATGAATTTTGTGTTTAGATTTGGATCCCATCTCCAAGATATCTTGTTATGTACATATATGCAAATACAATACAGGTATTCTGAAATACAAAAATAAAAACTTCTGGTCCCAAGCCTTTTGGGCAAAGGATAGTCAACTTGTACCACTATGGTGATAGAGTTTTAAATGTTACAGATGCATCATATGATGAATGCAAAGAGAAGTTGCCTCCCATGCCTTTTTAATATGTCAGAGGCAGAAACATGAAGATTTGGGGAAGGGGAATAGACCCCTTTCCCATACGTTTTGTTTCTTTCTGAGCCCCCATATCTCTACACCGACACCTCAGTATTAAACTGGGTTTGCTGTCTCTATAATTATTTCCGTAAGTCTTTCTGTGATCTTTGATAGCTTGTCAATAAATTTCAAAATGAATGAAGACTATAAAGCTTTCAAAGCATGATAGACACTTCATAATAGTTGAGCTTCCTGAGACTCCATCTGTATTGACCAAAATGACCTTTTGACATTTAAATTTGGCCATATTCAGGAGTTCCCTCTCTCCCCTTATGCACATAAATACTGCACCCAAAGAAAACTAGGAATATAATTCATCTTGAGAGGCTGGTAGTTGAGAAGACTAAGCTGTAATTCTTCATTAATTTAATTCCTGAAGGAGAGAGCAAGTGATTTTAGAAATTTTCTTCCCATTATGCCAATGTCATTGTAAGCTGCACAGTGTTCAAAGACCAACTTTGGGACTTATTCTGTGCAAATTTTGCACATGGGGATTTTATGCAGAAAAAGAAACCCCACAGCATTTTCTGCACATAAAATAATATTCCTACACAAATATATTATCTTATATGGAGAAAATACTGTTTCCTATGCAGAAGATGTTGTACTTTGCATTTTACTCTATGCAAAAATTGCAGGGTTTTTTACATAGAGAACAATTTTTGTTCAGGAAATGTTTGTGCAGAAAATATTTTCTTTCCAATGTGATTTAGTTTTTCTTGCTAAGGTTTGAGACTATGAGATCCTTGGATCCTGGTGGCCCTGAACATGACATGTTAAATTTTATGGCCTAGTTCATTGGGTCACCGTAAGTCGACAGGCGACTTGAAGGCACATACACACACAGTGAAGGCTGTAGTGAAGTCTATCAAATAAGCTTGAATAGGAACAGGAAAAATGCTATGTATGTGACAGTAGGAATCCCCATGGATGTAAATCATCATAATGTCTGAACTTCTGAGTGTTTGGGGTTCAACTCATAAAAAGCCCCCTTCCAAACTGTAGTTGCATTAGTACTGTAAAATTCAAGATTTTAATTCAATTCCATTGTTTCTAGGATTTGCCTGTTTTGTTCTATTGAATTTAATGTCATTTAATGTAGGATTTTGGGGGGGGGGGGTATTCTTGCACATTGAAGTTCCATGAACCTTGAGATCGCACCACACAGAGGATCTTGGGTATTGAACAATGTATTACTTGTCAAGTAAAGTGAAGAGAAAATGACACAAGCCTTTGTCAAGGTGTTGCTGTCTTTTGTAGTTGGGGGGAGGGAGCTGGAATTGGTGAAGCACAAGGAAAGCTTATTGTTGTTCTTTTATTCCTTACTGTGTTTAATTTCTTTCTAATAAAATGGAGCTGCATGTACAGGTCAGTAGGTTTATGCCCAGTGAATTCATAATGGCTTCCCAGATGTTCCCTTTTAACTACAACCATCTTTCTGAACGGAGAGATGCATTCAAAGGTTATCTCCTTGATTAATTACTTTTACTAGTCCCTACTTTCAGCTTAGTGGTTTTTATCATCTGCAAGAGAAATTAACTGTATAGTTTCCCAGACAGCAACAAAGTAATCATACCACATGCTGTGCCCAACACATGATACTGATTTTTAATTGGGTCTTACATATGCACCGTACAAGTCACCGCCATCACTTCCATCACTTTATAGCTGTCAGACAAAGTGTCACTTGAAAAACATTGGGTCACCTAAAACATAGAATCCAACAATGCATGTCTACACATAAGAATGATACTGTACTACATGTGAGCTAGATATCTCTGCATACAAGATTAAATTGGCCCATAAGACTGTTGCGCCTCAAGAATGGGGTAACAGAATAGCACAAATCCTCATTTCATTTGCCCTGTGGTGGGCACAAAATTTCTTGCTGAAGTTCGTTCTGATGTCAGATAGCTGTACAAACCTTTTGTGTATAACTTATCGTGGTGTGACATGAAAGTTATGTCTCTGTGATTGCACATAAGAAAGACTTAAGATTGAATACATGATGAGTGTTTCTGGATGAAACCTCATGGCCAACCTAGTTTTCAAATGGGAGGTTCAGTTTGCTTTGAATTCAAGCCACTGCATAATGTGTGCATCCATGTGAGTGATTTGAATCAGACTACAGAACTGCATTTTATTTGCCTTCTCCCTTGCTCCTCCCCTCGAATTTTTTTTTAAGATAATGGTAGCCACTGGCTTTCAAGACAGCTTTAAAAGGTATTATAGACACATTAATGGAAGATAAGGCAATCTGTGGCTACATAGCTACCAGCAGGATCAGAGGTACAATGCCAGAGGTATCATCATCATCAACATCATCATCATCATCATATTTTATTTATAACCCGCCCCTCTGAACGAGCAATCGGGGCGGGGTACAACAAAATTAAAAACAATTACAATTAAAAGTTCTTACACCCCGATCCCTACCTCCCACCCCTTAAAACAGAATTAAATTAACACAGATTAAAAACAATAATAATAGAACAGAACAGTATCTAACAATCAATCATTCTTTGGCAGTATGGAGAAGATGTCTGATGTGTGGCTGGGGAAAGCTGGGGGGAGTCCTAGGTTTAGTTTTGGAGCTGAGAAAATTTAACCACTGTCCAGGAAGGCCGGCCGTAAGAGATATGTCTTTAGAGCTTTTTTTAAAGCCAGCAAGGGTCGTAATAAGACGCATCTCATCCGGCAGGCCATTTCATAGCCTGGGAGCGGTAGCAGAGAAGGCCCTCTGGGAGGTCTAAGACAGTCTGGTCTTCATAGGCTGCAGCAGATTTCTCCCAGAGGACCAGAGTGTGCGGGGGGGGGGCTCATATGGGAAGAGGCGGTCCCTAAGATAAGATGGACCCAAGCCATGTAGGGCTTTAAAGGTCAAAACCAACACCTTGTACTGTGCCCGGAAACTAATCGGCAGCCAGCACTTAAGTACTATCATTTTTGGCTTGTGAGTTTCCTGTGGACATCTTGTTGGCAACTGTGCGAAATGGCATGCTGAACAAAATTGGTCTGATCCATAAGGCAATTACATTCTTGTTCTTTTTGGTTCATCCATTCTCTGTGCGATGAATGCTGGATCCTATCATGGATCTCCCACGCCATGGCTTTTATCCCTTAGAATAATTCAAGATGAAACACAGATTGTCATGCAACTCTATACATTCATTTTCAGTTATTGAATTGCTATTATTTTCATTACCTCTTTATTTGAACTTGAGCTGACTTATTACCATTGCTGTCAGAGGGAGCAGACTCGCTTTAAATCCAGGTACTTCATATCATTGATATACTTCATCCTGTGTTTGATATTCCTACAGCTTTTATTTCTAGACTGATATTTATGGAATGGTAACTACCTCTCATACTACATTAGTCTGTGCACTTTTGTCAGATTTGAAAACATTATTGGCTGCTGTGCCTCTTTTTAACGACCTTGGGAAGTAACAAAACCTGTGTGCTGACAGATGGAAGTTTTATGCACTCTACAATATGGAAATTCAGGATTGAGTTTACAAGTTATCTTGACAGCTAGGTGTTCCCAAGCCCATATTCAGGGATATTTTCAATGCAGATATAGTGAGGAATGCTCATGTGTGTGTTGTGGGAGGCTAGCAGGTAGAAGAGGTGCTTTTTCCTAACTCTGCCCACTGATATTCCTGAAAATCCTTCTCCTGTCCCATGCCACCATGGACTTTTTTTTCCAGCTGAGCAAGTGCCAGTTGGGTGGGTTGAGTGGGAATTACTAAATAGTCTGTTTACTGGAAATCAGTCTTCATTCATATATCAGAAATGATGGGTTATGTATTACTGCTGAATCCTTTAATTGTATTGTTTAGTTATGTTATATCACTTATTCCAGCAAGGGACTGGAAAATGACCATTCACCAACTCAGTGCAGCAAGAATAATGAGCCATGATGGGATAAGGGTATGCTCCATTAATAATGGAACAGTAATTAAAGATCCGGGACATCTTGGATTTGTTCACATTTTTTTGTGGATTAACAAAGTTCAACACCTATGTAGCACTTACTGAAAATTGATGGGGGTGTGTGTCCCTTCATGTTGTTTCTGATTTATGGTAACCCTAAGGCAAACTTATCATGGGGTTTTCATGGCAAGATTTGTTCAGAGAGGGTTTGCCTTTACCTGCCTCTGTTGCTGAGAGAATGTGACTTAGCCAAGGTCATCCAGTGACCTTTCATAGCTGATCAGGGGTTTGCATCTTCGGGTCCCATTTTGGGAGAAAGGCAGCAAAGAAGTGATGTAAATAAATAAAATAAATAAAAATCCTGGTCTCCTGAGTCATAGTCCAACTCAAACCACTACACCACACTGGAGACATTTTAAATGTTGCATTAGATATAGATTCTGCATTAGATGCAGCATATCCATATCCACAGATTCTTTATCCAAGGTTCAAAAATCCATACATTCAAAAAATATATAAATTCCAAAATGCAAACTTTTATTTTGCCATTTTATATAAGGCATACCATTTTACTTTGCCATTGTACTTAATGTGGCTTGATCATCCATGAATTTTGGAATCCACGGGGTATCCTGAAAACAAACCCAATTGAATACTTACTGTAATAAAAATATTAGGCCTATGGAAACACTCAGAGGCAGGCAAGGAGAATAGATGTGGATTGTCCCGTGAGGTGGCCTCTGTTTCTGAGTTTCCTTACTTGAAAAAGGTGCCATTTCCTATCACAACAAATTTGACTATGTGCCAACTGGACTGTAGCCAAGCCAAAACAAAACCACTGAGGGGTCAAAGGGGGAAAATGAGAGTTTGCTTGTAATCACACATTGCAAAAAAATATAAAAATTCTCTTGCTCTCTCTGTCTCTGAGAGTTAAAATCCTTTTCAATTTACTAAACTGGGGAGATGGGGGGTGAGGATGATGTTGGTGATCTTATTCTTATTTTTCAATTTTTGTGTCACTACCAGTATTTGAGCCAGTGTGCTTCTGTTTTTCCGTGGCTTGAAGAAATGAGAGGGTGCAGTTGTACTCACATCCTGCTGATGGGCTTCCCTTAAGCATCTGGTCACCCAGTTTGAACAGAACGCTGCACTAGATTGGCCTTCTGCCTGATCCTGCATGGCTTCGGTTATTATCTGCTCTTTTGTGATGCGTATTTGTTGCTAAGATGTTTGTTCAGACTTGAAAAATCTGCCCAGCAAATATTTATATATTTATTTATTTATTTCATTTTGCTACTTTTATTCTGTCCCATATTGTAGGATCCCAGGGTGGTTAAAGTAATTTAAAGAGCTTAAAACAAAATTGAAAGTAATTTGAAATTACTGAAGAAAATTAACATGTCTTCTCATGGCATGCCCAGAACAACTTAAAAGTTAAAACTACATTTTAAATAAGTAAATTTGACTTCAAATGAAAAGCCTTGTTTTGAATCAATGGCAGAAAGATCCATCATTACCTCCAGTTGGCCCTCCAAGGGGTGGTCATTCCAACAGCAGGGTGCCGCGGTGTAGAAGGTCCTTTTCCATGGCTTCCCACAATGAACTGCTTTTATGGTAGAAACAGGATAGGGCACTATCCTCAGTCTTCAGGAAGGCATATGTAGGGAGGGACACTCCTTGAAGTCTCAAAAGTTCGATATTATGGCTTTGAATCTAATTACGAGGACTCTTAATTAAAACTAGTAGTATATTGGCAGTCAGTGAAATTCTGGTGTTAAGTGATGCCTGTATGGAACTGTGGTTAGTAACTTTGCTGCTGCATTTTGCATTAGCTATAGTTACTTAAGGAGCACATTGGCTCAGCAGTTAAGACACTGTCTCTGACAACTGCAGTATCAGCGGGTCAAGGCCCAAGTGCCACGTGATGGAGTGAGCTCCCGCACTAGTCCCAGCTTCTGCCAACCTAGCAGTTCGAAAGCAGGTAAAAGTGCATGTAGATAAATAGGTACCACTTTGTTGGGAAGGATAACAGCATTCTATGCAGTCATGCTGGCCACATGGGATCACAAAGTTGTCTTTGACAACGCTTGCTCTTTGGCTTAGTAACGGAGATGAGCACTGTCGCCTACAATCTTATAGAATCATAGAATCATAGAATTGGAAGAGACCACAAGGGCCATCCAGTGCATCTCCCTGCCATGACTTGCCAAGGGGCAAACCTTTATCTTTTACGTTTATGGACCCCCAGTCATCTTCAGGAGCAGCTATAATTGTAGAGGTTGTTGTTGTGTGCCTTCAAGTCATTTCCGACTTATGATGACCCTAAGGTGACCCAACCCTATCATAAGGGGTTTTTTTTTTGGCAAGAATTTTTCAGAAACGTTTGCTGTTGCCTTCTCCTGAGGTTTATTGCAACAGTTAGGAAGTTACTAGTCTGTGGACTACCATGGCTAGGAATTTTCTTTGAGAGGTAGCATAGCTATTTAAAAAAAATAAACATTAATCCCTGACAGTTTGCAGAAGTGGGGGTTTTTTGTTTAGGAGAGAGCACAGAAATGAAGAAGTACAGAGTGTTAGACAAACTGATGGTCCAAATAATATGAAAATTGTGTACCTGTTGTAGCACCAGGTACAATGAGTCTTAATTACTAACGAGCGCTTCAGGTGCTGCTACCATCTTCAGGTAATTCTTCTTTCAAACTTTAGTTCCTGTATCCACTTTATCAAGGTTAGAGAAAATTCTATATGATAGGGAATCCCCACCAGCCCTCAGAAGTTTAGGCAATAAAAGTCAAAGATATAGCCGTGTTATTCTGCTACCAACTTCTTCCTTTCAGTTAGACTCAAAGTTGCTAGAAGATCCCTTTGCAGACATAGGCAATGGTGGGGTAGTAGTGCATCAGCCTTTAGAGGACTGAAGGTTGGACACCCTTTCAATATAGCACAATCCAAGCAAGAATATCTTTGGGAAGATTCTTCCTCTCTTCCCTTTGTACATTGATGTTTTAATGCAAATGCCTTGTCTAAACTAGCATAGCGCATTCATAAGATTAACTGCTTTTGATGTCACTAGTTCAGAAAGTAGGCCTTTGTTTGTCATTATTTTGTTGCAAGCCCACCCAGCGTGAAACGGCAGGAGGAAAAAATGAAGCAACCTCGAGGTTGCTGAGCAGGAGAAGAGTAAAGTATTTATTTTGGAGATCTGAAGAGTGGAAGCTGTCATGGGGCAACAGAAGAGAGGCATCAGAGAAGATGGTAGCTGAAACATCCCAAGTCCATAGGGGTTTCTTAGTGTGCGCCCCCCCTCCCCGATATATCTTGATGTGCCGGCAGTTTTCACCCAGATCCCTGAGTACTGCAGGGCAGAAAAGGACAATTTGGAACCAATCAGGAAGTACAATTGTAGCCTCTAAATATGGTTAGGCAGTTTTAAGTGGTTATATATAGTCTAACTGTCCTAATTTTGAACTTTTTCTGTCAGCTCCATGGTAATGAAATATTCATTATCTTTTGAAGTTTACATTGGACTGTACTTCAAAAACTATCAGCACATCAAATTATAATATATAACTGCTCTTTAAAAAATCTGATAGTTGTAATCCTTTGTGAGATGCATTTTTTTTTCTTTTTGCAATTTCTTCATCAGTGCAGATGTTAGCAACTCATGCGGGACAGCTAAAAATGTCTTTCATAAAAGCTACAGAAGAAAGCTGTAAATCATATGCTCCAATTAAAAGAGAGAAACTGAGTTTCTGTGGCTCACAAGAGTGGTTCATGGGAACAAATTAATACAAGAATACTTACAACACTAAGACTAACATTTTTCTTCCTCTTCATTATTATGTTGATCTTCATTACCAGTGATTGGAGTCCTTTGTAGGGATTTGTGTCAACACTTTGTTTTCAACTCTTAGTCTGCCTAGGGGACCAATTTCATGATCCATAAAACCAGAACTTGGAAAAGTTCCTTTTTTTTGGACTACAACTTTCGGAATTACACAATCAGTGATGTAGTAAAGAATAAAAGTAATTTTTCTAAGCCCTAGATAAAATCTTAGGAAAAATAGTAAATTGGGCATCTACCTCTATCAGCATATGCAGTGTATATCTGCCTGATCAGAAACAATATATGGTGACAGAATCTAGTTTGATCAAGTTCTCTGTGAGCCATACCAGAATCTTTTGAAGCTTCGCATAGTGATGCTAGGTCACTACATGTTGGATGCCTTTAGTCAACTTGAGAAACAGCAAAATTTGTGTGAAACCAATAAGGAACTTGGTGCCCAAATAATATTAGAATACAATAAACAGTGAGTTCGAATCTATTTATCCTGTCCCTGTTTTCTTGTTTCGTGATCCTGTTTTGTCATAGGATGTATCAAGATATTGGGCATGGGCTAGTGTAATTCAGTCCATTCCTGAGACATACATGAGCAGAGTGGGTTTCACATCTGAACTGTCATGGCCTTCATTCTCATCTTCATTTTGTTGTGGTAATGTTGTCATGGCTGTTGTAAGATGCCTCGGTCATACTGAAGAGGCCGGATACAAATAATGTATTATATTATTATTATTTGAGGCTGTTCATCTGGAATTTATTGTCAGATCTGACATTGTTCCACCTGTTGGATTAGGCTGTGGGCATGTGGAAAATCACTGCATAGAACCAGCACAGCTATCCATGAACAGGTAACATCTAGGTTAAGACTGTATGTGGCGATTACTCTGGAACGTCAGTTAATCCAACATACCATAACTAAATTAGTCATATGATTAACAATGTTGAGTCTTGTTAATGCATCTCTGCTGGTTTCTTTTGTGTTCCTAAGTACAGCTGAGGAGGAAGCAAGGAGAACCACAATGTTAGAAGACATAGGGCAGCTGTGGCTAATTCATCCCCCAGTTTATTAGGGCATTTAATGCTAATATATGTTCTTCCAATTGCATTGGGGCAGTCTTAATCTTTACCATCTATAAATTGTGTATACTATGCCTCACAATCAGATGGGGGGAAGGGTTA
The DNA here is from genome assembly GCA_034509955.1 of Urosaurus nigricauda. Classification (NCBI taxonomy): domain Eukaryota; kingdom Metazoa; phylum Chordata; class Lepidosauria; order Squamata; family Phrynosomatidae; genus Urosaurus; species Urosaurus nigricauda. The sequence goes on along the minus strand of JAOEGL010000003.1, from coordinate 187,266,507 downwards.
AAAGAAGGAACAAGCATTCAGAACCAGCTTATTCCTACTATTCCCCTGTTGCCTAGCTAAGCTGTGTGGGACTCTTTCCTGGTTTGATCTGCTCTCAAATGCAGCTTTGCCAAGTGTGCATGCTGTGCTTCTTTCTCTTTCCTTTCCCCCCACAAAATCAGGTCACTCAAGATCACGGGGGGGGGGGGGGGACATGTCCACTTCAATTACAGCTGAGTTGTTGTGGAGCCACTGTTCCTTCAAGTGGTAATGAATGTCTACAGGTGCATTGGCAAGGCTACTAGTTCCTCACTAGGGGTGAAGCAAATATCTGAATGGGGTTCCTAAGTGTTGAAAATTCCCGACAAGGAGAATTCTGCCCAGAACCCTACCTCTAGTTAGAAGCTCCAGGCCCCATTTTTGTGGGGTGGCATGGAACATAGATGGCAGACGTTTTTGTCCACATGCTTATTTCCTTTCCTGCATGCTTTTCATGAACTTCAGGGAAGGTAACCAGTCAGGTAGCTGAGCAGGGAGGCTTGTCCTCAGAGGAAGGCACAATCAGCTGTACAGTCTCTGTACTGTATCACCTAACAGTTGGCCCTTGCAAGTACATATTTACCATTCTGCAGAATTACTTTTCATACCAATTTGCAGTGTATACTGCAGAAAACACTCAGCCAAGGAATTGTTGAATCCTGTCATTATCCATCATGAAATAAGAGTATGGAGTCAAAGGCTTTCATGGCCGGCATCCATAGTTTTTTGTGGAGCTTTCAGGCTATGTTGCCATGTTCTAGAAGAGTTCCTTTCTGATGTTTTGCCAGCATCTGTGGCTGGCATCAGAAGATGCCGGCCACAAATGCTGGCGAAACATCAGAAAGGAACTCTTCTAGAACATGGCCACAATTTTTTTTTAAAAAAAAAAATAGTGTATGCTTGATAACCAGTGTTCTGCTACAACAACTTATTGTAGAAGAAAACTAGTATGGGTGAGCAAACTGTCTTTTTGGTGAAACTTGTATTCCACTAGTGATTTTTATCATGGAAGAGTGCTTGGTGAATAATCCCAAACTGCAAGAAAGTCTTTGAAGTTTTCTTGTTTTGAAGACATTCTTGCAGTAGAGAGAAAATTGAATAAATAATATGTTCTTCCCTGCAAGGACAGAATTAATGACTTACACACCCACCTCATATCGTGTACCTCAAAAAATTGAGACAGCTGTCCAGCAGCTCCCTCCAGTAATGTTGACTTAGCCAATCAGACAGTGTCTGTGTGGCTCTTTAAGTTTCATTTTCTAGTTTCAGATTTGCCTCCAGACATGTTCAGTAGGTATGAATCTTTCTATCATGTCCAAATGGTTGGGTCTTGCTCTCTTCAACTGGATGTTTTACATAAGCTTTCTCTGACTTTAGTTTTCTTAAAAGACATGTGTAAATATTGGTGATCCCATAATTCTGACACCCACAATGGGGTCTCACTTTCCATAGACTTGCCATCCACAGATTTCAGCATCTGCGGATGACAAGCCCTCATTGTTCCCAACGGCAGCAAGTGCACACGGGACAATGGGATGAGGGCTTACCTGAAGTCCCATTGTCCCTAATGGTGGCATAGCCATGTCCATGCTCTGACAACGGGGGCTGTCCCTAATGGCGTTTTGGCCATATCCAGGTCCTGCCATTCGGGACAACAGGACTTGAGATTCCATGAATTTTGGTATCTGTGTGGGTGTCGTGAACGGATCCCCCGTGGATACCAAGGTTCCACTGTGTGTATATGTGTAGAGAGAGAGAGTATAGTGTAATGTTGTTAGTGTTTGCATTAAAAGTCAGCATTTACCAAATATGAGTTAATTACTGCTTCGTATGCTTTAATCTGAATTTGTAAAACAGATTTTTTTTCCTTGTGTACTGGACATGTGTAGCATGTTATTCATTTGATGAACTTCAACTATTACAGAATATCACAGATAGATCAACCCCATGTAAAGTAATAAAAGCTTCTTGAGATGTTGCAAGACCTAAGCCAGAATCCTGGTGGGCAGTTACAAATGCATAACTCAGAATTAAACACTTGTAATCATTTATTATTCATGATCCCTGCATAGTCCCTAATTGAGGGGATACATAGGGACCATGAATGTCCCCCAATTACCAGACAGCAGCCCTGTGATCAATGGGGCTCTATTCTTATGTCATTCAGAAAGAAGCTGGCAGTCACCATGAAGAAGAATTATGACAGGGTCTTGCTTCTACCTGTCTCATTGGAGATCATGGTGGGAGGAGGTGGAAACATCAGCTATTTCCTGGTTGACAGGGGAACAGCCCCCCCCCCCATTGCAATAGCTGCTGCCTCATAAGTGGGGATTGGGGGGGATCAGGACAGGATTGAGTGTGTAACATTGTAGTGGTGCTTACACATGTGCAAATCCCCATCAGGAGTCTATCTTTAATCAGTACCTGAGATCATTTTGGGTTTTGGAGCTCCATGCCATCAATATGCTGATGACAACCATCTCTATTTCTTTTCATTAGAGTCAAGTAAGGCTTGTAGAAGTGCTGAAATATTTCTGGATCCCAATAACATAAACTCTGTGGATTGGTGGTATGAAACTAATGATTGAAACTAAAGAAGCTGGCATGAAACTAATGAATGCTGTTTCCTTGTACGAATATGTTGACTTTATCTGTATGAAGCATTTTTATCCTAAGCTATTATTACACATAAGAACAGGAATAAAAAAGGTAACTGCTTATAAGAAATTCAAGCAAGTAATACCTCGTACTCCCATCATCTTCTACAGATAGCTTTACAGCCCATGTTCTTGTGTATTGTCAGTTTTATAAAGACATCCATCATCAGATGATTACCTCTCTTTTAATCAAATATCATGGACATTGATACAGTGGTCCCCCGCCTTACGAATCCCCCGGGTTGCGAAAACCCCGGGATCCGAAAGGCGGTGGACCGGCTTCCTATCCCTCGGGATACGAAAGATCCCCCGGGATACGAAGAAAAAAACCGCGCGGCCCCTTTAAATCGGCCGCGCGGTCCATTGAGTTTAGCGGTCCCCCGGGAAACGAAAGCTTCCGGGTTACGAAAGTAATCCCGGAACGGATTACTTTCGTAACCCGGGGGATGACTGTACTTTTTATTTACGATATCTGTTGGATAATCAGGACCCAATTGATGTACTTAAGGTAGCAAAATTCTGTTATATTATGTGCAAAATGCATCCACAATTGGCTGGTGACAACTGATGATAGTTGGTGGAGTCTGACTCTGAAATTTGTTCTTTGAATCCTGTTCTAATAATTGTACTGTACAACTTTACTTTACAGACAGCTTTCTCTAACAGATCAAAAGGGATAATTAGGGTTGGGGTGATAGTGGTGAATTTCTTGTGACTGCTATGCCTGCTGCAACAGAAACAAGAAATTAAAATAAATACCATAAACTAGAATTCCCAAGTAAAATTGCAATTTGATTCCAGTCAAATTGATTATTGCCTATTTATTATTGTGCCATTCATAATGCTTTTTATGGAGTTTGTTTTAATGTTTTCATGACTTGCTTTGTTCTTAATTATGTTTGTTAATTGCAAGAAGTGCCCTTTTTAGTATAAAAATGGTTTGCAATATGTGGCTTTCATTCAGTGAGACCATGAATGCTCTCTAAACTTTAATGAATCCAATCCCTCAAAGGTGTTCAGAACCTTGGATAGCTCCTCTGCACTAAAAACATGGAACAAATGCACTGCCACACTGACATGGAAGCCACCAGCTAGTGTAAAGGCAGGTGACAAAGTAGGTGGGTAGATATTTCACACACAGAGACACGTTAAATAGCACCAATAAAAGTGGAACACATTTTGTAGATCAAATAGGCACACTCTTGCATTGAACAGAAAGATGTTTTGATTTCTCCATAAGCCTGTGTCTACCATCTGCTTATTATTATCAACCACCAAATATGTTTTCTGTAGCTCAGACAGTCAAGGGAGCAGCTTTGGACAAAGTTCTGACATGGCATTACCTGCAGCAGCTACAGTGCCATTGTTAGGGTTGGGTTTCACACACTACCAGAAATAACTACCAGCAGCCTTAGAACCCATTTTGGGAGAAATGCAGAATATAAGTGTAATTAATTAGTTAATTTGTCCTCTTAGACTTGATTTGATGCCTTGATCACCAGTAATCTAAGCTTCATCACCACTATTTTCATTGTACAGTGCTCCCTTATGCAGGGGATCCGTTCCGGACACACACACCCCGCGTAAGGCAAATACCGCATATGCTTGAGCCCCAATGCATGTGGTGCGCGTGCCATTGCTGATTTCGTCGTGCACATAGCACACCCGCATATGATGTGCGCGTGCTGTATTGGGTTCAGAGCCAATTGCTTACATGATCGTACTGTAAAGGCAAAAATGAGTCTGTACCAATATAGCCCATAAAGAGGATGTGTGGGTGGGGAGAATTAGGTCAGAAAATAAATCTATAAAAACCAGTATTCTTTATTCCTCCCTGCTTTCTAAAAGTAGAACTATCTGTCATTGGAAATTATATTTTGCATTTCCATCCCCACCTGTAGGAGTTTTGATAGCAGTAAAGATGTATAATTACTCTTTCCTGTAACTTTTGGCAGTAATTTGGCTGGAAGTCAGTTTTACTTTCTGAGAGTACAGCTTATGCTTCATGAGTTTTAAGATTGCAAAACCTTGCTCATGACTTTAAAAACCTAGTTCTCAATGAGAAATCTTTTCCCAGTCTTTTCCCAGCCATCAAGTGGAGAAGGAGTAGGGGTTGTGGAAAACACTGCATTTTCATCTGATATATTAAAAGACAAAATCTCGAAAAATCTGATTGGGGGGGGAAAAAAACAGAAAATTAATTTTTTTTTACAGCATGTGTCTCTCAGGGCCATGTTAATTTCCTGTGGGCAATTGTGCTGCATAGAAAAGAATGATTCTTAATGTGTTCATTGAATGATGTTCTATGACCATCTGAAAATGCAGATGCGAAGGAACAGCAGTGTCATAATTGCACTGACATATAAACATGCTCCTTCCTGTCGCCGTTTCCCATTTCCATTTCTCTCCCCCACCCCCAGCTGTTGCTTTGAATTCTTTTAAGAATAGTTCTTTCCATTATTTATTTATTGGAGCTGTATTCTTTTAGAAAGTATAAAGCAACTTGATGTGGCTCTCTAGAAGGCCTTCCATCCAGACACTGATACAGTTGCTACATTAGTTTAGCTGCACTATATTGTTAATTCTGAGTTATCAAAATAAGTTAATGTTTAAATCTAACTTGGAGACAAAAACACCTCTCCTAGTCACCCAGATTCCTACAAGGTCCTCCATCCATTCTTCAAAATCCTTATTAGCCTAGGATCCAAATATGGCACATTACCTCTACCTGTAAAACCTACCCACACATTGTGTTGGATCCAGATTGTTAATTAAGCTTAGATTCCACTGAAATGAGTAAAAAACACTTCATTTGCAACATAACTTAAATGTTATTGTTTTAGTTAGGAACGGAGTTCCACTAACCTTTGAAGCACAGCCCTATATGTCTACAAGAAATAAGTCCTATTTATTTTTGTGGGGCTTATCCAGTAGAATGCAGTTATAGGATCATGGGCTTAATCTAAATCAAGTTCATTTCATTTATTTTACTTAATACATAACTTGACTTTTGGTTAAAAAAAAAAAGACACTCAAGGCAGCATTTTATTGCACTGTATTTGTTGGTGGGTTGGAGATGTCAGTAAGTGCAATGTGGGCTAATGAAGAATTTGGAACTTTCAAATAGTAGTAATATCATTTTATCTAGAAATATGACACGAAAGTATAGAATCCTGATGAAAAGACACACAATGAATTTCCTCTCAAATATAACTAAACAGTGGATTGATCCTTAGTTATAGACACCGTAGTGCAGCTGAAATCAGAGATTAGACCTAAACCCCATTGATTTCAATGATTCTTCTCTAAATATGACTACATTTGGATATAATAATTTCATTCTACTCATAGTTCTATATCTATCTAATTCTACTTCATATCTAATACACAAATTTATTATTTGGGTAGATTAAAAGAAAAATGCTTTGGGGCAGTGACCCTGAAATGGTGGGGTGGGACCCCCTGGGAGCACAAGACTCGCTCAAAATTTGGAGACTCTGGTTCCACCTCCTCTTCCTCTTCCCCAACTTTTTCATATTTGAATAAAATTTATGCATGTGTTGAGTTAAAAATTGAATTTATTTAAATAAAACTGTTGTGGTTTGAATGGTGTCATTTCCTTATAAAATGTTAAAATATGAAGGTGCTAATAAAGATACACACCCTAAATAAACAAAACATTTTTATTCATAAACTGCATCAAGGAGTGACGTCCTGGTGTAGATGTAAAGGCGGGTCCCAAGGGCAAAAGGTTTGCCTACATTGCTTTGGGGTAAAGCCTATGGCTTTTCAAGTAACCTGAACCAATATCCCATTATATAGATATGTTTTGCAGCTCATATCCCTGCTTAGTTTGTAAAAAAGACCACCACATAATGTATTAAATGAAGTAATAATATCACTAGGTATAGCTGTCATTGCCTTCCATTACCAGTGAGTGCTGAAAGAGAGCATACATGAACCACTGTAGCTTAATTATCCGGTATCAGGCTAGGGACCCTTTCATACTACACTGTTACAGTGCTATGATTCAGTTTTAACTGTCATGGCAACATTCTGTGGAATCCTGGGAAATGTGATTTAGAACCTCACCAAACTAGAAACCCCAGGATTCCGTAAAATGAAACAATGCCAATTAATGTAGAATCCCAGTGTTGTAACTGCGTTGCACGCAAGCACTCTTGGGCTGGGGAAACCAGGTTGGAACCACCACAAAGCTTTCCAGGTAACCTTGGAAAAGTCTCTCACTTGCTCAGTTTAAACCCCCCCCCCCCACACACACACACAAATCATGGGAAACCACATATACCCCTTTTTGAATTTCCTGGAAGAAACACAGAGGATATAAATGTAAGACATAATCCCAAAGTTCACAATATGAGAACCGATTAGACTTATTTTAATAGGGGGTTTTTCTCCCTTTTAAGAAACCTCTGACCAGCAAGAAATTTCAGACAAAAACTGGACTCTGGTTTGAACTAGTGTCATTACAAGTAAGATGAGGCATCTTGTCTGCCTTCATGTTACACCCTACTTCTGTGAAATTCTTCAGCTAAGGCTGGATTTAATGAGTTTCCATTCATTAGCATGAACTGGAGTAGGCCCTTTCCTGTTCCCAAGTGATGGAATGATATCTCAGAATAGGTTCATGTAGAGAAGAATATCTTCCCTGCCATTCAGGAAAGGTTGTAAAATACATTTATTAGAAAGGGAGGAAACATTTTGACAACAACGCAGTGGGGAGGAGAAGTGCTTTATACTCTTTTCTTTAGTAAGGGTATGGGTTTTGTTTTTGTTTGTTTTTTGTTTTGTTTTGTTTTTTGGCTTTTCCTTGTGTTCATCCCTGAGGTTTTAGCTAGCATGATTTTAGATTATTATGAGGTTCCATCCAGCTTTTGAACAAGTGAGAGATAATACAGTCGGCCCTCCTTATCCATGGATAAGGCTTAAAATATTTTTTTACAAAGTATAAATTCCAAATAGCAAACCTTGATTTTCCATTTTATATAAGGGACACCATTTTGCTCTGCCTTTATATTTACTGGAACTTGAGCATCCATGGATTTTGTTATCCATGGGGGATCCTGGAACTACATCCCAGCCCGTAACAAGGCCCCACTGTACTTTAAACCAGTCTTTCCCAAAGTGTGGTCCTCCAGATGTTTTGGACTTCAGTTCCCAGAATTTGTGGTGGTTGATCAAACTGGCTAGGGCTTTTGGCAGTTGAAATGCAAAACATCTTGGAGGACCAAGTTTAGGAAACATTGCTTTAAACAGATGCTGCATCTGGACACCTGCATTCCTGCTAGGCCAGGGATGGGCACAGTGGAGGTGATGTTGCCAGATTTCAACAATGTTTGGAAGCCTACACTTTACCTAACCTTGTGTTAGCTGGGGGCAAGACATTCAGATGCTTGCTCTGCTTCTTCACATAGAGCAGAGGTAGATGTTGTTGAACTACAGATATCAACTGTCCCAGTCAGCACAGCCAATCTACAATAGCTAGAGAACTGCATGATTGCCACCTTGCAGTTGCATCTCCCAAGGAAGTGTATGCTCCAATAAATACTTGATTCATTCTCCATCTTATAGTCTCTTCTTCATGTTGGCCATTATTACCTTTTCTGGCACCCAACTCCCTTCTCCAGCTCTGACCTGAATGTCCTGCATCCCTTCTCCCTTAATCAAATTGCCAAATCTGAGTCCAGGCTTTGGAATACTGGTACCAACTGCAGTTAAGTCACAGGAAGGCGAGAATGACCCACTTTTTGCTCTCCTTCAGTTAACAGGCAAATAGGTTGTTGTTGTTGTTAGAATCATAGAGTTGTTGTTGTTTTTAAATTCTGACAGGCTAATAATAATAATAATAAATTTTCTTTCTTTCCTGCCTCTTTTCAGTGCTCGAGGCAGGGTACAACATGTTAAAATACAAAGCACAATGAAAAAACATAAAACCAACAGGTAAAATACAATACAATAAATTTTAAGAACTGAAGGGTTTTTGAAGATGAGGCATTTAAGAGCATGCCGTACTGTTATAATTGTGCTGTTTTTAAAACTGCTTTTTACCATTTTTAAATGATATGTTTTAAACTTTTTATTCCATTCAATTCCATGTAAAGTTTATCTTGTGTGTTTTGTTAACTACAACATGCATGTTTTAATTTATAAGCTGCATTAAGACCTGGTTTTGGGAGGAAGGCAGGGGTATAAATAAAGTTAGTAATTGCAGTTATCATCAGCATCATTATAGATGGGTGGTCATCTGCCCTTGGTTTTTGTTCTTCTTTTTTGCCATTCTTTCATTTTGCTTCTTTTCAGCTTTCTTTTTTTCCCCCTTTATTGATAACCAGTCCAAAATAGAAATTTTCTTTTGATTTGCTTTAGCCATTATATTACTTGTGCTCTTAATTTTTTCAGTTTACTGAGCCTCAGCAAATGTTTTATTGGAAAAATAAAGGCCCACATTTACCTTTTTTTTAAAAAAAAAAAAAGGCAGGCTCTTTTTAATTTGTGGGAATCCCAGCATGGATGGAGGCGATTGCATTGTCTGAGAGCTGTGTGGGCTTTATTGCCCAAGTATGTTAAAAGTAGGCATCTGTTATCATAGCTACCGCCCCATTCGTTCTGAAATCTTAATTATATGATTGTTACAATATGTAGACTTTTTCATGTTTAAGGAGAAATGGGACCTTTGAACTTAAAAGGAGGGGGATGCAAAGTTTTGTTGCATTATCTGTCTCATCTTATTCTGTTATTTATTGTTTTCTTGACTGTGGACCAGCATCTTGTGTAAGCGTTGTTCCTTCATGTTCATTTTAAAGGGAGCTCCCACTCATAAACACAGAATGCCCAGACATCCCTAGATGAAAAGAACGCCTTTTCTGTCCAAACAGTCATCTTTTGTAGAATGAAAATTGGCTGCCTGATATTTAATGAACAGAGGTTTTACTTATCATATAAAAATAAGTGGGAGCATTTACAGCATTTCTGATCTGTTTGGTTTCTAGGATTTGGAGAACATTCTGTTGTTGCTGTTTTTAAAAAGTGACACAGAACTGGCATCCCTTATTTAAAACTCAATGAGCCCAATTCTCATCTGCCACATATGCTCCTATGCACACAAGAAAATCTGTTTTAAGGTTGGAGAAACCTTTGGACATCTAGATATTTTTGATTACAACTCCCATAATCCCTTGCCAATGGGCATGTGAGCTGGTACTCTTGGGAGCTGAAGCGGCTTCTGGAGAAACAGGGCTCACCCTTGCTCTAAGTAATCATGGGCTTCTTTGTCCACAACAATGCTGTATTCTGTTACTCACACAGGAGATAAGACTGCATCAGTCTTCATTTCCTGTACCAGCTTTATCAGACAAGGGACAAAACCTGTTTCCTTGCATTTATGTAACATTGTCAACACACTAGATTGAGAAAAACACTTGTTGTATTCTGTTTTGATAAACTGAAGTACACAAGTGTACTTCATAACAGCACAACCGAAATGATGGCTGAATAACAATTAGCTTCATATGGAAGATGCAAGTCTGAAAGAGAGGCTAAGACCATGTGCATAGGAACATATTAATCTGCTTTATACTGAATGAGAACATTGGTCCACCTATTCCATCATTATCAGTTCTTACTAGGAATAGCTTTCCAGAGTTTCAGCCAGGATTCTTTCCCAGCCTTACTTGGAGGCACCTGATATTTCTTGGTGCTTACTTGGCCATCTTATTTGTATATCTTATTTTTCCTTTTGTCATTTTAAATTAATTTAACGGATGTCTTTTTAACTGATGTTGTTTGTTAATTGTTGTTGTTCCCTGCCTCAATCCATGGGGAGAGGCGAGTAAGAAATTTATAATAATAATAATAATAATAATAATAATAATTATTAGCCAGACCCTGCTTATCTTACGAATTTAGAATTGCTCAGGTGTCTTCTGGGTAGGATGGTGGTAATGATCTAGTAACTTTATGGTTAAGGGCAGATCTAAATGGAAGGTTTTCGGCTTACACCCATAACCACAGTTTTAGTTTTAGTTTTGGACATTTGAATTGATTTAAAAATCCCTACTTTATCTCGGTATGACCGTACTTTAACTTGTTTGGGTGTCTTTTAAGCATAACTTGTATTATTCATTTACTGGTTATGCAATACTTGCTTGGTGTAAAGTGAGTTAAGGCCTTGTTAACATGAAATAACCATTCATGTGAACAAGCTCCGAGACAACACAGCTACTTGAAAATTCAAGGTGAGAGAAAGGTTTAAAGGTTCTCTGTTATTATCTTTTTGTGCCAAAGATAGACATTCCCTTTTAAGATATGTTGAAAATTCCAAATGTTTTGTAAGGACATGGCCACGTTGAATGTGTGTTTCATTTTCTCAAGGTGTGCGAATATATTTGAATGTTCTTCATTCTGATCCTTGTTATAGCTAAAGCCTGAGAAGGCAATGACATTCAATGAATAGAATATGCTGAAAAAAGGAACAGCAGATTAAGGGAGCAATGTATATACCTACTTACACTGGCATAGGTTTTTGAGGCATACCTTATTGTGCAGAGTTATCTTCAGCAAATGCAGATGTAGCCCCATATGAAATAGATCATATAGTTAAATATAGTGGCATTGTGTGGTTTGCATGGTGAACGAGTCTGTCCTTGGGCTATGTGTAATTGCACTCCAAAAAGGTTATTATTGAGTATTAGTTGTATATGGTTGTGCCAACATAATCTGTCTCTGTGGGTGGCTGGAATGCCTTTAGGAAGCTTTGTAGGTGTATTGCACCTGGTCACACACCCCTCACTCCTACTCCTCAGCCCAATCTGCATCTCATAATAGCTCTGAACATAATATCTGCTTGTAGTAAAAAAAAGAACACAATTTTGTTTTGTGGCATAGTTTTTGTGCTTCTTAGCAGCTGCACAATGGGGGAAATTTTTATTGGTGTTCATGTCTTCAGCAGCATGACAGGAAAATTTGTCACTATCATGCAGCTTTTAAAAGCCCTAGTGCCTCTCAGCAACCATGTTATATAACACCTCACCACTAGACCAAGTGAAGATGTGATGCTAGTCGAGCAGGCATTGCACCCTATTGTAAATGTTTGATTGCTTAGAGAGACTGAGCATTTTTCATTTTTAGCTCTTTGTTTAAAACATTTATGCCCAGTCTCCCCTACCAGGGCAATTAAAAACCCCAAAGCTAAAAGCACCAATAAAACATAAATTAAATATAATTAAAATATTATTTTTAAAAACACATGTCCACTAAAAATAATGAGTACATCCACTTTTGAGCTTTGCTATAGCCCAATTCAAATATGAAGAAGCCTCTAGATTAGATATACAACGAGGGGAGTGTGCTAGGACATCCCCCTCTGTTGTCATTTTGCTTGCATGAAAAATGATGGCTTTAAAGAAGAACACCTTGTCTATTCATGGAGGATTTCCAACTGAATTAGAACCCCAGTTTGTTTGAGGTTTTGCTCAGTTGGAGAGCCTCCATAGATAAAGGAAGCACTCTTCTTCTTAGGACCTCTTGATCCGACCATACAAGGAAAGAAACAATGAGCTAATCTACTCCTCTCCTCATGTGTTTACTCAAAACACTTGAATATGGTGTTTATTCTGGCTAGATTGTGGTATTAATGCAAAGAAACGCTGAACAAAGTATTCCCAGATACCGCCAGCTTCTAATAGGACTGCTTCTGTTGAGCCTTGTAGCATTATTTGGTTTTTGGGGAGGAAATATGAAGAATGGACAAGAAGGTTCCAGGACTGGGGAAAGGAAAGATTCCCCCACACACATTTCTTGCTTTTCCAGAACCTTCCCTTGATGACTGTTTCTAAAGGGCCTAAATTTGTAATTGAATAGTGGACCTTAACTGGAAAACCTTATTGCTATATTACAGAACTGGGGAGACATTTGGTTTTGCATATGTTCCTGGATTCCAGTTCCTGTTTCCATATTCCTGCTGTATATAGAGTGCATAGGGTATGAGTGTTTTTGTTGTTGTGTGCTTTCAAGTCATCTCCGACTAATGGAGATCCTAAGCCGAATCTACCTTGGGGTTTTCCTGGCAAGATTTGTTCAGAGGGGGTTTGTTGTTGCCTTACTCTGTAGCAGAGAGCATATTATTTGCCTAAGGTCACCCAGTGGGTTTCGTGGCCTAGTGAGGAATCAAACCCTGGTCTTCAAAGTCACAGTCCAATACTCAAACTACAAATAATTTTCTAACCTAATGGTGTAACCACTTTGACCTTGGGTCCATCTCCAGAACACCATAAATGTATTCTAGGAGGCCAATTCCAGAATTCCACAAGCTACAGTATTCAAGCAGTTGCTTCCCCTCTGAAATTCATGTTCATGAAATATGATACCTGTCATTTACCTGTTGCTCATATGCTCATGAAACGTCTGGTTTAAAATCCATGGTTTGATCAGGTCCCTTATAGGTTTGGTGTATACTGAGAATATGGAAGGAATGTGGTGTTAATGCATTTGAAAGACTGCATGGTTTGTTTGTTTTTAAATCATATACTAAAGCACATTGAATTGGAGGGATGCCAAACAAATGAAACTTGAAACTTCTATACATAGGTGTGGAGGCTTCCTGTAATTAAATAATCCCTTAGAACATTTTATGAATTACTGTTCTTAATTAAGCAGCTGTCACCATTATTATTATTATTATTAATTATTATTATTTCAATATAAAGATTTACCCATAACAGAAAGTATTCCTTCTTAAAGTAAATGGTTGTGGCTAGGTTTACAATAACTTGCCTTCCATACACCATTGTGTGGTAATCTATTTGTAATGTCTTGCCTTTTTTTGTATTTAAAAAGTCCCATTGGTGACATCATTTAACGTAGCTAGTTTATCCACTTAAAATCTATGATGTTGTGTCACAATATTTTCCCAGAAGGTTCTTGACTTGAGACCTGGATCCTCTTTCATGAATGGAATGAAGGCTTCAAAAGGACATAGCAAGATCTTATCTTTTATTTCTTAAAATTAAATTAATGTTGGAACAAGGATGGCGCTTGGTACAGCAGATTGTTCTGTTGGCAAACTACAACAAAGGTGTGTGAAAGTGTGTGTGTGTGAGAGAGAGAGAGAGAGAGAGAAAGAGAGTCAGAGAGAGAGGTTTTATCATTCCCCCACCCCTTTGGGTATTTTACAGATGTAATTTTAAAATGGATGTTTTAAGAGCATAATTCCAAAATAATACCAGCAAGGGATTGCTAATAGTAATAATGTAATAATACTGAAACTCTGAGAAGTTGTCATCATTATGAGAAGGAACAGCATTTTCATGGTTAGAGTGCAATTCAGAACATCATTAGAGGGGTGAAACAATGGAATTAGAAGTAGGTCATAAGGCGTTTTTAAATATTTCAGTGCATCTGTTAAGGTTTACAGTTTGTCCATTAACGGCTTAATCGTACTGTACTTTGGGATAGTTTACAAGTAATAGCAACAGTTGACTTGCAGATTTACAGTATATTTGCCTGACGAGAATAAAAAAGCTTTTAAAATTCTTTTTACTGTGAATAAATGTATTCTACCTGTATGTGTAATAAAAATGCTGTTATTATTGCATACAAAAATTAAGTGAGCTGAAGGACAATACGACATACCACATTTTCAAGTATACATATAAGATGGTTCAAGGATGCTGCTAAACAGTATCCTTCTTTTATTATTAAATTTCCCAAACAGTGGGTTATTTCTTTCCATGAACTCAGCTCCTTTGTCATTTTGCATGGAGTGCTCCAGAAAGTGTCTCTGCCTTCTGAGATATTGCAGAAATCCTGCTGCTTTTCGCATTTCCTACCCTTTTAATATTTCATCTTCAGTGTATTTGTTACTCTTTCTGTTGTACTTTTCATTCCTCACAGTGCAACTCATTTGTGCTAAACGACTCATCTTTGTCCCTTTCTATTCCATATATACTGTAGAGTTAGGACATTATCACACCAACCTAGCGACTCGCAACAATCACATCATGAAAGGAAACAAGAGCATACTACTTTGAAGATGTTTCCTATCACACTTCTGCACTGCTTTGAAACCCCTAGGTGTGAGAAGTCTCTTCGGTGCATTTCCGGCATTACAGCAGTCAGTGTCATGAAGAGATCTCCTCTTTTTGTCTCTCCCTTCTTCCTGGTTTACAACTAGAGTAGTTTTTCGGTATAGTACCTGGAGGCTATATGTTACCTCTAGCACAATGCCATCACCACCATTATCATGGCCACTCTTCTGTTCCCTGGTGGTGCAGTGGTTAAATGCCTGTACTGTAGCCACTCACTCAAAACCATAAGGTTGCGAGTTCAAGACCAGCAAAAGGGCTCAAGCTCAACTCAGGCTTGCATCCCTCCGAGGTCGCTAAAATGAGTACCCAGATTGTTGGGGCCAAGTAGCTTACAGTTGTAAACTACTTAGACACTTCTTAGGTGGTATGAAGTGGTATATAAATGAAGCTGTTTGTTTTGTTTGTTTGTTTTTCAAAAGGACTACCTGTTCTCCATCTTGTATGCTGATTGAAGCCTACTCATAGGACCTGTTTCTGCTTCATCCTGCTTCACTTTTCTGTTTCTTTCTGCTCCTTCCATGAAAAATTTAAAAAGTGCCCACCCTTATATTAACTTACCTTATTTGGAAGAGGAGGAGGGAAAAGGAGAAGACTAGGGAATGAAACACTGCTGATTTCATTCTCAAGAACAGTAATACCTTTCTTGGGCCAACTTAAAGAAACAAAATACATCATTCAACCCCATTAGAGGTAGTATAACTGTTAACGTGGACTTTGGAATTTGTTGTCTGTTGCTGCATATCCAGCATGACTACTTGTGAATACGTTTCCTTAATTCCCAAGGGAAGTGATGTGGAATTTTAGCAGTTTCTTCTGTGCCATTATAAACTGCAGTTTACAAAGATTATTTGCAGTTCAGGGCTTAATCTGACAAAAAGTGCATGGTATAATTCTCACAATTTTCTATGCAAAACACTGCATTTTCTATGCAGCAACTGCCATTTTCTGAATAGAAAATAATATTTCTCCATATAAATATTTTTAATGCAGAAAATGTTTTGTTTTTTCTTAACTAGAAAAGAGGGGGAACTTTGCACAGAATATAACTCCCAAATTTTGAAGATTCTTGTCGATCCAGAATTCTTCTTGTCAGTGACACTGACACTTGAGATACATTTTTTGATCATTTTCTAAATATTTTTGAATATGCTTTTAACCCTAAAGAAGGCAGGAAGGCTCAGTGCTAATAATACCATCTCCCATGTTTATGTTCTTGCCCTGTCACCCTTTGCAGTTTTCTGGCCTATCACTCTATGCACTCTGAAATTAGCGCTACTTTTTCAAATTTCCCATAGTGCTTCTCACCTAATATAAGGAATTATGAGAAGTTTAAAGTCTCTCAACTATGCTTTTGATTGTTCGCTTTCCAGTCAGGAGGGCTGAGCATGGCTCAGTGACAGACAAGGGGCTCTAATCTGGAAGTGTTTTGCCCAGGGACCCATTGGGCCCAGAGACAACTCATCCCCATCCAGTGCCATTGACATCTAACCAGAACTGGATAACAACAGTTGTCACATACATTGCCTAGTTCTCTTCTTCTTATACATTAATAGTATGAGATTAATGTTTTGACAGTGGACTCTTTCAGACGTGGGAAATTGGAAGTATAATCCAAGGGCAATCCAAACGCAATCATGGGGTTTCACGTTGTTGTGAATTAAATCTTCGCACACAATTTCGGGCAAAAGGGAAGTCATTCCGAACGCAATCATGGGTTTCACATTATTGCAAATTAAAGCTTCGCACACAATTTCCGGCAAGGGGGGGGTCATTTTCAGGTAATGGGAAGTCAGTTTGTACGCATTCCGAACGCAATGGGGATTCATGTGAATTTGCTACACTAGCGAATTCACCTGAATGCGCATTGGCTCCATTCAAAGTTGGGAGAAATTCCTCCCATGTGAGAGTCCAGTGTGGGACAGCAAACACTGGGTAGGACACAAATGAGAAGTACACTTGTGTATGAACAAACTGATGTTACACAATGATATACCTCAGTGCAGTGTTATCCTGCAGCCTCAAAGCTAAATGAGATTTAAGTAACAGATACATGTTATTAGTTTCTGGGAGGGTTTGTTTATTTGTTTGCTTATAATATTAAATAAAAAACACTGTGAGCAGAGGGAGCCCTAAAGGAAGAGAATGTTTAACCCTTTCCCCTCTATCTGCTTTTCTCCATAGACACATTATTTATTCCGTGCAGGGGGGGAAAGAGGCTTGAATGTGGCAAAGCAAGTCCACATGATCATTCTGAAAAGGAGTTAACAGCCACTCAGACTTTTTGCTTGATTGTGTGGGCATCATATCCATTGAACCAGGAGGCAGTGGTACTGGCAAAAGGTGTTGAGTTTATACCTGAAGGCATGGCTGTTACTTGCATGGAATTTTGTCCAATGCAGTGATGATTTTGGGCAAGGTATGTAAATCTTTGCATGCAAGAATGAATAATTTCAAGAGGGTTTTTGTGTGTGTGTGTGTGCATTTTTTAAAGACGTTTCTGCACTTTTGGAGAAGAATTGCACAATTCTGATTCTGCACAGGAAACTTTGTTCATGAAACCCTGTATTTTGTTCTCTCTCTCTCTCTCTCTCTCTATATATATATATATAGAGAGAGAGAGAGAGAGAGAGAGAGAATCTTAGAATTGTAGAGTTGAAAAAGACCCAAAGGGCCATCCAGTCCAACCCCTGTCATGCAGGAACTCAAAATCAAAGCATCCCCGACAAATGCCCTTTTTTAAAACCTGTTGTTTCCCATTATCTTTTGTATCCAAGCAGAATAAGAGAGATTGTGTGTAACTTTGCAAAGCACAAGAGCAACTCTTCCTTCATGTGCTAAATGCCTCCTACTGAAGTCCTGAAACATATAAGAAGAAAAGTCAACTTGTCTCTGCTTGAAAGTATGTCTTGAATAAACAATGTAAAATAAAAGAGAGATGCGGCGTGTATATATACACACACACACATATATACACACACACACACACACACTGTTTTCTGTGCAACGGTTGGGGGCAAGCTGTGTAAACATTTTTTTTCTTCCAAAAAAACTCCCTTAATGTCTTGGATTCAAGGTACATGCAGGGCCACTGGGCCTTCACACTGCAACATTGCAGTAGTTTGATACCGGTTTAATTTCTGGAGACCCACAAATCGTTAGATGCATGAAAGGGAAGCCAGTGAATGTGAGGAGCTGACTGTATTGTATCTATTGCATTCCTACCTCTCTCTTTTCCTCTTAGGAACTTAAGTTAGTACATCTTTCTCCTACTACGTATTTACCCCCTTAGCAATCGTTTGTGCTTGATTAGGCTAAGAGAGAATTTCTTCCTCATCCCTTGAAGAAAAGCATCACCCACCATGTTATTTTTTATGATTCCAGGCCTTTTATAAGTCATAAGAAGCAACTTGATTTATGCCCAGTAGCCACTGAAGCAATTATTGGTACCTGGCTAGGAGATGCCAGTGCTGCTACATAGGCACAGGCTCTCCCAGCTGTGGCTATAGTTCATAAATCAAATCTATCAGAGAACCTATCTGGAAAACAACCCACATCGAGTGCGTGTACCTTAGCCTGAAGACCAGGGGTAGCTTGGGGATTCTGTTGGTATACTGGCCATCCCGTTGCCTCCCTGACTGAGCTGACTCAGCTGGTCTTTGAGTTGCTGTTGGAGTCGCCTAGACTTCTGGTCTTGGGTGACTTCAACATTCCCCTTGAGACCAGCCCTTCTGATTTACCTGGAGCAGCTCGAGAGTTCATGGAATCCATGACAGGCATGAACCTATCTCAACTAGTCAACGGGCCCATTCATTGTGCGGGTCACACACTCAATGGGATTTTTAGTACAGAACAGGAGTATCCGTGGGCGGAGGTAATTAAAACCTCCGCATTGTCATGGACGGATCACTCTTTGATCAAGATGGAACTCAGAGCCTCACCTTACCCCTCCGGGGGTGGTGGACCCATTAGAATGGTCCGCCCTCGAAGACTAATGAAACCAATTGGTTTCCAGAAGGCCGTAGAGGGTTTAATGGTTGGCAGTGCTGGCGACTCCATCAAAACCTTGGTGAACACCTGGAACACCGATCTCCCCAAGGCTCTCGACGTAATTGCTCCTGAGCTTCCTTTCCAGCCCGCTTCAAACCGCAAACCCTGGTTCACAGAGGAAATCTGGGAAATGAAGCAGGCTGGACAATGACTGGAGCACAAGTGGCGAAAGACTCTGTCCTCATCCGGCAGAACTTGCCATAGGCAGCACCTTCGCACCTATCGAGAGGCATTGCGTGCAGCACGGAAATCCTTCTGTGCTGCACGCATTGCGTCTGCAGAGTCCCGTTCTGCAGAGCTGTTTAAGGTTTTGGGGGAGTTAACATAGGTTCCCCCTGCGTTCAACCCCCTTCTTGACCCGATGACTGCCTGCTGTGATGCATTTAACAACCACTTTGCAGACAAAATCTATCGGATAAGGGCCGACTTGGACGCCAACATTTCTCCAGTGTCCGTAAATGAGGTAACCAGCAACTCCACTACTGTCATTTTGTTGGATGAGTTTCAATCTATAAGTACTGATGATGTGCACAAGCTCTTTGGAAGCGTGAGGAAGATGACTTGCCCTCTCGATCCATGTCCATCATGGCTGGTCGCCCAGGCAGGGGATATATTGAAGACATTCCTTCGGGATGTAGTCAATGCGTCCCTCAGGGAGGGTACTATTCCATCCTGTCGGAAGGAGGCGGCTGTAAAGCCTCTCCTGAAGAAACCTTCCCTTGAACCCCTGGACAGAAATAACCACAGACCAGTTTCCTTGCTGCCGTTCCTAAGCAAGGTGATCAAGAGAGCAGTCGCCTCACAACTCCAAGCTGTCTTGGATGAAACCGACTTTCTTGATCCATTTCAAACCGGCTTCCGAGCAGGATATGGAGTTGAGACTGCCAAGGTTGATCTGACAGATGACCTCTGCTTGAGCATCGACAGGGGTAGTGTGACCCTTCTGGTGCTCCTGGATCTCTCAGCGGACTTTGACACCATAGATCATACCATCCTTTTGCACCGGTTGGGGGAGATGGGTATCGGAGGCACTGCTTTGCAGTGGTTTCGTTCTTTACTCTCTTGACAGGTCCCAAAGGGTGAGGCTCGGGGACAGTTACTCCTCTAAAATCGAGCTAAACTGTGGCGTCCCTCAGGGCGCCATCCTGTCCCGATGCTATTTAATATTTATATGAAGCCGCTGGATGAGATTATTCGGAGGATGGAGCTCAGTGTCATCAGCATGCTGATGACACTCAGATATACTTCTCCATGACATACCAGATCATCTGCCCAGACCTCAGATGGTGTCTCTCCTCTCAATGACTGTCTTGCGGCAGTAATGGATTGGATGAGGGAAATTAGATTGAGGCTAAATCCTGACAAAACGGAGGTACTGACAGTCACTGGCCCGAAACCAGGTCTGGGAATACATCTTCCAGTCCTAGACAGAGTCACACTACTTCTAGACTCATCGCTTCACATGATATGTAAGGTGAATGCAACAGTCAGAAGTGCCTTTTATCAGCTTCGGCTGATACACCAGCTGCGCCCTTTCCTGGAAATGAGGGACCTGGAGACTGTGGTACACGCGCTGGTTACCTCACGCTCGGACTACTGTAATGCACTCTACATGGGGCTACCCTTGTGCCTAACCCGGAAACTTCAGTTAGTCCAAAACATGGCAGCCAGATTAGTTACTGGTACACCAAGGAGAGAGCATATAACATCTGTGCTTAGATCTCTCCACTGGCTGCCGATCAGTTTCTGGGCACAGTACAAGGTGTTGGTTTTGACTTGCTTGGGTCCAACCTATCTTGGCTTGGGTCCAACCTATCTTAGGGACCACCTCCTCCCATATTAGCCCCCCCCCATGCACTATGGTCCTCTGGGAGGAACCTGCTACAGCCTGTTAAAACTAGACTGTCGCAGACCTCCCAGAGGGCCTTTTCTGCTATTGCTCCCAGGCTGTGGAACGACCTGCCAGATGAGATGCGTCTTATTACAACCTTGGATGGCTTTAACAAAGCGACCAAGATGCATCTCTTCAGACAGGCCTTCCCAGATAGTAGCTAATCCTCCCCCCACCAGAATGATGTCTAGCTCCTCCTATTTCCCATTGGCACGTGGCTGCCACACTGGACCTTGAGATTGAGTGTTTTTTTTAGATTTGATACTGTTTTAATTATGACTTAGTTTAATCCTGTTTTAAGGGGTGGAAGGTGGGTATGGATTGTAATTTTTTAACTGTATATGTTTTTAATTGTTGTACCCCACGCCAATTGCTCGCTCAGAGGGGCGGGTTAGAAATAAATATTATTATTATTATTATTATTATTATTATTAAATATTATTAAGGTGCTTGTGCGCTTCCTATAATTGGTCACAACGTTTTGGACTGGCTGAAATTTCTAAACATCTCCAAAGGCCACCCTGCATACAACATGTTACAGTGATTCAGGCATGCATCTTGGTGGCCAAAACAGACATCTTGAGGAAAAGGTTTGGGTGAGGTACTTCACACCTGGCCACTGGCAAAACCTGAGCTTCCAGGGTTAGGGTTGAATCCTGGAGAAAACCAAGTTGTGTTTTCCGTAGGAATGTACCCTCATCCAGTGCAGAGTGAATTTCAAGGTGGTGTTATTTTGTCCTGGGGGTGTCAGAAATTATCTCGGGGACTACATTCAGCCCACAGGCTGCAATTTCTCCATGCTTCATGGAAATAAATTCCACAGTGTAGTAGCATTTTTTGTCCCAGGAATTCACAAGAGAAGTTTAGGAGGCTTTTCTTTTCTTGTCCTTACATCAGTTTAACTTAGTGAGTCATTCTGTTCTCTTAGTTTGGCTGTTTTTATTCTAGACTGTCAATGCACTGTAAAGAATGACCTTTTCCCGTGGCTTTCTATCCAGTATGAAAATTACTATGCTGTTGACCAATAATTTTCAAATATCAGTTTAGGGATTTTTTTTAAAGCTTATTCTGCAAAAGGAAATAAAAGAGGGATAGAGACAGATACAAAAATTCCCTGGGGCAGAGCTAAACCAAGATCTCCAAAACTGAATTACATACTTGCTGTGTTGCTTTGTTAACATACTGTAGGTCCAGACAGATAATCTTGGAGGGGGGAGCTTCACAGTTTTGAGAAGTTAAATGTAATCACTTATAAACAAGCTTCAACCATCCAGCTTATGAAAAGCATGAGACCTTGATCCTTGTGACTCCTACTACAGTATATGGCAACCATGTTTTTAAACTTACTTGGTGAAAGCATATTTCTACTCTGAGATTTTTCATAGCAGTGCATTTCCTTTGTCCTTACTCAGACTGTGGTAGAAACAAGCAAGATGATTTTCTAAATGTATTTCGGTGTTTGTATGTAGTAGAATAAAGAGCCAGTGTGGTGTAGTGGTTTGAATGTTGGACTAGGAATCTGAGAAACCAGAGTTTGAAACTCAGTTGGCCATGGAAACTGACTAGATGACCTCTCAGCCTCACAGGAAGGCAATGGCAAAGCCCCTCTGAACAAATCTTGCCAAGAAAACCCTGTGATAGGGTCACCTGAGGGTTGTCATAAGTCACAAATGATTTAAAGGTACACAACAATGAGAATGTAATAGGATACAAGTATGTGTGCTGTATTTACTATTAAACAGTAGTGCCTCTGTGAATCCCATAAGAAGTAGAAATAGTGTATACGTATTATTCAAAACACAGATTCTTTTTGTGAGGTCACTGTTATCCCTCTGTGCCAAGAAATAGTTCATAATGTTTCTAGCACATTTAATGGGCAAAATGTTTTATAAGCATGATGACCTCATTCCGTCTTATGCCAAGCCTGTGAGATATAGGTCATTAATACTCCCATTTGGTTGAGGCTATTAATAAGATTGATCATTAATACCCCTGTGAGCTTCAATCCGATGGAATGAAAGGGTTGCTTGCAGGTCATGGTGTGATTAGAGCTTCTGCCTGTTGATGGGTTTATAATGGCCAGAGAAACTTAAGTCTATGCGATATGTTAGATTAGGAGCTAATGACTTGACCAAAGCTTCCGTGTGTTCCTCATAAATGTATTCCAGACCTCCTTGGCATTATGGCATAAGGCAAAATACTCTAATCATGGGCTGACAAAGTTTCTATGTATAATCAATATGTAGAGAATGGGACAGACTGGGACTGGTTTGCCTTAAGTTTCCACTTGGTAAGGTGAAGGTCTGTTCAATGTATCAATGGCATTGATGGTCCCCTCAGTAATGATCAGGGGAAGGGGGTCACACCTGTCACCTGGCAATGGAGCTTTACAGGGCTTTATGAAGACCTGCCTTAACATGCCTGGCCTTTCCTATTGTGTTTCAAAAAGCTTGGAGTTCCTCAAATTATTGGATAATTGCTGTTAAAAAAGGTAAGTAAAGATGGGGAAGCTGCAGGACAGACTGATATAGCAAAAAAACAACAACATTGAAATAATCAAGCCAGACTTAACTCATCTAAAAACAACATTCCATAATAAAATGGTCCTATTAAGTCTTCTCTAGTCTCTTCCCTATGGTGACTCATATTCTGATAGTTGTCCTCTCAGTCTGCATTATCCCCTCAGCCACTCAGTACTTTTATCTGCTTTTCTAATTCACTTATTTACCAAGTATTATAGGGAAGGAGAAAGGGCTGACAAAATGAAGGAGGTGCCAGTTCAAATTAGTAGGGTCTGGCAATCTGAATGGACCCTGGGACCGGACTATGGCTGCACTGCAGAAATAATGCAGTTTGGCACTAATTTAACTGCCATAGTTCAGTATTGTGGGATCCTTGGATTTGTAGTTTGTTGTGGCAGCAAAGCTCTCTGACAGGGAAGGCTAAGTATCTCACAAAGCTACAAATCCCAGAGTTCCATAGCGTATAGCCATGGCAGTTAAAGCAGTGTCCAGCTGCATTATTTCGGCAAGGTCGATGCAGCCTATGTTGCATATGGTGTTTTTTTTTTTTTTTCCTTTTGGGCAGAGCAGTCCAAAATTCTGATTTTTTTCCCATGCAGTGAGAGCAGGAAGAGTGGGCACTAGCCAGGCTCACAATAAACTAGCCCTTAAGCGTTTGTACACAGAGCAAAATAGCCTCAGATTACCTACCAAATGTCTATTGTGAGCTCAGCTGGCATCCACCATTCCTGAGCTCAGCTTTAGATGCCCAGTCAATTGAGGCAGGTAATAAGCAGGACAGGCCTATATAAAGTCCACCTCGAATCTCATGACAATAGGGCAGGAGTTCTGGGTTCTGCATGATTTCTGATCTCATGCAAGCCTGGAACAATCAAGACATTTGAAGTGTGCTTTAGGCCCTGCCTACATATGTACCAGCAAGTCTTGATCTGACCTGGCAATACAGAAGGATATTCTCTATATTATCTACTGTTACTCAAAATTTGGCAAGCCTAGTTAGGAAGCCTGAATTAAAAATTTCACCAGGGCCTAATCCTGCTGTCTGATGCTCTGGATGGAAATCATGTGGTCTTTAAGGTATTGTTGGACTGCAGTTCCCAGAATCCATTGCCAACATAGCCAGTGGTGGGGGATGCTGAAAAATGTAGTCCACTGGGGGGGACAGCAGGGAGAAACTGGCAATGCACTGCCAGTTTCTCCCTGTTGTTTTTTCAGTGTTGCTTGTGAAATCTTCCTGTTGTGTTTGTTCAGAGAATGTAGTCCAACAATATTTTGAGGGTTACATTATTCTCACTGCTGTTTCCAATATACAAGAGATGATCTGACTGTTGTAGAGCAAGGCTAGGGACTAGGATTTCCAGAAAGAAGACTGGAGAGGGTCTTTAACATAGGGGCTGGGCAAAATGTGGCTCATGCACCCCCCCAGGGCCATTTTTGTGGCCCTGATTACCCTCCAGCGATCAATTCTTTTTGTAAAAACAATATTGTGTGTGTGTGTGTTTAAAGTCTTTTGCCCTGAAATGCTCTAAAATGCCTTGTAGGTGACAATGGGGACATTTTAGAGGCCCTTTGGCTTTTTTAGGACCAGAAAATCCTTTTTTTCCTGAAAGGAAATATTTCTAGTCACCTCCTGTTTTGGAGTAGGGGGAGGGGGAATCCCCTGGCCCTAAAAACATAGCAAAATGCCCATCACATAGCCAAGAGGGTATTTGAAGTCATATTTGCAAAGGGGGTGTAGTGGGGGTGTGCCTCCGCAAGGTCTCCTGGGGGCTAATGCAACCCTGTGACTTGCTACAGTTGCCTACCTCTGCTTTAATGGTTGTCTGGAAGAGAGAATTACAGCAGGTATTCTCATGCAACCAGATAATAAGCAACACCTGCTGAAATTCCTTCTTCTACACAACTATTAAAGGTACTTGAATCCTCTCCAGTTTTCACTTTGGCAACCCTGCTAAGGAATCTTTGGAGCCTACAGATGTTTTGGCTTACAGCTCCCATCAGCTCCACCTAGCATGGTCATCTGCATGGTCATGTAAAGCAAAGATTCTCCACTTCTGTTAGAGGAGGAATGGTGAGAAGCAAGAGGCCTTGCCTCTTCAACAGAATATGTGCTAGAATATTTCCCACAAATCTTTGCAGTGTCTAAAGTGTATATCCAAAGTGTATGTCTTTGCAATGTCCAAAGTATGGCAGTTACAGAGATGTTGCTGGGTATATAAATTGATATAGTAAGCAGGGCTGTAGGGTTGGTGTGGGAGTCATGGAGTTGAAAGCAATTTGAGGTGGAGTCAGAGTAAGTAGAAATGTACCTGCTCCAACTCTAATTTCATAATTAAACCCTACAATAATATAATATGATAGTAAATTTATTATTTTATATTTATATTTTATACTGACTCAAATAAATATTTCCTATGTAGCCTGATAATTCATATAATAGTGATGAAATGTTAGCCTTGGTCTCACCTTGTGGTGATATTAGCCTTGTATTAACATTTTACTACAGTAAATTTGTTATTACTAATTCACATACATTTGTCATTTATGAAGGAGTCAGCATCAGAGAATAGAAAAACAGAGGAGGTGGAGTTATATTCAAAGATTTGGCATACCAGAGGTACAGGTCTGATAGTAAGTCTTCCCTGGAAGTTAATTATTTGGGCTTTCCATTTTTAAACAAATATTAGCACTAGTGTCTATTTTTATCTTTCACATGCTTGTAAGCAAGTACGTTTCACGGTCAAGTGTCATAGGGATTCCATTGCAGGTTGAACAAAAGATCCAGTTCATAATCTTGCTACAGCTATTGCTAATAGTAGTGGAATAAAAAGGTGGGGATTCAACAGAAATGGAAGTGTTTCAGGCAGGCAGGTCAGTAGATGCTCAGCGTTCTCGGTAAAATCCATTTGTTGTCTAAGTGGTTGTACTGTTGTGGCGCCTACTTTAATTAAGGCCTTGACAGAATTTCCATTATAGGCCATGTTTTAAGAGGTTTATTGCTCAGTTGTTAAAAAAAAAATGCTCCAGGCAGAATGTCTCAGTCTGCCAACATTTTCTCGAATTTTGACAAAATAAAACAAATTAGGTTCAAAAGTTACACAAATATACTGCTTTTCAGTTGTCATCTCTCAGATAAGAGCCCAGTTTTGTGTTTCAGAGTCCGCAACAAAGAGTTGCATATTGAAGTGATGTCATTTCAGCTATTTAATGCAAATGTTTTGCTCCTTCATACCTGAAAGATAATCTTCTAGCATATATATCTCATCACAAGCTCTGTAATCAACTAAGGGAGCAAATATTAGTGCATAATGTTTGCAGGGGGGGCAAGTAAAACAGATCTTTGTGGTACCTAACCTGGAGTTCTCAGAGCTTTCTAGACTACTGCTCCCAAAAATCCTCTAGACAGCAAGTCCAATGCGGAAATTGTAGACCAGGGTGGAAAAAATTTCCACGCTTTGGTGATTCTTCAAAGCTCCTCAAAGATTGTCCTTCATGCACCTTCTAGATTCATAGATCTTTTGGATTTAGTTTAGCTTTTAGTGGTAAGAAATGCCCCAGGAACAATTGGGGTGTTTCTATAGAACCCTGGGATAGCTATGCTTTTTTTTTTTCATTCATTTTTTACAGGACATCCATGTAGTCATCTGCTCATTGTTTGTATATTTGTTTTTTAAATCTCTTTTGAGGCTACAGTTTGCAATTTTCCTAGATGTTAATGTACACTTGAGACAACCAAGGTGTTTATATATGAGGAACATAATACATTCATAGAACAGAGAGAGGAGATGGAGAGAGAAGTGATGGGGAAGAGATGGGGAAGAATTTGTTGGTTTGCATCTTACATCACAGACGTGAGGCTAGAGCACACACTTCTTTACAGTTTTTCCTCTTCTCCAAATGTTGCAATGCGTTTCTCTGATTTTAAAAATTCATTAAAGATGTGCACACTAGATATAATTGCATGCAAGAAGGCATTCATTAGGAAATATGTATTTCTCCCAGTGTAGGTCCTTTTGTATGAGCATGTTCCCCCCCCCCCATGTCTTTTTGTATGTGGTAGGAAAAACTGTCAGAATATTAATGTGTCTTTTTCCTTTTAGAAAGAAAGAAAGCGAAAGAAAGAAAGAAAAAAATTGGATTTAGAAATGCAACAGTATAAAGTGTTTCAGAAAGCTCTAAGGTTGTAAAACCTGAACAGTTTCCATAACCAGAATGTCTGCTGGGCTCTCTGAAGGTATTTTGGTGCCCTGTGTAACATTCAATATGCCCCCTTCCCCCACTCCACCACCATTGCTATTTCCTGAACAGCATAAAATGGGTGTGGGAGTGAACACAATTTTCTTGAGAAATTGATTTCTGAAGTTTCTCAGTTTCTCATGAGCCTTTGGGCTATAATGAGCAACTCCCTTTGTAAAATATTATCAATACTATAATTTTAAATATCAAATCTATTTATAAAATATAATTTTAAATACTATCAATCTGAAATTCAATATTAAATCAAAAAAGACAAATTCCCACAACAGCACTTCTTCAAAATGAAGGCTAAAGTTCTATGCATGCTTACCTGGGGATTAAAACCCACTGAATTGTATAAGATTTACTTTTCATTAGGCATGTGTAGGATAGCTTTCATTAGGCATGTGCTGGATGTCTCAGATTGATCCAATAAAGCTATGGTATTAACCATACAACCATCTGTGTCAGTCTTTAAGACATCACAGGTTTATTTTAAATTTAGCAAAAAGAAAGTCTCTCTAAGGAATAATTCTATGCACAGCTTGAAGCTGCGATTATATATCTGTGTACTGGGGATTTAGCCCCTTTAAATCAGTGGGGCTTACTTCTGAGTAGGCAAATATATGAGTATGTTATTAAATATCTTTCCCTATTTCACATTTCCATCTTAAAACAAACGTATACTTAAGGTTAGGAAATCATATTCTCAATCCAAATTTATGACTGGGAAAGTGTCACCAAAAAAATATAGGGAAAGAACAAAATGCCTTAAAACCTCTCAACAGGCAGCAAATCGTCCAGCACAAACCACCACCACTTAGCATGGGGGCATCTCTGACACAAGGAGCACATAAACACACACACACATGACATCTGAAGTGTGTGTATTCTGCTCCTCCCCTCACAAACACCATAGAGATCGTCCAGATTGATCTAACGAAGTTTGAGTGTCCCAATATAGCTTCTGAAATGATTGTCATCTGTGCATGTACTGTATATACTTATGTATAAGTCTAGAAATTGGGTCGACTTATCCATGGGTCAATGTAAGTAGTGTATTTTTAACTCTTCTCTTTCTCTGAGTAGAGTGGCAAAAACTTAATTCATCCTGGGAGCACCCAAAAGATGCACCAACCCCCTCTACTCTTTCCACCATGCTGCTGCTTCTGGCCTTTTTGAATTCTCGGGTGGGAATATGGCAGTGGTGGTACCTCTTTGGTGCTTCACCCCAAAAGAGTTCCAAGAGAAATTGGGCTTTGAAGGATCTGAATAAGACATTTCTGTATGAAGACAGTAAACTTTGTCTTTTACATCCTTTGTTGCATGCCCCTAAATTTTATCCTCAACTTATCATAATAGGTTTGGGGGCCAAAATCCCTGATTTTGGTCCTAAAAGTTGCCTTTGACATATACATGAAATCAACTTATAGTTGGGTATATATTGTACTTCTTTCATTTTAGGGGACTATTGGTAGTGATTTTTTGGATCTTCACTAGGACTGTTACCAAGACTTTTTCCAATGGGGAGCATGGTTGGAAGATCAAATTTTTCTTCTCTCTGATTTTTTCAAAACAATTTTAGCATTATAGTGTTCTTGAGCAAAAGTGCCATTACACTTATGCACAATTGCACTATAACTTAAAAAAATTAAAGAGAGAATGTAGAGGAGTAAATATTATTTTGTTCCAGTGTTTCATAATTAAAAAGAAATGCACTCAAGGGTGGGAATAAAATCTTGTAGGTGGTACCAGGAACTGCCAGAAGATAGCCCAGAACAACAAAAATATTTGGATATTTCTTTAAAAACATTGAGAACTACAACAACAAATACTGCAATATTTTGCAAGCCCCGACACATCTGGAAGAGCTCCTATGCACTTAAAGCAGGGAGAGCCTCTGTTCCATTGTTCCAATATAAGAGATCATGTGAGTAGTCTGGAAGTGATCTTGGATTCGTTTTGGTCACTAGAAGCCCAAGTGACCTTAGTAATAAATAGTACCATCTACTCATCTGGTACCTCAGGTACAACCATTTCTGGTCAAGAACAGCCTCCCAACAATTATTCTCCTTTCGTAACCATGAGATTGGACTGTACAGTGATCCCTTGTTATCCTCTGGGATTTGGTTCCAGGACTCTCCATGGATACCAAAATCCATGGATACTCGAGTCCTGTTATGTACAATGGAATAGTAAAATGCTGTCTCATATAAAATGGCAAAATCAGGATTTACTTTTAGGAATTGGTATGTTTTAAAAACATTTTAAGTCATGGATACTTGAATCCATGGATGAAAAAAATCTGTGGGTATGGAGGGCTGACTGTATAATATACAGGGGTGAGGGTACGCCTTCATTTTGGTTAGATGGTTGTAACACCTGCTAAGTGGAACAGCTGGGCTGCTCACTAGGACCTTCCGCTATGTATGTGTACTGTGCTGAAAGATCTGTACTGGTTGCCAATTAGATACTGAGCCATGTTCATGGTGTTATTTTTTGTTTATAAGCCCCTATATAGTCAGCATCTTAATATTCAACTGTTTCATTCTCACAAGTGAGGATAAATGATCTCCATAGTTTTCTTCCCACTGCAGAGAAAATGAATATTTCTGTACAGTTCTCACCTGGTATTGGCATATTCCAAAGTGTTTCAAGAAATAGAGGGCATGTTTTGTGTGAGAATGCAGGAGGGGTGTGTGTGTAAAAAATTCCTACTTCTTTTGAGGCAGTCCCATGTGTTTTTGAGCAAGGTTGCTGTCTTCTATGCAAAAACAACAATCTTGGAAACCTAAAATTTTGCACAGAAAACAGCAGTCTTGCACAACAAAACTGTGCCTTTTTGTGTACAAAATTCCCCTTTTTGTACAAGATTTTTTGTGTAAGATTTTTGATTAACAAGGTTGCTGTTTTTGTAACATGTGGCTGTCTTGAAACACTGCTTTTAGACAAAACTTCACAGTCCTTATGAAAAAAAGTGTCTCATGTTGTAGTATAATTTTCCAAAACATTTTGGTATATATGAATACCCGGCAATAACCACACAAAATTCTATCTAGTGTAATATTTTTCGTTACTGGGTTTCCCAAGAGATAGGAAATCCAGATTTTGGCTAGGAAATGGGTAATGGTCAGTATTTTTTATGTTCCTGCAATCGATTCAGAACAAGGTTATCAGAGACTGTATTTTCCTATATGAACTACACTGGTACTTACATTTTTGGGGGGTTGGGTGGGAATGTGCTTCTTACTGTGGCTCTCACCAAGTAAAATGGTCTCTCCATTGAGATCAGGCAGGCTCCCAATGCTGAACATTTCTGCCATCAACTAAGGGGCTACTTGTTTACCTGGCATTTTCTTAATTGTTGAACTTAAACCCTCCAACATATTACAGATGAAAATGAAGGCCAAGCAACATCCAAGCATGGTCAAGATGGCAAACATTATTAATGAGAGAGAACACACAAGCTAGGAGAGGCTGCAGCAGACTGCTTTTGCCTGATCTTATTGGGAAGGGTGAGATTCTTCCTCCTCCCTTCCTCCCCAATAAAGAGAGAGCTAATTGGCTGTTAGCTGCTTCTGTAGCTCAAGCTTGGAAAGAAATTAGAGAAGTCCGAAGGGAAAAGAAATGGTCCAGCTGGCAAAACAAGTGCTAAGGAGGCATAATGGGATGCCCACTTCTGTATGTCACACCTTCCTTCCTGCTTATAGTCTCTGTCCTCCAGTGGCAGTCATTTAGCAACCACCCAGGAAATGACCAGGTTTGACAGTGATCTGGAGGGCAGCTAGCATCAAGAGAAAATAGCAACACCAGTCTACCCAGGAAAAAAGTGCAGCATGTATGTGTTGCTGGCTTCCCCTCCTTCCCTCTGTGTTCCTGTTGAATATTGGCCAAACCAAGATTAGTGCACTTGAACAGCACCAGGAGCAAAGCCACAACTTTTCACACACTGCTGCTGAAGGGTGTGGTTAAAACAGGATATGCAAGCCCATGCAGAGATAGCAATCGGGTATGGGCATGCGTGTACACTCACCCACACAACAATACATAGGGCCTAGGAAAACCACCTCCCTTGCATATTCCTAAGGAAGGCCCGGGCCCTCTATATGGAAACAACCCTGGTATAAAGAGTACTATAGTCTAGAGGTGACATGGTTGTAATAGTGATGCCCTGTTGTTTTCTGTTTGCTGTACTACCTTTGTTCTGTTTCACTACTGGGAACTGTGCAGCTTGTGCACAGAATTCTTCACTATTGGTTATGCTGGTGAGTGTTGTCTGGCATTGCAGCCAAACATCTGTACTTGTGACTCCCACCCCTCTTTTACTTTTCAGCGCGACTGTGCTGACCCTTGAGATGCTGCTGAGGGAAGACAAGGTACATGCAAACCCTTTCAGCAGCTTTGAGTGTTTCAGGTTCTTTTTTCTCTCTCTCAGCAGTCTGAAATTACAAAATGGAGGAAATTAAAATATGTCTCTCATGTCCCCTTCCCAAAACAAGTCTGTAAGAGACTTCCTCCTGACTCAGAACTTACCATACATCAAGGAATTTTTTCCAGATTTTGAACCCATTTGAAAGGAATTTGTTTCCTTCAGTGTGCTTTGACTTTTTTTGACCTGAACAATCCAACTTAGTTTGTAACTCAGCAGGACAGATTAATGTTGCTCTTAAAATAAATAGTGACATCCAACATGGCTACCACCAACTAACACTGTAGAATTATTCTTGGAACCACACAGTTAAGCAATTTTGGTGAAATTATGGAGACAGGCTAATATTAGCGATAACGTTTATCTCAAAGGATTCAAAAACCTGGATTGAAAAATTACAGAATATCAACTAATTGAACTTTTGCTGAAATTATGAAGACAAGCTAATATTAGCCATAAAATTTCTCCCTAAGGTTTAAAAAACCTGGATTGAAACATTACATAAAACAACGAATGGAAATTTATTTTGGGCAGCATGTTGTGAAATCATATAGCATTATACAATACATTAGTGTGATGTACAGGTACATGCATGAAAGCCTTTTGTGACACTGCAAGTGCTGAGAAATAAAAATTTAAAAATCCAAAACTCAGTGCCTCACAGTTAAGCTGAAATATGTGCATCAGTTTGTGATCAAAACAATAAAAGGCTTACAACTGCAAAATCTAGTGCTACCTTAGAATAATTATTTACAACTTTTAATTAGGTGTGTGTGTGTGTGTGTGATATAAAATCTCACTATTTGTTTTAGTAGATGCAAAATAGGAGGATTATTCCAAAAAGAATCAAATTGCTGTTTATTCTCCTAAATTGTTGATTAAATCAAAACCATTATGGATAAGGTTTTTTATGCATACAGAAACATAAGGTTGAGTTTTCTTAGCTTTGCAGTTAATGCAGGGATTCTAAATTATTTTGTGCCCCAAAGTATTTTTTGCCACCTTTTCTCCTCACAGGGCTCCTGTGCCTTTAAAAACTGCATAAATTATGGTTAAACAACAGGTACCATTTTTGAGGCCTGTGGCTGCCACAGAGTTTGGAATCCTACTTGAGGAAACTAAAATCCCTAATAGTTCCTTTGCTAAGCATCATGCCATCATCTGTAAAATGGTGCATGCTGAACTGATTAGGGTCACTATGGCCCCTTTCCTGGTTAGATCCGGATGAGATCGTGCATGCCATTACCAAATCTCTCCGGAAAGTTCATACTACCTTTTGCCCCCATCGATGCTTCCCAATGCATTTTACCCCGCTGAAGTTCATACATGAAAAAGTAATGATTCAAAATGGAGCCTATTGGTTGTCAATCAAATGATGTCATGGTGACATCTGATGCAGCCATTGGCCGTGTGAGCTGCTTGGTATTTTTTAATACTTTTTATATTTGACAGCTTATGCGCATGGAGCATAGGGCTGGGAGCAGTGCAGCTTGTGGAGGATCCTTTCCCCACCTCCCCGTCCTCCTCCTCCGTTTTTATCAGCACCCAGTGCTTCATCGGGCACTCTTGCATTTTTTTTTAATTTTTATTTATTTATTTATTTTTATTTTATATTATTTCATGTTTATTTTATGAATGGGGCTATTTAAACCAGAGGGGAAACCCCCAATCCATATATGGATAGTTGGTTTCCCCTCCGGTTTAAAGAATGAATGGGGCTCTTTAAACAAATTGAAAGGGAACCCCAATCCCAACTATCCATATATGGACTGGGAGTTTCCCCTCCGGTTTAAATAGTCCCGTTCATTCTTTAAACCAGAGGGGAAATAGCCTTGTGTAGAATGCGCATGAGCTGTCAAAGTGTAAAAATAAAATAAAAATAATAATAAATAAAATAAAATAAATAATAAATACAATTCAATACAATACAATAAATAATAAATGAAATGAAATACAATACAATACAATAAAACAAATAATAAATAAAATAAATAATAAATAAAAATACAATAAAAATATTTTTAAAATGCAGGAGTGCCCGATTTTGCTGGGAGAGGAGGAATGTTCCTTTCCCTGTCCTTTTCCCCTCCCCTGAACTTGACCTGATCATGATCGGAGCCAAGTTCACATTCCTCGAACTGGTTTTTCCCAAAAGAAACGGTAAATACACCGCTTTGGGGAAAAACGGGTTTAGGGTGATTTGCCCCGCAACGGGTGTGCAAGATCCAGATTCCATAATGTTAAAACCAGCGCTAGTATGAACTTCTCAGTTTTAAACCAGTTTACAAACCGGTTCATATGGTAGTCTGAATGGCCCCTATAAGGATTACATACCTTATCTAGGGAAAGTGTTTTGTATCTGAGCAAAAACAAAGCTTGGAAGGTTGCTGTTTTGGATTACAACTCTCACAACCCTCCAACCAGTAGAGCCATTGTAGTATAGAGATCAGTGGGTCCATCAGCAATTTTGAATCTCTTAAAGAGCCCAAAGTGTGATGGGAATCAAAGTTATGACTTCACACATTAGATAAAGACTGTAGGCATTAGCAGCTTTGTTTCTTGCAGAACAGTTGGGCTGAATCATGACTGCATGTTTTGCCTCATACCTTGGTTTCTGCAAAGGCTAAAGGTGAACTATACAGTTATCAGCTTTATACCATTTTAACTGTAATGTCATCATCTTAAGTAATTTGAGATAGCTGAAGATACCCTCTCAGAGATTAAGCATAGCAACAGCCATTAATTGTCATGACTATATATTACCTCCAGTATCAGAGGCAGTTATTTCTGTGTATCAGTTGCTGGGATGCATAAATGAGTCTGCTGTTGCACTCATGTCTTACAGTGTGGGGTTTCCAAGAGATATCTGTGTTGACATCTGCAGTAACAAAATGCTGGACTTCAAACTGGCATTTAGTCTGATCCAGGATGGTTCATCTTATATCTTGTATCATTACCACAATAGTAAAACTAGAATCAGTTATTTGCAGAATTTACTGTCAGCCTTATCCCCATATCAGTGGGCAAAACAATTTGTGGAAGGATCCAATCAGCAATAGTGTCTTAAAAAGAAAAAGGAAAACAAAATTTATCATACAGTTCCAGCAGGGGTAGAAACCATGCTGTATTTAAAGCACAAGTGAAGAGGCAATCGTTTGACCTCACTAGAATACATTAATATTAGTGACAGGTGAATTTGTGTAGGGAAGTTAGGCTACCACTTCAGGAAAGTAGCAGTCAGCTGTTCAGTAGCAGTCAGAGGTCTTTGAAGGAAGGAGTCCCTTTACAGGTAACCTCAAATTGCCTAGAATTGTAGAAATAATGCAGTTTGACACAATTTCAACTGCCATGGTTCCATCCTACAGAATCCTGGGATTTGTAGCTTTGTGACACACCAGCACTCTGGCAGAGAATGCTAAAGACCTTATAAAACTACAAACCCTAGGATTCCATAGGATGGAGCTACAGCACTTAAAGTGGTATCAAACTCCATTATTTCTACAGTGTAGATGCACCCTATTTCCATCTACTTTGGTGGTGCCTAATACTGTACAGGGAACAGTGTCATATGGGTAATTTTAAACCAATAGGAATGAATAATATTGGGACAGATTTTTTACCTATCAGACCTATCTTTCATATACCGTACTGTTTGCTAGAAGGAGCTGTAGGTGGTTTGAAAGGACCAAAAAGAGTCTCATGGAAATAAAGAGAAGAAACTTTTTAATGTATAGTATTCATAGTACTTCTCTGAAAGTAAACTGGATTTCCACCTGTGTTTTGGTTTGTAAATTATACATTAGCTTTCTAACTGCTGGAAGCATCACCTCTATTATTTAATAGACTCCCTCATCAATAAATTATGGAATCTCAATATTATGCAAATTTATATCAATATTTGGGTCCTTGAAAACTTCAGACCCCCAAACACTCTTAAATTATACATACTAATGTAGTGATTCTCTACCAAAGTGTTTTTATCAAGATTGGATGGTACTTTATATAATGATATGTTTTGATCTCCAAGAAGTTCAAATTCCTGCTATAGAGGCAAGTTTTCTCAGTTTGCTTTCCTTATAACTGAAATTGCAATTATACATTGTTGGAAATAGACAACTGTATTGTAACAGATACCAACAAAAGGAGAAGGTTTGTCATGTGTAACAATGGTGAGGCAAGTGCAAGTTCAGAAATAGGGCAAATGCACACAATACAATAAAAGTGTTCTCTAGAGAGATAAGTTGAAATTCAGGTGAGCAGTCAGATTAGATTACATTTTTTCCCAGTGTATTTTCTTTTAAATTTGGACTATAGTTTTCTTTTTTATTTGTCTGTTCCCAGCTCAAGTAAATGTATTTCATCCAGGAAAAGTACTGTGGAGAGACACACGAGAACCCTCCTTTGACACCTCCAAAATTATTCCCCAAAATCCAGTCTCTCTCTCTCTCTCACACACACACATATACATTCACACTCTTCCTCCTGCCCCATGCCTATACTTCCTATATAGGTCAAAAGTGCTGCTTTTGACCCATAAAGCCCTATACAGTTTGGGTCCAGGGTATTTAAAGGACCATATCTCCCTGTATGAGCCCCCCAGACTATTGAGATCATTGCGAGAGGCCCTTCTTTCTGTCCCACCACTCTCTCAGGCACATTTGGTGTGAACAAGAGAGAGGGCCTTCTCAGCGGCTGCTCCCAAGCTTTGGAACTCCCTCCCAAGAGAGGCCAGGATGGCTCCATCCCTGCTGTCCATCTGACAGCAGGTAAAGACATTTTTATGCCACCAGGTCTTCTCGTGACATCGATGCTGCTTTGCTTTTGTTTTAATGAATTTAAAATTTTAACCATGTAATGTTTTTAATTCTTTCAATTGTTTAATTGTTTTTTAAACTTTGTATTTTTAATGTTTTATACTTTTTTAACTTGGACTGTTTTAGATTTGTTAGCCACCTTGAGTCCCTGTACTGGGAGGAAGGAGGGATATAAATAAATGGAATGATGATGATGATGATGATGATGATGTAGTATATATTCATGAACCAGTGGAAAAATCTGCTGGGGCTCATGTTATAATCATGTATTTATTTCTGTTTTCTCTCACTATGTCTCCTTCCTTCCTTCCTTCCTTGTTTTGTTTTGTTTTATTAATTTATTTTATTTTTGAGACTGCTTTTGTCCTATTTTCTTGCTTCATACACCAAACTCTTCTACTGTGGAAATTAATTCTTATAATATTGGTTACTAATTCCTCAGGCAAATTTTGTTGAGTGTAATGATTAAATAATGACCTCCGACTGGAAAAAATAATTAGGGATTTCCATCTAAAACACTTCTGTAGGCTCCTAGGAATCTGATCTCCCCATTCATGCCCCCATTCTGTTGATGTAATTTCATGTCACACTGCCTTTTTAAATTCAATATGGGGCAAAAATCATAAGCATGGAGATTAATGAAACATGTCATACTGGGTGAAATCCAGATCTATTAAAATTAATAGGAGTATTTCCATTGACTTCACTGGACTATGTATTCCATCCTTAGTGCAGTAATTCTGGAATAGTGTGTTGAGGTAATTCTTTGTGTATAACAGTTAATCAATTAACTAATCATTTAAATGGTATCGGTAACCTAACCTGAAATTGAAACACTGTGATTTCTTAGTTGTGTTCAGCAGCCACTATGGAACTGTGTACCTTGAACTATTAAGATTGCATATCAACAGTTTTTATGGAATAAAGTTGCAACCTTTTTTTACCTCTCACCCAAAAATTGGATTTGCAATACTCTTCTATAGTTGAGGTAAGCTGCCTATCTATCCAACAGATTAGCCCCCAGAAATACGTAGTTGATTGTGGATCTCTGGTGAGCACTGTAACTTTGTGGTGCCATACTTTGTTAAGATCGACAGGTTTAAACCTACTCCACAATTAAACATTTATCATTTGATGGTGAGTCTCCCATATGACATGTTGGACTGTGTCCAAAGAAAAAAAACCTGAAAAATGCATTCCAAAGGATGACTTGGACACTCAGCCAGCCTTATTTCACTCTTCATAGTCTTCTTCACCTAGCTTTAGCTCCACCATAGTTTCCCCAGAGATGGGGGCTCCCTCTTTGGGATGGAGACTGTTGAGGGAATTGCTTATAAAATACCCCTATCTCTGGCAATGGTGCACCATTGCTTTGCTATTATAGTGGCCGTACATGTTTCATTTGGAGACAGGGATGTCATTCTTTTGTACTTACTCTGCCATTCTTCTGCAAAGGCTATCACTGAGTGGCAGACTCAGAACTGAATGGGATTATTGGAGCCTTACCCTTTCAAATGCTTAGCGTGAGAAGGAGTAATCTCCTGCTGAAACTATGCTCAACTCTAAAATGTTTTAAAATATACTTGCAGAATGTACACATAGAAAGAAGTATAGTTGCTCATAAGCAAGCTGCCTAATTTTAAAAAGTAGAAGCCACAGTAAATCTTACTGTATTAAGCCATTTGTTTCTTCTGAACAAATAGAATTTCATTTTGGCCCTTTTTTCTTTTCTTTTTTTGGGAGGGACAAGGGGTAAAAGGTACTTGATATATTAGCTGTAGGTTTTTTTTAAACTGAATTTTTAAAGTGTCAAACAATATCCACCAGTTAGGCCCTAAGTTAATCGACCTAATTCTTCTTTGTGGTCTCTGTGACTCGCACAAATGGGTTATCCTATCTACCTTGTGATGATTTCTTTTAAGGACTTCACATTCATGGAATGGTCTTGCACATTTTTCTTGCTCCAGCTGATTAACTGGGTTTTTTTTTATCGCTGATCTTCAGTATGAACTCCAATGCAGATCCTATCTAGATATGAAAATGTGAAACTAGCCCAGCTTCTCTGGGCATTAATTATGTTTATATTTGTAGTAAGGAAACAGGATTTCTCACTGGGACATGTTCAAGGACTGGAAAGGAGCTTAAATTTAAGCTCCTGCAACTTTCTATTATCTAAAACAAAAGGATGCATTAATATGAACTGTTACTTATGTGCATATCTGCAGTGGGAGGTACAACAAGAGAATACTGAGCATGAGCAGAGTGAGAAATCCAGACCAAAAGAGCTGAAGAAAATGAACCATTCAGTGTAGTTTTCCTGACCAGTAATTTACAGACTTCCAATCTGACTGAAATGAATGTTGAAGGAAGAGATTTTTTGGGAAAACTCCCTGTTATCCATTGATTTCTCCTTTTCAGTAGCTAAAGCATTAACATCATTTTGATTACGAAATAGCTTCAGTTCACAATTCTTTCATCTCATCAGTGCAGACTGTGGTTGAAAAGGACAAGATTAGTGGAAGCCTTTCTGCTTTAGCTAGAGATAGAGCAACATTGTTGAAAACAAAAATCTGGCAATATTTTGGAAATTAAATATCACATTTGGAATATTGAAAAATTACAGAAGCTGATTTTAAGCAGAAGAACTAAGAATTCTAAAAGTATTAATTCTTATTTAATATTTAAGCCAGCTAAGTTCGATGTATAAGTTTTTGACATTTTCCCTCAAATTCCATTTCAGGTCTAGTTTTACCCAATAAACCTTTTCTTTATTTCTAAGTTTTTAATTAATTAATTAAATCTATTTAATATTATCTATAGTTTCTGTCTTAAAAGGGTAACTTCACCACTGGGTCATTTTAGTAGACATGCTCAGTGTGGATAATAGCTAAAACAAGCTATATTTTGCTACAGAAAATAGGAGAGGAACCAATCCTCTCAAATCTTTCCTCAAAACCTACTTTTAAACATCTTTTTGCAAGGACTTAATCTTCATTCCTAACCTCTAAGGGTTCATCTGCACTGTGGAAATAACAAAATCCTGGGATTTGTAATGAGGCAACTACAAATCCCAAGATGGAGCTCCAGCACTTAAAGACATGTCAAACTGCATTATTACTACAGTGTAGATGCCCCCTAAGTCAAAGAGCAATCATAACTGCATTTAGGATGGGAAGGATGACAAGAAGGGACACATTTTCCACAGAGGGATCCAATTGCCCATAAAATGATTCATGGGCATAAATCCACTACCTGTAGATTGCTGACAGTTGTAAGCCCCAACTATGGAGACAATACTGGATCCTTAACTCTACTCATGAGACCCCAGAATTTGCTGCTTTACCTGTGCCAGCCTCTGCTGTCAATAGGAACAAACAGGGCAGGAAGTAAAATGTAGGAAAAAATGCAAATGGTAGTGAGGGAGTCTTCTACTCACACACTTGGGCCAGCAGGGCTTACAACAAGAACAACAACAATAGTAGTAATATTTATTTCTCACCCACTTCTCCCCATAGATCGAGGTGGGGAACAACATCAGACCAACAAATATACATCACTTAAGAATGCACCATCAGTTAAAAGAACAAACAAGACACAAACATATTATCATTTAAAATTCACAATTTAAAAATCATCTGGATAAGCCTACCAGAAGAGATTAGTCTTTAGTGCTGTTTTAAATTTGAGTAGCATATTCAGCTTTTGAATCTCTTCAAGCAGGTCATTCCACAATCTAGGGGTGGATGAAGAAAAAGTCCTCTGACTGACAGTCACAAACCTAGTCCTGGTTGACTGGCATAAATGTCCACCAGAAGACCTCAATGTACAGGGTGGATTATATGGAAGGAGGTGATCCTGTAGAAAGTGACAGGCAACCTGATGCTTCAAGTTACAAATTCCTAGCATGGAAACAATTATGTTTTGACTTTTTATTTTTAATATGGAGAGGATTTTAGAGCCATTTGCAAAAAAATAGGGTTTTTATGTGTAAGAGCACCTGCTTTTGCAGACAATCCTCTTTCATACAAACAAACAAAGAATCTCCTAGAAGTTGTCCGTTTTTTGACATGGTTTCTTGACACATTGGGAATGAAAAATTCTGTGAATATGCTCCGTTCATTGCATGGTTAGATTGTTCTTCAGTTTTGAACCATATTTAGCATGAAGCTTCCTAGGAAATTTGGCCAATCACTCCCTCTCAGCCTTATCTACCTCACAAGTTTCTTGTTTCTGAAAAGAAAGTGGAGAAGACATGGATCTATGTGCTGCCTTGACATTATTGGAGGAAAGGTAGCATCTATATGCAAGAAATTAAATTTAAAAGCAAGCAACTGAAAACTTTAGACATCACTTTGATTTTTTGCAGTGTCCATTAACCCCTTGCTATAGAGTAGGAATGTACAGCTTTGCTTATTTCATTCCCATATGTATGATTAATTTCAGCAATTTTTCTCCAGTTCTGTGAGAATAGGAGGGTTTCTGCTCAGTTTTAACAGACTATCTGTTCTTTGTGACCAAAATTGTTATCGTTCGAGAAAACTGATTTGTGCGAAAATACTTGTAGTTTTCTTGCACAAAAAAGATATGTGTGCATGCTGGGGGTGGTGGTTAGGCAGACATCATGTACAGTATTTTGAACAAATTGTGTGAATTTGTGTAAATCTATCCCCAAGCCACATGTTCCTGCATATGTTTTCTGTACAAACAAACCTCCACAACACACCAGTATTTCCCCACAAGGATCGGGGAGGGAAATTTCCTATGCAGAAACTGTTTTGACTAGTAGAAGTAGTCAAAAACAGTTTTTACATAGGAAAAACCACATGTATTTTTGCCCAGACAAATTTTCTTTAACAATGTCCTAAATTGTGAAAATACTCATGGCTGGTCTTCTTTAGTTTAGGGGGTTTCACAAGTGTTTGAGATATCCTTTTTCCATTGAGGATGAACATATAAATGAGTTCCTCTCTAGATTGGACTGTCTGAAGCAGATCTAATTGGTCATTTAGAAGACCAGCCATGAGTTTCTTTCTTCCCT
This sequence comes from Urosaurus nigricauda, assembly GCA_034509955.1. Lineage (NCBI taxonomy): Eukaryota > Metazoa > Chordata > Lepidosauria > Squamata > Phrynosomatidae > Urosaurus > Urosaurus nigricauda. Next base: position 187,224,751 of record JAOEGL010000003.1, on the reverse strand, counting down.
CAACTGTTCACTCCTGATGGTGGCTTTTGTTCATTCAGGTTGGTAACATGTCAATGGTAGGTACAAACTGCTTGAAGCAATTCATTATAGTGAATTTATAAGATCATCCTGATTTGTAAAGGGGATGATAGTGAGCTTGCAGTTCTGTATTCTGCTATCTACAAATAAACCTAATAGAACTGTATAAGATTTATATCTCAATAGACATGCATTAGATTGCACTATGACCCACTTGTAAATGCAGCAAGTACACTGATGTTCCCTTTCCCAGATCCCAGCTTTTCTTTATTTTCCTTGATGGGCTCAGCATTTCAGTAGCATGAAGCAATGTATGTGGGGAAATAAAGACAACCGCTAGTTTCTATACATACAGTATTAGCATCAGGGTGTTGGGTTTGGGGTGCCATTTTACATTGCAGCAATTTACATGTTTTGGGGTGGGCATGTTCTGGAACTTTGGATGTTCCCATCATTGTTACATGATGAAAACATTTATGATGAAAACAGCTTTGAAGCAAAAAGATAGCCGCCTCTGTAAATTTGCAATGCTTTTAGGAAGAGGTCACTTTCCTTTTAATGGATTAGTCTTTGGTTCGAGTATTGGTGATGAAAAAGAGAGAGAGAGAGCGAATAAGAGAGAAAAGAGGAATGAGAGATTTGGCAGATGAAAATTCATCTCTCCACCCAACTTCTTAACTTATTAATAAGCCATTAAAGCATAGCATTTAAAAAAAACTATTTCCCTTTCTCTGTGTTTTTCTGCTCCTGTTTAAAACATATTAGTACAGTCTTTTCTATTTTTGTATGTGAGAATTAAACATGATGTTTGACTTTTCATGATATTAACACCCCCCCTCCTCTGTACTCACTGTGCTTCCCCAGGCAGTCAGTTTGCTTGCCATTAGTGGCAGTGAAAGGAAGGAAGGCCTTTCCACCCTTGCAGTCTATTGCCAGGAAATTGCTGAGGCGATGATGGTGTTGCAGCCAATACTGTTGTTGCCTTTGTTTGCCTTCAAGTAATTTCCAGCTTGTGGTGAACCTAAGGCAAATCCATCACAGCATTTTCTTGGAAAGGTTTGTTCAGATAGTGTTTGCCTTTGGCTTCCTCTGAGGCTGAGACTTGTCCAAGGTCACCCCTTGGGTTTCAATCACTGAGGGGGATTTGAACCCAGATTTCCAGAGTTGTAGTCCAGTGCTCAAACCACTACACCATGATGGATTGAACAGAATACAGATCAGCTGACAAATGGCAAAGAACCCTCATTTTCTCTCTCTGAAGTGATAGAACGTCATGACTGTTTCACAGTCAACGTAAATGATTGTCTGTTGGCAGGATAACTTCTCAAAGACTAACTCTTCTTCTATTGTTACAATATATCCAAGAGGAAAGCACCATGCTGCTTTCACAAATGGGGAAACTAATTATATGCAATGATCTTGGCAACCTTGTTATTGTTATTGAGATCAGTAGTCTTGAAATACAGAGATCTGAGGGTGGACTGCAGTACCAAATGATTTGTGATACTTAGACTACTCTTGCACAGGCAGTGCTGTATAATCACTATAGTGGTGGACACCTTCCCCAGAACCTCTCTCAGACTCTACGTTTAAACAAAATTCTCAAAGAAGTCCCCCATGCTATCAGGAGGCAATGGGGGCAAAATTGTTCAGTTTCAGGGCCTTCTTGGTATGACGTAGACTCGAGGAAACATTTTTCAAACCAAAAAATAACCAAAAGTGACATCTAGTTTTGAGGAGGAAAACAGAGCAGGGATGTCAAACTGCAGAGGGGTCAAAGGCTATTTTCACTCCATACCCCCACGCCTCAGAGGACCCAACATGATCAGAGGTGATGTCACATTGCTTCCTGTTTCATAAGTTGAATTCCCTGAATTTCAGCTAATTTAAGGGGGCTTAGGATTTGGGAGTTATAAGGGCAAAATTGCATTTTGCAGTGATTTTGACCAATTTCACTTGGTTGGCAGGGAAAATATTCTGAACTAGACTTTAGGGGACTTCAGGGTTCACAACCTAACTCCAAAGAGTGTGTAGAGTCTCCCCCCCCCAGGAAAAAAGCCCCTAAAATTTCTGTTGTGATGTAGGGAGCCACACCAAGGGTAGGCTTGTCGACCACACTTTGTTCATCCCAGATTTAGTGTCAAATTCTTTTTTACATTGATCCCCCCCCCCCCAATGTCTTCTGCCCTCTGACTCTCACATTTTTACCCATCATTCTTCCCTCATGGCCCCATCCATGTTCTCACATACAAAAGTATCCCACTTTTCATCTGGAAAGTGTTGGAGGATATGGTTGACCAAGCTTCATATCACACCCATGGACAGGAACCTTGGAGGTTATTTGAGATGCTAATGAGAAAACTGTAATAACTTTTGGGTGCTGTGAAAGAACTAGAAGCCTTACTATCAAATTTTGCACATTCTTCATTAATTTCTACTAGATGAGTTGGAATAACTTGATACATTTCAGTCACAGGTAATTTAATACATGTTTTGAGTCATGCCAATTACTTCCCACTTATCTGATCCTATCGCTGTAATATAGCCAATCAGTGTGATATCAAATTTGTGGAGAAAGCATGGAATTTAATTTCCTTATTGAGCAGTGATTTTTGGCTAGGACAGTGAGAATTACTTTCTGTCGCTAATAAACTGATTTAGTTAAACCCAGCTGGCTCAGCAGACATATGGTGGGACAAGGAGAAAGATATATGGATACAGAGATATATAATTTAAAATTTCCTAATATATGTCAAGAGAACAAATTGTACAGCAGATTAGCATATGCTTGCCAGCCCCTCTGGTTTTTCCATTTGATTCAGTGACTCCACCTAGAAGAAAACAGCTTCTTGGTCCAACACCGCCCACTCAAAATATATGGGAGCAGGAAACAAAAGTTGTCCTTTATACACTATTCTGCCACAGCAATTCCCATATCGCTTTTATAGAGTGTGAAGTTATATTTGGTTTCCTGTTTCACTTTGTGGCTTGGAGTCAATAGATATTGACATGGTTTTAACCTTATAGCTATTTCCTGCAGTGAGACTGCGTGCTAAACAACCTCAAGAGAGTGGATCATCCCAACTTAAGTAGGATTGTGCCAACCGTTTTCTTTTTAAGGTTTCTTAATATAGGAGAACAATGGAAAATAAGATTTAATGGTAGGGAAAGAGTCCCACCACTATCACAAGTACAGCTGTGAGGACCAAGGAGAGTGTGTCCTCAGTAGCTGCTTCCAGGCTATGGGACTCTCTGCCAAGGGTGGCTTGGTTGGCCTACTCCTTGTTTACTAGCAGGGATAGAGCCTTCATATTTAAACAGTCCCTCAACATTTAACTTTAACATTTAGGGACTCTTTCCCTATCATTGGAGTAGTGTAGTGGGTATGCTGGCTCCTAATGTGTAAGAGGTTTTAGTGTGCTTTTAACTGTTTAAAATTAATTGTGTGGTTTAAAAAAAATTTTCCATTTCAGACTGATTTAACTGTATTGTTTTAGCACATGGTGTTAGCCACTTTGGGTCCCATGTGGTAGAAAAGCGGGATAGCGATTAAAAATAAATAAATAAAATCAGTTTCCAAAGTAAAATAGTACCATGCTTCTCCACAAAGAAAAAATCTGGTTTCTTGTGAACCAGGTTTCATAGGGTGGGGGTGGGGGGCAGTTCAAATGCATGGTATGGAATCAGAAGACACTCCTTTGGGATTTGACTGCAGTTAAATAGGGCTGATTCAAGCTAAATCTAATTTATGTTTATGAAAGAGAGGTAAATCAGAGGTAATAATCAACTTTGGCTAGCAAGAAAGTGGAATGTGACTCCAGGTGTTGTAGATAGGTGATAGTTTTGAGTCAAATTTAGGAAGAAGCAGAAGTCTTTTTAATAGAGGAAAGGGTGGGAGGTGGGGAGGGATGATGTTATAAACTAAAATTGTACATATGTTATATGTATTCTGTTTTATTTATTGTGTGCATGTTTGTAAATACATGACCTCCTCCTCCTCCTGGTTTTCCTTGCAACACCAAATAAAAAATTATTGAATTAGAAGAGAAAGGAACCCTGTTGCCCAAATATGAATTGGTGATTTTAGCAAAAATGTGTCTGCAGCGTCTCATGGATGGTTGGGGAGAGGGCACAGACAGTAGAACTAACTTTCCCAAATGTTAAGAATATAAACATTCTTAGACAAAAAGGTATATGCTATTAGGAATGAAAACAGAGAAAGCTGCACAAAAGGTTAACTTTTCACTGGGTGGACTGTAAGAACAATATGAAAGGACAGCGTATCATGAGGTAATGGAAGTAAGTGGTATAGATTGGGAAAGTCTTCAGAGAAAGAAAAGCAAGGAAGCAAGCATAACGAGAAAAGCCAAGAATTGAATACACTGACAGAACATACATAGAAGTGATGAAAGATTTGTTTTATGCATTTGTCTTTTGTGTTGTTGTCCGTCAGCTGCTTCCAATGGTGTTTTGATGTGGTTTTGCTGACTCACTTGAGGATTCTAGTGGGAGTAGATGTCAGTTCTTTGTACTGGTCTCATTATTTTCTCCAGAAGAGGTCCCAGGCGGAAAGGATGGGTTAGCAGGTTTCTGTGCCTTCGTATGTGTTTTTGTATATAAAGTTCTACTCTGCCCACTGCCATCTCAGGTAATAGGGCATCAAAAAGAAGTGAAGTAAGAGATCTAGGAGTCCAAGTAGACCATAAGTTGAACATGAGTCAACAGTGTGATGCGACAGCTAAAAATGCCAATGCAATATTAGGCTGCATCAATAGAAGTATTGTGTCTAGATCCAGGGAAGTAATAGTGCCACTCTACTCTGCTTTGGTCAGGCCCCACCTGGAATACCGTGTCCAGTTCTGGGCACCACAATTCAAAAAGGATGTGGAGAAACTGGAGCGTGTCCAAAGGAGGGCAACTAAGATGGTGAAGGGTGTGGAAGCCATGCCTTATGGGGAGCGACTTAGGAAGTTGGGGATGTTTAGCTTGGAGAAGAGAAGGTTAAGAGGTGATATGATAGCCCTATTTAAATATTCGAAGGGGTGCCATATAGAGGAGGGAGGGAACAAACAAAAACAAACAGCTTCATTTATATACCGCTTCATACCCTTAAGGAGTGTCTAAGCGGTTTACAATTGTAAGCTATTTGCCCCCCAACAATCTGGGTACTCATTTTAGCGACCTCGGGAGGATGCAAGCCTGAGTCGAGCTTCAGCCCTTTGCTGGTCTTGAACTCGCCACCTTATGGTTTTGAGTGAGTGGCTGCAGTACAGGCATTTAACCACTGCGCCACCAGGAGCTTGTTTTCTGCTGCTCCAGAGACTAGAACACGGAACAATGGATGCAAACTGCAGGAAAAGAGATTCCACCTCAAAATTAGGAGGAACTTCCTGACAGTAAGGGCTGTTCGATAGTGGAACACACTCCCTCAGAGTGTAGTGGAGTCTCCTTCCTTTAGAGGTCTTTAAGCAGAGGCTGGATGGCCATCTGTCGGGGATGCTTTGATTGGGAGTTCCTGCATGGCAGGGGGGTTGGACTGGGTGGCCCTTGTGGTCTCTTCCAACTCTATGATTCCATGATTCTATGAATTGAAATTTTCAGTCATCTGGTAGTAGCAAGCCTTTATACCCATTTCAAGAACTCTGCAAGATATTTCTGAGAATCATCTACTGTTTCTGGCAGTGCCAGTAGCACAACTGAACAGACAGTGGTTGCAGTTTTGCTTGAGAAAGGGGCCACATTAGAATAAGAAGACTTTGATGTAGTTACACTGGTTCCCAAAGAATAAGAGATACAAAAATAATGTGCTGACAGATTCTTGAGCTCTATGCTGTTGTAAGAGTATTCAAGATGCATTGCACATTTTGTACATCTCTCTTTTGCCACATCTGGTTCAGATGGAGAAGAGTAGCAGATGTGGTCATATTGATGAAATGTCATACTCCTTCCCCAGTGGTTCCATATAGCTGTTGGAACATGTGAGTTCAGAGGAATTTCTGAGGAATTTCAGAAGACTACTTGCACATGAGAGAAGAGTATTCTCCTAACTATGTCTTTTGGACATTTGCTGTGGCTTTGATAGTGGAGTCCATCATGGATTTTTGGAGGAAAAAAACGGACCCTGTTCCCTCTGCAGTTGTTCACCCCTGATTTAGAGATATAGAAATACTCCCAAGAGGTCTGCTGGGCCAGCATTTCACAGAGTAGAAAAGCCCAATATTCTGTTCCCTCACTGGCTAACCAAACACTCATGTGAAGCCCACAAACAGGACATAAGTACACAAACTACAAGTATTCAGAGGCATAATTTTCTCATTATAGGAGACAATGTCCAAGTACTTACACACTTGTAACAGAGTGTGAATATATATATATGAGCATAGTTACCGTATCTACTCATATATAAGTCAACCTCATGTATTAGTCAATGGCATGTTTGGGGGCCAAAATTAGGGATTTTGGTATGGCCTGTGGATAAATGGAGCGTAAAACTTAGGGACATGTAACAACGGATGAAGCAAACTATTTCAAAGAACTTGCAAAAAAACCTGGCTCATTAAGAATCCTGGATGAATGAGGAGGGAAAGTAAGGTAAACAATGAGTGTGGAGGGAAAGTGATCAGGCATGGGCAAGGCTAAGAAAATGTGCACATCTCAAAAGGATGTAAAGGCAAAAGTTAAAAAGGAACCCTCCTCCTCCTCTTCTCCTCCTCCTCCTCTTCTTCTTCTTCTTTTAATGTGGAGTTTGGGGTGTAGTGTATTGTCTAGTAGATTTAAGGAGCAATGTACATACCCAACTGCTGCTAGTTGATTTGGGTTGCCTCGAGTCCTGGTTAGCTTCTTTAAGTCTTAGTTTTGATGAACAGACTGGGTAACAATAACAACAACAGTACTAGAAATATGCACAGTTTTCCAGCTGTGGTTGTATAAAATATTTTATATTAGAATTAGCAATTTTAGTTTAGGTTTGGTTTTGTGGGGTTTTTAAAAATAAATTCCTAATAATGAAATGCCTTTTTTAAAAACAGCTGTAAGTTGGTTCAGTATCTTCACAGAGCTGTTTACTGGAATTACCACCAATTGAGCCTCATCTGCAGATTTGTACTGTTAGAACTTTTTGTCCTTATGTGCATCACATTATATTCTCTTAGACTAAATTGTAGTCGGTAGTCTGTATTTTAATGTCCAGCAAACCACTCTGAACAGGAGCTCTTCACAACTCTTCTTTATTATAACCACAAACTTGCCTATTTCGTTGCTCATCGTAAATTCCAGGTTATTTATGACCAAATTAACAAGCACTTATTTAATTTATTTATAGCCTGCCTTTTTCTTAATAATGGGACTTAAGGTGACTTACAACATATTAAAAACAGTACAGAATAAAAACTATACAAAAATATCAGTTTAAAAAATATAAATATTAAAAAATTAAAAGCAATTAATCTGTAAAGTTAAAGGCATTAAAATTAATTGAAAAATAATATGGAAACCAAGATTATCTTTGGAGCTCATGTAGACCCAAAAGCACAATAAATACTTTAAATTCAACAAACAAATATCTGGAGGGCCCACCTCTGCTGTTGAATGTGTTTGCACTTACATAGTCCAGAAGCTCAGCCAGGCACCAAAACGTACAATTTTTGTGTATGAATGAAATCCTGAGTATTTTAACTCTTCCCTTAAACCAAAGGATTTTTTTTATCTATCACAGGTGTAGAGAAGATAAACAGGTCAATCAAGATGACTAGACGTTCCTTTGTTCCCTAGTAAGGGAGGGGCCATATAGGAAACCCACATTCTCTTTTGTGTGACTTGAAAGGCTTTTAGTGTGGTTTCTGCAAATAGTGTCATGCATGAAGCAAATGAATGCTCTCATCTCATTGTTCACCTCAACGGCTTGAGGCATGCTATGCTTTATGCAAAAGTTATTTGCTAAGTGCTTTGTAATTAAGATTATATAAGCAATGAGATTTTTACATTTACAGCATGTACCATGAGAAGATTCGTTGTCTAAAGCGCTGCACTTCGAGGTAGGAAACAAAACTGCCAAGGCGCATTCCAAATTACTAGAGAGGTCACAAAGTGATTCCATCTTAAATAATAAATATATCAACAAGGTAAAAATGTTGCTGCTGTGGCACACCTTTTTTTCTCTCTTATGGCAAATACAGCCACATGCAGCTCAACCTCAGACTGTCCAAACTGACCTTTTTCTACCCCCGCAAAGGGAGACAATTCACCTTTTGAACAGGTTCCATCCTCTTTCCCCATGTCACAGTATGCCATCAAAATATTTTTTAAAACAATTTTGGTAGTCTGGCCAGGGGCAGATAAATGGCCAGTCACAGTTGTCTATCCTATCCTAGTGACAAAGAGTGGAATTCATAATAATATAACTTGATTAAAAGTTAGCTGTTTTGCAAAATGCATAAAGCAAAATGCAGGAGTCAGGTATCACAGTGGAAGCTGGATTCCCCAAAGTCCTGTAGAAGCATGCAAATAGGAAATATTTTGCATTAACAATACTGAGATATATATCCACGTGATGTTTTGAGGTAGTAGTGTAACACAGAACTAGTAACATAAAGGCTTTGTATGAATAAGCACTTAAATTTCTTATTATGCTAGCCAGATTTAAATTTTGTCTGTAAATTCTTTGGATTGATACATGCATCCAGTAAATTGTCATAACCCATTACAATACTTCATAAAACTCATTGTAATGCAACTCTTTTTAGTGCCTTTCCCCCTACTTTGATTATATAAGTCCATAAATGTACCCTTTACATATCTTTCACGTGTCACAAACTTTAGGCAATAAACTTTATAGGAAACCATTCATGACGACAGTGATTTGAAAATGCTGCTCATTAATAGATAATTGCCAAAGTGTTTCCAAACACTGTGTTCTTGTAAGGATAATTATTATACTGTAGTGCTCAGTATATACAACACATACATAGAATACAGACTATTCAGTATGCTATTAATTTATTTATTTATTTTGTATATTTTTAATCCCTGTTGCTGGGCTAGCCTTAATGTGCCTGAATCTGCAGTGCTGGCCTTTAAAATCTAAGACATGATAAGGAAACAGAGCTAGAAGACTATTTCTCATAACCTTTGCTACCTCCTACATAAGTATAAAAACAGTCAAATGCTCTACAGCTGGAAATGGCCTATACAGTGGCACCAAGCCAGTATCATTTCACTGTGTCAGTTTTAAAAAATCCTTCATGATTAACAAATGCTTTTTTTTTTTCCTCTTTAAGAGTCGCTTCTTTATAGCCTCCTCACAGATAGTATCTTAATAAGCAGCTTCTGATTCTCTGGTAGAAAAATCCCACAAAAGAATGGTTGTCTTGCATGCTGACTTCATCAACTTTTAATGTAATGTATAATTTTGTATAATTCAAGACCTCAACATAAAGTTGTCTGCCATTAAGGCTGTTTGGAACAGTGTCACTGCTGATTGCAAAATGTCCCTTGTTTTAAAAGAGGAGGCCTTTCAGGCTCATTGTCACATTGCATTTTAAAAATACAATTCTGCCTGTTTAGATGCCACAATAATATTTAATGCCAAATTCCAATAAGATGATTCCAGTTCTCAGAAATGTGTCTAAAAGACACTTCCATGAGACAGGGAATATACATGTGGACATGAATTTAACAGTGTTGAATCTATAAATATCCTCTGCTTTTGAAAGCCCTTTTTAAAAAAAAGCTAACTATAAGTTGCTTAAAAACTTTTTTTTTATTTTTGAAGCAAAGGTATATCACTGTTTGGTGCTACTCCGTGTGAATCTTTAGTAAGCTGATATGGTGGCAACCATCTTGGAAATACATATTCATAAAGTGATGTGGTAGGAGTTAGTATGCATATGTCTTCAACTTACGGCCTTAAATAAGTCTTAGGATTCAGTCCTAAACACACATATGTGGCAGTAAACCCCACTGAACTCAAAGGGGCTTATTGCAAAAAGACATGCATAGTGTTGTAGTCTTTTTTCTTCATACTGAGATGGTGTACTATTGTACTATTTAGATTGTTCTACTTTACTATGTAGATAATTCATTGCTATGACTGCATGACCCCTATGCTTGCATGTATATTTTACATGCCAAATGCTAATTTAACAATTTTGAAACTGAGGTACAGAAAACATGATTGAATGGATATAGATATAGAATTTAGGTTGCCTTTTAAAGAGCTAAGGATGCTGTTACATCTGTGATAGTTCTTCTCTTAGTAAGTTTCCCCATTATCTTTCCACGTATATTCAAACTTAGCTATTATGTACAAGAAGGAATCCATCAAAATATTATAGGGTGAAAAATCTTACCAAAACAACAACAATAACCGTAGAAAGTAGTCTTCCTTTCCAAAAATAATAATAATTATTATTGTTGTTGTTGTTGTTGTTATTATTATTATTATTATTCTGTAGTCTGGGCAGTCATTGCTCTCGCAGAATGCAGAAATGACTAAATGGGATGCAGATCTATCCACTCAAGAGATCTCCAGGCCATGTTGGCGAACAAACAGTGAGCAGGTGCAGTGCAGCAAGAAGATACTTGCAAATATCTGCAGATGATTCAGGCAAAAAGCCCAGCCACACCATGCAAGAGGAAGACAGTTTCCCAGAGTCTCCAGCCAATTTATTGGATTTGGGGTGGAGGGGGGGCTTGAGAAATAGGATTCCTTCCCAGTCTGAAATCTGTTGATCGGTCAGATCCCATTTAGTGAGTCATCCCAAAAGAACATTTAATTGGGCACAACCTCAACAATTCTATCACAAATTATGACACAATAGATTGCTTCTTGTTTCTGGAACATTCCAATTTGCAGAACTAAAACTGCATCTTTCTAGTATCCCTTTCTTTGTGAAATTTGGTCTTGGTAAAAGTATTTTTTAATGGTCTAGCTACATAATCTTAAGGGGCTATGTTCTTTTGAATTCTGTTAACATAATGCCCTCGCTAAAAATACCTATGTTACAGTTTAACCACAATTTCCTTTTTAACTTAAAACAGCAATCAGCAGCAGCTTCAAAATACTACAGCTTGTTCAGACAATCTGTATCTAATTGACTTGTTTCAGATTCTTTGCCAAAGTACAGTTTAGTCAGACACTACAAATAAAATCATCTTAAACAAAACAATCTGTTGAAGGAAGAAATAATATATGTACTGTAATGCACATGATTCACTTATACACACACAAAACATACACAATAATTTGCTAATTTACATGAAAAGTCAACATATATCAAAATAGGAGAACAATTCTGGATCTGTGCACTGGGATGTAACCCCCTCCCCCTTAAAATAAATGGAAATTAATTCTAGTATAGAATTTCTTTATGCTACGGTAATAATGCTTAGCTTATATATGACAACCTTCAAGTTTTTTTAAGTGAATTGAACACATTATTCTGCTTATTTTTACATCCAACCTTCTGCAAACTAGATTTCTGCCTATAGCCCTATGCTATTTAAAAGGTAGGGGATAGAGATTGAAAGGTAATGATTATCAGTGGTAACCTACTCTGTTTATCACTTGGTTAAGATTAATACCAGGCTTCCTGGCTCACCTTCTTAGGCCATACATAATAGTAGGTCTCTGCACCTGTGGTAAGTAACAGAAATGACTAAATGGGATGAGACAGCATGAATTACTTATAGTTAAGTCCTTTCCCCAAATAACCAAGGTTTAACTAAGTTTGATTATAATGGAAACTTTTAAAGGTATACAAATGTTTAATTCATAGTATAACAGCAATTTTGTAATTACTTTGCAGAGATGTTGCCTCAGTAATTGATGATGGAAGACCATCATGGTATGAGGGCTGATTCACACTGTTTGTGATACTGCTATGTTCAGTTTTTTTTAAAAAAAAACAAACCTGAAAGTAATTGGTATAATTACTTTTGGGAAATAGGAAGGTAATTTTTAAAAATATCAATAGCTACTCTTGTCTTAGAACTATAACTAACTACTTTTAAAGTAATTTTCCGAGCTTTGTGCACCTCTGATTTCAAAATGGGATTTCAAAATATTGTCATTTGTACATCTTTGTCATTTGTACAGATACTACCAGCTTATGCCATGACAGCTGAAACACAATTTTTCTTGTCACATGAAGGGTTATTCAGTTGTTTCCATTATTAGAAGTGTATATAAGATTATATAATTATATAAAGTTGCAAGGTACACCTTGTAGTCTTTTCAGAACGAACAAGTATGCTAACATAGAGGCAAATGTGGCTTATTGCTTCACATGCTAGCTATTACAATCCTTAAAGTAATCCAAATTAAAATTATTATTGTTATTGTTATTATTAAAGTAGAATCCTTTTTGGCATATGTCTTTAAGTGTGTTATACTTATCTTAAATTTCTGCTGCCTGTGATTGTGACTGTTGCATGTCCATGGTTGTGACCATTGCGTTTAGATAAACCATGCTTTCAAAGTTTAGGAAATGTGCTTTGACAGTTAAATGCAGGGAATTTCAGAACCCTTTCTTTTTAAAGGGTTTCAAGAGTTACAGTACAACCCTGAATTATTTTTAGTTTGCATTTATTTTTCTATTTTGAAAGGGTTTTTTTTAAATGCATTTTGCTGTGACAGCATGTATTTATGTTAACTGTTCCATGTGAAAAGGAAGTATTTTCACAGTAGTTCAAGTGTGTTCACTGTATCTGCTTTACAAATGTAAATTGCCAATATATTAATGTGGCTTCTTGGGATATTTGTTCAAGCATTCTTTCTGAGCTATCGGAGCTACTTTTAAAACAATGTAATGGTCCTATTCACAAAAACAGTTGTTTTTCTGTATGGTTGAACCATGTATTAAACTCATGTACTTGTTTTGTCAGCTCGTTGACAAATGCAGGGATTGGAATTCTTGATTAGAAATCAAGCTGGGGGGTTCTGGGAGTCATCAGCCAAAACCTAACATTTTCATGCTCTTTAAGTCGAAGTATTGGGGAGGGGGTAATGGTACAGTTTAATAGAAAAAAATACATTTATATAAAAAGAATTTGAACCTATTCATCTGTATATACTCCCTACATGATCTTCATGGTTGGCTAGTACTCTGGGAGACAAGGGTTTGAATCCCTACTTGGCCATGGAAACCCACTGGGTGACCTTGGGCAGGTCACACTTTCTCAGCTTTGAAGGAGGGCAATACCAAACTCCTTCTGAACAAACCTTGCCAACAGAACCCTGTGATAGGTTCCTCTTAAAGGTTGTAATCATAGGAAATTACTTAAAGGCACACAGCAGCAAAGGCTATCATAGAATCATTAGTCTAAATTGTTAATCAAACATAGAGTAATTGTTTACCTACCAAGCATCCATTGTTTTAGTTGGTCTACTCTGTTGGGACTAACAGTTGAATTTAGGTCGTAGGGGGCAATTATGTATCCCTCTAGATGTTGTTGAACTGCACTGCAAAATATTACTCACTATTGGTTGTGCTAACTAGGGTTGCTGGGTATTACAGTTAAACAAAATCTGGTGGACCATATGATTTTTATCCCTGCTATAGCTTAGTACTGTCTGCACTGATTCATCCTTTGCCCAGTTTCTAGCCTTACCAGGGAAAAAGAAATAGATGATGTTGAAGACCTCTTCTTGCAACCCCAGAGAGTCACTAAAGTGGCAAACAATGTTAGATTACCATATATACTCGACTATAAGTTGATCTGATGTATAAATCGAGGACAAGTTTTGGGGATTTTTAAATGACCCGTGGATAAATTGAGGGTAAAATTTAGGGGCTTGTAACGAAGGATGTAAAAGATGAAACAAAGGGAAAACAGTGCCAAAGAACTTACAAAATTCCAGCAGACATAACTATCTGTGCACACACTAAAGGCTGGATGGATAAGAGACCAGAAGGTGTCAGTGTCTTTAGGACAGATTACATTTCTGCTTTTCACCAGGGTATAAGAGTTAAAGGACAGTACTTACATTGACCCATGAAGAAGTCGACTCGGTTTTTTGGGGGTCAATTGTTTGACCAAAATTTTTAGACTTATAGATGAGTATATATGATATATGAACAAATAGTGTAAGTCAGTATGTCTCAGATTACTACATTTGTTACTCTTAAAAATTACTGTATCATATGGAATGGCCATGAGGCTTATTCTGTGTGTGTGTGTGTGTGTGTGTGTCCCCAGCGATTATGTAAGGTACCTTGGGTGTTACCTTAAACAGATGGGTGGGTATAAGTCTTAATTATAAGTAATACATTGGCCTCAGCCAGAAGAAGGAGACTATATTACTTCTCATCTGTGGCTCCTAGTGCTTTTGCTGAATGAAAAAGCTAACAAATTTCCCTTTCTTACAAGCAACTTCCCAGCTCTAGCCACTTCCTGTTACCTTCCTTTTTCATTAAAAGACCCTAACTCACAGGCAGGCAGATGCTTATGACGAGGAAGGTAGGGAACTGGTCACCTAAGGGAGAAGACAATTCCTTCTTCCTGGCACCTTTCCTCACAATTCTTCCACTATCTTCGTGAAGAAAACAGGAAAGATCCTTATGCCATGCAAGTGGTCCATCTGGATCAGTATTGTTACTGGTTCTCTCCTACCTTTTTCAAGGGTGTGTTTGATTCAAAGACCACTGACTAGCTAATGTGACAAGCCAGCTCTAGTTTGACCCTAGTACATTACTCTTGATGATCATTGTCCCATGGTTCTTTCACATTAAGTTAACGGCCATGTCTGCACTGACCAGGATACTCTGGGGGCATCCTGGAGTATCCCAGGCCTGCAACTGCCCTGACATTCCTCCATTACCTGGCCCTGCATTCCTCCATCAGCTGTCTGCGTGAGCAACCCACTGGGTTGCCTGGCATGTCTGCCATTGCATGCGTCACTTGCTTCTGTCAGAACAAGGCACCCAGTGATGGTCACATACTGACTGTCTCATTCTGATCTCTGAATGAGTGATCTGCAAAAGCAGCAGATGCACTGGGTGGCCCAGCAGGACACCCGTACAGACAACCATGTTGGTAGTGTGAGAATAGAGGGCCCCAGGTCTTCCGGAATATCTGCAGCAACAAGTAACTTTTCAAAATTCATTTTAATATAGTTATTTCCTGGTTTGGTGCAGAATGTGCTGGGTGTGTGGACACTTTTTATTTATTTATTTATATCCTGCTTTTTGCATGTGCAATCAAAGCAGCATACAACAGTTAAAAATACAATTATATACATATACAAATCCCCCCTTGAAATAAGATTAAAAAATTATAACATTAAAATTCCAATGTTAATTAAAACTCTTATTTACATTAAAATTAACAATATGTAAGGTCATCACAGCCAGAGCTATATTGATCAGGAGAGATATGGGGGGGGGGTCTTTACATGTCCAGGGGAAGGCCTGCTGGAAGAGATCTGTCTTTATAGTTTTCTTGAAGCCTATCTAAGTTGTATATTTGACAGATCTCATCCGGAAGGCCATTCCATAAGGTAGGAGCAACAGCTGAAAAAGACCTCTGGGAGGTCGCAACCAATCTAGTCCAGACTAGTTCTAATAGATTCCTCTCAGAGGATCTGAGTGCACGGGGTGGATTATATGGAATCCTTGCACCAGAAGTGGGGATTGGGTTGTGCATCATCTGAATAGGACAATGCCAGAATGCTGGCCCATTCAGACAAGGCCAGTATTAAATATTCAAACTAAATTCTCACTTCCTCCTCAGTGGAGTTGGCTTTGTTTCTTTATATCCTCTAGATTTCTAAAGGTTAATTTCTTACTGTTTGTCAGAATGGCTTTCTGGATTCTGTACACTGGTGTCCATATTTTTATGTCTTGGTTTCCCAGCCCTTGGAAAATTTACTTTTGAAAAACCCCTCCAGTCAGCATGTCCATTGAACTTGCTGTCTGGGGGATTATGGAAGGTGCTGACAAAAATAATAATAACTTAAGCTTTGATCTTTAGAATCCATAAAATGGGATGCCACCAAATGTTAATGACTTCTAATCTACAGCAGTGGAATGATAGGGATATTTTTTAAAAAATATATGGAAGTGGTATTGCATACAAATGATAATGCGATTTTGTTCTTGGTTTCTGATGAATACAACCACATCTCTGTTTCATTGTAATTCAATTGCTAGTGGAACAGTTATGGGCAAGACTCCTGTTTCTTCTTCTGTTGCAGTGGCCTGTTCTATCTATGACTCAATTAACTTAAATTTTCAAAATCACGCAGTTCTCCAGCATCTCATACTTTATATAAGTGTGCCGTCCGAAACCATATCTCTCCCTGAAAATCAGGCACTGAGAATGTGTTGTTACCTAAAGCAGATCTTTAGAAGAAAGTGTTAGGCACAGTGTGAGCACATACACACACACACACACACACACAAACACATGCTTATTAAACCACTTCACCTAACTTTACAGAAATGAGGAAGGGATGGTATTTTGTGGTTCTTGAAACTGCACTAGTAAATGAATAGTCATATAAACTTTTATTTTAAAAGATTAACTGGTGGAAGATTGTTTTGCTTGGCACAGGCCATGTTAAGGAGAGCTTGTGTTTTATATGCTCTTTTAGTATTAACTGTTTAAGTGACAATTCAGCTCAAGGCTGAAGCCATATTCCTGAAGGATCATTATTTTAGAGATTAATATGAATGAAGAGCTCCAATAAATTGAGGTAGAGCTTTTTCGATCAACAGTCTAAACATATGGGGGAACTCCATGGGCTGGATTAAAACATGTTGAGGCTCTGAAATATATAAATTTCACAAGATCCCATATATTTTACAGTCTTTATCTCCTAAAGCAGGGTGGAGAAAATACAGACTGCAAATCACAAGTGGCTTCAACCCCCTGTTTTCAGCTCCTTTTTTAATTAGTATTTTTAAAATTTGACAATACAAATTATAACACATTTTCATGCAAATATATGCTTTTACACTTTACTTATTTTATAACTAAATATCACCTCAGTGCACCCCTTCACTGGAGCCATTCCCATCCATATACTCCAACCAGAATTTTAATTCATCTCATGAAGGTAATTTTCCATCTTGTTTTCTTAATACTTTTTGAATAATTTTTCCATATTACATCAAAATCATTTCTTTTCCATAATCCTTTTTTCACTTTCAATGTACGTGTTAACTTATCATTAATTGCCAATTGCCAAACTTCTTTGTACCAATCCTCTAATTCTACAATTATTTTCATTTTCCAGCTTCTTGCTATAATTAATCTCACTGCTGTAAGCAGGTTTGTTACAAGATTTATTTCTTCTTTTTCCCATTCTACATCATTATATAGTGATAACAATAGTATATTTGGTTTTCTATCTATTTTTATATTCATAATATTGTTTATTTTTATTATTACTATTTCCTTTTTTTTCCTTTTTTTTCTTTTTTTTTTCTTTTGTTGAATATTTACATTTCTACCACATATGTATATATGATCCTACTTCAGCTCCTAGAATCCCAACACACATAAAAGTGTGCTGGAGGGGAACAAAAATCACCCATCAAATGTCCAAAAAAATGCCACCTGGAGTAGTGTAATAGTGTAGTAGTAATCCCCTTGATTGAAAAGCTTGTATTAAAGGGAGAATATGGTCCCAAATATCCAGAAATTTACATTGGAAGTGACTTCTCATCACTTCTTAGGCACATTTTCAACTATAAAAATGCGATCCTGTGGCCCACAACCATGCAAAAATCATCTCCATGTCTGCAAGGGTTGAATTCAAAGATAAAACCATGTTAATCTTTAGAATCATTATGTAGAGAGATCTTGTAGCACCTTTGAGACTAACTGGAAGAAAGAAGTTGGCAGCATGAGCTTTCCTAGACCTAAGTCTACTTCCTCAGATGCATTTAGTGGTGTGGAAAGCCAGGGACAGACCTGTATATGCCATTAATGTGTGAGAATGTCAATTCAAATTCCAAATCCTTTGTATATAGAAATGAAGTGGCAAGTCCAGTTTTAAAAATGGTCATTTATGAACAAAAGCATCAGTTCATTCTACTGGACTTACCACTTCATTTTCATACACAAAGGCTAGTTTCCTTTGTTCACAAATGACCATAGTTAAAACTGGACTTGCCACTTCATTTCCATACACCAAGGATTTGGAATTTGAATTGACATTGTCACAAACGAAGGGCATATATAGGTCTGTCCCTGGCTTTCCACTCCACCAAATGCATCTGAGGAAGTAGACTTTTTTAAAAAATATACAGTTCTTTCCAGCTGTAATGCAGGTTATTCTGATTTATTCACATGGTATACTTCTGAGTCCATTCCCGGAATATTCTGTTCTTCTTATCCTGATCTATTTTATAGATCTGTGAAATTTCTAGCACTAGGGGATCTTCTGGACTTGGGTCACATAGCAGTGAACAAATGGATAAGAGAGCTTTAGAAATAGTTAAAGCAGGAGACCAGTGTGACCTTAGAATGTCAAGACAAATGCTGTCATTACTTTTAATTTTTCGAGTATAAATTCTTGTTGTAGATGCAACCTTGGGTGGCTTGAAGGGGTAGTCTGTAGGAAAATGAATTGTCAGGAAGAATACATTGCTTTGATATGACTGCCATTAGGACCCATAATTGTGGTTTACCAATGAAACATGTCATGTCGAACTGGGCCTGCAGAATACTGGGCTGGTGGGTCACAAGCTATGTCACTAAGTTCCTTGTCAGTGTGTTTCAGTGCCTGGGCGAGGGGCGAGAGTTGCTGTGGGTGGTTGGTTGTGATGGCCACTGCGGCCGGCGGTTGCTGTGGCTGCTGTGCCACCTCCCCGCCTTTGCTGCCACCGCCTAGTCAGGCCTGCCTCTATGCTGCCACCATTGCCACACTCCTTCCCTGCATGTGGGGGATGGAGTTGCTCACTCGATCCCTGCCTCTGAGGAAGTAGACTCAAATCTACGAAAGCCCATGTAGCCAACTTCTTTCTTTTGGTTAGTCTCAAAGGTCCTACAAGATCTCTCTACATACCTACAGGGGTTGTTAATCTTGCCATAACCTTTAGCTTACTTAGCCTGTGCATAAACGTTTCTCAATGTAGAGAGCATGATCACTACGTGTTGCCTATGAATGTTCTCTTTGCCAGTTGGCCTTCAGCTGGATTTATACATAAATGGCCAGTGTGTGGATTATTGTCTCTGGATATTTCATGAGAACCACAATCAAGGTTTTCACTCCACTTATAAGAATAAACCATAGTCCAGTACTTTTATTATTCTACAGTTTTATATTTCCAAATTTTGTATGTAGACAAACAGCAACAACAGTGGGCAGGCATAGGCTTGGCCTGGCAGTAGCCCACACAAAGAAGATGATGAGATTGTTGCCAATGCCAAATTGGACATGAGCAAGCAGTGTGATGGAGTTGCAAAAAATATAATGCAGTGTTAACCTGAGTATTTATAACTTATTGGGAACTTGATAGATATTGGTCTTACCTCTCTAGCAGAGTATTCAACACCAAATGGAATTGAACATAATACAGAGATACACAAAAATGCATACAGTTCGTAGAATAAAGTAAACAGTTGCCTTTTATTTATGTGTATGAAGGTGTAGTGGTTTGAGTGTTGAACTATGACTCAGGAGACCAGGATTCAATTCCTCCTCAGCCATGAAAACCACTGGATGTCCTTGGGCAAGTCACATGCTCTCAGCCTCAAGAGGAGGCAGTGGCAAACCTCTGAATTATTCTTGCCAACAAAATCCCATGATAGGTATGCCTTAGGATCACGATAAGTCAGAAACAATGTTAAGACACACAACAATAATAACAACAACAGTCAAGTTGTTTACTTGCATAACTTTGGGGGTAAAAGAATGGAAAATATTATCTGGTTTCTCTAGCTTTGGTTTTAGTAACAGCGACCTCTAGTTCTTACTGCTGCCCAGAGTCATGAAGTGATCAGGGCTGCAAAAAGAAAGAAGAGAAGACACCTATGAAGAAAGAAAGAAAGCAGGATGAAACAGCACAAGTAAAGAGTAAACAACAGAGTAGAACATAAACTCTGCCTAGGTCTTAGTAGACTAACATATAAAGTTTACCTACTGAAGCAGATCCAGATTGCAAAAAGTAATGTTGCATTTTAGTTGGACACATTTGAATTTGAACAGGTTTAAAGGAGGGTAATAAAGATGTTTGGGATTTGGGGTAAAGAAATACAGAGGACATGGGTGGGGGCATAATAGTGATGATCAAATACATGAAATTATACAGAAACTTGCTCTTTGCTGTCCTATAGGACAGAGTCAAAACTAAAGGGCCAAAGTTAAAAGAAAGTAAATGTTGATGAAACATAAAGAAAAACTTAACACCAGGAGAAGCTTGACACCGAAAGCAATTGTGTTGAAGGATGGATGGGCTCAGGAGCCAGCATAGTGCAATGGTTTGAATGTTAGACTATAACTCTGGAGACCAGAGTTTGATTCCCAACTCAGCCATTAAACCCACTGGGTGACCTTGGGCAATTCACATGCTCTCAGCCTATAGGTTCTCCTTAGAGCCAGAAGTCAGAAACAACATGAAGGCACACAACAACAACAACATGGAGGTCTTCAAGCCTCTGGAAGGCCAGCAGTTGGAAATGCTGCAGATTTGTTACATTGATTGGTCATTGATTGATTGGTAATTGGTTCTGTATCGTGCTTTCACAGAGTTGCCATATTGCAACTCAAGAGATTCCCACCCAACTCAACAACATTGAAGCAGCAGGCGAAAGAGGTGTAATAAGCTTGGCTGCTAATCACAGTGTGTCCCAAACTTTGGTCCTCCAGCTGTTTGAGACTACAGTTCCCAGAAGTTCCTGCCAGTTTGGTCAATAGTCGGATTTTGAGGGCTGAAGTCTAGAACATCTGGAAAAACAGAAATTTTGGGGTCACTGTTCAAGTAGATGAGAGAAGGAACAAACAAACTACAGTATATTTGAAGAGGAGTGTGAACAGACAGCCTTGGTTGCTGGCAATCTTTCACTTAAATGGTGGCTGTAAAACTCCAGGTTATAAGAGAACTTGAAAAAGTTTCATGGTTCTCAAACATTGATCCTCCAGGTGTTTGGGACTTCAGCTCACAGAATTCCTGACTTGGCTAAGTTGGCTGGACCTTCTGGATATTGAAGTCCAAAACACCTGTTAGACCCAAGTTTGAGAACCAGTGGTCTAGCTGTTGTGGCCATTGGGCAAACTGGCTGGGAAAATGAGAGAATCATAGTCCAAAAAACAATTTTCTGATCTTTACATCACTACCGGAAACCTTAGTCTTTCCTTATGCTTTACCTTCTCCTGGTGGTGAGTTTTGTTGCACAGGTATCACTGAAATCTAAACATGGGCCACTGTGCAAGATGTTACATATTCTTCAGGAACAGACAAGCCATGCAGGCTACAAGGGAAAAGTACAGTTACCCATGTGAAGAGAAGCATGCTCTGTTTTAAAGAGCAACTCAGCCTCCCTGCCCATGGGTGAAATAGGTACTGATGGATGCATGAGCCAAGGGGTAAGGGTGGAGGCTCCAAATGCAGTCAAAGTGTGTGACAGTTCTGGATTAGCAGCCCTTCCTATTGCCCTGTGGGACCTGTGACTCTAAAGTTTGCATTAGCACTGCCACTGGGTGAGGCAAAGCAGTGTACAGCCTACAAGTGCCTACTGCTGACACTGGCAGTTCCCACAGTTTCAAGGAAACGTCACTTTCACTTAGCCAACCAAACTTATTTCTCTTTGCTTTACACAATACAGTATTCTTCCTTGTCCATTTCCTCAAACTGTGCCAAACACTTTCTTCTAAACATCTGCTTTAGGTAACATCACACTCTCAGTGCCTGATTTTCAGGCCAGCGTGCTACATTTTCCTTTTCTTATTGTTACGTATGAGGGAAGGGAGAAGGTTTGTTGCACAAGAAGGCTTCTCCCAATCCCCAAATGTCCCATGAACAGCATTAAGTCTATAAATTTTAGTCAGAAAAGGTGACCTCAAAAACCTGAGTCACCTTATCCACGGGTCAATGTAAGTAATGTACTTTAACTCTTACCCATTAAAAAAAAGGGAACTATCACCTTGTGAAGGCAAGAATGTAATCTCTCCTGGAAGCACTGCCCATCCTCTGCTTTCTCATCCATCCAGCTTTTAGGGTGAGCACAAACAGTTGTGCCTGGAATTTTGGAAAAGTCTTGTGTACATGTACACCTCATTTTTCATATTGGATGCCTTCTGGGGGTGGGTTAGCTCTGTTCCCTTAAGCCAGCCTAGTTACAGCCTCCTACTTTGAGCGTCTTCAGATGAAAGGAACCCATGAACTTCATCTGGAATTTTGTAAGTTCCTTGGCATTGTTTTCCTTTACTTCATCCTTTAGATCCTTTGTTACATGCCCCTAGGTTTTACCCTCAACTTATCCACGGGTCATATCAAAATCCATAATTTGGGCTACAAAACATGCCCCCAACTTATACCTGAGGTTGACTTACAGTCTAGTAAATGTATTTTGAGGAGTGCTATCAGGCAGAAATAGAACAAATGCATGTACATTATATTTTTAAAAAATGTACTGGAGCCATGTTGACATGAGTTATCTGTTTTCACCTCTGTTCAGAAATAGTAGTACAGTAGTCCCTCCCAATTCCCAGGTAATCAGTTAAGGACCCCCCACAAAAATGGCAACTCGCAAATATTTGAGCCACATTAAAAATAAAGGCCTGTGTGCACCGCCATTTTGTTCCTCCCCACTCGTCCCTCCTGTGAAGAGCGAAACCGCAAACTCCAAGTCTGTGAAAAGGGTGGGACAAGTGTACAGTTGGCCCTCCTTATCCATGGATTTTTTATCCACAGTTTTGAGCATACACGGCTTGAAAATATTCCCCAAATGTATCAATTCCAAATAGCAAACTTTGATTTTCCATTTTATATATGGGACACCATTTTTGTTGTGCCATTATATTTAATGGGACTTGAGCATACACGGATTTTGTTATCCACGGAGGGTCCTGGAACCAACTCCCAGTGGATAACAAGGGCCCACTGTACTTATCTGTGGCTTACAATCTAACCCAGCCATTCTCAACCTGCGGGTTGCGACCCATTTTGGGCATCGAACTGTCCTTTCACAAGGGTCACCTAAGACCATTGGAAAACAGTAGCAAAATTACAGTTATGAAGTAGCAACAAAAATAATTTTATGGTTGGGAGTCACCACAACATGAGGAACTGTATTAAAGGGTTGTGGCCTTGAGATTAAGATTGATATTGAGAACCACTGATCTAACCCATATGCATAGCAGCACAGACATGCACTTGAGAACTTTCTAGTTCTTGAGATCAATAAGAACAGAGTCCATGTTAAGGAAGTTGTTCATCAGCAAGGAAAAGCTTTTACCTGCTCTTTTTTCACATTCAGAACATGAGAATTCACATCTTGCTCCAGTGTCAAAATTGTCGTAATTCTGCCTTTAGTCTAATCTACTTATATTGGCAACTTTATTGTTATTGTTGCTAACTGCCCTCAAGTCAACCTCAACTCATGGCAACTCTGTGGATGAGACATCTCTGAGATTCCCTGTCCTTGAGTTCACTGCTGAGATCCTGCGGGCTCAGGCCCATGACCTCCCTGATTGAGTCTAACCATCTTAGTGTGTGGTCTTCATCTCTTTCGGCTGCCCTCCACCTTTCCTAGCATTATTGTCTTTTCTAATTATTTATTCTTCCTCATGATGTGGCCAAAATACAAAATGTAGCCATTTTGGCTTCTAGAGAGAGTTTCAGCTTGATCTGTTCTAGAACCCATTTGCCTTGTTATCTTGGCCATGAATGGTATTCTCAATACTCTTCTCTAGCACCTTATCTCAGATGAGTTGATTTTCTTCCTGTAGGGTTGTTTTTTTTAACTGCCCGGCTCTCATATCTATGTACTGTTCTTCAAACATCTGCCTTTTAGCAAAAATGGGCTGTGATCTTCACCTGCTTCCTTTTAAAACACTGAAGAGATGGGGTGAGTGGGGTGAGGCTCAGTGGGAGGAGGAGAGGCCCCATGTGTGTGTATGTGTGTGTGTGTGCGTGTGTGTGTGTAAACCTGGGGCCTCCTCCTCCTCCCACTGAGCCTCAGCCCACTATGCACACACACACACACACAGTCATCCCTCCAGATTGGGGGAATCTGCCCCCCCCCCCGCAGAATCAAAATTTCATTAATATTCCTTACCTCCTCCTTTCCCAGCCCCCAGGCCTAGTTTTGTCTTGGGGCTGGGAGGGGGCCTTTCCTCAGTGGGAGTGAGGCAGGGTGCAGGGGATACCAGGGCTTGTAATCCACGCCGGCTGGCCACCATGGAGATTCACCTTCCTGGTGGTGCTCAGTGCCCATCGTGCCCCACTCCGCCTCCTCCGCAGCTAATGGGTGCCCACTTGCTTCCCATCTTATCCCTGTCACCCTGTGATTGGCTTAGCTGAGCCGGCTACAGGGCAACGGGGGCAAGATGGAAAACAAGCAGGTGGGCACCCCTGCTTCCCATCTCATCTCTGTCACCCTGTGATTGGCTCAGCTGAGCCGACTAAAGGGCAGTGGGGGTGAGATGGCAAGCAAGCAGGCACCCATTGGCTGCAGCGGACAGGGATGGGGTGCATGCAGGCCGGGCCCTGAGCGCCACCAGGAAGGTGAATCTCCATGGTGGCCAGCTGTCTCGGATTACAGGCCTCCGTGACCCCCAAGTCCTACCTCACTACCACCAGACTGCGGGAATTCCCCCCTCCCAGCCCGTGAGGCAAACCTAGGCCTGAGGGGGAAAAGGAGGGAAGGAAGAAGAAGGAGGGAGGGGATGGGAAGGAGGGAGGGAGGAGGGGGAGTGTACATGGCAGCGACCTCGTGAATGATCAAAACTGCAAGTTCGAAGGCTGCAAATCCAGAGGAACGACTGTGTGTGTGTGTGTGTGTGTGTGTGTATTTAACAGAAATTATTATTTTTAATCTTCTTAAGATATAGTACATCTTAGCAAATTTTCAATTTAACCACATGAAATTACATGCATATAAATACATTTAGGCTGTACATACGATATTGTAATTTGAAGGTATAATTTTAATTTTGCTAGTTGTTTACATCAAAACTATTTCCATTACATTCAGTGATATACACAAATTACAGTTTATGTGTAACATTGGTACAAAAAACATTACTATAATAATTAATAATAATAAGTTTATTACAGCACACAGCCAGCACAAAACAATAAAAAAGTTCAGGAAATTCAATAGTGGGCGCACATGGACACATAGCAGAGATGGTGTACAATTACAGCATACAACTTACAAGAATGTTCAGGATGTAGGCTGCGCACACCTCCTGCATAGAGCCACTAATGTTCTACAGTACAAATACAAATGGTGAGATAGATCACATAGAAGCTGTTTACAACAGTTTGGCTGTAATATCAATATCAATTATTGCATCTGTTTTAAAAACTTTTTACGACAGGTAATAGCAGTTGCAAAGAATTTAGCAACAATAAAGGTGGTACATTCACAGCAGTCTGCAAGAAGATAGTCAACATAAAAAAAATTCTGTCTTCCAGCGAACTGATGAACAATTGAGGTTATATAGGTGGCACATATTTCGGTGTACATGGAGCAGTTAAATAAAATGTGGTTGATTGTTTTGGTTTCTTCTAAGCCACAAGGGCAGTATCGCCACTGATAGGGAATCTTTTTGAATCTGCCTTCCAAAACAGAAGATGGAAGTATATTGAATTTTACTAGCATGAAGGCCCTCCTGAACTTAGGAACATTCAAAGTATCTAGCATGCTTACCGGGCCTTCTGGATTTCCCAATGGGGTACAAGGCTGATTGGGTATTATGAATTTGGAAATCAATGTCCCTGATATGCTAAGAGATGGCAGATTTGGCCTTGTCATAACCCAACAAAGATATTAATGTCAATGAAAACCCAATAGAAGAAAGTTTCAAAATCGGGAAGAAGAGAAAGGGTTTGTTAAAATTAATGAGGCGAGACCAACTGGGGCAAAAAGCATCTTTAGCAATTGGTTAAATTTACAAATCTATATACGTGCCTCAATGTATGGCAGGCCTACTTCTAAACGAAGAGTAGCATTGGGGACACAATTTGAAACACCCAAGATTATTCTTAAAAATTTTGTTTGAACGATCTCAAAAGGATCATGACGGTTGAAAATACAGACCTCAGATCCATATAGTAATTTGTGAAGGTGAGAGAAGTAGAGCCCTGCCTTGCTTTTACTCAGTCTGCTGTTTTTAAAAAATTACTAGTGATTCTGTGTGGTGTGGTATAGGAAGAGGTCAATAAGAGGGGGTGGTGACACGGTGTGTTACTGCACCAGATGACACCAATCCTAGTGATGTCACTGAGCTGATCCATCGTTGATAATCCCTTCCCAGGTTTATCAGATCCAGTGGCTAGCCTGGAATGTATAGGAATATTAATGTTCTAGAAACCATGGTATACAACAATATATCATGTAAATATCATGTACAGCAATCTGAGATTTCTGAATTTATATCTGATACTAAAACAGAGGAATTTTCAAGAACATGGCAGGAGATCTCAAGATGAAATTTTGTTTTTAAAATATGATTGCATTCTTCTGGGGTTGAAAAAGAGTTGTATGACATTTCACTATAAACCTAAACTCTGAAAGTTCAATCAGGAACATTGCCTCTTTTGATCTCATATTTTAATCTCTTCAGGAAGAAAGGGGTTGATTTATAGTGACCTAGTACCATTTTTGGATTGGATTTTTTTCTTTTCTTTTTTTTTCTTTTGTAAATTTTTACTTTTTAAATTTACATTCATTTTTTATTTTTTTTATTAAACATATAAAAAAGACAGTATACAAATACAGAAACATATACATAACAACAGAAAAAAGAACAAAAACGAGATAAAGACTTACACATTAATTACACCAATACATACAATTAGTCTAAAAATTGAACTTCTGAAGATTCCTACTCACAGATTCATAAGTTTGTTTGATTTTTCTGGATATCATATTAGATACAAGATTTATCATTGTTAACCCTCCTTATTGATCCAACTTAATGTGCTTTGTGGTATATAACTTAATTTTGTCCTAAAAACATGTGTATTTTACTAATATTACTTTACTTCCAGATTATCATTATATTCTAAATTGTATATTATTTCTTGATATAAATCAAAGATCTCATTTTGTCAGTTATTGATTATATAATTAATTATGTTAATACCACAAAGTAATATAAATTTCTTTATTCTGAATTTGTTAATATTTTAACATGTTATATTGTTAACTCTATAGGCAGATCACATTTCCATTTTTTCTTTAGATAACTTAATATTTTATCCCATCCATCCATATTTACTCTTTTATAATCTCTATCCAGTTTTTTGGACAATATATCTGTTTCTAATATATCCACCAATTTAATAATCCATTCATCTACGTGTATTTCTTTTGGAATTTGCTGTAAGACTAATGAAATTCTCTAAATTATATGAATAAATTTGTCATATGACATTTATCTGAGAGTTAATTCTCCCCCCCCCTTTTTTTTTTTTTTGCCATTAACTGGTAATCTTCTTACATGTATTTTGTATTATGTATGATATAACTTTATAGTACACCCCTTTCCCTTTAATCATAATAGGCTCTCAATATTCTGTTGTGGTAATATTTTCCCCCTTTGGTTTGTTCAGTGGTTTCATCTATTTATCTATTCCTTTCTCCCCTTTCTCTGCCCCCTCCCCATCCACCCACACATCTCTCCACCTTTTCTCACTCCACTTTGGGCAGAAAAAAAAAAGATTTCATATTAAGGTCACAGACTCTTTAACATTTTCTAAACTTTATCTGACAAATGTTTGTGCACTAATAACAAAGACTCAGGGCCAGGATCATGTTCCTTTGTTTTATTATTTATTTAAAGCTATGAAGTGATGCATAGCTTTATTCTAGGCACAGATGAGTGCTGTTTTAGAGGAAGATTAAGCGGCTTAACCATAGTATTATTTGCAGGTTTAATGCTCTGAGAGAAAAGTAATTGTCTAATTCCATTTTTTTTCCTCCTCCACAGTAATTAACAGCAGTCAAAGGCAACAACTGGAATCTGTGAGCTACTCCTCTCGCTATGCTCTGGGCCTTTTTTATGAAGCTGGCACACAGATTGATGTCCCTTGGGCAGCACAGTACATCTCCAATAATCCCTGCATACGCTTCATCTCCATCGATAATAAGAAGCGCAATATAGGTCAGTGCTCCCATTATTCCTTTTAAACACAATAACAATGAAGGGTGTAGATCATGGCAGTGAGAGGGGGGAGAGAATCCTACTTAATTGAGTGTTGCTATTCTGAAAGACACAAGTTAACTCCACGCTGTAAGGAATAAAAAAATGTAATGTCACATTCAGTCCATAATAAAATGCACAATGAACCAGCAGGGTTTTCTGAATGAAAAAGAAAATACGTTAGCGAGCACATGGTTCATGTTATATCTTTTCATAAAAGCAGTGTCAGAGGGTTTTTAAAAAAGAAAAAAAAAGAAAGGAAACATTAAAATGCTGTTGTTCCAAGCAGTTGTCCTTGTTCTGTTGTTTAATGTTTGATTCATGCATGTACTGATTTCTTCCACTCACAGTTTTACAACCCTTCATCTATGCCTCCCTAAGCATGCTCAGATCCAGAAATGAATTGTACAGTCGTGGCTGCTGAACCCAGATCAGTATTTGATTGTGTTTATTTTCCCCATGGACAAAACAAAGAAACATAAAGTTACAGTCATTCAGTGTAACGTCTAAGGATACCCCCCACACTCAGCAGATTAGTGCTTTTGTGGGTCTTTGGGGACATACCATTGAAAGTGGCTATGAGCAAGATGTTTTGTACCACAGTGGGCCCTTGTTATCTGCTGCGGTTTGGTTCCATTGGCCCCTGGATAACAAAATCCATGGATGCTCGAGTCTTATTAAATACAATGGCATAGTAAAGTGGTGTACCTTATATAAAAGGGAAAATCAAGACTTGCTATTTGGAATTTATACTTTTTGGTATATTTTCAAGCCTTGGATGCTTGAATCTGTGGATAAAAAAATCAGTGGATAAGAAGGGCTGACTGTATTTTGTTAAATATATAAGATTTTTTAATTAAAAATCTTGATTGGAGATTAAGTAGAATAGTCAGTGGTCTCTTCCAGAATGGTCTAAAGAGATGTGACTTCTCCCACATCCTTGGACTTTGATGAGTTTGGTCAGTTGTTGTTGCCTCTGCACAACCATTCTATTCTTTTTGAGAGTTGTTCATACCGGTAGCAAATTCTTGAATCTGTACTAATTTTATACATCTAGGAGTGGGTTTGCAGTAGGAGGGAACCCTAAGCCTCCCCAAAGCACCATAATGTTTTTAATCAAACCAGAAACAACCCAGAAGCCATTATGGCTTCACATACTTTGACTTTTTTTTTTAATGGGTCTAGTGTGGCACATGGAGGACCAAAGATGCTGAAATTTGGGCCCTGGAAAATTGACCCATGCTTGTTCTGCCAAATTCAGACATATAGGCTCCTCTCTGTACACAAAGGGGAGTTTGCTTTCATGGTGAACAACCTTGTCTACTGAAAAATCAGTGGGCAGCTGAACTGTAGATGTTGCTACTAATTTCCCTGAGCCAAATAGTCCTTCCGTAAAGATGAGATTTCATCAGAGCTGTAGCACACGGACAAAGGATTAAAGCCCAGGGGGTTCCCCCCCCCCACACACACCTTATGCTAATCTTTAAAAATATGCACAAATGCAAATCACACATAGTTTGTTTCTAGGTCTCCAAAATTATATGTCTTGCTTGGACCTAGTGATGTGTTAGATATGTGAACAAATAACTGTGCTTTTACTGTCAAAGTTGATCTTACCATGAAGCCACAGATCAGATATTTCCTTTCTCATCCCCCTCTGAACTGACAAAATGTAGAAAGGGCTTAGAGCCTTTGCTCTAAAAAGACCTAGAGATGTCCACTGACTGACTGACTGGTTATCTGACTGACTGGTCAACTGTGAGGACAGTGGACATCTGCCTCTAATACATGCACACATTAATGCAGTGGGGTCATAAAGAGGTAAAGCATGAGTAGTGGATCTGTATAGATTAATGGATGGTGAATTAAAATAATCCAGTTTTTTAAAATATTAAAGTATATTAAATGCATTATTTAAACATTTCCAGTACCTAAGTAGCCTATTCAGGCTCTCAAAGCAGCTTACTAGATACTAATTCCTCTCTTTTTGTCTTTTCAACTAGCTGACCTCATGTAAAAGAGGAATTTTGATCTATATTCATGTACACCTGGCACCACATTTAATATACTATGCTAGTATATGCTGATAACCCCTGAATTTAGTTAACAGGGATTTCTGGAATCTACTCTTAAAGTTGAATAATAACCTCCTTAAGCTAATAATATTTTCCCCCAACCTTTCTATTCATCTTAGTGATGGTGCAGTGATTTTTCTGTATATGTGCAAGATCGGGTATTTGTCTAAATTTTACAGCCCTTTTCATTGGAACTCTTACCTGTATTGTACATGTCAAAGCTGTCCTCACTGACACTCACCTGAGGGACTCAAATACACACACACACAAGGATGAGGAAAATACATCAGTTTTGCTTTCTCTCACATTAAGGTTTTTAAACCTCAGGTTATCTTTGTTTTGAATATGTGAGTTGTAAATTTTGGTAAATTCTTTAAAAACAAAGTGAAACAAAATTCTCCCACACAGGTTGCAGCCAAATTCAATAAGTGAAGATACTCCCAGTATGAACAGGACTTGCTTCCCATAAAGATTAAAAATGATGGGTTTCTCAGGGGAAAAAAAGGTGATTACCTTCTTTTTTCACCAACCTGGTTAGATGTATTGGAATACAAAACCCAACTTTTAATAGCTTCACACTCAAAACTCTGGGCCTAGGTGAATAAATTACTGTCAGGTTTTAGTTTCTCTTATAGTCTGATTTTGAAGTCTCCGGTTCTTTCTATTTGACATGTTATGAAGCAATTTGATAAAGATTGTCTAAAAGGAACTCAAAAACAAAACTCTTCCCTCCCTCTCACACATAAACATAGGGTGTACCCACACTGCAAAAATAAAGCAATTTCATACCACTTTCTCTGCCACGACTCAATACTGTGGAATTGTCATATCCATATGTCTATATCTGTAAGAATAAGGAATATGAGGGAATATGAGGAAATGTCATATCCATATGTCTATGGATCTGTCGTGATAAGGAATATGAGGAAATAGGAATAAAATGATATGATGAAATAGCGCTAGAGCTAACCAAAGGAAGGGTGAAAGAAGGGGGGCAGCAATTGGAGGGGGGTGCTTGTGAAGCAAACTGAATGCAGTGAACCGCAATTTATGACCTTGTTTATTTCATGAGGTAGAACACTGATAGTAAACAGAGAACACCTTCCTTCCTGGGACAGATGATATGATAATGTAGAAGGGGAAATTGAGGAAAAAGGAATGTTCAAAGGACCCTTTGATCTAGAACAAAGCCGTGGGCTGGGAAGGAGGGGTTGGAAAGGGGGAACCCTTAAAGAAGTGGTCTCCAAACTGTTCTCTTTAAGGGATTTTGAACTTCAGTTCCCAGAATCCCAGACTGTTGGCCAACGTGACTGAGGCCAAAATCACTCAAAGGGTATAGTTTGGGGACCACTCTCTTAAAGGATAGTCCATTTGAGGAAAACTCAGATTTGACACAGCCCTGTCTATGGTGAACTTCTGTCCAGAAGTCCAAAATAAAGCTCTAGTTTTCTATGCTACCATTCTGTCTTGGTTTCCGAGGTCTGAATCCACTAAACATGACAGGAATTCTAGATTTGTAGTTTTGTGAGATATTTAGCTTTCCCCATGAGAAAGCTCTGGTGTGCCACCAAACTACAGATCTCAGAATTCCATCGCTCTGAACCAATAAAACTAAAGTGGTGTCAAACTGTTTTATTTCTGCAGTGTGGCAGTAGCCTCTGACACACACACACACACACACACACACACATATATATATATATATAGACACAGACTACATATGGTATGGTATCTAAGAATACATTATTTCAGGTAAATTGTGCCAAGCCTTTCAAAGGAGCTGCTGTTTTTAAAATGTTGCTACAGCAACAATTTGTGCTGACAAGGTTAGAATAAGGTCTGTGGTCCTTTGAGCCACTTCTGTTTAAAACCCCAGCTGTGGGCCATCTGCGAGAAAGTCTTGCTCCTCTTTCTGCTCTTACCCATTTCACTCTTAGTCCTATAATTGCAGCATCCCTAATGAATACAGCTGTCATATAGGCCCTATTGCAAGGCCATCAGAGGTGCAGCTTACTTGGGGCATAGAAGGTCAAGATCTGGACCTTGACCTAAATCCAGTATTGAGCAAAAGGCAATGAAGCATGAGGAACACCAGAGTGCCTTCCTTTTGGCTGCTGCCTGCTGTTTTATAGGTGGAGGAATTACATACATTAGTCTTAATTCATTGATGGGTGGATTATAGGTTTCCCAACCTTTACATATCTGTCCTCAAGATCTCATACTCTCAATAAAAGTAGCATGGACCTGGGCCATGTAGGAAAGAGTGCATTACCAAGCAAAACAATATTGCTAAGGCTGTTGTCAAACTCCAAGAGTGTTGTTCAGGTTCTCATTTCTGCCAGTGCATCTTAAAGCCAAATGGCGGGGGGGGGGGGTATCTCTGAAAATGCCTGGTTTTATTCCTGTACAAACCAATTTTTATTTTTTTAATTAATTTTTTATTGGTAAACATATATACACATAAAAAATACACATACACCATACAATCATATCTTACAATAACACACCATATCCATACATTACACAGAGTACATACACTACATATTACACCTACAGTACCAACACAATTAAAAAATCATTCTTCCAGTACTTTCTTCCTAAGAATCATTCTTCCAACATAAAACAAATTAACTTCCATCAGACAAACCTCACCATTTCATTTATTACATTATTTTTGCTTATGATATTTATAATAAATTTAATTTTAGTTGTTGTCCCCACTTTTTCCCCTAAAACCTATATGCTTATTGTCAATTTTTTTACACCTAATTTCCCCTGCTCATTTTCCATCATTTTTTCCAATTTCTACCACATCTTTTTAGATCTTATTTTGCATGTTCAGCCATTTTTCCTTGATGTAATCCTATAATTTTCCCACTGTTTCTTTTTATTTTTCGAGTCTTCATTTAATTTCGAACCGCTATTGATATTTTCTGTCAACCTTTTTGAAATAATATCAGCTTCCATCATTTCTAATAATTATCCATTCTTCAATTTGGAATTTCTTTCTTTACCTTCCAGTATTTCGCATAGACCAGTCTGGCAACTGCCAACATATAAAAAATCATTTTGCCAGTTTTTTTCTTCTTTTTCTTCTAACATATTCAGTAATTATATTTCCGGACTTAATTTTAACTCAATACATAATATTTCTTTGATACCGCTTCTTATTACAATCCAAAATTTATTTGTTTCAACACATTCCCACCCTAAGTGAAAAAAAGTCCCCTTTTCCCTCCCACACTTCCAACATAAACTCAGGAGAAAGATGCCAATTCCTGATATTATCAAGAACTTTTCCTTCCCACTTCCTTGGTCACTTTGAATTAACCAATTACTTCCAAAATTAAATGTACCTCTCTGTGTGTGTCCATTTGTGTTATAGCAGCACTAGCTAAACTGGCCGCTAGCAAGAGACACAGCAATTGTTTCCAAGGCCCAGATTCAACAGAGATCAAGCAAAAGAAAATAAATGCTAGCAATAAAAGAAAATTATCCTAATACTTAAACAATGTAATATTGCTAAAGCACTTTCACATTTTAAGTCCTGAATAATAATTAAATAGGGCTTAGTGGAAATTGCTGAAAGTCAGTTTCAGAAACATTGCCTTAGGTGTGACACATAATCAGGGAAAGAGGAAGAACCCAAAGGAGAGAGGAAGGAAATCCAGATATTTCTAGAAAGAGTTTGGATGCTAAACCATGAAAATGCAGATAAAATCAAAACAAAAAGAACTGGAAAGCCTTGTTACTTCCAGAGGCCTTCCCCCTTTCTGGATAAGCTCTTAAAACAATTCCCAGCCTTGCATTGCTTTTAAATTGGACAATGATATATATTTATGATGTGGAAAAGAGATTTTAGCAATCCTCCTGTTTTCTTCTGTTTTTAACAAAAATACACAATATACTTGTGTTTAATGTGTGTGTAATGTGGGAATTAATTCCAGATGCCATCTTTTCCCAAAAGCCCCAATAGCGACGACACCATCCCCATTCCACCTTTCAAACTATCAGAGACTGAAAGGAATTCCTGCTCTCCTAGCATATCGTGTCTCATAAAATCATAGAACTGGGAGAGATTACAAGGGTCATCCAGGGCAACCCCCTTCTTTGCAGGAACTCACAATCAAAGCACCCTTGACAGATGGATGCCCAGTGTCTGTTTGAAAACCTCCAAAGAAGGAGACTCCACCACACTCTAAGGCAGCATGTTCCACTGTCAGTCTCCGTCTGTTCGCTTTTCCCATCTGCTGCCATCTCTTCACCATCAGCCAGCTTGTGTCCTGTGAACATGACAGCATCCAGGACCCTTTCACATTATGCCATTATAACACCATGATGAGTCTACTGTACCTGCCATGGGTGGCACCCCATGGAATCCTGGGGCTTGTAGTTTAGTGAAGCAGTAGATCTCTCTGTTTGAGAATTCTAAATACTCTTCTCTAAAATGCAAATCCCAGGCCCCATTCATACTAGCCCCTTTGCCTTGGTTAGATCCTGATCAGATTGTGTATGCCATTACTGAATCTCTCCGGAAAGAAGCTCATACTGTACTACCCTTTGCCCTGATCGATGCTTCCCGGTGCATTTTACCCCGCTGAAGTTCATACATGCAAAAGTAACGATTCAAGATGGAGCCTTCTAGTTGTCAATCAAATGATGTCATGGTGACGTGTGATGCAGCTATTGGCACCGCGAGAGCTCCATCCGGTGCTTCACTTTATTTAAAATATTTTTTTACATTTGACAGATTATGTGCATGGAGCATAGGGCTGGGAGCGCTGCGGATTGTGGGGATCCTTCCCCCCCTCCTCCTCATCCATTTTTCTCAGCACCAGGAGTGATTCATCGGGCACTTTTTTATTATTATTATTATTTTTATTTTTACAATTTGACAGTAAATGCACATTCTACATGGGGCTCTTTAAACCAGAGGGGGAACCCCCAGTCCATATATGGATAGTTAGCTTCCATATATGGATTGGGGTTCCCTCTCCCTTCATTTAAATGCTCAGTGTAAATGGGGCTCTTTAAACGAAGGGAAAGGGAACCCCAATCCATATGTGGAAACCAACTATCCATATATGGATTGGGAGTTCCCCCTCCGGTTTAAAGAGCCCCATGTCAAATGCGCATTAGCTGTCAAATTGTAAAAATAAAATAAATAAATAAATAAAATAAAATAAAATAAAAATTTTAAAAATGCAGGAGTGCCCAATGAAGCTTGAAACTAGTTAGATTAGGCCCATTGAATCAATTGTTAAAGTAGGTCAACACTTGGCTAAATCCCATCCATTCAAAGGGTCTACTCTAGCTGGGATTGTGTAGAAGAGTCAGGCTTGGATGGGACTCAAAAAGCAGAACTTGATCCTAACAAATATTTCTGGTAACTGCGGCCCCATTTGCCCTGGTTAGATCCAGATCAAGCCCCATAATGTGCATAAGCTGTAAAATTGTAAAAATAATAATTAAAAAAAAATTCAGAAGTGGCCAATGAAGCACTCCTGCTGCAAAAAGTATTCAGCAGCACCGGATTAAAGCCGGTGGTTGCAGGGAGAGGAGGCATGTTCTGCTCCCTGGCCTTTACCCCTCCCCTGAACTTGATCCAATCATGATCGGAGCCAAGTTCACATTCGCTTGAACCAGTTTTTCCGAAAAGAAACTATAAATACCCCGCTTTCAGAAAAACCGGGTTTAAGGGGATTTGCGCAGACACACGTGTGCAAGATCCAGATTCCCTAGTGAAAAAAATGTCGCCAGTATGAACTTCCCGATTTTAATCCAGGTTATAAACCGGTTTATATGGTAGTCTGAATGCCCCCCCCCCCATGTTCCATGAGGTTGAACCACAAGTGCAGTCATGGTGCTATAACTATGCAGTTCAAAAGGGCCCCTGGAATCTCACAGTGTTAAAGAATTATCGATATCTCCTCACATTTGGAAGCAATACTATAGGTGTGACCTTAGTAGTAGTAGTTAATAATAATAATAATAATAATAATAATAATAAGTTTATAGCCTGCCTCTCCCCGAAGGATCAAGGCTGGTAACAATCATAAAAACATAATAACTTAATTAATTGACCTTGGCTTTGTTTGAACACTGAAGCCAGTCTGAGTTTAGCCATAATTCTGCTTACTGCCATACTCTCATCCTCCTCCTTACTCCCTACCATAGCCCTTCCCTGCCCACAGCAGACCTGATCTCTACACCAGTGTTGGATTTTGCAGCCGAATATCAGTATCCTTCCTCTGTTGACCATTGTGTCTGTATTCTCATTAGGTTGATTCAACCAGCTGCTCCTGATGGATTAAAAGAAAGCAAAACATTACCAAAGCAAGCTACATGACACAGATTTATAAAATGAGGGTTTGCCAGGGAATAGTCGTTGGTAGTAATTTGTCTAAGAAAACCAGGTTTCTCATGGGGAGTAAACTATATAACTGTTGTATCTTTTTTTAAAAAAAAAAGAAGACCAGCAATTGCAGATGAATTGCTTCCCACAAGACCTCATTATGACATATGGTCCTCCTCCTCTTTTGTACTATTGTTGTTCCTTGTTAACTTGGTTAAATTTTGCAAATTGCAACTCAGTTCCAAGAACAGCAGTAGGACAATACCGTTTATTAGCAGCAAAACAGAAATAGTTGTGATAGTGGGCACTTCTGTTTAATCTCAAGAGTTTTTGGAAGATGGTGCCTTGTTCTCTCTTTTAAAAAATAACTATCAAAATTACTGAATAATAAGAGTACGGGTGTACAGGATTTTTTGTTCTTAAGCACATACTTAGCTCATCACATTCACTGGATATTACTGCAAGCACTTATAATGAAGACTATTGAGCCAGCACTGCAGACATTTTTGCCAGATACTAAACACAGAGACATTATTGATACTTCACACGTGCATATTTAGGACCAAAATTGTAGCATTCTTCTCACTTTTTAGTGCATAGCATGTTTGGCCAAGTGTGATGTATGGAACCTACAGAGAGTGGGCTTTGCCAAGAGAAGAAACAAACCGTGGGATGTAGACAGAAGGCGGCATTCTTCTTTGTCTTGCCTACATGCTTTGTGTAGGCACCCTGACATGGTGCCAATTCCATTGCGCCAGTATACACAAAAGGCAGCAGAAAATGGTGTTTCTTGGGTTACAGGTCTTAGTCTCACTTTGTAAGACATAGCAGAGAATTGTTTTAAATACCATGAGCAGGTGGCGTTCAAAAATGTTGATCCTGTAGAATCTGCAGTGCAGGCCACAGAGTTCTCTATGGTGAATTCAATATCCAGTTGGCAAGATATCTATGCAAAAAGCTGGCCAATAAAGCCAAATGAAGATAGTAAAGGGAAACATTCACCATAGGGTTTTTGATAGTTCCAGGTTTCTTGTACTTCAAGAGGTGCAAGCTGGTGCTAGGTAATGGTTAGCAATGGGCAGCTGCTTGCAGTTGAGACATTGTTTCTGGAAAAGTCAGAGACAGATGGGGTAATAAGAATACTAATTATTAATGGAGTATTAAAAATACTAAAGGGTTAATATAGTCTGAGCCCTTCATGGAACAGGGTAGTCAAAGAAATCTGGCTTCATTCCAAACTGTGGACCTATGTCAATAAAAAGGAGCATACCGTATATACTCGTGTATAAGTCAACCTCATGTATAAGTCGAGGGCAGTTTTGGGGGCCAAAATCATGGATTTTGATATGACCCGTGGATAAGTCAAGGGTCAAACACTGGGGCATGTTACAAAAGATCTAAAGGGGGAAACAAATCACCACTTGCCTCCTACATCTCCCTCTCTGGGCCTCTCCCAACAGTCTCAAGAGTCATAGTCTCAGCATATAAAAGAGGAAACAAACTTCAGCATACACACACACATACACATTCTTTCCCTTTACCAAAAGCATTCCCAAAATACATGGCTTGCAAAAGAGGGGAGAGAAACCTCTCTCTCTTTCTTTGCCCATAACTCCCAGAATTCCATTGTTTGCAAGGGGGGGCAGAAACTTCTCTCTCTTTCTTTGCCCATAACTCCCAGGATTCCATTGCTTGCAAAAGGGGGACAGACCTTTCTCTTGTCTCTCCCCCAGGATTTCCAGGCTCAGGGCTTGCCAAACAGGGTCCAAGCCTGGGCATACTCTCTCTCCCCCTTTCCTGAGCAGCTCCTTCTTAGCTCTGGCTGCGAGGGGAGTCTGAGGACTAGAGATATCTCTCTCACACACACACACACACGCACACACACACGGGAAGAGAGAGAGTGTTCTGGGGAGTAGCTGGGGACTGAATCAGGAACCTCCTAAAGATCCCTGGCTGGCTGCAGAGGAAGGTGGGCACTTCTATCAGAAAAATTTCAAGCAGTATTAACTTGTTCCCCCATAGATAAGTCTACCTGTGATTTTAGAGTCCATTTTGGGGCATAAATTTCTCAATGTATAGTCGAGTATATTTGGTAACTGTGTCATTTTTTTCACTGGATATTCTTCATGTTAGTTCTTTGTCATTATAGGCATGATTAGGGATTTTAAGCAGCCTGCAGAGGCTGAGATGGAATTCTGTATTAGTTCTGCTCAGAAACTTCTTCATACTGTAGTTGCCATTTGCATACAGAGAATCTACAAGTGAGTGAATGTCCACAGGTACCACTCATGCATTGTTTGTGGGGATTGGACCCAGTCACAAGAGTGCTGATCTCTAGAAGAACTATCAGACCCTCTGATCCTCATTCTCAGTTTTGGTTTGAGATTTTATTTTTGGTACTTATCTGCATTGCTGGCAGAGTACCATATCATGACCTCGGCTGACCCAGTAGGTTGGCAGACTTGGTTGACAGTTTAACTGCCATGCAGCCAATTATCCAAAGAAATGAAAGTGAGATCTAATTATTTCAACAAGAACAACCATGCCATGATTTAAAAAAAATATCAGGAGAGTGAGTGGAGGAGAGGAGAAATAAAAGCACTGTTCATCTTTAAAGATGATATCATTTCCATGCTGCTGGTCTGTCTTCTACTGGCTCCACAAGGAGATAACTTGTGCTTGCCAGTTGCCTCTTGCCCCTCATTCTAGTAGTTCCCATATGATGAAAGGGAATGGATACCCATTTTTATATCGCGTGATGAACTGCATGCTAGCCGATGCAGTTTTTAAAAACAATTACTACTACAACTGACAAAGTCTATAGTTTTTTATTACTAGAGTGAAATGAACCTTGAAGAATCAGGTTCACAGTGTCGTGGTATTCCTGGATTGCCAAGTGGCAGCTGTATAAAAATGCTTTTGCACAGCTTCCGCTGATGCTCCAAGTGCACCCTTTCCAGGTATTGAAAATTTGGCTTCTCTTATTTGAAAAGACCTCTCTTTGTAGGTCTGTTTCTGAAAATAAAATCGGAAACTTCAACTCATGCAAAATATATGTCCTGCAAAATGATGATTCGAGCTCATTTTTCAGTTCATATCGCTAAAAGGGTTTGGAACTTCCAGTAAGTGTAAAATATGGCCTCTAGATTGTTCTCCAGAGCTTTTTTTTTCCAGGTTGGTTAGTATTGATTAATCTGCATTGGTTACCAGTTTTCATGAACAATCCGAAGTGCTAGCTATTATATGTAAAGGCTAGGGTAGAATATTTGAAAGATTTCCTTCTACACATTTCACCCACCCAAAAGTATGTAGGAGATCTTTCAGATATCCCAGTGCTAGCTCTTATATATAATACCCAGCACTTTAGATTGTTCTGAGGTTCACCTGGCTGAGATATGTAACAGTACCTTTTGAGGTGCACCAGTTATAGGACTCTCTGCTTTGAAAGGTCCAGTTGGCCCCATCATTTTGGGGATTTGGTAAATATTCTTCTGCTTTGCCAATTATTTATTTATAAATTCAGTTTTTAGTCCCAATTAGAATAGACCCACTGAAACAGTGGGAACGTGACAGGTCAGTTCTTGTGTAATTCCCTTTAATTTAGTGGGTCTGCCTTAGTCAGAGCAAATAATACAGTTTCAGCTGTATTAAATTATTCTGTGTGTGTGTGTGTGTGTTCTTGCTGAAGAACATTTAACTGGCTGGTTTTTAATCTCTGTTCATTCTTTTGCTTTGACTATGTTATATTTTTAATTGATGAAGTAAGCTAGCATCATGGCTTGTCCTTTGGTAGCCAAAAAGTGGGGTAGAAATGGTTTTATAAACAAAGAAATTCTAAATTCAATACATTGAGAACTGCCTGAGTAGGTATTCCATGCATCCGATGAGACATCCCCTATCCTCCACTATTTTCTTTAGTTTTTCAAACTCCTTAATAGAGTCCATCATCTAGTGTGTGGTCTGCCTCTCTTTCTCTCCTCCTTTCCTAGCATTATGGTCTTTTCTAATGAGTCATTCCTTCTCAGGACATGGCCAAATATGGCAGCCTCCGTTTAATCATATTGGCTTCCAGGAAGCTCTCAGGCCTGATCTGTTCTAGGACCCATCTATTGGGTGGGGGGTGGCTGTTCATGGTATCCTCAGCACTCTTCTCCAGCACCACATCTCAAATGATTTTATTTTCTTTTTACCAATTTTTCTTAATTTTCCAACTCTTGCATATATACATGGTAATGGGGAACACAGTCCCTGTTCTGATCAATGTTTGATCCAAGGTATAGGAACTCTTTTACTATTTCTATTTCTTCATTGTCAAGGTTGGATTTATGAATATCTTCCGTGGTCATTATTTTTGTTTTCTTTATGTTCAACAGTAAGCCTGCCTTTGCACTTTCTTCCTTGATCTTCCTCAGTAGTTGTTCTAGGTCTATGATGTATTCTGTTAGTAATATGGTGTCATCTTCATAACTGAGATTGTTTATATTCCTTCCTCCTATTTTCATATCTCCCATTTCTGTGTCCAAGCCTGCTTTTCGTATGCTATTTTCTGCATATAAATTGAACAGATAAGGGGAAAGTATGCAGCCTTGCCTGACTCCATTGCCAATTGGGAACCATACTGTTTCTCTATGTTTTGTTCTCACAGTAGCCTCTTGACCTGAGTACAGATTCATCATCAGTACTATTAGATGTGTTGGCCTTCCAGTGTCTTAAAGCCTTTCATGATATCTGCAGTCAAAGGCTTTGTTGTAGTCAATAAAACACATACTGATTTTCTTTGGGAATTCCTTGTTACACTCCATTAGCCATCGTAGGTTTGCAGTGTGTTCCCTAGTGCCTCTGCCTTTCCTGAATCCTGCTTACACCTCTGGGTTTTCTCTTTCTACATATGATTGAAGTATATGTTGCAGAATTTTGAGCATGATTTTTCTTGCATGTGAGATTAGTACTATAGCCCTATAGTTGCTTCATTCTTTTGTGGATGAGGATGTATATTGATTGTTTCCAATCTGTTCACTACAAAGGAGCAAAACCAGCTCTGGAACAGTTTTCCAAGTGGAGCAGAAGAAGTTGATTGCTCCAGTCAGTTGGCGTGAACCTAGTCCTATTATATATATCAGACCCTTAATGGCACATGACATGGCACATTTCTTGCCTGCTTTTATAGCTAAACTATCAGAAGTTGTGCTCTTTTAAAAGGATAGAGCATGTTCATTCAGATTTTCACATGATTCACAGCCAGCCAATTCCTCTATTGCAGATCTGGTCCTCTTTCAATAAAGAAAAGTGTTCCCACAAGTGTATCATGATCTGGGTTTGTGTAATGTAAAGCAGTTGTGTATTTGGCCTGCTGACGTCTCTTTGTAGGTTACGTGAATATTAAATGATGGTGGTTGTTGTTATTTTCTTATATCCCGTCTTTTTCCCAATATAGGGACTCAAGGCACCGATCAAGTAGATTTAAAATAATACAGTTGAAAAACAATACAACATTAAAATGTATAAATATAAAATTTAAATTTTTAAAAAATGTTTGAAGTGAGGGTTTTTTTTAACACAGTTCTTCAGTATTTGTAACCAAATCTGTGGGAAAATATAATTTTGCTAGCATGAATTATCAGTGCAATGTATATCTATGAGGAAATCCACCCTACCTTTACAGTTCTCTAGTATTGCTTAAACCCTGGTACCATTAAAATGTAGTGTGCCATCTCATGCATCTTGCTTTAAATCTATGAAATAAAGAATGAACTATTTTCAGCTCAGTGTAATTTCTGTATATTTAATTATATTGTGGGAAAGTATTTTATTTCTTCTGCGTTCCTCAGAATGTCACTTCACCAATGCATTCACCTCCTCTTCACTTATCAGTTTGCTTTATAGCCCCTTTCCTAGTTCTGTACAAGGCCACTGTGAAATTATTCAGGAAGATAACGAATGACTGAATACATTATCCAGCATTCTCTTCACACAAGTCCCTCTAATATGTGGTCTATACATTACAGTGATTCCATGAGGAATAGAAGAAACTCGGCAAGCCATGTGAATTTTTAATAGAAAAATCAAGAGCAGCCCATCCGCTTGCAAAGTAGTACATTAACGTCAGTGCTGACATTTCAGAGGAAATTCCAAGTTTATTTTTAGATTCGAAGGAATTTATTTTTATTCATTATTCATAGCTAGATACATCTTATTAAATCAGACTATTTTTCTCTGCAGAAAAATATTGAGACATATTATAGGCATCCACTTCTCTAAAGAAATTGATTAGCCAAGATTCTCTGACTCTACTGGTCATAGGAGTTCCATTTTTGGCTGTGTCATGTTTCCTTATAGATTGCTTTTCTGGCCTTAATTCCTTGTCTGGGGACAAGGAGAAGGGAACAGTCATAAATCTTATCCCTCCCCACACAGTTGAAAGCAATTCTGATGGTTGATAACCTCCTTCTTTATTTATATCATTTTCATATTTATGTAAAATTTTTACACTGGGTTCATGAATTGGCCATCAATATATAAAGATGTGCAATCTGTATAACCATAATCCAAGTTTATGCTACAACTACAGAGGCAGAAGAAAAAAATTTGAAAGACTTTATGCTGAAATCCAGGAGAAAATTGATGACCCACCAAAACAGAACTTCTTGTTAATCATAGGTGATTGAAGCAAAATCAAAAATTGTAGGAACATTTGGCCTAGGATCAAGAAAAGCTGACTGACTGACTGACTGAACTTTGCAAAGCCAACAGTATCCATTGCAAATTATTCAGTCAGCTCAAGGAGCAACTGTGTGTATGGGCATTGCCTGATGGCCAGTATAGAAATCAAATAGACTACATAATAGGAAGCAGAAGAAGCTCTATTCTGGGGGGTGCGGGGATTCAGTGCACACTGGGTGACACCCCAGAAGAGGGATGACACCCAGTTGGGCTATCCTGCCACTCTGCCCCTCTCAGCTTTGTCATGGCAGCAGCGGCCTCCTCATGAGGAGAACTTCGCTGCCGTGATGAAGGAAAGGGCTGCAGCCACTGCCTCCTGGCACCCACACACACGCCAGGTGATACCAGGTGTAGGGATGCCACTGTCTGTTCTGTCTGTAAAACAAGACCAAGAGCAGATGGTGGAACAGACCGTCAATTATTAATATCAATAATTAGAACAAAACTCAAGGGGAATGCTAAACCAACTATCATGTGCCAAAATACAACCTGAAGAATATCACTGTGAAATTGAAATATAGTTAGAAAAATAGATTTGCACTGTTAAACCTAATTGATCAGGAGCCAGAACTCTGGACTGAATCCAGGGACATGATCGGGGTGAATGAAAAAAAAAAAAAAACACTGGCTGTAGCCAAAAAGAAGGAGAAACTTCAGTAGATGATAGATGAAACTCTTCCAGCAGTTAAAGACAGATGAGAAGCAAAAGTAAAAGGTGACATGAATGCAGTCAGAACCCTGAAAGCAACTTTTAATGACTTGTGTGCAAGGACTAGGAGATCGGTTTTAATAATCAACATAGAGAAATGGGAGATGACAACAAAAAAGGAAGAACAAAAAGCATCTTCCACAAGATCCAAGAAACAGAAGGAAAAATTAAACCAAGTGTGTGGAACCTCTATTACAAAGAGAAGAACACATTACTTGACCAAATAGAAATAAAAAGACAATGGAAACAATACACTGAAGAATGATATAAAAGAGATGAAAAGATGACAAATTCATGCAAGGAAAACCCATATGAATATCTACCTCCAGTTTTAGAAAGTAAAGTGGAAGCTACATGCAGAGCACTTGGGAGAAATAAATCACCAGGAACAGATGGCAGCAAATATGAAAAACAAAGCAATATCCCACAGATTAAGAACACTCCAGTCATGAAGAAAGGGTATTCTAGGAGTTACAGTAACTACAGGATCATTGCATTAATTTCCCATGCAAGCAAGGCGATGCTCAAAATACTACAACAAAACCTTTTAAAGGCACTAGGGATCATATAGCACAGATACGCTGGATAATGGAATATAGTAAAGAAAAT
The DNA here is from genome assembly GCA_034509955.1 of Urosaurus nigricauda. NCBI lineage: Eukaryota > Metazoa > Chordata > Lepidosauria > Squamata > Phrynosomatidae > Urosaurus > Urosaurus nigricauda. The sequence continues at coordinate 187,179,944 of JAOEGL010000003.1, read as the reverse complement.
CATCTTGTGCTTTTAGACTATAGCAAAGTACTTGATTTTATAGATCATGAGAAACTATGGATCATTCTTAAAGAAATAAGCGTGCCACAACACCTTATTATCTTGATGTGTGACCCGTAGTTAGGACAAGAGGCTACTGTTAGAACAGAATATAGAGAAACAGAATAGTTTCCAGCTGGTAAAGAGGACAGGCAAAGCTGCATTTTATCCTATCCATAACTTTAAAGGAGATAATGAAGAAATTGAAATAGTTAAAGATTCTTCATATTTTGGCTCAGTTGTGAATGAGAATGAAGACTGCAGTCAAAAAATCAGAAGACTAGGACTTGGAAGGGTTATGAAGGAACTAGGTAAGGTCTTGAGTTAAATATATATATATATATATATAACTGATATTTCCAGCTGTGTTGGTCTGTATTTTCCTTTTTTGGAAAAGCCCGTATTCTGGATCCTGCTCATTGCTCCCTGTCTCACAAAATTCACTGTGAAGCAAGGAGAGGTATTCTGTTTGCTTCTCTTCTGGGGAAAAACAGAAAAATGTAGGGGTTTTGTTGTTGTTGTTGTTGTTGTTGTTGTTGTTTTTAAAGTAGAGATGTGTTCTACCTGTATAGCTTTTGCACTTACAAGCTTCCCCATTAAGTTCCATGGAAAGAACTCATCTGTATTATAGCATGGTCATTATTCTCCACAGTAATGAAAAGAGAAGCTCTTCCAACCAGTGTAGTCTGAGCCAGCATTAGAGTTTGTTCTCCCAAAGCAGATACTTAGATCAGGACACATATGAAACATAAAATCTAAAAGGAAGAAACATGCTTCAGAAGCAGAGTAATTTGTCATTGTGTTGCCAGATTTGTGGTCTAGATAGTACAGCAAGTCATATACTCCCAATGTAGGGGTGAACACGCGGAACAATGGATGCAAACTGCAGGAAAAGAGATTCCACCTCAACATTAGGAGGAACTTCCTGACAGTAAGGGCTGTTCGACAGTGGAACACACTCCCTCGGAGTGTAGTGGAGTCTCCTTCCTTAGGGGTCTTTAAGCAGAGGCTGGATGGCCATCTGTCAGGGATGCTTTGACTTGGAGTTCCTGCATGGCAGGGGGTTGGACTGGATGGCCCTTGTGGTCTCTTCCAACTCTATGATTCTATGACTTTTTCTGCCTTGAAGGCCATACTCAGTATCATCTGGACAGCTAGCAATCACACATGCACATACACCCATGTGTATGCACACAAACACAGTCCTCCACACACCTCTTTTTTACAGATAGATGGATGGATAAGTTTAAACTTCTGGTCTCCCCAGCAATCAATATAGGGTCCCTTCAGCTTCAACGCAGGGCTGACTGGAGCCTGCAGGGCTGAGTGGAGCCTGCAGCTGGGCACTCTTACATTAATGAGCAATCTGTAATAGTTTTTTTACAATTTAAAACAAACAAATGCTGATACCACCACGTAAATATCTTTCAGTGCAGACAGTATCATAAAACCAATTCAAACCACATCACTGACTGAAATGTATTTGGTTATTCATTCCTTTGCCGATAGGGGGTTAGGTATTGGAGGCACTGCATTGCAGTGGCTCTGGTCCTTCCTCTTGGGCAGGTCCCAGAGGGTGCTGCTCGGGGACAGCTGCTCCAGTAAAAAGGAGCTCATCTGTGGAGTGCCTCAGGGTGCCATTCTGTCCCCAATGTTATTTAACATCTATATGAAGCCGCTGGGTGAGATTATCTGGAGTTATAGAGCTGGGTGTTATCAGTATGCTGATGCAGTATTTCTCCATGTCTCATTCATTGGCCTCGAACTGTGATGGTGTTTCCTCTCTCAATGAATGTCTTCGGGCAGTAATGGGCTGGATGAGCAAAAACAGATTGAAACTGAATCCAGACAACATGGAGGTGCTCACAGTAGCGGCCCCAAAACCAAGAATCAGGTTGCAACCTCCATTCCTGAACGGGGTCACACTCTCCTCCAGTTCACAGTCTGGGGGTACTTCTTGACCCATCGCTCCTGATGACAAATAAAGTAAATGCGACAATCAGGAGCGCCTGTTATCAGCTTCGGCTGATACGCCAGCTGCGCCCTTTTCTGGAAGTAAGGGATCTCGAGACTGTTGTACACGCACTGGTAACCTCATGTCTTGACTTCTGTAATGTGCTCTACATGGTGCTACCCTTGTGCTTGGTCCGGAAACTGCAACTAGTACAGAATATGGCAACCAGAGTAGTGTCAGGAACATCGGGGAGGGACCACATTACTCCAGTACTGAGGTCCCTCCACTGGCTGCCTATTAGCTTTCGGACCCAGTACAAGGTGTTGGTTATCACCTTCAAAGCCCTAAATGGCTTGGGCCCAAGCTATCTCAGGGACCGCCTTCTCCCTTACAATCCTCTCCGCACACTCCAGTCCTCTGGGAAGAATTTACTGCAGCCTCAGAAATTTAGGCTTTTGGCTACCTCCCAGAGGCTTTTTCCGCAGTCGCCCCCAGATTGTGGAACGGCTTGCCGGACGAGATCCGTCAATTGACATCTTTAGACAGCTTTTAAAAAGCTGTCAAGATGGATCTCTTCCGGCAAGCCTTTCTAGGATAGATAATCCCGGCCTCAAGATCTCCCTTTCAGTAAAGTTTCCAATGTCTTCCCTGGAACCTAATTATATTGCCACTGTAGTTTTATTGTTACTGATGCAATGTGTTATTTATTGCTATTGTTCAAATTGTTGGTTTTAATCTTATAATTTAATTTAATAATTTTTTAGGGGAGAGGGAAGCAATTTTAATGTACTATGTCTTTCACATTTATTACTGTTAGCTGCCCTGATTGCTCTCAAAAGGGCAGGATATAAATAAATAAATGTTGTTGTTGTTGTTGTTGTATTTGCATGGTGCGGGGAAGACTGAATCTCAGCAACATACAAGCTGAATACCAGAAAAATGATGCCATGTTGGCAATCCCACTTAAGGAAACAGGATTTCCCTGGTTCTATGACACTGACTATATCTGTGGTGACAAACCTATGGCACATGTGCCCTCTCTGGCACATGAAGCCATTTTGGAGGGCACACAGAGAGATGGGACGGTCAGGGAAGAGGAGGAACAGGCACGTGGGAAGACCTGCCCCCAGAAGGCAGAAATCCCGTCCCCAGAGGGCGGAGGTCCCACACCCCATCCCACCCTGGAAGTCCCATGTTCTGCATCAAGTAACACCCAGTGGTGGAAAGCCTTTGAGTTTGTGCACTCAATCCCTAAAAGGTTCACCATCACTGGCCTACATTGATAATTGTGTACATGGTGGACAGATACACATATACTACATGGAGCTTCTTAGCTCATGCATGAGCTTTGATGGATTTAAAAGAGAACTAGACAAATGGATCATAAGTCTATCACTTAGCTATGATTATGTGCTCTTTCTAGCTTCAGAGCAGTATATCTCTGAATTACCAATTGCCCTGATATTACCAATTGCCCTTATTTTCTAGTACCTCCAGAAGTTGCTAGCTGGCCTCTGTGAAATGCAGGGTGATGTAAAAGATAAGCCTTTGGTCTTGGTAGGAGTCTTCATGTTACAATATCATCCATGTGGTGCTGGTGTACATGTTTCTCCAAACCCTCATATTGACTCTGGTTCACTGAATACTATATAAAGAACTTGACCACAGGACTGAACCAGGCCTGAAACTTCTAAGTGTTTATAGTTCTTAAGAAAGTTTCTTGATTTTTACTATGCCTTTACACATAAATAAAATAAGATTTCTTCTCTGAACTGCAGGGCTGATACACATATGGAAATGAGCATATTCTCTCTTTTTTCTTTTTCAGTTTGCCCTACAAACATCACTTCAGTCACAAGCCAGAGCAGCCACTTCTAACAGCAGTGTGGTTTCATATCTCCCTGCATTCTGTTCTTCACATCCCTGTGGAGAATGGGAACAAAGATGTTGATTGTAGTAGTGACTGTGCCACCAGGTCTTTTAAGATCAGAACTGAGTAACAATTACCAATTCACTCTACCCAAAATATAATTGCAGTTGGACAGATAGAGTTCTTTGTAAAAATGTTTTTGTTGTTATTACTGTATTATTAAAAGTCTTGGGTTCTGTGAAAAAATGGATCAGGAGACATATAAAACATTAAACATAATGAACAAAAAACATGCTTCAGAGGCGGAGTAACTGTTTTAGTAAGATTTGAGGAAAAGTTAGTATGGGAAGTTGCATACCCATTAACAAAGTAACATGTGCATTTTCAGTCCTTAGGGCCATATCCAATATCTCCTAGACGGCCAAAGGAGACACACATGTGAATGCAAAGAGAGAGTGGGTCGCTCTTCTCCACAGACATCACATTATTTAGGGGAGAAGGTTTAACCTTGCCAAGCTAGTGGTGAGGAAGAGGGTTCAGACATGGAGGAAATCCTCCGTTAGCTCCATGTGTATTAATGGAGGAATTTTTTTGAACTGAAGGAGCAAATCTGGAATGAAGAGGGTAAGTAGACAGAAGGGCAGTCAGCTAGATGGGGAAGGAAAGAGGTGGTATGGAGACAATCATCATCATATGAGGGGGTTTCAAAAAGTTTTAATGATCATCTTTTTTAAAAATTGACAGAAAGTTTGTTTTGATTTGTAGTCGTTAAATTATCTCTGTGTAGTCAATATTTAGATTTATACATTTTCCCCAGCATATCTTGACCCTCCAAATACCTGATATTGTAGAAGCCTGCAGATTGCACCTGATGAGAATTTTACACTTTAGTCACTTCTGGCACAGATGACACTGACAAAATTTCATCAATATGCCATAATAACTTCTGGGTAACAATTATTACTTTACAATACCCCCTCTGAGAAGAGAGTTCTGGGGGCAGCCACTGAAAAGGTCCTCTCCCATGTTCTCACCAGATTTAACCGTGAGGGTGATAGGATGGAGAGAAGGTTGTTCTGAAAAGATCTTAAAATGTGGGCAGATCTTGTGTGGGAGGATACTGTCCTTCAGATAACCTGAGCTTGAGCTGTTTAGGGTTTTATACATAATTGCCAGCACTTTGATTTATGCCCAGAAACAGATGGGCAGCCAGAGGAGCTGTTGCAACAAGGGAGTTGTGTGCTCCCAAGGTAACAATCTGGTTGCAGCAAAAATCCTTAAAACATAGCCAGAGCCTAACCAAAACCGTATCTGTTTTATTAGGCCAAAAGAACTATCTTCAAGGGGTTATCATGACATTTCATTTCCCCTATAACATCACTGTAAAGAGTATAAATTCTTCAATGATTGTTTGGCAGAAACAGCTCTGTGTATAAATGTAGTGAAAACAGCATCTGTAAAGTTCTTAATTTGACATTACAAGGAGAAAGACTTTTGCAATTTCTCTGCAATTCTCAATAATTTCCTATTAACAACTTGACTGTCAGTTGATCTTTGCTTTCTCTGCCTTACTCAGCCATTTCTGTGAGATGATAGTTTTGGAAGTTTGTTGTGGGTTTGTTTTATATGCCTAATTTTGAGGCATTTTTAACTATAAAAACAACATGGCTTTAGAAAGGATAGTAAGCCTCACAGAAGGAGTTTTTACAGCCTGTGGGGTGAATATGGTCAAATGAATAAGAAAGAACATACCAACAGAATTCCTTTAGGATTTAATAGTAGAAAGAAACTCACACACTTGTACCCAACATACTTGAGACAGAGCATTCTTTTTTCGGCTCAATTCATAGTGTTCCATAGCCAGGATCAAAGTAGACTATGGAAAAATGCTTCCAAAAGAGTTCATTCCAGGTGACTTGATCAGGAAAAGGGGGGGGGGGACTAAATACAGTTTAAAAGAAAATGGCACCTTAACATTGGATCAAAGTAGACTATGGAAAAATGCTTCCAAAAGAGTTCATTCCAGGTGACTTGATCAGGAAAAGGGGGGGGGGGACTAAATACAGTTTAAAAGAAAATGGCACCTTAACATTTGGCTGAATGAAGGAGAAAATATATGATAAAGTGGGGGGTTTTAGACTGTAGCTCCCATGATTCCCCCCCCCATTGGGTATGTTGGCTAAGACTGTAGCAATTGCAGTTCAACAATATCTGGAGGGCCACTATTTCACATCCCTGGGTCTATAAATAAAATTGCAGTTTAGCAGTAGGTGGAGAAAAGAGACTCCATAGGAGAGAAAGAAAAACAGAATTCTCAGTACCATTCAAATGCTGCCTCTGCATGCAGTTGAAAAGAGGTAACTTCTTTATAGTTTGGGAAACATCCAGTTCCTAGAATGCAACTGGGACACCTGTTTGTTGGCAAGAATCAAGATGAAGACCATTACTAGTACAGGTCAAGGGCGGTTTTACTGTTAGGTAAGTTAAGGCAAGGCAGCCACCTCAGGCAAGCAAATTTGAAGTGTCATGGAAGGAAAGCAAATTGCTAGCTGCTTCATTCTTACTGTGTTTTTACTGCCAAAGATGGAGAGGGATGCTTATTGGATTTTCTGACTCATGTGCTGAAATAATTTAGAGGAAGTCTACACATAAGTATTATTCACATTGCCTGAGATTTTCACACATTCACATCAGCGATTAATTGTCTTTACTTTCCTGCACAAATTTGCATCTGTTCATAGCTATTCACTCTCCAGTTGCCGAAAATGTGCAACAATCCAAATCTACGCAAAGCATACACATGTACGATGATGTACATTTGTGCAGACACTCCAGTAAAAACTGCAAAGCCTTTGTCTGCAGAGTTTAAGGAGTTTTTCAAAGGGTGGCCTGCAGAAAGCACTGAACTCCTGAGAATTGCCAGATCTTGTTCTATTCAGTGTCAATGAGGAGTATGTAGATTAGCTCTTGGATGGATATTGGGTGCCATGAACCTCGACATGGATGGAGAAAGAAGGCACTGCCTCACTTCAAACATTAAAATATATTTGGCCAATCCTGAAAAAGGATGTCTTTCCTCCTTATTGCCCTCTATTTTGCTTTATTTTATTCAACCTTTCTTTTCAAATTTTTTCTTCATCTTCATCTTCTCATATTTACAGTCAGCCCTCCATATCTGTAGATTCACCACCCACAGCTTGAAAATATTTTTTTAAAATAGGTAAATTCTTACAGCAAACCTTGATTTTGCTATTTTATATAAGAGTCACCATTCTACTATGCCATTGTATCTGATGGGACTTGAGCATCCATGGGTTTTGATATACATGGGGGTCCTGGAACAAACCCTAGAGGATACCAAGTTCCCACTATATTATTATTGGCCAGAATCCTGTATTGGTTTTATGTATGCATAGTTATGGTGCTGTTTGGTGACTCCAATCCCAGATCCTTCTGTCTGGGAAGCAGCCACTACAACTGTTGAGGATCTGCTCCTCTGTCACTTGCAAAGCAGCTGTCAGACAATCCCATCTTCTCCCATGTGTGATCTCTGGTGTAACGCAGAATCAGGATCCTTGATGTAGTTCTTCATTGCACCAAAGATTACTTGTATTCAGGGGAATGGGACCATCATCCAGCTACTTCCCAAACAATGGGGATAGCCAATTGCAGTGGCTGCTTCCCAGTAAATAGGTGTTGGGAGGCTTTCACAGTCCCTATGTACCCTCTGAACTAGCAGGTAAATGGGAACTGGGAATACATAACAGCCAAAAATGCATAACACCAGGTTACACATTCGTCATTGCCATAAAGGAGTCAAATATGTACACACACACAGAGATAACAGTACAGATTCTTTTTTTACATGCATTCATCTAATGCAATCTTGTCTATTTTGTTGTTAAAGCACTTACCTGAAACAACACTGAGAGTCCTACTGCTAATCCATTCTTTTATGTTTATACTGTGAAACAAATTGAAGTTTAAAAATGAATTATGTAGTTAAATGACTGAAATAATTTTTCTAATTCCTGCCTTTATTCCTGCTAAATCTACAAAGGATGACTTGATAACATGATTAGCTATATGTAAAATCTGATGTTTCTTTGTTGTTGTTGTTATATGCCTTTGTTTCCAACCTATGGTGACTCTAAGGCTTGGCAAAATTTATTCAGAGGGGGGGGTTGCCTTTGCTTTTTTTCTAAAGCTGAGAGATTGTGACTTGTCTAAGGTCACCCAATGGGTTTCTGTGGCCAAGTGAGGATTTGAACTCTGGACTCTATAGAGTTGTAGTCCAATGCTTATGCTAGCCCTCTGCTTCTTTATTAGTCCTTGTTTTTCATCTCTCCCTTTAAAATGTTATACATGTGAATTTAAAAATTAACACTTTATAGCAACAGCCATAATTCCATACTGGGCAGTTTACTGGTTTTTCAATATTTGGCTATCATAAATTATCCAATAATAATTAAGCTGTTATTTGGTGTTTTGGCCGAGAAAGATCTCATCTCATAAGTTTCTTTTTATTATTATTATTCTAGTTGAGTATGTTGCCCCTTTTTTTCATTGCTGCTACATGTATATGTTCCAGTTAAACTTGCTGAATCTATTTGCTTATTTTTTTTTCCATTTGGCAAGAAGTGGACAGTGATACTTTAGTATCATAAGCATTTGATTCTTGATAAATAATCCCCCCTGTTCTTGAGTGGTAACAAGCTTGTCAGGTTCCCTTGTAGAATGCCATGGTGGTCAACAAAACTGGGGGGTGTACCCAGGATTTGAACGCTGTTTACATTTTGGCTCCAAAATAAGGCCATAAATGCAAGTGTGTTTGACATTTCCTAGTGATAAATGAGTTGTGCGCCTGTGATCAGATGAGACACATGCTAAGTAAAGTGTAGCAAGGACACCAAATAGGCAGAGTACACAAAGATGTAATCCTGTTATATCATTTTTCTTTTTTCCTTTCTTTTGTTCTCTTTTCTTTTCGTTTCTTTTTTCTTTTCTTTTTTGACAGCTTCCACACTTCACCTCACCACTGTTTTCACAGAATTTAGCTGTGATCTTTTTTCCAAAAATGTTGTTTCAAATTCTTATTCTGTTCAGTGTGCTTTTGAATGTGAGCTTCCAAGAATAACCCTTAATTTTAAGAAGGATCTTGCTCCAGTAACCTCAGTGTTAAATCCATAGCAGTTTAGATTTCAGCCGAAGTCACACAAAGTTCTCTGCTGCTATCCCAACAAAAACAACTTTTTGATTACTATTCCTTATTGCTGAGTGAGCACAGTGTCCCTCTCAGCCATCCCCTCATTTACTTTGCTGTTAAACTTCCCATCTTCATTATGGTTCATTGCTTCTGGGCAACACAACTCCCACAGCACCCCTTTTGGGGGGACAAACTGAGAAGAGTTTGTACTGGCAAATAAATCATTTACACATTGCACAAAATTCAGACCAAAGCAGCCTCAGGTGGCTTGAAGGAGTCTGGGTTCCAAAAAATGTAAGAAGGGAGGAATGTCTTAAGCTAGGCAAAAGCAATAGTTTCTCAAAGATTTGAAGAAGACATGATCACAACTATCATTTTCTATTGTGAACCCGAGGCATTGGTGTTATAACCAGACATACAGTTTTAAAATGTAGCAGCTCCCAACTTCATTCCACCAAATAATGTTAGATTAAGTAGCCTTCCATGAGTTTAAATTGAAACCTCACCCTGGAATATTTCCAGATGTTTGAGCAGATTTAGAAACTCCCAGATTCTGAGTAGACTTGGTAAAGAATGAAATGCTCCCAGGAAAGAAGACAAATTAGAACAGATGCTTTTCAGTAGCCCCATTGACTTTTAGAGAACTACTCTATAGTTGTTTGCTTGTGGATGCTACTCAGAAACCCATTTAACAGGTGGGAGATTTTTTTTCCCCTGAAACCTACTATCTGGAGTTTTCATCACTTCTTGAATCAGTACAGATACTTGTTTAAATGTTCTAATTTTGAACTTAGAAAAGCTGTAAATAATACTTGGCTGGAAATGTAAATGTTGCTTGGTACCATCAATAGAAATCTTTCTTCCTTTGTTTCTTTTGCAGAATCCCCTGACATTGGCCCATCTGTTGTTGTCCACACCAGTGTTTCTTTTGGAACAGAGTATCTGGAGTGTGATAAGGAAAAGGTACAACAATTGATCCTTGACCATCTGAAAGAGATCATGCCTCATTTGCCTGAACCAGCAAGTATCAAATGCCAAAGATGGAGATATTCTCAGGTAATCACTAATAAAAATTAATAATAAAATAGACGAATCAGTTTCTGTCCATGTCTGGAACTAATGGAAGGGACTTCATTTTTATTACATTTGTCAACATTTCAACAGCCATTCATTGTGGGATGCTTCTGAATAAAGACTGCTATAGAAATATCTAGGAAGTAATATTGTACCAGGAGTTTTGTATCTTAATGAAGTTGGTATTTCCTATGAGAGTTGGTGTTGTCCATCTTTGATAGTTGTGGAGGAGAGGAAATTTCAGCAGGTGTCATTTTCATGAACTGTGGAAGTTCCCTTTTCTGCACCAGGAGTGTATAGAAGGTAGATCTGAATCCACTGATCGAATTCTAGATAATTTTCAGTACCATATATTGGCAAAGCTTTCTAACTCCCAATTCACTCCTGCCATTATCCTTCACATCTGGCCACCTTAGCAGAGGTTCAGTAGTAACAAAGCAACATCCGAGGAGATATGGTACAGTTACCTTCCTAAAGCTAATCTGGTCTGGATCTAAGCTAATCAGTGCCTGGATGTAAAATCACTTAAAAAGCCCATGTATGAGATTGAGTGTGTTGATGGACACATAAGAAATATGTGTCCATCATAAATGGACACAAATAATATGCGTGCTTTGTGAGTATAAACTGTAGACCTGGCATTTCCAGTTAAGCATTGTGTCAGATAAGAAAACATCTGCTTGACACTCTGAAATGTGTGTTTAACACTTGACTAAATGTGCTGTGGATTGGTTTAGTCTTAAACTGAGGTTCATTCTTACCCTTTTGGTAGAAGTGTCCCTCATAGTTGGCATTCTGTGCTGTAGTAGTAGCATCAGTAGCAATTCTGAAGATTATCACACCAGGCAGAAACGCTGGTAAATTGTCTCTCAAAGGTTGAGGAAGTGCACATGTGTGAAAGCCTGGAGTGCTTCCTCAACATCAGGGAATCGTTGGCTCCTTCTAGCGTTACTGAATCATTCGGGGAGAGGGAATTTTGTCTGAATGCACAGTTTCCCTTCAGAGGAAATTCCCTCTCCCTGAATGATGCAGTGATGCTAGAGGGAGCCGACAATTCCCTGAAGTTTGGGAAGCACACCAGACTTTCATACACGCATGCTTCCTCAGTGTTTGAGAGGCGATTTACCAGTGCTTCTGCCTGCTGTGATAGTCTTCAAAGTTTGATCAAGCAAATCTTACAGAAACTTCCTATTGCTGTATCATCACTATGGTATGAGAACATGACTAAACAGAAGGCTCTGGGCTGGATATTTATTCTACTTTACATCTAACCAGTTCTTTGTTTTACTACAACTGTATGAAATGGGGAAGTGATGCTATCACTGTTTTGTCTTCCTGCTTATTTCCTTTCTCCAAATGCATGCTGCTCTTCTAGGGCCTGTTCTCCAGCATGCCAGCTGTTAGGCACACCAGCTGCAAATGTGATTCAGTCCTGACTAGCCATTTTGATATGTCTTGAGACGAGAGGAAGAAGGGAAGTAGCGACAAATATAAGAAATTTTGTATATCTGTTCCAGTGGTTCTAGGGAGTTCCTCTAGTGCTCTTTCTGTCTCTCAGAGCCTCAAAATATGGCTCCTTTTTGTGCCCCAGAAAAGGAGCCATAACTGCCAGTGCACAGCTTTTCCACACTCCTTTGGCGCTCCATCATGTAGATGCAACACCAGAGGAGTGCTGTGACAACATGAGCTCTGTGGAATGGTGTGTGGTGTCATACTGGCCTGGGGTGGAGTTGGAGTGTGCATCATGTGGACACCATGCCTTGACTCTGCCCCTAGGCCAGACTTAATGGCCAGTCTGTTGAGCCCTTCAGTCTCTTCTCTCTATTTATGACTCTTCCTGGTCTCCTCTGCCTACACTAAAGATACTGAATCATATTTGTAGAAGAAGAATGAAAGTGATCTATTTTAAGAAAGCATCAAAAATTATATGCAGAAACAATGCAGTTTGACACTGCTTTAACTGCTGTTGCTCAATGCTATGGGATTCTGAGGTTTGTAGTTTTGTGAGATATTTAGCCTTTTATGTGAGAGAGCTCTGGTGCCACAACAAACTACAAATCCCCAAATTCCATTGCATTGAACCATGGCAGGTAAACCATGGCAATGCCCTCCCATGAGGCTGAGAGAGTGTGACTTGCCCAGGGTCACCAGTGGTTTTCATAGCCAAGAGAGGAATTGAACCTTGGTTTGCAGAGTTGTAGTCCAACACTCAAACCACTGCACAACCCTAGCTCAATTTCTGCCACACAAGGGAAATTCAGCATACTGTATAATATTATTAAATCACTTCAAGAATTTCACAAAATGTTATAGATGAGGGGGAGGACTAATCATGTGGAACCTGCTTTGAACTACTGGTTGACCCCCATCTTGTATATTTGGGGTCTGTTTGGGTGTTGCTGTTGTTTTGTCTGTTGTTTTAAGAAGTTAACTGTTGTTGTTTTCCATTTCAGAGAGTTAGCTCTAGTAGTCTGTTGCAGCATAAAAAAGGGAGGGGGAAGGGAAGGATAAATCTAGCAGGACTTGATTTATTTTAGCACAAGATTTTGTAGATTTCAGTTTACTTCCTCAGAGGCCCTGATGGAGTTAATATAAAGCCACAGGTATATGAGCAGTTATATGGTTGTTGGGGTTAGATCACAGTGTAATAGGATACAGAAAGAAGCAATTTGTGACAGTAGCCATAAACTTTCAAACAGTTGTGCAAGGTGATACTGGTCTTTCTCACTGATTCTCTGATTGATCTCAGGTGGGAAAGCTGTGAATCTGCTTACTGAGAGTCAGCTCCCTTGAAGTCAAAAGCTTTGTTAGGGAGAGCTGTTTTGCTGCGTGCCTGGTTTTAAGGACAGATGAATTATGTAGTGTACCAATAACCCTCTGCTAATGGATTGGAGTTTCTGAAGGCATCCCAATTCAGCTGTTTCTATTCCCAATCTTCATTTGATTTGGATTTTTTTTATGTTTGAGAACTGCTACTTGTAAGTCAGAGACTGTAGGTCTAGGATGGTTTAAATGCTCTACAACTGCTTTTGGGGTACTGGCATTTCTAATGTCAGATTTGTTTCAGTTTATCCTCTTGTGCAGAGACTTTTTGGTTTGTCCAGTGTAAATTTCAACAATGCAGACAGGCTTCCAGGCACCTCTGATTTTGTGGGTGGTTTTACTAGTACTTGTAATGTTGCTGCCACGGTATCTGTGGAGTTGCAGTTAGGATCTAGATTTGTGGCATAACCCAGCACACATTTCTGATTAGTACTATGACAAGAGTGGGGAACCATTTGCCTTCTAAATGTTTTAGATTAACAGAACCTCTGGGAGTTGTAGTCCAAAAACATTTGGAGGTCCACACATTCCCCATGCTTGCTTTAAAGGGTTAGCACAACCTGACACTGCTTGTGTGAGCCAAGCTTTATCACTTTCACTGCTGTCTACTTTCCTTTGGCTATGGAAGTGCTGCACATGCTGCAATGTGGCAGGAAGCAGTCTGCAAACCAGCAAGAAGCTGTCAGAAGACCAGAGGTTAAAAATACCACCATAAGGTAATCTGTGTTGATTGTAATATAATAGCAGCAGGATTTCCAGAGTGGTTATCATTATGGCAGCTCAATTTTATTACAAAGATTTTAAAAGTCCAGCTTGTTAATTAGGTTTATTGTGGTTATCATAATTCATCATTTGTACTACTGTAGCGCCCACCATGCCTACATTGTAACAGCTTGCTGAAATTAGGGGCATAACTCCTGGAGCTGTGAGAGAGGCATGCACAATTCTACACAAAATTCATTGATCTTTAGGGTGTTTCACATTATCCATGGAGTAACATTTGAGTCTGTCACTCCTGACTCCTGGATGACTTGATTTGCTTCGTAAATGTGTTGGTAAGCAGATATGTGTCCCATCCATCTTTTAGGTGCACACACAAGGCTGCAGTCTTAGGATTCCACCCTTTAAGGTATGATTACTTAGGAACTGAGCGCACTGGGGTTTATTCTTGAGTAAACTGGCATAAGATTGTATTGAATGATGTTTTAGGGATATGGCCTAGGACCTAATTTAAAATGTTAAATGAGTCTTCTCATTTAAGAAAAGAAAAGAAATAGATTCAAGGTGAAGTTAATAGGTACTAGAATCATAGCTGACACATTGTGGCAAATTAAAGCCTTTTCTCCTCTGCTGTGGCCCAGATGGAGATTGTTCCTTTTAAGAAGCTGAATGCATTGGAAGGAGATTCTCCATTGGCACTGATGGGAACTGTTCTCCCCATGCAAACAGCCTCTTACGTAGAGGAACACTGTAAGGAGAGAAAGCTAGCTGAGAATTTAATAAATTTCTTCTACCACACCTCACTTCTTATTTGCATCTTTAAAATATGCGTTTGATGCATGTTGTAAAATATCCACAGAAATGTAACACATCTTTTGCATGCAGAATGTCCCAGGTTAAATCTGTGGTACCTACAGGTACAGCTGAGAATGTACTCTGCCTGAAATATTAGAAAGCCAGTGTTTTTGAGCATGGAGAGCACTGAATTAGACAGAGTGCCTGTCTGACTCATTGTAAGCTTCCTATGTTCTCATGCTGAAAAAGTAATTCATGAAGAAGCCCTTTGCAAAATTAATTCTGAGTTAGAAAGCTGACAAAGAGAAGAGACATCAAACAACAAAAGCAGAAACCATGGGATTTTCTCTCATTTGACAGGCTATATTAAAGTATACTTTCTGTATGTTTACTCCTAGCTATATTTTTAAAATGTGTGTGTGTTTCACTGGAAGTATAAATTAGGATGATACCAAACAATAAACTAATCTGTGATTATTTTAAAAGATGGAACTAAAATATCCAAATTTCCTGCCAGACAACATATAGCAAAAAGTTCTGTTTGTCATCTTCTCTGGTAGTTCTTTTTTTCCTTTGTCTGGTCTTTTCAAGGCAGCATCAAAAGACATGGAGGCATATGCTCCCTGACATTTCCATCCCTTGTAATGACCCACTTGCTATATAACATCCTCTGCAAATGAAGTCATAAAGACAAGAGGCCTTCACCCTTCACTTGCCCCATTAATCCATTCTTGGTTATATACTGGATGTGGCCAATGCTTAAGAAGCTTACTTGTTCAACCATAGATCTCTTAGGTTTAATATTAAGTGAATCTTAAGCTCAGGCTGCATTTTTAGAAGGGAAGCTCTGTATATAGTCAAGACTATATAGTGAGCTTGATAAATGTCTGGTAAATTAAGCATTATACAATGGCCCTTACTAATTATCTTACAACCATCTTTGCTTTAAAATTCCAATCAACTATTGATACCACAGCAAAAAGGAGGAGGGGGAACCATGGGCAGGATTTCTCCCCTTGTCCCCATTACAGAGCCTTTCAAGTGGGATTTATCCTTTTTTGTTAATTCAGTACTGCCATTATGTCCTTCATATGGGCCAAATACAATCCCAGGATTAAAATGCAGACATTACAATTATCCATGGAAGACATGGGATTAGTCCTCCCCAACTTCTATTGATACTGCTTAGCAGCACAGCTGCAGTGCTGTATTCCATGGTTTAATTATGATAAGACAACAGTAGTATCAGCAACCAAGGCTTCCCAATCCAGAAAGTCTTTTCAACAGTCATCTTGTGGTGGTTTGAGAGCACAGTGCAGCCAAAACAATATGATTGTAACATATTTTAAATATATGTATGGCGGGGAGAGGTATTATCTTTGGAATGGCATATTCTTCATCATCATCATCTTGGCAACATCTTTGAAATAGTATATTGCACAGATAACATTCTGGAACCTTGGGGAAAACAGTGAAAAGGTAGACAGCCCCCATTCCCAGATGCAAAGGGTCAATAGAAGCAATTCCTTGGTCTCTGTTGTGATATCTGAAGAGCATCTCTATGAGCACTGTTCATTTATAATGCTCATGCAAAGTAATGTTGAAAGTCTTGTGTGTGTATAAAGTTGTTTTGAAAGTCCTGCATGCCATAACATGGAGAACCCAAATTTTCTAGGGAGTGGAGATGTAGTGTATTTTATGAATAAACCTTATTAGTGTTTTAAAATACTACTTGGCCTCCATGTGAATATTAAAACATGCTACCAAATATTAGTGCCTCAGCGGAGAACAGGTTGTGGGTGAACTGAGAGACTGTGAGTTCACCACAGGAGGTTCTTCAGTAGACTCTAGAAATCCATGAAAACCAATCTGGGCAAGTCGCATGCTCTCAGCCTCAGGGAAAGCAATGGCAAACCACTCCTGAAAAAATCTTGCCAAGAAAACCCCATTATAGATCACCTTAGGGTCATCATCAGTCAGAAACAACTTGAAGGCACACAAAAACAACAACCAAGACTGTAACTAGGGTTGCCAGATGCAGAAGAGGACAGGGATCCTGGATCTTTAATATTTAGATAGAAGAAGGAATTGCAAGAAATGTTGTTTGTCATACAAGGTACACTTCCTGGAATTGCATTTTGCATCTCATCACCCTATGTGCAACCTAGGAAAATGAGACCTAAAGTTTATATGATGCTTGATAAGGTGTATGGGAGCTTCTTTCCCTGTATCTGTATACATATCCTGTCCAGATCTTGAGAGATTTGCCAGAGGCAATCAGGAGCAGAGTTAGAGCAGTACAAGCAAACATCTGATCTGGCCCAGCCCCTACTCTGGAGAACAGTTGGTGTGCTTGTCATGTTAAATTAGGACTTGCAGTTTGAGAGAAGGGGAAAGAGCTTTGTGCATTCCTATGTGATGTGCTTTCTCCAGAACTGTCAGTCCCATAGCTCCTTGTTCATAGGAAGGAAGGAAGGAAGGAAGGAAGGAAGGATAGTTTGTGGGAGAGAGGAGGGCAATGCACCACACTAATAGAAACAGATCCCAGAGCCATTGTTTCTTGTAGGATTTATGAACATACACAAAAAATATTTAGTTCACACATTCACATATACCATACTGTTTATTTAAGAGTAAATACAAATCAGGCAACTAGAAATGTAAGGATGACAGCCCTCATCCAATAAGCTTGTTAGGTAAGGCTAGTGATCATTTTCATTTTATAGGAATAGGGCTGAGATTAGAACAATTTTCCAGCAACAAGCTCATGAGCTTAACTACTGCCCTATTACTTGCCTTTCAGTCGTTGCGGTGAAACAGTGAGGTAGCTTGGATTCATCACTCATATAGTCTCCAGTTCCCTCACAGTATCTTCCACAAAGTTGTACAACTCTCCCCCGCCCCGATATAATTGAACTCCAGATCTCATCAGACCTAGGCAACATTTCTATTTGTGGATGATGGTGGGACATGTAGTCTGGCAACCCCTAGATAGCCACTGTTTATTTATGCCTGCCCTCTGAAGTCACTCCATTTGTACTTTGTTCATTCTCATCCCCGTCACTGCAAAGGATCAGGTGAACTTGTCTAACTTTGTAAATTCCAAGTCCCAGTTAAGCATAACAGGCAAATGGTTTATTATCGTCTGTACTATCTTGCTGTTGCTATTGTTCAGTGCAGTCCTATTAGCAAATGGTCTCTGTTTCCAATAGCAAATATAATACAAGGAAACTAGAGCAATAAAATGACATTTTTAGTTTGGTTATACTACTAAACATACCTTTGATGCAGAAGAGGCAAAACTGAATTCAACAACACAAATATCAACAACAACATCCAGGAAAGATTAAAGTGGGGAAATGTTTTTGGATTCCCTTACTAAATTTTTCACATGTTATTAGTTCCATTTTTTTTACATTGTCATTTGTTTTCCTGTCTTCTGCAACTTTATTCCTTAGTCTCAATAACACATGTACCAAGAAGAGAAGAAAATAATTGTTCTGAGCAAGTAGAAGACCATTGTGAAAAATAGTGGTTCTGAATAGTTCATTTCTGCAAGGTACCAAAATGGCTTTCAGTCATTTTCAGTTTGACTGATTTTTCCTCTAGCTTTTGAGAAGTCAGTGATCCCAACATTGTTTTCAAATAACTGCTGTAGCATTTTATTTCATTGATTAGTTTTTTTATTTTTTTAGTGACAAATCCTTAAAACACATATCCAATAACATACAAACACCCATACAAACATACAAACACTGAATATTAAACTTCCTATGCAAATGGATTCAAAACCTCATTATTTACTAATCACAAACTCTTTTTTAAAAAAAATTGTACTCCCTATCTACAGAATCTTTCAACTTTTAATCATGCCCGGCTGTCTACCCTTATCTGATTTTTATTTTTTGTTTTGACATTCTTATTTGTTTTTACATATTTACTATTTATGTGTTTTCTGTTTTCTACATTTTGTCTGTGTACTCTTATCTTTCTATCTCCTTCTACCCCATTCATTCAATTAATTTTTTTTAACAGGGAAACATTGTATATATACATTACATAGATACATATGTTCCTTACGACCTTGAATAACATACAGCTATATATCAGGCTATCCATTTATATCTATTTGTATCTTAGTCCGTAAGTGCTATATATCTAAATTCTTTTCCATCCATCTGAAGATAGGAGACCCATGAGCTCCATTCTTTATGAAAAGCTATCAGTGTCTTGTTTTTGGAGAGAAAGGATAATTTATCCATTTCGTATAGATCATACAGTTTTGTTTCCCACTCTTCTAATGTTGGAATTTCTTCTGATTTCCAGTATCTTGCATATGTAATTCTAGCAGCACATATAGCAAGAAATATTTATTTTCCTTCCTGTTTTTCCATACTGGAATCTTCTACTATATTCAAGAGATACCTCTTAGGGTCCACACGGAAGTTATCTTTTTCATTTCGCCATAAATCATTTTCCAAAACTTTTTAGCCTTTTCACAGTTCCACCAGATATGCATGTATGTACCCACTTCTATATTACACTTCCAGCAAAGTCCTTTAATTCCTTTATACATTTTAGATAGTCTATATGGGGTCAAATACCATCTAAATAGGGATTTATAACAATTTTCTGATTTCCACATTACTAGTATATTTAATCCTCCTTCACCATGTCTTCTCCCACTGTTCCAACAGAATATTCTGATTCAAATCCTTAGCCCATTGGATCATATAATCTGTAACTAACTCCTTTTCCAATTCATGATTCAATATTAAATTATAAAATTTAGATATCCTTTTTTTTTGGTTCCTCCGTAACCAATTTCTCCAATTCTGGGGTACTTGATGGAATACCTATTAGTTTTTTATCCATGTTGTATCTCTCCACCATGTTGTTGTTTTATTGAAATATTTCTGTCTCGCCTTTTTCCTATTAGCATGTAGAGGCAATTAACATTCAAACAAATTGCTGTTGTACAAGGCCTCAAAGCCCTGAAAGGGCCCAAACCCCTTTGAAACACCAAGGTGTTTGCCTGGTAGGCACCTCAAAGACCTCAAAACCACCATTATAAATGGTAAGACTACCTCAGGTAATCCCCTGCCATTCTCCAAATGAAAGAAGGCCTTCAAGGATTGTTTAAGACAGGTAGATTTGTAAGAGAGGCCTGAATACCCGAAAGTCATTAGAATCTGTCTGATCTTGGAAGGTAAGCAGAATCAGCCCTGGTTCATACTTGGATGGGAGACCATCAATGAATACCAGATGCTGCAGGCTGTATTTCAAAGGAAGGAACAAGCAAAGCCACCTGCGAGGATTCCTTGCCTAAAAAAATCCCTGTGAAATTAATGGGGTCACCATAAGTCGACAGGCGTATACACACAGATTTGTAAGGCAGATATTGGTCCCTTATATAGCCCAAATGCAGAACACTGAAGACAAAGTAGGAGTCCAGATGTTGTTAGACAAAACTCCCAATCTTCCTTACCACTGGCTATGCTGGTTAAAGCTAGTGAGAATTGCAACACAGAAACATGTGAAGGACTGTGTGATTTCCATGCCTGGTTTAAGGCTTCAGAGTTTAACCTCAGCATTTTAGATTTGGCTCAAAATGAACCAGCAGCTGAAGCGCTGTGTCAGAAAATGATATCCTATATTGTCTATAGTAGACCCCAGTCAATAGTCTGGCAGCCACTTTTTGCCTTGTTTGCTGTTTCCAAGAACTCTTGAAAGGCGGGGGTGGGTGGGATGGTTTTTGTTTTTTGTGTTGTGGTTTTTAATAGTGTAGTCTGGATATCAGCAAGGCATGACACAGAGAGCATTTAGGCCAGGGAGGAAGAAAACCAGTGTCAGATCCAGTAATAGCAGAAGGGTCAGTAGAAGAGAGAATAGATAGTAGTAACAGATCTATTCCAGTGACACTCTAGTATTTTAGAAAATTGATTGTCCTGATGAATATCATACTATGTATACACCAGTTTGAATGTGCATGTTTTAGCATTTTAAATCAGTTTTTCTGAAACAAGCAATGAAGAACTAGGCTGAAATTAGCAAAATGAAATTCAGTAGAATTTGCAAAGTTATGCATTTGAGAAAACACACACACATATAGAGGAATACAGTACCTGGTTTAGACAAGAATGCATATGAAATGGAGAGGGAGCAAAGTCAGTGTGATTTTAGGCTACATAAACAGAAAGATAGATTCTAGTTTAGAAGAATATCAGTTTCACTTTTCCCCACAATATCTGGCATTGTTTGTCTGAGTCTGGGCTCTGCACTTTTAAGAGTTATTTGAGAAAATCAGAACAGATTCTAGAGGAGAGCAAGAAAGATGGTCAAAGCTACCAAGGTACTATGAGGAAAGAGGAAATGGGTCTGTTTAGCCTGGAGAAAACTTTGGTTGAACACTAGTAAAGGCATCTTAACAATAATAGTAGTTTGACAATGGAACCAATTAGATAGTGAAGCAAAGTAACTTGCTCACTAGAGATCTGCAAGCACTGGACCACTTAGCATCTCAGGGCTTTATCACATGGGGACCTATGTGCTTCCATCCCAAAAACGGTTAAAGTGATGGCATCCCAGAAAAGCAAGCCAATTCGCTAATGCTTATCACACACAGAGCACAACAAGGGGGTTAAAAGCACATTACTTAGCAACAAAGTGTGTCAACAATGAATTTGGGTCTCAAACGGATGAAGACAAATCCCCATTGCTAGCTTGGAAATAACTTTTTTGCGCATGCGCCAAACTGTCATTTCCACAAGTGCACACACACACATGCTCCAGAGAGGAAAATCCTCTTTGCCCCAAAAGTTGTTTCAGATGAAGGAAGGCTGAGGTTTCCCTTTGCAAACTCCCTTAAAACACACACACACACACGAGAGAAAGAGGAGGTGGCTGCTCCATAAACCTTCCTGATTCCAGCAAGGACTGAAACTCCAGATGCCCTCCTTTTCCAGGACATGTCCTCCATCTCCCTCCTGTCCAGGAGGAATTCCAAAATGTCCTCTCCCTCTGCCTTCTCCCACCAACTGTTCCCTGCTGCCGGAAGAGGAGAGCAGCCACGTGAGGGAAAGATGGGTGTGTGGGGGGTATCCCTTTAAAAACAAGGTTTTCTCCCTCTCCTTGACACAGCAATGAATCCTGGGAAATCTTGGAACAGGGAGGATTGGTGACTTGGTTTTCAGATTGCTTCAATTACATGAAGAGAGCGAATTTGCAAATGAAATGGAAATGCAAATACAGTAGTTTTGCAAAAATGCTTATTTCCTGATTCACCTCACTTTCTGTCTGGAGTCTGACCGGTTTGTGCGCAGCATCGTCTGAAAAGCAACTGCGAAATTGTTCCTAATGCCCTGGCTGACCAATGTGAAAAAGTCCTCACTCAGGATTTCCATCAATACTTATCCTTTAAGGCTCCTTCAATTATTCTTTCCTTTTCATTGCTTCTTAAACCCTGGATTTTGATACCAGGGTTATTTCATCAAAGCATGTCTTCCTTTCCATGACCATGTGGCTGGTCCCAGAAGTGGGGATTCCTCCTGTATGGATGTTCTCTGCAGACAGGGCAACCAGATGTCATAGCTGCAAAGGAGGACCAGACACCGTAATACATTGGACATTCAAGAAAAATGTAGGACATTACAAAATAAAAGCTAAAAACACTAATATAAATATAAATTCATGCATCTTAGTCATGCTCGAAATGAAGGACATTTTGGAATTTCTCCTGGACAGAAGGTTGAAATGTAGGCTAGGTCCTGGAAAAGGGGGAACCTCTAGTCACTTATTTGTTAAGTGACATTGACACTGTGCCCCTCTGCATGTCCTCTGAGCAACTGCACTCTGGCATTGCATTACAATTCAGGGAAGAAATATTTCCCCTCACCACAACCATTAGCATCCTCTACCACCACCACCCTTTTTAACTTCAGAACTGGGGCTTTAAAGAGGCAGGCTTATGGATTCATAATGATAGCCGAAGTAGCAGATGCCACTGTAATATTCTGCATGACTCATCTACTGTACTCGGCCCTCTCAAGAGGCTGCTTTTTTATATGGGCTCATTTGCTAAAGATGGAATCAAGCAGGCCAAACAGGCTACTGCAGGCTGTCAGGTCTCAGACTGTTTCCTAAAAGCATATATCCCTTTCCATTATTAAAGAAAGCTCAGTGGCCCACATATAGGACAGCTGGCTTGCAGTGAGTGGAGACAGTCGTTCCCTTTTCCTTTTTTAAAATCCACATAGCTATGCCTACTAAAAAGGTTAAAGGATGTTGCTGGGAAAAGAGAAACGTTGTGATCTTAGCACACAATTTGTTCCTTGCTTTAGATTTTTAACCATGAAAGTAGAATGCTTAGGAGTTGATAAACCCACTGTGGTGTGTGTGGTTTTTGTTTTGTTTTTTTAAAAAAAAAAAAAGTCCAAAGGGCAAAAAGTTCAAAATGTTCATTGTCAAAGCTTCCTTTGTTCCTGTTGCTTTGTTTTTGTTCCCTGTATTTTCTTTCCATTTCTTGTGTTATATACTTTTTCTGTCCTCTTCATTCACTCACTCTGTTGGCTCAGCTGTTCTGTTTCTGCTGTAGCTTATCTGAGTTTTAGGTTTTCAATGCACCGCCTTTTCTTTCTACCCAAATAATGCATTTAGGTACCATTGTTTGCATAACACTGTCTAAAGATACTTTTTTAAAAAAGATCTTTATACTTAATATAGCTTTCAGTATACCTGGATGGAGCAATAAGATAGGAAAAGTGCAGTCTTCTCTTCTGAATGCTATTTTATCTGTTTCAGAAATGTTGTAGAGACTGTAATGGGATGGTGCATGTGAAGTATGGGATAGATACTTTAGAAATGATTTAAGGTTTGTCTGTTCCATGATGCCATCAGTGGGAACCACTGAATGATGGACTAGGACTTGCAAAATGTAGATTAAGGTTGCTCCCGAGCCATGAAATTCACTGGGTGGCCTTGGGCCAGTTCCCATCTGTCAGCCTGGTTTCCCTCATAGCTTGTGAGCTTAATGTAGGAACAAGGAGAACTCATTCAAGAAAAGTGCATCACAGTGAGCTCATTGGAAATAAGATGGGATAGAAATATATTCAGTAGGTAAATAAGTACATCATTTAGTACCAATCATTCCACTCAGGTCTTCCTGAAGTACACCTAAACCCAGGACCAGTTGGTTGAAAATCAGCACACAGATGATGCTCAGCTAAATTTCCAAATGGCAGGACAGGTTAATAACGTCATCATATAGAAAGGGGTTCCCTGTTACCAGTTAAATTCTGAATTCTCAGTTCAAAGTACTTGTCCTTATTTTATTTTTTAAAATAAAAAAATCCCACATGATTCTGGACCCCGACACCTGGCCTTTCTTTTGCCACATGTACTTATTCACTGCAACCAGCATCAGATGCTGTTATCCTTCTGAAATTTAGCTAGTGAATACTAGTTGAAGAGCCATCTCAATCTGCTTGACCTGATGAATGCTTTAAATTGATACCATTTGGCAACAGGCAAATTACTCTTTTATTTTCCCAGCTATTGTCATTTTTCTTGTTTGCCAAGCACTTGGAGGGGAGGTTGTTTGTGTTTTTGTACCTCCCTGATTTTTTTTAATCTGCTAGATTTTGCCTTTAGTCCTTATAGTGTTTTTATTTTGCATTTTGTTGTATTTTGGGGGTTGTTGATCTTTGGTGGGTTTGTATTGTTGTTTTGTTTTATTTTGGTTTTTTACTTTTCTCTGAATTATAAGGAATATGGCAATATTGTACTGGGAGTATTGTACTCTTGAAAGTATAGGATAGATATACTGTAAACTCACTGGGTAACCTTGGGTTGTCATATTGGCCTGGTACAGACAGGCAAAAAGAGGTGCTTTCAGGCTGGCTTGAAGGCGTGACATTTCGATGACACATGCCTTGAAGCCAGCAGAAAAGTGCCCTTATGCAGAGAAAGCAATTTCAAAAAGATGCAGCTTTTTCCCTCTTCTTCCTGGCTTGAAGCCATGTCATGTGGTCATGACATGAGCACTCCAGCTGCCTTGGGAGCTGATGGTGTGGTTGGTGGGGTTTCAATATGGCTTCAGAAAAGGCAGCTTCAAGACACTTTTTCCTGCCCATCTGTTTCGCCCCATTATCTCAATCTTAAAGGAAGGCAGTAGCAAACCACCTCTGAATAAATCATGGCAAGAAAATCCTAGGATAGAGTTGACATCCGTTGAAGTCTACTTGGAAGGCACATAACAACAATAAATAAATAAACCTTTCCTAGGGCCCACATGGCTTTAAGCTTCACAAACATTTAAGTGTGCTTCTTTAGCATTTTTTGTCAAACAGCTAAAGACACAGTCAGCACTGTGATGCACCACACTGTTTGCTAGTAATATGGCATGGCTGGTCCTCTATGCAGTAATGCCCCTTTCCACATGATAAGTATGAGTACTAGCTTTACAAGATGTGTGTGTGTGTGTGTGTGTGAACAGGCAAGCCATTCTCAATTATTCAGTGATCCCAGTTAGCATGCAGTGTGTACAACCCTCTTCTTTGTAGTCTTGCCAAAATACCCCACAATTATACCTTTATTAAATATTAGACAGGTATATAAGAAAAGAGGCAAGGCAAGCTTGCCTGGCAGTGTTGGCAAAAATTAGAATCATGATGCAAATATGAAACTAGGAAGAGCACAAATGTTAGACCTTTTATTAAGAGTAGATCTTGTCTGTTTCTTTGTCCTCCTAGGCAGCCATTAGCAGAGCCCATGGTTGTCTAGTTAACCTACACACAACTTTATTTTTTAGATTTTTCAAAGACTGTAAGGAAAGTCACTTGGGACATTTCAATTTCCACATCTTGTCAATTTTTATGCCACAGGACTTTTACTCCTTGTTAACAACTTCCATCTTAAGAAAAAATTGTGAAAACTCAGGTTGTGATTCCTTCGTACAGTACAAAATAAAATCAGAGCCATTGGCAATAATCTTTGAGAACTCCTGGAGAACAGGAGAAGTCCCAGCAGACTGGAGGAGGGCAAACGTTGTCCCCATCTTCAAAAAGGGAAAAAAAGAGGATCCCAACAATTATCGTCCAGTTAGTCTGACATCAATTCCAGGAAAGGTGCTAGAGCAGATCATTAAGCAGAGAGTCTGCGAACATTTAGAAGCCAATGCCATAATCACAAAAAGCCAACATGGGTTTCAGAAAAAGAAGTCATGCCAAACGAACCTGATCTCTTTTTTTGATAAAATTACCAGCTTGGTAGATGAAGGGAATGCTGTGGATATAGTATACCTCGATTTCAGTAAGGCCTTTGACAAGGTTCCCCATGACATTCTTGCAAACAAGCTTGCAAAATGTGGGATAGACAAGTTAACTGTTACATGGATTTGTAATTGGTTGACTGGCCGAACTCAAAGGGTGCTCAACAATGGCTCCTTTTCATCCTGGAGAGAAGTGACCAGTGGGGTCCCACAGGGTTCTGTCCTGGGCCCAGTGCTATTCAACATCTTTATTAACGATTTGGATGACAGAATTGGGGGCATACTTATCAAATTTGCAGATGACACTAAACTGGGAGGAGTAGCTAATACCCCAGAGGATAGGATCAAAATTCAAAATGACCTGAATAGACTAGAAAGCTGGGCCAGTGCTAACAAAATGAAATTCAATACGGAGAAATGTAAGGTTCTGCACTTAGGGCGGAAAAATGAAATGCACAGATATAGGATGGGGGACACCTGGCTGAACGAGACCACATGTGAAAGGGATCTAGGAGTCCAAGTAGACCATAAGCTGAACATGAGTCAACAGTGTGATGCGGCAGCTAAAAAAGCCAATGCAATTTTAGGCTGCATCAATAGAAGTATAGTTTCTAGATCAAGGGAAGTTATAGTGCCACTCTATTCTGCTTTGGTCAGGCCCCACCTGGAATACTGTGTCCAGTTCTGGGCACCACAATTCAAAAAAGATGTGGAGAAACTGGAGCATGTCCAAAGGAGGGCAACTAAGATGGTGAAGGGTCTGGAAACCTTGCCCTATGAAGAACACCTTAGGGAGCTGGGGATGTTTAGCCTGGAGAAGAGAAGGTTAAGAGGTGATATGATAGCCCTGTTTAAATATTTGAAGGGATGTCATATTGAGGAGGGAGCAAGCTTGTTTTCTGCTGCTGCAGAGACTAGAACGCGGAACAATGGATGCAAACTGCAGGAAAAGAGATTCCACCTCAACATTAGGAGGAACTTCCTGACAGTAAGGGCTGTTCGACAGTGGAACACACTCCCTCGGAGTGTGGTGGAGTCTCCTTCCTTAGGGGTCTTTAAGCAGAGGCTGGATGGCCATCTGTCAGGGATGCTTTGACTTGGAGTTCCTGCATGGCAGGGGGTTGGACTGGATGGCCCTTGTGGTCTCTTCCAACTCTATGATTCTATGATTCTATGAAAATAATGTCCTCACGATGAGACTATTAGATTCTGTTAAAGCTGTTTGACTATTAGCCCAGTATTCTTGGTGAGTCCCATCTATCATGATGGTGTATCCAGTTTAAAACTACAAAGAATTAAATATTCAAAGTCATGGCCAGTCCAAGCTATTTTACTGTGGAGATAGAGCAGGAAATCGGATATCCCCATCCAGCTAAGTCAAAGGGCATAGCAGACAAAGTCAGCCAAATTATTTGACCTTTCAGCACATTTCCCCATCGATGAATGAATGAATATATGTGAGTGTGTATTTGTTGTTTTATGTATACTGAAAATAATAAGTATACATACAGAAGTATGCAAAATCCACCCTTCCAGGTGATGTTGGACTCAGCTCCAGCAGCCGTAATCAGCATAAGCTGCAGTACCTCAACTTCTTCAGGACTGCTGCACTCCCCCCCCCCCCCAATATATCTAATGTTGTAATGTTGTATCCATTATTCATATAATTGTTATACATGGCAAAGAAATCCTTAAAAGGAGGCACAGCTCAAGGAAAAGTGAGATGAAAATATTTTCACAAGTACTTTACCTAAATACTACTGGAACTCCCAATTAGAGTACATCCACTAGCAAAATCGGAATTAATGTGAAGTCAAAGGCTTTCATGGCAGGCATCCATGGTTCTTTATGGGTTTTTCGGGCTAAGAGTTTCTTTGATGTTTTGCTAGCTTCTATGGCTGGCATCTTCAGAGAAGATGAAGATGCCAGCCACAGATACTGGCGAAATGTCAGGAAGAAACTCTTCTAGAACATGGCTACATAGCCCGAAAAACCCACAAAAATTGGAATTAGTTTATGTGTTAACTCACCATTGATTGAACTGCTCTACTCAACTTTTGATGAACCAACAAGATTACAGTCAGTGTGTGCATACTTTGTGTGTACCTGTATGTGTGTGTAAGAACCTTTTTTTTTTTTAACCTAAGTGTCTTTGCTCCCTGAAAGAAAAAGGCCTCTGGCTCTGCTCATTTGATGTGTGTGTGTATATATATTTGTTTTTAGATTTATTTCATACTGAATACAACCTGCCATATTTTTGAATGTGGAATACAGCCTACCCTAGAACAAGTGGCGCTTTAGATGTCTTAGTAAAACTTGTAGTCTGTGCAAAGCTGACAAAGACCAATCCTTCATCTGTACTTCAGAAATAATGCACTGCTTTAACTGCCATGATTCAGTGCTATGGAATTCTGGGATTTGTAATTTTGTGACATATTTAATCTTTTCTGACAGAATTGTGATGCTCTGCCTAATTACAAATATCAGAATTTCATAGCATTGAGCCATGGCAGTTAAAAGGGTACATTATTTCTGAAGTGCAGGTGCAGCCTGAGAGAGTGAAGATCAATCTATAAATAAGTTTAAAATGTATGACTAGAAGTTGTATATTTATTTCTTTTTTCTTTTTAACAAATAGCAGTTGGGGAGGGATTGATCAGTACCACAACATATAGTGAATTTAGCAAACCATATTGTTAAGCTATCTTTGCATTAAAGATGCAAAGAATATTCATAATTATCCATTCCTATCTAGACTGAAAAATGGGGTTCCCAAAAATAACCTGTTTCTTCAAAAATAATAGCATTTCTCCTGAAGTTGCTATTACTCCTAGAAGGAAAAGGCCTCTTTTGACAGGGAGCTACACTGCAACATCATCTGACTATTGCTGCATCAGCCAGTCAATCTTCCCATAAAGGTTTGAATCATTATAAGGTTCTGTTTTGTCTGAAGAGTATGTTGAGTTTTTTGTATGGGTATCCATACCAAATATCCAGTCCATATTACAAAAGTTTTATGTATCTGCTGTAACTAGGACAAGGTGCAAGGCAGGAATCTTTAAGTCCTGGATTCTTCCATGCTTGCATGCAAGCACAAATAATTGCACTAGTTTTCTCCCTGCTGAGGGGAAAATATTTTTCCACAGCAGTGTCCAGAAATGGTGTTGTAGAGGAATTATTCTGTGGAGAGAAACACAATGTTTTCAGTAGAAGAAACCCATTTTCTACACAGGAATTTTGGATTTTTTAAAACAATGTCCTTTTCTTCACAGGATATTTCCTCTGCAATACTTTGACAAATATCAGGGGGGAAATGCAGAAAATTCTCTCTGGTCTATTATTCTTCCCAACAGGATTTTCCAAGTGTCAGGAAACCCATTTTTCAACCTAGGAATGAATAATTATGAATATTCTTTAGATCCTTAATGCAAAAATAGTTTAACAACAGTGATCAACAATAAGACTGGAATTCTGTGCACTGTGTGCATAGTGGCAGCAGGAGGGGAAAAAAGACCATCATTGCTGCAGTCATTAGGAGTAAGCAGATTTTGTCTGCCTTCACTCGCCAACATTTCATGGCTCTGGAAAAAGTGTGACCAGTAACATAGTGCACCAGCAGGATTCTGGCTTAGACAGAGACCAGCAGAAGCAAGCAGCCACCTGCTCAAATACAAGATATATTTGATGCATGACAGAGCAAGACTTTTAGCATTAGAATTCCTACGTTTCAGGGAAAATAACACTTGTTTTAGAGGGCTTTGCTCCTTGGAAGGAGCCAGAAGGCTGAACCTCTGTAAATATGCTTTTGAGATGTGCCTGAAACAAGGCTAAATGAAACATTAGGAAACAGGAAGGAATAGAAAGGGTTACAGCATAAAGGGAAGTGCAGAGGGCTAGGATAAATGTAGTGAGGAAGGAGATAGACGAGAAAAAGAAATAGGAAAGAGGCAGAACTTGGAGAAGTTGTTTTCTTAAAACTATAACTCCCAGAATACCCCAGCCAGCATAGTCTGTGTGATCATGCTAGTTGGGATACTCTGAACTGTAATCTTAAAAAAGGTTAGTCTTCAAAGCCCCAGGAAGAAGCAGTCGCAGAAGGAAGGAAGCCAGGCAGGCAGGCAAGCAAGCAAGCAGTACAACCAGTACAACCCGCTGGAGAGGCAAGAAAGAAGAAGAGATAGGAAGAGTAAAAAATCTGTCAGTTTTGCTTTCTTTCACATCCATTCTTTTTTAGTCACAAGTTCTTTCCATCATATTTATAAATACATTCATTATTTAGTTCTTTTTTAAAAAAATATATACATCACACAAAATTCTCAGCACAACCTAGACGTAACAGGTGAATGAGCTAAAATGAGCAGGGAAAAAAAAGATGGAAGCCAGGAAGATTAAGAGTTACAAGATGTATGCACATGCCCGAGGTTTAAGGTTTGATGGAGGGGTCCTCCTCTGTGTCCCATCAGTTAGAACAGTATACTGTGTAAGGCCTTTTCTGCTGTAGCACCCTAGTTATGGGACAGCCTCCCCTTGGAAACCCAGTGGGCACCAACATTGTTGCTGTTCACATGCCAAGTTTTTTGGGGGGAAGAAATTGTAATTTTGGGAGCCTGACTGCCTTTACAAAATTGCACATGATTTTAATTCATTTTAAGCTATTTAACCCTTTTCAATCTGTTTTTAATTTGTTAATTGTTCAATATATTTTAGTCTTTTCAAATTATTTTAATTATTTTAAAATTATTTTAATTATTTTAAATATAACTATTTTATTTATAGTATTTTCTTTATACTATCTTAATTATTTATCCTGTTTTAAATTTGGTTGGTTTTATTGTATGCTGCCCTGAGATCTTTGAATAAAGGGCAGGATATCAATATTTAATATTAATAATAATAAATAATGTACATATACATACATACATACAGGATGAAGGAAGCTGAGGCTGAGGGAAAAGAAAAGAAGCTGCCATTTCACCACACACGGAACTATAGTGATGCTTTTTTATTAATAAATTCCCATGCACATTTCCGCCATTTCGTTGCCATCTCCACAGTACAGGTCGAAGTATTTCTGTTTCACTTCTTTCATCTTAAGTCGGAGGCTTTGATAAATAACAGTGGTTGTTTGGTTCTGTTGATATGAATCTGTCAATCTGTCCTTTTAAAAAGTTTAAGGAAATTCCATATCTGTAAACATATAAACATCTATTTCCATTTGCATCAGCAGTAACCACAGTCTATGTTCCTTTTTTATTTATACTGTACTCTTGTTCTATAAACAGGTCTATTGATGCTAAAAGGAATCTGTCCCTCTCTTCTCCCAACAAAGTCAAGTCAAGGGACAAACATGAAGGGCCTGTTTTGGTTGGAAGACGCCATTTAGAAGATGCTTTTACCATGTGTTCTGCCATAAGTCAGACGTATGTTTATACCTTAGATGTGCTGGGTTATGTCTGCTGTTTATGGCTGGAACTGAACTGGTGTGCCTCACCAGCATAACTGCCTGTTGTAGGCCATAGCACCAAGTAAGAAAAAGGACCCAATCCCAGCAGGTCTATGGCTACATCTGCTCTGCAAAAATAATCCAGTTTGACACCACCCTGGCTGCATCTGCATGGCAGAGATCCTCTGGTTTGACACCACTTTAATTGCCATGTCTCAGTCCTATGTAATTGAGAACTGTAGTTTTGTGAGACATTTAGCCTTCTCTGGACTCTTTCAAACGGGAGGAATTTCTCCCAACTCCAAATGGAGCCAATGCGGATTCATGTAAATTCGCTTGTTTAGCAAATTTACATGAACCCCTGCTTTGTTCGGAAGAACCCCTGCTCCGTTCGGAATTACTTCCCATTACCCAAAAATAACCCCCTCCTGCCCGAATTTGCGTGCGAAGCTTTAATTCACAATAACGTAAAACCCATGATTGCATTCGAATTGGCTTCCCTCTTGCCCGAATTTGCATGCGAAGAGTTAATTCGCAATACCGTAAAACCCATGATTGCATTCGAATTGACCTTAAATTATACTTCCAATTTAGCCTCGTATGAAAGAGTCCAAAGTCAGAGTGCTCTAGTCCCACAACAAACTACAGTTCCCAGAATTCCATAGCATGGAGTCTTGGCAGTTAAAGTGGTGTCAAACTGGATTATTTTTGCAGCACGGAAGCAGCCTCTGAAGGAAACAAGGCTTTGAGAAAAGTGGCTGCTCAGAACTAGCATAAAATCAAAACAAAGCTACTATGACTAAGATCCTGTATCATGCCAAAAGGGTGTTAGGTTTCTACCAGTATATTTACAGGAAGCGGTAGAGGGTGATCCCTCTGCCCAGTTGTTTCTGTGTTGCACAACAACAAGAAGAACTGGGCAGGCAGTGCCAGGCACAGGTCCATTTCCTAGGCCATTGACTTGTTTTAAGGGAAAAATCAGGCTCATTCTGACTGTTCTTGAGCATAGAAGAAGAAAGAATTGATTCTTTTTCCAGTATAAGGCTATCTCTCCCTCCTTCAGTCCTGTGGAGCCCTGTGGCACAGTGGTTAAATGCCTGTACTGCAGCCACTCACTCAAGACCAGCAAAAGGGCTCAAGCTTGACTCAGGCTTGCATCCTTGCGAGGTCGCTAAAATGAGTACCCAGATTGTTGGGGGCAAGTAGCTTACAGTTGTAAACCACTTAGACGCTCCTTAGGCGGTATGAAGCAGTATATAAATGAAGCTGTTTGTTTGTTTGTTGTTTGTTATGAGATGGAGCATCAACTGGTTAGTGACTAGGGATAACTGGTTAGTGACTCGTGACTCAGTACCCTGAATTGTTGTTTGGTACTGTTGTTTTTGAGCACCAGGGTAGGGGACTTTTGGAAGGAGTTATAGGATATCTCTTTCTATAAGATCCAGCAAAACATATTTGAAGGTGTAACTCTCAGTTATGCCTACATATGTCACCAACAGGATGCCAGCCCTTGTCTCTGTTCCCTTGGCACTCCCCAGGAAAAAGTACAGTGTCTAGTACAGTCCATCAAAAGGATTCTGGCCTCTGTGTTTTTGCTTTATATTTGTTTTCTAATTCTCTGCTTTTGTTCCATGGGATATTGAGATGTTCTTTGGTTCCTGCTCCCCCCCCCCCAACTTTTAATAATGCTGAATATACAGACCTATCTGCCAGTAATTTGGCTGGGAGGGAGGGAAAACGTAGAACAATTCTCTCAGCAGCAAAGTTGCAATAATGGTACTAAATTAAAAACAGCCTCCCTTTTCCCGTGTTCCACTAGTAAAAAAATTACTTGGAAAAGAAATGAATTAACAACCCTGTGCAAGCTCAACGTTTTATAAAAAAGTACGGCAGTGGTAATATGTACAGTAGGTCCTCCACATTCATTGGGATTAGGGGCACAGGAGCCCATGAAAGTGGGAAAACCACAAAAAAAAAACCCACTACTTTTTTACCAGAAAGATCATCTTTCTAGGAATTGCTACCGTGTTTCCCTGAAAAGAAGACAGTGTCTTAATATTAATTTTTGCTCCCAAAGATGCGCTAGGTATTTTTTTCAGGGGATGTCTTATTTTTCCATGAAGAATTCATATTTATTGTTGAACCAAAAAAATGAACATTTATTATGTACTCTATATATATTTATATACAAAAAACTTTGCTAGGTCTTACTTTCGGGGGAGGCCTTATATTTAGCAATTCAGCAAAACTTCCAGTAGGTCTTATTTTCTGGGGATGTCTGATCTTCAGGGAAACAGGGTAGTTCCTCTAGCGCAACTCTGTGTTCAGCATATGCCAAAAAGTTTACATAGAATCATGCTGGAGGACCTACAAATGCCTAGAGAAATGTTTTCTCTAGCAATCTCTAGGTCATGGAACAAAGACAGTATACTTTTCTTTCTTCAGTGGTCTCCCATCCAAGTCCTAACCAGACCCAAATCTGCTTAGCTTTGGCAAGGTGGCCTAAGACCATGCCAAAATGGATGGGTATGAATGAGTAAAAGCCATATTCTACTTGTCCAGGTCACCCGCTTGCTTACCTGACTTGCTGCTCCAAAGGCCATATTGGAGAAAATACATTTCTCATTGTTCTGGCACATAGTTGCACTAGCATTTCATTCTCCAGAGAGGAGAAGGTAGAGAACTTACATACCACCACTATCTCACTCAAGAGCAGCAAGGAAAGAAATGGGTCAGTAGTCTGATAGGGAGGAAAGAGGCATTTGAAGGTAGAAAAAGAAGACTTATTAACGTTTTGTAAGAGAAGATTATTGTAGTTCCATAACACTGATATTTCTCAGATAGGAGGCAGAAATTGGAGGGCTTTGTTCAGAGTGAGAAATAAAGGACTTAAGTTGCTTGTATTGAGTTAGAGACAAGTATTGTCATTTACTAAGATTCATACAAGTTTCAATATCTGTATTTCAAGGCAGGTGGCTTTTGTGAATTTTAGATACTGATTTCTCTTTTCCTCATTGGGTCATTATGCATATTAACAGATAGTAGTAAAGCATTAGATATTAACTATTTGTTGTAATAGATGCCTAGTTATTATTAAAATTAAGGGATTATTTTCTCCATTTTTTTTTTAGACAGGAGTTGCAGATCCATTTATTTATTCTTCCCACGTGTTCTCTATTACAGGTGACCAAAGCTTTCCCAGGGAGTCCAGGACAAATAACTCTCCATACAAAACCATTCTTGGTCTGTGGAGGTGATGGATTTACTCATTCCAATTTTGATGGATGTATAGATTCAGCGATGAGTATTGTGGAGGTTTTGAAATCCAGTTTGTAAGATCATATCTTCATTTGTTTCTCCACAGTATCAACTTATTTTTATGATGAATTATATATTAATATTCTAAATCTTTGTGTGCTAGACTGAATTGTCCTCTGTTTTTAAGAAATAAATCATGACAAGTCTTTAGATGTTTCACAGATTTATTGAAGTAATATTTAATGGCACTTACTTATTTGTCCTATCTTCAAGATGCTAACTATGATAGCTTCTTCGTTGTGGTCTCTGTGAATCACATGGAGTATTTGCGCAGGCGCAGAAAAACCAATGTTTATGAATTCACAGATGACCACTCAAAGAACTACAGTTACATGTAAGCAATCGGTCCTTTTCCTCAGATGTTAGAAATACATGAAGAATGATAGCATACCTTCTGTCTCCACCCATATGAAACCTTGAAAATGTCGCTGAGAATTAGAAGGAGGGAAAGAAAGCCTGTATTGTATAATTTGGGACATACAAAAGCAGTCTTTTGGATGGAACAAAGGATTGCAAAGGATCAGGAAGTGCTGAAAATGGGCACAATCTTTTCTTGTGCATAAAAAAGGGAAAATATTTGGAGCCCTGTCACAGTAAATTTTAATCTTGCCCTTTTTCATATCCATTGGTCCATGTAAATAGTTGAAAGGAAATACTACTTTGTGCTGTTTTTATATATTTAAAATATAAAACATTTAAGAATGTTTCTATACCATTTCTTTTACAAAAAAAACAACCCTCAAAGCATTTTTATAATTTTAAAAGTTACAATAAATCCAGTAGTTAAAAATAATGAAACAGTAACATCTAATAAGAGAGCCAGCATGGTGTAGTGGTTCAAGCATTGGACTACAACTCTGAAGACCCACATGATGCCATTGAATAAAATGTGTCGTGGTGATCTGCAGTGCTCAAATCAGTAGATAGCTGGCTCACAGATACAGCAGGCACACTGTAAATGAAATTTACATTTCATTAAAATTTGGATTATTGGGGTTTGTGGTCTGGTAAGGAACGTAAGCTCCTCTGCCAGAAAGCTTTAGTTCAGGAAAGTGCAGTAGAGAATTCTATGTGTCACACCAAACTTTAAATCCTAGGATTCCATAGAATGGAGCCAAGGCAGTTAAAGTGGTATCAAACTGCTATATTTGTGCAGCATGAACAGATCTCCTGGTTCTAACCTGTATAGGATATGATATGCCAAAAGCAAGATTGCAAATCTGGCTCAGTATGTAATTAGCATTACCATTTTGCACTATAAGCTGCTTGTGGTCCAACCTGTCATCTCCCCAAAAAATGCATGTTACAATAATTCACTCTTGAGGTTCCCAACATTGAATCACTATGGCCATCCCTGTCCAGGAATAGTTATAGTTGCTGTACTTGTATTAAAGGATCGTTGCATTATGAAAGAGAGAAAATTACATGATTTCACTAGAGATTTCAGACTATTTGGGCATCCATTTTTTGTCAAATTAGAGCATTTAAACCTTCTAATCATTGTTAGACTGGAATTTCCATAATCCTAATTATTGGTCATGCTGATTGGGGCTGATGGGACTTAGAATCCAATACAGTAACTCCATGTCTGTTTAATGAAACTATTTTTATCAAACTTTGGATACCTGGGGCATTTCCTCAGACTAGAGGAATAGTTCATCCTTATTTTCCAACACATGTGTGTGTCTTTGTACTTTCCCCAAACAATAAGGAAGCATCCTGCTTAAAACCTCAAGGTAATCTGAAGGTAATCTTCCCATCTAGCCCACCTATTTCCCTGTAAATGCTTCTGGATTCCCTCATGCCTAACAGCAGTCACAGTGACTACATAGCAATTCTTAGGCCAAAATCCTCCATCACAAAGCACATTGTAAAAGTTCTGCAACTAGAACTGCACTGTTGCTCATGTCTCACTACCCCAGTGCTCATTGTTCCATTGTGACAACCACCTTTCTACAACCATTTAGTGACTGTTGGAGACTGATGGCTGGGTTCCCCTTAGCCAGACGTAGACCAATGACACCATCCACTTGGATCCTCCAGGGTTCTCTGTGCTAGAGGGTTTGTTTGTTTTGGGGAGAAAAGGATCACAGCAAAATGGTGAATCTGGGGCAGGGGGCTTTGATCATTGAAGGGGGAGGAAGAGAATACTAACATCTGCAATGACAAAAAAAAGGACATGTTCAGCATATGTTGGGCTTACACGTACATATGCCACTAAGAGGATGCACACTTTAGTGTATTCACCTTCTCTCCTTTCGATACACGCTGGCCTTGTAAGCTGATTAATTTTGAGTCCAAAAAACCCCTTCATTCAACTTCTGATGCTGATTAATTCTTCCCCACCTCCACCTCCCCCCTCCCAAAAATCATGATTTTTTAAAAAATTAAATTCAGCAGTCTTTCAATCAATCACTTTATTTACACCTCCCTTTTTTTTACAAAGAGTCAGGATATTATCACACAAACCTTGATCTCACCACTATCACATTAGTAAAAGAAAATGTAAACATACTGGTTTAGAAGCATTCATTATCACACGACTCTGCAATAACACAAAGGTGCAGTTTTGCCGTTTACAGTCCCTCACACTTTCTTCCGCACTCCTTATTTTTATTTTTAACAAAATTCAGAAGTTATATTAATGTGGTTTAATTTTTTAAAAAGAAAAGAAAAAACGGGGAAAATGAAAAAGCTTGCTTGGGAATGGCAAAGGGGAGTGGGGACGGAGAAGAGGAGAAGAGACTGACACCACATAGTGCCAATATCAGAACTGCCATGGCAATGACCTTTTGCACCTGTGGCATACTGGAAAGTCATCACAATTGGGAATTTATTGATGGGGGTTTCCTCATCAAAGAAAAGGGATGCTCTAACAACACTTCAAAGGCACAACAGCGATGAAGAGACAGAAACAACATCATGCAATAATTATTTTCAAAAACGCTATTCTCCCACTTTAATTGCTGTTTTAAAGCCTTGTCTGATACTCTCCTCAAACTCAAGGAGGTTTTTCCACAGATGGAATGTTCTGAGTCCCAGTTCTGGGAAAAGAGCAGGATACAACAACAACAACACAAAATTAGTTGTTCAAGTTCAACATTATTAAGCATTGTTTTGGCCTTCCCAGAAACTCTTACTAGAAAGCATAATGGCAGACAGTTTCCTTCAAAGAAGAGGGCAAGAATGATGGCAACAACAGTGGTGGCAACAACAACAAAAACTCCAAGACTGACAAAATATCTGAATGAACTTACTACAGATAGGATCAGAATAGCACAATTAGAAACAGTGATGTTTCTTTAGATGTATCACATTAGCCAAAATTACCTGACTGATTCTGGCTAAAACCCAAATCATTGATGGTCCAAATCTCCAGTCAGTAACACTTGGTAGACTGTAAAACCTAGATAATATTAATAATATGAGAATAAGAATAATGGAAATCTCTTGGAGTTGACGGAAAGCTGATCACAAAAAATAAAATAAAAAGCATATGTGTGTCCAGCTGAGAAATTGGGTTAGTAGCTGCATGATATAATGGAGGTTGACTAGTAAGCACAGCTTTGGCCAAAATAAAATTTTATGATGCCTTGTTGGGAAAGCTCAATTAACAAACTGTCAGCCCACATGTCCTGTTCAGGAGCTGAGGATGACAAATGATCACATATGAGCAGTAATTTTTCTCCATCTTGAATGTTTTCTTCAGGCAAAAAATTACAGGAAATTTGGGGACAGCAGGAACCTGATACTGAAAAGGAAATTAGCTTGTTTTCTGTATTTACATGATGATATTACCATAGATTTGCATTAGACCAGTAACAAACCTCCCCCTTTCTGTCCTATTAGTAGCAAATGTAAGCAGTTCACTTTGATAGATGGTACTGCAGGTAGTTTTATTTCAAAGCCATTAGGCACACTCTCTACCAATACAATGTTTGGGTCATGCAAAAACACAATTCCGTGCTAGTAAAGTAGCCATCCTAAGGTATCTATCCCGACCTTGATTTCTTAGAACAGGGAGTTGTCACAGTATTTACAACAGTCTTGCCACTAGCAGAGTCCTATTGAGCAGCTAGCCCATTTTCATGCACAGCAGATGTTATGATCTACATCTGTGCACCATTTTATAGTATCTCCAGTCTAAAATTAAGATACAGTCCCAAAATGTCTTTTTTCCAGTTCTGAAATCCTTTACGCCAGATCAAGGGCTTCCTTTAATCATATGAAACTCCCTCCCTGAATGTATCTACAGGCCATCTTTTAGAGTGCAGTGATCATTTCTTTATTCAGACAGGCACTGGGCATATAATCTTTTAAGATATTTTAATTTTGTTGCTTCTCTCAGTGGCTAGGGTTTTTTTAAGGATTTTTAGTATTTATGTTAGTCATGTCCACTATTCTGGATGCATTTTATGCTGAAAAGGAGGAGACAAGTAAAATGAACAAAACTTTAAGAACCTTATCACATAAACCTCATTCCCGCTGTGATCACATTAATAAAAAGAAATGGACACATACTGGTTTTGGATGTTTTCTTATACCTTCCGTAGTGCGGGTTGGGCTGTTTCTGCCACTGACAGTACTTTGCATTCTCTTTTGCACTCCTCCTTAACTCCACTCTCCTGCCTTATGCCTTACCCAACATGCCTTTGGGTTTTTGTGTGTATGTGTATTTGTAACACAATTTAGCAATTATGGCAGTGCGATTTTGTGAAAGGTGAAAGAAAAGAAAGTGAAAAAGGAAACCAGCCTGCTGAGGAACGATGAGGAGGAGGGGAGAAGAGGAGACTTGACACCATGTGACTGCCCAATGTCAGAACTGCCACAGGAGGAAACTATCGCAACTGGGGACTAATGGCATAGTAGCACATCTGGGAACCTGTTGACAGGTTTTCCCTGCCAATGAAAAAGGTACGCTCGAACCAGGCTTTGGAGGCAATAAACTGGAAGCAACATTGTGCAATACATATTGCTGAAGGTGACAGTTTCCAATTTTAATTGCAGTTTAAAAGTCAGCTGTGATAATCTAAGGTTTTCAGATCAATCACAACAAGCATTTCACCTATGTAAATTTAGTTTTGCTTCTGGCATTATAGATGCACATTTGAGAAACTCAGACTTGCCCCTCTTTGCATGAAGCACATGAACTACTTACGTTAAAAATGGAATGTGAAACAAAGGACCTTGAGCTGATTTTGTAGGTATCTCATAGCAATCTGGCTGGCCACTGTTAAAAATAACAATACTGGATTATATTGGAAAGTAGTATTTATTAATATTGCACCATCTCAAGATAACCAAAAAGAAGTCTAAAAGCTTCTTCTGAGGAACTGGGGGAAGGAGGAAACTGCAACATGGCTGCCCACAAAAAATACTTTTCCATTTCCACCTGAACATGGTGGAAACTTTGGAGATGTGGAGAAATTTGGACATGTTCCAGAGACAAGTTTCTGGAGCTCACTCCAAAAGAGATACATGTTTATTCAGTGGCAGAAGGTTACTCCCATCTGAGTGAAGTGGTCAATCCAGTTTGAGTTTTAGTTCAGATTTTAAAGGAGCTATCCAAAACATTGAACCCTATCCCCAAAATAGGTTTGACAGTTTAGTTAACTCCTCTTGTGTTCAGATTAAAATTCAGAATAAATTCATCATCCCATTGCCATGGGAGTGATGATTCGCCACTGGGTGCATTTGTATTAAGAGGTTGCATTCAAAGTGGCCCCACTGCTCCAAACAGTGCAGTGGGCCCTAAAAACTATAAAATAATAAAAACCATGGGGTTGTTTTTACCTGGGAGAACACCTCTCTAAGAATTTCTAGGTCCTTCAGTGCAATCCTATGGCCAACATCTGGCAAAGGTTTATCATAGAATTGCACTGGAGAACCTACAAATGCCTAGAGAATTGTTTTTTCTAGGAATCTCTTCTTCTTCCAGTGAGATTCTATGGACAACTTGCAGAGTCACACCAGAGGTTCCTAGACAGAAATGTTAATCAAATCCTTGAATTGTCGAATCTTTCTAAGTAAAAGAAATGTGGAGAAGCAACTGCATTTCTGTCTTTACTGTGGGAGACTAGAAGGCCACATTAGCCCCTCTGGAGGGCCATACCACCATTGCACCTTCCACATATATATAATTTGCCCCAAATGTCCCTATGTTGGGGGACAATGTTTTTAGGCACCTAGGGAGACTTTAGGCCCAGCAGAGCCTTCTTTAAAAGCAGGGAGTAATCTGGAAGTCACTTTGGGTTTATTTCCTGTTTTTATTTTTAAGGCCTCTTTTAGGCCTAATATAGTCCAAGACAGCCAAAAAATGTGGCAAAAATGCCCCCATTGCTCTAGGGAGTATTTCTCCAAGAGAATAAAGAAATCCTTTTCTCCCAGCACTTCCTTCTCAGTTATTTCAGACTGTGATACAAATTCTTTATCTTCAGCCACCCTACCAATAAAGCGCTAGTGGAAACCAAAACCACAAAAAAGTTATAATTTATGTACATACAGCTGGCAAGTGAGTCCTACATTAATGTTTTATTAGTTAGTGGAGATCACCATCCAGATTCCTCTTCAGCTTTTTATCTTGTTTATTAATCCTGCCATTAGGCATACACAACAGTGGAATCCTCCCTAAGCTCATATTGTTCATTTGTTCTATTTAGAAAGTAGCTGGTATCTTTTCAGGGATGTAGAGGCAAATGCGTGCAGCCTCAGCTCAAGATTTTCAATTGCATTTTCTGGGAACATACTCTCCCTTGTGCGTGTGTGTGTGTGTGTTGCTTAATTTACAAAAGAGCCTCTGCACATCTGGCCATGAAATCCTAGCATGTCACAGAGGATTTCAAGGGACATACCCGTTCAATCTCTATGGGACACCATGAGGCCTGTAGGGCTTTACCGTTCAACCTGCATCAGGCTGCCAAAGTGAAAGACAGGACAGAGCTGTGCAAAAGGGGATTTCAACAGGTGGAGCTTGCATAACAAGCAACACTTACTGAAATTGCCTTTTCTCCACAACTATTAAAGGTACAGGAGTCCTGGCTTTCACCTGTCAATCCCAAACTTTTAGGCAGTGTCCTAAAATACATAAAAATATCAAGAATATAACAAAAATGTCTCATCCTCACATGATTCAATAGTTCCATAAAGTTCTCATAAAGTATAGTGGGGAGAGGAGAATACATGATGGACTGTCCCATTAATTTTTCCATCATTACCATTCTCCAGATCTATCTGATAAGACTAACTGCTTAGGTGGAGAACCATTCACTGGGTACCAGTAGGATGTGACCTAAACATTCCTTTCTCCTAATGTCACTAGACAACAGGGATGTAGAAAGTTGCCTTATACAGTGGGCCCTTGTTATCTGCTGGGGTTTGGTTCCAGGACCTCCTTGGATAACAAAATCAGTGTATGCTCAAGTCCCATTAAATATAATGGCACGACAAAATGGTGTCCTATATATAAAATGGAAAATCAAGGTTTGCTATTTGGAATTTATACTTTTTGGGAATATTTTCAAGCTGTGTGTGCTCAAATCCATGGATAAAAAAATCTGTGGATAAGGAGGGCCAACTGTACTGCGTCAGACCTATTAAACCACCTGGCTTATTGTTAGCAGGGCTCCCTGCTTTCAGACAGGAGTATTTTCCATTCTTATCTGGAGACACCGAAGACTGACCCTCAAACATTTTGCATTCAGCAACAAAGCTTTTTCCACACTGCAAATGCAAGTCTTTTAAAAAACAGTTC
Organism: Urosaurus nigricauda; assembly: GCA_034509955.1. NCBI lineage: Eukaryota > Metazoa > Chordata > Lepidosauria > Squamata > Phrynosomatidae > Urosaurus > Urosaurus nigricauda. The sequence goes on along the minus strand of JAOEGL010000003.1, from coordinate 187,137,686 downwards.
ATAATTAATTAATGGAATGTGCTGCCAGAAGATGCAGTGAGTATGCCGATGTTAATTCCCATCAAAAATGATTTGACAAAAGTATATAAGATGGGACTGTAAATTAAGCCTTGTTCACACATGTAAAACATTCACATGTTGAAAGAGGAATGAGGATCACACTGCTGGCCTCCACCTCCACATAGACTAGCCAACTTATTCTCCTCCTCTGATATTGTTATGTTCACATGGGCATCTGTACAGCTCACAAACATTATTGTTATGGGTGGGAATGGCAGTGGTCCCACTCTTTTTTCAGCACGTGCCTATTTGTGTGTAATGCATGAACAGGGCTTTAGATTCATCCACTACTAAGAAAACATGGAAATGATGTTCCACCAACATTTTTACAGAGTATTTGGAAGCAGCATAGTTATCTTTTTGTGAGCACGTGGCAACATAAGTTATACTAAATTGGGAGGCAATATTGAGAATACACTACGGTGTACTAACTGAGGGTCCATCATGACCAGATTGCCTTTTCCACTGAGATCTTCATTGCTTTATCCAGAAGCAGTTGAAGATGTTTCCTTCACATAAATAGAAAAAAAGAAAAAGGGGAAAGAAATGAAAACCATCACCTTGATAATAATGACAAGTGGTATCCTGCATTGTAGTTACAGACTTGTAACCAATAGTTGTGAATTCATAACTGGCCCATGTTTAGCTAGGCTATGTATTCACAATCATGGCATCATTGCCAGAATCATAATGCCCCCCCCCCCATGTCCACCTTAAGCTCCAGTGAGCTGCTCTAAGTGATGGAGGTCTGTATCATGGTTGAGTTGAGCACTTCAGGATGACATGGCTGGCCCCTTCCGGTCCCCAACCCACAGTGTGATATCACACTCTGCTTCAGATGCAGGAGAGGGCTGGAAATATCATCCTATGTGCCCCACTTGGCCATACCACAGACCTCCATCACTTGAAGTAACTCCTCCCAGTTGAAGGTGGGCGTCGATGATCGATTCCTTAGGTTATTTGTAGCTATATTTACATACTGCAGAATCTCAGCCAGTATTTAGAAAATGTATTGGCCTAAAATACTCAGTGCCTGGATACCACACTTGTATACTTCAGACATGTTGAAAAAACAGAGAAGATGTATGTGAGGGGAGGAGGTGGACACATTGATTTTGCCAGGAGTTCAGAAAATGGTAAGCACCACAGGATTTATCTATGCACTTTATGACAGATACAGGTGTCCCAGTCCATCACATAGAGCCATCTTGCTTGATCCTCAGTATTACTACTACTATTACAAATGCTCTTTGCAACCAGGTCTGTGGAATACATGGGATGCATATTTGGTTTACTGGCTTCATTTTGGTCTAAGCTCCAAGTTACATTCTTCCCTATCCTGCACTTCAGTTTTTCACACCAGCCCAAATCATACAGCATTTTACTTTACCACTGTTTCAACAGTGTATGTTGATTTGTTTTTAGTGGCATTTTAGTATAAAAACAAGTTTAATAATTGAAAGCAGTTTAGTTTGATCAAACTTACAATGCCTATCTTCAGATGGTTTAAGATATACACATATTTTCCTCTTGTTCACAATCATACCAGTCTTTACCAGACAGCACATCAAGACATATCTTCTCCATTTAACCTTCCAACTTCCAGGCAGAAAGGGAAGAAGATAGTTCAAAATCCGAACAAAAGAAAGTAATTTGAAGAAGAAGAAAAAAACCTCATTGGTCTCAATTTAACCTTTTGTTGATAGCTGGGGTCAAATTTACCCCAACAATTCTAAAAAATTTCATAAAACTTTCATGTTAAGTCTTTCCCAGCTCCATCTTCAAGGTATTTCTCAATGGATATGAATTACCAAGTGTTGTTTCAGGATCTGTCCTGTGAAATCTGATGAAAAATGTATGTGTTTATTTTCACAGCTTCTTGGGTCAACTGGAATGGCTAAGAAAACTGGAAAAATACATACAGAATGGTAAGCATCAACATCATCTCATAAAAGTCTGTTAAATTTTTTAGATATCCATGTCTACAGATGCTTAGGCGAGAACCTGTTCTTTCTGTTCTTTGTGAGAAAGGAACAAGGTGATGAAAGAAACCATCCTGAATCCAAATGGATGTTTTGAAAACAACAAATGTCTGATGTTTCGTCCTGTTGAGCATAGTGGATAACAAGTGTACACTGTCTGTTGTTATACCATTGGTGCAATGGTTAAACCCAGTGCAATGGTACTAGCAGTATTTTTCACTCTGCTACTAGCACATCTGATCTAGGCAATTTAGGTTGAATCTACTCTGCAGAATTAATGCAATTTGATACTGCTTTACTTGCCATGGCTCAATGCTATGGAATTCTGGAATGTGTGGTTTTGTGATGTATTTAGCCTTCTCTGTCAGAGACCTCTGATGCCACAACCAACTGCAAATCCCAGAATCCCATAGCATTGATGCACGTCAGTTAAAGCAAGGTAAAACTGCATTAATTCTGCAGTGTGGCAGCAACCACAGGCTGGCATCAAATTCAATATTTATGAGATTGTAAGCCAGTTTTTCTTTACTTCTGTAATAGACTAATTTCTAACTTTTAATTATATTACTACAAATGGTGTTAGGCGTCACTGGTATTTCATGTGTTTTATTGTTTGTTGGTGTGTGCTTTGCAGTCCTTTCTGACAAATGACGACCTTATCACAGGGTTTTCTGGGGCTGAGATTGTGTGATTTGTTCAAGGTCACCCAATGGGTTTCCACAGCTGTACAGCGAACTGAACCCTGATGTCCAGAGTTGTAGTCTTAACACTCAAACCACTACACCATGCTGACTCGCCTGTTCCACATGTTTATAAATACTATTCTGTTTGTTTTTAAATCCCTGTTAGTATCTTACTTGTGCCCCAACAAAAATGCTCTTTTCTGCTTTTCCTTATACCTATATACAAAGCTCATGTTGACCAATAATTACATATTTTGCTTTTGAGCTGATTTCGACCCCAATTCTGACAATGCATAGAGCTCCAGATCAATTGTAACAGCTGGTAACGTTTCACCAATGTGTCTCTAGCCAAAGATTTAGCTGTAAAAAAATGTATTCTGGTTGGCATACTGGTTGGAGTGGAGAAGACCCAAAATTCCTCTAATGTTTGTTTACCACTAATCCAGGGCCAGAATCCTGTTGGTACATTATGCCAGATTAACTACACTGGGATAGGCAGTGGCACAAGGAGGAAAATGGCCAGGACAAAGCAGCCATGAAGAATGTTGAGAATGTAGAGACTCAAGCTGAATCCAGGTAAGATGGAAGTACTTGCTATAAGGACCCCAAATCCAGGATTGGAGATATGCCAGCCAGTTCTGGATGGGGTCACACTTCGCCTGAAGGACTCTGTCCGCAGCTTGAGGGTGCTCCTTGACTTGTTGCTTCAGCTGAAAGCACAGGTGGATGCGACAGTCAGGAGCACCTGTTATCAGCTTCGACTGATATGCCAGCTGCGTCCCTTCCTGGAGCCAGGAGACCTTGAAACAGTAGTACACGTGCTGGTAACCTCTTGATTGGACATCTGTAATTCAGGACTACCCTTGTGCCAAGTTCAGAAACTCCAGGTGGTACAAAATATGGCTGCCAGATTGATTACGGGCTCTTCTAGAACTGATCATATAACACCAGTCCTGAAGTCCCTTCATTGGCTGCCAATTAGTTTCCGGGCACAGTACAAGGTGTTGGTTCTTACCTTTAAAGCCCTACATGGCTTGGGTCCAGACTACTTAAGGGAATGCCTTCTCCCATACTGTCTTTCCTGCACATTACGGGCCTCTGGGAAGAATCTACTTCAGCCAAAAAAATCCAGGCTGACCACAGTTACCCAGTGGGCCTTTTCCACCACTGCTCCAAACCTATGGAATGAACTGCTGGAGGAGAGCCGCCACATTTCCACTCTAATGGCCTTTAAAAAGGCCATCAAGACAGATCTCTTCCGGCAGGCTTTCCCAACCTAATCTCCCCTCCCCGACTATGACCGTTAGTTGCGCCTTCTTCTTCCAACAAACTCCTCCCTAGTTTTAACTGATTTTATAGTGATAATGTTTTTATACTGTAATCTATTTTATATTGTTTTGGTTTTAGGATTGGGATGGGGGTTGGGAAAGGATTAATTTTTATATTTGTTTAATTTGTGATGTATTCTTTTACTGTTGTAACCCACCCTGATTCTCCGTGAATGGGAAGGCTATAAATCGTTGTTGTTGTTGTGGTGGTGGTGGTAAAGAAATAGGCTGCTCAAAATGAGCAGATTTTAATTGGTCCCCATGCTACCAGTACACAGTCCTTGAAAAGTAACACTGCTAGCACAGCACACCAATAGCACTCTGGCCTGGATGTGTAAAAGAGAAGACTTGGAAATAACTAGTTGTTTGAATTCTTGAGTTATTAACATATTAGATTTTTCTTCTACTTTGGCTTAATGCACTAAATTTCCTTATTGAGCCTGAAGTTAAAATTGTGCTTTAGCAATGGCAGAAGAATGGAATGGAATGGAATGGAAAAGGGACTGATTTTGTTGATTAATAGGTTGGTAGGCTGGTTTGTGCTTAGGTCATACAAAGCCATGCCCCTTGCAAAATATCAAGCCCTTTAAGCAATTTCTTGGCCCTTCCCCCCTTATCTGTTGTCTGGGTTGGTGGTAATGAATTAATTTCTTAACTATCATTTTAATATTTTCAAATTAATTTTCAAACCTGATGCTCCAGGTGTAGCTTATGGCTTTCCTTTGCCAGCAGTTAATCAAGGCTATCCCATATCAGGAAATTATCTCTCCCCACCAACACCACCACTACACACAAGGAAAACAGAGACTTTTTAAACACAAGACTCCTTTTAATTTATATTTCTGTTGGGAGGCGGAATCTGTGTGTATGTGTCCATGTGTGCTGAACTAGGGAAAAGGGTGGTACTGGGCATTACTAAGTGTGTAGTGCCAAATGCTACATGTAAAAAGTTGTTAGCACAAACAAAGGCTGCAATGCCAGAAACACTGTGAAGGTACAATAGGGAAGAGAGCAGTCCTGAGCGCTTTTGAGAACGCTAGTTTAACAGGAGACGAGCCTAATACAATAAAGCCCTTATTGAATTGTAGATTATATTTAATGGCGTCATTCTGGTAGGAAAAGGCTATCATGGCCTTCTGTAACTTGCTTCCCTCCAGTTCTTTTAGACTGCCATCCCCATCAGCTTCATCAAGAATGGCCAATGATCAGGGAAGCTGGGAGCAGTCATTCAAAGCATCTGGAAAAAAACAGGTGGGAGAAAACTTCTGTTGCTTGCAGGAGCCTCATGTACAAACTTTGATAACACTTGTGCAAGCGGTCACACAGGACATTTGCACCAGGCTGGCTACTCCATCAGCTGTTAGACTAGTTGCTCACTAACTGGATATAGCTTCATTACACTAAGTGTTAGTCTAAGATTGCTTGTACTAGTTGATATAGCATTGTGTTTGATTTGGGGACAGCAGCTCTTACACAACCACTGAGTCAACACTGCCATCCTCTGTGCTTTTCCTGCTGTCCCAAAATCAAACACAATGCTATATCAACTGAACCAAGACCCCAGTATTCATTAATGTATAGATACAAGAATCCATGGACAGATTCATATGTAGTCCAGGATGTATCAAAACAGGGAGAAAAAACTCAATTTCATGTACTCTCTGGGCATGACCTCCTCAATTACTTGCCCTAGGTTTGAGGCTCATTTAACAGCAGATGGGCCAGACCCACTGTTCTCAATTTTTTAATTTTTAATTTTTTTAATTTATTGTTTTGTTATACATGAAAGAACCCACTTCACAACTAGATTTCTTCATATTGTAAGGAGGAGAAAAGCAAGAACCTGGGGGTTGCTTCTGTGGCTCACCATGGCCCCATTCTCACTGCCGTATTTGCCCTGGGTAGATCTGGTACGAATTCACTAAACTGGTATCATGTGATGGTTGTCAATCAAATTCACTTCCAGGGTGGTCCATGGTGATGTGTCATGCAGTTATTCACCAAAGGCATGGGTGCTTTCCTCCCTCCTTTAAAAAAAATGTAGTGGCAATTCACCCCAATGCCAGTTCTCCTTTTTTTCACCCCAATGCCATCTCTCCTTTCCTCCTCTTTGGATCTTTTTGCCCTGCCTCCATTTTCCACCCCAAAATGCCATCTCTCCTTCCCTCCTCTTTGGATCTTCTTGCCCTGCCTCTGTTTTTCACCCCAGTGCCATCTCTCCTTCCCTCCTCTTTGGATTCTCTTGCACAAGCATTTGCATATTCTGTCACACACATAGAAATAATAATTTTTAAAAATGCCACTTGCAAAGCAACCGATGCGAGAGGGGAGGCATGTTCTGCCCACTGGCCACCCTCTGACCTTTATCCCTCCCCCTGAACTTGACCCGATCATGATTTGCTTGCACTGGGTTTTCTGAAAAGAAACAGGAAATACCCCGCTTTCAGAAAAACCACACTGTGGGGGATTTGCCCTGGATTGGGTGTGCAAAACCCCAATCTAGGTGTGTAAAAACTGGCACCATTTGGTTGCAATTCTGTGCAAAAGGTAGTCTGAATGAACCCCTAGATGTAAAACCTATGAAACAAGAGCCATGTGTGAAATGAAACTTAAACTATTTTTACCCATAGATACTGAAATAGCCAGTAAAGAGGAATTTTATCAGATGAAGGCCTAACACAGTTGAAAATTCTAATGAGCTGGGTGTTGTTATGGTCTGATTTGTCTGATTGACATCACCCATTCCTCAATTGATGAAAAACATGTGCAAGGAAATTATCACAAAGATAACACCAAAGGTAGAATGCTCATAACACTTCACCTCAACTCAAAGGAATCAAGGGTACTGTGCTGGAATGTTAAATAAATATTGTTGATGTTGCTGTGTTCTTTCAAGTTGTTTCTTACTTATGGCAACCCTATCATGGAATTTTCTTGGCAAGGTATGTTCAGAGGAGGTTTGCCATTTCTTTCCCCTGAGGCTGGGAGAGTGTGACTTGCCCAAGGTTTTATGGCCAAGCAAAAAAACAAACCCTGGTCTCCAGAGTCATAGTCCAGCACTTAAACCACTACACCACGCTGGCTCTCATTACATAGATACATACATAAATAAATTCATTCAGCTGCTAGTCACAAAGCAATAAAATGCAAGGAAATCAAGTAATGTACATGCTGATGTGAGCAAGCTCTAAGCTGTTCACACAAGGTAGTTCTACTTAGAGTGGTCTCCATATTGCTATGGCCCAGTGGAAACTTCTTTAAGCATTACCTGTGTACATGGTGATTATCCCAAACCAGGGCTCTAATGCGAGGTGGCTCTTGCCTCTACAGTGTTACACATCAGATGGAAAGTAGTTTCTGCAACATCAGCTATGACAGAAAACCATGCACCCTGCTTGTCATGCAGGCAGGAGCATTTAAAGATCCAGCAAACAGAGAGCTAACTTGCCCACACCAACACCTGGTGCTGGCACTTATCTATTTCCCATTAGGGATTGAGTAAGTACATTGCCAGATGGCAGACAGCAAAGTCATTCCATTTAAAAGTGTTCCAACCCCAAGAATGGAACCCTATCAAATATATATATATATATGAGAGAGAGATTTGCCCTTTGCTAGGAATAAGCCGAAATCATTTATCCAATTTTGTGTGCCCTTTCGGTGATTTATGTGGACATACTTAGGGAAGCGGGCTTAATGCTCTTTAGCACCCATTTATTCCCTAATTGGTGGTGTTGGTGGTTGCTGCTGCTGCTGCTGCTGCTGCAATTGGGCCTATTTTTCCCCATTTGTCATTCCTTGATCCTACATCAAGTGGGCACAACTCAGTGCTCCATCCATGCAATTCTACATCCTCCCTGCCCCATTTGGAAAGAGCCACTGCAGCTTCTCCTTACTAATATGGAGTCGGGAGGGCAGAAACAATTCAGAAAAGATGCAGCTGGTCTGGGCTTTATCAGGGAAAGAAATGGGGGTACACTCCCAGATGGAGTGCACCACCCTTTTCCTTCCCCTTGGAATGAGAACTAGCCCTTTCTCTTCTGATCTGATTCCTCTTTCTTTGACCTCTCCACCAATAAGAAGCAACAACAACTGCCGTTTCTGGAGCTTGACAGTTTCAAAGGGGGAGATATTGGATCATGCACAGAGGGCAACAGAATAGCTTCCTGCACCCCATTGATAAAGACACACAAGAGTGCCCAAGTCACACTTACATATGCATTACCCACTAACAGGACTCTGTTCAAGATGGATAAAGCTGTAAAACAACTCCATACACTTCATGTTCATTAGTTTCCCTTCTCTATCTTTCTTTCTAAAGCATTTTCTTAAGGCGGAAAGGATAAGTGCCAAATGACACTGTTTTTGTTGGGGGGGGGGGTATCTTATTTCAAGAGATCAGATTTAAGAAATTTTTCAAAAAGGCATTAATTTGATTTCCATCAAGAAAGCTATCCACCATTATTTCTTGGAAATAAGATCAGCGTAATTGTGGATATTCACTGCAGGGGTGATCTCACAGATATTATTTCTCTAGACTTTCAAAAAGCCTTTGACAAAGTCTCTCTCTGTAGGATTCTGATTAAACCTAGCAGTTGTAGGATAAGGGAAGAGAACTTTTAAGTTTCAGTTAGAGAGTGGAAGATGGGAAATAAGGAATAGGAATAAAGTTATTTCTTTCACAGTGGAGGGACAGAAAGAGAGAGGCACACGGAGAACTGTATTGGGATCAGTGCAATTTAAAATTTGCAAATAATCTGTGGGTTTGGATGAGCAGTGGAGCAACAAAAACTCTGAATTAAAAAGGACTAGTGAAAAATCAGTACATGATCCCCTCCTTAAATGCACAAATGAGAGTCAATATGAATAAGTACAAAGTGATCCACACTGGAGCAACACCCAACCTCTCCAGTTAACTGGTGAGATCTGCACTGACTGTAATTAACCAAAGAGATTTTGGGATTATGGTGGAACATTCAGTGAATACATCTACATATTGGTTGCATTCACACAATTTGGTAACATTTGACTTGTCACAAATAAGCAGTGTGCTGACTGATAACTACTTGGTCTGTTGCTTCACTCTACAGTTGCTTCATTGTGTCATCCCATGCGATAGCAGGTCAGTTTGTACTATTCTAACAAACCAAAGACAACCACTATCTCACTGCTCATTTAACACTTGAAGCCAGCTTCCTTCAGGTCTTTGGCATTTTATGTCATGCGGACATATGCAACATTTGTGAAGAAGACAAAATCCATGTCAGAATTTTTAGGAAGGGAATTGAAACACATTTCTGTATAGAAATCTGTGCTGTGGTGTTTTCTTTTGGATTGTCTCATCATACTGAATATCAAATAAAAAGATTTTCTATACCTTGGCTTAGTCATAAATCAAAATGGAGACTGTAGTAAAGACATCAGACAAAGACTAGGACTTGGAAGGACATCTATGAAGGAACTAGATAACATACCACTGAATAGCAAAGCCAGAATCTTCCATCCCATTGTATTAATGTTTTCTAGGTATGATTGTAAAAGCTGGAGAGTGAGGATAGCTGGACTCATTCAAATGGGGTTGTGTAGTAGAGTTCTACAAATACCACAGATTCTCCCCTCCCCTCAATAAATAAATAAATGGGTCTGAAAGCAAATAAAGCCTCAGCTCTCCCTAGAAGCCAAAATGACTAAACTGAAGTCATTGTACTTTGGACATATGGTGAGATGACATGACTCATTTGAAAAGATGATAATTCTCAGTAAATCTGAATCAGTAGAAAAAGAAGACGACCACATTACAGGCAGATAGGCTTTAACAAGGAAGACATGGGCTTGGGTTTGCAATACCATGGCAGGGCTGTTAATACTAGGGTGTCCTGGAGGTCTCTCATCCATAGGTCTTCCATAAGATGAAGACAACTTGACAGCAACTAACAACTATATTACAGGAAAAGTATAGAAAAAAGTGGATGCAAGTGGATCCTGTTCTGTAAAGCAAGTGGATCCTGTTCTGTAAAGAAGCCAAAAGGTTCATGAAAATAGATCCCGTTCTGTAAAGCAGAACGAATTTGGGGTTGGGGGGACTCAATAGGACAGAAAATATGGACATAAATATGATGGGTAGTATGAAAAAGGTCAGTTCTGGGGAGCCAGTGAAATGAATGATAATCCAAAAATAACCAAAGGAAAGGTCTGCATAGATTATATAATTGTGGTGTAGTGGTTTGATCATTGGATTACAGCTCTGGATATCAGGGTTTGATTCCTTGATTCCTCACTTCAGCATGAAAGCCCACTGAGTGACATTGGGCAAGTCACACTCTCCCAGCCTTAGAGAATGGCAATGGCAAACCGTCTCTGAAGAAATTTGCCAAGAAAACCCTATGATAGATTCACTTTAGGGTTGCCATAAGTAAAAAATGATTACATATATACTAAACTATATAAACATATATACTAAATAAACATATATACTAAAATATATATCGTTAAATCAAGAGAAGGAGAGAGAATATCAATTGCTGGAGCCCAATAAATAGGGACTGTATGTTTGGCCATAGCTGAATACAAGGTGCACCAAACAAGGCTTTTCTTTTGTTTGCATTTTGAATTTCCTCCCAAGTCAGCTCTACTATTGTGAGTTGCTGCATGTTCAAATGGGAAGAGTGACAACGCTGGTTGCTCATTTCTGGTGGCTTCAAGGCTCTACCTTGATATTGGGAATGCTAGTGAAGAGCCTACATTCATCCTAAGCCGTTAACACATTGTCCATTGTAAACAAATATATAATATTCATGGATGGAGACAGGGACTATGGAAACAATTCCACAGACTTCCCTGTGACTAGCTGGGTTACTGAAGAGTTTCTTTACAATGGTCTTCTACAGGGTTAAGCAGAGTGTATGCCTGGCTAGTTTAATCAATAGCCCAATTGTAATGAATGGGAGAGTGTGGGTTGAATAGGAGAAGGGATATGTACACAGTCTGAAATTATTGCTTAGTTCACATACAGATCCTGTGGGCAAGTGACTGCACATAATAATGTGAGAGATGTATACAAGGAGTTATGTATTCCACATAGTATGCCATCTAGGTGAGGTCTAGGTTATTTGTTTGCTATGACAAAGGGCTCTTTCACACTATACATCTATAGCATACTCTTGTTTGTCTTCAGGTCTACATAATTTGTAGCACTATGATTCCAGTTTAACTGTCACGGCTGTATCCTAAGGAATCCTGGGGTTTGTAATTTGGTGAAGCATTAGAACTCTGACAGCTCACAAAACTACAAATTCTAGGATTCCGTAGAATAGAGCCATGGCAGTAAAAGTGATATCAAAGTTTTTTAAATTATGTACAGTGAAAGAGACCCAAGAGATACCAAAGCCAATTACTGTAAGCTTAATCGTAAAATGTGTTCATGCCTTCAAGTCATCTGTCCACTTATGGTGACCCCATAAATTTCATAGAGTGCTCTTAGGTGGGGAATATTCATAGAATCATATTGGAAGAGGCTTTAAAGGCCATCCCATCCAACCCCCTGCCATGCAGGAACTTACAATCACAGCACCCCCAATAAGATGGCCCTCCAGCCTCTGTTTAAAGACTTCCAAAGAAGGAGACTCTACCGCTCTCTGAGGGAGTGTGTTCCACTGTCGAACAGCCCTTACGGTCAGGAAGTTGCTCCTAATGTTGATGTGGTATCTTGTTTCATGTAGCTTGCATCCGTTGTTCAGGGTCCTATTCTCTGGAGCAGTAGAAAACAAACTTGCTGCATCAATATGACACCCCTTCAAATACTTAAACAGAGCTATCATATCATCTCTTAACCATCTCAGGCTAAACATACCCAGCTACCTAAATCTTTCCTCATAAGGCATGGTTTCCAGACTCTTCACCATTTTGGTGGCCTTCCTCTGGACACAGTTGTCAACATCCTTTTTGAATTGTGGTGACCAGAATTGGACACAGTATTCCAGGTGAGGCCTGACCAAAGCAGAATAGAGTGGCACTGTTACTTTCCTTGACCTAGACACTATACTTCTATAGATGCAGTCTAAAATTACATTGGCCTTTTTAGCTGTCACATCACACTGTGGACTCGTGTTCAACTTGTGGTCTACTAGGACTCCTAGATGCCTTTGTCTGCCAAGCTGGTAATTATATCAAAAAAGGAGATCAGATTAGTGTGGCATGACTTGTTTCTCAGAAACCCATGTTGACTTTTTGTGATTATGGCATTCCCTTCTAATGTTCACAGACTCTGTTTAATGATCTGCTCAAGAATTTTTCCTGGTATTGATGTCAGGCTAACTAGACAATAATTGTTGGGATCCTCTTTTTTTCCCTTTTTGAAGATGGGAACATTTGCCCTCTTCCAGTCTGCTGGAGTAAACCTCTCAGAGCTGGTTTACTAGTTCTTCATCTGAAATAGAGCCTATTACACCTAGTATTCATTGGTGGGCTACCACCCAAATACTAACCAGGACTAATCCTGCTAAGCTTCTACGATCAGGCAGGATGTAGTAGCTTTAGAAGGTTACATCAACTGACATTCTTCTCATTGATTTAAGTAGGGCTTTTGATTTGTCTCAGTCTGATATATGCTTAAAATCAAAGATACGTGGAATCGACACTTCCACAAAGAAAGTCATCAGTCTTATGAAAATGCTGTTCCTTCAACTATCCCCAAGATTCCTCCAGCACTTCCATTAAGGAAGAACCCACACATTTGCCCTGAAAATTGATTCCAGTCATATTTGAGGACCAGTCTTTATCCTTCTCTTAAATATCAGCCAAACAGCAGTGTGTTATAGTGTGCACATTTCTTAATAGTTGCTCCTAAAACTGCTGATTATTACAGCTGGCGAGTTCCTATTTGTAAAATGCAGAAGTGGTGGGGTTATACAACCAAGCAAACAATGTAGCCACGTTTAAGTTTTGCTCACAGTGGTAGACGGTATGATTTCCCTGCTACACCCCCGCCCCTTGCCCAGTGGTAAAGCTGAAGTGAAATAATGAAGAGTGAGGTTCAATATCATGTCATTAAGGCATGTTTATGAGTGGTGCTAGGGAACAGTGATTGTGTCTGGAGGATTAGATGGTCCATATAAGCAAGAGGAGTCCTTTTTGCTTTAGCCAGCAACAGACCTTCATGAGAGACGGGGGATGTTGTTGGGGTTTTTTCCTCCCTAATCCAAGTTCTGATGTGCAGTTGATAAGCTGCTTTGCTGAAATCCAGAGACATTGATGATGTCACCTTCAGCCTAGGCATTGTATTAGTTGGATAATAGCTGGTTGTTTGAGATTTGCATTTTCAGCTGAATCAATCTGCATCCAGAAGGATACCAGAGTACTATCTGGGGAAATGCCTTGATATTTATATATTTGATGAAGTGATTTTACATAGCGAAAGGCACACAGCTCTAAAGCCATCAGCTGCCAGAGGGATGGGTTAATACCACCCAGGAGGATGAATGCTTATCATGATCTTAGGTGCAGTCTGGATCACTAGAGACTGAAAAGAAAAGATAAATGGATGCCCTGTGCTTTTAGAGATTGACAGGAAGTCCCTACAGTGCAACTGCAGAAATTTAAACCAGAGCTGGAAAACTTACTTTTTTGGTTCACTGTTCTCAGAATTTCTTAATCTACATGACCAGTGGCCATGCTGATTGGGAGATTCTGGGTTTTATGTCCTAAAATGGAGCTTTTCCAAGTGTTGAAGTTAGACACAAGAAAATAAATGGACAAATGGTTTTAAACAATGTAAAGATCAATACAGTGTGCTCTTTTATGATCTGCTACAAGCTCCCTGGATGGGAGACTTCCATTGAATCCCAGGGGCTGTAAGCTATATTTCAGAAGACGGAACTGGCCAAACAACCTCTGGGGATTCCTTGCCAAAGAAAACTCTATGAAATTCATGGGGTTGCCATAAGTCAGCAGGCAACTTGAAGGCACACATACACTATCATCCCCTTTCTGACAACAGAGCTCAACATTTTCCTCTGCTACATTTGCCAGCTTCCTATTTCTTCTGAGCAATTGTTGATTTTCCTGCACATTTTTGTGCACTCGCTGTTTCAGGGTGACTCATGTCCATACAATCAAAGCTCCAGACCTGGTTTTAAAATAATAATAATAATAAAGCATTCATCTCTTCATAGTGATACCAAAGATATTGGTGGCAATAATGTTGAACAGTAGTGGATATCATTGACAATAGATGTGAGTCATGCAAGGGTAGGAAAGGCTTAAATCTCCCCCCCCCCACGCCTGCTCCCCATCCCTTAATTCACCCCACATAAAACGCAGGAGCTAAACAGGGGATGTGTCCATTGGCACCATCCATCTCATGGCAGAGTAAAGCCTGCAAAAGATTATTTTCAACATTATATTTTGAGCTCCCTGCTGTGTTCACCATAAAAAAAAATCTAATCGGGTGTGGGGAGATAACTGTCCCACTTGATAAGCCATTCAGGGTTATCATTAAATTACAAGTGGAACGGCTGGAGTGCATATAATCATAAAAAGAAAATTGAACTGCATTAAAACGACCCTTTCATTCCCCCCCCCCCGCAGCCCCCAGCACAGGAGGATTAGTGCTGAAAGCCATTGCTGCAATCACAGATGATACTTTAACCCCTTGTATTCCACATGCATCCCATACCTTTTAAACATCACTGTTTGATAACAGGGCAAGAGAAACAGCAGTGAATTTGGCTGGAGGGATCAAATAGCACTTGAAAATGACTCCTTAATATTACCTGCTTATCAGGTTATATCTACAAGCAGTGCATAACGTGCTGTACAGTGAAAGAGGTACAAGATGTAAATATAAAGTCCAATATAAAGGACTGAAAGAAAAATATTTTAATTCCTTATATATAAATAAAGCCAACTTTATTCTTCTCTCTCCCTCTCTCAGACAGACCCAGAGAGAAAGAACGTGCAACCAACCAGTCCAACAAAAGTATTTTTAAAAATGGTCTAAAATTGTACGGCAGGGATGGGAAGTCTCCAGATGTTGTTAGACAGCACATCCAGCAGCCCTAGCTGGTGTATATATATAGCCAATGGTGAAGAAAGCTGAGTCCTAGTCCAATAACAACTGGAGGGCTGCATGATTCTCACCGCTGATGTGCAGTCACATCCCACCATACCTCCTGAGACATGGGATGGCATTGTTTTTGTGTCACTATGTCAAGTATCCACCAACTGGACCTCCTCCTCAGAGACACATTGTGGGCTACACAACAACTTGGTCATTCTGGGAGTTGTAGGCCACATAAGTAACTCTCTTGAATTTTGCTCCTGGGGGCCTGGAACCTTTAACTGGATGTCAACAGACCTCCTTTGATTCCTATTATTATATAAGAATCCTTCGAATTTTAAAATCAACAATGTTCCATTGTCTGAAGACCTGGAGATGGAGGGATCTTTGTTTATTTCTGGCATCAGCTCTTCACAGAGAAAGAGAGCGTGCTAGGCTCTCATGGCTTCTTGAACTGTGAGAGCACATACATCAATAATGTACTCAAAAGCCTGCTTATGTTTATAAGTGAAATTGTAAAAGGGAGAAAGGGTTAGGCTGATGCAATTAAAAGGACAGAAGCTTGTTTGTATCCTGAGGTTCTGCTTCAGTCCAAGTCACAAGGGTTAGGGAGAAAAATGTCTAAAGCCTCACTGCAGCCAACCTCTGTAATGCACAGATGACCTCTGCATGCATGCACAGAGGTTTTGTGTGAGCACAAGACATATGCGGATGTGTGCCCATTTCTCTAACTGTGGGAAAATTAACGTACTTTTAGTCACCCTCTGCATCTGACCACCCAGCTGATCAGTAAAACATTGTGGTAAACCACACTGAGCGTCAAATGTCTTTTTTAGAACATAGTTCCGGTTGGGGTAAATGGCACCTTTTGCACTACCTGCTTCTCTATCAGTGAAACCTTCCTTCCTCATCTTTTATCTTTTCATCTAATCATTTCTTGAACTGATTGCACCCTTTGATAATATTGTTACCAAAAAAAAAAAAAAGCTGAGGCCACTTTCGCACCAAGAAGCAGCCACTCCGTTTCAGTAGGGTTGCACACAAGCAAATGCAGGCAACTGAATGACACAGTCTGAAATTTAGTGAGTGAAAGAGAAAGAAAGAGGAAGGAAGGAAGGACGGAAGGAAGATTGGTTTATACAGAGCACACTGATTAAATAAGAGGAAAGATGGTATTACAGTCTGAGCAGGATTTAGGAAAGTGCACCGGATAAGAGCATCTAAACCAGCCTTCTCCAACTTTTGTTGTTGTTATTATTCCATGTCAAATCGGCTTTGACATATGCTGACCCTATGACTTCCAAGAGCGCTGGTCCTCAACAGCCATGTTCAGGTCAGTACCATGAAGGGTACTGCCTTCACTTTCATTGAGTCAATCCATCTGTGATGTGATCTGCCTCTTTTCCTATTGCCATCCACTTTTCCCAGCATTATGTCTTTTCTCGTGATCCATGTCATCTCATCACATACTCAAGTACAGTAGCTGCAGTTTAATCGTTTTTGTTTCGACTGGGAGTTTAGTCTTGATTTTGTCTAGGACCTATTTATCTGTCTTTTTAGTGTCCACAGAATTCTCCTCCAGCACCAGTTTTCAAATGAATTGATTCCCTCCAGTCATTTTTCTTCACTTTAGTTTTCACAATCATACATAGAAATTTGAAACATTATGTCATGGTTGAGTCTGGCATTGGTATTTAATTATATATCTTTATATTTGAAGATCTTATTTAATTCCTTCATAGCTGGTCTTTCAAGCCCAAGTCTTCATCTAATTTTTCCAACCTGCTACCCTCCAGATTTGTTGCACTGCAGCTTGAATCTTCCCCACCAATTTTACTGGTTGGTGGGGGAATGTGTGTGATGGGAGTTAGGGTGTAAAGGACTGCATTGGGTGTATCTTCACTGTAGAAATAATAGTGTGATTCCATTTAACTGCCATAGTTCCATCCTACAGAATCCTGAGATGTGTGAGGCACCAGCATTCTTTGGCAGAGAAGGCTCAAAACCTCTCTTGCTGCTCCTTATTCCTGGAATCTTCTTCCCAAACATTTGTGGACTATCACTTCCTTAGTTACGTTTAAGTCCGAACTAAAGACGACTTTGTTTCGGGAAGCTTTTCGGCTTACAGCTTGATTCAGATAAGTATCTATTAGTGTGTGTTGTTTTTATAGCCTGCTGTTTTAGAGTTATTTCACTATTAAGTCATTATTTTATAATTTTGTTGCTTTCTGATTTAGATTGTATGCCATAGGCAGGTTTTTATCTGTATCTTGTTTGATACAGTAAAGCGCTGTGTAAAACTTAGGTTCTATATAAATAAACAACAACAATTGTAAAATTACATATCCCAGGATTCCATAGGATGGAGTTACAGCATTTAAAATGGTGTCAAACTGCATAATTTCTACAGTGTAGATACACCCTTAGACACATTATGGTTTAATTCCTAGCTATCAAGGACAATCCATTGCGGGTGGCCATACCCAAATCTGGACCTGGAAACAAAACTTGGAAAACAGCCTTTTTTGAACAACTTATCTTAAAATTCCCTAGACTGCATGGCCATTGTGGGATTCTGGGCATTTTAGCCCTCAAAGTTGACTTTTCCAAGGTCTTCCACAGGCTGTCTGGGTGAAGGGCCCTAAAATATGTGGCTAGATCTGGAGCTTGAAATAAAGGAAGCAGAGAGAACTCAGGAGAAGAAGACAGAAACCAGCCCTTTGCCCCATCATTCCTCATTACTGTTAGCACTGCTTTCCATCTCATTCCAGGCTCAAGTAACACAAGTTCTCAGAAGGGAAACACAAAGCAAGTAGAAGATTATTTTTCCCCATCTTCTTATTCTTGTCCTAGGTGTGTTTGTATTCAAGGAGAGCAAGCACCAATATACAGCACCAATAAGGAAACACAGAATATCAAATCCTTTTTTTAAAAAAATTCAAATTGTTTGGGATCAGATTGTTGTACCAGAAGTGTTTTGGATTTCAGAGTTGTTTTTTTAAGTATTTTGGAATATTTGCATATACATAATGAGATATCTTGGAAATGGGTCACTGTTATGTGGCTCCGTGTCATTTTTTATTTATGGGGACCTTAGAGGAAACCTATCATGGAATGTTTTGGCAAGTTTCTTCAGAGGGGATTTGCCATTACCATCCTCCTAGGCTGAGAGAGTGTGATTTACCCAAGGTCACTCAGTGGGTTTCATGGCCGAGAAGGGAACCAAACCCTGGTCCTAGTCCAATGTTCAAACTATTATGCCACACTGGATCTAAACATGAAATTCATTTGTTTCCTACACACTCATCCCTCCAGATTCACTGGGATTAGAGGCAGAGGAGCCCCATGAGTGCAGAAAGACCACAAATAACAAAAACACTATGTTTTTACCTGAGAGAACACCTCTCTAGGAATCTCTGGGTCCTCTAGTGCAACTCTGTAGTCAACATCTGCCAGACATGGACCACAGAATTGCTCTGTAAGAGCTACAAATGCCTAGTGGAGTGCTCTCTAGGAATATCTTGGTCATTCAGTGTGACATCCATGAATAATCAAATCCGCAAAAGTCAAAGCTGCAAATGTGGAGGGATGAGTGTATATATTTTTATACACAGACTGAAGATAATTTTATATCCAATATTTTTAATAATATTGTGCATGAAACAACATTTTTGTATACTAAAGCAGAGGTGTCACTATCTCAGTCACCCATGTGGACAATTTAGGATTTTGGAATATTTTGGATTTTGGAACTCCCGATAAGGGATACTCAGCCTGCACCTGCCTTAGTGCTTGATAATTTAATACACTTCTGGTGGTTAAGTCCACAGGAGGTTCAACTACATAGGATTCTTGGTGGTCCAGATTCGCCCAAACATTTCAGGAGATCTCAGTTCTCTTTTGCTTAGTCCACACTCTCTCTCACACACACACACACTATTCTGGGGTAGCGATATAGATCCAGTTCAGGAATCTAGTAAGAGCTGCCTCAACAACTATTCAATAAATTGCTGGTACTAGCTTTCTCAGAGGTTCCCCTTTCAAATCTAGATATTATCTAAAGTAGAGCTGATGTGTGGTATGTTTAGACAAAGAACAGTAATTCTTATAAAATGCCATTGTATTATGCGATTTTTATAGCACTTACAGTAAAAGGGGGGGAGGGAGTGCAAATCAAACTGCGTTATATTATATCCTTTCTCCCAGGATTACTTTTACACTATGTACTCCCCACAATCCGCTTCAAAGTACTGATGATCTGGGTTGCAAACAAGTTGGATATACAAAGCTGGCTGTTCTTTTTGATTTCCAGCTTAAGCAACTTAACTGTGCAACACTTAACTCAAGCACATCTTACTCTAATGGATCAGCTTTTGCTGGAGACATTGGTCTTGCAGCCTAGCCCAGAAAACCAACCTATACACCCCTATATACACCTTGAATAAATCAGAAAGCTTGAGTTTTCAAAACTGAAATATACGATGGCCAGTATGATTCACCTCTGGAATCCAAACATATTGGATATGGTGCAAATAGTAGCCCTATGCAGATATTTTAAAAGACTACAGATAAACCTGCATTGCAATGGAACAGACCCACTAACATATAGGACTTCGGTGAACTTAAGTCTCTCTGTTTTCAATGAGTCAACTATAGGTATGGCTGAGCAGCTGGCAAGCTTCCCATAGACAACTGTTGGACTAGATATGTGATTTGTCTGATCCACCATGTAACTTCTAATTTTCTTGTATTCTTAAGTCTGGCTCTAACCCATTACTTTGGAAGACATTGCTTGTAAGGGACAAACTGGTTGTGAGTAGCATCCTTTATACAATTTGCAATTACATAACAGAATGAGTGGATGGATGTACGAACAATTTACAGTGCCATCTACTCTTACAAGATACAGGTTGAGTCTCCCTTATCCAAAATGTTTTGGAACAGAAGTGGTTTGGAATTTTGATTTTATTTTATAATTCTGCCTTATCAACTCCCCGCCCCCCCTACAGTATGTTAAAAAATGATAGTATGCTGAACAAAATGGAAATCATAGGAAAAGTGGAGGCTGGTGAAAGAAAAGGTAATCCCTGGATACATTCTGGAAGAAATCTTCAATTGGTCTCTGGAAGATTTAAAATGTTTTTGTTTAGTTGTGCAAGGCTTCTCTGATCTGAATGTTTCATTTCATATGGGCATATTTTTAGTTTTGATTTTTTTAAAAAATAATGAAACATGTTGAGCTGCTTTTCTTTTTCGTGGTGTAGAGACCCATTCCTATTCTATCTGTGTTATTTCTTCCTGCAAAGGAACACCTATATTTC